>JAJFDH010000001.1:1406718-2813436 GCA_028637635.1 Xylariaceae sp. X802 | reverse complement strand
CCTAACCCTAACCCTAACCCTAACCCTAACCCTAACCCTAACCCTAACCCTAACCCTAACCCTAACCCTAACCCTAACCCTAACCCTAACCCTAACCCTAACCCTAACCCTAACCCTAACCCTAACCCTAACCCTAACCCTAACCCTAACCCTAACCCTAACCCTAACCCTAACCCTAACCCTAACCCTAACCCTAACCCTAACCCTAACCCTAACCCTAACCCTAACCCTAACCCTAACCCTAACCCTCGGGTTTGGGGTTGGGGTTGGGGGTTGGATGGGTTAGGGAAAACAAAAGTCATTGCTAGATACATACTTGAGATGCTGGAACCACGCCAAGTAGGATGAATACGAAATGTTGAATACAAACAAAATCATAATAGAATCTGGCTAGAAGTTTCTATGCAAACAGGTGCGAAATGTCCAGCTTCATTCTGTTTTCTGTACTTACACATTTCGATTAACTCCTTCAAATTATTAAATCAGCAGTGGTAACTCATAAAGCTTGCTACGGCTTATACTTTGTAGTATGTCAGTGTAGTGTGGGCCTGAGGAGTTAGAACCTCTCTAGCATCCTACTTGCTGGCAAGTTTTACCTTTTGTATGATTGAAAAATGTGACCACACTGCCAGTCATCTCAGAGACACCTGCACACAGTTTAGTCTTCCTCTACACTATTGTTAAAGAGGCCTATAGCCCTTCTGTGTATCCAAATAAAAGTACCATAGAAATGAAGCTACTTCCCCATCAATTGCTTTATTTTTTAGAATGTCAATGTAACCCAGAAGTACCCCCTCAGTATACTATCACATCATATTTCAAGGGCTGTGAGAGCCTGATTTAGGATGTTGCTTTAGGCTTCTGCTTATCCATAAGTCTGATTTTATTCAACAACTGGGGTCAGATGTACTACAGGAAGAAAGTGTAAAGGCAAAGTGCAGTGAGGGTAAAGGCCTTTAAAAGTACATTTCTCTTTATGAACCTTAGGCTTACCCATATGTGAGGTCGAGATGAGAGAGGCTATAAGCAGTAGTATTTCTAGGTAAATGACTAGAAAATTTGGAATATATCAAGTGTGGAGCTAGATGAAGTGCTAGAGGTGAGCCCATTCCAATATACTGGTGAGAGCCTAGACTCATGATACAGGATAGGAATGAGGGTAGTGTATCAGACTTAAAGAACTGCACAAATGATACCCCTGACTATACTATTTATTTTGTTCATATAGTGGGTAGTTTGGGTACTAACCACCTTAACTCTGATGACACTTTATTCATTTTATTTGCCTAGCAATCAATAGCTAGTTGTCCATATATATATACTCTACTGAATTGCTCACGTATAGTGTTGATATCATGAGCTCCCTAATAAATCACTAAATATGCTGTGTTCTTATAAATGTCTAGGTCTGAAGTAGCAATGGCTATGATGTGGCTACCAGTTTAGTATGTATAATAGGATCACTACTCCCTGAATATCTTACCTACAATTGTGAAACTGAGATTCCAATATACCACTGCGACCGGCTCAATCTACTGAGCTTAAAAGTGGTCTCTGATTTTCCCCATCAGGCACTGATGGCTCACATCCTATATCATCAGGTGGAACTATACACCCCCTTTAAGATCCTGCCCGCAATTGTGAAACTAGGATTCCAATATACCGCTGTAACCGGCTCGATCTACTGGGCTCAAAACTGGCCTCTGATTTCCCCCACCATGCATTGTCAGCTTATATCCAAGATCATAAATGAGAATTATACCCCCCCCAATATCCTGCCCGCAATTGTGAAACTGAGATTCCAATATACCGCTGCGACCGGCTCAATTTACTGAGTTCAAAAGTGGTCTCCGATTTTCCCCACCATGCACTGTTGGCTCACATCTTATATCCTCAGGTGGGACTATACCCCCCCCTTAATATCCTGCCTGCAATGGTGAAACTAGGATTTCAATATACCGCTGGGACCGGCCCAATCTACTGAGCTCAAAAGTGGCCTCTTATTTTCCCCACCATGTACTGTTGGCTCACATCCTATATCCTCAGGTGGGACTATACCCCCCCCTTAATATCTTGCCCGCAATTGTGAAACTAGGATTTCAATATACCACTACGACTGGCTCAATCCACTGAGCTCAAAGGTGATCTCTGATTTTCCCCACTATGCACTGTTGACTCATATATTATATCATTCACTATAGGTTGTTTTTCATTTTGAGATGACATTCTACCTAATTTACCTCCTCCAGCTATCTTCATACATTTCCACCAAACCTAAGTTTACTCTACTGTCTGAGCATCCTGATGCATCCCCTAACTCTTGGGTCATGAACCCCCTGCCACTCCATATCCCCATATTGTGCCCACTCATATAGCTTCCTAAAGCTATGGTACAAACACCTGTTCTCACCTGAATTGCTGGCATCCAAGTTATACCAAAGATCTGTCTTTGTTTTATCCCTTGTGAGATTTCTGACAGCTTGGTAGAGGGGTTTTTGTCTACCAAACAATACTCGAGAAATTTCCGTCATCCCATCAACAGGTTGTATGATAGGAGGCCCCTCTGCAGGCTGGACTGTAACCTCAGTCTTGGGATCACAATCATAAAGGATCATGATTTTCCCACCTCCAGGTCTGGGCAGTACACAGACTGCAAAGCAATGCCATGGGTTGTCTCTCCACAGGTTGCCTATCTGCATACCTGTGGTGATACTTGCAAACCCCAGCCATACTCTTTTACCATCCTTAGGGTCCTTCAAGAAGTTAGAAATAAAGGCAAGGTCCTTGGCATCAACAGCATCACCAGTCCAAGATTGCTGATCTGCCTTGTGACTGAATGAGATTGCTTTGTCCAACACCCAAGGCATATCTGGTTGGTTTTTATACAATGTCAGATATTTTGTAATATCCTTGCCTGACATATATTCATTGGTGGGTATGTCGGAAAGTTTGGTTGGTTTATATGTCATGATGAAGACGTGTTGAGTGGGTGAATGCGCGCGATGGTATAGTGCGGTAGACGGTGATGTCGCGGACGTTGATGTCGCGAATGATAGTGTCGCGGACGGCGGTGTCGCGAACGGTGGTGTTGCGGACGGTAGTGTCGCGGACGGTGGTGTCGCGGACGGTGGTGTTGCGGCAGACGGTAGTGTCGCGGACGGTGGTGTCGCGGACGGTAGTGTCGCGGACGGTGGTGTTGTGGATAGTGGTGTTGCGGCGGACGGTAGTGTCGCGGACGGTGGTGTTGTGGATGGTGGTGTCGCGGCGGACGGTAGTGTCGCGGACGGTGGTGTCGCGGACGGTGGTGTTGCGGCAGACGGTAGTGTCGCGGACGGTGGTGTTGTGGATAGTGGTGTTGCGGCGGACGGTAGTGTCGCGGACGGTGGTGTCGCGAACAGTAGTGTCGCGAACGGTGGTGTTGTGGATGGTGGTGTCGCGGATAGTGGTGTTGCGGCGGACAGTGGTGTTGTGGACGGTGGTGTCGCGGACGGTGGTGTCGCAAATAGTGTTGCGGATAGTGTTGCGAGTGGTGGTGTCACGGACGATAATGTCGTGGACGGTGGTGCGGATGGTGGTGTCGCGGACGGTGGTGCGGACGGCGGCGTCGCGGATGATAATGTCGCGGACGGTGGTGCGTACGGCGGTGTAGTGGATGGTGGTGTCGCGGACGATAATGTCGCGGATGGTGGTACGGATAGTGGTGTCGTAGACGGTGGTATTGCGGACGATAATGTGTAGTCGGTAGTGCGGACGGCGATGTTGCGGACGGCGATGTTGCGGACGGCGATGTTGCGGATGGCGGTGTTACGGACGATAATGTCGCGGACGGTGGTGCGGTGAATGGTGGTGTGGCGGGTGGCGAGATGGGGTAGTAATTAGAGTTGTTGAAGGATGCGGATTGATTATAGGATTAGGATGAGATCAGACGTCGACGAGAAGACGAGGATAAATTGTCGGGATCGTGGTGTTGTCACGGGCGCGGTTGGAATGTAGAGGTTGGACGGTCGATGAGAGGGCGCGGATAGATTGTCGGGATCGTGGTGTTGTCGCGGGCGCGGATGGAATGTAGAGGTTGGACGGTCGATGAGAGTGCGCGGATGGATTGTCGGGATCATGGTGTTGTCGCGGGCGCGGTTGGAATGTAGAGGTTGGACGGTCGATGAGAGGGCGCAGATAGATTGTCGGGATCGTGTTGTTGTCGCGGGCGTGGTTGGATTGTAGGGATCGGGGTGTTGTCGCGGGCGCGGATGGATTGTCGGGATCGTGTTGTTGTCGCGGGCGCGGATGGATTGTAGGGATCGGGGTGTTGTCGCGGGCGCGGTTGGATTGTAGGGATCGGGGTGTTGTCGCGGGCGCGGTTGGATTGTAGGGATCAGAGTGTTGTCGCGAGGATGGAATGTAAGGGTCGGACGGTCGACGAGATGGCGTGGATAAGTTAATGTAGGCGCGGGTAAGTCGATGTGGGTAAGTCGATAAGTCGACGCGGGTAAGTTGATGTAGTAGGCGCGGGTAGTCGGTAAGTCGACGCGGGTAAGTTGACGTAGTAGGCGCGGGTAAGTCGGTAAGTCGACGCGGGTAAGTTGATGTAGTAGGCGCGGGTAAGTCGGTAAGTCGACGCGGGTAAGTTGATGTAGTAGGCGCGGGTAAGTCGGTAAGTCGATGCGGGTAAGTTGACGTAGTAGGCGCGGGTAAGTCGATAAGTCGACGCGGGTAAGTTGACGTAGTAGGTGCGGGTAAGTCGACGCGGGTAAATTAACGTAGTAGGCGCGGGTAGGTCGGTAAGTCGACGCGTGTAAGTTAATGTAATAGGCGCAGGTAAGTCGACGCGGGTAAGTTAACGTAGTAGGCGCGGGTAAGTCGACGCGGGTAAGTTAACGTAGTAGGCACGGGTAAGTCGACGCGGGTAAGTCGACGTAGTAGGCACGGGTAAGTCGACGCGGGTAAGTCGACGTAGT
The DNA here is from genome assembly GCA_028637635.1 of Xylariaceae sp. X802. Taxonomy (NCBI): domain Eukaryota; kingdom Fungi; phylum Ascomycota; class Sordariomycetes; order Xylariales; family Xylariaceae; species Xylariaceae sp. X802. The sequence goes on along the minus strand of JAJFDH010000001.1, from coordinate 2,808,481 downwards.
AGGCACGGGTAAGTCGACGCGGGTAAGTCGACGCGGGTAAGTCGACGCGGGTAACTGAACGCGGAGAGGTATAATTAATTTGACGTAGACAATTCAACGCAAATAAGTCGAGGCAGGCAAGTAGCCGTGGGAAGGCGTAATTGATTCAACGCGGGTAAGTAGATAGGGGAAGGTGTAATTAATTCAATGTGAGTAATTCAATGTGGGCAAGCGGGTGAGTTAACATAGTAAGTGCATGTAAGTTAGTACCTGTAAGCACCTATAACCCACCACCACCTAGTACTCATATTACAACCTACTGACACTTAGTACCAACTCTCGAGTCCTCAGCTCCCTAGTTTCTTTCTGCAATTGTGAAACTAAAATTTTATTGCATCGATGCGATCATCTTGCTTTTCTGATTCTAACTATAGTCTCAGATTTTTCCCCCAGTGCATCGTCAGCCCTAATGATATAGTACCCTTGTCTACAACACTTACCGGTTATAACTCATTACTTAGAACATCACTCAGTTATTTGTCTACCTAATTAATGCAGACAGCTTCTTCTTTTCAGACTACAGAAGTAAACTACTCTTTCTCTCTACATAAGCTTATGCTTGAGCTCTAAAGCTTGTGCCACAACTATGACCAAGTTAGAAGTTTCCCAGCCATTGACTGTCTTCACCCGAGCTCGCAACCAGTGCCCCACACCTGCCCTATCTTGACGGTCCTTACTTCCAAGTAAGCCAGCACTCTCTCCAAATCCATGAGGCCCACCCAGCTCTTGGATTGCCTGCTGAAGACAAGGAATGTCTGTGAGAAGCACACCCAGTACATCCCAGAATAGGAGCATATGATCACATCTGCCTCCTTGGTTGAACTTTCTGTCAGGTGTATACCGATCATTTTGGACATGCCAGTCCTGAGGTAGGCCACATGACCAACATCCAGTGTAAGGAGCTAGACCCAAACCCCCAGTACGTGGGTTGAGCTCAGCACGAGCCTGTCCCATAAGCTCCATTTCCTTCATACTGTCAGTGCATGATCTCAAATAGTGTCTCTTCTCAACAGCATCTCGGATAAGGCACCCAGGGCAATACCCAGTATCTGCTAGCATATCCATAAAAGTCCGCAGCTTCATGAGGATGGAAACAGTCTGTCCATCCTGAGCTTGGCGGTTAGCTAGCTGAGATGCATGTTGACGCTGCTGGATTAGGAAAGGACTGCTAGCAATGACAGAAGGGGTGTGCAGAGCACCTCTGAAACCTGCTGTGTGCTGTGAGGGTACCATCTGGCCTTGTGCTACTGGTGTCTTTGGGCTGGATAGTTGCAGATGATCCTTACTACCCAAGTGAGGTGTCATAGAAGACTGAGCTGCTAGCTCTAGAGACACAGAAGCCGAGGTAACTGAAAGACTGCCTAGAGTATGGCAGTTGTTGCATGCATTATGGCCAAACCCACAAGATTGGGGTTCGCCATCTAAAAACTGGGTGATGACTGCTCTTTTACAATCAGCAAGAGCATATTCCCTCATCTGCCCAGTCAATGACATGAGTGGAGCTAGGAGTATCACTGTAGCTGGCTGGCCACTTCGTCCTGCTCTGCCAAACTGCTGACACATGGTGATCATGTCATAAGCACCTAGACAGACAACTAAGTCCACTCTGGGTTCATCAATCCCAAGGCCCAAAGCTGTCGTGGCCACAATCAACCCACCATCTTGAGTCCATTGATCATAACTAGCTTCTCGCTCCTTGTAGTTTAGATTTGCATGATAGGATGGGAGTTTATACATCAATCCCAACTCCTTGCATTCTTCACGACTCTTGGTGTAGATGATACCAAGTCTATCAGAAGCTAGGCCACGGCTAACAGCCTTCAATATGACTGCCATGTCATTGTGATAGCTGAGGTCCATATAGGAATACTTCAGGTTGTTGCGGCAAGTTGGACTCCTGAGTATAGTTGCAGTACGTTGATCCAGTCCTAGTTTTCTCAAAAAATCAGACTCCAATGATGGTGGTAGTGTACCAGTGAGGTAAACCTGTCTTGGTGAGATGAGATCCATATCTTGCCGGATATCCTGAAGGTGACGTCGGTAGTTGCCCTCAGCTAACAAAACCTCCTGTGCTTCATCAAGGATAACACGATCAATCAACTTTCTTGACTGGTGGCGTGCAATGAAATCTAACCAGTCTCTTTGTCTCAGTGCTTCAGGAGATACTAGCACGATAGATCCAGTTGCTGAGTGATCCTCACCCCAGATACATACATTGATATTCATTTTGGCCAGTCGTTTGCGAGTGTCTTCTTGTAAAGAACAGAGTGGCTGAATAACAATGGTGCACCCTTCAGGCTGGACATATGCTGGAAGGGCATAGGCAATAGACTTGCCAGATCCAGTGCCAGCAACCTGGATTACTAGGCTCTCCTTACACATAGCATTCAAGATTTTGAGCTGATGGTCTCTGAGCTCAATATCATTCCTGCCATACATAGCTTGTAGGTTGTTGTTGGATAGCAATGAAGACAAGCTGAGCAGTCGTGATTCTTGGATATATGCCTGAGGGTCCATGTCATCTGTCTCATCTCTTGTTCTCTTGAGGCCTTGATATCTTAGGGTACTGCTTTCAATCTCCCACAACATATGCCATTGAGTAGAAATTCTGTAAAACTCGCTGAAAGCCTCAGCATCATTGTGCTCTAAGGCATATACTAAGCGAGCAACATTGCTACCATGTGCAGCTTGCTGATCCATGATGTTGGTGCTCTCATCTGGGTCATCTTCATTTTCATGGTCATCTTCATTGTCAGCCTGTTTGATGCCCAGAACTTGATCCAACAGTCGGCCATTGAGATATCTTCGCCCAAAGGCAATCGCAATGTGGCGCCACATATTGATATTAATAGAGGCACCCATAGAGGCAGAGGTTAGAGAAGTTAGGCGTTCAGTGACCTTAGATTCATCCATGATAGCTCCATTCTTAGAGATGAGCTTCCGTGGGAATAAAAATGCTGAGACACTACCATTGCTGCCAATGTTGGTCTCAAGGCTCTCAATAAATGGTATGATGAAAGCAATGTAGATGATGACCATCCGTGAAAGTTGGGTGGGGATGAATCGCCACACCTGCTTTTCACCTTTGATCCTCCATCTAGATTTATGCCAAATGGTACAAATACCAATAAGGCCCTGGTGTAACATCATGTTTCTCTGTCCACCACGAGAGGTGTTGTTGATCCTGATACCTAAGAGCTCAGTTCTTCTAGCAGGCTGCCCTGCTGTGAGATGAATTGCTACAGCAAGACTGGAGAGGAAGTCCTGCCACATTCTGAGATAGCTTTTGATCTCTTTGGGTGAAACTCCACTTCCATAAGACCATTTAGATTGTAACTTTTCATCCTTGTCCAGCTTATGTAAAAGGAACATTGCAGCATCTTGAACCCAGGGAGCATTGCCAGGATGCTGCATGAAGCTGTAACCCATGACTTGATTATACCGGTCTTCTAGGATATCAGTAACTGGTGGCAGAGAGAGCTCTGTCAATGGGGTATTCAGAAGTAACTCTGTAAGCTGGCTTTCTACTTTCTGGATTGCCAACTGCATGAATGTACTGATGTCGGCCAGTTTGATATGAACCCCTCGGCATATCAATGCAGGTGGGCAATCTTGTGTCCATTCGACATTTGCTTGTCGTGGCAGTGATGTTTGGATCTGATTGAGAACACCTTGACCATATGTGACCCATGACATTGGAGTCTGATAAGATGCCCCAAGCCGTGGGTACATAGCATCATCCATCAGAGCTGTAATCATACCAAGGAGGTCTTGGATTGAAGCTAGTTCTCCTGTTATATCTAGAAAGCTGTCAGGGTCCATAGATTCCAATTAGATTCAGTGAGCATACCTGGAGGCAATCCTCTCTGCCCATCTTTAAAAGCACTATATGCCCTAGCGTGCTCATAAACCACGTATAGATAAAGCTTCACTATTCCTGAGAAGCAATGATAATTGGTTGCCTGAGCCCATGATGCATCTTTCTCATTCAGAGCTGATAGGGCTAAACCAGATACCAGTATGCTTTCAAATGCACTGCCTCTGAGCACGTGCTTGGTGAGAGATTGGAACAGCTCAAAAACAAGGTTGTCCTTTTCTTCTTCTGAGCTTGCTGCCCAGTCACAACCCAGAATCTTGATGATTGCCTCTTCTTGTTCTGAAGTCAAGGTCCCTGGGTAAAGTTCTGGTTGATCCTCATGATTGACAATATATGCCATGTATCTGAATATCTTATGCCAAGGTACGAGGTACTTGGACAAAGACTCGTCTGTTACTGAATAGTAGAACTTGGTAGTGGCGACAGTGTCTGCTTTTCTTCTATTCAGTTGTGTGAGAATAGTGAAGCTTTCTTGTTCAAGCCCATCTCTGGCTCTGATTGTTATGTCATGAAGATGTCGCATAAGAGGGTCCAGTTGCCCATCCATGGTAGTGTCAGTGATTATAGAGATGAGATGCCTAGGGTCAAAGCCAAGAGTATGAATGTCAAACTTGAGCTCTTCTAGAAACCGGTTGGGCTCTGCAGTCTTGGAAACTCGAGCTATAGTTTGCTTCTGGTGCATTGAGTTCTTTTCTCTGCTTTGGTGAAGCATAGCACCTAGGCTTTGCAAGGCTGAGCAGCTAGCCTTTGTAACCCTTACATATCTGGTTGTATCACCAGATTGAAAAGCCTGAGCTGTGACATCAGACCATGTAGCAGGTGGGTTATGCTTGGTTCTGCAATGTTGCCTGATACGAGTCATAGAAATGACACTGTAAAGACATGCATTGCAGCCTTTGGCCTCTGCTGTTGGAAGAAACGGGATATAGTCGATTGCTTGAGGGAACTCCAGATGGTAGAGCCATTGGCGAAATGTCTTTGAATCAGGAATGGTCGAAGTCAGCTCAGGAGAAAGCTGCTGAAGGATTGACTCTGATGCTATCTGTGGAAAGCAGTGCTCCAGATGGGTTTTGATGGATTCTGGGATGCCATGGATGATGCAAAGGCAACGGCTACAGAAATGTAGCTGATGCCCACCACGCTGGACGATCTGGATGGGATTTTGACTGGTTGACATTGTAAAAGCCCTAGAAATTAGACTCAGCTGTTAGCAGTGCTCATGTAGTGTTGTATTGGCAGAAATCATGAAGTTACCAGATGAGAAAACATCAGAACCATAGGATGAGAGCTTGGTGTGGGATAGAAAGTGTTGTTGCAAGGTGCTAAAATGGGCAAAATTCTGGTGTTGGGAAAAAGAAAGAGAAATGTTAGCCAAGGCTGGTGGGGGACGAAAAAGCCACTCAAAAACTGGCTGATAGTGCTTATCAGTAATTATCAGTGCTGGGAAATAACTTACAGTGGGTAACTGCCCTATATGGAGCTTTTTGGCAGACCTTCTGCACTAATATCCTCTGCATTAACTGTAGTATTGCCTAGTACCTACTAGCTCTCAGAAGCAACTACTATTCATGCACACCACCCTCTAATGCTTAGAGTAAACTGCAATCCACCATGACTTAATATCAGAATATCTACCTCCACGAATCCTTTCCGCAATTGTGAAACTGGGATTTTATTACACCGATACGATCGTCTTGATTTTCTGATTCCAACCATACCCTCGGATTTCTCCCCTGGTGCATTGTTGTCTCTAATGCACTAGGGGTCCTGACATACACTCCTCACCACCTACAACCTCCTACCCCAGGCCTCATCAGCTACCTACAGCACCTAATACTCACTATCCCCTAGCACCCAACACCACCTGTGGTGCCTAGATCCCACTACTCCCTAGCACCCATCACCACCACATCCTGACTACTTTTCAGCACCTGTAAACACCTATAATCCACTACCACCTAATACTCATGACCACGCTAACCTACTGCCACTTAATATCAACTCCCAAGTCTTCAGCTCCCCGGTTTCTTTCCGCAATTGTGAAACTAGGATTTTATTGCACCGATGCGATCGTCTTGCTTTTCTGATTCTAACCATACCCTCGGATCTTTCCCCCCATGCATCGTTGTCTTTAATGACAAAATAGTATTGGTACACATATAGGTTACATAGTATGCACACTCGGATTGCCCCAACCCACACCCAGGTTGCCCCAGCCCACACCCAGGTTGCCTAGCCTGCATACCTAGGTTGCGCAACACCCACACCCAGGTTGCCCCAACCCACACCCAGGTTGCCTAGCCTGCACACCCAGGTTGCCCAGCATGCACACCCAGGTTGCGCAACACCCACACCCAGGTTGCCTAGCATGCACACCCAAGTTGCCTAGCCTGCACACCCAGGTTGCCTAGCATGCACACCCAGGTTGCCCCAACCCACACCCAGGTTGCCTAGCCTGCACACCCAGGTTGCCCCAACCCACACCCAGGTTGCCTTCAATGCACACCCAGGTTGCCCAGCATGCACACCCAGGTTGCCCCAACCCACACCCAGGTTGCCTAGCCTGCACACCTAGGTTGCGCAACACCCACACCCAGGTTGCCTAGCCTGCACACCCAGGTTGCCCAGCATGCACACCCAGGTTGCGCAACACCCACACCCAGGTTGCCTAGCATGCACACCTAGGTTGCCCAACACTCACACCTAGGTTGCCTAGCATGCACACCCAGGTTGCCCAACATGGCCAGGTAGATTGCTTAGCATACATATCCAAGTTGTCTTGTACATGCATTTAAATTGATGCTGATTGTTAGTAGCATTGCTAGGTGAAGAAGTCATGAATACATACACAGATATGTATTTTGCAGAAAGTTGTAACTTTACAAATTGCACACCCAGGTTGTACAATAGCTACACCCAGGTTTTTTGAAAACTCACACCCAGGTTGCCTTAATTGTACACCAAGAAATCCTGGGTTTTAATTGGCTAAAACCTTGGGACCCATAAAAACCCCTACCCCCAGCCCCATAAAACCCCTTGCAAGAGATCCAGATTCACAGTATACAAGAGGGTGGTGCGGTCCCTGTCCCTGTGCCTAATACCAATCTATGCCTCACACTTGCTACTGACCACCCCCATTCTGACCTGTTATGCAACTGTGAAATTTCATTTTTATTACACTGATGCGATCTCCTTGCTTTTCTGATCATAACAATCCTACAGGGTGCAGGGAGGCATGTGGTGGGTTGCAGGTAGTGAAGTCAGCTGTCTCATGGAATGCACCCCTCACTTTGGTCTTAATGCACCCCTCTGCACACTTGTTTGGTGGGACCCACACCCGGATTTTGCAAAAACCACTCCCAGATTCTTTTAACACTACACCCGGATTTTTTGGTAGGGCCCACAAAAATCCATTCATACAAAGTTCCGTGACCCATTTTAAAAGTATCAGAATCTCTTGCAAGAGATTCCCATAAATTGTATACTAGATGTCCCAACCTGCACCTAGGCTGCACACTACCCACACCTAGGTTGCACACCACCCACACCTAGGTTGCACACCACCCACACCTAGGCTGCACACCACCCACACCTAGGTTGCACACCACCCACACCCAGGTTGCACACCACCTGCACCTAGGTTGCACGCCACTCATACTATGACATAATGCGTAGGACCTGAAATCAGAGTGCTTGACTTTATGCATCTGTAAAAATAGTAAAAAATAACTCGTCAGTCCTGGATCCGTGCATGCACATAGATCTCATGCATACCTGTAGATTTACAAAGCTCACACCCAGGTTGCCTAATGCCTACACCCAGGTTGCCCAAAGCCCACACCCAGGTTGCCCTCAATGCACACCCAGGTTGCCAGACCAAATCCTGCATTTTAATTGGCCCAATTCATAGGACCCATAAAAACCCCTACCCCCAGCCCCATAAAACCCCTTGCAAGAGATCCAGATCAATTGTATACTAGAGCTGTGCTTTGGGCTCTCGGCCCTCCTCAAGACCAGACTGTATACCTGTGCGGTTAGGATAAATTCATACCTAGGTAGGTATTAGGCTGCTACTACGTCCTGTCTCTGCGAATACCTCCAGGGCTGTATCTAGCAAGTTGGGAAGTCCACTCCTGCAAGCTCGGTTACATCTCACCACACTTCATTCTCGTGCCTCCAAAACTTTCGTTCCATGAATCCTTTGGTTGCCCATCCCTTCTTGAAGATCTGATAGCAATATGCACGCCATAAACCCCCCTCCGGATCTGACAGCCATGCTCAAGGGATCCCCGGCTAAAGATCGTCTTAATCATCGTCTACAAATATATCAGGGTCGTTTTCCGCATCGACCACTTGTACTTCCCTCTTGACCCGTTTGCTTGCGCGCTTCTTGGACTGGCGAGGGATCGTCACGATGTCTGCCTTTACTGGTCTGATTTTTCTGTATGCTTCACTTCTCGTGATTGTGTCGAAACGCATACTTATCGCCGTCTTGTCCCATACATCTTCTGCGGGCCTTGACGACGCAGGTAGGTTCTGCCAATCAAGACATAGCTTGATTCTCGCTCCTAGGTCGACATACAAACCTCATGGTGTTAGCGTGACTGTCCTCTAGCTGTGAATAGAGTCGAGAACCTACTGCGGCTCCAGCGAACTACGCTCTCGTTGGATTTTGCCATATTAACCGTCTTTTTCCACGGTTCCATTATCTCCACCTAATTGTCGGCATCAAATTTAGCCTTCATGAACTGGTGCAGGGTCTTCAGATCCTTGCAGCTGGCGAGGATCGCGTCTTCTTCGCAGAGCCTCTGGACGTGTTGCTACGGTTTATCCACTTTAGCCAGCTTCATTTGTCTTCTAGATATGATGCTCAACTTACCTCTAAATTCCGTATGGTCTTCGACTTCCAGGCGGAACAAATATTACGTAGTCGATCATATGCTATCCCCTTGGTTTGTTCTTTGAGGTCGGCGCTGCCCGGGAAGTCGCGAAAGACCTTGGTGATAATTGAGAGAACAGGGTCCTGGTTTAGATAGAGACCGAAGGCCACACGATACGCCATATGCACCTTTTGCATGTACTCTAAGCTGTTGGCCGATAGTTGCTTCGAATTATATTCACGTGGTCTCTTGGCATTTTGAAGCGACAGCTTTTGCTTTGGCGTAGACTTCTCCATCAAATGTTTCTGTACACATGTTAAAATTTTGTCACGTCTTGTAGATATTGAAATTACCTCAACTCTGGCGGTGTAAGCCAACGTGTCTTCATCAATATCATCCGGTATATCAGCTATGCTCTCAAGAAGCTGCTGTTGCGTCAGGTTCATCCCGTCATCTTCGTCGTCCTCATCGTCCTCATCGTCCAGACCAGGAAGACTAGGAAGACCAGGAAGACCAGGAGGACCGTTGTTCCCATTCGGCTGGTTGGACCCCGACATCATTGTTCCGGTAGTGGTTTGCTTCGATCGTTGCGACATGATATACCTTCTAGCAAGGTCTTGCCTTATGAACTGAGCTCTCGATGTCTTGAGCACCTAACGACTTGATGACTTTACGCCCTGATAACTTCCCAACTTGATGACCTGATGACTCAACGATCTGATGACTTGACGAACTGACGGCTTCACAAACTCACGGCTTCACCAACTGACGGCTTCACGACTTGTTTAATGACCTAACGGCCTGAATCCCTGGCGAAATAAAGACTGAGGTCTACTTCTGCTCCTCATGACTTGGCGGCTTGTGCAGCTGCCAGGATGAGGATCTGAATACTTATTTGGTGAGCAGCGATTCTGACTATATCTGGTCGTTTGGATGGCGTCAAAGTACGGAGATGAGGTGAAAAGGACGATGTGAGCATTTCGTGCGCTGAAATGGGGGTCTAGGTCGGCAGAATTGATATAGAGTTGGCAGTCGCAGTCTGCAAGGCACGGCATCAACGGCATTGCCAGTCACATGACCATCTGATGACACCTGTCAATCAGCCCAACCTGCACGACTCTGCTCGTAATCAGCTGGTAAAGAGTCACGCCTGCATGGTTAGACTACATGGCACCTGGCAACAGCCCTTCCTCCGGATATGCGGACTTGGGGTTACGGCGTCTTACGCATGGCCTCTAATGATCCCGTTTTCTAGATATGACGACAACGACGGGGATTGCCTGTCATTGTTTTCTTCCTGCTGGTTGAGTTCTATCTATGTCAATCGTGATTAGGTAGCAATATCATTGTCAATATATCGTGTACTGGGGATACGGCAATTTGAGCATATCTGTACAAAAACACTGCTCCTGCATCTCTCCTCTTCAGCCTCCTGTCATTGTGAGCCACCCCCTACAAATATGCCGGTCATGACCGCTCGCGTTCCCTCCTGGAAGACGGATATAATGCGAATTTCGATAGCAAGGTTGCAGCATGCGTAAGATAAATCATCCTTCGTATCTTTGGCTCTCTCTACCACAAAGCTGGTGGGAATGTGTCCTGTCGTAGATGGTCATCATCTTCGTCTTCTCGCCTACGTTTAGTACTGTTCCTCGGACCATCTTCGACCTTGATGTCTCTGTATGTATCGTTGCCTTCCGGGACTGTCAGCGATTTATGACCTTTTCTTTGCCCGGGTTGCGTCTTCTCCTTAAGACGTGCTATCTCCACTTCTAAGTCTTGGATCTTCTCTTCTTGCAGAGCCAATGTTTGTCGGACTGTTTGATGTATACTGTGAAGTGCCTCATCCAACATTTCTTGGACTTTGCCTTCGATTGCGCCTCCGACGACCGCTTCTTTCATAGACCGCGTGACAAAGTCTCGGGTCTCTAGTAGGACGTCGTCTCGTACTTGAACAATCTGCTTATTCATTTCGTTGAGATTCTCCTCAACTGCTTCCCAGGCGCGAGACGATCGAATCGCTTCGTGAGGCTGGTGTATATTAAAGCGTCTTGGCTGGGCGTTGTATGCTGGCTTATTGTAATCTTTTAGATCTTCCAGGGCTCTCTGCGCTTCTGCTCTCTGTGATCTGCATCTGCTCCGTCTGCCGGGTTCCTGTGGCTGGTCGTTCACCAGCATCTTCAACACCGTCGGCACTTGAGGACGTGGTGGCGACTTTGGTGTTTTGGGTCTGTCATTTGATTTCCCAGTGACCGTGATTGCAGTCTTGTACCTTATGTTATGCTTCTTTGCCCATTGAACCCAGCATTTCGGGATGATGCGCTTCATGGGGTCAACCGCTATCCACGCGAAGCCTGCGTTTGCCATCTTCTCCATCATAATCTTAGGATACGTTCCAAACCCCTCAGCTGAATCACCAATGATTCGGATCGCGTCCCAGTGCTCTGACGATGTCTCCGGTACATCAATAAACATGTTGTCACCCCATTGCTGCTGTGAGCCTTGTCGTATCGCTTCATCAAGCCAATCATTCGCCTCAGACCAGAACCTTCCTGTTGGTGGGTTATCCCTTGGTCTGATTTGTGCCAGGAAGCCGAGAACCTTGGTCTTATCGACCCAATGCTTCGGCGGAGCAATTTTTAGTACTTCTATCCAGAACGATTCAGGGTCCTTGATGAGCTTCAGATGCGTCTCGCGTTGACCGAGCCGGTTCATGTCGTTCAGCTGTCGTTTCTCATGCGGTCCTGTGGCTCTCATCCAATAAGGCGACTTTCTCCATCGGTCTACATTCTTCTCGATATCAACACGTAATAGTTCGTTTTCGGCAGTGGTCACGTCTAACGGACTGCCAAAATCCATGTTCGGTCTTGGGAAAGCTGCCCACGGCATACTGACTCTTGGTGTTGCTTGCTGCGTGTTTGAATGATAACTAGTGTGTGTGTTAAATAGGAGCAGAACGTCGGTCTTGCGCGAGGAGCTGGTCAAGAGGCTGTGAGCATATATTGGCTACGGTGATCACGATGAATGCGTGTTATATTTTCTGTCTGAAGCTATGGGATCTGTTCTGTCTGCAAGATATCAAGAGCTGTTCATGAGGGTTGTGCCTTCTCGTTCAAAACAAAAACTTTTATGGGTCTGTCCGAGGTTTGAGCCAATGGGATTATTCGTATCCGTCGTCGGCAATATCTGAAACATCTTCATTCTCCTATCAACAGGACCGGGTCCAAGCGATTTTGTATAGCTGGTTTGTTGTGAGCTGATGTAATCTGTCGTCGTGGCTGATATAATCCTTCGTCATGGGTTAATGTAATGGATGTCTTTTCGTGAGTTAATGCAATGGATGTCTTTCCAAAGCTATCTTCCGTCGTGAGCTAATATAACGTCTTTTCATAAGTCAATATAATAAGGTCTTCTCGTGACTTGGTATGACCTTCGCCAAGACCTGACGTGCTCTCTATGTGGGCGACCAGAATCGATAGCTGCGCTTGGTCTTTGGCGTCTCTGACTCTTCTCCTCCTTCATTGACGTACGGTCTCTTCCGTGGCGTCTTCGGATCTCTTGGAGTGGTCTTCTGGCTTTGCTGGGCCTTGACTTCTGCTTCATGCTTCTTGTCCAGGGCCGCCAGTCTGTCTTCTAGACGTTGTAATCGTTCTTCCATGGCCTTCTTCTGGGCCAAGCTTTCCTCTTGGGCCTTGGTGAGTACGTCAATCTTCTCCGTCAACTGAGCCACGATTCCTCTGTTCCATGTGACGTGCTCTTGGACTCGCTTGAAGTATGGGTCGAGGATTGGTATCAGTATCTTGACGAATGTCTGGCGCACTTCTTTTTCCGAGTCAAGCCCTGCGAGGTGAAGAGCATAGTCGATTTCTTCCTGCACCTTGGCCTCCAATGGTCCTTCGTTGAAGATGGCCTGTACCATCCCGATAGTCTCCTCTCGTACACGATCAGTGATTGTTGTCAGGTCTAGGGTCAACGGATCCTCGTTTCGTTCTTCACGAATGGGCATATTTATCAGTTTGAGGAGGGCCTTCCTCGCGTTGGGATCTACGCGTATGAACGGTTCAGCGTACTCCTCGTCGCTATCATCATCTTGGCCTTCTGGCGCTTCGGCTTCCTGATCATGGGCCTCTTCTTGCATCTCGATATCTGGATGCTTTTTATTGGCCTTTCCTTTCTCGGTGATCATGGCAGGCTGCTTTCCTTTTCGGCTTGCCTTAGACTGACGCTTATGATTCTTTACTGCTTCCACATTCGATGACGCGTTGACCTCTAGCATCTTAACTCGAGATTGACGGTTACTGACATCTCTCTGCTCCTCGGTCGCTGGTGCATCACATCCTCGTTGCTCGGCGATGTCACAGCCAGTGGAATATTGCGAGCTGGATGAATCACTGCTAATAATCAGAGGTTCAATAATCTCATCGTCGGGAATGATGATAGGGGCCGGTCCCTTATACGATGACCTGTTCTTTTTGGTACGGATTGTACCTCTATGGTTTGACGGTCCTACGTCAGGGATGATGATATGGGCGGGTTCCTTTTGCGATGATTTGGTCTTCTTGGTACTGATCCTGCCTCTATGGTTTGACGGTCCTACGTCGGGAATGGTGATATGGGCGGGTTCCTTTTGCGATGATCTGGTCCTTGTGGTACTGGTCTTGGCCCCGCGTTTCGATGGTCCTGCGTTCATATAGTCGGAATCTGGGTCAGATTCATCATATAAAGACATCTCAGCTTCGTTATCGTCCATGTCTGCCCAGTCATCTTCTTCCTTGTCTTGTGGCTCATCTGCATCCTTGTCAGCTGAGGGCTCATCGTCCATTACGTCATCGTCCACCACACTATCATTTGCGGGTTCATCTTCCTCATGAGCTGTATCGTCGGGTCTATCTTGGCCCGCTGTTGCTTCTTGTCCGGGTGACTTGGTGTCTCCTTCTCCTGGGCGGCTTTCTGGTTGATTTTCACCAGCCGCTGTCGTATCTGCGGGCCCTTCTTCATGACCTTGGTTATCATTATCGTTTGCACCTTCGCCATGGCCATCTGCCGCTTTACCCGGTCCGTCATGGCTTGCCACTGCTCCTGGTCCTGTCGTCTGGTCATGACTTGCTGCTTGGTCATGACGCGTTGCGCCGCCATCTTCTGTAGCTTCTGCATGTGTCTGGGATCTGGTCTGTCTCGTGCCTTCATGCGGAGCGTTGGTATTGATGGCCGTAAACGTAATGGATTGGGATGGCTGCTTACTTGACGTTGGGAGGGGCTTCCTCTCTGATACCTGAGCAGTGACAGCAGATCCTGCAGACGGTACAACGGCTCCTGCGGATGTAGATGCCTCTGCAGTTGGTCCTATAGTGACGTTTGATGAAGGTGCTTCGGGCATGGAAACTACTTCTGCGTATCTGATACCATGCTTGCGGGCCCAGGGCTCCCAATACTGTGGGATTCGGCGTTTGTCTGGGTTCACCAGGTACCATAAAAGCCCAGTGGCCTTCATCTTGTCCTTTAGCATCTGTGGGAAGGTACCATGTCCCATATGGGCGTCACCGATGATCCGCAGGGTATCCCAGATCGCTTCGCTTTGCGGGGACAGACTTGGCATTGTGTCCTTTTGCCATCCCGTTGCTGCGCCATGTCGCAGTGCATCATCTAGCCAGTTTCGAGCATCCATCCATAGCCTTGCGTTTGACCCCTTATCCATGGGCCGAGCTGTAGCCAGATTCTTGATCACTTCTTGTTTGTTTACCCATGGTTGTGGTAGGCTGATCTTAAGGACTACCTCCCAGTAATCACGAGCATCGGTTGCCTGTCCGACCGGCCCTTCCATCACGTTGAGGCGATTGGGCTCGTGCAGGGTTCGACGACGGGTACTTTGAACAAACAGGGCCCAAGACGTCACCTTGTCAATCAGAGGGCGGAAGCTTTCCGCTGATGCTCTCATCTCCTCATTTTGCGCGGGCGTCAGATCTATGTCTGCGCCGCAGTAAAAATCCCCACCTGGGAAATGCGCGAGGGCGGAGAGCTCGGCCGCTTTGGCCCGGCGAGACGGCATGTTGATGAGAGGGAATATATATGTGCCTTGTTGATAGCCGATGATGTGATTCCAATGTTAGGACTTTGCTCTTGTAGAGCTTATGGCTTTCGTACTGTCCTCATCAAGTCAGCAAGATGCGCGGCAACGCTGATGCTGGATGTCAATTGTGTATGACGACCGACCTTGGGGAGCGTTTGATATGTCTGTATGATAGAGCTCTTGGCTTACGAAGCTTATGGCTTTCGTGCTGTCATCGTCAAGTCAGTATGATGCGCGGCGACGGCCATACAAGGCGTCAGTGGCGTGTGATGACTGACCTTGAAGAGCGTTTGATATATTTTATATTTTACTAATACAGCTCCAGCTTGATGGAACTTATGGCTTCCGTGCTATCCTCATCAAGTCAGCAAGATACGCTGCGACGGCCACACTTGGTGTCAAGTGTGTGTGACGACTGACCTTGGAGAGCGTTTGATATATTTATACTTTACTACACCGGCCGAGCTCTGGGCTTATAAGATTTATGGCCTTTGTGCTGTCCTCATCAAGTCAGCAAGACACGCGGCGACGGTGACGCTGGATGTCAGTTGCGTGTGACTACTGACCTTCTTCAAATATTTCTGTGTATTCGGCGTGCGGATGCACGGTCAAGCTAGGCAGATACGCGGTCGTTGCAGCTGTTGCTGATGATAATGATACTGATATCGTAGTGAAATGGGAGTGAAAACTGAGACGGGAACGGGAGTGGGTGTGGATGTGGGAATGGAAATGAGAGTGGGAAGTGGAAGTGGAAGTGGAAGTGAGAGTGGAAGTGGAAGTGAGAGTGTTGGTGTTGGTGTTGGCGTTGGCGGGGTGGGGGTGCCGGCGACGGCGATGAAGGTGTGCGTTCCTTCCTCCTCAATTGCCGGTGGCGACCTTGCCTGAGGCGGCCGTTCCTTCCTCACTTGATGCGATGTGTGCACAACGGTACCCGGTGGCGCCGTACCTTCCATATAATAACGCCGGGTTGCTCCTGCCGCTCGGTGTATATCCGTGTTATACGCGCCTTGATTCGTGAATGCGGCGCGTCCGTGCCACGCGAAGCCCCTATTGGTCGCCCATCATTCCGAACGAAGGCCACCTTATCGATAGGTAGGTAAATAGTACGTCCGTATTTTAAGCCCATTTGATCGAGGCCGCAGTCATAGCCAGGCGACCAGATATTCGGATCAGGATGTTGTTGTGAGTCTGTATAATGTGTTGTATTGCTATCGATCTTTCAGACAGGACACCCAATTACAAGGCAATAATTACATGTTCAATCTGACAGATATGTTGACGACAGGGAAGACGGCCAAACGGGGACCCTTCTGCTGTCAGATGTCAGGGCAACTTGACGGACTATTTGAATATTAAGTTATGATGGCTGAGGCCGAGAATAGGGGCGAACTGAAATAAATTGAATGCGCTTCTGGGAAAACAAGAAGAAAACCGATCTGTGGCCGGCGACGGGACTGTACATGCAAGCGAAGTAGGCGTGACATAAGGAAACGAATATAAAGTGAAAGTAGTTCCTGAAGGCGACGATATCATAAGGATCGGTTCTTCAAGCCCAATAAAACAGAGCCGAAGGACATCTGATGCTAGGGTAGCCGTTCTGTTCCCCATGATGTACGGCAGGGAGGCGTCCCGTTTGCTTCGAATAGATATCAGAGCCGAAGGATAGGTCGTGCGTTGGCGCTGAGAGTCGTCCTTGTTCACAGGTCCAGACTACATGAAGGATATATCGTAGTCAATGAGTAGCAGTGAGTTATCGGGACCGGGGACCATCCATATATGCTCTGATACGACTCGTGGGAGTCCCACAATACGGACTTCTTCTGTCATTTCATAGAGAGGGCACTGAAGAATGTAATCCCTCTCGAGGATACGCGAACATTTCTCCACGAGCGTTACGACCAGAAAGAGCCATGATGAAGTGGCCCTGTGATGAATGAACAGGCCGTCTGTCATACGTACAAGTATACCACCTTCCTACATAATCATTATACCTTCCTACACAGTTGTCATACATTTCTACACAGTCACCATACCTTCCTACAAGCTCCTAATCCCTTATCAGACCTATGTACAATGTTACACCTTACCATGTACCCTTGTACCCTTGTACTCCTGTACACAAGTCTCCTTGTACCTTTGTACCTCTGTTCCATGTACTCATGTACTCTACCTTCATGTATCTTGGTACATATGTACCTTAGTACTCATGTACCCTTGTACTCATGTACTACACCTTTATGTATCTTGGTACATATATACCTCAGTACTCATGTACCCTTGTACCTCTGCTTAGGCATGTACCTATGTACCTACACTTATCATGCCCTATTATGTACTGACACATAAGTGGCTGCAAACAGTTAGGGGAGATGTACGGTATGTCGCATAAAGTGTTACGTAACTTTATGCGCCATGCAAGAACTTCCAGCTACTGGGCCACCAGCTATGTGTCAGACACTATACTGTATTAGTTTAGGGCACAGGTGCGGAAAAGCGGGTCCGCACTTGGGTATAGTCTGTGTTCCCCAGGACCTGGGGAGAAAGGGAAAACCTTCCCTCCTCCAGCAACCTGGTGACCATAAAGAATCATAAAACGTTATGGACACCACTATACACTTCTGCCTCATTTAGTGATTGTCCCAAGCCCAGCACTGCTGCCCTTGTCACATATGATTCTTTACCCTCACCTTGATTCTGCTCAATCAACCCAAATTGCCCGACACTGGAATCCGACACTGGAATCCGACACCTAGTCCTGCAAACTGATCTACATACTTCATTAGTTTCGCTACTCATGTTTAGGTCCTTGCAATCTGCGAGCTTGCCTTCTATCCAGCTGTGTTTAGCTTCGCATTCACTAGCTTGCATTTATCAGATTTCCCGCTTCGATCAGTTCGCTCAGCTCAATTTGTCGTTATCACCCAAGTGGGCAACTCTCCTTCCCTGAATCATCCCTTTCCCTGAGCTTGAGCAACTACCTCCTTAGTGGCCGTTGCAAATTTAGAAGTCTGAGGTAGCAGTCAAAGCCTTAGACAGCCACTCGTCCTTCTGAGCATGTTGGGCAATCAGTCACTTTCTATGGAAGCCTCGAACTGTCACCCGCTCTTCGTGGAAGCCCCAATTAGCTGTTCGCCTTCACGGAAGCCTTAGTTCAATTTCCTTCATTTTGAACTACAATCTGCTTACCTCGAACGCTGAAATGCCAGCGTCGTTCAACCTCATCTTGAATGCCACCTCCGTTCGACTTCGTGTTGAATACCAACCCTATTCGACCTTCCCCTGATGAACTCCATCTCCGTTCAATACTCTCATTGAGCTAGAATCCATATGCTGATCTTCCTCGTCGAACTGCAACTTCAATCTACTCGTCGACATAATTCTCTCTGTCGATCTCTATCCGACTTCGTGAACTTGAATCCACTTCATTCGACTTGGTCGATTTGAATTCAATTCACCAATATGCTCGCACGGCCGTCCAAACACTCCCGCATACCCCGTGTACGATCGTGCTGCCGATACACATTCCGCAGCTGGGATTACCTTTATGTAGCTGGAACTACGTTCAGCACAACTAGACACATCCCAGTGAGCTTGAATCCCCATTGACAAGCCGAAAGCACACGGGAAGATTTCTGCCAAACCCGAAAGTGTTCTAGCAAGACCGGAAACCCTTTGGCGTCTCCTGGCAAGGCCGAATGCATTCTAGCAAGTCGGACACCTCTTGACAAAGCCGGAAGGCCTCAGAAGCCTATTGGCAAGCTGGAAGCCCTCTGGCAATCCGACGTCTACTCTGTCCGACGCGCTCAATCAATTTCGTCCAACGCATTCAATTAATCTGTCCGACACCTACTTCGTCTGACACCTACTGCGTCCGACGCCTCCAATCCGTCCGACACTTCCAGTCCGTCTGACGCCTTTAATCAATCTGCTCGACTGTCCGTCATCGAAGTACAACTCAGTTTGACCTTTCAACTCTGCTCGAACTACACCACCGCCTGGATTACTTCATCGCTGCTCGATGTACTCGTACCGCCCGATATACACGCCGCCCGAGTTACCGAGTTGCTTCCCTCCATATCTCCACGAATATTCGAGCTATGAAGAAACGGATTGCACCGTCGAATTCCTCACGTCAACCCGACCAAAAAGATGTATTTTCCGACCGGCAAGGGTCTTTCCTTTACCCAGAACCGCAACTTCACTCGAACCACGTTCGCGACTTCGTCGAACCACACTCGCGACTTCACTTGAACCACGTTCGCGATTTCGTCGAATCACACCCGCGACTTCGCCGAACCACATCGTAACTTCGTCGAACCACTCGCGACTTCGTCGAACCGCTCGCGACTTCGTTGAATTACTCACGACTTGGTCGAATCACTCGCGCCGCCCGACCCACGGTCGCGTCGTCCGACACACACTCGTGCTGTCCTCCGATAACGCCGAAAGCCTTCCAGTCTAACCAGAAGTTCCTTGACAAGTCTGGTAAGTCCGGAAGCCTCTTGGCAACCCTATAGTAAGCCGGACAGGACTGGGAACGTTCTGGCAAGCCGGATATCCTCTGGTGGCAAACTGGATGTCCTTGGCAATCCAGGATGCCCCATAACAGACCTGGAAGCCCTCCGACAAGCCCGGATACGTTCTAGTGCGTCGGGAGGCCCTATTACAAACCGGACTCCCTTAGCAATCTCCTAACACAATCGGACGTCCAAAAGCTGCCACTGAGCCCTCTGGGAAGTACGGAAGAGTTCCAATAAGCCGGAAGCACACCGGAGCCCTTCGGCAAAACTGGAAGCCTCTCGATATCTCTGGTAAAGCCGGAATCATTTAAAAGCCTCTCGGCAAAACCGGAAATTTTCTAGGATAATCGGAAGCTTCATAACCCAGCCGGTCAGCTCTTTAGCAAGTCCGGATGCACTCTAGTAAACTGGAACCCCTTTGTCAACACGGACATCCCCCAGTAAACTCAAAAGCCGCCAAACGTCTTTTGGCAAGTCACGCACTTTCAGGCAAGCCTGGAAGTCTTTTGGAGTTCCCTAGTAACCCAATAGCCGCCACAGTACACTGGGTGCCCTCTGGCAGTCCTCTGCTATCTTCTGGCAAAGATGGACAAGACCGGAAGCCTCTAATGAGCCGAATGCCCCCTTGCAAGCCCGGAAGCCACCGGACACATCCTGCAAGTTGCCATTGCGTCTCAGGGCCACTATCTTCGTGCTCATTTCAATGTGGCTATCTCCTAAGCCCATCTCGACATGGCCTCACACACTTAAAGCTATAGTTACAGCTACACTATCGCCATCCCAGGCAAGCTATCGCTATCCTAGCTATGCTATCATATATCTTTATGCCGTGGAGACCACGTCTACGAAGAAGGGGCCATACCTGGGGAATCTGATAATTACCCCCAGCTAATTACAGCTAGCACATTACTGTCACGACAATCCAAGTCACTACTACGACTACATCGCTTGACATTTGTTATCCCCTCACGATACTGTCTCGACCTTGATGTCGTCTCGACTTTGATGTCACCATCTTTGATACTGCCACATCGCCACTGCTGCCTTTACGCTGCCGCTGCCTCTATGACGCTGCCGCCCGCGATGTCGCTGTCCTTAATTGCCGCTTCCGATGCTGTCCTTCACCTTAGTGTCGACGACACTTATCTTAAATTGACTTTCAAGCCGAGGTTGGCATAGCTTTGCGGGCTGGTCACTGCACATCATCCCTTATACTATCACCTGGTGTCGCCTTTCATCTCATGATATCTTGACATCTCTTAACATCTCTCGCATTCCTACCGATATTACTTTAGTTTGACGTTACATCAGCTTCGTCAACCTCGATTTTGCCATCTTGATCGGGTCAGCTCTACCTTGATGCCGTCATCTCGATGTCGCTGTCATCGACTTCGCCGTCCTTAATCTTGATAACTTTGAGGCATGCCCATATTTGCCAGTTACGATGCCTCACGTCTCTCGTGATGCTTCTCTTCCCACGTTGCCTTTCGTCTCTCGCGATGCCTCTCTTCTCGCGTCGACTCTCTTCTCGCGTCGACTCTCTTCTCGCGTCGACTCTCTTCTCGCGTCGACTCTCTTCTCGCGTCGACTCTCTTCTCGCGTCGACTCTCTTCTCGCGTCGACTCTCTTCTCGCGTCGACTCTCTTCTCGCGTCGACTCTCTTCTCGCGTCGACTCTCTTCTCGGTTCGACTTCTTCCTCTTCCTCTTCGGCCGATCTCTTCTTCGGCTGACTTCTTCTCGCGTCGACTCTCTTTCGCGCTTTCTTCGACTTCTTTCGTCGACTCTCTTCTCGCGTCGACTCTCTTCTCGCGTCGACTCTCTTCTCGCGTCGACTCTCTTCTCGCGTCGACTCTCTTCTTTCAATGATGATACATAATCATGCTACTTCAGTTAAGTCCACTCTTACTCTGTTATTGTTATCCGTTGAAGCCTATGTCAATGCACATAGCCATACTACTTTGCATAGTCATTGCGTCGAACCCTAACTCCCACCACCATTCCAACTCTCGCATGGCCTCTTCGTTTCGATCAAGCCTATGCAGTTGCCATGGTTGCAATCAAACCCATATCGCCACATATATTCATATTGCATCGAGTCAAGCCTCTATTACACGGCCGCATCGTCTCGATGGAAGCCCATGTTACTACCCATTGCCGCAATTAATCCCAAGCTACCTACTTGGCCACGAAACGTCCCGGCTAAGCCCATGGTACCGTATGGCCACGAACGAACCCACATCCTCACACACAGTCGCTCCATACCAAGTCGAGCCCACATCGTCACTTCGATCAAGCATGCTACTACCATGGCCTCGTCGTTTTGATTAAGCCCATGATGTCGCATGGCCACGATGTGCCGATTCATGCGAACTTACCTTACTGATACCTGCACAAGCCTATGCTATCGCACATAGTCTCACTGCCTCTCGCATCGATGCCATCTCAGCTAAGTCTGCACTCACTCTACGTTGTTATCACCCGTTAAAGCCTATGTCGCTGTACATAGCTATATTACCTTGCAGTCACATAATTACGTCGTCGTCATCGACCCCCTCTCACGTCGCTTCTCTGCTGTCGTCGCTCTTCTGCTGTCATCGCTCCTCTGTTGTTGTCGCTCCTGCGCTATCATCGATCCTCTGCTCTTGTTGATCTTCTAGCTAAGTCTATCTTCCTCCATATTGTCGTGTGATTAACAATTCATCCTCATCGATCCACGAAGCCCTTGCTGCTGCCTATTGCCATGACTAAGCCTAGGGTACATGCTTGGCTTCGTCATTCCCATCAAGCCCATGTCACTCTCGCATGGTCACAATAGCTTGCCACGTCGTCGCTGTTATCACCGACCTACGATCTCCTGCGTTACCTCTACTCGAACCCTACTATTTCGTATAGCCATGTTACCATTATCGATCCCAATCAAGCCCATGCAGTTGCCATGGCCGCGATGCCCCCATCCTTAAATTGACTTTCAGGCCGATTCATTCTCGTTGCTTCGACCAAGCCTATGCTATCGTGCATAGCCTATATCGATCCAAACTCATTGCCGCTCCCTAGCTACTGTCATATATCCACGTCGCTTCGCAATCGAGCCTATCCGATGCCCCGACCAAACCCATGCTGTCGCATGGCCACGATACGCCGATTCACCCTACGCTGTCGCATGGCCTTGCCGCCTATGGCCAACTCTACTTCAGCAAGCTGCCTTGCTGTCGCGACTCATCAGGATAAGCCTCAGGCTAGGCCTCCTTCTTTCGTTACCCCAGTTCATCCATGCTTTCAGCTTTCAGTCTACTTATGCTCTCAGCAATTGATTTCTTTCCTTTCGTGCTTTAGTTGTTCATCCTTCAAGTTATCCTTCCAGTCAATTCATTCTTCAGACCATTTATGCTTGAGGACAAGCATAGAGAAAGGGGAAGCTGGCTGCAGTGCATGCCTATCCTCACCATGCTGTCACTCTATTCCAGTCATGCCTAGTAGGCAAGTCACTGGCAGTTCATTCAATCAATCATCTCAATCACTTCATGCTTGAGGGCATAAGAGAAAGGGGAAGCTACCTACAGCATGCCTACCCTAGATCCTACTATCTCTCCAATAGCACCTAGCCCTAGGAGGCATCAGACTTAATCATCAGTCAATCCAGTCAGGCCTAGTTGCCTCAGACCAAGTCATCCATCAATCCAGATCATCAGTCATGCCTAGTAGGCAACCCAGAAGACCTTCCTGCCTCTGCGCAAATTCGCGCAAGCTTCAGATCAATCCCCAGACCAACCTAGACAGCCCTAGGAGGCATCTAAGCAAGTCTTCCTGCCTCTGCGCAAAATTTGCGCAAGCTCCAAATCAATCCAGACAAAGCATAGCACTGTCCTCAATTGATCTTACCTCTCTACTACTCTTCAGCATCTCATCCCTTGCTGCCCATGCTAGCCATGTGCTCATCACCTAGGACTCCCTGTTAAGGACCTCTATCTGTGGTCCATCAGACCCATGCCTGGACCTCGAGCCCCCAGTGCTGATAAGTTCATACTTGCTGAGAGTGGTGGTGAGGGTGTACCTTTCTTTGACACTCCCCTGTGTGAGCCTCTACCTGTAGTCATGAACTCATGGTTGGGTCTTAGCTCCCAACAACAGGCATGCTCATGCAGTGGGTTAGGAACCTCTACCAGTGGCCTTGGACCCAGGAGAGAGCTAAGGCTTTCAACTGTAGAACCATGGCCTGGTTTACTATGTTGGCAACAAGGATCCCTTTCATGGGAACTCTCGAGATTCCTATCAGGTCCTCTTGAGCCTGAGCTGCATGGTAGACTGATAAGTTCATACATGAGTGTTGGTGGAGGTGCACCTTAGGCCTCACAAGAGGACCTAGCTGGCTGGGTAGCCTGATGGGTATGGAGTGCACTGAGTGGTGAGCTTCATGAGAGGTACATTACCTCAAGGAGGTACAACACCTGGTCATCAGCCAGCCTAGTCACCTCAAGGAGGTAGACATCCAGACATTCATTCATTCAGACAATCATTCAGACAGACATATACCCAAGGCTAGTGCCCAGCCTATCCTCAATCAGACCTATCTACAGAACCTCATCAGCCTTTGAGCTCACCTACCTGGCAGACACTGAGCTCTAGCTTCAGGAGGTAGTAGCCTTAGGAAATACTAAGAACCCAGTCAGACCTCGAGCCCCTGACTGGAGTAATCAATTCAGACATTATGAGGAGATGGTTGCAAGCACTATGCCTAGTGGTCAGACATTTTACAAAGCTTCAGATAAGTCAAGCCTTCATGCAAGACAAGTCTTCAGACATTACCTTACTTTAATCTTATCTCATCCTACCTTACCTTACCCTACCTTCAGACATAAACCTTCAGTCAGCCCAGTACCTTACCAGTTCTATAAGCCTACCAGGCCTTCACTCTGAAAGTTGAGAACCACATACTGCCAAGCTTTTTTCTTGGGCATCAAGGAGAGCCAGCCCCTGCCTAGCAGGAAGCTTCTCGAAAAGGTCATTGCGAGCCTGAGTAGAGCAGTAAGTCCTTGATTCATGGGAGAGCCAGCCCCTACCTAGTAGGAAGCTTCTTGAAAGGGTTATGAGCCTGAGTAGAGCATCAGTCCCTTGATTGGTAGGGTTTGTCCTGAGTCTTTGCATTAAGCCTTTTCCTTGGGTGCTAGGGAAGAGCTAGCCCCTGCATAGCAGGAAAGCTTCTCCGAGGGGTCATGAGCCCTGGTTGGGCAGTAAGTTCCCTAGCTGCAACAGCAACTCCAGAGTATGATGGTCCTTGAACAAAGCTTGATAGCCAAAAAGTCGGGACGCCTTTTGAGAAAGGGGAAGCTAGTGTCATACGTACAAGTATACCACCTTCCTACACAATCACCATACCTTCCTACACAGTTGTCATACATTTCTACACAGTCACCATACCTTCCTACAAGCTCCTAATCCCTTATCAGACCTATGTACAATGTTACACCTTACCATGTACCCTTGTACCCTTGTACTCTTGTACACAAGTCTCCTTGTACCTTTGTACCTCTGTTCCATGTACTCATGTACTCTACCTTCATGTATCTTGGTACATATGTACCTTAGTACTCATGTACCCTTGTACTCATGTACTACACCTTTATGTATCTTGGTACACATGTACCTCAGTACTCATGTACCCTTGTACCTCTGCTTAGGCATGTACCTATGTACCTACACTTATCATGCCCTATTATGTACTGACACATAAGTGGCTGCAAACAGTTAGGGGAGATGTACGGTATGTCGCATAAAGTGTTACGTAACTTTATGCGCCATGCAAGAACTTCCAGCTACTGGGCCACCAGCTATGTGTCAGACACTATACTGTATTAGTTTAGGGCACAGGTGCGGAAAAGCGGGTCCGCACTTGGGTATAGTCTGTGTTCCCCAGGACCTGGGGAGAAAGGGAAAACCTTCCCTCCTCCAGCAACCTGGTGACCATAAAGAATCATAAAACGTTATGGACACCACTATACACTTCTGCCTCATTTAGTGATTGTCCCAAGCCGAGCACTGCTGCCCTTGTCACACCGTCGATCCGTCCTATCCTAGTGTTTGCTGTATCTCCGTCTGTCAGTCTAACAAAGCTACCAACAGCGAAGGTGAACCGCTTATGGTGACTAGGGTCCAAATATAGTCAGATATATGTTGCAAACGTGTGTTTTCTGGAACTTACTCGTCTGTATACGACATCCTGTTCCACTAGGATAGACCACGTGCGTTCATGACTATGGAACGGTTCCCGTAATCCCGATTGTGAGCCGAGAGCAGTTGCCTGACAAACGGGCTGTCGATGTCGACAGACGTCAGCTTGATAACATTCAGCATCGGGTCCGTCCTCTTCTTCACCACATTGGGTTGCACATTTAGTTGGGCCAATGGACGTGTGTGGTAGAGGTCGCCTCGCAGCTCCGTGTCGACCATGTCATCATCACCGCCCCCCTGTTCTTGGTATGCACCGAGGACAGGGACGATTTCTAACGCGAAGTTGGGACATTTCTCTCTCACTGACTGGAACATCTCATGCAATCGTGGCATACGATACTCGAAGGTGCCTTCCATTAAGAACCTTAATGCCTGTGATATGTTCTCTTGTGCAGTCAATGCAGCAGTAGGATTACGGTGATTGGTGGTGGTGATCATAGTTTTGTACTCGCTGATCAGGACGCCGTCAGCAACTCAGGATGCGAAACACAGATGACAGGCGAGCGGCTCTGAGATCCAACATACCGGTGCTTGTCCTCGCCCAAAAGGGTCCAGACCAAACGACAGGAACCGTACTCTCGAATAACATCCATTAAGTGAAGGCCGCTATGGATGTTTGGCAGGCTTTGCTTGTTTATGAAGGACTGTGCCGTGTCCTCCGGACGGGCTCGAGGCTTCCGCCGTGACGTGCTAGTATTCGAAGCACCGTCATTGACACTTGTACACTGGGAACTCACATCATCACTTTGCCCACTTGCTTGGCTTGATGCATACCGAGCCACGGCACGCTGAGCGGGGCCTCCTTGAGATTTCTTCTTTGATTTTGATGCGGCCTCTGCGGCTGCCTTCTCCATATTGGCGCTGGCATTCACCTGGCACAGGAATTGTATCGCCTTACGCCCAGTAAGAATGATTTGCCGCATATCGTGTCCTTCGGACATGATGTGACGACGACGCCCGAAGATAGCCAGAACTGACCGGGCAAAGTACCAGACTGCTGAAACAATCCAGTCGACAGCAGTAAAATTGGCAGACGGCACTACAAAGTCCTCGGTTGTAAAGTATTCGCGTCCGATCCGAGGGATAAGATGGATACGATCTTCACGGATATGCTGTGGCTGCAGCCAGCAGCGAAGGAGGATAGGAAGGATTATGCTTCCGCGCGCGAGCTCTTGCATCCGCCACGAATCTAAATGGCGCATCGGCGACTGGAGACGTCCCCAGTGCGGAGGCGTCGGGAAGCTCTGATACACCGTACAGGCCTCCGTGATAGCTGTCTTGGTCAGGATGGACATATCCTTCTTGAACATGAAATTATGCACCTGGCGGCTCAATCCCTGATATTCGGAGTGTGCAGCGTCGATTGGTCGACTTCGTATGTTATCTAGGGCCGGGAATAGTGTGCTCAGTGTCTGGATGAGGGTATCGTTGCTATGTAACCCCAGGTCTTTCAGTAGAAGCTCCTCCTGATGACGAGACCTTGCCCGGTCCTTTATTTGCTGACGTGCAATTTGGGTCTGCACATGATATCTACCGTTATTGACGATGTCGAATTCAAGGTTAGCTTTTTCATCTCCCTTAACGAGACAATTTCGACAAGGAAGTTTGGCTGACGGGCCAAGGCACCCTGACAGCTTCTGTTGTGAGGGCATATCCCCTGTGATGCAGTTGACGAACGCGCATACAAACACCTCTGTGTTATCGTGTAACGTCAATTTGGCGCCAGAATCCAAGCCCTTCATATTGAACAATCCTGAGAGCACATCCGTAAGATCAGACCCATGTGGTCCGAGAGTCATTGGGAAAATATTGGCCCTCTTGGACCGTAGCTCAGGCACCAAGAATTCAGGAGTCAGATATACCCCCATCAAGGATCTGTACATGTTACGATATAGGCCGAACGCGTCAATGAACATCTGGAAGGGAAGCGAAACGACTCTCTTCTCTGCGAACTGCTCGATGAAATGTTGCCTTCCATAGGTTTTAATCTCCAACTCAGCACGATGTGGTGATGACAGCTTAACAGGGCGGCATTGCCGGCGACCTTCGTTATATATTAGGCGTACTGTATATGGGGCTGTCAGTGGCCCAGGACGGACCGGGGACGTGGGGTCAAAGTAGTAGTCAATCATGACGTCGGGAACATGAGCGACAACATCGGTGGGCGACAAGGAAACTTCATCGTCCTCGACGATGACCAACTCTGCCCGGTCATGAGTGCGATCGTGAGGCACAGACTGTATACAGCTGGCCATGTTCATCGGGAGACGATCACGGTCAAAGACCTTCTGGACCATCAATATTGGCACGTTGGGGCGATCGATCGCGTCAGCATTTTTGCCACGCTTGTCCCAACCACAATAGCGGACGCGACCGAAGTGAGTCTCGCAGTTGAAGGAACCTGTAAGGTAGCATTGGGTGCTGCATCTCCACCTAAGGAAGTTCGCAGGAAATAATGGAGACCCATCCTTATAGGCAAAGAACTCGCCGGATGTGCTCCTTACCGATTCACCCCACCAATTTGCCTGCCACGGATTCACGATATCACCGTCTACTAGATGAGCCATCCCCTGGTATATGTTGGGACGGATCCTAGGAGAAGACAAGATGGATTTAACGAGGTCGTTCATGTCAAACACCAGAAGATCCTCTTTCACTTTGGATCTTGACGGCAATTGAGTGTGATCCAGGTTTATTGACATCGTGCGTATCTTTTGTAGAGGCAGACTTTCAGTCATATGCTTCATAGAAGTAGCGTGCCTCGTGGAAGTATTTTGGACCTCATCCAAGGTCTTTGCAAGTCCGAAGATCTCTATTAGTTGAGCATGTGCAGCCCTAGAGATTCCATGTTTATATTCCCATATGGCCAGCATAGTATGGAAGGCCGATAGAGTATGTGGCTTTGGGTCATGAATTATCTCCTGCGTCATATCGTCGGGATCTGGCACACGGGGGGCATCATCATATAAGGTCTCTATATAGTTGTCATGGCGATCAGAAGCGTCATGTTGATGTGAAGCTTCCAATATCCTCGCCGTAGGCTCCGATAAGGGTATAGAAGACGGGACCGATGGGTCAGCGGCAGGCTCAGACTCTTCCAGAGGTTGAGCGAGGATGTTAGAGACTGTTTCTAGTGTATTAGCGGGAGCTTTCCTCCCTATAGTTTCGTCAGAAATGAGAGATGGCGTCTCTTGCTCCGGGGGGTCGGCCATGCCGATATCGTTATTGTCAAGCCATTCATCCACTTTGCGCCTAGCATTCATGGATATAGTGGCTTGCTCCACGCCGGCACCCGGGCCGAATAGGTCATCATCTAACCCGTCCAAAGGATCGAACCGGCGAGAAGTCTCGGCAGTAGGTCGGCGCTGCTTCCTTTTACGACCTCTTGAGAGCGCCGCTCCGACTCCGAACCTTGGCCCCAGCTCAGCCATACTGTAGACGTTATGTAAGCTGGGACAAGGTCTGACCAAAGCTTCGATTTGACTTATCAAAGAGAAACACAAGAGACAGCCAACGCGGGCACTACAATAGCACACAATAAACTTATCAAAGACAAAGCCGTCCTCTGTGCGTGATAGCTACGGGATTGGACCTTTCGGTGTGCCTGGACAACCTGTGTATCCCGTCCTAGGGACAGTGCAGTCAGACAGTA
This sequence comes from Xylariaceae sp. X802, assembly GCA_028637635.1. Classification (NCBI taxonomy): domain Eukaryota; kingdom Fungi; phylum Ascomycota; class Sordariomycetes; order Xylariales; family Xylariaceae; species Xylariaceae sp. X802. The sequence goes on along the minus strand of JAJFDH010000001.1, from coordinate 2,779,220 downwards.
CACAGACAATGCATACAGTGAAATCTGACCCCCCTGACGTCGTTTTGATGGCGCTGGAATCGCGATCCGAACTCCAAGATGAAAAAACCACTAGCTAAGCGTTATCAGCACCCGGGATATCGGCTCAGTGAGGAGTAAGGGCAGATACAGGGTCCGATAGCCCCCGATAGCCCTCAAACGGGCAGTGAAAGGAGGATCTGTGACGAAAAGGGGCGGTTACACAAAGGCCACACAGGAAGTTGCCGTCATAACATCCCGCGTATCTCTCGCTGACATCAGTCAAAACGGAAGCTGCAATGGAGCAGGCAAAGAGTGTGGTCAGACTTCTACCCATCCCCTCACTCCTCACTCCTCACCCCTCCCTCTCTCCTCCATCACTCGTTTCTTCCAAGACCCATCTTGGACCTGTCATCTCCCCATGATAGACGTCCTCGCTGGACCGATAGACCTAAGTTCCTTCTGTCATGTCAGCCCATAAAGCAATATATTGATAAACGCAGACGGGGCCTTGATCTGATCACCTACCTAGAACCACCGAAGGTCTGTACCCAACCGTCTCGGCCTGTCGATGGCATGAGCGTTCCAGGGAGACCTCCGCGCTCCATGATCAAGGATCTCACATGAAACCTCCCAGGTAAGATGGGTTGACATATCAGGAACAGCTACTTGGGATAGACAAACATATAACGCTGAGTGGTGACGGAACTTCACCCGTTGACGCCACGGCGCTACGCAGATATTGTCCGGTAAGTATCGGTCTTCGTTAGATTTCATTTCAACTGCTCAGACAGCTGACACGAACTGGGAGTGCTCTCTCGTACCGAACAAGAATGGTCCAATGGAACAAGGACAGCATCGTGATGACTGTTCCCTGTCGTCAACCCGCTCACAGAAAGATGTGAAGCACCTGTCGAAAACGTAGGATTGGTTCGAAGACCCGTCACTCTGAAAGGAACGAAGATCAGATATCCCGCCCCCGGATGGGATGCACTTCAGATATCCTGTCAATTTGATCGGAATACTTACATGGACATATCGTCTCCATAACAAAGTCAGTAAGTTGGTACCCGCACAGAGGCTCCTGAGTGCCAACATACTTGGATGGACGTCGAAAGATAAGACAAGTACGACTTCAGACCAGGAACACAGTCAGTTGTCACGACCGGCTGTCCACACCGACGGGCTTGTTCATCTGTTGACGAGCTGGACTTGGGAACTGGATCTTGTAAGTCACGTATCAACGCCTAGTTCTGACTGACCATGCTCAGATAGGCTGTGTGATCATAATGGCGATTAAGGGAAATGCAACCAGTAAGTGCCCTCGCGGCTGCAATCGTTCCTAACGTACTCGTAGGAAGATCGCCAGCCCATGGCATCAAGATCAATACATGACCTAAGGTTGACCGGTTCCACGAAGATCGCCGGCATCCATCGCTACGACCAGATCAGTAAGTATCTTCTGATTGCAGTACGTTGCTAACGTACTAATAGGAAGATGGCTAGGGCGGTCCCCAAGACAAGATACGTAAGTGTTCATAGAACTGTAAATTCGGAACTAATGTGTTCACAGGAGTATGGAGAGCACCCGCCGTTGTGCCTAGATCAGTAAGTGAGCTCATGACTGCAAATCGTCAGTCCCAGCGATCATATAGGAACATGCCTAGATGATGGCCTGGTCCCAGCCCCATGAACGGACCGATAAGCAACCCTACGGCTGTGGTTCCTCGTTGACATACTCGCAGGAAGAAGGCAGACTTCCATCGCGATGGAGCGACGGGTAAGTTGCGCCTGCCACTCGAATTTGTTCTAACAACCTGCCAGGACGATCGTAGCATAGCCAAGAGGCTGGAATACAGTTAGTAAGCGGCATTACGACGGCGACGGATTGCTAACATACTGCTAGGTGGAAGGTGACTAGGTCCTGTCCCGGGGAGCATCCACGGAAGTGCCTTAAGGCGGCGAAACGGTGCCAGCGCGGTGACAGGAAGAGCGCCAGTTCCAATCGCTATGACAAGAATACCTAGTATGTGCCCTCACGATGGTAGAGCATCGCTAACACAGGTATAGGAAGATGGGTAGATCCCAACCCAATGACAAGATTAGTATGTGCCCTCACGATGATAGAGCATCGCTAACGCAGATATAGGAAGAGCGCCAGTTCCAATCGCTATGACAAGATTAGTATGTGCCCTCACGAAGGTAGAGCGTCGCTAACAAACACTCTAGGAAGAGCGCCAGTTCCAATCGCTATGACAAGAATACCTAGTATGTGCCCTCACGATGGTAGAGCGTCGCTAACAAACACAATAGAAAGATGGGTAGATCCCAACACAATGACCAGATTAGTAGGTATGTGCGCTCACGAAGGTAGAGCATCGCTAACACAGATATAGGAAGATGGTCAGGTCCCAACCCAATGACTGGACGTGTAAGTGAACTTATAACTTCAATTCGACGCTAACACGGCCGCAGGAAATGGTCAAAGGGCATCGGCGTCCATGATACACCAAATCTTGTCCCATATTTGTTGTGGGCCCCTGACCACGATAATTTGGTGTCCCAGAATTATTGGACCTGTCCCAAAGATAGGTCAGTGTCTGAGCGGACGGTTTGCAACCTGACAGGTTGCAACCTGAAGTACACAGTTGACACTCCTTCATGTACCACCGAGGACTGCATGACGACTGCAGCACGGCGACTTCAAACCTTAATGTAAGTACGGGCAGAAACCAAGAATGATGACGCGATATCTACAGCAGCTGACGTGTTGTCACGGACATAGATATCGGATGTCGGCGAAGGGATCTCCAGGTATGCATCAGCATCATCGCTCAACAAGAATTGTCCATTCATGACGTTACTAACTTCTATGACGCCCAGACTTTGAGCATGCACACTGGAAGGTTAGTTATACGTGAACGACCCAACATTCTGCAACGATGACTGACATCACGGACAGCAGTCGGAGAGAATACAGCTTCCGGGCACCGATGATCTGATAAGGCCGCTCACTTCCAAGTAGCAGTTGACGGAAGGCTTCCGATGGCTAAGAGACGGTCCGCAAGGTAGCGAAGATTAGAGCAGGCGTACCTTTGAATTTGCGACGTGACGTGACCCCCACCTATCCTGACGACGTGACAACCCATCGTGACGACGCGACCATCATCCTGGTGAAGTGAACAGATCTTGGCGACGTGACCAGCCACAGTAGTAAGGGCGCTTGAAAACATGATCAATGTCAAATGTACGATAGTCAACATGATCAATGTCAAATGTAGGATAGTCAACATTATCAAATGAGATTAGCCGTTTGACGCAAAAACCACCTGTTACAGAAAACCATGATGAACAGTGCAAACAAATATGAAGAGAAATGCGACTCTAGCGCAAAAAAGGAATCGTACAGAAAGCCATGACCAACAACACAAACGGGTTGCACTTCAAATCCAATTTGTACAGAAAGCCATGACGAGCAACAAATGGCCACAACTAGAAGACGGGATCTGGATGAAAAGGAAACCCGTCAAGAAGACGGGATCTATAGAAAAGCAATTCCATCCCGAAGACGGGACGGGCGCAAAGCCCATCCCATCAAGAAGACGGGATCCACAAAAAAGCGATCCCGTCAAGAAGACGTGATGCGACAGAAACGCATCCCGTCCAAAAGACGTGACGGACACTGAAACCGTTGACCAATAGAAGATGGATTGTGGGGCAGAAACGCCTTCCGATCGGAATGAGTGTCGGAACGGAGAAACAGATTCCGCGCGAAAGGAGAATCCAAGCCCATCATCGATTTCATTTGAAAATCCCGTCCTGAGGATCGGAGGGTTGACTAAGACATCCTTATGAAAGGACCTGGTTTCGGGATGCAGGAACCGCTTCCGTCATAACCTGAGGATCAGACGAAAAGCGATTTCATATATGCAATTCGTGAGGTCAGCTTATTCGATAAAATGGATTTCCGGATACGGAAACGCCTACTGTAATCCATTTCAAACACCCCCCCGGCGCACTAAGGTAGGATAGTCCAATTAGGGCCTTTCCTAAGGGGGTGTGTTGGATTTAGTGCGTACGGCCACTATAACTAGCCACTGTGGCGAAGCCACAAACCAGTGTAATACATAGTTGCCCCCCCTCTCGCCCCTTCCGCGAGGTCCGGGGAGGGCAGACTGAACAACAGAATCAATCAATCAACTGAATTCCGACAATTAGGACTTCGGGTCATCGGTCATCTGTTCAACTGTCACGGCGGGGTCAGACTCCATGCCGCTGAGCTACCTACGATGCCCGGTCGGGTACCTTAAAAGGATCAAAACCTGAAGGGGGCGAGTCATTCAGATCAATGCAGTATATAGGGTGCGCGTGTACGGCTATCACCGTTATATCAGCCATTAACTCAACTGCCTGCCACTTCGGGGCCAGATGGCTGTCGAATGGCCCGTCAGGGACACGGTGGCCGTGCTGTTGGGAACGACCGGTTCGTTGCTTGAGCATAGAGTCTGAGGACTGTCCTCGGATGGGCCACACAGTCGCTCAGTTAACTAACTGGTGTACAGCTCTAAACTCAAAAGTCAACAGTGTTTCTCTCGGAGCTGCGATGTGGCATGGTCTCATCTTGCGGCTATATGTCCAGCCTGAGATCAACTAGATAGGTAGCGATGTTGCTTTCAAACCACAGCTCGTATATCATCACTATGTCCACGAGTTATCGCACCCATATCTGAAGGATCGACAAGTTCAAATCGATTTAATTTACAAGGTTCGCAGCCGTCAGTCCAGCGAGCACTTGCGACCTGCAATTTCGTTTACGAACTGAGGCCCGTCCCTGTCCCGGTCATACATCGATCGGACAAGCGGGAAGATTGGAATCGAGGGCAATCAGAATCATCGACCGGCGCAACGTGTTCATTCGGTTGGCTTGTTGAATCTGCGGGATGGTAGCCGAGCGATTGATCGGACGGTGTGCCGCCTCGGACTCGGCAAGGAAGTGTAGGGGCCAGAAGACCAGGAACACAGCGCCAGCTTAGCAAAGACCGAGTCCCTCGAACTATTGCTTGAACTGCCGGAAAGATATGCGCTTTAACCCGCACGAGTTGGGCGTCAGGGCACTATCACTTTGCCACTACTTACCGGTGTACATTAACGCCGGTGGCAGCATGAGATGTCACGCATTGTAGGCGCGCCGCAGCGCTCCAGATTCAGCCTCAGGCTCTGTTGGACTCCAAGACGCTTTACCAGCATGGCATGAAGCTCCGCGACATGTACCCGAGGATATCCGCCATCTCTCATAGTACTACGAAGTACCCGCGGCCATCTGCCAATTCATCATGCTATTCCGCCTACCGGTATACTAGATCCTATTACACCAACCTAGCTACATTACCTACCTATTGACTTGCCCGGCGATGCGTCGTGACTCTATAAGTAGAAATATATGTACTGAGCACTCCACTGTTGGGTTGCGGCAGGCAGTGTCACGCATGGAGAAGAATACCTAACATGAGCACGACCATTTGCCCGCGATAACAACGATCCGAAATGGCGGAAACCCCTGCGGATCAACTTCCGAAACAGCAGAGAGAGGCTCGGGAGCGTCGGCCCTCTACGATGCATGGGGTTTACATAGTACCCAGTGTGCGCTGCTAGTTGACGTGTTGACAGATCGCCGGCGTCGTTACGGACACTACTAACACACGTACGGAAGAATTAGCAAACCCCGACAGGGAGTTAACATAGTAATCACCGTATAAACCAGTCCGGCCGCGGTCCGTTGTCCGACAAACACCTCGGCACAACCATCACAGCCGAGTTGGTCGCGTCGGAATTGACTCTAGCCCTCTTGAGTCATCGCGCCCTTCCCCGGACCAACTGCATAGCAAAGGTATGCAAGCCCTGCTATCACATTGTGCCCAGACGGGGCGCTATGCCATCTCGGTCGAAGATCCTTAGGGGAAACCGGCAACTTGCAAGGTTTCCAATCCGCCAGATAAACCCGCCGCCGGCCGCGTCGTAAGCAGGTACCTACCCGGTACAACTAGATAGTACGCAGACAATGCTCCCTTACTGCTCGGGTTGCGGGTTCCGGGTGCCGTAGACCAAGATCCAGTGTGCTGAGTGGGTCGGGCCTCCGGGAATCCCTGAAGATGCAGCGAAAATTTGCGAGGAATCTTATTACCTAGTTAGAGATGGCGACAACGTAATCCGTAGGAGTCCGCCGGGTTCAACCAGCAAGGGTACAATAGCACTGCGGACCGCAGGTAGGGAGCAAAATGGCAATACCGGCACGGAATCACACACTACGGGACACGGCAGCGCATCACGAACACAGCGACGTTAGTGTTGGTATTATCAATTGGATCTTGATGGATGGAAGATGAATCGCCGCTCATGCTATAAACACGCCCATGACAAAACGCTTCGCTATATCTATCTGTAAATGAGCGCGCCGGATGCTCAAATGCTCATGATGGCCTCGCAGAGGCGGAACGCCGGAAATGAGTATGGAAGAGTAACTTAATACGATATCGGAATACAGAACCCGGTTGGCCAGCCCTCTGGTATGATGGTATCGGCCTGCCATATAACACGCTTCTAAACACGAGAGAAAAAGATAAACAAAAAGGGACGTAATTCAACCGCCGGCTCCCGCTGGGGGCTGGGGGAGAGGATCGGGCCCGGTCCCCGAGTCGCGATGCAGGTACCAGCCCGGCGATCCCCCGTAGGGGAACGATATTGTAAGTTCAGCAATTCAGCGTCAGTGCGCCGCGATTCAAGTGGTGATAGTATCGCGATGTAATGTATAATCATGAGTTCGATGTTCCTCGTGACTCGTGTGCGTCTCGGTGTAGCAGTCAGTGTTCCTCTCTAAGTATTCGTCTCGCGGACCTCTTGCGTAACGGTTACGGTGACGGTCGAGTTGATATCCCGAATAGCCTCCCATGGCGCGTCCTCTTTTGGCATCCAAGCGACCTCAATCTCACCGCAGCAGACGATATACAACGTTGATTTCCCAGCACCGTCGCGGGGAGGGACGAGGTTGAGACTGGTGGGACTATCGAGACTGCTCATGACGACTTGGGATGTCCCCTTTCCTGTCGCGGGGTCGATCGCTATCTTGTAAAGGTGGCCGGCGATGTGACTGGCGACGTAAGCATGTGTTTGGTCCGGGGAGACGGCCAGCCCGTCGAGATGGGAAGGCAGGTTGTCCACGACAGTTTCTATGTCGCCTCTCAGGCGGATCCCGACTTCGTCGGCGGACGAGTCAAACTCAACAGGAATGCGACCGACACTGCCCGCGCCCGAATTCGAAAAATACAAGAAATCTCCGACGACCTGTATCCGATTCACGCCGAAGAAGCTGTCGCCGGCCCGCGCCATGGAGCTGTGCTGTGCAAAGATGGTCCTTTTCCCCGTCCTCGTGTCGAGATGCCATATGCAGGAGTTTACGCCGTCGGGTAACAGAACAACTCGATCCGATACTGCCGTGACGCCGAGGCAGTAACCTTCCTCGGGCACGCTCGCCACGCGGATCGTCTTCGGTGGCACGCCGTCATCGCCGCTCATCACGAGCCGCCATAGCCAGGGGTTCTTGTGGTTTATCAACTCCACGTCGGCGGTGTTAGTGAGGATGTAATACTCGTCGCTGCGGCCTGGTATGGCGCAGATGTTCACACACGAGTTGCAGTCCGGTAACGTGCACACGAGCTCGGGTATCGCTTCTGGGTCTTCGGGATCAAATGTGTAGAGTTCGGGCTTGTCTAACCGCGTCGCCAGGACCCTGCCGTTGGGCCGAACCACGAATCCCTCAAACCAGGAGTCCGAAGGGAACTGCGTTATCAACACGACGTCTTCTTCGGCCATTTTCGTCTGTGAGGGTCAAGATGTTCAAACTTCAGAGCAAAGGGCGATAGGGTTAAGGTACAGTCACACGACAATAGGACATAACAGGACGAGAAGACGATATTGGTACCGGTAGGCGAGAGAAGGTGGTATTAAGGTTTTAGAGGCTCTGAATCGGTCGGATTCCAAGGGAGGAAAACAAAAGCAAGCTACCTGCCAGCCAGGTAGAGCAAACCCGTCCTCGCAACTAGCCACCGCATATGCCAGGGCATCTACCAACAGCCGTGGGACTCGTGTCAGCCTAGCTCTAAGTGGTCTTCGTTGCAGCATAGCGTCAGCATCCGGGATTGGTGACTCGAAAGGCACCATCCTAAGCATCCTTGATGGCGATAAGAAGAGCCACGATGTAACGCAACTTCGACTTAGCACAGACATCCCGCCGGGCGCTACGGGGTACCTACACTAGGTACGCTAGAACTTCAGGGTTGGTTTCGAGTTTCCATCGGGGAACTGGAGTTAACGGGGCTGCGCGATGCGCAACTCGGGCGATTCCTCGGTGTCATTTTCAACCAGAACCAGAAACCGCGGTCCAATTAACGTAATAATAAGCGTAGGTAGCAAAGAAGGAGGTTATCCGAACCCGCCGGGAAGCCTGTCATTCCCCTACATAAGCGTATGTAGTAAGACTGGGAATCAGCTAGCCTACCCGCGGTCCGGAGATTGGCCAAACGGAGGGCTCGGAAGACAATAGTTAGTGTTGGCATTAGGCTCCGTGCCTTACCGAGAGTATGTGTCATACGAGGGATAGGATAAATATAGTATAGATCTAGACCGAGTTATACTCGAGTCAGGCTCGGGTTGTGTAGGAGGCTAGATAATGGTCCCCCGTATTACGTTCGTGATACGACTAGTGGCCGATCATACTCCGTACGTCGGAGGGTCCTTATATACATAGAGGGCTCGGGACTAGGTATCCGAGAGATAGAGAATTGAGAGACATACCGACTATTCTACATGGTAGCTAGCGTTCTGTTCAAGAAATCAACGAACTATCAACGTTTCGGATACGAACCTCAACCGACGAAGGAGTTCATCGGTGCTATAGCGGTACAAGTCCGATATAGCAGTCAGAGTACATCGAAGCAGCCCCAGAGCCAGACTAGATCTGTCAGTAAGGCAACTCGAAGTACGACCGTCAAGAGAGCTTGACACGATGGAAGAACAAGTTGAATACCCTGTTCTACCAACCGTGGATGGATCGCCAACCACGGCAACTGATGCATTGAGTCGCATCGGTAAAGACTTTACAGATATCGTTCAGCAGTTGAAAGAAGAGCAAGAGTACCGTGAAGGTCTCGAGCAGCAACTGGCCGATGAACGTGCGAAAGTCGAACGGATGAAGGCCGATACCCAACAGACTCTTGATGCGATTAAGCAAGACGCATCGGAGCAAGTTCGTGCATTCATCGAAGACCTCAAAACGAACCAAGTTAGTCTTGATGCTGCTAAGGCAGAATCCGATACACCAGCGGTTGCAGTACGTCTCGGTCGCGGGTCGGATACGGTTGGCATGAGTGCCGAAGGTCTGCGAGATTTCAATGACAAAATCTCGGAATTGGAAGAGTCCAATGATAGCATCGAGCATAAGGCAAAGTCGATGCGAGCTGGTAACGACTATGAGTCGAAATCTCAGCATGTTACGGATAGCAAACGAGCCCGTGACGTAGCGGTTAGGATGCCTGACCCATCTGATAGCGGCAGTGGCAGCAGTGACTCATCTGATTCTGAAGATGATCACAAACGAGGTATGACAACATCGAATAAGAGTCGTCAACGAGCCGGTGTCGAGCCGAAATGGAGCAAGTTCAAGCTCAAGCTCAGCCCTCAATCCTTTCTCAAGGGTGCTCACAACTGGAATGCCTACCTTCACAACCTTCAATTGGCTATGATGGTTGTTGGTCAGAAAATAGGCACGAAGATGAGCGATCACGGTGAAGCTGTCGTCGCACAAGCAATCACGAGTACGTGCGATGATGGGCCGTTGATGTTGGTCAACGGATTGGTTAAGGGAAGCGAGATGATTTCGATCTTCCAACGAACCTACGCCGCGTCGAACAAGATTCATAAACAGGTCGTTTGGGATTCATTGAATTCCCATAGATATGACGGGAAAGACCCGATCGATTTCTCATCGAAGTGGTTGATGCTGGCCCGACGATGCCGTGAGGCAGGCTGGATCTGGCCTGACGCTGACCTAGTTGACATGTTTATTTCAAGTGTCAAGGAAAAGGCTTACGGCTGGAATCGATCGATGGAGGTACTGCGCGAAATCAAGCCGTATACGCTCCAAGAAATCGTCGATCATTTCAATCATGAGTTCCACACTCGAGTCGGTAAGAAATCGACACCGCCCAAGGATACCAACAATGGTAATTCCAAGAACCGTGCCTTGAACGCGTCGAAGGCGACCCAAGATCGGTCCAATAAAGGTTCGAAGGGCAAGAAACGAAATGTCAAGTGTTTTAAGTGCCGAGAACGTGGACATATTGCCAAAGACTGTCCTCAAAATGACAGCAAGTCGAATCCCAATAGCACCAGTAACGACTCGAAGTCGGGGCAAGCCAACCAAGCCCATTCCAGTGGACATGATTTTGACCAACCACCACCCGCCGGGATCGATGCGTTAGCGACTCATCCCGTAGTCGTGGACGATACGGCATTCATCGAATTGATGAAAAGGCATGAACAAGAAATGATGCAGCGTGGCTATACTTCTTTCCGTGAGTGGGAGAAAGAAGGGCACTTACTCGTCCGAGATAAGGTCGTTGAAGATACAAACACGACCCGTGAGAGCCTCGAAGTTGCCACGCCAGCGACACACCATCTGATTCAGCTGGAAAATTTCAGCATGAATGTTGATAGGAATCGAATTCTCTTCGATACCGGTTCGACTGTGGATATTACGAATGACGAACGAGATTTCGTTTCGGGTACGACCCAAGACTTGACAAAGGGAAAAGCAGTACTCATCCGCACCGGTAACGGAAACGTGCAAGCCACAAAAGCTGGACACATAGTGCATCGTTTACGAGGCGTAAACGGCGAGCGAAACGAACTTCGTGTGTCCTTCGTGCTGTATGTCAAGGACTTTCCTATCAAGATTGTGTCAGGACACCGCCACTACCTTCGTGACGGGTACATCAATCATAACATTCTTGTCGGATCCAATGGACGACCCATTGCCGAGTTCAATCCGAGCCGTAGAAGCTTCTTCCTCTGGCCGTATGGCGAGCCGGAGCCGGCCCTTTCTTTCCAATAGGAAAGCGGGCTGGGGATGACATATAGTGAAGTCGTTGGCCTGTCGGACGCCGCTCGTAAGGCGACCGTAAATGGTGAAATTTATCTGACAGATGAATTGAAGGATAAGCTAATCCTTTGGCACCGACGACTTTGTCACCCCAGCACTGAACGACTGATTTCAACTATCCGCCTAACTGTTGGAATCGATATCGACCCGAAAACGGTCGAGTACCTACCGTGTTACGCATGTGACTTGGCAAAATCACAGAAGACACCGAGTAGGGATCCTCAAGAACGTGCCTCGTATGCCGGGGAGATAACGTGGGGGGACCTAGGCGAAATCAAACCGATGTCGATAGAGGGGCATCGGTATTACTCTCTCTTAGTAGATGACGATAGCCGATATCGTATCTTCAAGGCTCATAAAACGAAAGACGAAGCTCGAGATGCTGTGTGCACCTACCTACGACACGTCAAGGTAGCGCTTATGGCCCGTATTCCAACCGTTGACGAACCGATTCAGCATCGTCCGCGCATCCTTCGATTGGATGGTGGTCGTGAATTTGGTATGGGAAAGCTCGATGCATTCTGCAATGAAGAGGCAATTTTTCTCGCTACGTCGTCGCCTATGAATCAGTACCAGAACGGTACGCCTGAGAGGAGTATACGATTCCTTCAAGATGAAGGACGTGCAACGTTCTTGCAATCGAGGTTACCGACATGCTTTTGGCACCGTGTTGTTGAATCAACTGCATATGTCATAAACCGTACTGGGCAATCTACGGTACGAGGTGAAACGCCAATTGAACGATGGCGAAAAGGCATGGGAGACCGTGGTGATTGCAAGCCGAAATTGAACCATTTACGCATCGTAGGCGCGCGATGTTCGGTTCACATTGATGAGAGCCTTCGTATACGAGCCGAAAAGTTTGAGGGGAGAGGCGCGCAAGGCGTTCTCCTCGGTTACGAGGGCGATACAAACTATATTGTATGGTTGATCCATGGGAGACGTGAACTTCGAACGCCGCATGTCACAGTACACGAAAGTACTGGGGATATAGCAGCAATGCCAGACCCAAGAGACATTGTTCGAAGCCTTCCCGAGTCGGTTCAGCGCCGTTTACGACGTCGTCATAGGCATCTGAAGAATCGAACAAAGATTCGGAATAAGGACAACAATATTGTGGATGATGATATCTCCACGGGTGAAGATCGACCAGCAAGAGGGCGCCCGCGGAATACCCCCGTAAATGCAGCGTTAACGACTCGAAATATGAACGCAAACGGTACAGTTTATGTCTGTGAGGCACCTGAAGAGCACCCAGAAGTGGTTGACGCTCTGATGGCATTGAGCCAAGAGGGCGGAAGCGATACGGGGACGAGCCGTGACAGTGACAACGAGAATTTTTCAAGTCAACTTGTTCAAAGCATCCAGCATGCAGCTCGGCAAGTCGAAAGCGCTGCGAGTACGAACCATATACGGGACGAAACCACCCGTAAGGCAAGCCACATCGATTACGTCAATGCGCTCTTGCAAGCTTTCCCATCAAGACCGATGAGTACTCCTGATGAGCCATCATTAAACGATGCTTTGGCGTCCCCTGAACGAGATCAATGGATCAAAGCCATCTTCGCAGAAATCCAAGGCAACCTCGACCGAGGTACATTCAAGTTCGTAGACCGAACGAAAGCCGATCGTAAACACCTCATTGACGCTACGTGGGTGATGCGAAAGAAGTACCGATCCACAGGCGAGTTGGATAAGTACAAGGCTCGTATATGTGCCAGAGGATTCTCTCAGACGAAGGGTATCAATTACAATGAGACCTCGGCATCTACTGCGAGAGCGGCATCGTGGCGCATATTGATGGCCTTGACAGCGAGTCGGGAATGGCACGTTATTCAGCTCGACTTTATAGCGGCATATCTGAATGGAGATCTGAAGGAAACCATCTTCATGCGACAGTTTCGAATGTTAACAGAGTTCTTCGACGCGTTTCCGCACCAAGCTCGACTCCATAACTGGACGTCAGAGAGCATCATTCGGCTCATGCTTCCTTTATATGGTCTGAAGCAATCTGGCCATGAGTGGCAGGTAAAAGTCAGAGCGATCCTAAGAAGCCTCAGTTTCGAGGCGTTATTATCTGATGATGCGGTATACTTCAATGTGAAGTCAGGAGAGATCATCGTTTCGCACGTTGATGACTTTCTTCTGTTCGGGACTGACCTAACGAGCCTAAAACGGGTCACCGCCGATATTGGGAAGATAGTCAAAGTCACTGACCTTGGTCACGCTGACTGGTTCCTCAACGTACGTATCCTCCGCGATTCGTCAACGGGTAGCATACGGCTCGATCAAGAGCAGTATATCACTAAGGCCTTGGCGAGCCTCGGCCTATCTACGATCAAAGAAATCGGTACTCCGATGGATATGAAGGCCACTACAGTGGCAGTGAAGCGTGAAGGCACGGCATCGCATCGTGAAGTGTTCGAATACGCCTCGACACTTGGCAAGTTGGCATATCCAGCTTGGGTCACTCGTCCTGATACTGCCTACACGGCATCGACATGGGCTCGGTTTATGGCCAACCCGTCAGACGATCATCAGAAGGGCGTAAAACGGCTAGCCCGTTATTTACAAGGAACAGCAGCCCTAAGCCTTCAGTATACGAAGCTCGACGTGTCGCATCCGCATCGTAGATACAACGAAATCGGGTTGTTCGCAGCGGTGGATGCGAGTCTCGCAAGCGACTTAGTAGGTGGAAAGTCGGTTACCGGTGCAGTTGTTTTCCTCAGTGGAAATCCTGTACTGTGGCACTCTAAACTACAGTCGACAGTCGCCCGTCATACGAGCGATAGCGAGTATACTGCGATGGCAGAGATTACCGGAGACCTAGCATGGGTAAGAAACTTCTTAACCGAGTTACAACTCATGCCCGAGGGTCCTATCACACTTCTATGTGATAACACAGGAGCAATCAACTGGGCCGAGAACAGCGCGATCTCGAGGCAAAAACGCCACATCAGGCTGTCGTACCATTATGTGCGACAAGAAGTGGAAGCGAACCATATTCGACCCGTGTACGTGAAGTCAGAGGACAATCCTGCCGATGGACTCACGAAACCGTTAGATCGTGCAGCTCACGATCATTTCCTGCGGCTGATGGGTATGCCCCGGATGTAAGGCAGGTCGCCAGAGGGCGTGTTGGCATTAGGCTCCGTGCCTTACCGAGAGTATGTGTCATACGAGGGATAGGATAAATATAGTATAGATCTAGACCGAGTTATACTCGAGTCAGGCTCGGGTTGTGTAGGAGGCTAGATAATGGTCCCCCGTATTACGTTCGTGATACGACTAGTGGCCGATCATACTCCGTACGTCGGAGGGTCCTTATATACATAGAGGGCTCGGGACTAGGTATCCGAGAGATAGAGAATTGAGAGACATACCGACTATTCTACAGTTAGGGTACCTAGTTGCCGGGATATCCCAATGGACCTAGCCAAATTGTTCTTTACATAGTATACCTAGTTTTAGGCCGTACTCGTTTACCCTCTTATAACCGGGAACCCGATGGACGAGGTGCTATGTAGACTTACCTATAATCCTATACATAGTAGCGTAACAGGTATTCGTATACATCGACAGTCGGCGCAGGATCCCGAATACATAATTCAAGGTAAACTATAGTGTATAGGTACATCTTTAGTAACAACAACACAAGACACGAGTCGCTTCGCGATTAGCCTGCCTCACGAAACTGAACCATCGACCGCACCATAGGCAGCTAGTTGTACTGAGTAGACATCAGGCTAACCAGGCATCTCTCTTTAACCTTGAGCTAGCCGTAACTTGTAAGCCCAGTCGAATGGGTATTGTCAATAACTTGGTCTACACCAAAACACTCCGTGCCTTGCCAATCACGATGTTTCGCTAACCATACAGACGGCATGATACTTGCTGCAACGCGATGGCGTTACCTATTGCAATTCACAATAGGCAGATAGTATTCCGTATTGTCTAGGTAAGTCTAGGTATGTATCGAATACCACCAATCATGATTTCCAAGCCGTCCCGTCCGAACGCCGCCAGCGGGACCTCCCGCAAACCCGTGAACCACCAAAGCCCAACTGCGGTAACGCCTTCTTTCCCCCGAATCCGACTTCCAAATTCCAAGCACCGGGCACCCGGGCCCGGGTCCGGGGTAGTCGAAGCAGTCGGGGCGTAGTATAGTCCGTGGTGTATCTATGTATACGTCGTATGAGCAGTGCCGGACTGTCCGCGTATAGTGTAGTGTAGGTAAGCACTAGATATAGTCCGTACTTCCCCCACCACCATCACGAACGTCCCTAATACTCCCTGCCCTGCCCCGTCCAATTGCCTTCCCAACGTCGCTATGGCATCGTGCTCACCCGCCCATAGCGCTTGGTATGATGGTGGCAGGGCGATTCGGCATGTCGGTACACCTACGTACATATGAATAGCTTGCTGCTGCCGAACAATCCCGAGAGAAAGGGACCAACCGGCGGTACGATGGCCGTTCATGGGCATGTCCATTATCGTGCCTGTTGTCGGGTATATGAGTAAAAGGGAAAGGGGGTGTGTCCGACAACTTGAAGGATAGTTCCGCAGCCCAAAACGCATATCCACTTCCCATCATCTATACTTATTACTTATTACCTATTACCTATTACCCTGGAGCCCGGCGACGGTCCGGATCAGTTGCGCGACGTAGACGACACGGGTGATACTACCGGTAGAGACGCGGGCGATTTGCTTTGCTGAATCATATCGAGGCTATCCCGCACGGGCGCGTGGCTCTTGACCGCCTCATTCAGCGTTTCGCCATCGCGCGTGTCGGCGATGGCCCGCTCGGCTTTGATCTGCTTTTCCACATCGCCCTCCTTCTTGCCGCGGTGCCGGATCTCTTTGAGCGCCGCGCGTGTGAGGTCCTGCCGGAACATGCGCTCGACCACCTCCTTCTTCCGCGTCTTCCGCCCGCCTATGCTGATGAGGATCCCGGCCGTGACGTTCACCGCGATGGAGACGCTGAGGATCGTGGCCGTGATGGCCGGGTGCCGCGTCTTCCAGTAGATGCCCCACGTCGTGGCCCCCAGCGATACCTGCAGCGCCGAGTGGAGGTCCAGCAACAGGACAATGGCCACGAGAAAGCTCTGCGGGAATGCGTAGTGCGTCTTGGTCTCGTGCGGCCGGTAGAACGTGTGGGACTTGGCGAACTTAGTCTGGTGATGTACGAGCGTGGCCTGCTCGGCCTCAGTCAGGACCGACACCTCGTCGCGGGCGGCCCCGAGCGCGGGATCCGTGGGCAAGTCGTTCTTGTCTCGCAGTTTCGCCATCTGAAGCTGCTTGCGGAGCTTCCACGTCTTCCGATGATAGTGCGCGATATAGGCCATGTGATACGTGTCGACGAGCCGGAACGGTATGAGGCCATCGCCGACGACGGCGAAGAGCGCCACGAGCACGTAGTCGATCACGTTGATGACGTACAGTTGTTTTGCGCCGACATAGATCCAGCCGATGAGAAACAACACCCAGGCGAGACCGAACAGCGTGATGAGCGCGGCATACAGCGTAACGAAGAAGCCGAGCGGTTTTCTGACGTACTTCCCAAAGGCCTTCACCGTCCGCTTGAATTTGGACCGCCGCGAATGTAGCATGTGTCGCACGTGGTCGTTGAGCTCGGCCATCTCCTCCTTCGTCCAGCCCTGCAGGGACACGCCCTCGGGAAGCACGGCGTGGTTGAAGTTAAAGTCATAGTCGCCATCTTCGGCCCATGGCGCTTGTTGGAATCGATCCTGTGGGGAGCCGCTGACCACGGGCCGCATCTCGTCGCGACCGGGAGCGCGAGTCAAGTTGTAAGTCGGATGCCTGTTGAGGAGACGCCCGAGCGAAGGGACAAATAGGGAGTTCTGGATGTTGGTGACATTGTTCAACGTCGATACTTCGGGATCTGCGTGTCGCAAATGGCAGTGCCATGGGTTAGCGGCGACCAACCACACAGAAACGGGGCATCGGTGGAAAGGCCGTCGGTTGATCGGATACATCATACGCACCAATGACATCTAGGACGTCTGCCAGTTCCGGCTTGACTGCGTTTCGACCGTCGGGCGCGTTGAAGAAAGCCATGCTCCCGACTCTGCTGTGCTCGGCGATCTGGGCCAGGACTGGACTGGCCGCTTCGTTCCCGTGAGGACGGAGAACCGCCAATCTCGGGCGTTGACGGTGGCGACCTGACGGGTCCGAATTCGACCGTCGCCTCGCAGACGTTACCTGATCCGCATCATGGCGCTCCCCGTTGTCGGCTACCGTCCGCCGCCGGGCCAAGTCGCCCAAGTAAACGCCGTGGTCGTCTTCGGCCATTGTTCATCAACAAGCTAGAGATGGGCGCAATTGTAACAGACGGGAGATGGTAGCAGCTCTGAAAGAGGCAAAACGCCGCGTTGCCGAGAAATATGCAGGTGCTGGGCCTGCTGTCGAAGACATTCTCTGATTCGGGTTGTCACTGCAGATGTACGATGCACGGTCTGCACGGGGGTCTGCACGGGGCATGCTACAGGTGAGGTAGTTGTCCAACGCGAGCTTGGATAATATTTGTAGGTAGTTCAAGTTGGTTGGCAGCCGGTGATCTCATAAGTCCACAATACCTGAAGTGTGCATCGGCCTTGGCAGGGAGGCCGGCCGGCAGGGGCAGGGGCAGGGACAGGCAGGGAGACGGGGAAGACGGGGGAGACGGCGAGACAGGGATGGATGGCTGCGCTTTTTCGTCATCGAGCCCATTACATCATCATGGCAGGTCAGTCATGTTGCACACACTCGCACACTCGGGAGATCAAGCCTACCATCTGTGGCTGAACACATGTTTATCTCCTCTGGCTTCTGGCTTCTGGCTTCTGGCTTCTGGCTTCTGGTCCCTGGCCTCTGGCCTCTCGTCTCATTAAATACCCGATAAATGAGACCGATCCGCTCCGACCGCCTCTCCCCAATGCCAGCCATGACCCCGATCTAGTACTGTCACGATACAGCGCTGTTATATTACCTATTCGCCGCTCGTCGTCGGCTACATGACTACGCATCTCTTCTTCTCCTCCAGAGCATGGACGCGTGCCGTGAGAGAACTGACGGCTGCTTCGTTGAGTCGCCGTTCGTCACTCAGCGTTTTCTCGAGATCCCTCAACAGGCCTTGGTAGTGTTTCCTAAGCGCCTCGATAATATTCTTGTTCTCCTCGGCCGAGCTCCTCATCAGCTCTTCCATGTCTGTGAGTTCCCTTCTGTGATCTTCTTTGATCTTCGCCAGTTCTAGCATGACTTGCCGGCCTGCCGACGTATCCCGAAGCGCCTTGTTATCCTGCCCCATCTCCGTCTGCAGTTGCACAAAGAACGGTTTATTTGCCCTGAACATCTGTGCAATCGACCGAGCCGATGCAGCAGTGCCTTCATATCGCGCCGCTTTGGCTTCGTGTGATAGCAGTACGTTCCAGAACTTACTCTTCAGCTCTGCCTCTCGTGCAAGGCCTTCCTCCCGCGACACTCTGTCCCACATGCTCGTCGCCAGTATCACGTTCTTCAAGTTCTTTTCGCCCGTGAGCTTTTGGAACATTTGGAGGTTCTTCGTCGCGTGGTGCGTCATGCGCGTTTCCGAAATGGGATGCAAGTAGATGATGCCGGACAGCTTCATATCATTCTTGTAGGCCGCAGCGAGGTACTCGGCGATAAGCTGCAGTATTTCGCCATCGGATAGGTATGTGTCGGAGAACCCAGGGGTGTCAACAAACCGCACGACTCGCCCGTCGATCTGTGTTTCGATCGTCTCGATGTCTCGTGTGCCTACAACCGACGCAGATTGGAAAAGTCAGCGATAACCCGGCCCACGCGGCTGCTGTTTTCATACTACGTACGAGAAGTGAGGCCATGCCCGATCTTCAGGTCCGAGCGCCCCGTGATTTTGGATATAAAGGTCGTCTTGCCGGATCCCGTCATGCTAAGGAACAGCACAGGTAAGCATCTTCCAACGCACTAGACGTCGAGAACGAAACAATGTAATGCGCCGCTCATACCCCATAACAGCAATGAGCAGCTCTTGGCCTGCCATAAATCTCCGCACCACCGACTTGGTATAATTCAGCGCCGATAACTTTTCTTTACCTTGGTGGCTTCCCATGCCGTCATGGTCTGCCAGCCGGGTATAAAGCGCCATGTCCGAATCGCTCAGCAGATGCTGGGTATCGGGTATGGCGACATGGCGTGGGCGTTCGGATTCTGCTACATGTCTACCATCGAACGAACGACCGTAGTGGTCACCAGGGAGTAGCTGAGGACGATGGTATTCATCGGTAGGGCTGGAAATGTCGCTGACGGATGCGGCCGGGTGGATAGAATCGAATTCCTCGTCGGAAACATCGATTTGTTCAAACAGGGCCATCGTTGAGATGGTGTACAGCTGAAGATAAAGACGAAGACGATGACGAACGGCGCGGAGTGTATATCCACTCAGGCGGGTAGTTTCCCTTGGGTAAGTGACTCGTTAGTATTGGTATAGTACCGTCCTTCTGACGGATTCCAATCACCCATCAATGATGTTCTGTTCCCCTGTTTGTTGCTGAGACCTGCCCGTTCGTCCGTCTGCTTGTTTGCTACGGAGACCCTCGGGGGCCAGAGGCTGCGGGAGGTGGCGACGGGGGCCGTACCTGGCGTGCCTGTTTGGGAGGTGGCGGCGGGGCCGGCCGGCCGGCTCAGGCAGCCAGATATTAACTTTCCTGACGTCACGGCCTCAGCCTCACGCGTTTCCCGCGATACTAATATAGCACAGGAAGCCCTCGGCATGGTCATGCGGCATGCCAAATTAAGCGAGAGGGTAAATTTGGGTAGATAGGAGAAGCAAGGAAAGTTTCGTTTTCGTTGTTAAATAGGTAAAGGAAGATATATCGAGAGAGAAACTCACGCTTGGGACACGCTTGGGACGTACGACGCCCCCACAGAAGCAGAGATTCCAATCCCTCCCCTGTCCCCTGTGCAAGTGTGTCTCCGTTTAATCCGTAGGAATGCTCCTAAGCTCAGATTCTATTTCTGATCAACTTTTAAAAACCCCCCCCACAGACTCGTTCCAGCCATCAATAACGGCCGTGTGGGTGATGTCCGCCTCTCATCGTTTAGTCAAGCGACGGAGCGACTGTCGTACTGGTCTTTTCGAGACGATGAGAAGACAAGATTGACAATTTTGCGGATATGGCGCGACAGAAACTCACCGAAACCACCAGTTGGCTGAGGCATTGAGTTCGGCGTCATGTCCGACACTTACGACGCTATGCCACCAGCCCTGAGGTATGAACAAAGCATCCCCCGGCTCCAGCACAGCTTGCCAGACGTCTCCCATGATACCGTCATCGACCCAGACGGCTCGATGGAGTGCGTCGCGTTCTGCCCCTTCCATCATCTCCGGACCGCGGAGACGAGAATTCCCCATAGCGCCCAGGTCCTTGTGTACCCATTGGTATATCGACAGCCCGGCCTTTGGCGGTACGAGACGCACGGCCTTGGATCCAACCAGTTGGCAGAACATATTAGGGTTGGGATCCCGGTGCAGCGGTGTATACGTGGGCTGCAACCCGAGCCAGATGCTTGACTTGTAAAGGTCGCCTCTCCCGGCGCGGAGAACAAGTTGGGGCGTAGGCAAATCCTCCCCCAAGGGTGTCGGCAGGTTTCGGATGTCATGCTGGGCGATATAGAGCTGTTGGATACGGCGCGAAGGATCATCTCTACTGCTGTTGTACTGCTGAGCCCGAATGATGAGGCTCAGGGGTGCTTCAAATTGCAGGAATTGTGATCGATCACCCTCCACGGACTCTAATAAACTGCTTATGAGCCGACGCAGATGACGGCCATCCTCTTCGTCTGGCTGGCTCCCGAGCCATGCCTGGAAGTCTTGCAGATCCTGCCGGCGGGTTGGAGACACTTCTATCATGAGCTCGTAAGGTAGCGGCATCTGAGCATAAGCTTGCAATTTGGGACCGATCGAGATGTGATTTGCGGGGTGGTTTGTAAACCAGGTTTCCATGGCCGGCAGACGGTGGAAAGCTCGCAAATGCACCGGGAGGGCAGGCCACCAGGCGAGTGAGCGGAATGCATGCAAGCTGATGTTTCCATCAGCACTTGTGACGGCGCGAATATTGCCGGTACAGCCTGTACTGTAGCGGGCGGGCTTTACACGGCGCCGACTCCAGGGCCGATGCCCGGGAATAACTGACTCGGACAATGGATAAACTCCATGCGATGCGATTCGGCGCATCCCCAGTAGCTTCATTACCAAGGCAGTCAAAGCTGGCTGGGACTCTGGCTGTGATTCTTCAAAATGGCCGTGTTCAAATTCTGGCCATCATTCATACTGATCCGTGATGGGTAGGTCGACGACGGTTTGGACAGGCAAGCGTGATGTTGCAGAATATTTGGCTGATGAGTTATGAGTTTAAAGGGGCCAGTCAGCTCATTAGGTGCATGCACACCTCGGTTTCCGTACATAATGCACCAGGTAGGTACCTAGGTAGTTAGCGAGATAGACAAGTACAGGTACCCACTGATCGCTGGTGGATGCAGAATTCTCATTGTGATCCCCACCCGCCACACATCAGTGGATGCAGGTATCCCTACACTACTTCGTACCGGTACCCCTCTACCGATGGATATATGGTTAGCGCCTGTGCGATCCCGATATCCCAATACCTGCCTCCGTCCGTAGAGATAAGAATCCCCTACTGCAGATAATCCAGCGATCCTGCCCAGAGAACTGTTTACTTGGACCTCACCAACACCACTCACCACCGCCCTCGCCAACACCAACCACCACCACCAACCACCCCTCCTCCATATCACAGCCGCCTTGTCTTCGACCACTTCTGCCCACCAGACTGTGCTGCTGCTGGTGGAGAGTACAGTCTGTGCACCAGATACTCTCACGACATCGCACACCCAAGCCACCCCACTAGATAACTGCTTTCAGCCTCATCGGCTTCTGTCTCTCCGTCCGCCTTGTCTTTCGCTGGCCATTCCCACCTGCCAACCCGAACTTCGCCTGCTCGCGTCATGCAGGTGATATAGTTCACTGTCTCTGTTCCCCTCTCTCCTTTTTCTTTGTCACTTCTCCTGCTCCCTGCCTCCCGCCGGCATCTAGTTTGGCCAACCACGCCAACCGAGCCACGGCCTCACGGAATTTTTCGTTCTAGACCCCTCGCCCTTCGCCCTCCCCATCGCCCCCTCGAACCCCCGCCACATCGCCCAGAAGCCAACCCCTCCAACGCGACAACCGAATAAAACGAGACGCGCTTACCGCTCGTAAATTCGCATCCCTGCCAAGATGTCCTCGTCCTCGGGTACTCCTGAGTCCTGGATATCCTCCTTCTGTTCGCTTCTAGGCCATGAATACTTCGCCGAGGTCTCAGAGGAGTTCATCGAGGATGACTTCAACCTGACCGGCCTACAGACCCAGGTCGCAATGTACAAGGAAGCTCTAGAGGTGCCTATCCCTCCATCCACATGCCCGTCCCCGCATCCGTGTAGTTTGCATGCTAACGCGTCTGTATGCAGATGATCCTCGATGTTGAGCCTGAAGAAGAAGAGGATCTCGAGGTGGACGACGAAGATGAGTCCATCGAGAGCGCGTCGCGGACGCGACACAGCGAACGCCGCAACCATAGCCGCATCGCCAGCGACTTATCCGTCATCGAGTCATCCGCCGAGATGCTTTACGGTCTTATCCACCAGCGGTTCATATGTTCCCGCGCTGGCATCCAGCAGATGTCGGAAAAGTACGAGCTTGGCCATTTCGGCGTATGCCCCAGAAGTCATTGCGAACAGGCCCGGGCTCTTCCCGTCGGCCTGTCCGATATCCCGGGCGAGGAGACGGTCAAGCTCTTCTGCCCCTCTTGCCTCGACATATACGTTCCGCCCAACAGCCGATTCCAGACGGTTGACGGCTCCTTCTTCGGTCGCACCTTCGGCGCACTCTTCCTGCTCACATTCTCAGAGTACGATCTAACGAAACGTGGCGCCGAGGTCCTCGCTGGCGCAAGAGTCCCGGACGATGATAAGGATATGCTGAACGGTGTGCACCGATGCAATATAGCCCCGAGCCTAGGCCGGTCCAAAATCTACGAGCCTCGGATTTACGGCTTCAGGGTCTCTGAAATAGCTCGGTCGGGTCCGCGCATGCAGTGGTTGAGAGACAAGCCCAACGACCTGTCTGAACTAGACGAGGCACGACGCTATGCTGCGGACAATCCGGAGAGCGATGACGATGATGAGAGCATGAATTTGAATGGACGGCCGGTGCGTCGGCTCCGACAGCGAAGACGGACCGGCGCCGGTGGTAGTCCCATGGAGACCAATGGAGCCGAATCAGAGCTCTAACTAAGTCAACAACGAACGTGGCGCCGAAGTCCCAGAGGCGGCGCCAGGTTCCAGGGTAGCGCTCGGCCACGAGCATGAAATCGAATGAACGAGTTGTGAAATGCAGCCTTAAAAGCTTCTACACACATGGTCCAGTATCTTTTATCCGTCCTTGGGTGTATGTTAAAAATGTGCCTGCATAGGGGGTGTCAGGAATTTTGCATGGCTAGGAGGGGCGAGGAGGACAGCACGGAAAACAGGAATGGCCAGTCGGCGGCAGCTTCATTCAAAACGACGCCTGGGCATACGGATTGTATCGGCTAGGCACATCGGTGACGGCGTTGGCCCAGATAGAGTGGACTTGGTATCATAATACATAAATACCCCCAGAGAAAGACATCGTCTCCCGAGCCCGTTTGCAGATTGTCATGATATCCTAGGTCCCTACGCCGCCCTTGAATTTGTAGTACGGCTCTTACGATCTGCTATCCCATGACTCATGAGCAGATGCCATTATGCGGCTCCATTGGTATGCCTGCCGCATCCGTATCTCTGAATCATGACAGAGCCGATAGCCTCCGGGCTTGGGAGAGCGGCACAAAAGCGGCAAACAACGCCGAATCGTAACTGAGAAGTAATTCGAGCAGAAAGACCAGGGGTTTACGTGAGGGGAACGACACGGCCGAGTTGAAACCCGAGATCAACGCTGTGATGGAATACCTACGAACTTAGTCAGGTAAATATCGGTTCGACCCCCGTGGCAGCCCAGGCCACGGAACCCCTGGCCGGCAGCACAGCACGATGCCACATTTTCCTTGCAAGTCCCCGGCGTTGTTAGATTTAGGTAGAGAATGTGGTCTACTCGTGGCTGGGCGATCCTAGGCGCGTAAGGCTTATACTCCCCATCATCACGCAATAATGTCATGTCTGCCTCAGGCTGCACCGCGTATCCTTTCGTGTTATTGTGCACCTTGTCGGTCCCGTCATACCCAAAATCAGTTATACCGGTGATTCTGAAATCTTCCAAGGTTTACGTTGACTATGGCTATTCGGGATTGATACCTACCTAATTACCTGTGTTCTGTCGCGGCAGCAAAGGGTAGCCCTGGGTTGATGACGGTGACCCAAACCCGCTCAGCCCCTGATACGCGACGAAGACGGTTTGATGTTGCAGACGATGCTCAGACTGAGTGGAAGTGTACATCCGGCCCAGTATCTGTTGAATGTCGTCAAACTGTATGTCTTGCCGTGGTGTTAGTGGTGGACTTCATTACTTCAGTCAACTTGACTTCGCTTCTGCTGTTTAAATGGTAATGGTATAGAAACGAGTTCTTGTCATGAGAAGCTAGTTGGTTGTATTGTGTAGTAGTCTTCTTCTCTAAGTTAAGATGCGTCCTCAAATCTCTCAAGGTTGTCATTAAAGAGTTCAGCAGATACACCTAGGCAACTACGTCCGTCGTCCTTCGTCCGTCGGGAAAACTTAAGAGTAAGCATCGTAAATAAACTTGTCATCAATGTCAGTAGACTTCGCCGTCACGATGACAATGCCCAGCAGCCCCGCCATCGTTGGCTGTCTCATCTCTTCGGGGGCCCTCCTGACCCACTCCAACGCGCTGCACAACGCCCAGGTCACCATAGTCCCAGTAGTCGCAGCCAAAACACCGCGCTGCACTGGGCGGTGAGTAAACATACTGACAGGAGGCAAAGGCAAAGGAAGAACATGTTATCCAGGACTAAGTGGCTCTTGGATCACGGCGCCGGCGTCCGGGCCACTAACTCCAAGAGGAAGACGCCGGTGGACGATGTTACCGACGAGGCTCGTCCCCACTATCCGGATCAACTGAGCCGTTAAGTCCAACCTAGGCATACAAGTCGATAGCAAACTTGTCAGGTTCGTCAAGTTCCGAGGACGGGGTTCTAGGCAATTGGTTGATACTCGACGAGGGACCGCACGCGGCACTACCGCGGCCCCGGCCACGAGTCTGATAGCTCCCAGGAAGAAAAAAGGACATATTTAATGAAGGTTGCAAGTATATCTGACAGTGAGCCGGTTCCCCAATTGAGAGGGCTTCTAGATCCCTCGGAAGTGCTACTACGTGCGATCCACCAGGGTGAGGTCATATGCGTACGCGCGTCGTGGGTGGCTATAGGTCTCCCTACTTACCAACAGTTCACAACGTTACCTTTCAATAATGTTCGTAGCATGGGCCCAAACCTCTCCTACGTACCTACCTGTGTAAGGTGAAGGCACTATACCTAGATGTACGATCATATTCGTCGTTGAGCTCTATCCCACTTCGTAGTCTTCGAATGGGGCCACTCAGGGGCTAGGGCATAAGAAGCTCTGATGGTAGCACTTCTAAGCAGATTCTAAGACTAGATAGTAAGGGTAGAATGAGTTAGATTATAAGGCTAGACCTCACGCACAGCATTCCCGTAATGGGTTGTATGCTAAACACGGTTGTTAGCCAACAGGATTGCCGCAGCCCGATACGGACATATCGAATCCAGCTGTGCCACTGTGTCGGTAGTTCCGCAACAAGCATTACAACATAAGGGACAAGAATTAAGTATACTATAGTAAGTCAGTGGCAATGCCCAGAATAGTTGAAGCTTCAAGCAAATATGGATTGCCCACACGTGGCAGTGCGGCAAGATGAATCATGCCACTAACACTCGGAACTTCCGTCAAGGTAAGAGTATTAACCTAGACAACTGTTGCATGAGGAGGCTTAGAAACCGGCACGAGTACCAGACATGCTATTTATGTGTTTCCCCGTAATTGTTGTCTTACTAACAGTATAGGGAGTTGACCACGAGTTCCCATGACGTTGCATGGCGACTATCCAATTATCAATACTTCCCGGCGGGGGTTGGCAATCTGTTGTTTACATACCTGCAGTCTGATAGACGGCCGATGAGAGACCGGGACTCCAACTGGTTCCGACGGAAACATGGATTCTTCGCGAATCATCACGATCCCGATGACTCAGGCGGCGAAGGGGACTCGGGCCGTCTGCCTCCACTAGGACGATGTTTCATGTTGTGCGCAAAGGATGCCATAACTGTTATTACGTCCGTTCCTACGGGGATGACGATTGCTTATGAGTTGCTCGTTGCTCATCGCGTCTTGGGCCTTGGATGTATCGGCGTTGCCGTTGCTTATACCTTACAGACCTGAGTCACTCGTATCAGTAGAACTCTTCAGGCGGTCTCACCACTTGTTACTCATTATGAAGCCGGTTTGGTCTTATCTGATGGAAGATGATGCCTAGTACGTATACCCAGTGCCCGTGGATCAGGCAGCTGTCCAAATGGAATGTGTCCGGGAATTGTCATCGCATGCCGTCAGCTGACCCCAGCTCGCACTCGCCTTTGCCCTTGCCGGATGCCCAACAGAGCAGAGGCAGAAACAATCGTAATGAGCTTCGTAGAAATATACAAACTACCGGTACCTAGAGTGCGCGAAGTACGGAATTGGCAGTGTCAGGTAGTGTTATTATTAACAGGGCTCAGGTTGCAACAACCAACAAGTCGGTTGGAGGTGAGTGGTATAATGTAGCGGAGGTGGTTATAGCCTATTGGGATTGGACCCGGGATCGGGATTCGGTGCTTTTCGTGATGTGGACCGTGCGAGTCTGGCACTGTATACCCCAGCTGGATCCAACTGACAAGTGAAAATCCAGAGCCGCCGGGCCTGGCAGCGCCGCAGCGGATCTGCCTATCTAGCGAGTGCGGTGTGGACTGCCTAAGCTAGCTGGACGAGATAGGCTAGGTAGTTAGGCCCCGTCCCTAAGCTAACGGCCTGTAGCGATTGCCCGACTCCCCGTCTTGACTTTTAGACCCGCGCCGCTCATAATGATTCATTCGTGGTCATGCCCAGTGTGCTCATACCTACAGACTGTGCCGTGTGCAGCGGACCGCGGTAGGTACGCTACCTCGGTAGAAGCAACCCAAAGAACCCCGACACTGGCACTACACAATTAGTGCATACACCATCTGGTTAATTAGGTCGTGTTCCAGCTTAGGGAGATCTGAGATCTGCTTACCGCTGTCCCGTAAACCGTATAACAGTAAACAGTACAGCAGGAATGCTCACTGTACACTAGACTGCGGCCTGGAACTTCTACCCCCAGCTCCAACACTTCCATTTTCTACTTCTACCATCCCCAGGCAGGCATGTTGCCCCGAGCCGGTCCCGAGTGCAACCCAGAGCGCTTGGCTGGCCCTTGTGCGCCCGGCGATTTATAATTTCTAATTCTGCCCAATCTGCCCACGGCCCTGCCTCCTAACTCCGCTTTCTCGTCCGTCTCCCCGCCGCTCAGGCCGCTTAGAAATTCACGACGGTGGGTACATAATACTATCGACACGCCAACAACATTTATTAATTCCTGCGATAATACCGCCATTGCGTGCTCCGTCATCTCTGCTCACCAGTTGAA
The DNA here is from genome assembly GCA_028637635.1 of Xylariaceae sp. X802. Taxonomy (NCBI): domain Eukaryota; kingdom Fungi; phylum Ascomycota; class Sordariomycetes; order Xylariales; family Xylariaceae; species Xylariaceae sp. X802. The sequence goes on along the minus strand of JAJFDH010000001.1, from coordinate 2,751,239 downwards.
ATGTATCTGCTACCTCTTGGTGCCCGCGCCGGTGCCCACTGGCCCCCCAGTCTTCGGCTGGCCTTCCTCTACCGCACAAGCGCGTCCGCGCTCATGCGAGAGATGGCACACACGTCTGGTAGCTGCTACGGTACCGCGCTGCCGGTAAAGACCAAGACAGAAAACAGAAAAAAAAAAAAAAAAAAACAGGGGAACAAAAGAAGCATGTAGAATCCTTATCCCCGGCTTTACCTCCATGATGGACCGAGATATGGATGGTCCAAGTGGGGGGTTGTTGATCCTTTACCGCTCTATTAATCTTGCGTATAATGACCGCCAACCCCCCCCAGCTCTTGACTGTTCCGCTCTTACGGACTAGGTACTCGTACGTACTGTATTCAGCGGGTTCCTGACAGCCCAGCTTGTCCCGTAACGTGAAGTGTGCTGTGCTTTATATCCCCTTCTTTTTCTCTTTGTCCCCCTGTTTGCTGACACGTGCGGCGTTGCCTCCTCCCTATTACATATAATAAGTTGGATCGCACCGCGCTCGTCCCTTCCGACCTACATTGCCCGTCATCTTGGGAACAGTAAGTTGGAGCACGGAGATCGCCAAACCCTAGGTAGTTCTAAGTTACCTAGGTTCAGACGCAACCCGCCCAGAGCCGTCAGTCACTGCAGCGACATTCTGCTCCGTGAGTGGGCCGCCGCTGCCCCGTAACAGCAAAAATGGTGACGAGAGATTCGGAGGGGGTTTATATGGGAGGGTTAAGTGCTCCTGGAACGGCCCTGGATTCCGTCGTCGAGCCCCCGGCAGCCGGGGACACACGGCCATCGTCCGCCACCTCAGTTCCGACTTTTTCAGACATGTCCGAAGATCAACGTGAGAATGCGAGACAAGCCAATCCCAATGGCTTTTCCCGCGTCACCTCGGGTATCTCTGTCGAGCAGGCCCAGGCCGACTTTGCAGAGCTCCAAAGAGAAATATCTGGGTTGTCGCGCGCCAGCCGAGTACCTAGCCGCCATGCAACCGATCCTGAGAAGGGTATGGAGGTAGGCTCCGCCTCGTCCGACACCTCCGCCGAGGATTTCGATTTGGAACAGGTTCTTCGCGGCGGGCTCGCTGCCGAGAGGGAAGCTGGCATCAAACCCAAGCATATCGGCGTTTACTGGGATGGACTTACCGTGAAGGGCATGGGAGGCAAGACGAACTATGTGCAGACATTTCCTGATGCCTTCGTCAACTTCGTCGATCTGTGGACGCCGTTGATGAGTATGCTCGGCCGGGGCCAGAAAGGCGTCGAGGCCACTCTGCTGGACAACTTCAACGGCGTCGTCAACCCCGGTGAGATGGTGCTGGTGCTCGGCCGCCCTGGATCTGGATGCACCACCTTTCTCAAGTCAATTGCGAACCAACGATGGGGCTATACCGGCGTTACTGGAGAGGTCTTGTACGGCCCATTCACAGATAAGGAATTCATGGAGTACCGGGGCGAGGCCGTCTATAACCAGGAGGACGATATTCATCATGCCACCCTCAACGTGGAACAGACGCTGGGCTTTGCCATTGACACCAAGGTCCCCAACAAGTTGCCAGCCGGCACCACCAAGGCCAAATTCAAGAGCGATGTCATTACTACGCTTCTGAAGATGTTCAACATCGAGCACACTCGACACACCGTAGTCGGTGACGCCCTCGTCCGTGGCGTCTCGGGCGGTGAGCGGAAGCGTGTCTCCATCGCCGAGATGATGATTACCAATGCCTGCGTCTTGTCGTGGGATAACAGTACTCGTGGTCTCGATGCGAGCACTGCGCTCGACTTCGTCAAATCTCTACGCATTCAAACCAACCTATACAAGACTTCGACATTTGTGTCCTTGTACCAAGCTTCCGAGAACATCTACAAGCAGTTCGACAAGGTTCTAGTTATCGATTCGGGCAAGCAAGTCTACTTCGGCCCCGCCACAGAGGCAAGAAGTTATTTCGAGGGGCTCGGTTTCCGACCACGCCCGCGTCAAACAACCCCGGATTACGTGACCGGTTGTACCGACGAGTTCGAACGTGAATACTCGGAAGGATACTCGCCCGCGAATGCGCCGCATAACGCCGAAACCCTCAGCGAAGCTTTCGAGAAATCCAAGTATGCCCAGCGCTTAAAGACTGAGATGGCTGAATACAGAACCCGATTAGAAACCGAAACGGCGAAACATGAGGACTTCCGTGTTGCGGTCCTCGAAAGCAAGCGCCGTGGCGCAAAGCGATCCGTGTACAGCGTTGGCTTCCATCAGCAAGTATGGGCGTTGATGAAACGCCAGTTCGTCCTGAAGCTCCAAGACAAGCTTGGATTATTCCTCTCCTGGTTACGGACCATCGTCATCGCCATCGTACTGGGCACCCTGTATCTCAATCTCCAAAACACATCTGCCAGTGCCTTTAGCAAAGGCGGCCTTCTGTTCATATCGCTCTTGTTCAATGCTTTCCAGGCCTTCTCCGAACTTGGATCCACCATGACAGGCCGGCCCATCGTCAATAAGCACAAAGCGTATGCATTCCACCGACCTTCGGCATTGTGGATCGGACAGATTTTCGTGGATACCGCATTCTCGGCCTTGCAGATTCTCGCCTTCTCCCTCATCGTGTACTTCCTGACCAATCTCTCGAGGACGGCTGGCCAGTTCTTCACATTCTACCTGCTGATCCTCGTCGGAAATATTGCAATGACCCTTTACTTCCGTATTATCGGTTGTCTTAGCCCCGACTTCGACTACGCCATCAAGTTTGCCGTCGTGACGGTCACGTTGTTCGTTCTGACATCCGGGTATCTGATCCAATATCAGTCACAGCAGGTTTGGCTTCGGTGGATATTCTGGATCAATGCGCTCGGCTTGACCTTCGCCAGTCTGATGGCGAACGAGTTTAGTTATTCCGAACTGACTTGCTCAGGCGAATCCCTCATTCCTTTTGGGCCTGGCTACAATGATATCCAGCACCAGGTGTGCACCCTCGCTGGCTCTAAACCCGGAAGCGTTGCTGTGAAAGGTGCCGACTACATCACGCAGGGCTTTACCTACGCCCCCCAGGATCTCTGGCGAAACTTTGGCATTATCATCAGTATCATCGTCTTCTTCCTCATTATGAACGTTGTCTTGGGAGAATTTGTCAAGTTTGGTATGGGTGGCAACCAGGCCAAGGTCTTCGCTAGGCCCGACGCGGAGAGGACGGCGCTGAACGAAGCCCTCGAGCAGAAGAAGCTTGCGCGCCAGCAGTCGAGGACGAATGCCGAGGAAAGTTCCCTCAAGATCAATTCTACCAGCATCTTGACTTGGGAAGACCTCAGCTATGATGTGCCTGTCCCCGGCGGTACCCGACGACTCCTCAACAATGTTTACGGCTACTGTAAGCCGGGTGAGCTCACCGCCCTTATGGGTGCTTCCGGAGCCGGAAAAACGACACTTTTAGACGTTCTGGCTTCACGAAAGAATATCGGTGTCATTCACGGCGATGTTTTGGTGGACGGGTCGAAACCGGGCAAGGAATTCCAACGATCGACCTCTTACGCGGAGCAGCTCGACATGCACGATCCCACGCAGACTGTGCGCGAGGCCCTGCGATTCTCTGCCGATCTGCGACAACCCTTTGAAACGCCGCAGTCGGAAAAGTACGCCTATGTCGAGGAAATCATCGCGTTGCTAGAGATGGAGCACATTGCCGACTGCATCATCGGAACGCCCGAAGCTGGCCTCACCGTCGAGCAGCGCAAGCGTGTCACCATTGGTGTCGAACTTGCAGCCAAGCCGCAGTTACTCCTCTTCCTCGACGAGCCGACGTCCGGCCTTGACAGCCAAAGCGCCTTCAACATTGTCCGGTTCTTGAAGAAGCTCGCTGCGGCGGGCCAGGCCATTCTCTGCACGATTCATCAGCCGAACGCCGCTCTCTTCGAGAACTTCGACAGACTCCTCCTTCTGCAACGAGGTGGCCGCTGCGTATATTTCGGGGATATCGGCGATGACGCTCACATTCTCCGATCGTATCTTGCCCGTTACGGCGCCGTTGCCGGGCCGTCGGACAACATTGCCGAGTACATGCTGGAGGCGATTGGGGCGGGCAGCCACGCGCGCGTTGGCGACAGAGACTGGGCGGATATCTGGGCGGAGAGCTCCGAGCTTGCTAATGTCAAGGACCGGATTGCGCAGTTCAAAGAGTCTCGCAAACAGGCAGCCAAGGAAATAGATGGTAGCCTGCAGAAGGAGTATGCGTCGCCTCTCTGGCACCAGATCAAGCTGGTTGTCAAACGGACCAACATGTCCTACTGGCGCTCGCCGAACTATCTCTTCACGCGCGTGTTCAACCACATCGCCATCGCGTTGTTGACTGGCCTGACATACCTCCGGCTCGACGACTCGCGTTCGTCGCTGCAGTACAAGGTGTTCGTCATGTTCCAGATCACCGTCCTTCCCGGTCTCCTGTTGCCGCAGGTTCAGCTCATGTACGTCGTTAAGCGCGCCATTTTCTTCCGTGAGCAGTTGAGCAAGATGTACAGCACCTTCACGTTCGCGTTGAGCATGATCATCGCCGAGCTCCCCTATTCGATCCTGTGCTCGGCGCTGTTCTTCGTGCCGCTCTACTACATCCCCGGCTTCCAATACGATTCGTCGCGCGCGGGATACCAGTACTTCATGGTCCTCATCACGGAGCTCTTCGCCGTCTCGCTCGCCCAGGTCTTGGCGGCCATCTCGCCGTCGGCGTTCGTAGCCAGCCAGTACAACCCCTTCATCGTCATCACGTTCTCGCTGTTCTGTGGCGTGACCATCCCGTACCCGCAGATGCCTGGTTTCTGGAAGGCGTGGTTGTACCAACTGGACCCGTTCACGCGTCTGATCAGCGGCACCATCACGACGGCTCTGCATGGTCTTGTGGTCAACTGCAAGCCGCATGAGCTCAACCTCTTCACAGCGCCGCCCGGAGAGACGTGTGGCTCGTACATGAAGGACTTCTTCGCGGCGGGCGGCCCAGGCTACCTGGTCAACAGCACCGCGACCAACTGCGAGTACTGCGCTTATTCGATCGGCGACCAATTCTACGAGACGTTCCAGTACAGCTTCGGTACGCGGTGGAGGGACCTCGGGATTTACATCGCCTTCGTAGCGAGCAACATTATCATATTATTGCTTGCGGTAAGCACCAACATCCGACTTCCGGGTATATTTAGATGAGCCCAGGTTACTAACGATTTCGCAGTCCCGATTCCTGAACTGGAACAGGCGATGAGTACCGCGGCAAGGCAGGCAGACACAGGCAACTAGAGTGCCCAATTAATACATTATTACCCATTATATTCATGTCATCTAATAAGTAATGGACGGCGGGTGTATCTTACATTCGGCCATGATAGCATCAAACGTGAACATATAGAACATAGAAAGGCGGGGAGTTGACGGCTACCGGTAGAGCGATCATGATGAATGACACTGCCTTTGGCGCCATGAACGAGGAAAAGCATCCCGGGGGTGCATGGATAGATAGAGTCGAAAAAGTCGCTTGAGATTATTCTTTGGTCCGCCAATGTTTGCCGTGCTGAAGACGTGTGATCACTGAATCCGCCGCGCTGCTAATCGATGAGGACTCTTCCTCGCCCGGGCTCTTGATCCGCACAGGCAGACCGACGAGCTCGCGCGATGGATCGACGGTACCTACTACCGCTACGTTGGGACCAGATGACGGCGGATTCAGGCCTTAGTCATGCACGGCTGGCTCGGATCAGCATTGCCGCCATTTGCCGGATCTTCAGCTCCGCCGAATTACCGGGAAGTTTACTTCGTATTGTACCTATTTCTGGAGAGGTTGTGATTATGTAACTACCTAGTTCGTGCCTAGACGATTCTCGACGCGCGGAGTACGCGTTCATTCACGGCAGCGGGACGCGTCACATTCACATGGAGCCTCGGATTCGTTCGGCCGACGGCATCCCATAAACGTAGATAGTGAATTGAAACAAAAGAGCAATTATCAAAGCTAGACAATCATCAGACAATTTTCGTCGCATAGACGGGACAATGACAATGACAACATGAACGAACGAAAAAGAAGAGAAAAAAGACAGCCAAAAAAAAAAAAAAAAAAAAAAAAAAAGAACGCAGATGCAGACGCAGGAATTGAACCCGACCCGGTTTGCACGGATGACCTTCTGGATATCCCAGAGAACTGGAATCAGATGCTCTAAACTACTGAGCTACGGGTCCCTTGTTATGACCTGGACATGGCAGAATGGAAATTTATGCGTGGCTGAGGGTTCAATCTATTGGGAGTCCGTGCAGTCTGCTTGTGCCGTGAATTGTCCGAGTCGCATCCCATGAAAACAATAACGTTATACGGACTACGGACCATACGTAAAGTACATACCGATCTAAGTAGTTCACATTCACCCACCTGAGACGGAACCGCATCGTCCAAAGTCATCAGTTCTAATAGCGAATTACCTAGCTACGAAAGTAGTTGTAGGACTCACAAAGCAGGCCCGTAGGTCCTACTAGATGGTACAATACGCCATGCTGCCCCTGATATGAGCGAGTACTAAGACCTCCCAACTAACCTACAATCCGCGATGCTGCTATTACCCTACGGAATCTGTAAGGTCTCATCGAGACGATCATGTCTCCCCGCCGTTGGAGTGCCTTGCCCATTGTTGCCAAACGACTGTCGACGAATCTCCGGCATGCGCTGACACGTACTGAAGTCGCGAATTTCCGAGCCGTCTCCCGTCTCTATAATTGCCACTTTCCCTTTCCGCCGAACGTAGAGGGGTCTGGTGCTGGATACAGGGGGGTTCGCCATGCCGCTTTTCAGTGTAAATTCGACAAGCGTCTTCATGACGCCTACATAGAGGGTCGGAGACACATCGGAAGGCTTCGCCATGGAACAGACTGGTGTGACCTCGAAGCTTTTGAACGGCAGAAAGATGTTGCAGTTCGGGCGATAGAAGTCGTGGCGTGACAGTGAATGCCACCGACAAAGTCGGCCCAGGACATGGTCGCATGGCAGCTGGCCACCATGATATTGCGGTTCATCGACAATGGTAGGGGGCGTCGGCGTAGGATACGGGCTGCGACTGGTACAGGGCAATGCATCGGTATGGTAATAGCCCTTAGGCCAACGATAATCGAAGACCTTCAATATGTGCGTGTAGGCGCTGCCCGCAACAAACCGCTCGAGGCCGTACGATACGAGCGCGTTGATGGGAGTGCCGACATCGAAGTTATCCTGATAGGTACGGTCTATCGCCGACGGGGTCCGTAGGTCTTGAAGCCGTATGGTGCCATCATCCCAGGAACTGAGCAATGTGTTCCCCGTTCCACCAACAATCGATCGTGTGTCTACGGGAAGAAGTGTTCTCACTGTTCGCAAATTTCGCAAATCTGAGCCTGTGTTTAAGTTGTCTCTTGAGACTCTGGCCGGCTTAGAGACATCGAAACCGGTCGGGGTGACATGGAGAACATGAATAGGATCATAACTCCTGTTTAGGGCCACCGCAATTGTCTCTTTATTCAGCAACCTGACGGACCGAATGTAGTCAAAAGACGAAGATTGCGGTGCATCTCTGAGGGAAACGGCAGTCAGAGGATCGATATATGAAGAATTGGTGATGTTGTCCTGTGTTTGACTGCGGCCTTGGACGGAGTAGAGTAGAACGGCGTCCTTAGTGCCGGCTGCCATGACGGCTGAATCTCGTTCGATATCAATCGCCCGTATCTCACGCTGGAGAAGAGGGGACTCGGGAGAAGGACGGAACTGCATCAAGGTGTGGCCAAAGTTGGACTCCCTAGTCGAGAGCAAACGCAAATCGCCATTGGCCCTCCCGACAACCACTCCCAAACTCTCATTTCCGCCCGGAGAACGTCCCTTGGCAATGGATACGGCCATAACGTCATCCTTTCCCGCCATGAAGCCGGTTTCCGAACCCTGCCAACACCTCCAAGTTTCAAACCGCATCCCCCATCGGTCATTCCGCCGCATACGGGCGAAAACATCTTCGCCGGCGCCCCAGACCACCAGCTCTTCGTCAAAACGGCCGCGCCTCTGTAGGTGAGCATCCACGACAATACTGCTGGGGATGGTCTGAATCCCTTGGCCTCTTCGGACATTGGAGCGCTGCGGCCGCTGCGGTGGCGAGAGCGAACTGACAATGAAAGCCCGTCTATCCCAATCCCGTGACTGGGCAGTCAGCGTGCGCGCGAGTTCCGCCCAGTTGTCGTCAGCGCTGATTGCTGGCAACTTGAGACTGCTGAAGCAGGTCGTCACAAATATACGCCAACCCCTGTGCGATATAATCCGGCGGAGGCCTCTGCAAGTTGCTGCGAGATGGGCCAGGCTCTGGGCGGTGTCCAGGTAGCCGAGTATGATGTATATGATGTCGGCCGGGAGCGAATCGAGCCCCGGGAGTCGTGAAGCCAGTACAGACTCCATGGCGGGCAGGACTGAAAAGGAACCTGTAACCTTTTGCCGCGAAGATCGGCCGTCCTCTCGTAAGCAGAGAGACCAAGAGAGATCACGAAAGCCGAAGCTGGTTACATAAACCCAGCCAACGATCGGGGTTCTAGGTGTTCACGACGACTTCATGTCTCTTAACTCTATCCGACCGTCCGAACTCGAAACTGAAGAACCGAGGCGGAATCAAGGCATCAGTTGGATCGCCTGGTGAGAGCCTTCAGGTAAATTGCCAGGATGAGTTGGTCTGGATGCCTGGTCTGAGGTGAGATTGGAAAGAAGCTCAAAGAAGTACTGAAGGGACTCAGTCCTGTTTGCGTCATGCATTAACAGGGTAGAACGGATCTGCATATTTGCATAACGCCATTGGTGCATACCGTGTATACAAGCATACAGCAAGACAGATCCGATGATCCGCCTCACAGTTCCGAATCTACAGTTACATACCTAGTTACCTCCGTTTCCGTTACTCGGCAGTCGGTTCGGGGGACAACATTTGAAGACTGCCAAGTGCTGGTGCGTTTGGAGTAGTATTTACGCGGTAATCACGGCCGAATTGGTGTAGTTATACACATCTTTGGTTATATCGATGCCGTCCACCGTTGGGCATTCATCGGCAAGCGGGATCTGCCCAGGATGGCCGTCACTAACCTCTACTCTCCCCTCATCGCCTTGATTCTCTGGGCTATATACCGCTACGTGCTGTATCCAGCCATATTCTCGCCGCTGGCCCGGATTCCCACGCCGCACTGGTCGTGCTCCATCTCGAATGCCTGGATCCTGTATGCCCGGCTCCGGAGCAGAGAAAACCGCACTCTGCACGCTGCCCACAAGGCATGTGGCCCTATCGTCCGCGTCGGCCCGAATGAACTGAGCGTCAATAGCATTGAGCTCGTCAAGGTCGTCTACCAGGGCGGTTTCGACAAGCATTCGTGGTACTCGGTATTCAACAACTTCGGGTAAACCCCCTTTCCTCCCTCCGAGCTCAGTAAGTTGCCGAGAACTGAGTGTTGTCAGGGTCCCTTGCACGTTCTCGTCCGTGCAATCAAAACACCATTCGGTGAGAAAGCGCATGGTCTCCAATGTCTATTCCAAATCCTACATCAACTCTTCCGCTTCCCAGGCGGCGCAGTCCGACATCATCTTGAACACGAGGTTGGTCCCAGTGCTACTATCGACATCGCAAGGTCAAGTCCCACAAGGAATCGACGTCCATTCTCTATTCTGCGCACTGGCGATGGACTTTATCTCCGCATACTGTTTTGGTATCCGCCGGAGTGCCAATTTCACCAAGGACAAAGCCCATCGTGAGCATTGGCTGAAGCTCTACACAACACGCAAGGGCTATGGGTTCTTTGCCCAGGAGCTGCCCCAACTTTCCAAGTTGCTCCAGTATCTAGGCATCCGGTTAACGCCGCGATGGGTCGACGTGGCAAATCAAGAGCTGGAGAACTGGTGCAAAGAGCTAAGCGATGCGGCCTTGCACGAATTCCAGGAATCGGGACCCTCATCAAACCCAGCCGATGACCCCGTAGTTGTACGTGCGCTTCTCGCAGGATACGACAAAGAAGAGAAGATGCACGGGACAGCCTCTCTAGTTTATTCCACCTGCGTACTAAATCCAAAGCTTTCCGTTGCCTCCGAGGTTTTCGACCACGTCTTGGCTGGCCAAGAAACCACAGGCGTGGCCTTGACCTATCTCTCCCATCACCTTTCGCAGTCACTAGACCTGCAAAAGGTCTTGAGAAACGAACTCCTGTCCCTACAACCAAACATGGTCTTGAGAGACGGCCGGCTCGCAATGCCAGATGCCAAACAGCTTCACAGCTTACCCACTCTTCACGCCATAATATTGGAAACCATCCGGCGTTATGCGCCCGCCGGCGGTCCGGAGCCCAGGGTAGTCCCGGCTCCATCCTGCCACATAGGACCCTACAAAGTACCAGGCGGCACGCGTATATCCGCATCCGCATACAACCTCCACCGAGACGAAGAAGCCTACCCAAACCCCGAACAATGGGACCACACCCGCTGGCTACCCGACAGTTCAGGCAACGAGGCCGCCAAGAAGCAATTCTGGGGATTCTCTAGCGGCGGCAGAATGTGTCTAGGCTCGAACTTTGCTATGCACGGTTAGTATTGTCCACTCATTATACAAAGATGATGGGGCTTTGACTAACCCGCATCTACGCGTTAAGACATGAAACTTATCATCGCGGCCATATACTCCAATTTCACAAGCCATATCGTGGACGATAGAGGGATTGAGCAAACCGACATGTACACCGGACACCCAAAAAGTAACTCTCTGTATCTAAGATACGAGAGAATCCCGGATCAGTGAATCCCATTCATCCGCTTGCTCCGGATGACACACGTGAGTGCATGGAAAGAAACCGCAAAATGCGTTGCGTAAGAGTGAATGGAGTGAGTCGAGTGACAACGGAGCCCACAGTGCTGCCAAAATGGTTCCTTCAGCTTGGACGACTGCCGACTTTATAATATCCCCGTAAATCCTCGACACTACAGTAACTATCGAATTGGAAGTTCTGCAGCAGCCGTGTATATAAATCGTAGGTCGTCATCGAACTGCAAATGCGTGGAACTGCCCTGAACGCCTCTTCAGATGCTACAGTGACGCTAACCTCATATCCTCCGTGCATCTCCCTAGCCACTTAAACCGGCCCTCGATTTTCGCATTAATCATTAAAGTAGACTCTCATACTTATCCAAACCGCTGCTCTGCTTTGGCTGCTGCTGGGGTATCTGCGACGATGCCTTCATCGGTGCCATTGTATTCATTCCATTACCCATCATGCTATTCGTGCTTCTATTTCCAGTTCCCATCCCCGAATTCATCATACTGCTCATACTTCCGGCCGGCGGAGATATAGCGCCAAAGCTAGACGGCGATGCTTGACCAAAACTCGGCGACGAAGCTTGCCGTTGAACTCCCCCAGGCGGCGGTGGGGCCAGCCTGAATCCGGACGACATGTTGCTCCCGTTGGAGGGAGGCGGGGCCAGCGAGAATGCCGAGGCGTGATTCATCATGTTCATGCTCGACATATTCGATGTCATAGTATTCATGGGCGAGTAAGTCGGTGGCGTGGGCTTGGGAGAGTTAGAAGACGATGCCCACGGATTAGCCCCGGTGGCGGATGGCCAATTAATGCCGGTCGACGCCGGTTGTACTGCAGGTATCGCTTGTGCTGGGTTTGTACTGGGTTGTAGAGGCTGTGAGAATTGAGTGGTCTGAGGGCTAAGAGTAGCGAAGGCCGCGAGGTCGGGTGTCACGGTCCGGAACGAGGGCTGTGTCTTGGGTGGGTTGAATTGGCTGTTACTGGTAGGGGTAGGGGTGGACCAGGAGAACTGAACAGGAGATGATTTTGCCGTCGAAAATGTGGTGTCAGGATTCGGCGCATCCCAGCCAGCATCCGTTGAACTGTTCGATGTCTGCAATGTCTTGCCTTTGACCAGGCGCTCGAAATCATCTGGAGTAGCCCCATTTGCTGCATCAAACGTGGTTCCCGTTACACCTCCAAAGCCTAAGAAATCGTCATTCGGGGCGGGCGCCGACGTCCCGTTGGTGATAGCCAGCTCTTGTAACTTCTTTGTCTGTTCGTCTTCCACTCTCCGCGACAGAGCCTTGATTAGGCTCATGAAGGACTGGAACTGTTTGAGATCAAGCAATGGTCCCAGGCTCATGTTCCAAAGAATCGGTAGGATCTCCATAGCGACGAAGTCTGCGTCTGCATTGTCGCCGACGACACGCAAAACACCTAGCGCAGCCACCATGACAGCAGGTTCCTTCGTCTTTATCGCCTTGATGAGTGGCACGATCTTCTCTTGCATGGTATACTTATCGAGAGCCGTGGAAGAAGATGTTTTCTTTTTCTTCTCGGGCGCCAAGCCATCAAGACCATCGTCAACAGTACCCGCTTCATCAGACCCGCCGCAGAGGATGACAAAGGCACGACAGCCGCGCACCTTGATTGCTAAACTGTTAGTCTTGCTGAACACAGCAGCAATAACGGGGAATAGCTCGTTCTTGATGGTGCTGAAATCGAGAACAGGCAGTATGACAGGTAGACTTCGCAATGCCACGTCTACTAGTGCCGGCGTAGGAGATTCAACAGCCGACATGATAATTGGTAAAATATCTGCGAGTCCGTTAGCAAACCCTTCCGAGATGTGCATTGTACATTGTACCGGCACAGGAAGAAGTCCTGCGCGGTAAGATGATATCTGAACACGGAGAAACAGCTTCACAATGCTACTTTGTGTATGCCATTCTGCGAAGAATTGAAAGGACCAACAAGTGGCTCGACGACATGCCATTGAAAGGGGAGCAAATCACATACCATCTTTGAATTCTTTTCCGGGGCTGTTCTCAGCCATCAGGTTGGCGTTCTCTAAAACAACCATGAGGCCAGCGTCCCTAGCCGAATCTTTCTCTTGGCTTTGTTTCACGTTATCGACAAAGATATCTCTGAGCCTCGGGCGAACTTTCTCGCTGAAAGCGCGCCGCGCCGATGGCAACAAACTGAGAATCTTAAAAACGTTTTGGAGGATCAGTGACAGCAGGTCCTTATCTTTCAATTCCTCCAGCAAGGCCGGAAGCACCTTTTTCTCCATTACCGATTTCGGGAAGGACGGTAGAACTTTATTTAACCCTCTCATGAATGATGATTTTTCGCTCGGGGTCTTGGCTGGAAAGGCATCGAGAAATCGGATTGTCGAGACAAGAATATTATCGAAGTATTGACAATCCTGGAATTCCACGGCGGTCATGCGCTGCGCTGGCCGTCTTGTGATTAGCCGCGGTAGAACGTGATTTACCAGATCCTTAGGTAACGGTCGCTTTGACAGGAAGTCGTTCCCAGTAGAGGGTATAGTGGAGGGAGAGTTGAAAAGCCGCCTGTATGCAGCTATACTCCCGCCGGTTTCTATGGGGGAGCGATGGGGCGAGTTGTATAGAGCAACACACAGCAGCCCGAGTGAGAACATGTCAGCAGACGTAGTCAGGTTCTGGTCCATAACGAAGTCGGGGGAGGTATAGTCTAGATTGATTTGTGCCTGATTGATACGTGAATATTCCGGGAAGCGGTTGTCCAGTGTTTTCACGGCGGAGGCGAGCGAGATAGGCTGGACAGACGTAGGCTTCGACGAGTTTTGGGGCGGGCTGCAGAATGCGAGACCGCTGATCTTCCAGTCCGACTAGACAGACGTTAATATCAAGTCACATCGGCGCGCGTCTTGCATCTTATTCAAGCCAGTGAAGGCACGTGGACGCCGAAGCGCCCTCAACACGAAACAGAACAGAACGGAACAGAACAGAGGAAACAACAGACATGCCTTGGCGTTAATGAGGATGGACTCGGGCGTGAGGTTACCGTGGACCAGCCCGGCGTTGTCATGGAGGAATTCCAAAGCCTTGCCGACCTGTAGCAGGCCTTTTTGGATTTCCAGCTCATCAATCTCCAGCTCGCGCCTCCGCCGGACGCCATCAGAATCTTCGGTGACATATCGGCTAGACCGGCCACCAATGCCACCGGCCCTTTCCTTTTCGTCCTTGTCTTGCAGCAAACTAGCCAGCGATGTAGTGACGGGTTCCGTGACGAACTGAAGCCCACCACCTCTCGTTTCCTCGACCGGTTCAACAAGTTCGAGGATATTGGGGTGCCGCAAGCGGGCCAGGGACGATGCCTCCTTTTTTAAGAGTTCGACTGCCTATTGAACTTGTCAGCTAACCATAATACTCCGCGCTGTCCCCTCCGCTCTCATCCGCGTGTTATTGCCGGATGGAGTTGCTTATTCGCGATACAAGGCTAACGGACCTCTGTGGTGATACGTTTGAATTCGGAGGCGGTTGACCGATCAAGCGAATTTGCTGAAGAAAGGTATTAGCTGCGATCCAGTCGTATGCGACATGGAGTACCCGAGTTGTACCATGCGAGTCCAGGGCTTTCTTGTCGAATACAAAGACGGAGTAAGCCTTCTGCGTGGACTTTTTCTTGGCATCGTAGATGTTCCATAGGCCGGCAGTCGAGGACGCACTCTGGGAGATGGTGTAGTTTGAGTTGATGTTGGAGGAGAAGCTCTTCAACGAGGAGAACATGTTGGGCGACGACGGGATGTTGGGCGGTTAGGATTGACCGTCATAGCGAAGACATGGGGCGTGTGTCGAATGCGGATGTCGGATGTATCGAGTCCTATGCGGAGCACACAATGGACTGTATCTGGACCGAGGCGTGGGCGGGCTTGGGTTCAATGGGCCCAGTGAGCCATTGATGACTTCGGCGCAGACGGGCGGACGGGGAGTCGCTATATGATCTGCGTCGCAAGATGTGTTGTGCAAGTTCATGGTGGGCAACATTGATGAACAAGACACTTCGATGGAGATTGACAGCATTGATTCTTAGTTACGTAATATATCTTATTTTCCGATTTTCTGGTTAGCTGCATTGATGAAGCTATCTTGCTGGTTACATGCATAATGAACGTTTAACGACACACCTGCAACGGCGCGCAGTGCCCGAAAGCCGAGGCCCGACAGGCGGTCTCAGCCGCCGAAGTGTCTATGTTAGGTACGAAGTAGTCCGTACATCCTCCGAGATCGCAGGGCAATCCTATGAATAATTGCTTTGCTGGCAACAGAATCCTGGCCGGAGGTATCTTCACACGTCAAGACGCAGCTTAGGTACTTTACTGTTGTCTTCGGCGCGACCGGTGAACCATCCGCTTGTAAGCGACGGTTAACGACTTCCTTTATCATATATCTCGGCTGGACGCCTCCCATCCACAACTTCATCCCCTTCCCAGCACAATTGCCTCACGTCAATTAGCACCAACGAGACACAAACCACCATCATGCTCCGACCGTTACTCCGGCCAAGCAGCCAAGCTCTTCGAGCATCGGGGCTCCGTCCCCTGGCCCAAGCAGCAGCGACAAGATGCTACAGCATCAAGGCTGAAGTCGCATCGACGGTCAAGCCGCTAGACGTGGATCCCGCGAAGCTCATAATCAACAAGACGTCGAACCCCAAAGCTCTGAAGGACCCAAGCACATTGGTCTTCGGCCAGAACTTCACAGGTACAGATCAACACGCCCACGCCCGTAGACACGAAGATATGTATAGAGATATACAAGCTGACGGAGCGAACAGACCACATGTTAACTATAGAATGGAATCAGACCTCAGGCTGGCAAACTCCCAAAATCAGCCCCTACCAGAATCTCTCACTAGATCCCGCAACCTGCGCCCTCCACTACGGCTTCGAATGCTTTGAGGGCATGAAGGCCTACAAAGACAGCAAAGGCGTTGTGCGTCTCTTCCGCCCAGACAAGAACATGGCGCGCCTCAACAAGTCTGCCGCGCGCATTGCCCTCCCTACCTTCAACTCCACGTCACTCATCGACCTGATCTCGCGCTTTGTCCAGATCGAGGAGCGCTTCATCCCGCAACAGCGCGGCTACTCGCTTTACCTGCGCCCGACCATGATTGGCACTCAGAGCACCCTTGGCGTAAGTCCGCCGGGTTCCGCCCTCTTGTTCGTCATCGCGTCTCCTGTAGGTCCCTACTACCCGACTGGCTTCAAAGCCGTCTCCCTAGAAGCGACCGACTACGCCGTACGAGCCTGGCCCGGCGGTGTGGGCGACAAGAAGCTGGGTGCCAACTACGCCCCTTGCGTGGTTCCCCAGCTCGAGGCCGCCAGCCGCGGTTTCCAACAGAACCTATGGCTGTTCGGCCCGGAGCAATACGTAACTGAAGTAGGCACCATGAACCTCTTCATCGCCCTCAAGTCCAAGGAAACCGGGCAAAAGGAGCTCGTGACAGCGCCTCTAGACGGCACGATCCTGGAGGGTGTCACACGCGACTCGATCCTATCGCTAGCACGCGAGAAGCTCGCCCCGGAAGGCTGGGTGATCTCGGAGCGTAAGATAACCATGGCAGAGCTAGCCGAGGCCTCGACGGAAGGGCGTCTCATTGAGGTGTTCGGAGCCGGCACCGCCGCCATCGTAAGTCCTGTCCGGAAGATCGGCTGGAAAGGCAAGCTCGTCGACTGCGGGCTTGCTGCACACGAGGAGTCAGGAGAAGTGGCGCTACGCATGAAGAACTGGATCGAAGCACGACAGTACGGTGACGAGGACCACGAGTGGAGCTACGTCTGCTGAGGACCGACAATGGAAACCGAGGTCAGGTAGAGTACAAACGCAGGAGGAGAGGGGGATGGCACTCGGATTCATGAAACCATAAAAACAACGAGGAAAAAAAAGAGTAAAATGACAAGACCAAACCCGAGAACCACACCGAACAGGCTAGCTAGACGGCTGCGAGGTCTCCGGACAACACGAGTACAGGTTAGACGGACAAGAACAAACCCAGAGAACAGGAAACCGGCAAAAGAGAAAAAGAGAGACCAATAGAGAAAGAAAGAAAGAAAGAAAGGAGGCAAAGCAAAACAGACCGTCAGCGGCCAACAACCAGCCCAAATCCCCCAAGACCTTCTCCCCGTCACTCCTCCCTTACCCCTATTTCCTCTCCTCACACGCGCTCCATCGCTTCCTCGTCAAGATCCTCACCATAGCATATCTCCCAAGTATATAAGCACTCCATAGGGCTACCACCGCTTGCTATCATGAGTGGCGTGTATATACCATAGCCATCATACCACATAAGCATCCAGGTAATAGATACAGCTGAATCGGGCTACCTCGCAATCTAATCTATGGCGTGCGTATCCGTAACCATTCCATGTTCCGTGTACCCGGTTCCTGCGATGTAGTTATACGTGCATCAACTACAAATGCTTCAAGCATATGCCAAGCACATGCAGACCCAGATGCAGTTATCAACTTACCATAACAAGAAGTCCACAAAAAGTAGACAAGCAGTCCAGTCTTCTGTCGTCTTCCATTCAAAATAACCACAAGCACAAACAAGCAAAGCATAAGTAGCACCAGTCACAGAGATAACAGTCACAGAAGCACCAAAACAACATCAAGAATACCGCAAAACGATCAATTTCTAACCGATGTAAAAAAAGCAAAACGAGAAAAGCAAGAAAAAGCAAAAAAAGCAAAGCAGTCCACCTCTAAGGTAACCATCAGCAAACGGAAGCAAATCCGTTTCCCGATATGCTTCTAAAAACCGGAACCATGTCTGTGAATCCTCTTGTGCGTCTATACATCCAGTCAGAGAAAGATGGCGGCAGTAAGAACGGGGGTGAGGACGAGGACGAGGGTGGTGACGAATAAGCGAGTTCATGTACAACGGGGGCTGAAGGGGCGATGTATGTGCTTTAGCCGGAGTGAATACATGATTCTCGGACGGACATCTAGGTAGTGGCAGTGCTTTGTTGACGACCGATGATTCCATGAAGTGTATACCGTGTAGTCAATCCCTCCGTGTAAGTGCTCCGCTTATGTCCAGCATAACCCTCAGAGCCGAGAGTTACGTATTTACTTCTTCTGGGGGTCATCCAAGATACCCTCGGCCTCTAACCGCCGCCGGGCCTCCTCGAGCGCCCAGGTTTGTATCCTGCGAAACCAATTAGTAAGCCAAGAGCAGATCAGAAAGTTGAGGCGAGGGGACTGCGGCGGCTCGTAGTGCGTCGTGGCCACGTGAATAAATCAAGATAGGAAGACAAGTACTCACGAAGTATCGGGCTTAAAGCCGTAGGCGACACCGGCCACAAGGAGCGACCCGCAGAACCCGTAGATGAAAGGCGTCTCCCAGCCCTCCTTCTGGTACTTCTCGCCGGGCTTGACGCCGAACAGCCAGCCGGTCGGCGGATCGTACTGGGGCCCGTGAGAAGAGGAGGTGCGGGCACTGGCAGTGAACTGGCGGGCAGATGTGGCGGAAGTGGACTGTTGCAGGGCGGCGCGAGTCGCTCGGACGGCGCGCGTAGGGTGGACGACAGGCATTTTCTTGGAATTCTATCGGGGCTGGCCTCCTCTGTTTGGTATATCTAGAGCGACAGTCTAGATGCTTATCATAGGCGTTGCTGGTGCGACAGGTCTGATATGGGGGACGTGACGGCAAGGCTCGGAATCCCTCGGCCGGCAAGCGGCGTTTCGTTCTAGTCTTTATCAAGTTCTAACGATGTGTATGTGCCGCTTCTCGACGTTGCGGCTGGTTGTCGAGCGACCGAGTAAAGGAAGGCCTCGGTCGGAGGGGAGGTGTTTATCCGCGCGTGGATGATCCGAATTGCTCGAACGCAAGAAGAGTGGAGATTTGATGGGAAGACCGAGTCCCTCGGGGAGACAATAGCAAAGGGATGCTGTGGAAAGAGACGACGAGTGGCAGAGGCCGAGGTTGAAAGAGTCGTTGCGGCGGTTGGCAAGGAGAATTGGTGACTCCAGCAGCAGCAGCAGCAGCAGCTTTACCGGTCACCCGCTGACCGACCTGGTCCCAGCGTCCACGGTCACGTGATAGACCCCCACTTCCCCACGCCTACTTAATAATCGCGCTTCTCGCTTCTTTTTCTCTTCGCGCATCGCTTTTTCTTCCACATCCCACCTCGATCCTCACTCAACCATGCTGCAGCCTTCACCAGCTGTTCAATCCTGTTCCACGTCCCAACGGCAAGTTCAACCCCTTTTCGTGCATCGTCACTCTCTTCACTCTTACCCCGTCGCCGCGTGCCCGCGTCAACATGATGACCATTTACTTCTAAGAACAGCCAACTGAATTCTTCATGTTGATTTTTCAAAATATCAAGCTCAACAGTCTGATTACCTGCTTCCTGCCACAATCCACTTGCCACATGGCCATGCGCGCACCTAGCTAATTCTTACTCTCAGGTCAATGCCGGCTGCCTGCATATATATAGGTAGCTGCACACGCGTCGACGTCGACGCAGAGTGGGAATCGTTCCGGCATAGGGATTACTGCAGGTGCGATAAATGCAGTATATTCCAGCGCCGGTGTATTCTATGTTGTGTAGTGTAGGGGATTAGAACCTTCACCAGCAAATTGTCTGGGAGGATCAAATGTGGTTAACGCGTTATCCGTCTCTCTTGCTAGGTAGATGATATTACCTATACCCTATTTGCCGTTCCCAAACCAAACTATGATCACAAAATATCTCCTGTGCTTCATGTCCCGTCCAGTCTTCTATGTCGATTGACATGCGTGTTGCCTCCGCCCCAGCTTAACGTCTCCTGTCTGGTTCTTCAGTCAATCCGTCCACAGTCACTGGATCAATGGCCTGGTTCACGTGATTACGAATCTACTGTATACGAAATAAAAGGATCAGTGTTCACTGCTGTTTAGAGCATGGCTCAGGCCCTGCTGTAGTAATCACTTTGATCACTTCTAAACATCCTATTGCTTGCGATTCGCGCCTTTTTTTGGTCGGCAAAGTGAATGAAAACGTGAGTGAGCTAGAGCTGATATGAGTGATGTGATTTCCCTGGTTCGGTCTCCAAGACGGGCACTCTGGCCAAGTCCCGTCGATATCTAAGGTCCGTCACCTACTGCAACGCATGAGGTATTCGCCTAGTCAACAAATGCTGCGGCTAACTAGTTGCCTCTTTCCCTGCATCGAGGACTTTGGGGCATGCTTCAACCGGTTCAAGGAAGTGTACCACCCCCTTCCCCAAAAACGCCCTTTGCAAAACCTCTATGTGTTATAAGTGCAGCACGAGGCCTCCCGTCTCTCAACTGATTTCTGGCGGGCCTGAGTCACCGGTTCCCGTCCGCGTATCGTTTCACGACCTCCATGTCACCGTGCAGTGATCGATGAGTTGGCTGAGCTAATGCCTCTGGCAGAATATGCTTCCAGTCCATCTTGATTCGATGGCACAGAAACATCGACCTGGAGATGCCCGCCTTGGAAAAATTAAGCGGACTCTTTCCTTCTCTCCCTTTCCTCAACTTTTTCTGGCTTTTTTTCTGGTTCAATCTTGGTATCCGATATACAGCTAAAGTTCCTCATCTTCTGTGATTTCCACTTTGGGAATTGGGTTGAGAGCTGGGTCTTGGCGTGGCGACTTCGCCATCGTTCTACTCAGCACATCACCGAGAGCCGATGGGAACTTGGCAGATCGATCCTCTATGGTGCCATCCTCGTTAGCCCGTTGCTTCTTCATAGGGCTACCGATAGCCGACTCAGCCGTGACTCCCTGAGAAAATAGGCTGGACATATCACCAGGCGCAAGTCGGTTGGGCTGCAATGCCTCGGGAGGTGTCGAATTTCCCGCGTTGGGAATGTTAGTAGGCGATTGACGGCTGTCCGATCCACCAACCGAGTCGGGGTCCGCCGAATGTTGACGCTTGAGCTACGAGTCAAAGGTTAGCACAGGTGAAGGGTGCATATGTCGGTGACAAGGGGGAGGGATATGCGCACCCGGATTCTATCAATGCCTGCCTGTAATTCCCCTGTCACCTTGGCATCCTCAGGGCCAAGCTGAGCGTTGACAGTCTTGTCTTCGGCACCCTCCTCTATTTCAGCGAGTATATCTTTAAGGATGTCGTCGTCGTCGTCATCGCTGTCCTCGTCCATCCGATATTTGCCATTGATTCTGCCGCGTGCCCTGCGACGCTTGGCAGCCTCCGTCTCTTGATCTCGGAACGTCGAGAACCCTACCGTGCCAGTCGGTTTCAAGGGACCGAGCCCAGAGAAGTCCAATGTTGACCGCCGCTTGCTACCCGGCGTCTTCTGGGAATCCTTAGACCCTGAAATGATCGACATTTTCTCAAGTTGCCCTAGAAAGCCAGTCAATATCAAGATGGCTAGCACATCACAAACGAATACCTACGCTGCCCACGGTAGAAAAAAGTGAACACGGCGTATGGCTTGTCGGGGCCGTCAATGCCGGTGACCGTCTGAGTACTAATCGTTTTCGGGTCAAGGGTCTTGGGCTTAGCAAAGCTAGTAGTATGTTCAACATCGGCGTCGATGGCACCGTTACTTCCAGTATTCTTGCCGCCATCACTACCCTCGTCATCGTCGTCATGGGCATCGAACTGCGGGGAGTATTCGCCCTTCTTGATCTCGCCTGACGCAATGACCCGGAACATGGCTACTTTAATCTGGCCGGTGGCCTCAGGCGGCTCATCGTCATCGGACAGCGAGTCGTCCTCGTAATCATTGTCCGAAACTCCCAGCTCAGCCTGGTCACTTGAGCGATAAGTGAGGGTGTCTCGTGTGCGATGGGGCTTATCATCGATGTCAATGTCGCCACTGGTTTGAGCAGCGGACTTCTGGCGTCGGCGGCGACGCTCAAATTTCTGTCTTCGCTTTTCAACTTTTTCAGCGGCATCGTGGCCCTTCAAATCTAGACCGTTGAGCCATCTCTCTAGCCCCACCTCGCGAAACAGAAATTCCCGTTCGGCAAGACCCCCGCCTTCGCTCTCGGGGACTTGGACCCAACGGGAGTTGACCCAGGTCTCCTCACCAGGGCGCAGGAGCGTAGCAACCTCTTCTTTAGCTCGGCCGTCAAAATAGATGTATGCGGCGATGGTTTCATTGGCCGAGTGCGTCATGGGGATATAGGGGGTGACGGTATTGGCATGCTTTGCGAGGCTGGAGCTCGTAGACGGCAGGGGGCCAGCATAGAGAGGCTTTGGGTTAGGATTCTCTGCGGTTGGTTTCGGCGTCGTGTAGGGCACGGGAAAACCGGGAGTAAGCAGGGTTATAGAGATGGCGAACTTAGCCGGCTCATGCTGGGACGTCTCGGGGTTCAGCTGAGGCTGCGGAACAGGTATATAGGTGCTAATGCGCGACAGGCGCGACTGTTTCTGCATGCCATATTCGGGAATGGGCTCAGAGTTAGCATGAATGCTGACGGCGATGCCCTTGAAGCAGGGCATCATGCAAGAATAGCTCGGACGGCGTAAAAAAATCCGGTGGCGTATATCGTGCCCGTGGGTTTAGTCAAAGACGTCCGAGACAGCAGCACGAAGATTGGGTTATGTCCAGTGGCGGTGACGGAGACGTGACCGCGATAGACACAAAGTATTTACTATAGAGGCGAGAGGGGAAAAAAGGAGCGTGTGGTGTATTCTCCAAGTAGGGCGTGATGGTCTAACCGTCAGTCAAGATTCACTTGGCGGAGAGTCAGCCAGTCTGTCTACCGGGTCGTCAGCAACGTCTCCATTCAGAGTTGTGCAGATTGCAAGAAAGATGAGCGCACGCGGGCTGAAGCGACAACTAGACTGGGCGAAGATCGTGCCGGGATTCGAGCAGGTAGGCCACCGCGGAGAACAAGCGGGCACGAAGGCGGTGAGGGCGAGGACCCGAGAAGGCTTCGGGCGATGACTCGACGATTTTGCTAGTCTCGCCTCGGGAATTCAGCGTCGATGATGAATGCAAATGTGTGGGAATACTGATATCGGTATCGATACTGACTTGGGGATTGGCAGACAGGAAGACAGGAAACGGGAAGACGGCTCGCGGGGAAGAGCGGAAGAGGCCGAAGACTAGATAGGATAGGATACGGTAGAGAGACGGTCGAGAGGGACAAGATAGGTTACGAGAGTGCGCACGGTTGGCTGATGGTGCACGAAATTGCTGTGCGGTCGGCTTATCGAAATTCAGTCCACATCCCGAGTAGCGGTGGGGGAGGAGGAAGACAGAGAACAGGGGGCACAAAGGAGATGTCGACGGGGACGGGTTGCCATAGGTACGAGGAGAGGTTCCTATCAGGCATGAACTGCTGTGCTGGGCAGGCCGTATCATTTGTGGGCAGTTGCCTACGGTCGATAACTGAATGTGCTGTGCTGGCATGCAATTACAGGCCTGACCAGCTGCTCGGCGGTGCACGGCGCCTATAGCAGCCGAGCATCAGGCCGTGTGCACAGTCGCTTCCCGCTCTAGATAGAGGGGCGGGGAGCTCCAGCTTCCCCTACGTAGTTATGCGTAATAGGTACCTCCAGGGTGGGGTTTAGTTACCTAATGTACATAGGTACTTCGCCCGTACCTAGGTACTATGTACTTCGTAACTTACCTTACTGTATGTCAGCCACGCCGCTTTTAGTCAGAGCTTGGCCGGAGGCTGCCTGCCCGATTTACCTACCTCCCTCCCTACGGACCGTAGGTAGTCCATACCTACCGTAGCGGGAACAGGTGGTTTCAGAGAATCATTGTTTTCTGCGGAGAATGATGGTCCCCTATAAGAACCATCGTTTCGCAAACAAACGTTTCTTTTCGACCCCTGAAAACAATGATTCTCTATGAAGATTCTTTGCAAAGGTGCTATATTATCACTCTACCAAGCCTAAAAAATGCATACGTGCAGTATCCAGGCTCTACCTAAGGGTTTTAAAAAGAAAAAAAAAAGGCGTCAATCATAGGTACTATATAGGACTTCTTCCTTCTTACAACTTTTTTTCTTGGCGCCCCACTGTTAGGGAGCTACCTACAGGCGGCGCCGCTTCTAGTAACATAGTGAGGTACCTCGCTAAGATTTTCTGAAAAATTTTCAATTACATCTTTGTGTGCTGAAACGCACCCTCTGGCGCTTCATAGGCACGGCTATTGCCTAGGGCAATAGCCGGCCCACTGGCGACTAAGGGTGGTTACCTAGGAGACCGGGTCGCGAATCCGGCACTTCCTAGGATTTTCCATAGGGTGGTAACTTGGCAGGGTATCGGCACCGCGAATATGTCGAATCGAAGGTCCAGAATCCGGGAACGAACAGATCGTAGCATTCCCGTATTGATAGCAAAGTCGGAAGACTGTGAAGGGAGGAGGTATAGAAGTCCAATACGCAGTCGGACCGAAGGAAGTCAAGGGACGACTGCGTTGGACCCGACACCAGGGTCGGTCCGAACGGACAACTACTGACCCAATTACCGGAACTGGGCAGTCATAAGCGCAATTACGAAGAAGCGGTGGATTGTAACGAATGAATGAATTGAATTGAAGGGCTGCCGCCCATGCCAGCTAACTACTAGGTCGCGAAGCGACCCGGGGAAGGCCTCCTTCTTATAGCCATATGCGAAGCCGTAAAAATTGAAGCCAGCCAGGGTAACGATACTAGTTTCTGCCTCTCTCCTCCGTAGCTAGCAAGGCACCGGATATGGCCCGATCGTAGCGCTCCTAATTGACTGCCGTCAATCCAGCTGCTTCAGTCCTCCCCTAGTCGGATGGCGAGGAAGTGAGTCCATCACGACTATAGTTAGCAGCAGGATGACGGGAGCAACCCGATCTCAATAAGGATAAATCAACGCAATAATAATAACCCGGAACGCAACGCAAACGATAACTAGTCCCTCTCAAAGCTCAACAATCCTCTCACGATAATAATAATATCCCTCCTCCCTATCCAGCTACTGCTTCACAACTCTTCCCTTCTCGTCGAGCTTCAGCATCGGCGTGTCGTCACGTCGACCTCGTCGGGGTGGGCGGGGCGGAGCTATGTCGTTGGCAGCCGTGACGGCCGCCGCGTTGGCCTCATAATGGGCCCAACCACGCCACTCTGTTGGCATCATGGGCGTGAAGGCACTGGCAGCGTCACGCCAAGTATCTCCAGCCCAACGGACCAGGGTAGGAATCTGCCCTAAGGCCATTTGCCGCGCTCTATCTTCTATATCCTCATAGTGCGGATACACCAGAGGAATTATGTCCTCATACCTACTCCCTGGTTCGTAATCTCGAACCATTTCATCTGGCACGACTCTCTTGTCGTGCTTCGGCTTACCAGTCTTCGTGAGACGTGGTGGCGGCATGGTAGAGCTGTGAGCTTTCGGGATAGTGGTTAAGTCAGACGCTGAAAGCTTCTTTGGTGCCTTGGGCGTCGTCGGGGTTCTAAAGGCGGACGCAGTCCGATCTTGGCGTCGCCGAGGCATTGCCTCAATGGTTGACTCCCGTGAATCAGCATGGCTATATGACGATGAACGATCCGCAGGGTGACGAGACTCGGATCGTTCCCTGGACGCGCTGGGAACCTGGGAGGCGACCGATCCCTTGCGGCTATGGGTCATACTTTGGCCGCGCGGTCCTTGCGACACCGACCTTTCTCGGGACATGCTATGGGTTGATCTTGGTTCTGAACTCATTCTGTCTTCCATAGCCTTGATAGCCGCCGGGGTCTTCCCGATCGTGCCTGACTTGTTAATAGGACGGAACTTGATGGTAACGGGGGGTCTACTCGGGGATGATGGGGTTTCTGCCTCCCATCCTGCGGGCGCCTTGATTCTTGGTCGACGACGTCTACTTAATGGTACGTCGCTTGAGTCCGCCAAAGCCTCTCGTATCCTCTCAAGTTGCTGATGTTCTGGCAACTGTTCTGGCTTCTGTGGTACCTTAAGGGTTACCACCATCGACGGTGGAGGCTTGACGACCGGCTTGCGTCCCTTCTTTCCCTTTGGCGTCCGTACTTTGGGCCGCGTCAGATCGTCTCCGTGCCAGCTCAAGGGTACCTTCCATCCAGTGGCCTGCTCGAGGGTTCCTATAAGTTGATCCCACTTCCGGGCTCGAGCCTCTCGCGTCCTCTCCGTATACGTTTGGGCGGCAGTACGGGGCGTCCAGAATATGAGGTGAAGGGCGTGGATGACTTGATAACCGCATGACCAGCCGTCATCTTGTTCGATGAACTTTGATTCCAGCGCATGGTTCGGGGGCAGGATCCTTTCGTCAACGCTGGTGATGTTGTCGAGCCAGAGCCGATGTAGGTGCTCCATGGCCTTCTTGTGCGCCCGCGTGGCAGTACGTCCTGGTAGGGAGTCGAAGAAATAGGCCTTGCGTGCTTTGATTGATACCACGAGCAAGTACCAGTGCGGGGTGTTAACCAAGCCTCTTATTCCTCCCATCACCAGCGTAGTGGCCCCCTTCACGACTCCGTCCACCACCATCTCACTCATACTTGACGTGGGATGAGAGTATTCGATCAGGTGGCACCCGAACGATGGCTCGCGAGCTACCGTAGGTATTACCTCTGTAAACAGCTGCACACCCGCATCCAGTTCCATCGTAGAAAGCCAGTCTTGACACCGAGCTTTCATCAATACATTCACCAACCCAGGCAAGACGTTTCTCTTCCACTGTATGAGCCGTAGGCCAGAAGGGCAGACCCTATGGTCGCTCAAGAACTGGGCATCGCCCGGACCAACGGGGGCGTCATAGAAGTCGGTGCTAGGGGGAAGGTCTTGGGGGCCAGTTTCTAACCCAAACTGGTGGAATGATTCCCGATCGTGGTGTGCGTTCTCACCGTGAATGACTTCTAGGAGGTCATTGAAGTCGTGGACCGTGGCGGGAGTGCTGGTCATCTGAAAGCGAGACATGATTGCAAGGGCGCGGGTGCGGTCAGATCGGGGATAGATGAGGGTATGGGGACGGGGTGCGGCGACTAGGCTTGTGATGTTTGGGATTATGGATGGTGCAGTGCACGAGATGTCTTGTGCGGATGGTATGAAGACTCCGAAGAGGTAAGCGGAAGTTGGATTTTTGAAAAATTCAGAAAAACGAAAAACGGAAGCGGAAGTGTGGTTGCGGACGAAGAGAAGAGGAGAGAAGAAGGGACGGAGGAAGGTGGGTGGTCTGGTCGAAGAGATGGTATAGGTGGTGTGGCGGTTACACCAGAGTCTGTCAGGGAAATCGCCCTAGCGCCTACCTGACCTCTCGCACCTGCCTTCTAGACCGGGAATTGACCGATCGTATGAATCTCTCTATGAATTAGAGTTTTGGAAGTTGCCGAAATAGGAAATGTTTGGCGAACTCGCTTGGCGGTGGTGATTCACAGGTGGTTAGGTGGTTGCAAGAGAGGCTTGAAGGGAGAAGTGTAGGGGACTCTTCAGCGAGGAATATAGGTCCTACTTATACTTGAACGTGCCTTCCCTCCTGCGCCAGGATTGGTCCGATCCCTTTGGTGCCAGTAGTTCACTTTGAAGCTCTGGTTGTCATCGCTTTCTGGTGTGAGTTGTAGCGGAAGTTGATGAGTGGTCGAGCAAGTTGGTGATTCGGCCGCTTGATTGGAGTAGGGCCGCACCTGCCAGTCAGCCACTTACGTTGCCAGTAAGCCACTTACACTACTACACCACTCTCCACACGACGATCGGTTCCCCTCTTCTTCCTTCTTTCTTCGCACTTCGTCTTGACTTCACAACTCCACGCAATATCCTCCCCAGTCAAGTCGAACAGAAGAATTTCATCGAGTTAGCATCTCCCAACTACCTTCACGATGTCGAAAGCACTCGTTCTTTATGAGCCGATGGACGTAGACGTTGATATCGACGAAGAGGTGCCTCCTCCCACTGAAGCAGGCCCTCGTCATCGCTTCTCTCTCCGCAACATCCAGGACGTGAAGAAGGCGTGGCCTCTGACGCCACCTATTCGAGAGATGTACTACTCGGATCGGTGGTCCTTGGTAAGCTGGTCCGAATCCGATCGTGTACTTGTGACGCTAATAAGGTGTCGCAGCTTATCCGGTCTATGTCGATTGCCCTTGTCGGTGGTATTGGCCAGGACCGATATGTCCGCTGGATCCTAGAGAGAGGATTCTTCGAAGTAGCTGCTGCTCGTAAGTCCGTTCGGCGCAGCGCTGGCATTTGGGGGGTCAAGGCGGCGAACCACCTCTACGTTGAGGCATCTGAAGCAGGCCCATGGGGACAGTACATCCGAGATATCCTCGATGATTACCGTCGAACTGACGGTATCTTTATCCAACGTTATGGTGCTATCAATGGGGTGCCATGCAAGTGTTGCGAGCGGCGTTATACCAGATCCGACGGCACTGATCGAAAGAGGGGCTTGTGGCCATTTCATGAGTGCATGTCACTCGAGGGGAATAATGGAGGTGCCTGTGGCAATTGCGTCTTTACCCTGCAGAGCCCCAATTGTTCATACCACGGGGACAACCCGATCGTGCGTCCTTTCCGACCCGAGAACCTACCAACTCCCCTGGTTTCGTCGTTGAATGAAGTAACCGCTCCGAAGCTCTCGTACGGGGTCCTAGACCCAATGACACTGGATATGATAGCCCGAGAGTATATCCGGGGCAGCCCAGTCGAAGGAGAGGGGGAACGCGCCCGGAAAGAGACCCCGTCTGAGTGGCGATAGGCATAACGGCGCGGAAATGGGTAGGGATGGAGGGGGGGGATCGAAATGAATGAAGAAGGAAATGGAAACATGATTTTATCGAAACAGCTTAGGACACGGGGCATGTCCCGATCGTGATCCTCTTATTGCGATGCTTTTAAACTCCGAGATGAAAGAAAGAAATGACAAGACTCTCCTCCCCGCTACATGATTTTCTGATTTTTAGTGAAATGAATATTCCAAGCACATCACTTGGAATGGGAAATCCTCGCCGTAAGCTCGCCTCTCACCATTGGTTGCGACCGCAGTCGCTGCATGCTCTTCTCTCTCCTCAACATACATCGCCGTCACCAAAGCCTCCTTTATGGTTGCGAAGACCTCCCCAGCTGGCGGGTCTGTCCCGATCGCATCGTCACTGGTCTTGTCAGCATCATCGGGGAGGTCCTCACCACCTATTGGCAACTCGCTTGCCGTTCCTTCAATCCACGCGTCGGGCTCGCCATCTGCGGGCCCCCAATACCCATCCTCATCCTTCACGAAAGCTCTCAATCTCTGTGCAGGTATAACACCCGCTATCTCCTTTCCATCTAACTCCTCTACCTTGTAACGCGCAGCGGATAGCGCTTCCTTGATCCTATAGGGCCCTGACCATCGATAAATGAGCTTCTTGTCGTTGCTCATGTCTCTGGCCAGCACGGTGTCGTAAAGCAAGACTAGGGTCCTGGGTTGCAGAGGTCCATGTATCTTTCTGGCGTCGCGCCGATCGCGATATCGAGCCCTTTCTTTCCTTTTCTCGATGATCTTTTCCTTGGCATATTCCACGTCGACCTTGTGGTGTGCTAGTTGTCGAGCCCTCGCGGCCAGCATTTCTTCAGTGGTATTGACGGCCTCCCAGTTCATGAATCTCCAAGTTGGAACTGAGCTTTCAATGGCCAACAAGGGGGACCTACCGTAGATTAATTGATATGAGCTGCAGCCGTAGTATCGAATAGCTGATCGGTCTGCCCACAACATCGAATCTAGGCGATCGGGCCAATCCTTGCCTGTGCCGTCAGTAGCCTTCATGAGTCCCCTCTTGATAGGAACATGGCCACCTTCAACGAGCCCTTGAGCCTGGGGGTAATAGGCGGGTCCGTTGACCAGCTTGATTCCATGTCGAGTAGCTGCCAACTTGGTCTCCCCCGCGAACTCGGTGCCGTTGTCGATTTTCATTCTGATGGGGACCCCATGTCTCCTGATGATACAGCGCTCGATGAATCTCCCGATGCTTTTCGAGTCGGCCTTGCGAAGGGCTTCGGCCTCGACCCAACTACTTAGCTCGCACCGGGCTTCCACGATCGAATGCTTCCCGCGAGATGAGGGCATGGTTTGAACATCTATGACCCATGAGGTTAACGGTTCTGACGGAATGTTCCACCTATGTTTTTCCTCGATCTGACCGGCCCTGGCTTTCTGGCACTCTGGGCAAGACTGGGTAGCCTTATGCACATCCCTAGGTAAGCCGCGCCAGTAATAGAGAGCTAACAGTTGCTTTTTCAAGGCATCGCGTCCACGATGTATGGTCTCTAAGTGGCTTTCGCGAATGAGCTGCTTCTGAACTTCTTTATCATCGACGACTCGTCTTGGTAGTTGCCACCGGTGTGCTCGGGTCCAAAGGAGACGTTGGTAATAGAAGAACTTGACGGCCGTGTTTCGAAAGTTACGGCGATGGACATCTCCTTTGATACCTGGCGGCATGGCACCCGTGGTTAGGAACCGAGCTATGGCATGGCTCCGATCGGACCATTTCTGCAGTTTGTCGAGAGGGGATTGAGCTTGGCTCGCGAAAACGCCACCTATCGAAATTGTCGGGTAATCTGTCGAGGGAGCAGGGTCGTCCCGATCTTGCGGCGCTCCAATGTCTGGTGAGACAGCCATCACATGAAGTTGGTGATCAATAAAATCTTCGACATTTCCCTCCCATTGGTCATCCAACTCATCGGATGGCCCTGGCGGTTTGCGTGACAACCCATCAGCGGCAGTATGTTCCTTACCGGGAATATGATGTAATTCGAAGTCGAACATCTTGATGTAGGCAATCCACCTAGTAAGGGCTGCGCTGGGCAGGGCTGAGAAGCCGTCGTTGAGTTGGGCGATGAGGACCTTGGCGTCAGTTTTAAGATGGAACCTGATCCCATATAGGTAGTTTCGGAGTCGTCGTAAGGACTTGACAACTCCAAGGCACTCACGCTTGGTCGCATCGTAATTGAGTTCTGCGCCCTTCCAACAACCGGACTCATAACGCGCCGGGCGAATGTGGCCGTCGATTTTCTGGCACAGCAAGCAACCCCAACCTTCACCTGAAGCGTCGACTTTGAGGTAGATCGGACCGCCTCTGTAATCTATGGTGATCAGGACTGGTGCTGTCGTCAACTTCTCTTTGAGTGTGTCCATGGCATGCTTCTGGGGTTCCTCGAAGCGGAACCGCTCCCCTTTGCGTGTAAGGAGCGTCAAGGGCTGCGCGATCGAGGCATACCCTTCGACCCAGATGCGATAGTAGATCGTAACGCCAAGGAAGGCTCTGACTTCTTTGAGGTCTTTGCAGTAGGGCCATTCCTTTATCTTGATTATCTTGGCGTCGACTGGCTTGCGTCCGTTTGTGCCACAGATATAACCCACGATTTTGGCTGATTGGCGACACCACTCACTTTTCTTGGCGCTCACAGTAAGCCCGGCTAGTTCGAAGTTCAACAGGGTCGAATCGATGTTGACGATGTGTTCCCACACGAATTGCCGTATACCTTCGGAGATCTCCCGATCGTCGTAGCGGCTGGTAGGTCCCTTAATTGCGATGTCGTCAAAGAATGGTTCGCATTTGGCCGGAGCTATGTCGTATAATACCCTGGACACAACTCGTAGGAACTGCGACACCGAATTCGTATATCCCTGTGGCAGCGTGGTCATCTGCAACGGCCCAAACGGGCTACTGAATGCTGTTAGGGGCCGACTGCTGACTGCTAAGGGGATCTGGTCGTAACCGGAGAATAGGTCCATGACAGTCAGTATCTTGCACATTGCAAATTCTTCGGCGAATTCGTCGCAGCTTCGTGGAAGGCCAGCATCTCGGATGGAGACTGCGTTCAGCTTGGTGGCTGAATTGATGAGTCGCAGTCCGCCGTTCTGCTTTTCCACTACAAACCATGCGTTGCGGTATGGAGATGCCGCTTCTTCGAGGATCGTATGCTTCATTCGCGTTCGGAGGATCTCCGTAACCGCTTCCTTGAGAGGCCCGGGGATCTGTATGCCTTTAGCTTGCCAGGCTTGGTGTGGTACGGTTACCATCTCATAGGGTGGTGCAACACGTTCGTCGAGTCTACCGATTTCTGAGAAGTCCCACGACAAGGTCATTTCTCGTCGAAAGAGGACTTCCAACAAGGCGGCCTTTTCGGGATCGGACAGTTCCGTCTTTTCTAGGTCGGTAAGGATCTCTTTGACTCTTTCGTCAGTAAGGCGTGTGCCTCTGTCTTCTTTGGCAAACCGTGGGAAGACGTCGGCCCAGATGCCGTCTCGTCTTGATTTTGTCTCGTCCTCAATACTGGTTACCTTCTCCTTGAGGACGTCGTCTTTCCACTTGTAGGACCCTGGAGGGGTCTTGCCACTGGGAATAACGTCGTCCCTGGGGTTTATTTTTCTTGCTTTCGGTTTATACATCGTGTTGGCGTAGGCGACCGGGTTGTCTTCCGATCGTGATTCGGTCGAAGCAGCTGCTGCTTCCTTTTCTCGTTGTAGTCGTTCATTCTTATATTTGGTCACTAGCTTCCATATAGCAGCTGTGAGCACCTCGTCCATCTCTTCGTTTGTGAGCGACGCAATGATAGTCTCGTCGTTTTCCAAACCTAAAGATGCTATATCAACATGATCCTCCCGATCGGGTAGCTCCCGCGTTCTTGGCTCTTCTTCGGGAATTGGGGTTGGAGGTCGGGCTGGCTTCCAATGACGGCTTGGCACTTCTGGAGCGGCGTCTATGTGGTCGGCCGCAACGAGAGGAAAGCCGCTGCCCTTGCCCAGCTTGACTGACACCTGCGACACTGTAGGCGGGTCTTGATTCGGTATACCAGATGGTCTGGATGTAGGCCTCCCCGGTATGGACGTTCTGGGTTCGATCAACTTAACTTTGCCCTTATGCCCAGGAACGGACCGATCTTGGATTGTCACAGGCATCTGATGAATCGTAGACGGTTCGCAAGGTGGTAGTAGCCGGTTTGTCTGTCCTTGCTCCTGACAAACGGCAACTAGTTTTCCGACTCGTCGACAAGCTGGCCAATGCTCATAGGGACTGTCTCATCGGCTTTGGTAACTGGGATGATGATATGTGTGCCGTCGAACGTCATATCTGCCATCATGTAGCCCTCGTTGTAGTAGAGCGCCATCTTGGTCATCGCAATGAAGTTCATTCCTAGAAGCAACGGAAAGGTGGCGACTTTGTGGTCAATGATGTAAAGGGGGACCGCCATACTCTTACCGGCTATCCAGACCTCCGTTTCTGCGACGCCGACGACTGAACTTCCTGAACTTGTAGTGAATCCACGCCAGTTGAGCTTCGACTTACGGATTGGAATCTTGTGCTTGAGGGCGTAGGAGTTGACCAGGATGCTTGATTGCGCGCCTGTGTCAATGACTCCAGTAACGAGTTCTCCTGTTGAGAACGCGCCGATCGTAATGGTAAGACGGGGACAGATGCGAATATAATGGTCCACACGCCTTGTTGAAGGTGCCGTCATGACAGCGTAGGCTCGGCCTATGTCCTCAGCAGTTATTGGCGGGAGATTCTCGATCGTGCCGTTACTGTTGGTTTCCAATACAAATCCAGATCCTCCGAACATGGCTCCGGCCATCTGAAAGTCGTTGGCACTGAGGGTGAAGGTAGCTATGTCCATGCACCCTCCTGGGTACGTGAAGCTAAATGGGATGGAGTCTAGGTCGTCAACCGTCATTGTCGCAACATTACCGACAACTATAGGTTCCGAAGCCTTGTCTTTGTGCGGAATCTGCGTTTTACCTGGGGCAACCCGGATGACGGGCTTCTTGGGTACCGGCCCATCCTCCACAGCTTGCATGGCTAGCTGGATTAGTATGCCTCCCAGGTCTGGCGCGACGGCGCAGAGCTCTCGGATTGTTACGTTAGTCTTCTGCTCCATGATGGCTTCGGCACGTCTCCACAAAGCTTGTTCGATTTCAATCTTCACCGGCGAAGGCCTTTCCCCTCTGTCGTTGGGCTTGTTGGGCCCCGATCGGGTCTCACCCGGGACTTTGGTGTTTTGCGAAGCCGCTTTTAAAGGGACTTCTATGTTAGATTTTGGGGGTATGAAGTTAGGGTTTAAAGGGGTGAAATCTTCGTCAACTTCTTCTACTGTAACTCTCTCAGTTTGTGGGCCATGGACCCTTTGTCTCTTCTCGATCGCATCGAACCCGGAAGGGGTTATCCTTTTGCGCTTCTCGACAGGCATGACATCAATGCGAGGAAACGATTCGTCATCCGGAAGGTAACCGTACAGGCGCCGCGTCCCGTCGTCGTCGATTTCTAGAGACCAGTTGAATTCTTTAGCATGGTTGGCCTCTACCCACTCTTGTGCGGCTATGTCGACGCCGATAGATGACTCTGGGTCTGAAATGGCTTCGACGACGCTGGCAGCCGCCGAGGGAGCGGGGGTAGCCCGATCGGTTCTGGGTTTCTGCATTCGGTTACGCCTTTGGGTTTCATAGGCCTTGTCTTCCGGAATCCTGTTTCTCTGCCTCAGTTGGTAGTAAGCTTTCCACCGCAAGTGTTCGTTGCCAGCCGGGGTGTTTTCCCAAATCCAATGGAGGCCTTTGAGGACTACCCCATCTTCATTTCTGGCTTCAAGGACTATATGGCTGGGCAACTCGATGCATTTTAGCTTGGGATCACTGTTAGGCCCTCCCAGGTACCAGCGACTGTCCCAGTGCATGATTTCTTCGTTCGCCATCAAGGTGGCGTCTGGGCAATTGCTAACGAAATGTTCCTTGCTGAGACAACCGTAACAGTTGAAGGAAACCTGTTCGTATCTTTGGCCACCTCGTCGGTTACCACGGTAGCCTTGCGGTCGGGCCGAAGCCGGCATGACGTCGACTCCGTCCCAGGTTTGGGGCGTCATCTGGTACGACTGTGGTTGGTGAACGTATTGGTTGGCGAACTGGGAAGGTTGCGTTCCTGGGTAGTAGGTCCTAGTGATCTCGTTCACTTCTTCTCTGGGCAACGATCGGGTCGCAGCCAGTTGGATCTTAAGCTCCTCGATGCCGTTGGCTAGGGTCTCCATCATCTGGTCAGCAGTTATTGGTGCATCGTCCTTCTTGAGGAGGGTCATGTTTCTCCCGTCAACGGTGATGTTCCCCGTCGCAGGCTTGATGACCAAGGATCCGGGCCGATCGTCAGACTTCTGGGTCAGTTCTTCACCTTCGGGTGTCGTTTCGCTCTTGATGATACCTCTCTTGATCTGGTGGTTCTCCAGGTCGCCTTCGGTGGCAAGTAACTTGTTGAGCTCCTCCTGCAACTTGGAGTATGGCAAGGCTTTGACTTCTGCCAGGGACTTCCTAGTTTCGGTTAGTAGCTTGCTGATGAACCTCTTACTCAACGGTCGGATCAATCCCGCGGTTAGCTCCTTTTCTCGGTAGTCAGTGCTTTCGGCCCTGACATCCTTCGTGAGGAAGCGATGTCGATCGATGTAGTCCTTGATTTCAGCGACGGACCGAACGGACTGAATGCGGCTATCCTCGAAGTCGTGCAAGATGTCCAGAGGGGATGTCAATTGTCGGTCATCCTTGAACCTGTAGGCGGCCTTGAGCTTGGTCTTGGCGTCGGCCCAAGTGGTGATGTCCTCTAGGTGCATCTTGATGTTCTGGACCACATAGTTGGTCTTACCGTAGAAGGGAAGCAGGCTGACCCTGGAAGAGGCATCAACACGTCGATGCTCAAATGCATTCTCGACCATTTCGAGCCAGTTAGTAACGTTAGTTCCGTCGAATGCCAGGTGAGGGTGAGAGCCCAAGTCAGGTGGCAAAAGGAGGTTGAGCCGGCTGAAGGCATTGCCACCGCCGCTAGGAGCAGCGATGCTGGCCGGAACAACCGGAGCAGCCTGAACGTTAGTAACCACGGGCTGAGAACGCAAAGCTGGGGGAAGTGGTTGAGGATTCGGGGCTGTCCCGATCGACTCAGCACCAGAGTCATCGGCCACTGCGGCAGCCGGTGAAGCGTCAACGAAAGGCATGCTGTTATCGTCGCTGCTGTCCATGTTCTCGTCGTGAGACATCGGGGTCAAACCGATCTGTTCTGTCTGAGGTTGTTTTGTTTAGTTGTAAGTGAAGGGGTAAGGGTAACGATGATTCTGTCGTAGACAATAACCGTAGTCTTCAGCGTCGTTGTTGTGAAAGGACGAGGAGGTTATCAGGGACCTCCCATCTATGTAAAGCGAAACTATCTCTCGCTTCTTCCCGCTAGTTCCCGTGCGGGAGCTGCCGTTCTCCACTCTCTCTCTCATTGCCGTCTCCCTCTCCCGTCTTACCTCTCTTTTCGTGACCTGGCAGCCACTTCATCCTTCGGGATCCATATCGGGTGTAAAAGTAACACCATGGCTCTCCCAGATCGGGGATGATCCGATCATGTTCCTCTCTTCGGGACCTATATCCGGCAACTGACTGCCATGGCTGTCCTCGTTATTCCTCACTTGGGACCCATATCGGGTGCGTTGGCACCATGGCTGTCCTCATTGTTCCATCACTTTTTCAGGAATCCACATCGGGCGCACTCGCCATGGCCATATTCCTGGATCGGTGATGGGCCGACCTTTCCTCACTCGGGACCCATATCCGGCAACTGACTGCCATGGCTGTCCGTCTCCTCATCCATCGGGATCCATATCGGGCAGCTGACTGCCATGGCTCTCCCTGATCGGGGATGAGTCCGATCTCTCTTCTTAGGGCGAGAAGGCCCATACGCCGAGTGCGGCGCCCCTAAACATTAGTCGTCCCCGTATAGTATTAGCATTACCCACGATGGACGTGGCCAACATCCACCGTGGTCTCTCGTATCAAGCTGCCGCTAACTCGTACCTTTCCGAAAGAAGAAACCCATCCGGGGGCTTACCTGAATAGAACAATGAAATCACAGTCCGGCTGCTTTGCTAAGAAATTTCTTCTCGTCACGCTGCGCCCTAGGAGGGCAATGGTCTCGGGCCTTCACCGATCCCTAGACAGCCGTCTTATTCTCGAGTTCGTGGTCTTCGTTGGTTGGTTGGTCTCATAATCTGCAAGGTGTGGTCCGATGATTCAGAGGGCCTCATCGGGCCGAAATAGAACGCCTCACCGAGGACACCAATGAAACGCACCCTCTGGCGCTTCATAGGCACGGCTATTGCCTAGGGCAATAGCCGGCCCACTGGCGACTAAGGGTGGTTACCTAGGAGACCGGGTCGCGAATCCGGCACTTCCTAGGATTTTCCATAGGGTGGTAACTTGGCAGGGTATCGGCACCGCGAATATGTCGAATCGAAGGTCCAGAATCCGGGAACGAATGACGTAGTCCCCCGCATTTGACAAAGAGTCAAGACTATGGGGCGAGGTATAGTTCACCACGCAGTCGGACTGGCGAAGTCAAGGGACGATTGCATGGACCGACACTGTGGTCGGTCCGAACGGATCATCACCCAACTACTGAACTGTAAGAAATAAGTAAACACAATTGATAAAAGGATTGTAACCCACCCAATGAATCAATCTCAGCGGCTGCCGCCCATGCCAGTTAACTACTAGGTCGCGAAGCGACCCGGGGAAGGCCTCCTTCTTATAGCCATATGCGAAGCCGTAAAAATTGAAGCCAGCCAGGGTAACGATACTAGTTTCTGCCTCTCTCCTCCGTAGCTAGCAAGGCACCGGATATGGCCCGATCGTAGCGCTCCTAATTGACTGCCGTCAATCCAGCTGCTTCAGTGCGTGAAAGTCCGAACAATTACAGATACCCGGATTCTTCCCAGCATCTTTGCAGCTGCTTGTCGGTCCAAACTTTTTGGGCAGTAACCCCGAGTGAAGTGCTCGAAGCGAACCAGTGGCGTGCCCGCACGAACCGCGACGATGGCGACCGTTGATGTAGATATGGGAAATATGGAAGACCCTAGCAACGAAAGAGCTGGAGCCAGCAATGCAACAGATGCTGTTGCCGACGAAACTCAGACCCACGGTGAGGGCACAGCTGTGCCCAACCCGAGGGAGAAAGACAAACGGGCAGAGCTGGGAGAGCTGATCGACTCAGTAATGGACCCTATTTTCGAGCTGATGAGAGAGGGGAAATTTGAGGAGGGGCTGTCCTTGTGGAAGGATGCCAAACGCGGACAGCTGGTCAGCACGTTCCTTCCTGACAGCCCAGGGACTGCCAACGCAGACAAGCCAGTGACTCGGCGTGAGCTAGAGGGTATAATCAAGAAGGCAATCCGCGATGCAGCATCACTACCGCCCCCACCTGCTGTCACAAGATCTTGGGCTGCTGTGGCCGCTGCTCACGGTGGACAAGATGCTAAAGCGCCCCCGAGCCGCAGGAGCACTCGAGAGGTGCTCATTCGAGTGGCGGATCAATCGGAGGACCTACGAAGAAGGAACCCAGTGGCGATCGTTGACGCAGTCAATGCGGCGCTCCCAGGGTGTAATGCTATCGCAGCCAAGCGGCTGCCCAGTAACGATGTCGTGGTGACATTCAAGGAGGCCGTGCCACACTCTGTTGATCAGAATGAGTGGGTTAAGAAAGCATTTGGTGACAACGCGACTGTGCAGCGGCGTGAGATTGCCGTCTTAGCCAAGGGAATCCCAGCGTCGCGACTACGGGAAATTCATGATGATAACATTCTGCTGCAGGCTCTTCGTAGCAACCACCCCGATATCTCACGTTGCCGACGCATGCTCCCCCGCAATAAAGACGCCTGGCACGCAGCTATCACGATCCATGTAACAGATATTACTGCAGCGCGAAAACTCTGCGATGAAGGGCTTCTCTGGGAGGCCCAACTGTTCAACTGCGAGCCTTTTGCCAGTGAGGTCAGAATCACGCAATGCTTTAATTGCCACGAATTCGGACACATTGCTCGATACTGCCAGAAGAAGGCAAAGTGCGGCTTATGTGCTGCTGCCAAACATGAAGGGGGCGAGAAAAACTGCCCGACAAAGTCTGAAAAGGCAGTACTGAGGTGTCCCAACTGTGGTGGTCGCCATGCTGCATGGAGTCGCAGCTGCAGGGTAGGCGCTGAGCAGCGTGAGCGATCAAAAGCCGCCTACGCATTACGGCCACGACGCTTTCAAGATGAGGAACAGATGCTAGCAAGCAGTAGCAATGCTGCGTCAGCGGCCCCGCGGGCACCCAGCGCAGCCTCAGCATTTGACCGGCTAGGCACTGTCAGACCTGCGACGAAGCGGGCTCGTATAAGTGTTGGAACGACAGCTGCTCCTCCATCTACTCAATGATAGTTAACATAGCATTCTGGAATATTGCAGGCTCCAGAACGAACGCAGCTATGGCACTGCGTAATGATGACTTTGATTATATTGCGATACAAGAACCGGCTGTCAGCAAGGCAGGGTTTCTCTACTGCCCAGCGACGAGCCAGTTTCGGGCAGTGTGGACGAAGGGGAGGGCGGCACTATATGTGAACAAGCGAATAGCATTAGAGACACTCGACAGGGCAGAAGGGGAGGATTGGGCGAGGGTCACCATTGGTACAGGCATGGAGGCAGTGAGTGTATGGTCAGTGTACTCTCCAAACCAGGAAGGGCCTATTTGGAGCAGCCCCATACAGATCTTCGGCGCTGAGCAGCGGCCACCGGGCCGACACATTCTCGTTGGAGATTTTAATTTGCATCACCCACTTTGGGATTTAGAGGGTCGAACATCCAGGGGCGTCGAAGAGTTTCTCGAGTTCACAGCACGGTGGGATCTTACGTTGGCCACACCACACGGGGAAGTGACGAGGTCCCGTCGAGGACAAAGGGACTCAACCATTGATCTGGTTTGGGTGTCAAAAGACTTGGCAACAACTTATTGGGGAGATCTGGAATGGCAAGGGTCAGACCACCGAGCTCTACGAGTCAGCTTCGACACAGCTTCGATGCCAGCCGGTTACTACAGATCAGCAGAAGGATGGAATTGGCCTAATCTAGATAAAGGCCTCGCAGCAGCTGAGGCAGCACTGCTATTCACGCCAGCACCTATTCCACTCACACCAGAAGATTTGGACGCCGCATTTGATACTCTTGTTGCGCAACTGACCAGCATCGCGGACAAAGCAGCACCCAGGAAAACAGTTGGGACTGGGCATAGCAGGGCCCCCTGGTGGTCTCCCTCAGTGGCAACTGCAGAGAAGGAGGCAAAGAGAGCCTACCGTGCCTTCCGCAGCACCCGGTCCGAAGCTGCATGGCATACATTACAATGTTGCGAGAAGCGACTCACGAGAGAGGTCGCTGCTGCACAGTCTAAGGCCTGGCGGCGCTTTCTGACAAAGGCTTCAGTTGACTCTAAAACTCTATGGGGGCTAAGTCGGTGGGCTCGGTCAGCACATGAGCCTCCACCTGGGGTCGCATCGGTCCCGCCACTACGCGACACGGAAAATGGGCCTATAACTGCGACGAGCTTTGCGGAGAAGGCTCACAAGCTCGGTGCTCGCTTCTTCCCAGCACCGGCCGCGGATCTCTCTGATATCCCAGAAAGACCACTGTCATATGATGGCCACCAGAAATTCGACGTTGATTCAACAGTGAGTCTAAGCAGCATGTCCGCCCTTATTACCTCGCTGCCATCCTGGAAGGCACCAGGGGAGGACCTTCTCCCCAATGGCTTTTTGAAGGCATGTGGTAAACCTTTCGCTAAGAGGATGGCTCAACTATGCGAAGCAAGCTTCCGATTAGGGTATTACCCACGGCGATTCAGAAGGGCCCGCGTTGTTGTGATTCCAAAGCCAGGCAAACCAGCAGCTACCAAGCAGACGGCAGGAGGCTGGCGACCCATCTCTCTGATCTGTACACTGGGTAAGATACTAGAGAAAGAGTTATGCAATCGGATTTCAGACATTGCAGAAACGCGAGGGCTTCTTCCTGAAGGCCAGATGGGGAACCGGCGAGGTCGCAGCACTGACATGGCAATCGACATGGTCACTAGGATGGCGAGAGAGGCACTACACAGCGGTGGGGTGACGTCTTTGCTCCAGCTTGACATCAAGGGAGCCTTCGACACGGTAAATTATAAACGGCTGGTGTACATACTTCAACAGAAAGGCTTCCCCCCCTGGGTGGTATCTTGGGTGCACAGCTTTGTCGATTCAAGGGCTGTACGGCTTCGGTTTGACGGGCAGGAATCAGAAGACATCCAGCTGCGTGCAGGCGTCCCCCAAGGCTCACCTTTATCGCCGTTACTCTTTCTGTTGTATATTTCTACGCTCTATGACGAGCTCGCGGCACATAAGGCACTTGTTGTTGTTGGCTTTGCGGATGACTCAAACTTAGTCACAGCAAGCCTTGATGCAACTACGAACTGCCGGCGGCTCGAAGCGGCATGGCGGACATGTGAATCCTGGGCAAGTCGACATGGCATGGAATTTGCACCCCAAAAGAGTGAGCTCATGCACTTTAGTAAGGCCCGGGTATCACCCCAGCAGGGGGTTCGACTGGCTGGAAATATGGTTACTCCAACTGATGAGGCCAGGTTTTTGGGAGTTTGGTTGGATAGGCGATTGTCCTGGAAGGCACATTTAAAGAAGCTAAAAGCAAAGCTCCAGGTCCAGTCCTACGCGGTGACGAAGCTGGCCAGCTCAGCTTGGGGGAGTAGTGTTATCAGAGCAAGACAACTATATGCGGCTGTTGTTCGTACTGCCATGGCATTTGGGGCAGGTATTTGGCACCAGCCAGCTCGACGCGATATACCTCAAGGGATTGCAAAGCACCTCGCCACTGTCCAGTCGCTTTGTCTTCGCAAGGTTATCGGTGCATACAAGGCTACGCCGATAAGGCAAATGGAAACAGAGCTGCATATTCCTCCAATTGACCTGTTCCTCAGCGGCCAAGCAGCAGCATATGCGGGTCGACTTGCCAACTCTAACTGTGCCAAAACTGTTGCTAATGCTCAGGTGCAAGCAAGGCGCTTAATCACAGATGCGAAGAAGAAGCATCACAGAAGCCAGACTCGTGGAAGGCCACGCGCACCCCCTGACCTAACCCCCTCACTCGAGCTAGAAGGGTTTCAGCTTCGGTGGGCGGCCTGGACAGGAGGGCGTCCTCCAGATGAGGCAACACAGGAGGAGTGGTATGAACGCTGGACTCGCACACGTATCGACAGCGCAGTAGCTGCTGAGCACCCGCCCGACCCTGAGGAGCTCGGCAAGTATAAAGGGCTTCTTAAGCATGAGGCAGCTATTATATTTCAGACCCGCACAGAGAAGATTGGGCTAAGGGCTTTCCTAAGTAAGAGAAGGGTTCCCGGCTTCTACACCCCTCTATGTGAATGTGCTCAGGGCCCCGAAACGGCAGCTCATGTGATACTACGCTGCAAGGACGTCACGAAGGAGCGTCAGGCACTCTTACTTAGGATAGCTCCCTTACAGCTAACATCTCACCGGGACCTCGACATTGCTACCAGCGACCCAGCGGCATCTCGACACATTGCCGATTTTTTAGTTCATACTGGACGTTTGAGGATGTATCAACTTGCACAAAGTATTGGTGGCGAACGGGAAGCGAGGTCGACACGAGCTAGTAGACGCATATTTACTGAGACATCTCATGTCCACGAAATTCCAGCAACTCTTCATCCCCAGTTTATGGCGGCACTCTAAGCTACAACTAGCTCCTACCATCCCTAGAATCCAAGATCAGACACGTCCTCGCCACTGCCACCCATCTGCTCAACCCCCTTCCCGCTGTTTTGCACTAGTGCCTCCACGCTCGCTGCTAGCTGCTGTACAGAAGTAGCCAGCTGCTGCATAACCTCGGTCTGCTTCTGCTGAACCTTCATCATCTTGGCCATCACTAGTGCTAGCCGCTCCCCAGCAGCTGCCGAGCGCTCGAGGGCTCCCGCTGTTCGTTCACGGTGATCAGCGGCCTCCTCAGCTGACTGGGTCGCTGCTTTGTGAGCTGGCAGGTTGCTTGCATTCTTCCGGGCCTGCAGCAGCTTCTTCACAGCTAGCTGGGTTGCCTTGATTACCTATTGCGTGTTAGTGATACCCTTTTCTAAGGGGGCTGTCCTTACCTCCTCAGGCTGTTCTTCTTGAAGTTGTCGGGCCAGTTCAACGCCACGGGCTCGAAGCTGCCCCGTTGGTGCCATGCACGGCTTTTGGAGCTTTAGGCAACGGGTGCACTTAACACTCGCCCCTGGGCAGTGTCGAGGGCGTTAGCTTGCCACGTGGAGAGTAGGCTTGTAGACTTACCTGGGGCATCAACGCAGTGGGGGTGCTGGCTATCTTCGTCTTCGCCCTCGCCTTTCTCCCAGTTCGCCATTGCATTTATACAACGCAGGCATGGCACAGGTTTATCCCTATGAGTGATGTCAGCCTACTGAGTAGCTTCTGCCTCGT
This sequence comes from Xylariaceae sp. X802, assembly GCA_028637635.1. Taxonomy (NCBI): domain Eukaryota; kingdom Fungi; phylum Ascomycota; class Sordariomycetes; order Xylariales; family Xylariaceae; species Xylariaceae sp. X802. Next base: position 2,708,204 of record JAJFDH010000001.1, on the reverse strand, counting down.
CGCTACCTACTGGGCGTCAACTTCCATGTTCGGTTCCATGACTGGGTGTTTCCCTTTTTCGTTAAACGCGAAGCTTGACCACTGTACTACACGACTGTTAGAGTATGCCAAACCGTCGGCTTCTCCCCCCTTTTATTCACATTGTCCGCCAACGGCCAGCCCGCCAACTGTCGGCCCGCCAACTGCCGGCCTGCCAACTGCCGGCCCGCTTTCTTCCGGGGCCCCCCCCCCCTCCCTCTCTTTTCTTCTCTCATTATCGGCTCGATCGGCCGATAAACTACTTTGCATGTGTCGAGCTTATGTATATACTGGAGCTTTTCTATACTTAGGTAGCTGCGTGGGTGTTTTATCCGACCGGCCCGGCCGGCACGGTTTGGCTCACGATATACAGGTAGAAGGACCGCGCTGGGTCTAGCCTAGCTGAGCGGGTATATAATAAATAAATAAATAAATAAATAGGTACTATATACTTTGCATATACTTATTTCAGTACAGACATACGGGTCACATTGATGGCGAGATGTTGGGCTTCGGTCATGGTTCGAACTACAGTATATGGACTACAATTTACGAAGGACTACAGCTTAACCACTACACCACGGAGACTACGAATACTACTGGCAATGGTGGTTTAATCATGTATATAAGGCACAAGGCAGGTGCAAGCCGATTCCAGGAGGTAGGTGCGAAGTACTCAGTACTGGCAAGCAACGCATCTTTTTTTCCTCTTGAAAGAACAACTCTTTTCTGGGCAACAAGCTATACAAGACGTGTAAGGCAACGAATTACCTGAAAGGAACTGTTCTCACCCCAAAAGCAAGCATTGTTCGCCCAAAACAATCATTCTCTGAATCCATATTTTCCCGCTACGGTACCCACGTAGCCTAGAACCATCCCTCATAGAACACACCTTCGACTGGAAGAAGAGTTGGCACGTCATGAGCCAGGTAGCTTGCCTTCTACATATCCGACATGCAAGTACGAATCTTGGATGTGATTCAACTTTCAAGTGCGACTCATGCCTTGGTATAAAAGGCCACTGAGGGGCGCAAAGGTCCAGTAACTCACCTCATTCTCCTACCAATTTGACGATAATGCTCTTCTAGTCGGCGATCTCATTCAACATCCGTTCAACGCTTTGTCTATCATTTCGTCTACCACTTCATTCACACGCAAGACCGTCGATAGTTTACCTCAACGACCCATCCTACTCGACCCATCATGGAGAGAGGAAGCATAATTCACCCGGACTCTTACAGGCGAGTCAACTCGCTAGAGTCGTATCGGCCGAAGCCAGCACAACCCGTCCAACAGCTTCAGCAGAGCCTGTACGATGCGTTCAAGATCTATCCCAGAACTACATCAAAGGGATTGACTTACTACAAGTCAGTACAAGTCATATTCTTGTCATGGACCTCCGACCCAAGTATGGAGATAACGTACCACTCCAATCGAGTCAGAGACCGCCTTCGAGAGCTTTTCGAAAGGACTTACCACTATAGGGTCGTTGACATCCAACTGAGTGTGTTTGATGAAGACCCAGGTACTACCATGAAAACTAAGCTTTCGACACTTCTCACGGGCCAAACCAAAGACGATCTTACCATCATCTATTATTATGGCCCTGATGGAACAGCCGATCTCGAATACGTTCCGTCTCAAGAGAGCACTGATACGATAGACGAAATGAGCGCAGCCCAGAACACGGAGTTCTTCATGAGTGGACAACGTCCTAATGGATCATTCAATAGAGCCTCCTTCAACCCCATCCGACGCGACTTGATTGATAGTCACCCTTCCAATATCTTGATGCTACTCGATTGTTGCTATTCATCCACCGCGTCCATCGGCCAAGGAAAAGAACTCATTGCCGCTTGCGGCGTCGGTTCGGGGACTCCCGTCGGTGACCAAGGGTTTTCTTGGAACCTTGCACAGGTCCTTGAGCACGCAGCGGCCAATCATCAAGGTATGCATCATAAACCCTTGCGCAATCCATGAAGCGTAATACTGACCTCGTTACAGTACGTACCATGGTCGAATATTCATCGCGAATCGCGATCATACACGGCGTGTTCTGCAAGAGCTGACGAGAGATACATAGGTGCTCACAACTGCCCACTTATATGCACTATTAGTACAGCGAAGTTGGCTTATCGACTCCGAACAGAACCCCCTGCTGGAGACAACCCCCGTGCATGTCAATCGAGCACCAGGCGCGACCGCACCGATTATTCTGGCACCACTCGATCAGAAACGTTTGGATCCTAACCACCAGCCTCTAGGATCCAACACCATACTTGGTCCCGCTCGTGTTGTCCTTGAGGTCCACATTGAATCGAATCGTCACCTGGATGTGTTTACTCTCAACCGTCAGTTTTCCGACCATGTAGGATGTCACGCAGAAGTCGTTAGCGTCTTCCCATCTAAATCATGCTGCGCCATAATCCGTGTCTCAACCGAGTTGTGGTACTGGTTGCTACCCCATCCCGCCTATCGGTTTGTGTGCTTCGAGGGAAGACGCACACCGGCGGTAAACGCACCATCGCACCCAGAGTTTGTGGAGGACAGAGTGTCAAAGCCCTTACAGAACTAAATACTCCGCGTCATCGAAGTAAGCCCTCTATGTCTGGAGAATTGCCAGGGTCGGAGAAGTTCCGACCACCACATTAATATCCTGCGTATATGCCTCTAGTTTTGTTACAGGTGAAGTCCATGCATAGCAGAAGATGCCCTCTCCGTCTCGAGCCTGAGCAAAGGCGGCGACAACGCTAGGCCTGATTCGGCGCGCGCACGCCCGAGATGTGAACCCAACTACTTCGTACTTCGTACCGGTACCGGTAGTAGTACTCAGTGCTTCAACTTATTCGCCCGCACTGCTACCGATGCAAACTCCTTAATTACATATTAATGCACATTTTAAAGGCCAGTGTATGATCGGAATGCGATCAGATCTCCGGCTAGCGTTGATACCAGGTGCCCATGGATGGTGGTCGCGGTGGGCCAGTGGGGGAGTCGGAGATCGAACGCCTCACGTGATGCCGGCATGTGTTTTCTGCCGCTTTGAAGTGGGGATGCTTGGACGTGGCCCGGGTGGCATTGGACCCACAAAGATTCGGCAAGTCCAGTACCGAGGTATTCCGTAGGTACCGGTACTTCGTGCCTTCGGCATCGCACCGCGTATGGATGCCTGCGACGAGGTAATATCATATGTGTATCCGACCTACCTACTCGTTATGTACGTCCGTACGAATTGCTATCAGTTTTCAAGTTCACACTCATTGTAACCTAACATGAGGGATTAAAATTGAGAGTAATACCTAGCTAGGCGGTAATTTCTGGCTTCCAATGCCCTCTTGTGACTGCACACGTACTGCGCATGCAACCCGACAATGACCAGCCCATACCCCTAAGATAGACACCAAGTAGCGCAGTACTTGGTGAAGAGGACGGATGCTTTCCTGTTCTGCAACATGGGCATTATCAGTTTATGCTGTAACTGTTATACACACAGTCGCAAGCTCGACAGTCCACTCAATCATCTCATTACTGTTCCATCCGAGCGGTGCCCTCTCCCCCCCACGACAAACGCCTCCGCACTCGGCCGCCGCCCTTCCCACTCTGGAATCCTGAAGCTGTGCTAGGGCTGGATTCTTTCCAGTCGTGGTCGGAATCGCCCTCATCGTCAGCATCGCCAGCATGATGGAGTAGCTCCACCGATGTTCCTCGCTCAAGCTTAATATCTTCCTCCCCCTTCACAGCTGAGACTGTACTTTGCTCAGTCGTGTCTTCCGCAGGTGTTGATGACTCTCGAAGTTCCTCGGTTTGGATCTTGCTGACATCCCTGCACGTGTTCGACAACCATCCCAGAACAAGCCAGGCAACTCCCATAGACACCACCTCAGCAAGCCAGAAAACAGTAGTGCCGATAAAGAACGAGAGGATGCGGTAGTTATACATCAGCCATCTCATGCCCGAGAGCCGTGCCACAAGCCTCATGGTACTGGAATAGACCTGAAGTGCCTGGCCAGCCTGCACGTCGACCAAGAAAGAGAGAGGGAGCACGTCTTTGAACTCGACGAGTTCGGCCATTGGAATGGTGAGCGTGACCGTCTCAGCGGCACGGGAGAAGACGATGTGGTACAGAAGGAAAAAGATACGTGACGCAGTCGACACCAATGGGTCCTCGTAGGGTACAATCGCCAGCCTTCGTGACGAGAAAACCACGTTGTCCTTCGTCACGTGCTCATGCGGATCCTTGTCTGGCGTTGAGAAGGCGAATGCCGGATTGTACGGTGCCGTCTTCATCGCGTAGAGCGCCACCATGAAATTGCCGCGCTCGAGGTTGGCGGGCGAGCGCGGAAGCGTCAATTCGACGGACACGTCATAGGCCTGCTCCAGCATGAGGTCCGAGGATAGAGATACGACCCCATAGGGATTAAGCCCGGCACTATCGCTGTCATTAGCAACTCAGACCTTCTGGATTCGCAGGCCACAGCGATGGATGAAAACCGATGCCGAGGAATAAGAACAAGCCACTCACTCACTTGTATTGCAAATGTACAGGAAAAGAAATAAATTTCTTCGGTACGTAGTTGTAATAGAAGACAGGGTACGCGAGTGCCGCAATGCCAAGCAAGACCAGCGAAGCATAAACAAAGAGGAAAGTCCCCAGATACGTCTTTTTCGCAGTCGACGACGTCGCAACGCGATAAGGGCCCTTCAGGTATTCCTACGGACGGTGATGTCAATAATACGTCCAGCGACTCAGTCCACTTCTAGTCTAGTCTGGGTGCCCGAACTACTATAATGCGGAGAATGATAAATAGGTAGGTAGGTAGGTAGGTAGCCATGGGCATGGGCATATATCTTACCATATTCCCCTTGAATTATAACCCGGAATACGACGTAGATATAGACGCGCCTTTCGGCGGCACAGAACGACCTCAGCTGAGAGAAGAGCGCGGATAGTCGGACACGATTGTAGAATGGATGGAATGCGCCGGTAAACGAAGGGATGACGTTGTCGGAACCCGAGACACTCCCGGGATAGGTACGGTAGGTGCGCCGTACAACCCAGCACTGATTATAGGTACGTACTATAACCTCTGGATTCTTGTGTTCTCGACAACGCGTTTGCCCTATTGATCGGCCTGCAAAGGAGCTCGGCCACTCCATCTGGTGCGGTGCCACTTCGGTCGACACGCATGGTGGCCGAGCACGCGTAAAGTGGTTTGGCAGTTCCGCTCGTGATTAAGTGCACAGGAACCCCGCATTTAGTTATGGGTATTATTACATAAGCAAATGCGGCAGCTGTTTGCCACCTGGCATCCCCCTGTCATTTTGTCCGTACAAAGAATATTGTTTCAGTCCAGGGTAGAAGCAGGCATAGGCACTACTCTCTTCTCATTGAAAGCCCTCATATCACCATTGGATTCTCGATAGAGCGTTCATCTTCATTAGAATGGTCTCATTAACAGTAGATGCACTCAACCTCATGTAGAATTCTCATCAACCTCATCATGTGCCCCTTGGTTTCTCTATCCGCATCAAACATGCCCGGTGAAACTCATATCAAAGAACAACCAGCTCGCCCGCGCGCTCCTATATTTGTACAGAGACAGAACGCCCACGGGTAAAGCAGCAAAGCCAACGGCTCCCTCAAGCCGTATATGCAACGTAATGCATCAATCATGTTCAAGGCATCAAGTATCGGTTCCCATCCATCCCCAATGCAACCTGCCACCCCCATCCACAAACCGAGGAAACTCGTACAGGGAGCAACCCCCCAACAGGTTCAAAGTAACGTATTCAGAGAAGAAACGAGATGAAGCGAAAAGCGGAGAGCAAAGAACTAAAAAAGGACAAAGTCACTCAGCAAGGCTGCAGATAATTACTAGGCACAAGCCCATTTTGTCCAACGCCATTACCAGAATGGATTTCCGCCTCCCACCATCCGTCATCCTGATGGCGAAGAACAGCCAAGATATCGCCCTTTGCGAATCCCAGCTCCTCGGGGATGACGGCTTGGTACATGTACAACGCCCGCGCTATACAACAGTCAGCTCAATGAAACACTCACACCGCGTCTGTCGCCAAGCTACGCAAAGAGATCAGGAACTCACCATAATGCAGAATAGCACGGCCCTCAGGCGTGTACTGTCGAGAGGGATCAGCAATGCTCCGGCTCCGCTGCCGACTATCCTGCGCGCCTCCATCGCGGCCGTCGTAAAAGCTCATAGTGCGGGAGCTGGCGCTGGTCCCAGGGCGCGCACTGCTGCCCCTACTACGGACAGACCCGTACGCGGACCCTTCGCCGCCGAACGACGCAAGCTGGACTGCCATGGCGCCACCTCTACTAACGGGGCGGTCATAGTCAGTCCGATAGGGCGATGGTGACGCTGTCCTGGATTGGGCGCCATTAGGAGAATTTGGGTAGTAGCCCTGCTCGGAACCGCGCCGGGACGTCATACTCGGCTGCGGCGAACCTCCATGCGAGCTGCCGCCATACGGGTTGGGCGACGCCGAGCGCTGCCCCTGGCGCGTCGAGCTTCGGTGAGGGCTACCGGCGTAAGGGTTCGGGGATGCAGAACCCCGTGCCTCACGCGTCGAGCTTCGGTGCTGACTTCCAGCGTATGGGTTTGGTGACACAGAACGCTGTCCCTGGCGTGTCGAGCTCCGATGTGGACTACCAGCGTAGGGGTTTGGCGACGCGGAACGCTGCCCCTGCCGTGTCTCCGGCTGTGGATTGGGTTGAGGGGAGACGCTACGCGGCGGTGCCGGCGAAGCCGCCCGGGGTACATCTGTATGTCTCGTGCCGGAACGGGTTGGGGCGCTATTGTAAACGGATGCTGGCCGGCCCGTGGACAACACCTGTCTTGTCTGACCGGTATATTTCCTCGAGGCCTCCTGCATGGCTTTGGACGTCACAGCAGGGGGTGGTACGCCCAACCTTTGCACAGGCATGTCATACGATGGGGGCGGAGTCCCCCTCAATCCAGCCCCAGAATCACTATCAGCTCGAGCCGCTCGAGAGAAGGGTCTCGCCTGATCTCGGGTTTGGGGCCGCTCCATAGGTTGCTCTTGTGTTGGTTCCGGCGTCGGGGCCGGGATCGGCGTGGAAAGGCCATGATACCGGTCAGCTGAAACCCGACTGGCCGACTGCTTGTGATCCGCCGCGCCCTTTAGCTCAGCAAGAGCGAGCGCAATGGGGTCCGGTTCTTCCGGCTTTTTCTCTTCTTGATTATTCTTCTCAGCCTTAGCGACTGGGAAGACGTTCTCTCCTACATTCAATGCCAGGGATGCATTTGCGTCGATCGGGTCAGGGCTCGCCGGCCTGTCCATGATCATATTTCTAGGCTGTATCTGGAAGGGTTGCGAGCGGATGGGCGTCGAAGAATTGGATGATGCCACTGGAGCCCAGCTATGCCTATTAGGTGCCTGGACCTCCGTGGACACATCCTTTGTGCTCTTCCTACGGAACGGGCTATGGTTCTGGAAGAAGCCACTCCTCTTTTTCCAAAGACGCTTATCTGCTTCCCCTGTTACCGGGGAATCTGCCTTAGCTGGCGTGGTTTTGAACGGGCTCGTTTTAACCGGAGATGTACTGGGTGTAGCCTTGAATGGACTTGATTTGACCGGAGATGCGATGCTTGGCGTGGTCCGGAACGGACTCGATTTGACTGGAGATGTGCTGATTGGTGTAGACTTGGCTGGGACGATCGCAGTTGTTTTGACAGGAGATAAACTGACAGGTGTGGTCTTGACGGGAGACGAACTAACCGACGTCGCTTTGGTGGGAGAAGTGATAGCGGACGTTGTTTTGACGGGCGATACTTTACCACTCGGAAGTTCCTGACTAGAGAACGACGTCGGGTCCGTATACTCGTCGCTATGATCCTCCGGAGCAGAAATATTAGAGCTATTCGCCGAGTTCGCGATCTCTTGACGTGATGACATGTTAGAGCTAGTCGAAGAGTTGAACCCATCAATGCGCGGCGGTGGCATGTTCGGGGTAGGACCGGGGAACTTCATGATGTCGTAGCGCGCTGGGGCATTGGCATGAGCCATCGAGTCCCTCCGTTCATAGCGTCCAGGAACATCGGAGGTAGGAGCCGAGTTTGAGGCTGCGCCGCGAGGTGCTATATCAGTGATAGGCGCAGAACTTTTCATAGCATTACTTTCAAATCGTGACGGTGCCTTGGAATTCGCCGCCGTATTCGGAGCATCTGTACGGCAGAGCATCGTCATGCCATCCGTGGGATACGGATCGTGGGGCACGGCCGAGTACTGAGAACTGTCGTATGGCTGCATCGCGTGGGTGGTACGCCTGTCCTGACTAGCATACGGGTCTTGCGGATTCATGGCGGGAGACTGCTGCATATTAGGATTATGTGATGGAGTAGAAGCATGGCCAATTTGCGGAGCAGCGACGCGAGATTGGTTAGTTTGAGGAGGCATAGGAGAAGGATAACTATCTCGACGTCCCCTAGTCGCAGGACGGCTCATTTGGTGGGCCACGCCTGGGGATTGGCTATTACGACTAGCAGCCATGTGTTGGGGAGGTGTAGCTTGGGGCATGGCTTGAGGAGGCATGGTTTGAGGTGGCATTGCCTGAGGAGGCATGGACTGGGGATGACCATACAACGACATGGTGGAAAGGTGCTGGATATTCTGCGGAGAAATCTTAGGATCAGGATTCAAAGGTGAAGACGTTGCAGGTCCCTGATGGCCTAAATCACGAGCCAGGGCACAGTTCGGGTCATGGTGAGATTCGTAAGTCGACGGTTGCGGTGAGGATGAGCGGAAGACCGGGTTGATACTACGTGGAAACTGAGCAACCGAATAGCTCTCCTCTTCAGAAACCTCCGACTTGAGATCATCGGCATCGCCCCGGACGAAGTTGATATACTTTGGCGGGTCCGGGATCTCCTGCCCCGTCCCCTTTTCCTTGATGAAATGCGCAATGTCGCTCTCGACGTCCATATTTTCGAGCGATAACCGGATCTTCTCGCAGGACGCGTCGTCGCTCACGCAAACGGTGGAAGCCAGGTTGGCAAACGTCCACAGGCTGCTCTTGGTGAAGTCGAGCCGCTCCTCCTCGAGATCTTGGAACTTGTCTGCGGCGGCTTTCCACTCGCGGTTCCAACGTGCTGTCGTGTCTTCTAAAGCCTTGACTGCTGCTTCATACTCGGCGTTCGTGCTGGTGAGGCTTATTTGCGTCTTCTCTAATTTGGCCTTGTTCTTGCGTTCCTCCTGGCCCATCACCATGTGCCCCTGTGCTAGATAACCCTTGATCCTCAGACAGTCCTGCTCGTAACGGTCGCGTGTCTGCAGATTCCGCTCGTCAGCATTCATTTAAAAAAGTAATATCATGATCGTTTAAGAGTTCGATGCCAGAATAAATGCAATCCGCACCTTGTTGACAGTATGCGTCTGCTGTATCTTGACCTTAAGGATCTTCTCCACCGTGTTCTGTATGATCTTGCGGCGCTCCTTCATCCCCCCAGCAAACGCAGCAAGCGGTTCTTCCAACTCTGATTTCATCTGCGCAGCAATGCTAGCATGCTGCTTCGCCATAGATTCCACCTCGCCACGCACTGTATCGAGCGATGCCTTCAACGAGCCCATCTCGTGGGATCCAAGGGCTTTCCGGGCAAGGGACGCGAGTTTGCGAGAATAATCATCTTCGATGGACGCGCGGGCTGGTGATTGTAGAACCCTAGTTAGCATTCGCGACTGGGAACGAGAAAACGAGGGCAGGAAAGCGAATGCTCACCGCTATAGAAGGACCTCAATTCATCGCTGGTTTGTTTCGATGAGGCCATGCGATCGAGCAATGGCCCGACACCCGCATCATCTTTGCCCCAGAAGTTGTTGGCGACTGCGGCGACGAGTACTATTAGCGCTGCCACTGGAGAAATTGAACAGGGCCATAAAGTGAAGGGGACGAAAAGTACGTACACGACAGTACCACTGTCGGGCCCTCCGCCGCAGAAGGCATTCTGCCTACTGATCTCGTCGAAAGTCGCCTCGATACCGGCTATCTCGGTAAAGTCCGTCGGATGCAATGGTAGGGGCGCGAGAGCAAAGGATTTTGTGTGTCCGCGCCAGATGCTCCGGAATTCGCCGTATCGTCTTGAAGACACTTGATAGGAGAGCGCGCGTGGACCAGTCCAAGCCAAACAAACCGCAATTGATCAAAAAGTGTCGTGAAGATTACCGCGTCCAAAACCGCTTTCAAGAAAAGTTATGCCGGCCGGAAATGAAGACCGCGACGGAAGAAGATTAGGTCGGAATAGTAACCTCTGGTACCTGGTATCTATAGCGAAGCCCTTAATTGCTGATTGGCAAGTATGATTGTGGGTGGGTGTTTATGGGCGTTGCCCGGGTGATGATCGAGCGATAACGCTAGTCAGTCTGGGGTAAGTGGGTGCCACCTGAAGATCTCGTGGCGACTGTACTTCTAACTAGGTGCAATTTCCTATCAAACACAGGTTCCCATGCTTTACTGCATTATTCCGATTGATGCATGCAGCTTTTTACTGGCTCGTCTTTGTTGTCTTTGTTCGCGTCCGACGACCGCGACCTCATCTTCTTCGGCATCCCGGTGTGAGTGTCACATGCGTGTCTGGCTGATCTGCCCAGCGCCATACCGGTAAATGCATCACACCATCATCGAAGACAAAATTACTCAGGAAAGTCGTACCATATATCATATTCCTGTCTCGTCATCTGTGTCAATGTCAAACTTGTCTGCCAGTCATACCGTACACTCAACTCCGAGTCAAGATGAAAGGGCAGGGACCACCATTACAGAGGACTCCTACACAACGTGCTTGAAAGGCTTCACTCAGCGGCGACTTGACATAATTTTTATCTTTACTTTTGGTCACCATTGCTTCCTCAGAACCCATGGTACTCAGGATCCGTTTTCCCGGGCATATGCCCTCTCACTTCTTCGTCGCTACCTTGGCCAGGTCGGCGAGCGCATCGCGACGCTTGAACCTGGCATCCTCGATAACTCCTGTCTCGTGTTAGCGCTGTCCTACAGCACGACTGCGTGGGAAGATGGCCGGCATACCGGCATCAGCATCGCTGGAGAAATGACCAGACCACTCGACGAAGGTGGCGCCCTCCAACGCGCCCGACGTAATAGCGTAGCAGCGGATGGTAGACAGAACCGAGGTGTAACTGAGGTTTGGCTGAGCGGCGATGACGCTGTACGTAATGTAATGATTGATGGTCTAGAATCATTTATGGAGGGGTGAGTGAGCCTATGACACTGATATACCAGATATTACTGGCGGATTGAACGGAGACAGGAGAGCAAAAGATGGGATGCAACGGAGACGGAGATAGATAGGCAGCATAGCATACGCTGTGTTCCTCCTGCTTCACGTCCAGCTCGGTGCCGTCCTTGAAGGTCCAGTGGACGATGTCGGCCTCGTCGCTGGCGCCCTTAACGAACTCGCTCGACTTGAGGGCGGACCAGAAGTCACTGAAATTCTGAACTACAATGGCCAAAGCACGAGTTTCAGTCAGACTGGATCATCAGTGCGTAGGCGGGCAGGCTGCCAGATGTGTTGGCTTACGCTTGATATGGTGCCACACGTGGCTCAAGGGGGCCTCGATGACGGCGGACTCGACAACGGAGGTTGAAGTTGGGATGGACATGGTGGCGATCTCGATGAGTCTGCAACTTTGTTGTATTGCGATGTCGACGTGACCTCTCTCCCTATCGCTCGCAATGGATCGGGGGGCGTACTTGTGGGATGTTGATGGGATGCGTTTGGTTGGGACAGTGGACTGTCCGTCTGTTGCGGCCTTATACAAACAATGTCGCTCGTTGTCTGCCTGGCAAGTGCGGCACACAGCTCCAGGAACAAGAAGCCGAGCGTTTTCACGACGTCATGGTGGAGTTAGTGCATGTGGCTCAAAGAGTTGCACGTGGAAGCTCCTAGACAAGGTACGTCTTCTTGCATAGACACTTCATAGACTGATACCTATACCGTTCGCTTGCTGTATAGGTTTTCTGTTGGTCGGCATATTCACTCAAAGAGGTCCAAAGGGCTCTATATCCTCATCTATACTAATTGCCCTCTGCCGTGGTTATTGAGTGTCATGACACATACTTGGAAGTGTCTCTGGCCGTGTCCAAGGGCTTGTCGTCTTATGACACTCTTATCCATTATAAGTGACCGGGGCCCTGCCGTCTAGTGGACCTGCGACTGCCCTCGACCGCCACGATCAATGAGCTCCAGGCTGTTGGTTGGTTATCCAAGAAGTTGTGACGTGAGGCACATGCCTGTCAAGACATAGCTCTGTCTGGCTGTGACGTAACATACAGTGCGGTTAGTGCCAATAACACTAAATACACTGGGTAATCCAGATGCAGACAGGTTCGCACCGGAACGTCCTTGTCCAAACCCCAAAAAATACTTGAAGCCGTTTGGAAATGGGCAAAGAGCCTGCATTGGTTATCTCAGAAGCTCAGACCACCTCCTGCGCCGACTATCCCTATCTCTTACGTAATCAGAAAAGATACATTGAAATTTCGCGCTAGTGGCCGAAGTGGGTCCAAAGTGGGGAAAATGGTGCAACGGCTCTGGAGGAGGTCTGAGGCACCGATCAGATTTTTCCAATCGTATGAACCGATTTGTATGGGGAAAAATTGAATCCATTTTACTCTAGCCTTCGCTGCGCCAACCACAAAAAAGATATGATTAAGCGGCCGCCATTTCCGAGTAATTCAATGGCTTCCGTAGCATCTAGCGATTTTTTTATAATTTTCCGACGTTTCCTGCTAGCTGTAACCCCAGTCAAAAAAGGGTCAATCATATGAACCGGGCTTACTTCGGCAGAATACTGCTGCGTTCTGCCACATCCGGTCATGTCCTGCCAGATGCTGCCGGCCTCCGCCGGCTGCAACAGCATGCTGACAGCTGCCGTGGAATCCTGTCACCTGCTGCAGTTTGCTGCCATATGTGGACGGTTGTCGTAGGACACGTTAGGATTCACCAGGACGGCATACGACAAAATTTTGGGTCCTGTTGGACACTATGGCAACTCACAGAATGCATCAGTGTGCTTCGACATGTTTCAGTATGCTTTTTCCTATTTGTCAACGCCACCTCATGATTCCTGGTGCTGCCGAGTCCGCCGTATTGCTACAGGAAGTTATATAGTGCTACGGTAAGCGGTTGTATTCGATGCTTCATATTATACTGTTACGATCCCGTCCTGACTCCTGTGAATCCTCAGCTGCCCGCACCCGCTCGTCCTGTGTTAGATCAATACGTGCCGTCGCCAGGGCGCGTTCTTGGGCTCGTCGTGCTACTCGTTTGTCACGAGTCTCTTGCCAAGCCTCACGGAGGTCTGGGAATGCCTCGTAGCACATCTCTGCAAGCTGTATTCCCTTGGTATCTATATATCGCTAATGATTGAGTGCTGGCACCTTGTGTAATAGGCCCTCTATGTTGAGAAACGTCATCGTGGGACCGATGCCACCTCTGCCACTTGAAAACTGTCAAGCGACTGCGTGTTGCAGTCGGGTCTCCATAAACATCTCGCCAACTATATCGAATCGAGCGTCTTTCACCAGCTCCTGTGCTTGGTCGGTACACTAAGCCGATATCCGGACTAGAGCGAGCGCTGCGAATGAACTGCCATGAGGCTTTTCCTCTGTCAGTGTTGATCGAGGAGAGAGAGGAGGGACTGGCCCCAGCTCAGTGTTACACCTGTTGCAGCACAGTTCCGGTGATACCGCGTGTTTATATTCCAGGTCAGGGTCGTCTGGCTCCTGTAGGAAGTGTAACGCCTGGCGCCGGAAACACATGGAATTGAAGAAGGCCCTTATGTTCGGATTCAGCTTCTCCCTCTTCGCGATGTCGGACTTGCTCTATTTGACCTTATCTGCCCCGAAGAGGGTGAAGTTTGTATACGATGGCTCTGCCCTGGCCTGCTCGGTGCTGGACTCATGCGTGGCCATACTGTCAGCTTCGCTGACCTCGCTGGCGGCGCCTAGGTCTATATTATTGTCATCTGGTTCGACGAGCGTAACCGTTCGCAGTCGACTTGGTATCTGTGGCCGATGTGCCTGTTTACGGGCCTGCTTTTTGGTGCGCCTTGGTGCTGGGGCCTGCTTATCCGTGTTACTGAGGTGGTCGAATAACCAGTAAGGGGCGAATATGTAAGCTGTGCCTTGGCCCGGTATCTTCCTCATGGCGCGTCCGAGACGCTGCCAGATGTCTGCTATACCAGGTTCAATTGGCAGGCCGTATTGGACAATAATCCTCACATCTGGTATATGTAATCCCATCCCGAATGCGATCGTAACTATCGCTACCCGGGACGTACTATCTGGCTTACTGAACTCTGAATAGGTCGTCAGCTTGTCGGCTGTGCGCATGTCGGCATCATACCTCACGATCGTGTGTTTGGCTTGCTCGTGGTCAAATCCTTTCTTGTTTATCAGGTACTGTATAAGGTGGTAACGTATTGCCTGCAGCATTGCTTTACTATCGACATATATTATCGTCTTGTGTATGTCGTTGCTATTCCTGGGGTCTGCTTCTCCGACCAGGAACTCCAGTTGACGATGATCTCGTATGAAACCTCTCAGTAGCGGTTGGACTACTATTGATATCTCAGGGCGATCAACTGACGTCTGTATTATCTTCAGCTCCGTGCGGTCGAACCCGGCATGCTCTAGTATGAAGCCCTCATGGTCTCGCTCTAGAGTGGCAGTGCAACCAAACCACGGTATACGCCGTGGCAACAATGCCCTTAAGGTATGAAGATATGTGAAGTCCTGTCTGAAATCTCGCCATTCCTGAACCACGTGTAGCTCGTCTATGGCGAATAGGCCGACCCTACCATGGAAAGCTGGGCTTCGCATAACGGCTTTGAATTCTGGGTGTAGGGCTTGCTCGGGGCTCAACAACACGTGTGTGTGCTTGCCAGACTCTACATCTTTCCATACGTCCCTGTTCTGCTCATGGCACGCCGCTTGGGTTAGTTGATATGTAATTGGCATTGTCAGAGAGAGGGCTGGATATGATCTCACCCTTAAATGTGTGTCCGCATCAATGAATACTGGCGACGACCCTGGGACGTCCCTCTTGATGTCGTCTAGTTGGGCCTGGCCGAGCTGTGTAAGGGGCACAATCTGTATAGTTATAGAGTCCGTGATAGCAGCGAATGCGTATAGCACGGCGCTTTTGCCATAACCAGTGGCTGCTACTAGCACGGTATCAGCTCCTTGGAATGCCAGGCGGGTTACGGCATCGACTTGGCCAGGTCGGGCTTCGGCTGCACCTGTTATACACTGGATTACCGCTGCCACGAATTGTCGCTGGAACCCGGGACGGGTCTTCGTATGTGTATATAACCAGTGACAACGCTTGCTGAAAAGCTGTTCATCTGGACGTTCGATGAGATCCGTTATGGCCGTGATGACGGCCTCGGGGGTTGGTTCACTGACAGGTTCGTGGTTGTCCATGATGGTAGCAGACTGCAGTATGTGTCAGTATGTGATGCCGCGTGGCAGTGTGCCCGCTGATGGGGCCAAAAACTTGCCGATGCGTCTGTATGTTAGAGACTGCAGTCGTACGTGATATGATGCAGTAGAGACTGCGGTCGCATGCCGTAAGATGCGGCAGTGCGCTGCGGAATCGTTCCCTATTCGGTGTACTGGTATGTCTGGGTTAGCGAAGTTGATGAGCGTTGGATCGCGTCAATATATATGTGAGGAGTGGTCTGGAATTGGGAGTTGTTTGCCTTACGTAAGCAACCGGCTTGACGGCGACGCGCGTGTGTGATGTTTGGCAACGTGTTCCATGGAGCGTTGCGTGCTGGGTAACGTGCTGATATGTTGAGTTGTCAGACGGCATGATGTCGGAGACGTCAGCAGATATCAATAACTACTGTAGGGTGATGCTCTATACGACAGGATGCTGTATGATCAGTCAACGTCTGCTGTGTGATGTGTCCGTATCCTGTTAGATGTGGCTGCATACTCCCGGGCACGATCATATGCTGCAACAAGTGGTTGTATACAATTCAAAGCGTCCGCGTCCTGAATGATGCGACAGTGAGTTTAATGACACGATAGAATGTCGCTGGGTCACAATGATAGCATCACAAGGGGCATTTTTGGACTTTAAGCCTACAGAATCAGAACACTTTTATTCTGGAGCTATGCTATGGGTATCTAGAGCTAATTAATGTGTAAAAGCAAGGTTGGTAGCAAATGGGAGCCCCTAAAGGTCGGGATCGGTGTCAGACTCATCATCCTCATCCCCAACGTAGTCATCATCGTTGGGGTCGTCGGTGTCATCGATCAACATGGGTGTATGAGCACCCGACTCATCCTGGTGCGCCAATTGTGCGCCCTCGTCATCATCCTCGTCCATGGGGGCACCGAGTGCGAGCGGCATCTCGGCGATGGGTTGGGTTGGTGGTGTGTCAGGGGGAGGGGGGCCAAGCAACATGTCGAGGTCGCTGTCATCATTATGGGACGACATGGCCATCTCGACGTCCCCATCGTAGTCTATGTCCGATGGGGACTCGTTGTTGTCAACCGAAGGGGCAGACGACATCTTTACATGATCCCCTTGATGGGGAGGCGACAGGGGCGAGACAGGGGGCAGGTTGTCGGCAACAGGGGGCATCAAAGCTGCGGCCACATTAACTATGGTGGCATCCGCATTGGCGACTGTGGCTGCGGCAAACGTATTAGTTGCAGCAGCGGCCCGGTCTGATATCTCTGCCAGGGCAAGTCTTGCAATGGCAGCGGCCCTAGTCGCTGACCTGGCCGATTCTTCATCCGCAGCCTTTTCGGCTGCGGCCATTGCCGCGAGCGAAGCGGCAGACGTGGCAGCAACCTCATCCTCCGATGGCTGGGGAGGGAGGCGCTCCACCATCCAGTCCAATTCGACTGGTAGGTTGGTGGGGGGGGGAGCAGCAGGCGCAGGCGAAGAGACAGCCGATGGTAACCCGGTATGTTCCGGTGACAACGATGCCGAACTGATCGATATACGTGAAACGACGGACGGCGGAGCAGGCGGCGGGGCAGGCGGCGGAGCAGGCGGCACACGGAACGAAGCCGGAGACGGTGGCGGGATGACAACTCGCCCAGCAACAGACGAAACAGCGGACGGCAAAGCAGGCGGCACGGCAGACGACACACGAAACGGAGCAGGGGACGGGGGCGGGATGACAGGGCGCGCAGGAACAGACGACGGCCAAACCGGAGGCGGGACAGGCAGGACAGGCAGCGGCGGAACCGACGAGCGAGGGGGCGAGGCGGCTTGCGAGGCATCGTAACCAGGAGTTGGTGCCGGCGATGCGTGGTGAAAAGGGGTTGGGGCCGGTGAATCGAACTCCGGCAACGAGGGAGGGGACGGAGGGGACGACTGGCGAGACTGGGGGTGCGGGACGGGTTCGTGCCTGGATGGTAGCGATAGGGGCACAGGAGCCAGGGCAGCAAACTCATCTTCATCCACGTCGTCGGCGTGGTCCCCTTGCTGGCGCTGTATATCACCCAGCAAAGCCAAGTCTTCTCTGAGCCGCCGGGCGGCTCGCCGACGCTCTGCCGGGGTCATGGCAGAGTACTGGGCACGCGAGGTACTGCCATCGGCGATCGGGATGGCACGGCCAGAGGGGGTGGATGGCGCGGCGACTAATGTAATTAGCATCACTCAGCCTGTTTGGATAGTATCACTTACGGGTACATTTCTTCTCTGCGCCGTTATAAGCGCATCCGGCACAATGGGCTTGGCCCGGAATACGGACGCAAGCGTCCCAGAGATTCGTGCCATTGGCACAGCGCGAGCAAGACTGACCAGGCGCGGCCGCAACACCAACAACCTGCTGCAAGGCAGCCTTAAGATTTCGGTTGGCGCTCGAGGCGCCACCAGGAACGTTGAAGTCACCGCGTCGGGCACTTTCGGGATGGTAGGCGAGGGCGCGGAGAGCTGGTTTGTCGAGCAAGGGGTTGAGCGAGGGAGCAACTGGCTTAACGGGCCAGCGAATTCGTACGATCTCATATGCACTACGCACCGCCTCCCAGGCGGTGATGTTATCTATACCTGCCAGTCAGCGCCCTGCTTCACGACACAATTGTTTCAATTATACTCACTGGTGATGGTAGGGGGGGCGGGATTGGCCATGGCGGCGATGCTGGTGGTTGCTGCTGTTGCTGTTGTTGATGCTGTTGATATTGTTGTTGAGAGTGCAGATGGCAACGAAGTTGGTGATGGAGTTGGTGTGGGTGTGGGGGAGGGGCTACAAAGCTGATAGTCACGTTAGCCGCCTGCTATAGGTCGAATTCAAAGAACGCGGTCGCGTCTTTTAGCAACAGACGCGTCAGTGCCGCCACACACCAACGCATATATTAGGATTCTTACACATCTGGCAGGCCATATACACATCTAACAGCATAGCCACACCTCCAGTATGATAGATACACATACAGCATCATAGAGACGCATCCAACAGCACTCGTCCGACCAATATATCCCCATGCGGTAGCAGAGAACAGTGATCAACAGGACAGACACACATCGTATAGCACGCGCCAGCAATCCCTATCGCGAGTCATGAATGCCCTGCCATACGTCTCATCGCAGTGTATATGACTACTCCTGCGACTCCAAATCCTCCAGACCAACGCCTCAGAAGTTATCGGCCTCATCGTCTTCATAAAGCCGCTGGCCTTCAAGGGTCCAGTCAACAACCTCATCATCCTGGTCCCGTTCAACTAAACCTGGCACGAAGGGTTGATTGGCCTCGTCGTCTTCTGGAATGACACGGTTGAAGTCAGGTAACCTATCGAGTAAGACCCGTTGACCTCGTTGATAGATGTCATCGACGTCAAAGGCACCAGGCCGAGGACGTCGCTCAGCTATCCCGTCTTTGAATAGCTTACACGCATATGATATGATATCAACAGTAGCGTCACCGGACTTATGTGTCCCCTTGGCATGTAACCCAAATGTCTGCTCAACGGATTTGCGAATCATTGCCAGGAAATTACCATTAAGGGCAAGTCGGGTGAACGTCGACCGTATATCGTGAGTGGAATTCTTATTGAGTTTGATATCGAGAGCGTAACTTGCGTTAATATGCTCCAACAAGAGGTCGATGCTTTTGTAGCCACTCCCTGCGGTCACGCATCGTACCAGCCCTCCCTGGAGGATGGCATCCCGTGTGCGCTCGTCCGAGACTGATGGATGGAGTAGCCATGCAAAATACAACATCTCGGGTCCATAGTTGGATGACCGCCCACCCCAGAATAGAATAGGTAGCTGAGGGATAACATCTCGAAGTAATCCGTAGTCGCTATGGCGTACAGCCTCGTGTACGGTAAGCAGCACCTCAATGACCTGCAACAACCGACATTGGCTCCGGAATTCCGTATCGATGTCACTGGCTGATAACCCTGGATATTTCCCAGTCTAACCGTCGCGGGTAAAGACGGTGGCCCAGACCTCGTTCATCACACCCTCCAAGACATCGTCATCCAACCCAGTTATCAGCTCTTTGACGAAGTCCACAGTTATATCAATATATGGAACACTTATATGCCCCCGTTGGCGCAGCCCGCCTAGTATAAATGCCAGGATCCGCGCCGTGAAGCCATGAATCAATAGTGGGATAGCCTGATGATACCTTATGTTCTTCTTATTGATGTGCCGTTCCCGCCGGAAGAAGTGGACATCAGTTGATATAACGGCATTGGACCTGACTGAGCGGTCACCAGTATCCCAGAATACCCTGAATATCAGGTCGATGAGGTTTAATTCGACGTGAAATAGTGCTGGAACGGGCAGCATCCACTTCCTTCGCTCCCACGGATCAGAGGCCTCTGACTGGGATTGCTTGATCCGCCGGATGAATGAGGTGGTCTTCTGATCGCCATAGACGAGTGTTAAGCGTTCAGAATAGTCCTTAAACTCGAGACGCCGCTTCCACAGCTCCTCATGTACACGGTAGACACCTAATGCGTTGGTTAGTAAAGTGTTGCACTCTGTCCAATGCTGTCGTTTGCTGTCGAACATAGTCACACGCTGCCGAATACTGCCAGGTGCCACCAGACGCGCCGGTCATATGCCAACACATACGACAGCGAATTGCAGCACACCTCCAAGTCCGGCCGGGTGCGATCACACACATCACCAGCTGCTGACACGTGTAACAGCAAACGGCAACACACATTCGGACGTGACAGAATGTCACATCACAGATAGACAGCAATACATACCGTCGATTGTACCCTCGTTTTCAAATATGGCACCAAGCTGAACGTACGGGCTGTCCATATAGCTAACAAGCTGTTGGCCAGGATACCCGGGCACCTCTTCGAATTTGAATAGATCTCTGATGGAGAATTTCAATAGATATTTGGACACCGTATCAAGAGATTGCCTCCTCGGTAAGAGATACGTCAAGACCATGTCATGCGTGAACTTTTGACGTAAGTTCAGAGACCGTTGAAGTAGAGGTCCATGCAGGGACGGACAACAAACTAAGCAGGCCGTGGTAAGGTTGACGAACTGATCCTGCTTGCCGCCCGCAAGCTCACGAACCCGATTCATGAAGTTGAAGTTGTCGTACACGATAATGCCATCAGGATCATGGGCTACCCGCTTTATATGCCCCTCTGCAATCTCAGACATCGCAGTTAAGCTCTTATTAATCGTTCCATACGAGGTGATGATACCCAGACTCGACAAGGTATCTATCACCTGGCGTGGCGTACCATTGGCTAGCATATAAAGCCCAAGGATCTGGCGTAGGAACATTGCCGTATTGCGTGCAAAGCCCTGAGCCATGATAGATGCGAGTAAATACATCCGACCACGAACTTCGGGGTCGGCAGAGATTGCGTCAACATCGCGACGAGCCATGTATTGATTCTGGAGGACCTGAGAGATGAGACGTACGAGTACCAGGGCCTTAGACGTCAGCACACGCTATGCGCTTTCAAGAGTCTGCCGGAGCCGGGATGAGCTGCATATAGCCTCGATGGTAGTGGCATCGCGTGGAACGTGATCATACGGATCGAAATTGGCGAGGATAGGCTCCTTGATCAGGGACTTCATCTCGCTACGGATAGGATGACTGTCAATATCAACAGCTTCGCTCGCCGACATGATAACAACACCTCGTTCTTTCATCCGCTGCTTCATAGACGGCTCGAGCAGAAGTCCTGCCAAAACCCCTGGATACTTATTGGCACAGGCAGTAATAAAAGCCGGAATATCATAGGCAGGCGTTCTAGCAGACTGGTTATAACGCTGGCGTGTAGTAGAAACACGGCGGAGTCGTCTCCATAACGCCATAGTCTGGCTCATGATATCGAGATCCTCATCTTCGCTATTGCCACTGAAACGCACCCTCTGGCGCTTCATAGGCACGGCTATTGCCCTAGGGCAATAGCCGGCCCACTGGCGACTGGGGGTGGTTACCTAGGAGACCGGGTCGCGAATCCGGCACTTCCATAGGATTTTCCATAGGGTGGTAACTTGGCAGGGTAACGGCACCGCGAATATGTCGAATCGAAGGTCCAGAAACCGGGAACGAACAGATCGTAGCATTCCTGTACTGATAGCGAAGTCGGAAGACTGCGAAGGGAGGAGGTATAGAAGTCCAATACGTAGTCGGACCGAAGGAAGTCAAGGGACGACTACGTTGGACCCGACACCAGGGTCGGTCCGAACGGACAACTACTAACCCAATTACCGGAACTGGGCAGTCATAAGCGCAATTACGAAGAAACGGTGGATTGTAATGAATGAATGAATCGAATTGAAGGGCCGCCGCCCATGCCAGCTAACTACTAGGTCGCAAAGCGACCCGGGGAAGGCCTCCTTCTTATAGCCATATGCGAAGCCGTAAAAATGAAGCCAGCCAGGGTAACGATACTAGTTTCTGCCTCTCTCCTCCGTAGCTAGCAGGGCACCGGGTATGGCCCGATCGTAGCGCTCTTAATTGACTGCCGTCAATCCAGCTGCTTCAGTCCTCCCCTAGTCGGATGGCGAGGAAGTGAGTCCATCACGACTATAGTTAGCAGCAGGATGACGGGAGTAACCCGATCTCAATAGGGATAAATCAACGCAATAATAATAACTCGGAACGCAACGCAAACGATAACTAGACCCTCTCAAAGCTCAGCAATCCTCTTGCGATAATAATAATGTCCCTCCTCCCTATCCCGCTACTGCTTCACAACTCTTCCTTTCTCGTCGAGCTTCAACATCGGCGTATCGTCACGTCGACCTCGTCGGGGCGGGCGGGGCAGTGCTATATCATTGGCAGCCGTGACAGCCGCCGCGTTGGCCTCATAATGGGCCCAACCACGCCACTCTGTCGGCATCATGGGCGTGAAGATGCTGGCAGCGTCACGCCACGTATCTCCAACCCAACGGACTGGAGTGGAAATCTGCCCTAAGGCCATCTGTCGCGCTCGATCTTCGACATCCTCGTAATAAGGGTATACCCTGGGGATAATGTCTTCATACTTACTACCCGGTTCGTAATCTCGAACCTGTTCTTCCGGCACGACTTTCTTGTCGTGTTTTGGCTTGCCAGTCTTTGTAAGACGTGGCGGCGGCATGGTTGAACTATGGGCTTTAGGATAGGTAGTTAAGTCAGACGCCGAGAGCTTCTTGGGTGCCTTGGGTGTCACCGGTGTTCTAAAGGCGGACGCGGTTCGATCGTGGCGACGACGCGGCATCGCTTCTATGGTAGACTCCCTGGAGTCGGCATGGCTATATGGTGATGAGAGGTCTGGGGGGTGACGGGACTCGGATCGTTCCCTGGACACGCTGGGAACCTGGGAGGCGACCGATCCTTTGCGGCTATGGGTCATACTTTGCCCGCGCGGTCCCTGCGACACCGACCTTTCTCGGGACATGCTATGAGTCGATCTTGGTTCCGAACTCATCCTGTCTTCCATGGCCTTGATAGCCGCCGGGGTCTTCCCGATCGTGCTTGACTTGTTAATGGGACGGAACTTGATGGTAACAGGGGGTCTACTTGGGGACGAAGGGGTTTCTGCCTCCCATCCTGCGGGCGCCCGAATTCTAGGTCGACGTCGTCTACTTAATGGTACATCGCTTGAGTCCGCCGAAGCCTCTCGTATTCTTTCAAGTTGCTGGTGCTCTGGCAACTGTTCTGGTTCCGGCTCTGGCCTTCTTGGTACCTTGACGGTCACTACCATAGACTTCGGAGGCTTAATGACCGGCTTGCGTCCCTTCTTTCCCTTGGGCGTCCGCTCCTTGGGGCGTGTCAGATCGTCTAGGTGCCAGCTCAGTGGTACTTTCCATCCGGTGGCTTGCTCGATGATGTGTATAAGATGGTCCCACTTCCGGGCTCGGGCTTCTTCCGATCGTTCCGTATACGTCTGGGCGGCAGTACGGGGCGTCCAGAATATGATGTAGACGGCTTGGATTACCTGGTAGCCGCATGACCAGCCGTCGTCCTGCTCAATTAATCTTGATTCGAGCGCGTGGTTTGGGGGCAGGATTCTTTCGTCGACGCTGGTGATGTTGTTAATCCATAACCGATGCAAGTGCTCCATGGCCTTCTTGTGTGCCCGCGTAGCAGTTCGTCCTGGCATAGAGTCGAAGAAGTAGGCCTTGCGTGCCTTTATCGACACCACGATCAGATACCAGTGCGGAGTGTTGATCATTCCGCGTATTGCCCCCATCACCAGCGTGGTGGCACCCTTCACGACTCCGTCTACAACCATCTCACTCATACTGGTTGTCGGGTTGGAGTATTCGATCAGGTGGCATCCGAACGATGGCTCGCGGGTTACCGTAGGTACTACTTCTGTGAACAGCTGCACACCCGCATCGAGCTCCATGGTAGAAAGCCAGTCGTGACATCGGGCCTTCATCAATACATTCACCAGCCCAGGCAAGACGTTTCTCTTCCATTGCATGAGCCGTAGGCCAGAAGGGCAGACCCGATGATCACTCAAAAACTGGGCATCGCCCGGTCCAACGGGAGCGTCATAGAAATCCGTGTTAGGGGGAAGGTCTTGAGGGCCAGTTTCAAGCCCAAACTGGTGAAAGGCATCCCGATCGTGATGGGCATTCTCACCGTGAATGACGTCCAGGAGGTCATTGAAGCCGTGGACCGTGGCCTGGGTACTGGTCATCTGAAAGCGAGACATGGTTGCAAGGATGCGGGAACTGTCAGATCGGAAATGGATGAGGGTACGGGAACTGGGTGCGGCGGCTAGGCTCACGATACTTAAGGTGCAGGTGTATGCTGTGGACAAGATGTCTTGTGCAGGTGTACGATGGCTCCGAAGAGGTAAGCAGGAATTGTCTTGAAAATTCAGGAAACGAAAGCAGAAGCGGAAGTGTGGTTGCGGATAAAAAAAAAGAGAGGAAGGGGACGGAGGAAGGTAGGTGGTCTGGTCGAAGAGATGGTATGGGTGGTGTGGCGGTTACACCAGAGTCTGTCAGGGAAATCGCCCTAGCGCCTACCTGACCTCTCGCACCTGCCTTCTAGACCGGGAATTGACCGATCGTATGAATCTCTCTATGAATTAGAGTTTGGAAGTTGCCGAAATAGGAAATGTTTGGCGAACTCGCTTGGCGGTGGTGATTCACAGGTGGTTAGGTGGTTGCAAGAGAGGCTTGAAGGGAGAAGTGTAGGGGACTCTTCAGCGAGGAATATAGGTCCTACTTATACTTGAACGTGCCTTCCCTTCTGTGCCAGGATTGGTCCGATCCCTTTGGTGCCAGTAGTTCACTTTGAAGTTCTGGTTGTCATCGCTTTTTGGTGTGAGTTGTAGCGGACGGTGATGAGTGGTCGAGCAAGTTGGTGATTCGGCCGCTTGGTTGGAGTAGGGCCGCACCTGCCAGTCAGCCACTTACGTTGCCAGTAAGCCACTTACGCTACTACACCACACTTCACACGACGATCTGTTCCTCTCCTCTTCCTTCTTTCTTCGCACTTCGTCTTGACTTCACAATTCCATACAATATCCTCCCCAGTCAAGTCGAACAGAAGAATTTCATCAAGTAAACACCTCATAACTACCGTCAAGATGTCGAAGGCACTCGTGCTCTATGAACCGATGGACGTAGATGTTGATATTGACGAAGAGATGCCACCTCCCACTGAAGCAGGCCCTCGTCATCGCTTCTCTCTTCGCAACATCCAAGACGTGAAGAGAGCGTGGCCTCTGACGCCACCTATTCGAGAGATGTATTACTCGGATCGGTGGTCCTTGGTAAGCTGGTCTTGATCCGATCGTGTACTTGTGACACTAATAAGGTGTCGCAGCTTATCCGGTCCATGTCGATTGCCCTTGTCGGTGGTATTGGCCAGGATCGATATGTCGGGTGGATCCTAGAAAGAGGTTTCTTCGAAGTAGCTGCTGCTCGCAAGTCCGTTCAGCGCAGCGCCGGCATTTGGGGAGTCAAAGCCGCGAACTACCTATATGTCGAGGCATCAGAGGCAGGCCCATGGGGGCAGTATATCCGAGATATCCTTGACGACTACCGTTGAACTGACGGTATCTTTATCCAACGCTATGGTGCCATCAATGGGGTGCCTTGTAAGTGTTGCGAGCGGCGTTACGCCAGATCCGACGGCCTAGACCGGAAGAGGGGCCTGTGGCCATTTCATGAGTGCATGTCACTCGAAGGCAATAATGGGGGAGCCTGTGGCAATTGTGTCTTCACCCTCCAAAGCAGCAACTGCTCATACCACGGGGACAACCCGATCGTGCGTCCCTTCCGCCCTGAGAACCTCCCCACTCCTCTAGTCTCTTCGATGAACGAAGTGACCGCCCCGAAGCTCTCGTACGGGGTCCTAGACCCGATGACACTGGACATGATAGCCCGGGAGTACATCCGAGGCAGCCCGGTTGAAGGAGAGGGGGAACGGGCCAGAAAGGAGACCCCGTCTGAGTGGCGATAGGCATAACGGCGCGGAAATGGGTAGGGATGGAGGGGGAAATCGAAATGAATGAAGAAAGAAATGGAAACATGATTTTATCGAAACAGCTTAGGACACGGGGCATGTCCCGATCGTGATCCTCTTATTGCGATGCTTTTAAACTCCGAGATGAAAGAAAGAAATGACAAGACTCTCCTCCCCGCTACATGATTTTCTGATTTTTAGTGAAATGAATATTCCAAGCACATCACTTGGAATGGGAAATCCTCGCCGTAAGCTCGCCTCTCACCATTGGTTGCAACCGCAGTCGCTACATGCTCTTCTCTTTCCTCAACATACATCGCCGTCACCAAAGCCTCCTTTATGGTTGCGAAGACCTCCCCAGCTGGCGGGTCTGTCCCGATCGCATCGTCACTGGTCTTGTCAGCATCATCGGGGAGGTCCTCACCACCTATTGGCAACTCGCTTGCCGTTCCTTCAATCCACGCGTCGGGCCCGCCATCTGCGGGCCCCCAATACCCATCCTCATCCTTCACGAAAGCTCTCAATCTCTGCGCGGGTATAACTCCCGCTATCTCCTTTCCATCTAACTCCTCTACCTTGTAACGCGCAGCGGATAGCGCTTCCTTGATCCTATAGGGCCCTGACCATCGATAAATGAGCTTCTTGTCGTTGCTCATGTCTCTGGCCAGCACGGTGTCGTAAAGCAAGACTAGGGTCCTGGGTTGCAGAGGTCCATGTATCTTTCTGGCGTCGCGCCGATCGCGATATCGAGCCCTTTCTTTCCTCTTCTCGATGATCTTTTCCTTGGCATATTCCACGTCGACCTTGTGGTGGGCTAGTTGTCGAGCCCTCGCGGCCAGCATTTCTTCAGTGGTATTGACGGCCTCCCAGTTCATGAATCTCCAAGTTGGAACTGAGCTTTCAATGGCCAATAAGGGGGACCTACCGTAGATCAATTGATATGAGCTGCAGCCGTAGTATCGAATAGCTGATCGGTCTGCCCACAACATCGAATCTAGGCGATCGGGCCAGTCCTTGCCTGTGCCGTCAGTAGCCTTCATGAGTCCCCTCTTGATAGGAACATGGCCACCTTCAACGAGCCCTTGAGCCTGGGGGTAATAGGCGGGTCCGTTGACCAGCTTGATTCCATGTCGAGTAGCTGCCAACTTGGTTTCCCCCGCGAACTCGGTGCCGTTATCGATTTTCATTCTGATGGGGACCCCATGTCTCCTGATGATACAGCGCTCGATGAATCTCCCGATGCTTTTCGAGTCGGCCTTGCGAAGGGCTTCGGCCTCGACCCAACTACTTAGCTCGCACCGGGCTTCCACGATCGAATGCTTCCCGCGGGATGAGGGCATGGTTTGAACATCTATGACCCATGAGGTTAACGGTTCTGACGGAATGTTCCACCTATGTTTTTCCTCGATCTGACCGGCCCTGGCTTTCTGGCACTCTGGGCAAGACTGGGTAGCCTTATGCACATCCCTAGGTAAGCCGCGCCAGTAATAGAGAGCTAACAGTTGCTTTTTCAAGGCATCGCGCCCACGATGTATGGTCTCTAAGTGGTATTCGCGAATGAGCTGCTTCTGAACTTCTTTATCATCGACGACTCGTCTTGGTAGTTGCCACCGGTGTGCTCGGGTCCAAAGGAGACGTTGGTAATAGAAGAACTTGACGGCCGTGTTTCGAAAATTACGGCGATGGACATCTCCTTTGATACCTGGCGGCATGGCACCCGTGGTTAGGAACCGAGCTATGGCATGGCTCCGATCGGACCATTTCTGCAGTTTGTCGAGAGGGGATTGAGCTTGGCTCACGAAAACGCCACCTATCGAAATTGTCGGATAATCTGTCGAGGGAGCAGGGTCGTCCCGATCTTGCGGCGCTCCAATGTCTGGTGAGATAGCCATCACATGAAGTTGGTGATCAATAAAATCTTCGACATTTCCCTCCCATTGGTCATCCAACTCATCGGATGGCCCTGGCGGTTTGCGTGACAACCCATCAGCGGCAGTATGTTCCTTACCGGGAATATGATGTAATTCGAAGTCGAACATCTTGATGTAGGCAATCCACCTAGTAAGGGCTGCGCTGGGCAGGGCTAAGAAGCCGTCGTTGAGTTGGGCGATGAGGACTTTGGCGTCAGTTTCAAGATGGAACCTGATCCCATATAGGTAGTTTCGGAGTTGTCGTAAGGACTTGACAACTCCAAGGCACTCACGCTTGGTCGCATCGTAATTGAGTTCTGCGCCCTTCCAACAACCGGATTCATAACGCGCCGGGCGAATGTGGTCGTCGATTTTCTGACACAACAAGCAACCCCAACCTTCACCTGAAGCGTCGACTTTGAGGTAGATCGGACCGCCTCTGTAATCTATGGTGATCAGGACTGGCGCTGTTGTCAACTTCTCTTTGAGGGTGTCCATGGCATGCTTCTGGGGTTCCTCGAAGCGGAACCGCTCCCCTTTGCGTGTCAGGAGCGTCAAGGGCTGCGCGATCGAGGCATACCCTTCGACCCAGATGCGATAGTAGATCGTAACGCCAAGGAAGGCTCTGACTTCTTTGAGGTCTTTGCAGTAGGGCCATTCCTTTATCTTGATTATCTTGGCGTCGTCTGGCTTGCGTCCGTTTGTGCCACAGATATAACCCACGATTTTGGCTGATTGGCGACACCACTCACTTTTCTTGGCGCTCACAGTGAGCCCGGCTAGTTCGAAGTTCAACAGGGTCGAATCGATATTGACGATGTGTTCCCACACAAATTGCCGTATACCTTCGGAGATCTCCCGATCGTCGTAGCGGCTGGTAGGTCCCTTAATCGCGATGTCGTCAAAGAATGGTTCGCATTTGGCCGGAGCTATGTCGTATAGTACTCTGGACACAACTCGTAGGAACTGCGACACCGAATTCGTATATCCCTGTGGCAGCGTGGTCATCTGCAACGGCCCAAATGGGCTACTGAATGCTGTTAGGGGCCGACTGCTGACTGCTAAGGGGATCTGGTCGTAACCGGAGAATAGGTCCATGACAGTCAGTATCTTGCACATTGCAAATTCTTCGGCGAATTCGTCGCAGCTTCGTGGAAGGCCAGCGTCTCGGATGGAGACTGCGTTCAGCTTGGTGGCTGAATTGATGAGTCGCAGTCCGCCGTTCTGCTTTTCCACTACAAACCATGCGTTGCGGTATGGAGATGCCGCTTCTTCGAGGATCGTATGCTTCATTCGCGTTCGGAGGATCTCCGTAACCGCTTCCTTGAGAGGCCCGGGGATCTGTATGCCTTTAGCTTGCCAGGCTTGGTGTGGTACGGTTACCATCTCATAGGGTGGTGCAACACGCTCGTCGAGTCTACCGATTTCTGAGAAGTCCCACCACAAGGTCATCTCTCGTCGGAAGAGGACTTCCAACAAGGCGGCCTTTTCGGGATCGGACAGTTCCGTCTTTTCTAGGTCGGTAAGGATCTCCTTGACTCTTTCGTCAGTAAGGCGTGTGCCTCTGTCTTCTTTGGCAAACCGTGGGAAGACGTCGGCCCAGATGCCGTCTCGTCTTGATTTTGTCTCATCCTCAATACTGGTTACCTTCTCCTTGAGGACGTCGTCTTTCCACTTGTAGGACCTTGGAGGGGTCTTGCCACTGGGAATAACGTCGTCCCTGGGGTTTATTTTTCTTGCTTTCGGTTTATACATCGTGTTGGCGTAGGCGACCGGGTTGTCTTCCGATCGTGATTCGGTCGAAGCAGCTGCTGCTTCCTTCTCTCGTTGTAGTCGTTCATTCTTACATTTGGTCACTAGCTTCCATATAGCAGCTGTGAGCACCTCGTCCATCTCTTCGTTTGTGAGCGACGCAATGATAGTCTCGTCGTTCTCCAAACCTAAAGATGCTATATCAACATGATCTTCCCGATCGGGTAGCTCCCGCGTTCTTGGTTCTTCTTCGGGAATTGGGGTTGGAGGTCGGGCTGGCTTCCAACGACGGTTTGGCACTTCTGGAGCGGCGTCTATGTGGTCGGCCGCAACGAGAGGAAAGCCGCTGCCCTTGCCCAGCTTGACTGACACCTGCGACACTGTAGGCGGGTCCTGATTCGGTATACCAGATGGTCTGGATGTAGGCCTCCCCGGTATGGACGTTCTGGGCTCGATCAACTTAACTTTGCCCTTATGCCCGGGAACGGACCGATCTTGGATTGTCACAGGCATCTGATGAATCGTAGACAGTTCGCAAGGCGGTAGTAGCCGGTTTGTCTGTCCTTGCTCCTGACAAACGGCAACTAGTTTTCCGACTCGTCGACAAGCTGGCCAATGCTCATAGGGACTGTCTCATCGGCTTTGGTAACTGGGACGATGATATGTGTGCCGTCGAACGTCATATCTGCCATCATGTAGCCCTCGTTGTAGTAGAGCGCCATTTTGGTCATCGCAATGAAGTTCATTCCTAGAAGCAACGGAAAGGTGGCGACTTTGTGGTCAATGATGTAAAGGAGGACCGCCATACTCTTACCGGCTATCCAGACCTCCGTCTCTGCGACGCCGACGACTGAACTCCCTGAACTTGTAGTGAATCCACGCCAGTTGAGCTTCGACTTACGGATTGGAATCTTGTGCTTGAGGGCGTAGGAGTTGACCAGGATGCTTGATTGCGCGCCTGTGTCAATGACTCCAGTAACGAGTTCTCCTGTTGAGAACGCGCCGATCGTGACGGTAAGACGGGGACAGATGCGAATATAATGGTCCACACGCCTTGTTGAAGGTGCCGTCATGACAGCGTAGGCTCGGCCTATGTCCTCAGCAGTTATCGGCGGGAGATTCTCGATCGTACCGTTACCGTTGGTTTCCAATACAAACCCAGATCCTCCGAACATGGCTCCGGCCATCTGAAAATCGTTGGCACTGAGGGTGAAGGTAGCTATGTCCATGCACCCTCCTGGGTACGTGAAGCTGAATGGGATGGAGTCTAGGTCGTCAACCGTCATTGTCGCAACATTACCGACAACTATAGGTTCCGAAGCCTTGTCTTTGTGCGGAATCTGCGTTTTACCTGGGGCAACCCGGATGACGGGCTTCTTGGGTACCGGCCCATCCTCCACAGCTTGCATGGCTAGCTGGATTAGTATGCCTCCCAGGTCTGGCGCGACGGCGCAGAGCTCTCGGATTGTTACGTTAGTCTTCTGCTCCATGATGGCTTCGGCACGTCTCCACAAAGCTTGTTCGATTTCAATCTTCACCGGCGAAGGCCTCTCCCCTCTGTCGTTGGGCTTGTTGGGCCCCGATCGGGTCTCACCCGGGACTTTGGTGTTTTGCGAAGCCGCTTTCAAAGGGACTTCTATGTTAGATTTTGGGGGTATGAAGTTAGGGTTTAAAGGGGTGAAATCTTCGTCAACTTCTTCTACTGTAACTCTCTCAGTTTGTGGGCCATGGACCCTTTGTCTCTTCTCGATCGCATCGAACCCGGAAGGGGTTATCCTTTTGTGCTTCTCGACAGGCATGACATCAATGCGAGGAAACGATTCGTCATCCGGAAGGTAACCGTACAGGCGCCGCGTCCCGTCGTCGTCGATTTCTAGAGACCAGTTGAATTCTTTAGCGTGATTGGCCTCCACCCACTCTTGTGCGGCTATGTCGACGCCGATAGATGACTCTGGGTCTGAAATGGCTTTGACGACGCTGGCAGCTGCCGAGGGAGCGGGGGTAGCCCGATCGGTTCTGGGTTTCTGCATTCGGTTACGCCTTTGGGTTTCATAGGCCTTGTCTTCCGGAATCCTGTTTCTCTGTCTCAGTTGGTAGTAAGCTTTCCACCGCAAGTGTTCGTTGCCAGCCGAGGTGTTTTCCCAAATCCAATGGAGGCCCTTGAGGACTACCCCATCTTCATTTCTGGCTTCAAGGACTATATGGCTGGGCAACTCGATGCATTTTAGCTTGGGATCACTGTTAGGTCCTCCCAGGTACCAGCGACTGTCCCAGTGCATGATTTCTTTGTTCGCCATCAAGGTGGCGTCTGGGCAATTGCTAACGAAGTGTTCCTTGCTGAGACAACCGTAACAGTTGAAAGAAACCTGTTCGTATCTTTGGCCACCTCGTCGGTTACCTCGGTAGCCTTGCGGTCGGGCCGAAGCCGGCATGACGTCGACTCCGTCCCAGGTTTGGGGCGTCATCTGGTACGACTGTGGTTGGTGAACGTATTGGTTGGCGAACTGGGAAGGTTGCGTTCCTGGGTAGTAGGTCCTAGTGATCTCGTTAACTTCCTCTCTCGGCAGCGATCGGGTCGCAGCCAGTTGGATCTTAAGCTGTTCGATGCCGTTGACTAGAGTTTCCATCATCTTGTCAGTGGTCGCTGGCGCATCGTCCTTCTTGAGGAGGGTCATGTTTCTCCCGTCAACGGTGATGTTCCCCGTCGCAGGCTTGATGACCAAGGATCCAGGCCGATCGTCAGACTTCTGGGTCAGTTCTTCACTTTCGGGTGTTGCTTCATTCTTGATGATACCTCTCTTGATCTGGTGGTTCTCCAGGTCGCCTTCGGTGGCAAGCAACTTGTTGAGCTCCTCTTGCAACTTGGAGTATGGCAAGGCTTTGACTTCTGCCAGGGACTTCCTAGTTTCGGTTAGTAGCTTGCTGATGAACCTCTTGCTCAACGGTCGGATCAGTCCCGCGGTTAGCTCCTTTTCTCGGTAGTCAGTACTTTCGGCTCTGACATCCTTCGTGAGGAAGCGATGTCGGTCGATGTAGTCCTTGATTTCAGCGACGGACCGAACGGACTGAATGCGGCTATCCTCGAAGTCGTGCAAGATGTCCAGAGGGGATGTCAATTGTCGGTCATCCTTGAACCTGTAGGCGGCCTTGAGTTTGGTCTTGGCGTCGGCCCAAGTGGTGATGTCCTCCAGGTGCATCTTGATATTCTGGACCACATAGTTGGTCTTACCGTAGAAAGGAAGCAGGCTGACCCTGGAAGAGGCGTCAACACGTCGATGCTCAAATGCATTCTCGACCATTTCGAGCCAGTTAGTAACGTTAGTCCCGTCGAATGCCAGGTGAGGGTGAGAGCCCAGGTCAGGTGGCAAAAGGAGGTTGAGCCGGCTGAAGGCATTGCCACCGCCGCTAGGAGCAGCGATGCTGGCCGGAACAACCGGAGCAGCCTGAACGTTAGTAACCACGGGCTGAGAACGCAAAGCTGGGGGAAGTGGTTGAGGATTTGGGGCTGTCCCGATCGACTCAGCACCAGAGTCATCGGCCACTGCGGCAGCCAGTGAAGCGTCAACGAAAGGCATGCTGTTGTCGTCGCTGCTGTCCATGTTCTCGTCGTGAGACATCGGGGTCAAACTGATCTGTTCTGTCTGAGGTTGTTTTGTTTAGTTGTAAGTGAAGGGGTAAGGGTAACGATGATTCTGTCGTAGACAATAACTGTAGTCTTCAGCGTCGTTGTTGTGAAAGGACGAGGAGGTTATCAGGGACCCCCCATCTATGTAAAGCGAAACCATCTCTCGCTTCTTCCCGCTAGTTCCCGTGCGGGAGCTGCCGTTCTCCACTCTCTCTCTCATTGCCGTCTCCCTCTCCCGTCTTACCTCTCTTTTCGTGACCTGGCAGCCACTTCATCCTTCGGGATCCATATCGGGTGTAAAAGTAACACCATGGCTCTCCCAGATCGGGGATGATCCGATCATGTTCCTCTCTTCGGGACCTATATCCGGCAACTGACTGCCATGGCTGTCCTCGTTATTCCTCACTTGGGACCCATATCGGGTGCGTTGGCACCATGGCTGTCCTCATTGTTCCATCACTTTTTCAGGAATCCACATCGGGCGCACTCGCCATGGCCATATTCCTGGATCGGTGATGGGCCGACCTTTCCTCACTCGGGACCCATATCCGGCAACTGACTGCCATGGCTGTCCGTCTCCTCATCCATCGGGATCCATATCGGGCAGCTGACTGCCATGGCTCTCCCTGATCGGGGATGAGTCCGATCTCTCTTCTTAGGGCGAGAAGGCCCATACGCCGAGTGCGGCGCCCCTAAACATTAGTCGTCCCCGTATAGTATTAGCATTACCCACGATGGACGTGGCCAACATCCACCGTGGTCTCTCGTATCAAGCTGCCGCTAACTCGTACCTTTCCGAAAGAAGAAACCCATCCGGGGGCTTACCTAAATAGAACAATGAAATCGCAGTCCGGCTGCTTTGCTAAGAAATCTCTTCTCGTCACGCTGCGCCCTAGGAGGGCAATGGTCTCGGACCTTCACCGATCCCTAGACAGCCGTCTTATTCTCGAGTTCGTGGTCTTCGTTGGTTGGTTGGTTGGTTGGTCTCATAATCTGCAAGGTGTGGTCCGATGATTCAGAGGGCCTCATCGGGCCGAAATAGAACGCCTCACCGAGGACACCAATGAAACGCACCCTCTGGCGCTTCATAGGCACGGTTATTGCCTAGGGCAATAGCCGGCCCACAGGCGACTAGGGGGTGGTTACCTAGGAGACCGGGTCGCGAATCCGGCACTTCCATAGGATTTTCCATAGGGTGGTAACTTGGCAGGGTAACGGCACCGCGAATATGTCGAATCGAAGGTCCAGAAACCGGGAACGAACAGATCGTAGCATTCCCGTACTGATAGCGAAGTCGGAAGACTGAGAAGGGAGGAGGTATAGAAGTCCAATACGTAGTCGGGCCGAAGGAAGTCAAGGGACGACTACGTTGGACCCGACACCAGGGTCGGTCCGAACGGACAACTACTAACCCAATTACCGGAACTGGGCAGTCATAAGCGCAATTACGAAGAAACGGTGGATTGTAATGAATGAATGAATCGAATTGAAGGGCCGCCGCCCATGCCAGCTAACTACTAGGTCGCAAAGCGACCCGGGGAAGGCCTCCTTCTTATAGCCATATGCGAAGCCGTAAAAATGAAGCCAGCCAGAGTAACGATACTAGTTTCTGCCTCTCTCCTCCGTAGCTAGCAGGGCACCGGGTATGGCCCGATCGTAGCGCTCTTAATTGACTGCCGTCAATCCAGCTGCTTCACCACAGAACAGATCAGTAGACTGTAATCCAAAGGACCGTATCACAGAAGGACCATCTGATACTAACGGGTTTTCTGCACTCGAAGGGGGCAAATCCGACCCCTGAGAGGATCCCTGAGCCGACGCCATCGTACTGCGTACAAGGCCACGTACAACAGAAGGTAATAAGATATGGCAGGGTATCCGAGAGTTCGTTATGACGTCGCAGGAAGCCGCAGGATGTTGTAAGATCCAGTAGGATGCTGTGCGTTGCGAGACAATGTGTGCGGATACGGCTGGACGTGATAGGCGACGGCAGGATGTTGCAAGGCCTAGTAAATGCCACAGGATCCGGCAGAGCACTTCAGAATATGCCAGGATAAGCCAGAACACTCTATAATGCTTCAGCAAACTGTATGATACGATAAATCGTAGCAGAACGTGGTATAATACAGAAAAAGGTCGTTGACTATGGTGACGACGGTTCATCTGTTGAAGGAAAATCTGATCGGTGTCTCAGACCAGCTGCGTGGCAGAACGTTCAAATTACTCCTATTGGTCAGAATTTTAGCGTAGTGGATCCAATTCGGCCGGATGTATCTTTTTCCCCGCTTTTTCCCAAGCAGCTGGTCTGAGCTTCTGAGATAACTGCATTGGTCAGGACTCAGACTCTCTGATCGTGTCACCTTTATACGCACGAACAAACAGGTTGCTCTTCAACAAGTCGCCTTGGCCGTCGCTTTACTTCGCTTTACAATTCCAGAAATTCAATTTGGAGCCGGCCGATCCAGACTATCGGATCTCTGTCGAACAGGCACCGGCTTTGAAGCCCAGTGACCGCTTCATGTACACGAAACTTCGACCAGGTGTTAATAATCTTCCATTGCAGAGGCATTCCAAAAGCGGCAGTACACGGGAAAAGGAATCTTCCTAGTCTTCCTGAAGCGCTTACGGCTTGCACCCCTAATTCTCTCAATACTCATTGGTACCTCGTCGGAAACTCGCAAGCGACCTACACCTTCGATTCTCATATACCTTGCCGATTGGTTTACTTGGTAGGTATAGCCTGGGGCCAAGTCGAGTCTTACTATTAATGAATCCAGAGCAATCAGTTGGATTTGGCGGCCCGAACTCTACTGCGCGCATAAATGGCCGACATTATCTGACCTTCAGTTATAGTTCTGAACTCGCGTGTGGTAGCCCGTACGTGCCCGGGTAAATATTCATACCAACCAGCAATCTCACGCCTTCGCAGACGCAATATTACCTGTTATGAAAACGACATGACGCTACCGAGCATCCGAGACTAGCAGATCTCCAGAAGTGTTGCACCCTTGCCGCGACGTCTCCTTCCGCTAATCACCTATGCCCTTTTCGGCCCCGGGGCTCGGCATCGGGTGCAATTCCCGTTTTGCCGTAATATGGCCGTGTAATTACGGCATTCGTAAGACAGCCTACACCTCTAGGTATCCCATTTCTGGGCGCCGAGAAGTCTGTGGAGATGATCGATATATCAATATATATAAGCAGTCCTCATCATCCCGACGGCTATGTCGAGCGTTGATCCCTTGATTTGGACACGGAGCACGGAGCCCGGAGCTCGGAGCCTCTTGTCCATTTCTCTATCCCACTAGCTCCATGCTGCCCGTAGGACTACCTACCTAGACAGCTTGCCCTCATTTCGAACTGTGCTCGGCCATGTTGACTCCCTTCAACCCAGCCATCCAAATGAGTCAAATGGGTACAGCGCCGTGCCGGTAGTGTGTGTACGTGTGTAGGTATATTGTACCTGTACAAGACCTGGGAAGTGAAGTCGCCTGAAGAACCGTTTAACACGTGGGTAGGTCCCCAGGTTCATCTTCTCATATAAACAACGGCTGGATCCTTCGGAAATCCACATGCTCGCTACCATCTTACTCTTCGTAGTTTAAGATTCAAGATGCAGCGTTCGTGGCTCCTCGCTCTGGCTAGCAGCCAGCTTGCCGCGTGCGGCAGCGTGCTCTGGGATGGCCGGTTCAACGACCTCACATCAGCTACCGACCTAAACAACTGGTCCTGGGCAAACCAAGTTGGTCCATACCAGTATTACATTCACGGCTCCGGCGAAGTGACCGAATACGTGAACCTCTCGCCCGATTACAAGAATCCCGCCGATACCAGCTCCAGCCAGGGTGTCAAGATCACTCTCGACTCAACCGCGTACTGGAACGGGCAGACGATGCGACGCACGGAACTGATTCCGCAAACGACGGCCGCCATCAATGCCGGCAAGGTGTGGTATCATTTCAGCATGAAACGCACCGACACCAACCCGCCCGCCACCACGCGTGAACACCAGATTAACTTCTTCGAGAGCCACTTCACCGAGATGAAGGTTGGCTGGCTGAGTGGTTCCAGCGGCACATCCGACCCCAACATCAGGTGGATGGTCAGCAGCCAGACGCAATGGGAGACGGAATTCACGGCCGACGTGTGGCACAACGTGGCTTATGAAATTGACTTCAGCGCCAACACCGTGGCCTTCTGGCACTCGACCGGATCCGACGACCTGGAACTCACCGTCGAGGCCGTTTCGGCTTCCACGTCCAGCAACGGCGCGGATTGGCACTTGGGCGTGTTGGAGTTGCCCCGTGACGGCTATCCCGACGAGAACGAGGATCTGTACTTCTCCGGCGTCTACATCGAGAGCGGTAGCTTGACAACCTCCGTGATTGGGCCAGGTGAGCAAACATGGTGTGTCCGTATCCCTGGAAGTGGATTCCTGACATGCTTTCTAGGTTCGTCTGTCGGGGTTCCTGGAAACAGTACTACGACGGCGGCTAGCACCACCACAAAGACGACCCTCTCAACATCTACTACGACCGGAACCGTGACAAACACCACGACATCGGCACCCACGACGGCCACGACTACTACCACAACAAAAGCACCAACGACAACTACCACGACGTCAGCACCTGCGACAACCACGACGCCAAGCTGCACCTCTCCTGAATACGGGTGAGCATCACTCCTTTTCTGTTAACTTGCCCCCTCTCCTGCAATCCATTACCCGCTGACTTGAATGCGTGATATCAGGCAATGTGGCGGCATCGGCTGGGCGGGCTGCACAAGCTGCGTGTCGGGAACCACCTGCCAAGTGCTGAACGACTACTATTACCAATGTCTGTGATGGGATGTTGCGAGAGATTTCATATAACTTATAAGGTAATTTTCAGTATATATTTTGGTAGTTTTTCTTCTTCACGCCTCTAGGATTCGCACATTTGGAGCAAAGACAAACCCATAGCATATAACCAACGTGGCGATTTCTTCGACAGGTATGCGAATTCCATGAATGGGCATATGCAGCAACCCCTCAACATACAACCCGTCCGGATAGCATCCAGTTGTATTTAGGACCCAGTCAAAGGCCATATAAAAGCCATCATCTCACAATGGTGCAAGTACAAGATGTAAGTCGCTAGATCAAGCACATAAGAAAAGAAACGCGCCATCCGGCACTCTCGCAAACATAACAGAAGCAGAGAAGCCGAAAGTAAGCGCTCGCCACAACATCTTCGCCCAGCATACATTCCCAGACTCTCGCCATAAGAACTCCCCATTCCAAGTTTCCCAACTCCGAATATACCCGCCAATTGGCCCGTACGACGAACCACGGCTGATGAACATCATGAAGTCTGGGGAATATTGCATGTTACGACATCAGCCATCCGGCGAGACCGTTGCTGTGTTTACGCTACTGATACACGGCAGCAGACGCAGCCGGGCATATATTGGTTCTCCAGTCAGGGGGTCTTATACAGGTATTCATGAGTTGACATCAACGACCGGAAGCAGGTTCCAAGTAATGTGACGGTCATGCCCAAATATCACACGCCGATGACCGCGGATATGCACTCAGAGCGCGCAACACGGCGCCCCGACAATTCTCTGCCCTGTGTTTGGATCAACCAACTGCCGTCGCACGTTTGGGCGATGCAACCCCCGCCGCAGAGAATGAGCATTGCCGTGCGGCGTGCGCCATGCCCCGGAGATCTCGATGCGCGTGTTCGGATCTGGTTCGGCATGATCTTGGTAGGGTGCGTGCATCTCGTAGGAGATATCCGACTTGCAACGTCGCAGTGCAGCAATACCGTCCCAATATGTTCCCTACCTACCTAGGTAGACTGGCAACAGTTCATCGTTTAAGTTCATGTGGGCGCTACACTACAAGGACGCCATAACCAGATCGGACATGGCATGCAAGTATTGATAACCGGGAGATATTCACGTCGTGCTCCTACATCAAATGCGGAACAAGGGTTCAACCCATGAACGATCGGTCAATTCCACGAGGCGTTTACTACCTGCTATGATTCGCCCGCCTACATGATGCAGAACGCCCCATGTTACCATCCGTTTCCGGGGCAATCAGCCGTTGCCGATGTTGTGGACCAGTCCAACGAAGCTCATCCAATGAACGAGGCACCATGACTGACAGTCTACAATTCATTGCCGAGCATAGCCGAATCCTTCTCCGGGTATGGCTTGGACACGTCGCCAAGCGGCCATGTCTCCCTGGCACCCGGCTGCCACTCGTAGCCGCTCCAGATTTGCATCCGGAGGCTGTCCTCAGTGTCAATGCCAAAGAGGTACAGGAAGTCTGCAACGCCACGTTAGCAAGGCATTCATCAGGTAGGCTCTCCAGGGGACTCCTCACTCCGTCCATGTTTCGTGACCAGGCTTGGCTCAGACGTGTAAGGCCCAGACAGCTCGTACCAGTGAGAGACACTGGGTTGCCATCGCCACCCGTTGAAGTTTTTGAGGTAGTATCTGTCGTCCTCGGCAGACTTCCCGACAATGTCGATTTTGCCGGGGGCCCAGTGGACCACCTGCGGCGTCTCCGAGAACTTGCCGCCCAACGTCTCCCAGCCAACCCACCTTGTGCCATCCCAGAACTTGTGATTCAGTACGCCGTGCTCGTCGATCGCCCACAAGTCAAGTCTGTTTTCACCCCAGGATGTGATTCTAGGAGTTCCGGGGAAAGGTCCGCCTTCGAGGTCTTCCCAGCCGTTCCACTGGTAACCGTCCCAGAATTTGTGCACCACCGAGCCGGTGTCGCTCGAGAGGCCGACAATGTCAAGACGGCCCGGGCCCCACGACGCAAGAGAGGGCGCGAAGACAATGTCGCCGCCGAGATCTTCCCATTCCTTCCCCTCGGGGAAGAATCCGTCGCCAGTCCACGCCTTGTGCAGGACCGAGCCGTTGGGAGCAAGACCAACGATATCAAGGCGGTCAGCAGCCCAAGCATACGTGCTGGCTACCAGAAACTTGCCGCCGAGATTGTCGTCCAACTCCCAGGACGGGCCCCAGCTTCCATTCGCGTAGTACTTGTGCTTGACGTTCCCGCTGGAGGCGTCGACCCACACGATATCGAAGCGGCCGTGCTCCCAGGATGTGACAGATGGGCAGGTCGCATCCTTAGACGGGATGCGTTCGAATCTCTCAGGCTGCCAGTCGTAGCCCGTGTCGAACTTGTGCCAGATGGACCCGTCAGGGGCGACACCGAAGAGGTCAACACGAGGGTCTCCCCAAGAGACGGCCGACAGACACGAAGGGTCTGCGGCGGCCAAGGTGGCCTAGGGGATGTTAGTAGGACGTTGTCGCCGGACCAACTCGGAGATGTACCTACCACAAGGGAAAGAAGGAAGGGGGTTCGCAGAATTCTACCCATATTGAACAACCTCACTTATTCAAATTGCACGGGGGTAGATGGTGAAGGCAGACCATGTAAACCAAATATCCAGCTCCTGGCGTACACACCTACCATTATATACATCCATTCAAACCCCCAAACCTCCATTGCCTGCCAGAACAGATCGCCCAGCCTCCCAGATCCGCAACGTCCATACGTCATGGATGTGACAACCGAGAAGAATCATGATATCCAAGACATCGTAAAACAAAAGACCACCACCGGCACACGGATCCCGGCAACGTGAGTTCATGATAGGCCCCCAAGCGCCCAATTGCCAATCTCCCGCGCATTCCACGGCCTGCCGCATACATATTGCAGAAAGAGGCTAGCTGTTGCGGCTGCTGTTGCCGCGGTCAACGAGGGAGGAAAAGCAATCAGTCCGTGTCGTGTCCACATTTACAGAGACAGTGCGCACATAACGACGCACATAGTCTCAGATTAATTGGGGGACCAAGGCGCTGTTGTGACTGGCAGAACCCTGGTCCCCTACCGAGGATCATAGCATGTATGAGTAACCTTCAGGGGTAGGTGGGTGATTTCTTATTCTGCGATCGGTGAGTATACTCGCGTTGTACCTATCGCACAGAGAATGAACGTATCAGGTAATGGAATTACACGGCGTTGAGCAGTCGAGCGCGCTTTTGGATGATTGCTGAGACATCTACGGACTACCCACCGAGCATCTAACCTGATGCCAGGCAAGGAACAGATAGATCCATGCTGGGGCTGCAATAACACCGGATCGAATATCTGAATGAAAACCTATCTGAGAAACGATGAGAAGCCGAAGCTGACCGGGAGAGAAGAGAAGGGAGAGGGAGAGAGGGATACCTAGGTTCCTCAGTTACTGATAAATACAGGCGCCCAGCTGGATCATATGATCTCATGTCTCTGTGCGTCCGTATCCTCCGACCTCCCTTAGGAACCATGATACAACACAACCGCTACCTAATTGATTAGTCTTCGAAAGCGACAGAGAGAGTTCAAAAGCAACTCACCCTGTAATACTACAACACTCAGCTCCAGCCTCCGACTCAATACCCAAGACATCCGGCAGCTCGGAACGGTTTCCCCCAAGACAAGGAACGCATGCGGCATGCGGCATCCATAGTGTAGGTGGATTTGTAAGTGGCAACTTGGAGTCTCGAGACCTCAACATAGCCCCAACGTCGAATAATCAACGATTCAACCGTATTACCAATGAAGACACTCCAACTTAACCGACGTCTAACAACCCGCACAGCAGCGTAGGTGACTCCACAATCCAGTTTTGCCTCGTCGGCGCGGCGTCGCGGTGCCGTTGTCGAAGGATAGGTAGGCGGGTTCACGACCCGTGCGACGCGTGTGTTGGTGTTAGTGACAGTGGATGACGAGTCCCAGAGCTGCGCCACAGCCGTTATAAGTAGCATCTACATATCAAATGGTTATCGCCCGGCACGGATTTCTAATAAACCGTAGGACCGGACAGGTAGCTAGTACCGGGATATCCACTCCTGGTTTCCCGTTACATGCCCAATGGAGCGAGGAGTCCGTGGGGCTCGGGACAGTAACTCGGGAGTTGTTACACACATATAGGTAACTCGTGTTTGTTACCGTATTCTTACGTCGGTGGCGGCCTCTAGATAGTACGGCAGAGACGGCAGAGACGGCAGAGCCTGTCTAGAAGGCCTTCCGGCTTCCGGGCTCCGGGCATTCCGTACCAAATCCCCATACTGCATCGAAGCCTTCGCGAACTCGGGCGCACTTGGAGACGATCAGGCGGCCGTGAGGCAGGACGCGATGGCTAACTATACGCACGGGTTACATAATACCGCCCGCTTACATAGGAGGTACATAGTACACACGGGTGCCACGGTGCTGGTAGGGCTGGATCCGGGGTGCACACTAAGCGTTCCGAGACGTCGCCTAGTTCCCGGCCTATTAAACTCTAAATCCGCCTTAGCGCGGCCCTACGCACCCGGCCCTCCGCATCCCTCCGGGGCCCCATCATTCGGGATTCTCGGGCCCCCATGGCACGAGGTCCGTTTTTCGATCGGTGATAAATACCGTCACATGGGCAGGTAGTTGCCACGAGGGCTGGCATCTAGACTAGTTCGTGGGTAATCAATCGCATTACGAAGTGTCTTTGCAGATTTACTTCCCGGATTGACCGGGCGAGATCACGATCTTAATAATTCTACCGGTACATCGCTTTCTTGATGCATAAGCATAATGCGACTTATCTCGTTCAATTCCGATGATGAGTCTTCATTTCTCTTGTATTGCACTCGTAGACCAGATACCAACCCCAAAGCCGTGTATGTTACCGTAGCGATACTACCACAAATCGCAAAACACCATAATGCGAGAAATCGAGGTGGCCGGTGGCCCGGAAGAAGGTGGAGCTCGGATAGACGGGGAACAGCGCACGCTAGATCCGAATACCAAGTTCGTCGTACCGCACTGTACCTAGCAAGCCGGCTAGAGTCAGCAGAAAACATGCCTAACCCAAGCATGTACTTCGTATGATTCGGGACTATTTGGCGCTATCTAGCATGCTGATAGGTAACCCGTAAATAAAGTATGTAGATCCAGTTCCTGAGATTGGTAAGATGTATCACGCGCCCCGCGTCACGTCGTCAATTACGGACTATCAACCGGCTGAATTGCGTGTAGTAACGAAGCAACGATTGAGTTGTTTGCTTAGAGTACAAATATTGCATGAACACATCGATACCCAGTAATACACACATGCACATACAGCAGGGAACGGTAATT
Organism: Xylariaceae sp. X802; assembly: GCA_028637635.1. Taxonomy (NCBI): domain Eukaryota; kingdom Fungi; phylum Ascomycota; class Sordariomycetes; order Xylariales; family Xylariaceae; species Xylariaceae sp. X802. Next base: position 2,664,796 of record JAJFDH010000001.1, on the reverse strand, counting down.
GTATGCATCTGCGGGAACTACCGTGACCCAAGCCACAACCAGTAACACTAAAAGCACACGGCACCTCCACCACCGACGTATGCATTCCGTACTTCCACACCATCAACCCGTCAATATATATAAATAGTCCGCGCAGATGCGTTTATAGTGACAGACAGATAGTAAAACACTGAACGCACTACTAGAATAGCACGTAGAACACCTAGAAGGCCTGGCAAGTAACGAAAGTAGTAGTTGATATATACTATACAGTCTAAGTCTAGATAGTATAGATAGAAAGACCTAAAAATCCAAAAGGCTGGGACCAAGTGTCGCCAAGTTGAAGTATCCCAGAAATAGCGCCCGTTTCTCGTGTTCCCCAGCGCCCGCATCCCAAAAAACGAAAGTAAGTCCGGAATCTCAAGCTCCGTATGCAATACGCGTACCCAATGCCCCCCAAAGCCCCCCATCCATCATGCAATTGATCGCCCTTTCATCCAGAAACCTATCCCCCTGTTTGCTGCCCCCTAGGCGTGACTTCATCATCATCATCGTGATCCGTGCAGGTGAGTGTCTTAGTTAGAAGTGTACTGCGCAACGTAGGCAACTTCCATATCGCTTCCAAACCCGCCAACAGTCTGGGCATTGGGGCTACCGGGCTATTGATGCTTGAGTCAGTCATGCATCCTACTGCGAGCAAACCTCACTCATGGGCTATATTTGTCGGGGTAGGAGACTTACGAAATCGCCACCAACGGCAACGTTGAGGAGGATGTACAACTCGTTCTGGGCCAGACTCGCCCATGTGGCTTGGTCGTTGATGCGGCTGCCGGTCACTTGGAAGTATTGGTTGCCATCAAGCAAGAAGTTGATGGACTCATCCTGCCAACTAGAGGGCGTGCGGTCGATGGTGACCTGCCACACGTGGGTGCTGTAGTCGGGCACGGGCGTGTTGCCACCAATACCGTTAAACTCGTTGCAAATACCACCAGGCGCCACGTTGCAGTGGACAGTACCGAAACCGGTCAGTTTGCCGTCGACCATCTCCAGGATGTCAATTTCACCACATGCCGGCCACTGAGCACCGCCGGTTCGAATCGAGTTACCGAGCATCCAGAAAGCGGGCCAGAGACCCTGCTTTTCCTCCTGCGTGTTGTTGCCGAAGCGGATCTCCGCAGCAACTATGGTCTGCTTGCCCGCGGGAGGAGTGAATGTGTATGTGGACTCAAGACGAGCCGAGGTCCATTGTCCGTTGCTGTCAACTTGCGGTACAATCTGTAGCGTCTTGCCGCCGGAAAGCTGGGAGTTTTCTACACAACTCGACAATTAGCCACTGCCATGCTGAGCCGAGCAGTCAAAGCCAGCAGATATAGAGAGAAAGGCAAGCTAGCAACTTCAAGCCACATACCGCGGGAGTTGGTGTAGGTTTCGAGCTCGCCATTGGCATTGTTGGCACTCTGGATAACGTTCCAGTTGGCTGGGTTAGGCGGGGAGCCAGCAGTGCCCTCGAAGGTTTCCTGCCAGGTGATGTCGAAGCCATCGATGGCCGGAGCGTTGATCGCAGCGGCGGACCCCAGGGTCAGGGACAAAGTTAGGAGCGTGGACAACATGATGAAGTATGTAGTATATGTAGTATATACGGGAGGAGAGTGAAATATACAGTCCGAAGAGGAGAAGTGATGAGAATGAATACTCAGAGTGCTGCGAAGGTCGAGTTCAGAGTGAGGAACAAAAGAGCCATTGCTTCAAGGGGAGCGGGCCTCTTTATACACTTTCAAGGCAAGATGAAGAACAAGACACAGGTCAGGCGCGCTGCGTGGCAAACTCGCTGCTGGTGTAAGCCCAGGTTCTCGTGCGATAACACAACAAAAACAAGAAGACAATTCATGTGATGCAGCACGAGCGCAGGCCCGGCGCGTGGAATCATGGGCCAGAACCCCCAGACGATTGACCCTAGAGGCTTAGAAGCTAGGCCATAAGGTTTTCGATAGGTCGTGGGCCGGTCGTGGGCCGGTCGTGGGAACAGTTGGGCATACCCGCAGCATGAAAATAGATTCCGCAAGTGGAGGCCGTACCAGTAGTCCGCTACCCGCAGTCTGAAGTACATAACAAGGGGGCATTACTAACCTAGGCCTGAATCATGAACTCCCCTTTTCGGAACCTGTGCTATCACTTCTACGTTTCCTGAGGCTTGGGCCCGTAGCATTGGCGCGATTTTAGATCCATTCGTCGTCCCTCGGCCGCCCGCGTGCCGTGTCTGCGGGTCTGCGTCGCTTTGAAAGCATGAAGAAATTTGTAAACTGCCATGAGCCCTTAGTAACATCGGATTATTCAAGGCGATCTGCCTAGTTTTCCCTGCTTCTCGCAGAGTGCCGTCGCGAAGTGCCGTCGCGTTGACGCGCAAGCAGTGGCAAAGAAGTCGAGCCTCGGAACCTGCAAGAGCCTCGACACGGACTCGATATTAGCCGATATACCATATGGGGAAGTACAGGAGAATGAATTCCAGCGTTCTCTATATCGAATACCAGCACAATTCACGGGAAAGAGTCGTTATGTCGGATGATGCCAATGATGCCAATGATGCCAATGATGCCAATGGGCCCTTAATCGCTTGCCTATACACAAGGGTCGGCGTATGAGTGCGCCATATCCCGTGCGGCGCTTGTCATGCGGTATGGGCCATCGTCGTGGTCAACCGTCCATGTGAGCCCCATAGTTCTAAAATGTATGGGACACGTTCCCGGGAACGTGTACCTGCGCGGCGGCGCGCCAACTGCAGGAATGCGGCACGGAAGCCGCATCTACATGAACCAGGTATGGCATCGCGCAACCCCTTCTCCACCCATCTCATGGCCTCCGTCATGTGCAGCCAGGGACCTGGGGTACCTGCGGGTCTCTCGGGCGGCCCACAGAGGCCCTGCCCGATTAGGAATCTCGGTATTGCCCGAGAAAGGGCCGGCAGTTGTAGCATTCGCAGATGCCAGAGAGTCCTGGATTTGTGGCCTACGTAGTCGGGGCTCTGATCTGATCCTCTGTGAGCTTGGAAGTCGGACTGTTTTCCAGGCTCAATATTCACCGGATTGCTAATTGCTAACAGTGGCGTCGTTCGCTGAGGGCTCGCCACCCCCATATTCCACAGAGTCTCAAAGACATGATTGATTAGAAACCATCCTGGGTAACGTTAGCCTGTAGACTAGGTAGGTAGTCGATTTAGTATGAGCCTTGCTACCCGGGTACTCCTCGGGCCGGTGCGGTCTGCCAGCACACTGACGGCCCGATTGGGGTTTAGATGTTACCTACATCGACACTTGGTGGCTACCTATAATCATCAACTGCACCCACTCTTATGATTGCATCCTCCGTGGTCTATCAGCATCCTCCGGAGCTTGGTTACGTTCTCCGTGGCTTGGCTGTTCTCCGTAGGTTGAAGACTTCGCCTATGTATGTAACTTAATAATGTGATGCGTTTGCGACGAGAAATGGCCAAGTTCATTCCGACCGTCGGAGCGCCGGCGGACTGTACCGGCCCGAGGAGTGCCCGGCTAGCAATGCTCTTTATAAGTGGATTTACGAGATCCCCACGCATGCTTCAGTCTTCAGTTCAGTGGGCCTTCTAATTAGCAATTTAGCATCCATCTACACTAGTCGGACGCTATCTTGGAATGTCGTCGCGGCACTCGCCTACCCGTGCGCCGTCTTGTAGTGTACGAAGGCCGCGCTCAGTCGATGGGTCGTAGCGACAGAGCTTCAATCTGTAAGAAGCAGTCCGTACGTCGAATTGCACCGCGGTTCCTTTCAACTCGTAACGTTGTTGGGCAGGCCGTTCGATGTCTGCGCGTCTTGGTCCCGGCTTCTAACTTTGTTCACAGCAAAGCAATTGCGCGCGTGACACTGAAATGGTTCGCGCCCACATACTGTGTAGGAGTACACGCAGTTGAGCTAACCAGAGACAGTCATTAAATCCGCGAGCCAACGTAGCGGAAGATAACTTCACTAATTATCTCGATCGATGTACCGGTAGGCCGTGTAGGTACCTATTCTGAAACATCGTGCGCAAAGACGCCCGGCATGGCAATTCGGGACGAACAGCACCCGGTGAGTAAAGGCCTCAAATGGATTGGAGATGGGAACGGGTGACGTGGAAAATTGAGTTACGCGGACCACCGGGGCACAAAAACATCGCCGTCCGAATGTCGCAGCGAGGAAAGTAACCTACCCCATAGCTCACCAAATCTTACGTGGTTCCTGGCGCCGCGTTGCAACCCGCAGCTCAACGGCTAGATTCATTTACAGACCGTGGTTCTGGGCATCGTTGATCATGTCGATGCCCCGGAAGGGTATATTTTCGGGTATGATTCGCGGTGCGTTCAATAGGAATCCCGACAGACTAGGACTAAACAGCGATAAAACATCGTGCTAAGTGGGAATCCACAAGGAGTTGAATGCCGATTGTGTGCAAGCCCTGGCATGATCAGCAAAATGATATTAAATGATTAAATGACCTCGCCGAAGCAGACCGGGGTTTCAAACGAACTACCCGGCGTACATGCCGTGCTTGAACAGGATCATTGGAACCAGCCCTTCCGGCCCGATCTGCTCTCCAGGCCAAATTCGATGGTAACGTGTGATCGGTAAAACTAGGCTCGGGGCTCTTCATTTTTTTCTGAAGCTATGGTGGCGACCTTCCTCATCACTAACCAACGGCCGGCGTGAATGAGAGCGGCAAGTCGATATGACTGGGTTGTCCTGATCGAGTTCGGAGAGCGGGGTTCGGATAACTACCTACCTATTCAAACACATGCCCGAGGGAGTAGTGTGAGGAGAAATTGTTGCGACTGATGTGCGCGCGCGTAAAAGTCTCGGGGCATAAACTAACCCTCAGCTGATCAGCCTGATGTACCGGTATTGTCGCTTCGCGCTTGACAGAGCTTGACAGCGCCTCGATACACGTATGGAAACTGAAGATGATGACATGTTGAAGAGGAAAATTTGCGACACGACTGAGCAGCAGGGAGCCCAAGCATCTTATAGAGCATTTGAAGAGCTGGACCTCGTATTCACTTGAGGGCTAAGATTCGGATCTGCTAGATAACTCAGCCCAGCCGAGCCTGTTGTTTGTGGGCCAGCCTGCCAGGTGCGAAGTGGATAGTATCGGCGATCGGATCTCAAGTTTACAACTACACTAGGTAGATGTGGGGACGCAGCCGACAGGGGGAGCCTTTTGCTGGATCGCCACATCAAGCAAAAGAGCCTCGCAGGGCTAAACTAGTATGTAACGGTTCGTTATGGGCCCTTAAAGAGTCGGAACCCATCCTCTTCAAGTGGGACCTCCATCTCCTCATCTGAAGATTCTTCTAGTGCCATCTTCTGGCCGAACAGAGTGCCGAAAAATCTATCAATCGCCGTCTGTTCCCAGCTCCGCCGGTCTTCTGGTGCCATGAAATTCTGTAGTTTCTAAAGCAGGCTATAAGCAACCTGAGCCATTATAGAGATTGGACGGTTTGACTTACCGCCATTGGTGTAAAGCGCATTTTACGACCTTTGCTTGCCTTTGTGTCCACGTGACGCTTCGCTTTTGCTTCTTTTACGGCTGCGTAGCGAATGGTCGCGGCTTGTAACCCGGCTCCGGAACCGTCGCCGGAGCGTTGATCAACCAATTCTTTTACTATAGAATTACCATTAGCTCAACTTTTACAGGTATCGAGGAGTCGTTTGCGATCCGACTCACACAGCAATTGATAGAAATCGGCATCGTCATAGATGGATTCATCTTCATTGATTTTCTTTGCAGCTTGATATGGCGCGCACGACCGACTACAGTAAGGCGAAGTTAGCATTAGCGCTTCCACTCTTGGCCACTGCATCCCAACACCATGGTGGTAGGTTGGACCCGGGGACTAGAGATTTTCTCCTGAGTGTAACTGCGAGGTATAACTTACGGTGTCCGTGTGCGTTTGATGAGCCTTTCAGGTGCTTCCATCTCGGCAGCGAGTATCGCGGTAATGGGTTTCTGAGCATTGCTTGTAAATTTATGAGCTGAGCTGGAAGTTATGCTCGTTTTCTGCGCATCTCGAGACCACTAAGAAAGATTTGAGTATTCGAGATCTAGTAGAGATGTTGCACGGGAACATACCTTCTCAAGGACTTGTTGTCTCCGGGCGGCTTGGTGTTTCTCATGTAGCTCCATCCTCTGCCATAGAGTCGTGGTTGAAGTGTCATCAGCTTCCGCGTGTTTCCGCTTCTTTCCTTTATGGATACTAGAGCGGAAGTCATCAAGAGCATGCCAAAGTTGCAGAGCAGACTTCTCGGCCGCCTCGTAGGGTTCTACAGCTTGCTGCTCGGTCTGATCTGCATGCTCGAGGGAGTTTATAGCCACAATCTGGAACGGAATGTGTCAATATTGCAGGCTGGAGTGGTAAAATCACAAAGGGCCCGAGTAGCTACACCTCGCTGTGCGAGGGCAGAATGGGATGGGTGCCACAGCTTGCTTACCGACTTCTGGAGACGTATACGGATGTTGAGCAAAGCATCGAAACCCTTCCGTTGGCGCTGAACGACCCTTCCCTTCTGCACATCCGCGTCTACTGTCTTCAACAGTGATTTGATGACACTTTGTTCACCCATCATTTCTTTGACTGATGCTGCTATCCCGGACCCGTTCAGGTGCTTCGACTTGCCACCGCCGGTTTGCTTTTTGTCATCCTCCTCGTCATCTTCGTCTTCCCCGCTGCTTTCATTCAACAACTGGTCATCGTCATCCTCCTCATCGTCATCGTCGTCTTCTTCTTCTTCATCATCGATAAAACCAGATTCTTCATCACCAGATTCATCGTCACCAGATTCGTCATCGCCAGATTCATCATCGCCAGATAACTCTGCTTCATCATCAATAAAGCCACCAATTTCCGAGTCACTGGAGATACCCTCCTCCTCATCCTCACCATTATTCAGCTTATTATTCTCCTCCTCTTCATTATCCTCATCTTCTTCCTCAGACACCATGAAATCCGCAGCAGTAGGCCGTTTGGCATGCTTGCTTTTTGTAGGTCTAGGCTTCGAGCTTCCCCGGAAGATAAAATCCTTAAATTTTTCCTCGTCGCTCTCGCCAAAGGCTTCATCGCTGTCTATTTCAGCATCCTCTTGTCCCTCTTGGTCGGCCTCGAGATCAGCGACATCCGGATCGTCGAATTCTTCGCGGTCGTCGTCGTGGTTGGACGAGTCGTCACCATCAGCGTCCGGCTCTACGTGGCCTTCGTTTTCATCGTCATCGTCATCGGCTTCGAGAGCTTCGCGGGACACACGGGTACCCCGATACTTCGGACCAAGAAACAATGGCTCGTTGCGGCGCAGCTTGCTCTTGCTGCAATGTACTTAGTTAGGCGTCTCAAATAGTGTCGGCAAGTGCAAGAAGTAAATTGCGTACCCGACAGCCACATAATGCTCCGTCCCAGCGGCTTCGTCGGCGCTGCTATCATTACTGCCCTGGTCGCTTTCGACTGGGTTCGCGTCCGCTTCTGGATCATAGTCTGCCGATACTCACAAATGCGACGTGAGTATCATGTCCATAGAGTGATTCGTAGTTTCATGAGATTGAAGAAAACACCGGGAAAGCATACCTTTGGCCGGGCGCTCAACCAAGTCGGCGAGTTCCCGAGCGCGACCTCGTTTCGTACTCATCGCGTTGTTGTGTATGTTCACGTCTAAGTTGATGTTCAGGAGGACACGCGCTCATGCTCTTGCAAAGGAAAATTTTAGCGGTCAGAAATGGCAATATTTTGATAACGAGTGGGAACCGCTCTGCACTCTCCAAGTGCAACTCACCCCTGAGCTGCATGTGGTTATGTGCATGGGTTATCTATATTGCATAAGCCACTTATGTAATTATGCACATTCTCCAGACTGATGAACAGCCATGAATGATGTCCCTCATCATTCACGCTGTATGAGTTCAAGACTGTAAACGACCACACAAAGTTATGACAAATTAATAAATGACACTGTTACCAAGATTCTGAGTATCATTCGCTTCCGCGACGTTGCAATATCAGGAAAACAAACCACCAAGCTATTCACGTTTCATTCTCATTGCGCTTCAGCAAATAAGTCGGTTCCAGCCTCATGAAGAAAGCCACTTGAAGAGACTCAACATGAGAGCAACATCATCCCGGCTCTTCCAAACCTTATGTTCGCTTCGACATGAGAACCCATTGGTAAACTATACAGAGCTTATACTTGGAAAAACATGCAAAACCATACATCTAACGTAATCCAGGGTCTCCCACGAACGGGCTCCATCCCACGAATGCAAAGAGGTCTCCCCGAACGGCGAAAGATCAAAGACGTCGCAAAGGTAATAGCCGTGTCATCGGCGAAAGGTGGCGTAGGAAAGAGTACTGTAGCCGGTAGGTCCAGCCAGCATGCTCACCCCAAGCATAGACAGCGAACTAACATGTCCGGGTGCGGTAAGCAAATCTATCATTGTCCTTCGCACGAATGGGGTTCCGTGCAGGTATACTAGATACAGATATCTTCGGGCCCTCAATACCCACGCTGTTTGATTTAAGCGGCGAGCCGAGGCTATCGTCTAGTAAGTAGAAAGCATCCCGGATTCTCTACTCGGTTCTTTCTATCAAAGTCGGGATCTGAACCCGAACAACCACAGATAACCAGCTACTTCCGCTGTCGAACTACGGTGTCAAGACCATGTCAATGGGCTATCTCGTCGGCGAAGATGCACCCGTGGTGTGGCGTGGACTCATGGTCATGAAGGCTCTCCAGCAGCTATTGCACGAGGTAGAATGGGGTGGTCTAGACATATTGGTGCTCGATCTTCCTCCCGGCACGGGTGATACACAGCTCAGCGTGACACAACAAATTGTCCTGGATGGTACGAGCCTCCTTGCATGCGAGAAATGAAAGCAACTGACAGAAAGGCTAACCAGGCTCTGTCATTGTAACAACGCCCCATACCCTGGCGGTCAAGGATGCTGTCAAGGGCATCAACATGTTCAAAAAGGTCAGTGTCCCTTTGTTGGGTCTTGTCGAGAACATGTCTCTGTTCTGCTGTCCACACTGCCATCAAGACACGGCTGTATTTGGATCCAATGACAGAGTGAGGAGGCTTTGCCAGGACTACTCGATTGATTTACTCGGGGACATCCCATTGCACCAGAACGTGGGTGACGACGGGCAAAGAGGTAAGCCCACAGTAGTATCGGAACCCGATAGTACAAGAGCAAAGGCATTCATGGACATCGCTCGGCAAGTGAGTTTAAAGATAGGGCTGGACTACAAGTGAAGTGGGTACGCCATGACCGGAGAGTAGGTAGTGGCGAGGGAAATGACTGTACCATCATATGTATTACCACGTAAAAGCACGTTGTACGTTGACGGTTTGCACTGATTCTAAATGGTACACGAGATGGCAATTTGTCAGACGTGAATACCTAGGTATAGTGTAGACGCATCAAAATAGATCCTACGCCTAGACGTAGGTCGGCAGTCGCGCAGGCAGGCTGCATCTTTCATGTCCCGTATACGACGAGCACTTACATATCAACACAGAATAAATGGATCAAAAGGGTGGTGCGGTGGGAGCGACTTGGCTCGTATTGATATTGCTGAGTTCTTTCTCGGGCGCTTAGCGGAGGATCGCTGAACCACGATACAGCTTTCCACTCATAACACATGTTAGCATGCAGACTATGTGACAAAAGGGAGAGAGAAGGAAACAAAGCCTATGAGTCCAGATCAACACCTGACCCGATCCAACCGAACCCGAACGCCGCCGACACTACCCGATACCCTTTCCTCGTACACAAGAACTGGGGGCTCCGTTCCGCTTTAGGTCTGCGACTGTCATTAGTCCAAGTCCTCATTGGCTTGATAGATGTGGCGGGTCCTCGAAGGGTCTTTGCGCATTGCTTGTCCTGAGCCTGTAAACCCAACTGCAAATAAAGTAGGTCAGCAACCACATACTTGACGAGAGGGGAGCCCGTGGTGGCGTTAAAGGACACAACTAACCTCTCCCGTGGACGCCTTCCGGTGTACGAAACATGCTGTCCTTCTTTGCCTTGTTGGCCTTGGCAAATTTGGACTTGTTGTTGAACTCCTGCCATTTACTCTTGCCGGCCTCGAGCTCCTTTTTCGCCTTGATTTTCTTAGCCTTTGGCTTCGCATCGCCCGTATTGTTGAGGGCTTCCTCTCTGCTCTTCTGGGCAAGCTCGGCGTTGATGCTGGCGGCAGCGGATATTACACCCGGGTTTGTGGAAGTAGACGCGGTAGACGGTGGAGGTGGTGGCTGAGTGGGAGCGGTGAAGGGGTTGTTAACATTGGTCGGGGTGCCATCGGCCTTTCTCTTCTGTGCGACAGGGCGAATGTCTTTGGCGCGCAACTGTTCGGTTGTATCGTAGCTCTTGAATTTGACAACGTAGATGGGGGCGGTAGAGGATCCGGTGATGGACGTGATGCGGGCGGGGTAGAAACCTCTATCGCCGGACAGCCATTTCGCCATGACATTGTCATTGACCTTATAGTTTACGGGGCCCGAGTCAAGCTCTTTGTCATCGGGCGGCTGGGGTTTCTTGAAGGCTGGGTGGTTCTCTCGGGACCATTTCTCTTGTACTGGCGGCGGTGGTGCTGGTGGCGGCGCGGTTTGCGGCTCCAGAGATGCCTTTGTCGGCTTAAACTCAGCAAGGGTTTCGTTCAGTAGCGCAAGCGCATCTTCTAACTCAGACTTGAGAGCGAGCAGCTCTGCGTTACCTGGATCGTCTCTCAGGCCAGCGTCCACCACATCAAGCTAGGGAACGGTTGTCAGCCTTGGTCCGTAGAGGGGAGAGACGAGACTCGATGACGGAGGACCGTGAGTGCGGCTGTCAACATACCTGTTCCCGAAACTGCTTGATATCTTCCTCTATGCTGGCGATGTCAGCCATGGCAACTTGAAAACCGAGTCGATGATACGAGCGTAGAGATGGATAGAAATCGACGAGAGAAACAAGGTGAGTGTGATGATGGCAAGATGGATCGCGCTCAGGTACGAAGTACCAATTACGGATACCGTCGACTACACAGTGTGGAGTGTCAACGATGGTATTTTGCACAGTGATTGCCGCTGACTAACCTTGGAGCTTATCGATAGATAACTAAGGTTCTCGTCAGCCGCTGCCACCTGCCATATATAGCGCGGCGGGCTCCCGGCTCGGCGATTGATTCGGTGCCCAACATCAGCAAAGATGTCGTCTATTCGTAACTTGCAATCCAATCAAACCATAGCACAGCTCGACGCCCCTTTTCACTTACACGTCGCCCGGCATCATCTGAAAACCTAGGTATCTACTGGGTATTATATCTCTGAAATCCCTACCAGGACTCGTGCTCCCCAAGCAGGACTGCAGCAGTCCCTAAACATAGGTAGGCAACGCGTCAAACGCAGTTGCTCGGCCACGGACCACCATACCTCTCCAGCAGTTCACTATGGGCGTAGCAGGTCGGCGGCCAGGGAGTGCGGTAGACAGGCTGGGCAGTAGCGCGAGCACGTCGTGCGGGTCATAGGCGTGGTGCTGCCGACTCGACATGATGCTAATATGTGATACCACCAAGGCGCATATAGGGTCGCACCTCCATGGACGCTCCTGCATGTCAGCGGTAGGAGGGTCGCCTTAGGACTGCAAGGAGGGGGTTCGATGAAGCTGTTGGACTAGGAACGTCGCTTCTGCCAGACCCCGCGAGTCCCTGTCCCCGATGGCCTCACTCGCCGGGACTCGGGACTCGGGAACTTGGACGTTCCCGGGTATGTCCCAGCGAAGTCGTACACGAGAACATCAGCAGACGTGAATCCTTTCTTTCACAGGGCTGTTGTTCTCGCTCGGAAACTGTATGTGGATCCATACACGATATACGGCTCATGGGTTTGTTCACCATTCGCCATTCCTGCTCGCCTCTGGTTGAATCAGGTTCAACTGGGTCATCTCAATCTTTTGCCCCTCGCGGTGGCTATCCCCATGTAAAAGCTCTGCAAATAGTGGTCGTCCCGATTAAACGTCCATTCCTAACTCGGCCAATGAAGCAGCCAGCCAGTCTCCGATATCTGGCATGAAGGTGCTGGTACGCCATCACGCCAGTATAACGTGAGGCCGCTATGGCGAAGGTGAAAACAATGCCACTTTTCACTTCTATTTCTGGCCGCCCCCATCATTTCTTCGTATCTAAAAAAGGAGTCTGTGGCCGTATGCTGTCGAGTAGTTCTTGATAAATAAGTCACCACTCGTCTCATTCCTTAGATTCTCACCTGCGTTATATCTGTCGGCAATTTCTACCACCATATTGTCACCTCTTCCCCCAAGTCTCGACTTCATTTCTATACAACTTTTCATTGCCCCAGCGGCCCTCCTCCATTTCTCCTCTTTGCCTCTGCAGGATCCTTGTCCCCCTACAAGAATACTTTTCTGCGTAGTCAACCGCAAAAAGCAGGACAATTCAAGAGTCACAATGCCCTTCCTACATCGTTGTCACTCCAGAAATCCGACATCTGGGACATTTCCCGAGCTCTGATTGGAATAAGATTTTCGGTAAGGTCGCAAGGCCGCAGCTGGCCCTTTCCAATGCATCAATCCCTCGCCATCTCTTCCCATCCATGGTCCCTTTGACCAAGAGACGAGCTAGCCACGATAACAAAATGAGGCAACCAGGTTACCCGGCCGCGCTCTCCACAATGCCCTTTGTATACGCCTCCGCAATCTTGACGAATTCTCATTTGTTGATTGGTAATAGGTCCTACCTCGTCCAAATAATTTGAGAAAGGAAACCGAGCCCTTCCAGATGCAGATTCCTGTCCCTTCGCGCCTTGTCGGTAGCCTTTTTCCTGATTGCGAACCAGAAATGTAGAGGTAGCGAATCAACAACTCTCATGCGGGAAAAAGGGCTAGGCAACTACATCACAATGAAGCAAAGACCGACACCCCTGCAGTCACTGCCATGCCATGCGTCCGAGTCCCTTATTCCCTTCGGACTCGATTAAAACCGAGCTGGTCACCTAGCACTGGTTGCTTTGGCGAAAACTTGTCAAATAACTGTGCCTTTCAGGTACTGCAGGATTATAATCCGAGATACTTGTGCCTATCGTCCTCTCGACACACTGAATGCGAAATTCTGCAGAATGGGAGGTTCTTTAAACCCTCCTCATGAGCTTCACGGCGCCAAAAGGTTTTTCCGTCCAGAGAGCCTCTGGGGAGATGACCGATCAAAGAGCCAGCTCGGCCTGGGCGTGCCGCCGCAATGGCCTCAGTCATTCGACTCTTCCCCTGTTTACAGTCCTGACATGGAAGTAGCTCATGCGCCGGGCCCGAATTGCTTGTACGTTCAACCAAGATCTTCACCACGCGTCCATTTTATCGTTCTAACTAGTAAATCGAGGTTTCACTTGGGGTTGATTGATGACTGTTTCCGAGCTCAAATTTACGCTAGAGCTCTCGAGTTGTACCTTCTGGAAAGTGAATATCCAGAAAATAGACCATACAGTTGTCCCATGGCATTTTGTCAGGCAGAACCTTTCGGGTGCCTCAAGGACATGCTCCGTCACTTGAAAGTATGTCAGAATTTGAGCATGGATGCGTTCCCATCGCCGGCATGTCACCGATCCGAATCTTCCAAGCTCCGCTCCGGTAAGCGGCATGTTTGGGATAAGCATTTCTGGCCTTTTATACAAAAGTCTAAGGACGTCTTCCGAAGTCTTGCAAACCACCGCTCGGATACCCAGCAAACACCGGACCGCGAAACCTACCCCAGCTGCTCAGTCTTGTCTCTGGGCGGGACAATGGGCTTCAACAGTCATGGGGAGTCATTCAATCAAGTCCAGCCATCACAGTTGATTGAGCTCCCAGCGTACCTTGACCAACAACCCATGGCAATACCGGAATGCCAACGTGCCGAGCTAGAATCAGACAACCTATCCTGCGAGCTACCTGGAGACTCAAGCTCAGAATACGGTCCAACGCAAACACAATTTGTGACTGTTTATGATACCGCATGCTCATTATCTACGATATCCGCTGCATTGCCTATTTCAAGCAGAGGCTCGGCCAATATTTCACCAGCATCCTCCGCCTCCCATACCTCGGGGCATCATAATACCACTGGCACAATTTACGGGGTTCCCCACGACCTAACAGAGCCCTGCGGCGAAGCAGACGCCCATCTCGCCCACAGCTATGCCGGCTCGGCTTCCCAGAACCATGACCTTTATTCCTTTCCCCCGGACATGGGCACATCAGACTTGGAAAACTTCACTATCGCGGCAACTTCAACAGGCTCACCCACGCGATATCTAAGTTCTCATAACAGACCAAAACTGAGACTAAAAATACCGAAGCAATATCAGTCCGCGCTCACCATACCAGTACTTTGCGACTACCAAGAAGAACTGGACAACTCTACAAGAGCACAGTACCAAAGGGTGATAAATCTGTCCGAGGAAATGCCCTCCGAGGCACCTCATTTCAGCGTGCCGGCACAAGAAGACCGCCCATTGCCATTTGATGGGGAATCACCCCTATCAATCACAACTCTCACTACTACTCCCTCCCCAACCGAACCCCTGTCGGACACTCGCCACCCATCATCCGCCGCAGACCAAGAACACGAGTGCCCCCACTGCGGGTTCAAACCATCGGGCAAGCCTGAGAATCGCAAAGCCTACCTGAGGAAGCATATAGCGTCTCACGAAGCGAAGGACATACCCTGCAACCATTGCGATAGAACGTTCACGCGCCGAGACAATCTGCTGACGCACCTCAGGAACTCGCACAGTGAGTCCGTGTCATTCTCCTTGAAGAGGAGTGGCAGTAGGCCGAAGCAGCCGGTCGAGGTAAAGAGGAGGAAAATGGATACAGGGTCGGAAGGGGCATAAATCTGCTTCACGGCTATTATGACCATAACCACTCCGTTATTCTTAATATCAAGTTACTGTTGTCTTCTTTGGGCTCGGCTAGTTGGATCTCATATAGCATCTTCACGGGACCGACGTATTTTACGGCCATGATGATATATACATGGATCTATGAGGATATGAAAATTCAAGCTCACTTCTAAGTTCTGCCTACACATACCTTCTTCAGTCCACACATACGACTTATCCTGCTGCTCGTTTACCCTAAGTTCTAATATGTTAAGGTGGTGACATCGGCCACTAATTCACAGGATTCCATTTCCCGCCCGCTCGCGCGAGCGCAATTTTCAATGACAAGAAACGGATAGCCCAGGCACTACCCACTCATCTTGTCGTAGGTTTCCCAGTCATTCAATCACAGCCATAGAAACGGGTCACCTTTTGAAAGAGATCCTAGATAGCACCTGATCACCCTAGCCGACACGTCGCCGTATCTAGTTCTCTTCTGTGCTTTTTGTTACACGTAGAAATTGCGCTTCGAATCACTGACGTGAGTCATGACTGTCATCGTCCCCCAGACGAGCATCCCAAGTATCCCGAACTACATAACGGAGTCAGAACAGTCAAAACACGAACACCAAGAAATCAAACCCGAGTTCGCTAACGACCGTCAACACAGCCCACAATTCAAGGGAAAGCATCAAGATCGCCATGGCAATCACGAAAGGCATCTTAGCCAATACCCATCTTAGGCCATTCAAAGCCAACAGAGATGCGAACCACAGTACCTTCCAGGCTGCCACGCAGGCATCAAGGCACCGAAGAACGACTGTGCACAGCGTATACACTACAAGGGCAATTGCCGCTCCCCTGATGTGCCTCAAGAAGCAAAGGGCACGGAGGCCCAAGTCCCTTAGAAATAAGGCAGACATCGAGAAGAACCATGCCAACGAGTCACTCGCGAAAAGATCAGGCCAAGTCCCTTCTCCGTGCAACCGATGCCTCATCATGAGGGAACCGGCCTCCAACATCGTGAGAGAATGGAACCGAGTTCAAGTTTGAAAGATGAATATAAAAGACACGGCCCATCCACTTCCCTATGATCTTGCTTCACCAAGCTTCTCACGGATCACCCTACCAAGACACCAAAAGCGCAAAGCCACTGACTCTGCACGAGCACACAAGATCATCAAGCCAGCCAGCAATATCCAGCCCAGCAATATCCACAACCATGGACAACAACAAGTAAATCTGAACCTAACCCCTACACTCCCCTATTGGCAATCCCCGGCCTCATAAAACAAAAAGGCACCAACTGACAACTCCCCCAAAGCAGCACAAGCAACGTAAACGGGACCACCGACGCTCCCAAGCCGGAGACCCCCACGACGTTGAAATTGACTCTACCTTCAACAACCGGGCCCACGAAACTCGAGAGCTACGTGGCGGACAAGCAAGCCCACGAGCGCCTCGCGCTCGGGAAGCCAACCCAGCGCCCAACGGGGCAGGAGATGCTCCAGGAGTGGGATCGCAAGTGGGAGGAGGCCTCAAGCGGAACCAATTCCACGGGCACTGCCACCAAATGATATCCGTCATCATTGATCAATAACCCCTTCTCTCCCAGCGGGAGCGAATCGAATAATTCATTCACCGGTTCTTTTTCTTTTCTGCATACCCACTCCTTGGGCCTTTTCTACGCCAGCAAAGTACCGCCAAGGCCAATATCCGCCCGCTCTAAGATCGACTCAAAACATGCCAAAGCCCATCAAAATTATTCTCACAATTTCAACTTTTCAGAGATGGCGGTCATTTGGATAACCATTTTGACGGACATAATACACAGTGAGCATCGTTACGCCGATGAATGAATGAATGGGGTTATCTTAGGTCAAGTGGTAATATCATAATATCAATCGTTGCTTTCAGAACAGTCACTCAGCCGAGATGATTTCTCCAGCCTGTGTGAAAAACTCATTATTCATTTACTTTAATGAACACCGCATGAAGGATGAGATGACCCGTGAGACCTGCCAACTCATTTTTAAGTTATGAGTGCCAGGCTCATAACTTAAACGTGACCAATTAGCTCAGTCTTCTTTCCCCGTACTTTCTGCCTTGAAGTCAAAGCCATATATACAGATAGTTATTAGATGCGCAGCTAAACCGGTAGGAGCCGGGAGGAGCTGTTAGTTGTGCACAGATCCGCTCTGTGATATCGGTCAGCATCCAGGGATGACAGAATCGTGTTGGTGTACACTGCGGGACCATCAACTCAGCAGACAGAGGTGCTGGGGTTGTTGAACTTGCTGTTTGGTCTTGCACTCGGTCCGGGTCTTAAGGTTGTTACGGCCACGGGGAGCGGAGTGGCACATAACACGGAAATGACCAAATAGCAATCTCATCATTGATGCATGAGATCCGGAGTCTCTATGTTCATGGTATAAGGGTTTAACGTTACCCCATGCGCATTATCACAAAGGCCCGTAATGTAGCCCTGTGGCGGCCGTCACGATCCCCGTCGGTGCCGTCACCCCGTGGCGACCCGCGAGGCCCGGTTGTAACCTCCGTGGTCAGGCCTGCCGCCCGGTCGGGGCTTCCGTAGCTTGGTTGTGATTTCCGTCAATTCCTCCTTCTGCCCGGTTTGGCGGTTCCGCTTTCCTAATTGGCCTTGCTTATTGCAGCATCACAGAGAAGGAGCAAAGGTTTGGAAGGAGGCACAGCGGCATGAGGTCACCACTCACATGATCTATCGGGACTGTGTTTACGCAGGACCCATCCCTCTCTCCCTCCTCATCATCTTCCCGAGGTCATCTTCTCAGCACTTCTCACATAGCTCTTTATTCTGGTGCTGGATTGGGTCATTTGCACTATCAGCACAAATTATCTGTACCAATGGAGGGTACTACGCTTAACCTTTTACCCTCCGTCTACTTGACGATAAACTCGCCTCGGAATGGACTCAAACCCTCTTAGATTCGATTACGGGGGCACTCAAGCCCCGTTCCTGGCACTACTTTTTCCCAATCCGCATCAGACTCCAGCGTGTACTCCAGTCCGTAGGGGAAACCTACTCTTCGGAGGTGACGATTTTACTGCTTTCGGCGGGAGGCAAACAGCCATCCGGACCACGCCGACAACGGCTTCATTTGGCTTTCAGACTTCCGGAATCCGGGTTGGGACTCTACAGTCCATGGAGGATGACCACAAAACTCGAGAAATCTTCTCATCCAGCTTTCGATCAATCGAGTCGACGTAGTTCTTGACTTCTCCTTGTAGTTGCTCGATGGCTTGGCTGTGCAATCACAATCTGCCTCAATGGTATGAATGGCACTCTAGCGCAACTCGAGGCCACTCAGGCCGATCTCATCAAACTTGCCGACCACCGCGTCCGGTACGCATCCACCATAACTACCTACATATATACTACCTAGGTAGTGCCTCTAAGCTCTTTGATGGTGCCCAGAGCGGATTGAACTAACACATCTTACACTACCTAGATTCGAGAACCAGACGAGACCTCAATGAATTCACTTGATCTGATCTAGAAAGACCAGAACAACGGCATTGAGGCCGATGCTCGGAGTTCGGTCGAGGAACGTCATCCCCGGATTTCCGGAAACCTGCGAGAGTTGTCTGTGCTACCGCGCAGAAATTGTGAGGCTATACTCGCAGAGATGGGGGTGGAATACCCAGGAGATGCGACCACGGAATTTTTGAGATCCTTAATCAATATCGTAACATGTATAGATCCGTGATGGGGATATACCTGACTCCTGAATTCTTGGTGCCCGAGCTACGGTCCAAAAGGGCCAATATTTTTCCAATGACGCTTGGACTCCACGGGTCTGATCTTGCGGACATTCTCAGGGGTCTGTTCAATATGAAGGGATTGGATTCTGGCGCCAAGTTGACGTTGCACAACAACACGGAGGTGTCCGTATGCGCGTTCGTTAACTGTATCACAGGAGACATGCCCTCGCAACAGGAGTTGTCAGGGTGCCTTGGCCCGACAGCCAAGCTTCCTTGCCGGAACTGCCTCGTTAAGGGAGATGACAAGGCTAATCTTGAATTCGACGTCGTCAATAACGGTAGATATCATATGCAGACCGAAATCGCACGTCAGCAAATCAAGGACCGGACAAGGTCTCGAAACGTACACTTGCTGAAGTACCTACACTACAGGCCGGAAGTCAAATCTTTGGGGACGACGGAAGCAGTGGCGCTCAGTACAATTAACTACCAGCCCGGCGCTCGGCTAGCTTATCTACGGTAGAACGGACTGGATCCCAAGATCTCTGGCGGCTGTGGTCATACGTGATATTTTAGGTCTCTATATAGAATTATATTAACTGGGGGCTCGTCCGTCCTACGGTATGGTAACTCAAGGTTCCGTAAACTTCACTCATTTACTTACGGCTTGAAGGATCGCATAAATTACAGGCTACCGCTGGATGACATTCGACGTGCCACAGTGACACTCGTAGCCACACTGCTATGGGTTCACTACCGTTAACGACGAGTGACTATCGCGATCGGGTAATTCACTCAGGTAAACCGTAAGCACGGAATAACTTGTCAGCGTAAACGTGCTCGTCATTTCGGTCGCCTTGACACGTTGTACCCGCTAGCTCAACGTCCTGAGTTTCACCCTATTGTCCAGTCCGTCGCCCAACTGCCCGAGCACATCGGTAGGGAATTACGGGTGAAGAGCATCTTGAATGACGGACTAGCATCGTTGGCTGACCAATGTCATGACGGTAACTCGTTACCTGTTAGGTATCGAGATGTAGGCTGACTAGCATTGCTGTATTATTTCGAATGGAGACCATTACGGTATAATTTGCCGCGTAGTGTACGTCAAACTTAGAATCAACTTACAAGAACAATGAGAAGAACTTGCCGCATCACGATGAATAGATGAATAGATGAATGAATAGGCAGGCGGTTACAATGATCAAGAAAGACGCGAATGTCTAAATTCCCCTACCTAGACGTAACCGTAGTGTAACTGTAAGTAACAGCCCAAGGTCCCGGTAACCGGAAATATAATGCCAGACGAGCAAGTAATGGCTTACTTGAGGATTAGTTAAACCAGAGTACTCAACACGTGAAGAACTCCGATCGCCAAAAGAAGAGCGGCATACCTAGATCTACGCGGTCTGTAGACAAGGGGGCAAGGCAAGACAGGGTTCATCCATCCCAAGGGATTTTCTCATGCGGGGCTAGCACCGAACAAGAAGGCAACACGAGGGCCGCCCTATGACGAAGGAAAAACGCCGTATTTGCATAGCTGCCGAGCTGCTCAGATAGGCAATTTAGTAAAAAGGTTGGAGAAGTCTCTTGTTTGAAGTTAGACGGGTAGCGAGCGAGACGTCATGCGTTCGCTGGCCGGGGGTTGTTTGTGTCTTAGGTAGCTATCTTGACTTTGGCGGCGATACTAAGGTTGTCTATGGGGAAAGGTTGAGTATATTGCATGGAAACCGTACCGAACGGGAAGGAAAGAGAAAGTAATTTGTTTGGATGGGTATCATTGGTGACGAGGGTTCGGTTGCAGGCGGTTTTACCTCTGCCTGAGTGAGTATTGTCGGCTCGGTCATGTCACCAGTACAAATAGGTAGATTGTTAGAGATCTTCTGAACAATGAATCCAGACGTCAGCCCGCGTGGGATGGTATCGTAATGCCTAAGTAAGCAGGAATGCGCGCAGGAGGCGGAGTGGCGCGTAAGTTACCAGGATGAGTTTAAGCATCTGACCTTCCTCCATGAAGTGCCGGTGCGGAACGCAGCACCGACGTGCCAGCAATGTGAGATGAGTCTGCATAACCAACCTTAATCCATTTAAGTAGTTGTCACAGAACTACCTAGTTGTGTCAGCGATTACATAGGAGGTACTTACTTTATCTGCTCGCGCAAAAAGGCCTACCTACAGCAGGTGGTAGAAGTGCATGTCGTTTGCAATGCATGCATTGCATACATGATCATGCGATATTTCAAGTTTCCGAGCCGGCCCCTGGAGTTGATCTCTTGAAGCGCTCTTGGCGATGCCAGCCTGAGCTGGCCTGGGGGTGGTACTGCCGTAGCGCGCATGTTGCATAATAGAGCCAACGACGATATTGATCGATGGCATGTCGGCCAGCGCTTCCATGTATTTTGAAGACAACGGATAGGTAAGGTACCTGAGGTAGGGAGGATGCCTAGATAAAAGATCCGAAGCTGAGACATAAGTCATGTCTCACGACACATGGCAAGTTGCGTGAATCGTGATGGGTTCCCTGTTTCCCGTTGCCAGGGCCTTCGCTTAGTTATTCGGATTCTTTTTCCTCTTGCTCATCTTCTTTTCGTTTCTTCTTTCTGCTCGCCTTATCCCAGCCGCCGGGCTTTAATCTTGAATTGCGGCGACTTGGCAGTAATTGCCCAAGGGTTCTGTAAGTCCGTAATACACTGTGCAGTTAAGGTGCAAGGCCCGTCATACGCTGAACCAGACCATTGGGATATTGACACAACTCCCTGGATAGTTACCGGTTACCGCCTAACCCAGTGTGGTTACATGCGAACCAGATCTCGTTCTCTCCGATCGGCAGATCATAGCCATTATTAATTAGCCCAAATCCCGGGATGGTTGCGTGGAAAATCAACAGGCCGAGACATTGGACTTGGGTGGCTCGGTACCAGCCGTTGCCGTCCCATGTAAGGGCATAACGTGCCGTCGACCGACACTATGGAGAGCAAAGCCACGGAGTCTCTGCGTGGGAATTGGCAATATTGGCGTCAATATCCTTATAAGCGCATAGGCAGATGCTCCCGTTCGCTGAATGCATAGTCGATGGGGACGTCACAGGACAACCTGCAGTTAGCACCAATGGCAGTGCGGCCTCGAGAGCGTCTGTATGTAGGGCATCGTACGGGAAGCAAGTGGTGTGGAAGCGCTCCCATGGGCCGTCTTCAAGTATTTGGAATACCGGCTGCCCTTGGGCAAGTCGCCGTGCGCGGTAATACTTTGCTGTCCACTACTGGTCTGGGTGGCGTGATGGTCGCCCCCCTTGATTGGTTACCGACGCGGCATGTTGGATCTCCTACATTGCGTAGCACCAAATGCTATCGCGGTAAAAGTGTGCGCCAGCATCTCAGACCCTGCCTGCGCTGCCTGGCGGGTACATGGTACGCGATGCCCAAGTAATTCCCCAGCATTGGCAATGCACCAAGACATCCGCGTATGTGGCGTCTTGTGGCGCGTTGCGTTCTTCTAGCATTCTTCTATAGACAGGGCATACATCATTACATTAATGTGCGATACCCTGACGGCTGACATCGATCTCGGCGACCTATTGATGCCTTTTTCCTTTTTCTCATCTCGCTCTTCCCATGCCGAGTCCCTGGGACGAGCCTTGGAGGCTGCCCACGAGGGCACGAAGTTCTTTAATTACCCGCAGTGGGTAGTGTAGGCGATAGTCTGAGGAGTGCTCCCTGGTCTGGCGGTGAGGCCAGAAACATCCTGGTCGATGCCTGCATAATACCGAGTCTGCTGTGGTGTGGAATACGTAATAGGTAGATACCCATACGCCTTTGATTCTGCGATTGCGCTGGTAGCACAATATGTATACTGATTCGAGTTGCAAACTGTAGAAACTTGCGTTACGTACCTGTTGCCTTTCCATGTCCGAGGCCAGCATGACAACTGTAGGGGATGTAATCCGTATGGCCTATACATCCCGTACAGCAGATTAAGAGCACCTGAGCACTGCATGCTCTTGGGAATAGGGATGCCCTATACATCTTCGCATCTGTATTTCACGACAGCACCAAGATCTAATGCTCATTGGCGTGTGGTTGCGCCAGAGTCTCTGCCGTGTTCCTATTTGGGGACCATGTCAGCACCGATCCCGATGCGCTGAGATGATACCTCACATTGGGGGCGATCTAGGATGTGTGGATGTTCATCCAGGCCAAATGGACCGTGAGCACAGGGGCCATTCATGTCGGGGAAAATGCTACCTACTCCATACCACGTCAATGGTCGTAACTCTGCCAGGTACATAGCAGGCGGGCATGAATCTGCGGATAAAGGGTGTGTAGGTCTGTACATCGTGCAGTGCCTACATGCTTGCCAATTGTAGTAAAGTCTCTCGATTCAAACCTCAACTGATGCCCAAGGATGGTTCAGCATGCAACCTACGGACGTAGATAAACGCGGCAAGCGACATTGACTGCCTGGCTTGGCACGGGGTTGGCCAGCTCTACCCATTGGGTGTGCCAGTGTGTTGCAGCAGAAGGATCGGGACGGGGAGTTGCGATCCCGAGACTAAAAGGGACCGATTGAGTCTGTTCCGACGACCCTCTCTTGGGCCTGCGGTACTGGTGGCAGAGTTCGCTTTCGTTCCGGCGCATTGGTGATCAACCAACGAGGCGATGGATAACCGGGACCTGATAGCTATAGGCGGACGACCTACATCATGTACACCAAGTCTGCCGGGTACGCATTCCGTGTTCGCAGCCCGTTCTCATCAGGCAAGACCGGCACCGCAATAGACGTTCCGGACGGGCATGGTAGTTTGTTTGGTGGACGGCGCAGGGTGGAGGGCCATGCATGACGTGCACGCATCCGAACGTCGACGTCGCCAACATGGACAAATCAACACGGGCAAATGTCACGGGGTATGCCCATCGTCCAATTGCCCGAGCGTGTGGACAGAATTGAATGATTGCCCGGATATCGAGAGGCCCGTGCCGGATGCCAAGCCGTAGAACTTGGTCGGACGACCGCCAGACAGCCCCAGAGATAGATGATATGGTATGCACTGCTACGATGTACCTGCTATCGCCACCTGACGAAAGATGGGTAGATGTTGATGCTTGTCTCACAAAGCTGTCATTGTGATGGGTAAGCCGAGAATGTTGGGCGGAACTCGATCGGTGAGCAAAATTTGACCGATTCAGTTGGCTCCGAAATGTTGAAGGGAATGTCGATTAGTTACAGCGCAAAGAAGGACTGCTCCCGGCGAGGAATCACCTGACACAGGCCTAAAAGCAGTAGACTTCCGCTACGTACCTACCTACCTAGGTGTAGGTAGGACATTTTGCAGTGGACAGTGGACAGTGGACGGGCATGCCTCCGGACGGGAGGCCAAGCACTGCTGTACCTAGTGTACACTAGGTACGCTCCACTAGAACCACCCCTATCCACGTCGCTACACCCCGCAAAACTCCAGGACTGCTGCTACGGGTCCAGGTTCATCTCCACCATCCAACTCACGAGCCGGCCGTTGTCAACACCGGTACAACGATCGCCATGACTACGGACTATTTCAAGGTGAATCCAAATACTGAATCCGAACCGTTGACTATGGCTGTTTCTTTCAAATACTACCTACATATCCTGTAGGTACCTTGTTAGAACTATATTCCTATCAATAATTGTCGAGTCCCCTGTCAAGCCCCAAAGCAGCAAGGGGGTGTTGATACAGCTCGACAAAGAACTTACATCATAGCTATAATGACACAGGCAAGTATGGACTATGGGAATACACAAACAATATGCGTGGGAATGTAGCTGCTACCTCGCGTATACCCTCACCGTGGCCAATGTACCTGGCGTCAATCCCGCCGGCAGCAGCACGACAACCTGCCTGCATAGGCGCTGACGTTGGATGTTGGACGGGTCGACAAGTACACGCCAAGTACTCGCCCCATACTTGGATACGCTCCTGGCCGGCTTGGACCAACCACACAACCCACATCTTATAGAGCAACTTGGGATGGTCTCTATACCCTCAGACCATCCTGCCGAGACATTGCCCGCATAGGAAGTACCCAGAGCACCTGTGGGTTGCACAGCGTCCATGATCCTTCAGCTCAAGATCCTATATCTCACACCTCCCTCGCCCTCGCTCGGCTATCATTCTCCCTACCTACACCATCTACACCCATCTCGTCTCGACTCCGGCTCCCAACTTTGCTATATACCACTTCCACTATCTACTCATCACCATACCGCTTTGCTGGAACGACTACGGCATACCCATCCTTCTTCCTAGCAACGGTTGCATACCAGACTCCGTATACAGCTCTCAGGGCCCGGACCAAAATGCATTTATTCGACCTACCCATCGAGTTGCTTGATCAGATCTTCTTACATGCCGTCGAGGACAGGATCTTCAAGCGTGTCATGAGGCTTCGCCTCGTCAATAGTCGGTGTCACTTTTCGACTTGCTTGGCACCCCGAGTTGAACTAACACGTCCAGCAGGCCGGTTTAAGTGCTTCACGGATGAGGCAATATTTAGCTCCCGGTTACTGGATGACACTGCCTTTGATCCCGAGATGAACATGAACGATGCCGAGCATCATGATTTGCCCTGGACGAAGTACCTACGCCAGTATCTGAACCGGCGAATCTACCGGGAGAGCAATGTGGAAACCATGAGGGGACAGTACAGGAAGGTGGCAGCCTACTTATGGATGACGGGCAGCAAGGTCATCCCTGGCCTAACCCTCGAGGATTGCATCGACAATCTCTCTGGCGTCACCTTTTTCATCAATTCCTCCCTCGAGACGTCGGCGCTGCTGAAGTCCAAATCCGGCAAGGACATCTTCAGCCAACCTCAGCTCGCCACGCTATTCCTCAATGCGGTGGTCTACATGGGGCTCGATCCCTTCGCCAAGGCTCTCATACCAGATGACCCGGATGAGTACTGGCAATGTCCCACCATGGCCGCCAGCACAAAGCCCTGTCTCCGCAGACTCATCGAGATGGCTGCGTTTCGCGGACACCTGGACTTAGTCAAGCATCTCGTCGACGTCGAGAAATGCATAACGCACAACACTTGGTCCTTCATGAGCGCGAGCGTAGCTTCGAGTATCTTACGATGCGCCTCCATCGGTGGACACATCGCTGTGATGGAATACGCTCTGGATAATAGCAATCTAGGCCATGGACACCTCACAGCAACGACCCGACGAAATTTAGGAATCGCACTCAGCTACTCGAGCTCGTCAGACATCTACCACCGACTGGCCGGCATTCTCAACCAGGGCATCTCGGACGTCTTCGACACCACAAACCGCGATGGCATCTACGCACACTTAGACCAAGCCGCGCGCCAGGGGAACACGGAAATAGTGCGGCAACTGCTGAGGCAGGACGTGTGTTTAAATCAACCCGACGCCCATACAAATCCCGAACCCCCGCACAAACCGGGGTGCGATTCCCTCAAAACGCAAACCCAATTCCGGCCGCTCATCAGCGCAATCGAGAGCGGGAACGTGGAAACCGTCGAACTACTCCTATGGCAGGGCGCCGACCCCAACTGGTTCCCGCCGGCGCAGACGGCCCTGATGACGGCGGTACATAAGGGCGATCTCGACATGGTGCGCACGCTGGTCGAATACGGGGCGCGTGTAGACGTCGGCACGCCGCCGCCCATCGTCGTGGCGGTGCAACAGGAGAACGAGGAGATATTCAAATACCTCGAATCGCAGGGCGCGCTATGCAACGCGGAGGTCGGGGCGTGGGCGATGGCGTACGCAAGGGTCATGAGATTGGACACAATGGTCAAGCTGCTATGCTGCAAGGGCTTCGACCCAGATGACGTGCTCCATCACACACCGACGAACGAGGAGGAAGAGTACGGGCGGTATCTGTTCCGGAGCGAGCATTACGGGTAGGGACGCTGGAGTTATGCTATAAGTCATCATAACTAATTTGATCAGCAATGGTATTCTAACAAGCTCTCGCACGCCGTAATTAATTACCCTCTTAATGAAAAAGGAAGCTTCTACAATACCTATCTTCTACGCGATCCTTGCCGTTACCACGTTACGGTCGCATGTAACGCGATGCAGACTAGCAGTGCAACCGTGCCGGCAGGCAATTCGTATTATCTACCTAACCCAAGTTATAGCAAGCTGGACATCGTCATCACGGCGAGGAATCCTACTACGCCCTGCTGCAATTTCCCCGCCGCGTCTGCCGTTTGGAGTTAGGGCTGATGTGTGATAGTCCCTAATGTATATGTCGCATAGCACATGGCCGTGTCATCGATGATCAATATCGCTAAGCAGTAAACTCCAAGCGGCAATTGCTTGGATATTGTGTTGCCGTCGCATTCTCGGTATAACGTAGCGTAGGGAATTGAGACGGGTATTTTGCCCTCTTTTCTCCTTATATTCACAGGAGTGTATAGATAATAAGTTACCAGATACCCATCCTATACAACTACGGCTACGGTCTCTACCTCCAACGTACAAGCCGGCGGTTGACACTCTACGTAGGCATACCGCATCAAGAGAGGATAGTATTGCAATGATATGTTGTCTCCCGTGGTACGATGTCGTCGATGACAAATACCGGCAGTCCAATAGCAGTCAAGGGCAGTGGAGCAACGCACAGCATACCGACGCCAACCCATCAATAAAAAGAATTAATACCAAGCAAACAAACCGGTCAATCTGTACAAATTCCGGAATACTACAAGCACCTGTTAGACATCATAGCACCAACTACAGCGAACAACAAAAAAGAATACCAACAGAGACTTGAAAGACGTAAACTCCCGACGGAGTTCACGAACCATGACAAATCCTATCCAAATAGTCCACAGCATATGCAGTGCAGACAACCAACAACCGGCACGAGGCCAAAAGCCACAGCCCGCGCCCACTGGCCAGCCGGCATTTCGTCAGACCATGCCCATCACCTCCGCCAAGCGGGGCCTGAGAATCACTTGCTAACAACCTACCTACCAGTCTACGTCCGTACAGTCGGTGGGAAAAAGTGACCTACCGTAGCTACTACCATGTAAGTATTTAACATACTCGCGTATTAACGCCAAGTGCAGGCCAAGACCATAACCCGTGCGCGACTGGGCGGGTGAACCGTTTGCGCTAGCAACGGTTGCTCAGTGTGCCCATAGGAAACACAAATGATCTCGTGTCCGATATTGATATCTTGATATCTTGGTACTACCTACACTAGGATCAGGAGAACGATAACCCTGATCGCGAAGAACTGAAATACTTATGCACACGAAATACCAATGTAGGTATTTCGTACGGCCAAGTCCGGTTTGATATGTAGGTACGTCCATACTTACCTGGATATTACGTATTACCCAGCAACGTTGGTGGCCGGCGCAGGCGAGTCAGGACAGAGTGAGGCAAAATCGCGATTCGCCAACACATCGGGGCCGCCGCCCGCGAGCAATTACCTACCTACTGTCACTATGAAGCCAGTATAGCGGTTCTATACATATTGTACATTAGTTTAGGCGCACAGCTGCGTACTGTGTATACCCGTTCAGTGAAAGAGAATCTGTCGAGACGATCACGGCCAAAATGGTGGATTCGCGACCCGGTGTAGACTGAGTGGGCTAGCCGCTATGTGGCTCAGTACCTACTCAGTAGAACAATGGGACGAATCAGACCATGACGGCTACCTTTTCCCGATTCAATTCGCCAGTTTATGACCGGCGCTTAGAGACCCACAAGCAAGCCGGCCGATCGCGGTGCCGTAGGGAGCAGGCTGGGAATAGTTAGAGACTTGATATCGAGCTCGAAGTCTTCCGTATCATTTGTGCGACTTGAGATTATGGGCAGAGTCCACGAGACGATATCGACCGAAGGGGGAGGCCTAATGATGTGTTTTTTCTTTTGCCAACTTTCCGGCCCAACGTCGGCCGTCCGGGGCGCAGCGATTGTCGCCCACGAAGGAGTTTAACCCAGGGCACTGGTAGGTTGGTAGGATTAGGGACATTCGAGATCTATAAGACGGATCTGATTGGGAGCTTGATGCCGCGGATAAGACCCGGCCGGCCACCACCACCAAGCTATCCCCTCAGAAGTGCGAAGATGGTGTGGTCGACCGGTCCATCGAGCCCCGTGGCCACGGCGCTAGAGGAAACGGCTGAACCGGCGTTCCAGCCCACAGAAGCTCCAAATCTCGGAAAAGCAGCCACCAGTCCCTACCGGACAAGGCCATGGCAGACCACCCACGACATAACTCCTCGCAATAAATATCGGACAAGTCGCAGGATTACCATGATGGATTCCAAGCGAAGGCCAACGCCCACCTCAGGAACCTATGCCCATCTCCACACGGCTTTCCGACGGCTCTCCAGGGTCCGCGGACTGTCGTGCAAAAGTCACCCTCCACATCAGCCCGGCGCGCGACATTCAGCGCCGACGTGGGACAAAGTGGCGCGGGTGGCGCAATGCGGCAGTTCATGGCGAGCAGGGATATTAAATGGCTGCCGAATAGACCAGAAGGACGACCTCAGGTTCGCCAAAGTGGCTGTTATTATCCCCGAGAGGGGTGGTCCGGATACCAGAGACGTAACGTACTTCGTAAAGCGAAGCATTTTGTGAGCGAAGCGCGGTGGCCGCTTCAGACAATGTGCCGCCGGCTCTGGACACCGGGTGATGAGGCCGTTTGAAGGGGCTCTGGTTTTGAGCTGCTGGAAGAGGTAGGTAGCTTCAGCCGGATACGGGTATGATTTACCTGCTCAGTACATCGTGCAAGGCCCCGCATTTTACCCGGCTTCCACGTCCATTTGGACATCCCATGACCAGCGGTAGACGGATAGATATAGAGTGCTCCCGCCGGATGCCTTTCCTGGCAGGCCACTTCGGGTTTGCGTGCTTGAAGAATAATGCCTGTCCGAACCTCAGTGACGCAATTTCCCCCATACAGTCAGTGCGTAGGTATTCCGTCCCGCGGCCATCCTAGATGATATGATGATCGAGTAATCTACATTCCGGCTCGGCCATGTGGAACTGATAATTGTCAGCGGGTGCGCACAAAGATGTAGTTCGTGGGAGGTATGAGGTACGGTATACCTATCCTCCGTCAGATTTTATGTACAGATCCGCATCCAGGCATGTGGTTGCACTAAGCATTAATGCGGGACTGAGTGGCTATCTAGTTACATATCGCCTTACCCAGTCACCGGATATGCTCCAAAGCAATAACATGCACTGACCCGGCATCATTATGCACAGCAACCGGGGTCACCGCTGTAGCGACACGCTCTGCCGCACTGGGCTAGGTCGTGATGTTATTCTTATCAATGACGGATCCAGATGAGATCAGCTGGCGGGGTTGCGGGTTACTCATGATCCATTCCGGTTCTCGTTTCGCAATGATTCGTTCAGCATCACACTCCTTCTGCCAGCCCAACTCACCAACCCTCCAACCCAGCCAACCCAGCATCCACGCCTACCCTCTAAGATCTGAGAACTACATGCGTTGACTTACAGCTCTGACCATCTGCAGTCGTACCTGAATATCCAAGAGAAGAGTCAAGAAGAAAGACCAGGTCAGTGGACACTCGTCATGGCTGCGATGGGCCGTTGCGACGGCGGCCCCAAGAACATGAATCAGGCTCGACATCTCTTTCTTCTCCGCCCCGGTTTTCATCCCATTCCCCCTTTTGATCTCCATTTATCTAATGCAGCTCCTTAATCGCCCCAGCTGACGTCGATTTCTTAAAGGAACTCCATTCCGAGCCTCCAGAGTGGCCAAGACGACGTCGTACATTTCCCACCCGGACTTTAGACTTCCAACAGCGACTGAACTTGCACTGCAACCTCTACACGACCCCCCCGACTCCCCTGTTCCAGTATTTCCATTTCCTCAGCAGTCTCCAAACCGTACCTCCGAGTGCATAGCAGAACCCCGTATCCGCTCGAGACGGGTCACACCACGCCCGGCTATTATTCCGCCAAATATCCCCCTCAAGGTTGCCAAGGCGACAACACACCAAACCACCACTCGCCCGTACTGTCCCTCGCTTTGTGCGTGGCGTGTGGTGACTACAGAGATCACGACACTTGAGGCCATAGCACCCTCGCCGGCCGCTGCCTAGTGGAAAACCCAATAGTACCTGCTTTCGACAGCGACGGCTGCAAACAACCCGAAAATGAGTAGCCCCAGACGCCGCATCGAGACTGATGTAAGTGGCTTCGCGATGCCGGGGTCCTCGGAACCTTAGATGCTAATACAGCCGTTCACTTAGGTCATGAAGTAGGTGATTCCTAGCTAGATATCGATAGCCCGGTTTACCCTTGAAGCGGTGACGATATACTAACAGCTTGCAGGATGTAGGGAAATCAACACTCGGCCCACAGATCTGCCTGGGCAGACAGCGTATCCGTGACTAACGCCTGGTCTAGGCTTATGAGCGACTACGAGGTAACCCTGGTCAATGACAACAGTACGGCACACCCGTCCCCGGCAGTGTGCTCTGTTCCCGTTATACTGACAGCACGTGCTTCTGTTTAGTGTGAGATGCCGAGTCCATCTGATTGTGCTTCGCGCCCGTCGGCGTTCTGACATTGCTATGTAGGCAAGAGTTCTACGTTCGTTTCAAAGGCCCGTCAGAGAGTAAGTCGTCGTGTTTATTCTGTGTTTATTCCCTGCTCCCGGCATCTGTGGGATCATACTAAATTATGTATTGCCAGCACCCTTTGAGAACGGTATTTGGAAAGTCCACGTCGAACTCCCCGACCAGTACCCGTACAAGTCGCCTAGTATCGGTTTCGTGAACCGCATATTCCACCCAAATATCGATGAGCTGTGAGTTTCGGGTCGGGATACTGAGGCAGTTTCGCATTTAACTCGGGCCATGCTAAGTAACGTGCTCTGTTAGGTCTGGCTCTGTCTGTCTCGACGTCATCAACCAGACATGGTCGCCCATGTTTGATATGATCAACATCTTCGAGGTCTTCCTACCGCAGCTGCTACGGTATCCCAACCCGGCTGATCCGCTGAACGGTGAAGCCGCGGCTTTGCTGATGCGAGAACCCAAAAGCTACGAAACCAAAGTAAAGGGTAAGAACACGGCGTCGCCTTCTGCCACCTCTTGTCCCGTCTCTCACCAGTTCTATAGAGTACGTCCAGAAATACGCCAGTAAGGATGCTGCGGATGAGGCGGGCGCCGAGAGCGAGGATGATGACGACATGTCATCGGTAGCTAGCTTTGGCGAAAACGATGACGACGAACCCGCAGGCCAGATGGATGATGTATAGGCTACGGCGGAACACTCGTCTGCGGAGGAGGTTCCTCAGCCCGGACCGCCGGACGAGGACAAAGTAGTATCATGACAACGGAACGGGTAGCTTTGGCGTTGGAATCGGAGTCAGCTTATCACTTGCTCCCGTGACTTGAATTGTCTTGCTTTTGTTTGCATACTCGGCTCAGCGAAGCAAGGAGGTGGGGGGCCACAGATGAGTATTGCACAAGCACGGAGATGAATTGGAATTTCGCTGGTTAGGTGGTCTTTTGGCTGAATTTAGCTTTTTTACTCTCGGGTAGCGTGAAGTCTGAAGTAGACTTTTATGCTGCTTTGCGATCTTGTTGCTGTTGCTTGTGCCGTGATTCTAGCGTTGGGGCGTGTTTGCTTGTTGCTTTGCTATGGAATAGACTTGTTTCTTCTTTTTTTTTTTCCCTTTTTTTTCTTTATTTTGTTCTCTATTTCTGTTCTTCTGTTCCTATTGCTATTCCTCTCTTGTTATCTCGGGCGGGCGATATATGTATGTATGAGAGAGAGGGGATGTGTGGGGACGAGAGAGTGAGAGTGAGAGTGAAAGGGCAAGGGGCAAGGACATATCGGAGGTTAATTCATAATATTCTCCTATTTTGTCTCTTGTTTCCATTGGTCTTTTCGCTGTTGGGCATGAGATCTAATGCCTTGGTTCGCTGTGTCGGTGGATATTCACACTTGCAGCACATAAATGGATGGACACATACATAGCGCACACACACACACACACACACAGAGAGATAGAGAGAGAGAGAGAGACCAAGAGCAAGAGACAGAGCGACAGAATAGTAAATCAAGGGTATCTATCAACTAACCAATTAACCAATCCCCAAAGTTCCAAAAACTCCAACACGCGATGAATGCCCGTCGTCCACCAAACCAATTCATAACCTCATTAATAAAACCCCCTTCATAACCCTTAATCAGAGTCATATTCCACCAGCGGCGCAACCCCGCCAGAAGAGTCCGATCTCTCTCCTTGATTACTCCCCCCCTCCCCAAGCTCTTCCGATCCCGTCTCTATCCTCTCGTCCACCATCCCTTCTCCCTCCTTTCCCCGTCCCGAATCCTGTTCCCCTTCCTTCAACCGCTTATCCAGCTCAGCACGCCCACGCTTCCGTTTAATCCCCTGAATCCGAGGCGAACCCCTAGCCCCATCACGCGGTTCAAACGGCAGCAGAAACGGATCCTGCGAAGCGCGGGTATTAGACAGAATCTCCGAAGCCAGCGACTCCCGAGTAAGCGAGGCCTTGATATCAGTCTTAAGGCGTTTCTTCCCCTTCCCCTCCCCTTTCCCATCCGTCGTTGAATCCCCTGTACTTTTCCCCTGATGCGCAAACAGCGGTTTCGCAAGCGCGGAATCCTTTCTCCCGTCCGCCAAAGCAGCCCCAACGCCAAAGTCCACAAGCGCAGCCCTGCGCGCGTCCTCCTCCGTCGCAGGCACCAGCTCAATCCCCAACCCCATGCGCTCCCGCAAGTCCTCCGAAGCCGCAGCCTCTTTCTCGCGAGCCTTACGCCCAGCCCGGAACGCAGACCGCAAGCGGCGATTCTGCGTATACGGGTCCTCCCAAGCGCGGAAGCTAGCGTCCTCAAGTTCGGCGATGCGATGCGACCTCTCGATCAGCACGCCGCGGTCCTCAATAGTCTTCTCCAGCCGAGCAAACGCGTCGCTCCGGAGCGAATCCCGCTCTTTCGCCGTTAGGATCTCCCCGACAAGCGCAGCCGACGAGACGAGACTGTCGTCCTTGTCATCCCCCGTGTCGCGGCGCGTGCCGCCCTCGACGACGACGTACTCCGAGTTAGCCGGGTCCGTGCGGATCTCAATGGCGCCGCCGCAGTCGGCGTGGCGCATGCGGAAGCTCCAGACGGGGGTGCTGAAGTACGCGCCGACCTTCTTCTTCTCGGCGTTGAAGCGCACACCCTGGCCGATGATGGTGGGCTTCGGACAGGTGGCGCACCACACGGCGAAGGGCATCTCGAAGCGGACGGTGAGGATGCCCTCGGTGCGGAGCTTGGCGGCGCGCGCGCCCAGCGGGTGTTTCTTGTTCAGCTGGTTGGCTGATACGGTGCCCTCGACGTCGGGCGGGACGTACCGGCCCATGTTGAAGCCCTGCATTTTGGCGGCGGGGGTTTACTTCGCGCTATGGGCAGACGAGGACTGGGGTCGTGGTGCCGTCGCTGGAGGGGTCCTGACTGCTTGGGATGATGTGTGTGCATGTAATCGAGGAGTTGAGGCGATGGGGGGTTCGTTGGATCGAGGGGGGAAACCGAGAGTCAGTTACGTGGTTAAAGAGTTGTCGTCACCTGTTTCGTTCTGTGGACTATACTGTAATACGCGTGCCTGTACGTTCGTATGGTGTGAGAAGACATTAACCAACTGAGATGAATCTGACAGTTGAGTGCTGCAACTCGTAGGCACGCACACGTAATTACCGTAAACTAATTTGCATTATGTAATTCCTGTTACCTTGTCACTCGGCATACCGCACGGCTCGGCCACCAAGCCTATTCGGGCATATTGCCGTTGGGTGTATAGGCGAGTGGCACCTATGATGGCCGACCATTGGCGCAGGCCGATCAAGGGGTACATCCGTAGGGTAACGCTTATAAGCGCGTTCAACCAAGCGATTAACTCGCTAAAATACCGTCAGCAATCCGCGTTGATGTGAAGGAACGTACCTGCCAGTTGTCAGCCCCAGTATTCGCGCGGCTAAGTGTGCATTAATTACTGCCTGTTACAGTTAGACAGGCAGCACACGTGCTTACCTGCCTGTTACCGATCACAGTCCCCGCGTATCGCTCCGTCAGCATGGATCATGGCACCCCGGACCCCACCAACTACCGGTAGGTAAACATGGGCGATCAAAGAAACGGCCGTGAATCGTGTAAGCATCGTGGAAGCAGTGTACTATATAGTACCTCTCAATTCCAAGTGTTGTCATCTCAACCTATTTTAGGAGCTCTACATCCATGTAGCTATGTAGCTACCCAGGAATTCTGTGTTCGATGTTACAAAGCCAAGCCAACTGCCAAAACGCCCAAAATCCGTGCAAGGTGGTACCCGACATCCTGGGTTGATCGTCGTGTATATAGGGGTAGTGAAAGGTGACCGAAGTAATGGAGAAACGGGTGGCTCAGAGGGCATGCAACTCTCTGGGCTTGCCTTTGGAGCACGAGCTGAACTTCCACCACCGATTGTGATAGGCGCCGCCGACGTTGATTAATCCCCATTTAATCGGTGCCGGGATCGGCGGCCAGTTCGCCCACATGCCATCTTCTACCGTGCCGTCGAGATTGAGTAGGAAGAAGGGAACAACGTCGAGGGTGCCGGCTTTGGTCACTGTGCTCTTGCCCCATGTCTTGAAGACCAATGCTGCCTCCGCCTCTTCCTTGGAACCGGGCTTGGGGGCATTCGAGTGGTTTGCAAAGCTGGCGATGGTTGAGATCTCGTTGGTGAAGTGTGCCTCGAACGGCTCTTGAAACGACTCCATTATCTTTCTTAGCTCAGTGCCCGAGAACTCTTTCGGCGATCCCAGCAAACTTAGGTACTTCCCAAATTGCGCGAGGCCGGGCATGAAGGACTCTGGAGAAGGCGAGAAAAGAGACAATTCGTTAGCAGGGGTAGCCTCGGGTGTACGGACGCGCGGGGACCTCGTCTCGCCTCATACCGTGCTCCTTGTGCGTCTCTTCCCAGATGGTTTCGTCGTCCAGAACCTCCTCGACCTTAGTGAAGAGTGACACTTCTTCGTCATCGTGATGAGACTTGACAAATTTGTACCAGGTAAGGGCGTAGCCTATGAAGTCATTCTTTTCGGTGTCTTTGACGTAGGGGGCTTGTTGGTAGATGGAATTGTAACCGCGGAAGATCGCATTGTGCAGCAACGCCATGTGCGTGGCGCCGGTCGTGAAGATGTCTGTCTGTAAGAGGAATGTGAGCGGTCTGCAGTCGTGTCCGAGCTGCCGGGGCTGTGTATGGAATGCCGGCTTACCTTCTTCGTCTCGAACTGCGGCGTCGTGATGAGCTTCAGTGGGGCATCAGCCCACGGCTTGCCCGGGGACGGAGACGGCGAAGGCATGAACAGAGGCGACTGCGTGAGGAAAAGACCGATGAGAATGGGGATGGCTAGAAGAACGGGCCGGTTGAGAAGTCGGCGTCTTTCTGCGTTCATCGTGAGGTGCGAACGGGCAGAATGGGCGGCACGCCTCACGGACAGGAACACGGGGTGTTCCAAGAGGGTTGGCAGCTCTCGGGAGGTAAAGAAGAGTGCTGTGCCGCTTCGATCCCGATAAGACGTGGTCAGGCCGGAGCTACTTATCGCATCACTCAGCCATCAAGCTACTTGCCAAGTACGGTGGGCGTGTGCAGGCAGCGGATAGCCGTGCTGTAGGCAATAATGTGCCTGGAATGATAACGTACAAGCAGAAAATCGATATAATCAGCAGAATAACACGCAGCTAGCGTGTGACGCTAAACCGCTTAGTTCGATTCCGGCGATGCAGCAGTGACGACCTCGGCTCTATAAATACATCAGGCCCCTCTTGAGGCACGCTTAGTGCATTGTCGCGTCCCGCTGTCCGACTTCCGATTGGGTGCAGCCCGCCCTCGCCGGCACTGCAGCGCCTGAAGGAGGAGCGAGCTTACCTACTTCGTGCCTTAGCTCTTCGAGACTGACGACTCTAGGCTGGTATGGTTCTAGCTCCACGGGAAGGGATGCCGTCACTGCAATTGTCAGAGCTTGTGTAATCACCAATTACATCATGTGCCAGTCCCCAGCCCGTCCCAGCTACCTCCGTACTCTACGTCCGTACTTATAGAGTCTGTGTATCCTTTTCCTTGGAGAAAAGGCCGGTCTGCCCTCGTCTCAAACCCGCACTTTAGAGTGCTCTGGTACCGCACTGGAACTGCACGTAATCGCCAAGAGGACAAGGAACTGGCACGGAAAGCTTGGCTAGATAAATGATAACTGCTAAGCCCAGAGGAGTAAGGCTTCGTATTGCCTAGTGCAACTGCATTTGCGCTTCTGGACGACGGTTGGATTTGAATTCGAATTGCCAATCGCAGAGCATTACAAATTGATTGTCTAAGCACCCAAACCCGCGAATTCGGGTCTGCTGTGCAAGGACGTACCCTATCTACCAACAAGCCAAGCATCCGAGGTTGTCACTTGCGATACACACATGGCTCACTCACTGTCAGTCGCCGATAACTAACAAAGCAAGTGTGTCAGGGATCTAGACAGCCAATTGAGATGGCTAGCGACTGGCGATGCGTCACAGATCCGGATCAGTACATATCGACTTATGCACTCGATCCCTTGCGTGCTATGCGCTGCTGCGTCGTTGGATCAGCTGGCACATCCGTATAGACGACGAGCTACTTGTCACAGCACCAGCAGCCACGCCTGACATCAGCTCCATCTGGTTACAACAGGTTTCCAGTCCAGTGATACAAAGCGACCCGGCTATTCGATGCCATGGTATGGTTTCTCTGGCATCCACCACCAAGTTGGGACTCGGTAACAGCTCAGCGTCGCACGGCATGGCCCGGCAAGTCTCCACATCCATCTAATGCGCATCAACGCATAACTATATAAGACCTGAATACGGACGTATACCGACCGGACTACCAAGCATAACACGGATTTCTTTCAACGATATTATGTTTCCTTATACAATCTTGAAAACAACCGGCAGAATGGACTCGCAGTTCGATCGTCAATTAAAAACACGACGCGATTGTTCCAACAGGTGACGGAGCATCCCACACTATAATGCAAGCCACGAACCCGTTGGAAGACTTCCTGCGGTCTAGTTACCCCATGTTTCGATCAGTCACATCCATCGCATAGACTGATACATCATAAACCGGCGTTCTATTACATAATACCTACGGACGTAGGATCCTCGCAGATGGTGAAAGTTCTGGATTCAACGCCTTTACTCTGTTATGCGGACTCGCTGATTGGCCCATTGCCCGACGCAACGGTAATCGGCATGGGTCAGAGTGCACAGTCTTGGTACAATTATTCGGCCGTTAACAACCTATCTCCAGTCTTTGACGACAGCCATAGCTACCTATGAAGAGAAGCTTGTGCCATCGCAGTTGGCCTGTTAACAAGTGTCATAGAGAATTGCGAATCGAGATTGAGGAGGGCTCGTACGAGTTTTGTACGTGTACAACCAACTCGGCAAGCCGGTCTTAAAATACCAAGTAAATGAAACGTCGATTCGGGCCTAAGATATATCAAACACCAGCTCCAATCACACCAACTAGTCACCTCAATCGTAATCACCATCGCCTGGTATCAATGGGGATACCACCAGAATGGGGAGGGGATATTTTAAAGTCGGGCGTCACGGCGCATGGTAAGGGCATACACTTCAGTCTCCCCGTCGGCACCCCACGATTTTGTCTACCTAGGTAGTTCTTCGAGAGTGAGGTATTCTTCATGTATGGTAGGTATCTCTGGCTAGTTCTCTCGCCGCGAATACAATCTCGAGAGATTCAATCACTCAACTTCTCGCCTGAGTCGTGGACAAGTTCCCACCCATTTATAGTCTACATAAGTGCCTCGTATAAGATTCACACAATAAGCAACTGTCTGTTTCTGAAACAGACAGTTGCTAGTTTCAGATATAGACGTCGTCACAGCCTACCTGGGGATAATATACAACCGTACGTTTGAGCACGGTGCCATGAAACAAATACAATACGACTCGGAACCTCTAGCGATGATTCCCATTGCTATTCACGTCCAACCCCACGAGAAAGTCCACCGTCCCTCCATTGTCCTGGTTCAACAACGACCTCCTCTGACACCAGTGAAATCTCAGCCCGGCAACAATGACAATGACAAACATCAAGATGGTATTGCGGTAAACCCAGATCACAACATAAAGCGCGGCAACCCCCAAACTTATCGCCGAACAATAAGCACCGCAGTTGCATCCCAGGAACTAGATAATAAGCGCAGCACCGAAACCGATAAGTCGATTGGAGCGTACCGGGTTAGTTGTCGATTGGCTTGCAGTCAGCGTTATACAAGAACGCCCCGGATATGATAGATAAGCCATTGCGATACACAATTCAGAACACGGCGTGATTTAATGCGAGTGAGTCCATGTACGTGGTAGATACCCGGTCTTATGATTTGGGGGTTGTTGAGTTACGGTCGTGTAACTCTAGGATGTCAACTACAAGGTAAGTATCGCGGAACCGAACGCCAGACCCGGTCATAAGATACATAACAGCGATACTTTCCCGCGTCCGGTGAGAGTTGGAGCGCAGAAGTCGAGTTGCGAGATGCATCCTATGAGCACTCATGACGCCGAAGAGTCCAGTGTCTTGACAGTCTTTATTGTTCAAGTATCCGGGTTCTCATCAGAGGCTTACAGTTGCAGGAGAGGAAACACCTAGGCATGTGTGATGGCACCCCGAGATAAAATGATCGCAACTGTGTTGGCGGTGTTGCGCAATGCTGCAATTAGTGAAGTCTTCTCGTATATGTGAACTGGGCGCGTATACTAATAATCATCCCGGCGGATCCCTCAGAATATAATGCGAGTTTTAAATTTCATGGGACAACATCAGAAGGAACCCCGTATTTATAAGTCGTTGAGTTGATGTCCGTTCTCTGAACCAAGGCTATTATCCTTCTAGACGCACGGATGTATCAGCCCTGATGATTGAAGGCCTTGGCGATCTTGGTGGCGGCGATCGCACCAGGCATCAATCTATCAGAAGTCTTGGCAGCATGCCAGCTTCAAAAGCTCTGCCCACAGCGGGGCACAGAGTTTTGTGGCGCGCATACATCCCGGGTTCGCTATGGCGAACGTTGGACTGACTGCCGCCTCAGCGCAGTGACTCCATTCCCAAGAAACCCGTCTCGCGTCCCTATTCCTGAAATACTCGCCCGCGGCGACAAACACTACTTATAGGTATGTTTCCCTTCTAACTGGGTTTCATAGCTTGGAAAATAGATACCCGGCATTAGCCAAATCCAAAGCGGCCGTAGTTGTGTGACGATTCTCGCATGAGACCCAGGAGTCAATGCGATTAAAGGCTGAAGTTATAACCGAGTCTTACCCCATGCCAGATACATGGATTAAGAATTCACTCGATGGCAACTGCCCCGCCTCCAGAGCCACCGACGTATGATTATGGTGTGAACTCACTGAAGGACTGTTTCGAGTGTTAGCAACATACCAGGCTGGTCGCATATGTCTGACGTAATTTTGGGGATTGAGACTCAGAATCCAGCCACCTCCATTATCACTCCAACCATACCGCATGGGTCTTGAAGGCGGCAGGCTCTGCCATGCAACATTGACCCCTCTTTCGTGACACCTCGTGCCTTGTCCGTCAAGATGTCTGACGTGAGCAACGTCATTGGCGCTCCAAGGATCCGGCCATGATTAAGCTATTCTCGATGATCTTCCACTCACGGCCTGGCATATTATTGCGGCATGCCAGTTTCAGCCTGCTGGAAACAGATTTAGTGGCTTATTTGCCTAGGTGTCGGAAAGGACGGCAATCTCACGGTATCGACTTTTAGGCGGCCATTGCAAACCGTAAGCCCGTGGCTGAAAAGCAGTATGACAACTTAACATAAGCAGTGGTTACCAATATCTGACACTTTCTGGCGCCACTCAACAGTTAGTAGTACGGCACGGGCTGAACCGCGACTCGGCTATCTCGTGACCTTTTTAGGAGGAATCTTGCGAAGTCGCACTGAGAAGATCAAACGGGTCGTGTCCGATATCTAGAGCCCAGACTAAACCGCGAAGAATAAATAGGATCTCAAACGCAGAAAGATGATGGCGGCTGTCCGGAATCTCTGTCTATTCAGCAAAGAACGACGATCATGGCTATCACCAACGCGAATTTCACCAATCCACCGCTGTTTCGGTCGTTACTGGCGTGCTACGGATGGATGTGCCGAACTAAGCGCCCTCTTGTTTCCCCGACGGCAAGGTTAGCCGTGCTGAACGATGTTGATTCGCATGAGGGGATCGTTGAGTTGGTCGCAGGAAGGCATGATGTCGTTATTGGCCAAAACTCCCTGACTTCTATGCGGCATGGCTTGCTGTTGAAAAGAGAAAGTCGAAACCCAATAATCGGCGTTGAGACAGGTTGATTGACTACGACGATGAGTTTTGACTCCAGGTAGCAAATACTGGAGATAGAGAGGCGGACATTAATACG
The DNA here is from genome assembly GCA_028637635.1 of Xylariaceae sp. X802. Lineage (NCBI taxonomy): Eukaryota > Fungi > Ascomycota > Sordariomycetes > Xylariales > Xylariaceae > Xylariaceae sp. X802. The sequence continues at coordinate 2,623,697 of JAJFDH010000001.1, read as the reverse complement.
AAGCACTCACCTAGTATTAGACATTTGCTAATTGGACTTCGTACATACTGCAATTCGCCCCTATACTTCTGCAAGTCCGTTGGGTAGGAGTTACTAGTGTAGATAAGATGGACCATGGGCAAGTTTCCAATGACTGGCAAGGCGCCATATGATTCAAGGCCAGAATACGCAACGAGAGACCGGAAGAGTGTACGGCATCTGGGTTCCGTAGATAGGCTACGGAGATGAATGGATCGTGCTTTGGTTCCGGAAGTCCTTCGCGTGCTGATCTCTGGGCTCTGCGCCACCGACCCGTTTCTTTTCGGTTTCACCTCATGTTCATCCTTGGTTCTTAATAGAGACGGCCGCATGCTTCGCTCCAGAAAACCCGCCCGCAAGACATCACAGCGGTGACGTCGACATTTGACATCTTCCATCTTCCATCTACCTACCTGATTCAAGTAGGTCCGTACGAAGCAAATGACGGCTTCATTTGGGCCATCTGGCGGTAATTTTGGTCGCTACGGTATACGTCCGTAGAGTGGTCATTATATCCGAATTAGATCACGGCCCCGGAGGATGGTTGCTTGAGTCTTTGCTTCGATGATTACTTGCGAAGGTCTCAATCAAACGAGGGAACTCTCGTTTTATTAGACTCACATAGCGCCTTGCTCTAATATGCCTAGGTTCGGCACACCGCATTGCTCGGCCACCCGCCTTACTTACTCGAGCAAGGTATGACGACGGGGGCAAGTTATAAGGAGTGACACCGCGGGTGGCCGAAGAAGGCAGGAGGCCGATAACCACATAGGGTCAACACGCTGTGCCGTATGCCGAGCAGGTCGCGGCTGCACCGCCTCCCTGTGCTGCCTGGCTCTTCCTTCCTGCCCAGTTCGTAGGTACCTGCCAATCTCGTCGTTGGTGACAACGCCGCTGCTCCGCAGTCTCCCCACCTTCCCAAACCAATCCCGGCTTACAATAACAGCCGGGCTTGACTGCATCTCACGGATTGGCATCGGGCACAACAGCGTCAGCAACTCGCGATCTCACTCCTATTTATTAATCCCAGACTTCGCACTGCCACCCATCCTTCTGCCCATACCGATATCGTATTGTTATTTACGAAGCAGATCACATGTATTAGTTGGAAGATCTCCGCATTAGGTAGTTATAGTGAGGGCCCGCCTTTCACTTGAGCACAGTGCTTGTGTGAATGCAGGTGTAGTTAGGTACTAGTAGTGACTCGGATCGTTGGGCAGTGTTGGAGATATGACGAGTTGGAGATGGCATACTGACATGCATTGTGTACACGCGTATCCTGCCGCACCACTGCTAGCCCGTGATCTTAACGGTCGTTACCCCTTTCTAATCCAATCGGTCATAGTGTGTTATCTGGTCTAGCGCAGACTATCTGTTGTTGGCCTACACCTTGTACGGCCAGTCTACTTCTCTCGGCTGTCTGTACTAGCCCTTGATGGAGGAGTGGTGCCCTTGGTGGCCGAGCAATACGGCAAGCCCTGAGATGGTAATACTTGCTACGGCACGCTACGACACGCTACGCACGCATTTGGAATGGTAGGGCCACGCCAGTAAGCATGAGGTGTGGTGGAACACAGTGTACCGTGCTCTGATGACGAGGCAGCGCAGGTCTGAGGCCGATTCCAAACGAGGGGGCCGGCCCGAGAGCGGTAGCACGCAGGTACCGAGGCCAGCGTGGCTGGCTGCCGGCGGTACCTCCGGGCTACCCACGGCGCCAGCCTCCGCCGTCACAGCCCTGCCCTGACCCGAGCCGACACTGGCCCGAAACACCCAAGCGTGGCTGCTATAGTTAGTGCTTCGCTAGCGCTGGCGTGTCTTGGCCCCTTTATACCTCCATCAGCCCGGTTCTTGCTTTTCTCTCCACTGCTTTTCACTCCATCTTCCGCCTACACCCTTTTTATACCTTTTGCCCCGAGTTTCCTTCACATCTGCCATCACCAAATACCAAGACGCTCTTTCACGGCCGGTGGCCCGTTTTTGTTCTCCAAGTCCCAGTCGGCCATCTCTCGTTCCAGCCGCGTGGTGACTTATTTGCAATTTCATCGACTTTCTCACAACCAAGCACTCACTCTGCCTTGCCGTGCCTTGCATTGCAGCGCATCACAGCGCATTGCCTTCTCCCTTAACCTTACCCACCTTATAGTCTTCTCGTGTTACCATTATTTACGATCACGACGACGAGGATAGACGATTTTCTGCCTGCATTTCCAGCATAGCACCGCCGCCATGAAGCTTTCCTCGGTCATCGGCGCAGCCGCCCTGTCCGCCTCGACCCATGCTGCCAGCTTCGATACCATCCCCGATATTGAAGCAGTCGGCCAGCACTTCTTCTACACAAACAATGGCTCTCAATTGTATGTGCTTCTCACCGTTACCTGCTGGAAACATGACTTCTAATCTCTGTTGGCAGCTTCTTGAAGGGTGTTGCTTACCAACAGGATTTCTCTCCAAATGGTTCAACGAACCCTAACATAACATACACCGATCCTCTCGCTAACAAGGACAACTGCGCGAGAGATATCCCCTTCATGAAGGCCATTTTCACCAATGTGATCCGGGTCTATGCTGTTGACCCCACCGCCGATCACGACGACTGCATGGAGTTGTTAGCCGCAAACGACATCTACGTTGTTGCCGATCTCGCCGATCCCACCACCTCGATAAACAGTGACGACCCTGAGTGGAACGTCCCTCTCTACCAACGCTATACTTCTGTTATCGACAGCCTGCAAAAGTACAAGAATGTCATCGGTTTCTTCTCGGGCAACGAGGTCGTCGAATCGGCTAACCAGACTGCCGCTGCCGCCTTTGTCAAGGCTGCCGTCCGGGACACCAAGGCCTACATCAAGTCAAAGAACTACCGTAAGACCCTGGGTGTTGGTTACGCCACTGCAGACGTTCCCTCCAGAGATGACCTGGCTCACTACTTTGCTTGCGAGCCCGAGAATGGCCAAGACACGACCATCGACTTCTGGGGTTACAACGTCTACTCTTGGTGCGGCGACAGTAACTATGTTGCGTCGTCCTACGGCGAGCGTGTGCAGTTCTTCAGCGACTACCCGGTTCCCGTCTTCATGGCCGAGTACGGATGCATTGAGGGTGTCGATGGTGGCCCTACCCACCGACCTTTCACCGAGGTTCAAGTCATTTATGGCAACATGAGCGGGGTCTTCTCTGGTGCCATGGTGTACCAGTGGTTCTGGTCTGAGAACGAATACGGTCTGGTCCAAATCGAGGACAACAAGGTTGTTCCTCAGCCCGACTACACCTCTCTGATGAGCCAGCTGGCTAAGGTCAGCCCCTCGAGCACCGCCTCGAGCGCCTACAAGCCCACAAACACGGCTCCTGCTTGCCCGACGACCGATGCATCGTGGGCCCCGGCCGCAACTGCGGTTCCCCCTCCAGTTAACATCGATCTCTGCGATTGCGCCATGGACAGCCTGACATGCACCATTAATTCCGATGATGCCGCGTCTTACGGTGCCGAGTTTGGTTTCATCTGTGGCCAGAATGATGGTCAATTCTGCGTTGGCATCCAGGCCAACGCCAGCACCGGTCAGTACGGTGCCATCTCTGGCTGCTCGCCCAAGCAACAGCTGGCGTTCGTGGCCAACCAGTACTACATGGCCCAGAACGATGCCAACAAGGCCAGCGCCTGTGACTTCAACGGTCTTGGTTCGACGCAGACCCCCAAGACGACTGGCAGCTGTGCCAAGTTGCTCTCAGCTGCTGGTACTAACGGCGCTGGATCCGTGCCATCCCCAACTGGCGGCGCCGGCGCCGTGAGCTCTTCATCTAGTGCCGCGTCCCCCAACGGGCTGTCGACTCCCAGCTTCTTCAACTTTGGCCAGACCTACTTCGTAGCCTACGTCGTTACGGCCCTGGTCTCTGGTATTGGTATGCTGCTACTATAAGAACGCGGAACCCGCCGACAGAGTAAAGCCCCGGCTTTGGACTTGTGTACAAACCTTGAGTAGATAAAACCGGTGACGCTGTATCTGAGGTACGCGCTACAAATGTATATGAATCCTTTGCTATAATGTAATTTCCGAGAAGTCTGGTTCGGGTGGATGCGCTCAAGATCATAATGAGACTTGGAGTTGTAGAGTTTGATTCTTCCAAATTGGCGTTGTTATCCAACATATCTCCAAAGTACTATACTATAGTTCGTGGGTTGATACCCGGGTGTGTCATCGTGGGGAAAATGAATATGGACTTGTCTATCCGAACGGATTATTTTCATTCAATCTTAAACACCATTCTTTCATCATTCAAAATGCCCATCGTCACACATCCTCAGCCTATCTAGCTTCAAAGCTTCCAAGTCGACTCTAATGTCTCGGAACTGCAACAGACAGCTCATATGTCTCACCAGGACGTATCGACGTGAACTTGGCCTGTGGCAGGACCTTGCCACCATACTCGACAACAATGTCGTTGACGTCAGCCCTCTGAATATCAACAACAAATGTAGCCCCGCGGAACAGGCGCTGCACTTTGATCCCATCCCAATGCGACGGCAGCTGCGGACGGATCACCAATCCCTCGGCGTCCCCGCGGAGTCCGCACAGCCCCTCGATGAAGCACCGGTACGCCCATGACACGGTTCCCGTGTTGAACAGCTGACTCGACCGGCCCGCCGTGCGCGGATACTCGCGCCACGCACCGCGGTAGTAGTTAGGGATGTACACGGGCATCTGGCCGCGCTGGATGTAGTCAGCGTCGCCAGGGCCGGGGATCAGCTTGCGGAGGACGTCGTACGCGCGGTCCGCCTCGCCGATGCTGTACAGCGCATGGATGTAGAACACGGCCGCATGGTTGTACACGGAAGCGTTCTCCGCCGACCCGGGGTACTTCTGCGTGACGCGGCCCACGTCTTCTCGCATCCCGCTGTACGGCGGCGCGAACATTTGCGTGCCGTAGGGCGTTGACAACTGCTCGTCAACAGCAGGCAGCATCTGCCGGATCTGCTCCGCCGACGCCGCGCCGCCGAGAATCGACCACGTCTGCGGATTCAGCCACATGCGCCCTTCCTTATCGGACGCCACGCCGAACACGACGTCGTCGTCCGTGATACCCCGCGCGAACCAGGACCCGTGCCACATGTGCTGATTCGCAGCATCGTTAACAGCCCGCGCGTCGGTGCGGTACTTAGCAACAAGATCAGACCGGCCGCGCAGCTCGCAGACGTCCGCCCAGAGTTTACACGCAAACCCCGTCGCGACCGTCAACCACCCGGACACGCCCTTCCCCTTATACCCGACCATATTCATCGGATCGCACCAGTCGCCCTGCGCAATATAGCTCAGACCGCGGTGATCGCGCGCCGAGACGAGCCAGTCCACAGCGCGGGATATCCGCTCGAAAACAGTATCCTCCGCCCCACGGGCATCCACCACGCGCTCGTCGAGAAGACCGTAGTCACCCGTCTCGGCGAGATACGCCTCCAGCGACACGGGCAGCCACACGCAGTGGTCCGTGTGCGGGACCTGGTTGATATACTTCAGCTCCGCGCCTTCGGCGAGGAGGATGCCGTCGGGCATGGCGCCCGTAACCTCCTGCTGCGCCAGCGCCGTCAGGAACGCGTTGCGCGCGACGCGCGGCGCGATGTACGTCATGCCCATGTTATCCTGGAGGTAGTTCCGCGTCTGCGGGTCCGTGGTCAGCCGGTTGACGTCGCCGTGGTAGTAGCACTGCCGCGGCAGCCAGTGGTTGACGAAGTTGTCGAGCGCTGCGTCGGGGGTTTTGATCTGTAGGCATCCGGCGCCTTTGGCGATGTATGCGGCGTAGTCCGCCGCGCATTGCGCGAAGCCTTTTGCGCTTAGGTATTGGGTTTTCATGCTTGCTATCTCGGCGTCGTCTCGTGCTGGTCCGAGGAGGAAGCGGAGCGTGCGGGATGCGCTCCCTGCTAGGGATAGCCGGTATTGCACGGCGGCGACGGGGGTTTCGTAGCGCGCGTCGCTCCCGCTTAGTTCCTCGGATTCAACGACCGCCGAGGGCGCGTGTAGTCCGCCCTCGCCCTCAAAGGCGCCTTGTCTTGCTTCCCATGCCGTCGGCGGCGTCTCGCAGAGGAAGTACGACTTATCCTTCAGCAGCTTGTTCTTGAAGTAATCCTCTGCTTTCTGGTAGGGCGTGATGCTGTTCGCGACAACACCGCAGAAATCCGGCCGCCATTCCGCGGACTGGTTCATCCAGGACATGTACCCGAAGGGGAAGTACGGGTACACGCTGATCGTCCTCGGCTTGTCGGTGAGATTAGTCACGTTAACGGTCCACAGCTCCGCGACGTCATGCGTAGGGATAACAAGCGTCATCTCGACGCGGAGACCGAGGTTCTCTACCGTCCAGCGGACGTCGTGCTTCCCGGCCGAGAAGACGAAGGCGTCCGGCTTAGCGCGCACGGGCTCAAAGGGCGCCGAGAAGACGCGCGCGGTCTCCTCGTCTTTGACGTAGACGAAGCGGCCCGGGTGGTGGGCGTAGTAGTTCTGCTCGGGCTGCATGAAGGTCCGCGCCTCGAGGTTCGGCGCGTGCATGTACTTTGCCGGCTCGGGCTGCATGAATTGCGCTGTCGCGTAGCCGCGGCACGTCACCTGGATCATCATCCGCTGGTTCCAGAGGAACGCGCCGGCTTTGGGCAGCGCGGTGGCGCTTGTGAGTTCGTAGCGGGCGCCATCGGCTGTTGGGCGGCAGAGAGTACTTTCGGCCATTTTCTTTTGTGGTTTTCGTCGCTTTTGCTAGCCGGCTCCGTGGATCATGTGGGCGTTCCTCCGGTATGCCGGGTCCGGATCTGGGGCGATTCGGGAGGAACTGGGTTGTTGCTAATCCCGATTCAGCGGTTCTCGCGCCGGGGATCAAAGAGAATCAGTGGTCGAGGTTTCTAAGAAACAGCGAAAAGGCCATTCAATAAAATAACAGAGTCGAATAAATGAAAGAAACAACACATCGGCGTCCACCCCGGCCGAAAGAATCGCAGATAGCTCTTACATACTCGTAATGACCCAACAACCGACGTAGCATGCAACAGCAATTGCAAGCATGTTCGTCCCCCGTAGTATTATTACCAAACCGTCGCAACCCAACATCGCTAATTGCTCACCGGTGCGGTCGCCTCGGCAGTGTAAATCCGCCCTAGCACGGCTGGACGGGAAATCAGCCGGAGGTGAGGCCGCCCGTCCAATCAACCCCTTATATACCACCGTAATTGCGCATCAATTGCTAGTCATTAGAGCTCTCGAGCCAAGACCCTACGCTGACAGAACCGGGCCGAGTGCTCCTACGCCTTTTAACCAGGTGATCTCACTACCTACACTACTTGTTTAGTATATGTGCTAAATTGCTAATTAGATGCCGGTACACTAGGGAATTAGGTGTGTTAATTGAGAAACTCATCAATCCGAAGACAACCGGTAGGAACTCTTGGCAATTGAATATAGATAATTCTGAGAATTGGGTCCTGATGAACAGGTATGCCCCTTTCGTACTTAAACCATGATTGACTGTTCAAGCTATGAAGTATCTACACGCGTCCGTGAAAAGACAGCCGAGCCGAGCAGAACCGAAGAAACTTGCCCTAGTTGGCGCTATATAATTAGTACACCACAGTGACCACACTCATTGGGATGGGTGTGATAGAATAGACAGGCACTTCGTACGGTGCAGTGAGAAGCTCTTTTCTGGGGAACTGATTCTGTTGATTGACTTGGTTGTAGGAGGAAGGAAGGAAGAGGATTTCCTCTTCCATAATTCTAGGTGTTGTGTGGGTGTTTCCCCACACTAAGCACCCCCTCCCTGGTGGTCCGAGCTTCTTACCACTTATTGTGGAGCTCGTGCTTATATAATTATATACAGTTATTCTGACAGGGTGGGCAGTGTGCAGGCACGAAGTTACAGTACATAGGCACCCAATACCCCATACCCCTGAGTCGGCCCCGACAAGTTTCACCACCGAGCCACACACGAAGTTACGTGCAGAGAACGAACTCCCTAAAATGGGGATCCCACGTGGTGGGTTCTCAAGTGGATGGGCGATCATTCCGAGACTCCCGTGAAACCAGATGCTTTTGTTTGATTTTATACTTAACGCCGGCGGGGTGCATGGGATTTGAACCCTGAGCCGACATGCCGGCAGCGGACGGGTGGAGCTTGGAGTCACTAATGTACACAGAGCACTTGAAAACTCATCTGGTAAACATACCGGTAGGGCTTATATGCAGGCTTAAGGACAGACGGCTATGGAAATACTCAACGACGTGAGGTAACTCATGTCGGGACTAGAGTTATCCCTAACCGATATACCTCTTATGTCCTCTCTCAATACGGACACACTCCACCCTCTCTCCTCCTCGCCAGGATCTTCTGCGTCGGAGAGGTGACCAGGAAGTCCTGCAAGCTCATAACCCGGGGCCGACCCTCGCCCGGCTTGAGCCGAAATTCATACTCGGTGAGCAACTTGACATAGACCATCTTAATAACAAGACTAGCCAAGAAGCGCCCCGGGCAGGCGGCGCGACCATATCCAAAGCTAAGAGCATTCCGTGTCACCGCTGCGAAATCAAAGTCCTTAGAAGCAAAGTTGTCGAGCCCTAACTTCTTTTTCTCGCGATACCATCGCAGCGCGTCGAAGACCTCTGGATTGGGGGTATACGCGGGGTCGTTCTCGATCTGCGCTGCCATCATGGCCGTGAAGGTCCCCTCGGGGACGTGAATACCATTCTGGAAGGTGTATGGTTGCTTGAAGACGCGCTTCATGCCTAGCAGCATCGTGGGAGACATGCGCTGCGACTCGCGTAGCATGCTGTCGAGCTTGTGGAGACGGTCATACGGCATGTCGCCCCGATCCTTAGACTCGGCCACGACGCTATCGATTTCGGCCCTCAGCTCTTTCACGAGCGTTGCATAATCATCCAAAGCCATGATATCGTACAGCGAATTCACGAGACGAGTAAGCGTCGTGTGCGTGGAAGCGAACGCGAGAAGGACCTGGGCGTGAGCGATCGAAGCCGTATTGCGTTCGTTACCCTTGACAGTTCCCGCGAGCCAGCTGAGGGCGTTATTATCCGCTTCCTTCGTGCCGTTCGGATCCCAGCCGTCACGCTCTTCAGCTTCCAGGAGCTCCTGGATCTTCGGCGATAGGATCTTCCGTGCCCTCCGAATATAACGGCGAGCCTTCCAGTACGAGGGCAGAAGCCGTGCCACGACAGGGTGCATGAACTCCGGGAGTATCCGGACGAGGAGCATGGTTTTCATTACTACAAAGCGTTAGGGACCAAGGAAATGCATGGCCGGACGTGGGGTTCCTCACTTTCCTCGGTATAACCGATCGCAATGCCAAGCCATTCGGGATCTTCAGCAAAACATGGGCCGGCGAGCGCCGGCGCATTGACCCTGGCGGCAATCTCACCGAACAGCTCAAAGGGCGTTATCTCGGTCCAGTCGTCTGCCTGTGGGAAGTACTTCTTAAAGGCAGCAGTGATCGATTTCTCCAGCAACGGGACGAGACCCGAGATTCGGGGCGTCAACCGTCGCTGAATAACTGAATGATGAAGTCTGTTTTCCAGAATCATGCTTATACCCGTGTATTTCCCCATCAGGTCCTTATCGAGGCCATGGCTAGGTCCGGCAACTGTGGGCGGAAGAGCGGCGAGCTCCTCGAGAACGAAATATGGGAGGATGAGAGTATTCCCATCGCTACGAATGAACTGGATCGCCCGGTCCTTGTACTAAGGTCACCGCACGTGTAAGCACTCAAATAGTACGCGCGGGAAGTCTCGCTCGTTTCACCTTTCGATAACTATCCCGTAGGAGCTTCGGCGCCCTCATGGAGAAGTTGAGGTTGTGGAGGAATCGAGGTGCTATTGCTGGCAGGCCCCCTGCGACGGGATATTCCTGGGCAGACTTCCATCGCTGTGCCGCATCGACGATGTAATAATACACCAATATAACCGATACGGTCCAGACGAGGTAGTAAAGGTTTCCATCCATGATTCCGAACATTTTCTGGGCGCGATACAGAAGATGTGGTGTATTCTACGACTCGGAACACACAGTAGATAGGGGATGAACACCCTCCCTTTTAACTTGACATATATCCCGATCCGGGTCCCTCATTCAAGCCACCATTCGGAGGAACAAAAAAGGAGCCTCACTATTCGTATTGAAAGAGGTTTACTATAGTCTATTTGCTCCGCGTCCCGTAGCAGTCGATCATTAATCGCCTAGATACCCCCATTCTCTATTTGGTCCAGCCTGGTAGGTCGGCGACCAGGCTCGGCTACTTATGGATTCATCGATTAGGCGCGGTGGCCGACCAGAGTTGTCTCGGAGCCTGATGAGCATATAGGGAGTAGCGCCAGACACGGAGGCAATTGAGACACAGGAATCACACGTCGGGGAATGCAGTGTGGCTTGTTTTTGCTTTTGGGAGACTTCGGACAGGATAGGATAGCCTTATTACTGTTACTGCCTCGATACACATATCTTGTCTTATCGTATCTTTCCAACTATTAGTTATCCTTAACATTGAACAACAATCATGAATGACTAACGGCGCCACAAACGCTCGAGGTCACCAGTTCTCGTAAGCTGTTTTTAAGCAAATCCCCTGTTCGAGTGTTTGTGTTCAAAGATTGTCGTCCGTCTATCCTTTGTCTAGCCCTCGGTCGAGACTAGACATATCCGGTAGTCTCAACGATGCGACACTGAAACAGGTTCTGGATCCTCGCTGATCCTCGGCTAACTAGACTGCAGCGAGGGCGGCAATCTGACATACATTATACATGCCGCTGCCCGCACGTGGAATTGAAGAGCAGTAGATGGACCTATTGTATTTATATCACTGACTGACTACGGTTTGGCTTGTTCGGGTACCTTGCTGCACCGGTACAATCGGTCTAGTTTCTTGCTCCTCTTCACTTGCCGCTAACACAGTCATACGGTCTCGGACAGGAACGCAATAGAAACGTGTAAAGCAACTCACGCGCCTTGCATCGTGACAATCCAACTGCAGTCCGGGAGTCCCGGCCAAAGCTCTATTTATGGCGCAATCCTTAAAAGATAAGCGAGACTTTTCTTTTCTTACGAGGCCTTGACAGCCATACAAGGCTGTGGTGAGACAAATTATCGTGATACGGTTACTTCAAGCTGACATCCCCCACGTCAGTCATCATGGGCCGTGTCGGGGAAGACTCCGCACCGCTGGGTTAGTTCGACTATATGGCTGGCTCCAGCATCTTCTATTATGCTCACCCTAACAGTCGGGCCCCGCGGATCGTAGTGATTTCTGACCGGTCTTACTTCTTACATTGGACTTTTCATGTTGAGTCAGTTTTGAACGTATGGGGACTCAAGTCTATGTAACTAACAGCAAATATGCAACTTAAAAGGTTGTGCGTATTCAAGCAATTATCGTAGTATCAGGAAATAAAACACGTAATTATTGCATTATCGATTAGCGTAAGTCCCCAAAAGTCCGTTGACGGCCGCAATTTCGAATCCATTCTCCTACCTACTCCAGTTATCCAAGTCGGCAATAACATTTGACTCGACCGTGTACACCATGGTTCTGAGATAATCATGGCCGTCGTATGGCAACTGATGAGCAGTGATATTGCTTATTTATTTCTCATGACAGACAAATGAAATTAAGTGTCTCCTCCACCGTCTCCGCTCGTTTGCAGTGAAAGGACGACATTGGACAGGACCTTCTTCGGATGCGACCCAACACCAGGAGAGGCCCCCTTCCCCTGGAGATCTGTCGAAGCGACCTCCCTTCGATCGGCTCGGGGGGATTCTTGCTGGATGATGCGCGCTGACTGGATGGTGTATTGTGCCTTGCGGCAACGTTCTAATGCACCTGATTTTCCGCGTGAGCAAGCTGCTCGCCGAGGTAGATTCCGCATACCACTGACCTGTTTTGCAAACATGCAAACCATTACCGCCACGAATGAGTGCTGGTCGGCCGACCACGAGCGATCTCGTGCTTGCCGCTGATAGTGAAATGCGCTACATGCATTTTGTCGGATGGTGCGGAACGATACTGTGAGATGGGCTATCTGAGACTTCTTGAGGACGCCGACTCTGTATGCCGTGTCGGAGCACTTATGTCAAATGGATGGGAGTTAGAGATCTTGAGGTTCGGGTCGTGAAGTCCAGTCCATCATCTTCCAAAATGTGCATTCACCTTTTATATTCGCGATCACATCGGTGCCTTATGACGACCTTGCTCACACAGCCCACTCCACGACTCCTCGACGGCCCCATGGTGTCAGTATGCACGTCAGCTGACGGTGACCAAATGCAACGGTGCTACCTATAAGCAACCCTTGTCGTTTCATGGACCAACAAATCGGGTCGCAATGTTCTGCTTATACCTTGCGCGAGTGCTTATACCAAACTCCAGCTTAAAAATAGTCACCGCCAGTTGGGCTGAGATAGCCTCATAATCTGAGCTTGGAGTGACTTGACGTCGCATTGCGAAAGACGGTCTACCGGAGGATCCACTCAAGGTGAACCTCTTCGCTGGCACTCGGAGAGCTCCTTAGACCGTGGAGATACGTGGAATCAAGGATGGTTGAATGCTAGCCAAGACCATGGGTGGGCCGACTAGGTCCTCTACCAGCTTTCATTGTGAATCCGGAATCGAGTCTCATGAGGAAGGAAAAAAAGAAACCGTTGTGTTTCTGTCTACCCTAGCCTGGTTTGCCTGTTCATTCACCCCGATCCCTCAACAATTTACAAGGTGACCTGAGGAGCAGGCCCATTAAGTGAGCACAATGTTCTTAGAACATCCGACATCTTACGAGGGCCAACACCCTACACCTCATCGTCAGGCAACTGCGTGAAACTGCCTTCACCCCACCAGACTGAAAGCCGGGAACAAGTGGCGCGACGACTCGCCAATGGCAGCGAAGGTGCATGGGCTCGTCGAATGGGTCGTACCAGTCGCGGCGCAGCGCTTGTTGGCATCGTATTCGATTGCTAGCTTCTCTGTATCGAGCACGACCTCGGGCTGACCCGGTTGGTCTCATTGTCGCACACTCCCTGCACATCGCATAAGTTAATTTATCTCCAAAGCAACGATATGGACCGGTCTGGTTGTGTCAGCTAATCTGGGTTGACGGGCATCGGCTTCCCGGATGTCCGCATCATTGCTGCGTTTCTTCAGAAGCTATTATCAGCACACATCGCGGAAAAAAATGGAAGAGGGAAAGAGTAATGAGGGCCAGATATGATGCCATCCGAGGGGTTTGGTGTAGCAACTGCGCAGCGCAATCAGCCGACCGCCTAGTATCTAGCACCGCCGGGTTTTATAATTCGCTTCTGTCGCTGCCGGGACTCGGCTTACATCTCGCTCATGTACAGCCCGCCGTTCACGCAGTATACTAGATGCGTGAAATCCACGTCGAAGGCGAGTTTCTCTCCGGTGAGCCCCGAAGCTCGTAGTCGCCCTCAACGTCGTCAAATAGGTGGGCTCGGTGCGCCTCGACGATCTGCTCGATGAATAGCGAGTGGTTCCAGGTCACAACGCCGATAATTCGTAGACCCAGCTACAGGAATCTCTTCGTAACGCAGTCTCGCCGCGCGCCCCTTGGCTCGACAAGTGGTGGATCGGGCCGCCTCCCGAACTATTTCTGCTTTCATTACTATCGACCTACACACCCCATGCATCAATGAGTGCAAGGCGAGTTGGTCGGTGACCGAGTTACGACCACCAGCCTTCGTGCATCGGATACGGGGATTTGAGGGACTTTGTCAGCTGCACCGATTCGCATTTCCGCGGCGAAGAGACCCAAGAGGGATGAAGTGCGCTGTTAGCTACAGCGGCGAACCATTGCATCTAGTTTCCTTTCATAAGCGAGGATAAAGCCTGGGATACGATTGAGTCGCCGTTGGGGAATAATACGGTTGCACTTTCGACTCCATGCGACTTTTCATTTTGGGCGTCACTCGCGCGTTTTCGCCAGCGAAAGCCTTTATACACAACTTTCCCGACTCGGAGACTCTGATCTTTTCCACAGACCCAGTCGGAATTTTACGCTCCAACGATCATCTGAGACGGGAGCTTTTATTCTAACTAGACGGTGAGATGACATGGAGCGTGATCCTGATTCCTGAAGACATCAAACCGCTATGACGGTTTCAAGGTACCGGCGGCCGGGAACTGACTAACAAATAGGTATACACGCCCGGCCAGTAGAACGAAGTCTAAGAGGCTACAGACCTTGAGGTGCTGTACATATGCCTATACATACTGAGTAACCCGGGATTTCTGATCATTTGACACAGCCAAGGGTCCCTCCTCGCCTTAGGACACACTACTGTAATGTGTGGGAAGGTGATTCTCCTTCCGGTAAGGCCCCCGGACAAACAAAAATGGACTCCCCGCATCTTGCGCATGGGTCTCCGTTCTTGATGCTTGGAGAAGCCGGACATCCCAACTACCGAGTTATGGGGAAAGCATCACCTGAGTTAGCGGGACCCGTACAACGTCGAACTGCTTCTCGGGGTTGCTTTATCTTGCCTATTCACCCCTGCTATTTCGCTTGATGTTTGTTCCGAACTACGCGGCGCATTTGCAATTCGAAGCGCGAGACATATAAAGCAGAAAAGGAAACGACTGCCTAATGTCGACGCATACATGAATCATGCCATTCCTGTGACCAGCTCTGCATGCGAGTGTCGAGATACGCTTGTTATCTTGACTTATCGTCGATTGCGGGTGGCTTGACCGGCAAGGGAAACGCGGGGAAGTCTGTATTATGTAGTACCAGGACCCGGTCGGAATGGAATAGGTCCCTCTCCGCAACCCATACGTACATAATGTACAGTGTTTCCTGTTGGGGTACTTATATAATGGCCAGTCAGTCATTACTCTTATTACGACGCTGGCTGGGACGAAGAAATCGTAGGCCTCATTTTTTAGAGCGACTCACCATAAGCTCGGCAGGCCGCCGTGTACCTCAAACTGTTCAACAGCATGGCAAGACCAGATGATATCGAGCCTGCTTCGGCGGCCCACCATGAGGGTACGAGCGCTGTGCCGCTGGTGAAAGGCATCGCTGCGCGTGATGCGGACGTTGCGATGGCTCTTTTCGATTCACCGGAGCAAATCCACGAGGCGCTTGATCCGGAAGAGGAACGAAAGCTCGTGAGAAAGGTAAAGCGAAATAGCGAATTCGTCACTATGACCGCCGGCAACTAATATCTAAGCATTAAAGATCGACTTCATGATTCTCCCATACCTCGCTGTTTGCTACGCTTTCTTTTATATTGACAAAACAACCCTATCATACGCGGGTTCGTGTCGTCCCTCCCATTTTCCGTTGCCGATGCCATCCTAATGTATTTCTTCTAGCCATTTTTGGAATCCGGGAAGACCTCAATCTGCAAGGCTCCGACTATAGCTGGCTGAGCTCGATATTCTACTTTGGCTTTCTGTTCTGGGCGTTCCCTACGAACTTTTTGATGCAGCGCTTACCAATTGGTCCGTCTACCCACTCCTCCTGATTCAAGCGACGACGGCTCTAACAGCAAATAGGAAAGTATCTGGGTGTCAATATTTTCTTCTGGGGTAAAGCGCCTTTCTGCTGTTGGAAACTTAACACTAACTGTTCCAAGGTTTCTTTCTCATGCTCCAAGCGGCTGCAAAGAGCTTCGCGGAGTTATTAGTTCTGCGCTTTTTAGCTGGTGCGGCTGAAGCCTGCTCTGACCCTTCCTTTATGCTGATCACGTCGATGTGGTACACGAGAAAGCAGCAACCAGTTCGCATGGGTCTCTGGTATACAGCAAATGGCTTTGGCATTGCCCTAGGCGGGTTGCTTGGTTACGGTCAGTAAACATACCTCTTTTATCCGGGCTTGGGCCTGAACTAACGGTCCCAATTACTAGCGATCGGAAATATCAGAGGTGTACTTCCGTCGTGGAAATACGAGTTTCTGATCATAGGAGCGTTATGTTCTACATGGGGAATTGTCATGTTCATATTTTTGCCCGACTCTCCGGTGACAGCGAAGGGCCTTACTCGAGCCCAGAAGCGGATGGCGGTCCAACGACTGAGGGCTAACCAGACTGGCATCGAGAACAAGCACTTGAAGATCTACCAAGTCAAAGAGGCGTTCACGGACATCAAACTTTACCTCTTTTTCATCCTTGGTGTCATCGGCAATGTGCCTAATGGCGGGATATCGAATTTCGGTACTTTGATCATTCAGGGGTTTGGGTTCAATGAGCTAGGCACGACACTCTTACAGATCCCTTACGGAATTTTCATCGCTCTCAGCATTCTAACATGCGTCTTTCTTAACAACAAATTCGAGAACAGGCGCTGCTTGTTTATCCTCATATTCCTCATTCCCAACATCGCTGGCGCGTTTGGCCTGCGCTACATCGACGTGCATCAGCAAGCGGGGCGGCTGATCTCGTACTATCTGACTGGGCCGTACAATGCCGCTTTTGTTATGATACTTTCCCTCCAGACGGCCAATACGTCTGGCCATACTAAGAAGGTTGTCACCAATGCTGTTTTATTTCTTGGGTATTGCACTGGTAATGGTGAGATGGCATGTCATTGACACAATTGAATGGACGAAGCTAATAGTTTGGCAGTATGTCTTTTGCCGAAGCTATTCTAGGACGCCGCAGGCACCTAACTCGGCCATATTGCCACGCGTTTGTTATTTCAAGCATGATTAGCTTGCTAACTCGTCACTATAGATTATCGGACCGTTCTTCTACTTGGCGGATCAAGCACCCCAATACGAACTCGGCATATGGTCGATAATCGTTTCCCACCTTACCGAGGTGGTTGTCATCATCGCATTCTGGTACCTTCTCAGAAGAGAGAATATTCGGAGAGACAAGGTGCAGGCGGCGATGGAGGGCGGCCTTGAAGGGCGGGACCTGGACACCACTGCATTTGCCGACATGACGGACAGGGAGAACCTGAATTTCAGGTACATTTACTAGACCATGCGAAGGAGTTCAAGGGGGTGACGCTCATTCCAGTCTTCAATGAAATGCGTAGCAGGCATCAGTCGTACTTTTGCGTGCACTCGTTATTAGAAATACTTAATATGTGCACGTTACAAGGCGGCCTATATCAGGCGATAGCCATTGGAACGCACCCTAAGAGGTAGGAAGATGCATGATGCCAGAAGTACGGCCTGAGTGAGTCCCGTTCTACTTCACGGAGTCAACAGACGAGCTGTCCGCTCTGTAGCGTGACTGCGCAATGTGCTCCAGCGACAAGCCCCGGGTCTCTTTCAAGAAAAAGAAGGCGAAAACAGAAATGACCAGGTCGAAGATGCCTAGCGAAATATTAATATAACCACGCCGAAAGGTATGGTGATATACTGATGCTTACCCCATAAAAGAAACGTCCCCCAGCCAAGCGAACTAATCATGTAGGGAGTGGTGAGGGAAAAGACGAAGTTCCACAGCCATTGCGAAGCAACACCGATCGCAACGCCCGGTTCTCGAATACGGGTGGAAAAGATTCTTGTGAGACGGGTCAGTGAGAGGTTCAACGCAAACGGGATGCCGGGGTGAGAGACGGAACTTACTCAGACACATAGGGCCACGGCATAGGGCCCCAACTAAAGTTATAGGCGATCACAAAGAGGTAAATGAGAGCGATGGTCGCAATAGCGGAAGATTTCACGGTCGCCTGTTGCTCAGTCGGTGCTGGGAAGGACTTGACCACAGCCGCTGTGGTGATCTGACAAGCGCTCATGAATAGGGCGCCTCCGATGAGGACCTGGCGACGAGACAGGCGCTCCGAGAACCAGAGGACGAAGACACCGCAGGCCACCACTTTGATGGCGCCGAATATCGCAGTGACCAGCAGGCTCCGGTCCCCGCTTCCGACTATTAGGGCGAAGTACTGCGGACCGAAGTAGGCAAAGGCCGTAGCTCCAGTCGCCTGCTGAGCCGTGAAGACGGTGAAGGCAGCGAGGACGCGCTTGAAGTTTTCGCCTTGCAGTAATTCTGCGAATGCTATGAGCGTATGTCCCGACAAGTATAGCAGAAGACTCACCCCTGAACTCGAATCCCTCGGTAGCTATGGCTTCCGCCACCACACCGGCTCGGATCTCCTCCATCTCATCGGCAGTGGCCTGGGAGCTGTCAGCACGGATCCATTGCAGACTGCTCCACGCCTCATCATGTCGGCCTTTCTTGGTGAGCCATCTCGTGCTCTCCGGTATGGTCAACATGCCAAGGCCAAGAACAGTCGCAGGGAGAATCTGAAGGCCGATTGGAATCTGCCACTGCGCCGAACGATGAGACGAAATGCCTTTGCCGACGCCGTAGTCGATGAAGTACGATACAAAGATACCCTTTCGACATGATTAACGTATATACGGATGTAAACAGTACAGCCTTGTTTCTCACAAATGTATAGAACCACTGGAAGAAAGAGCCGACCTGGCCTCTCATGTCCTTGGGCATCATCTCGCTGTTGAACATGGGGACAATCACAGTCGCGGCGCCAAGACCAAGGCCAGCAATAACACGCGCAATGTAGAACGCAGTGAGCGAGTGCGTGTTGATGGTCTGGATAATAGCGCCAATGGCGAATACGACAGAGGAGAGCATCAGCGCCTTCTTGCGCCCAATCCTGTCCGTCAGGGGCCAGGCGAGGAAGCACGCCACAAACGCGCCCAGCTGTTGGAGACCGACCGATAGGGAATTCGTCCGTGTCCCGGACCCTTTATCGAAGCGGTAATCATCTCGGAACGATGCGAGTGTCAATACACCACCTATTTCGGGTCGGGGTTGCTTGTTAGTCTTTGCTTCTCCTGCGCAGTTCGGATGTAAACAACGTAATCATGGATCAACGAACCGACACTGCGACCACAAGTTAATAACCCCAAACATTAAAACCCCAATAGCAAATACTCACATGCCACTGTCATAGCCAAAAAGGAACCCGCCAAGACAGACGACGGAGCCAAGCCAGTAGGCTCGAACCTGACCAAGCGTGAAGCCCTTCATCTCAGCGGTAGGTTCGCCGTCGCCGCAGGGAGAGCCGAGCAAAGCCTGAGCCTCCATTTTATAACCACAGCAACCCAGCATCAACTCGATCCTTGCACCGCGACCCCGGGCAAGGGGGGGTTGTAGGGTTGGAGATTGCTGAGAGTCAAGAGCGATTCGTCAATAACCCAGCGGGATCACGTCATCGGTAGTGGCCAATGGGACGCGTCACCTGCCGATCCCCGAGAAAGCTGGGTCTTATGAATGTTGTTTGGAATCCAATCATCGTCGTCGATGACCGACTCATACCGACATGTCCTGGACTGGTCTAACTGAAGCAGGCATTCTCCTGGTGTAAGTGCCTCTGCGCATATCCAGATCGTCGCTGTACTTCTTCACGGCGTGTTCTATGGTCACGGGGTGGCACTATATGTGCCGCAGGCACACGCAACGGCGACAGGGGTTCCCCAGAAACGGGGCGGGGAGTATGTGCAGTGCCTATTCTCATCCCGAGGATGTGTCGCGTGTTGCGGAGCTCCCGGACCCTTGAATCATTGTGACTTTGCCGCGGGGTAGCAAACCTACACAGACCGGCGATGACGATGGAGCATCCAAGTAAGAGATTCCTGGTTCCGACTTTGTTGCCGGACCCTTATATTTCGGTTAATCTTCTCCATGAGTAAAGTCTAATGTTTCCCTTTTGTTCCCGTCTAATCCCTCCGTCCCTGCCTCTCTCCTATATCTCAACTCAAGAAACCTATCTGATCAAAAAGTGAACTCAAACCGACGATCCCTCAACAATGGCTCCCGAGAAGAGACCCAATTTCCTCATCTTCCTCGCCGATGACCTAGGATTCTCTGACATCGGTCCCTTCGGCGGTGAGATCAACACCCCGAACCTCGACAAGCTAGCCAAAGACAGCATTCTGTTCACGGACTTCCACGCCGCAGCAGCATGCTCGCCCTCACGTGCCATGATCATGACAGGCACGGATCACCACATCGCCGGCCTAGGCAACCTGGTCGAATGGACAAACATCTCCGGCCAGAACGACCCCAACGGGACTATGTCAACCGCAGTGCAGCGCGGCATGCCGGGCTACGAAGGCTATCTCAACGAGCGAGTAGTAGCCCTGCCCGAGCTCCTCCGCGACGCAGGCTATCACACCCTGATGTCAGGAAAGTGGCATCTAGGCCTGACCCCTGAGCGCAGCCCGAAAGTCAGGGGCTTCGAGCGAAGCCTGGCCCATCTACCAGCCTGTAGCAACCACTACGCATACGAACCGCATCTCGAGGGCGCGGACCAGATCCCGGAGTTCATGACGATGAGTTTCATCGCACTACACAGTGAAGACGGCGAATACGTCAAGAAGCTACCGGAAGGGTGGTATTCCTCCCACGGATACGGCGACAAGATGCTGCAGTACCTAAAAGATTGGAAGGAATCCGGCGACGATAGGCCGTTTTTCGCTTACCTCCCATTCACAGCACCGCACTGGCCTCTCCAAGCACCACAAGAATACATCAAGAAATACCGCGGCGTATACGACGAAGGCCCAGAAGCCCTACGGCAAAAGCGCCTCCAGCGCCTCAAAGACCTAGGCCTAGTACCCAAAGACGTCGAGCCGCACCCCGTGATCGCCGACGAAGTAAAGCCATGGGACGAGCTAAGCGAGGCAGAGCGCGCAAACTCGTGTCGCGCAATGGAGTGCTTCGCCGGCATGGTCGAAGCAATAGACGTAAACGTAGGCAAGATAATAAACTACTTGCAAGAAACCGGGGAGCTAGATAATACCTTCGTCTGCTTCCTCTCCGACAACGGCGCCGAGGGCGCGGCGTACGAGTCGTATCCCATCGTGCAGAGCACCATGCTATCGCACCTGCAAAGGTACTACAACAACCACCTCGACAACCTAGGCAACGCCGATTCCTTCATCTGGTACGGTCCGCGCTGGGCGCAGGCCGCGACGGCGCCGAGCAGACTGTACAAAGCGTACACCACCGAAGGCGGCGTGCGCGTGCCGTACATGATGAAGCCGCCCGCCTCCTCAGGCACGATCCCCGGCGGGGAGATAACGCACCAATTCGCGACGGTGATGGATCTCGCGCCGACAATCCTCGACATGGCGGGCGTGACGCACCCGGCGCCAAGCTACCAAGGCCGCGAAATAGTTCCAATGCGAGGGAAATCAATGGTACCATACCTAAGACAAAGAACACCAATCCACGAAAAGGACTTCGTGAACGGCTGGGAGACATGCGGCCGAGCCGCCTGCCGCCAAGGCGAGTGGAAAATAGTCTTCATACCGAAACCCAAAGGGCCCGAGCGATGGCAGCTATACAATCTATCAAACGATCCAGGCGAAGTCCACGACCTCGCGGATTCCGAGCCGGAGAAGCTGCGGGACTTGATCCGGCTGTGGGATATCTACGTTTTGGAGACGGGGGTGATACCGCTGTCGCCGGACTTGGGGAATTGGATGGCCGCTATGGAGGAGCAGATGCCTGAGAATGCTTGGATTGAGTATGAGTATTGGAAGGATGGCGCGCGGGAGAGGCCTGAGGCGTTTACTAAGGTTGTTCCCCGGTTCCGGCGGAGGGTGTCGGCGATATGAAGTTGTTTCGGTACTGGTCATACGCGTCAGTGGCATGACTACTTAGATTTAAAAGTACTCCTGCAAAACTTATAAATTAGGTAGTTATCATAAGATTCACGAACTAAGACAGTATTTTGGGGAAATAGGGGTCTCGATTAACTAGCCTACCAAATCCTATGCAATGAATCGAGCATATACCCAATCTACACTCCAAAGAGCAGTACTACTATTACTAGATATTACTATGACGATTACCCAACACCAAAGCAATCGCCATCCCTCAAAACCCACCATACCTCCGAGCAGGAACAGGCGACCGAACCCGCCGGCGACTCTCCATCTCACCCCAGGCACGAAAAGCCTCCTCCTCTTCCAGCGCAACGCTAACTTCTTCACGCCACCGCACGATAAACTCGTTTCGTCGGCGGATAACACGAGAATCGTCAAGAACAGGTTCTACGCCAGCAACCTCCAGCTCGCCAAGATCGATATAAGCAAGCTCCGCGCCGCCAATCACAGTATCGGCAAAGTCTATCCTAGCCCGTCTACTGCGCCGTCTCGGCTCGGAGGCGGTGACACAGGACATAACAACACCCATTGTGATAAAGAGTACTGAGACTTGGTAGGAAAGAAGTGGGATTCGGGACAAAGAGGAGTTCGGTATGCGTTGGTTAAGATGAAAGAGATGAAAATGCCGGGTCAAAGAGACGGCGCGAACGACTCTTTTATACCCGTTTCAGAAGTTGACTGTTGGTCTAACAAGTCCCTTGTTCGCGAAACAGTTAAATTGTTCCAAACAACCCGCCTGATTCATTCTCAGGGCAAGTCCATGTTTAAAAACGTCTCGACTGGGAGAAACAGAGTCGGAGTCACGAACAGTTCGCTTCCTCAGGCAAGTTAGTCTCCGTCATGGCTCCCTCATTTTCCGCCCCGAAATTCACCCTGGGTTATCAACCACAGCCGTCCGTCCCACGACGGCGCCTGCCACCACTGACATCAAGTGGTAGATCACGGTCCCCCGGCGGGATCGAGTATCTCGACAGATGGAGCCCAAGAATCGATCAAGACCACTATGACAGAGTACGGCTCTACCGTAAGCGTAAAGATTTGATAACGAGGCATGAGCAAGAACGTAAACGCCGCCGCACATGTCTGTCCATAGCTGACGAAGCTAGGCTTAGGGATATACGAACCCCGAGCATAGCCGAGTCCTGCTGTCCGTCTGAGGACAGCACCCTGCTCCAGTCAAGTACTGGCGCCGTTACCCCATCAAATACCAGCACATCCGAGCTCAGTCTCACATTCTCTAATTTAGGGTCGACCTTTCAAGATGAACTCGACACCTATAACATGCAGATAAAGACACTCCAGGAAGGTGAATGGCCCACCCTCCCCGACGCACGAGCTCCCGCGCTACGCGTAAACCACAGCGAATCCAGCAGCAACGAGCCAAGAGGCAGCAAGTTCGGCCGACAAACAGCGCAAGCCCTAAAATCATGGTCGATGGCCCAAGGGTTCCTGTACGGCGGGAGCACCGCAAGCCTCCGCGACACAGACAGGGTACACGACGCCGCAAGCTACGAGCCCGGCGTGATCTTCAGCGCGCCGTACCACACGTCCAACACAAAGGACGAGCGCTGGGTCTCGGTGATGGACCCGCATAACACGGCGACGCCCTTCGGCATTGTCCATAGCAAGTACAGGAAGCTGGTCGTAGTGAGGACGTTTGGCGAGCACTGCATATGCGTGCCCATCTACTCGAACAACGGCCGCGGGCTCGAGGGCAAGAAGTTTCTGCAGGAGTGGATAAGTATTCGCGATGTAGCCGATAAGAGTCCTGCGGCGCCCGAGGGACCCAACCTCAAGGTCCTCGCCGTGGGCAACCCTGATTTCCGTGGCTTGGTCGTCCGTGGAAGGTCGAGCATTAAGATGAGCGAAATTTGCTCTCATCGATTTGATGCGCCTGCCACCATCGAGGGAAAGCTCCTTGACGGCAAGAGTTTGTCCAGGAAGCGGTTGCTTGAACTTGTAAAATCCTTCAGGTGAGGGTGGGGAGTGGCGGCATGCTTCTCGTGTTATTTATTTGGATTATGTTGATTTTTTTTTGATAGAAGAATAATTAAACGGTTGAATTCGTAATCATAGTCAGAATCGTGGTTGAGTGTTCCGTGACATGCTGCGCCCGCCGCTAATAAGTCGACTCTTTCAGTACATACAAGCGGTGAAGCCGAGAAGGGCTATTCGTTGGTCATAGGCATCTTAGGACTCGACGACCCGATGCCCGGAAACGTCGAAAATGTATGCAAATAATGTAGTTGTATTAAGTAAATGGTTTCGTGCAACGACTCGGTCATAAAAGCTCTTGCGTTGGGAAGGGTGGAGCATCCACCTTCATAGATGGTCTTTATCTGCGTGTTATAGGTGTCGAGTTCATCCTGAAAAGTCGACCCTAAATTAGAGAATGTGAGACTGAGCTCGGATGTGCCGGTAATCGACATGAACAGTTCGCTGTCCACAGACGGAGAACAGGGCCCTGCTATGTTTGGGGTCCTCAATATCCCCAGGCTTAGTTTGGTCAATTACTGGGAGACATGTGCGACGGTATTTGATGTTCTCGCTCATGACAGATCATCGCGTATTTGCGGTTTTGGTAGAGTCGTATCCCAACATCGTATCTGTGAGGTAGTTAAGTACCTAATCTAGGGGGGCGCACCTACGAAGCACACGGGCCACAATACCACTTCAAAGACACTTCCGAGGGAGATGGAGTCGTAGAGGAGGAGCACGCTGATTGTAGTAGCTGCTACGTCGTCATTGTGTACGTCCGTATGATAGGTATACCTGGAGAGAGCGAGAGAGAGGAGAGAGCGAGAGAGCGAGAGAGCGAGAGAGAGAGAGAGAGATGTTCCGAACGATGTACGCGGGGGTGGTAACTTGGGGTTATTGACGACGCAGCTGGTCGGTACGTAATAGAGAATAATTGCTGTTACTTGTTAACTGAGCTCAGATACGGACAGAGTATGTTCATGGTCCGTACGCTAGACGTGATGTTATCTAGGTTGGTAGTGAAAATGAAAGACGTATCTCAGTTTGACATGAGGCATGGAAAGGAACTGATAAGATTGACAGAATGATCACAGCGGCGAACATTCGGGCGGAAGGACGAGTCTTTCAGGGAATCGCTGCCGAGCCCGGCGGCCCAATTCCCCCCAGAAGCCTTTGCCAAGCGTGGCTGTTGTGGATCAACTGTGGCTTAATAACTATCTCGATTCCGTTAACTCCCTTACACGGCATCCCCCATCGGAGTCCGACGTAAATGTATTGCGCCGCCTAAACCGCTACGATCTGCCATAAACTCCACTACGCGGCGCATTACTTTCAAATCGCTCGTCCGTTTCTTTTTAGAGGCAATATCTGGATACCTACATCATGATGTCCGTAACCTATTATTAATCCCAGCTCGCAGGGATATAAAGTACCCCTCAACAAGGGAGACTCCTAACTCGAACATCTATCAAAAGATTGAAATACCATTTTCTGGATTCCAAGCGTGCAAGGTGTCCCATAACCGTGCGCCATGTCAGAAGTCCAAGTCACGGAAGAGCAGCAGCGGGCGGCATCGCTCCTGGAAGCGCAGACCAAGGCGCTGCAGCTGTTCGACGAGATCGCGAGGGATCTGATCCGGCCGGGCGTGAGTGAGAAGGAGCTCAGCAAGGCGATCCACGAGCTTGGCGAGCGCCGACACGGCATAAAGACGCATTGGCACAAACGCGTGGTGCGGAGCGGGCCCAACACGCTGCAGCCGTACAACGAGAACCCGCCCGACCGCGTCATCGAGGCCGACGACATCCTCTTCGTCGACCTGGGCCCCGTCTTCGAAGCCTGGGAAGCCGACTTCGGTCGCACGTACGTTCTCGGCGACGACGCGCTGAAGCAGAAGCTGCGCGACGACCTCGAGCCCGTGTGGCGTGACGTCAAGGCCCACTTCGACGGGAATCCGGACATGACCGGGCACGAACTCTACGCCATCGCGCGCCGCACCGCCGAGCTTCGAGGATGGGAGTTTGGCGGATCCATAGCCGGGCACCTCGTCGGCCAGTTCCCGCATGAGCGGATCCCCAATGACAAGAGGGCCCTGTACATTACCGACGGGAACCAAGACGTCATGAGATCCCTGGGCAAGGATGGCCTACCGCGTCATTGGATTTTGGAGATCCATCTGGTCGACCGGGAGCGGCAGATCGGGGGCTTTTTCGAGCAGCTGCTCACCGTCTAATCCACATTCGCATCATGGAAGCGCAAATTACCAGAGTCTTTATAGGACGTGAACAATTGCGACTTGCAACGGCTTAACCGGCCGTACGAAGGAGGTATTCCACATACATGACCTACGGATATCATAACGGCATCGGCACATGATACCGGTAGATGGATTGATGGGTATACCAAAACACCATCTACTGCAACTTATAGCACATGCATTAGCTTCACTGGATAGGATCTCTACTGCAGCTCTCACTCATCTCAGCATACAAAGTGTAGTTCCTTATACCTAAGTATCTAGGTAGATAGTTATGTAATAAACCTCTACCTATTACCTCTTTCCTCATCTAGATATTATTTGCGCGGGAGTCTCACTACATATCTAGAGCACAACACAACTCATTCGGATACTTACATTAATACTAAGCACCTGGATAGGTGGGTTTTCCAGCATCTCTCTCATTACACTAACGTCTCAGGACGCCACTAACTGCCTCTCGCGGCCGCCCGGACGAGCGCGATGTCGAGCTACCTATCAGTCGCGTTATGAGGCTCGCTACTGGTGAATATACCTACCTACCGTAGCGATACCCATTCCCTTACGTTCCATGATGTTCGATCTATCGTAGTGTCTGTTGTGGGACGACGGGCCTAGGAGCGTCTTGCAATCATGCTGGGGGTCTCATCCGACGCTCCGTAACAGGGTCACCTACCTATCCTGCCTCGGAATAGGTATGACATGATTATCAATGATCAATGGTCAATATATAGAGTTAGTAATGAGTTATTGCGTACAATGGAATACCATATGCGAGGTAAATGCACGGCAAGGTGACACGCCATATGGAGGCGTCGTCCGGACCTCCTCGGCATTCCAACCGCACATCGCGAACCATATATACAAAATCACGACATCTGACGCGACAAGAGTGATAGGTGAGATTTGTAATCGCATTTCGAGCTCCGGGGGGAATGCGACGTGCTTACAGCGTGGCACGCCCTCCTAAACTCCACCAGAGGCGCCTAAAAGACCGCGGCGGTACAACATATGATAGGTACAGATGCAGGCGGTATTACTAACAGCGTCTCCAAGTTTGGTCTATTTAAGCATTGAAGATTCCCTTTGAAAGAGCTGCAATCACTCAATTCCCCCATCATAACCCGACTGCGAATTATTATAATTTACCACATTATCTTAGTTTAAAACCTTCATCGAATACACCATGGCGTCCAAATTCTACACAGTCATTATCGGAGCAGGTGGCGGCACAGGTGAGGAACCATGTCGCTTAATCCAAACAATTCCCAGGAAGAATATATACACATGAGAGTATACAAACTCACACAAATCTCACCATGACAGGCGGCGCAGTAGCAGCGCGATTCGCAAAGACATACCCAGTCGTTCTCCTAGCCCGAACAGCAGCAACGTACGAGAGCAGCGTGACATCAATCAACGCGAACGGCGGCAAAGCGATCGGTATAAACGCCGATGCCACCGACCGGGCCTCTTTAGACGCTGCCTTCGCCGCCATCTCCAAGGAACTGCCGGGCTACAAGCTAGCGGCGGCCATCTACAACGCCTCAGCAGGTTTGAAGCCGACGCCCTTCGTCGAGGTTGATCCCAAGGACCTCGAAACGAGTATCGACGTGAACATGTACGTGCTCCCAACTCACTCATTGATTTGAATTACATCACCTCATGACGTAGCCCCCACATCCGATTCACATCACAGAGCCGAGAGCTGACAGAGTGAAAATATACAGCCGTGGATTCTTCAACTTCGCCCAGAAGACCCTCCCCCTGCTCGAGGAAGCAGTAAGCACCTCGCCTCACCCGCCCTCGCTCATCGTGACAGGCGCCACGGCATCGGTAAAGGGCTCGGCAAGATTCAGCGCCTTCGCCGCCGGCAAGTGGGCCAAGCGGGCACTGACACAGTCGATCGCGCGCGAGTACGGGCCGAAGGGGGTGCACGTGGCGCACGCCGTCATCGATGGCGTCATCACGGGCCCGAGGACCGAAGCCTTGACGGCCGTCAACAACGGCGCGCCGGACGGGAAGATCAGTGCCGACTCCGTAAGTTCTCATTATTCCCCGGACGAGAAGACATTCTCGGTACTGACGACCATGCTTCCAGATCGCCGAGACTTATTGGAACTTGCACACGCAACACCGCTCGGGATTCACCTGGGAAGTTGACATCCGGCCCTACATCGAGAAGTGGTAAATGGAGCTGCCGCGACATATAGCGAAGTCACATTAATCTGTCCGTAGGGCACTATAATGATAACGAATTCACTTGTTTGCTGTGTTCAAAAATGTGAATCGGCGAAAAGTACCGGTAATGAGTAAGACCGTAAAGCTCAAGAATTTTCATGCGAAGGGGGTTTCCGTGGGTGGATCCCCTAGTAAAATTCCTGCCAACAGGATGCTGAAATACCCACCCAATCGCAGTCTCGGCCACGCCCACATCTCGACCAAACCCCTCCCTAATTTTAGCAATTTCAGTGCCTACCCGCGCGAAATCCACTAACTGCCGCCTTTTCATGGCGGTTCGGCCCGCCGCAGGGCTCGGCCACCTGACCCACTCAAGCTCATCCGGGCCCTCACGACTCGCGCGGCCTCTTATTTTCACACCATCTCAACCGTCTCATTCCATCATCAGTACGGATTAAACAAGAATATACCTATCGACAGCACGTAGCAATTCTCTGTATAGAATTGTACTCTCGAACACCGAAGCATCACAAACGGCGAAGCAGAGTAAATAGGTACCAGTTATTGTGCAATTCGTATCCTCGCACCGCTACACCACCCCGAAGACGAGACCAACGTCCCCTAAATCTTCAAAGCAGCCGCCAGAGGAAGCTTCCTACTACTCGACCCAACATAGATCTGATATGTCCCCTTCTGCAACAACCATTTCTGCGCAACAACATCCCAAGTGCTTAGATCGCGTCTCGTGAGGCCGAAGTTAACAACAGCAGACTTCCCAGCCTCGATGACTGGCTTCGCAAAACCACGTAGCTGCTTCACGGGCCCATTGGGGATGCCAACATACAACTGCGCCACTTCTGCACCGCTGACAGACCCCGTGTTTGTGACTTTCGCAGAGACATTGACTAGAACATCCCAGAGATCCTTCTGTCCACCCTCCACGATCGGCTGAGAAGGGTACGGAGAGAAGTCCCCGCCCTTAACGGCTGACACGACGAGATTCGAATAGCCAAACGTCGTATAGCTAAGTCCGAAGCCGAACTCATATCGCGGTGTGATATTCTTCGCGTCAAAGGCCCGGTAGTCAATATCGATACCCTCGACGAAATCCGACTGCGGGAACAGCGCGTATATCCCATTCGGCAAAGTTGCGTTCTGCAGAGCGCCGAAATCCGACTCGTTGTGCGGGACTGAGTACGGCAACTTACCCGACGGGTTAGTCTCACCATAAAGTATCGAGACCAAAGCGCGCCCAGCGTCCTGTCCAGGCAGATGCGCAAACACCAGAGCTGTGACGTTGGGGTGATCGACGAACTGGTCTACGAGCCGAACGCCGGCGTTATGAAGCACCACAATGGTATTTTCACACTGAGAGGCCACGTTGGTGATTAGAGCATCAGTGAAGTCGTCATGCAATCCCGGCCGATCCCATCCCTCCGTAGCCCAAGCATTGCCAACAACAATACAGGCGTCAGAAGACTGATCAACCTTGGGGTTCCCGCTTTGAAAGTCCCACCATAAGCTCGAGTCATCGTCGTAGGCACGAAGACTAAGCGCTTCATATGGTGAGCTCACGTACGCGGGCTGGTTAGCCCCGGAACCACCGCCCGTCATCATTGTGCCGTTCAGCCCGATCTGCAGGCCGTCGATCAAAGCTGCCTCGGAACCGTCATTCCAACCATCTGCGCCAGGCGTGTACCCCCTGTAGGTCGGGGCCGAATAACCAAACAGGGATATCAGCCGGGGGGACTTGAGAGGCAAGGCGCCGTTCTCGTTTTTGACTAGAACGTGGCTCTCGAGGGCGCCCTGGAGGAGTATGTTTTTACTACGCGGTGACTTTGCGATAACGGCCTGATGAGGCGCTCCAAGATCACCTGGCATGCCTATACCGGGGGGTGGGTATCCGGAATCTTGCTTCATCTTGTACCAAGGAGCGATTATTCTACCGCAATTAGCCAGACAATCCGGAAAAGGCATGCCATTTGGCAGCTTACCTTGTTGCCATGTCATCCAGCCGAGACTCGGGCACGGATCCGTTTTGTACGGCCGTAACCAATTGGCTACCCCAGAACTTGGACCCGTCAGGCATGGTCATATCCAACCCGGCCAACGCCGTCGCGACGCCGGCATGATGCGCGTTCCAGTCGGTAACAACGAAGCCCTTCCCAACCATCAGAAAAGGAGCTCTTTACTCAATGGGCTGGGTCCTGCATACCTGGAAACCCAGCTCTGTCTTCAACAAACCGTTCTGTGTCTTACTATTGGAGCAACCATAAGAGTTATTGACACGATTGTATGAGCACATGATGTTTCCTGTGCCCGCTTTGACGGCATCTTGGAAGGGCCTAAGAAACTCAAATCAGCCTCCAATCCCGAAAATCGATATAAAGTGGCGGTACGAACCAGAGATACAACTCGTGCATCGTTTTATCGTCTATGTTAGACGATACCGACTCAACGTCGCCTTCGGGATTGCGGTTCGTCTCCTGTTCGTATCCAATGAAGTGCTAAGGCTGTTCAGCGCTGGATGCCAGGGAAAGAATGAGGCAAAGCATGAGTAAACAAGTAAGTTGCGTACCTTGGTGCTCGTGATAACGCCGGTGGATTGAATGCCCTGGACCGTCTCGTACGCCAAGGCACCGCACAGGTAGGGATCATTTGAGAATCCTAAATCGACCGTTAATGAACACAGTCTGTTCAAATGACTTGCGATAAATATGCTCTATACCTTCCCAATTCCGCCCGTTGGAAGCAACTCGACCCAGAGGCGCTACAACCGGGCCCAGTGCAATATTGACGCCTTTAGCACGAAACTCACCACCCACTGCAGTCGTCAGCATCTTGGATGAAACAAATCAGCTCGCCAAGACTGTATATCAGTCAAGAAAGAATAGGGAGGAGATCACGCACTCCCAACAGCTCTCTTCTGAGCAAGTTCGCGATTCCAACTACATAATCCCTCCGTAAGCAACCATACCAATTTGAAATCAACCATAAATAAACAGACAAGAGAAACCCGAACCGTACCTAGCGCCTACACCAATCCCCGCCGTCCAACTCGAAACAAAATTCGTAACCCGCGGTCCATTTCCGGCATCGCTAAGACACAGACCCGGGAACTGGACGCGTGGAATCGACGGTATGATACCCGAACAGGAGCTATCGGCCGAGATGCCGCCTGTGAGATTTACCTACAGAGAATAGGGGGCGCAAGGCAACGCGCCCCATCCCTTTGTCAGTTAAGAAACCCGGGCCGCTATAAAGTGTATACACTGTAGACTCCCATCGGACCCCGTCAAGAGAATCTCCTTTTCGTTGGGATAACAATGAAACGGAAGTTGGCAAACAATGCTAAATCATCTTAGTTACGCACCTTTTCCTCAACAGTTAACTTCGACACGAAAGCCTTCGCTCGGGCGTATGCGCTCGCCCAGTCGCCTGTGCCCGTGCCGAGCGCTGTATAGTGTTAGTAAAAGCCCTCCTTCCTTCTATGATTATCTCGTGTTCTCGGCTTTTCTTGGGATACAGGCATGAACAAAGGGAATTGCGTAGAAGGCGGAACGAACGCGACGGATACACAGGCGGCGAGTCGCCGTAGAAGTACGAATCGCTTTCGATAACATCCTGCGCGTCGACCCGGGCAACGAGCGCGAGGAATGTTTGTGCGAGGATGTGGAACCTCATGTTGGGAACCACGACAGAACTAATCAGACTATGGGGCAATGCAAGATGGACTTGAGGTACGGGTTAAGTGAGCAGGTGACGGGAGCGCCACCACTCGTGAAGAGGTATCCCAAGCATGGAAACTACGAACAAGCGAACAAGACCGTGTCGGTTACGGAGTTATATACGACTACTACGAAGAGCAGCCACCAGTCTCCGAAGCAAGTCCTGCCAGGAACCTGCATTCGTGGTATCCAAGCCGATCACCAGGGCAGGAGGCAGGCATGACACTCGCGACCGAATCCGAGACAATGATGCAATAATACAGCGATCAGGACTCCTGATTCAGGAGTTGGAGAAGGCAGCACCACAACCAGCAAGAAGCAAGCCTCCAACAATATAAACACACGCGATCCAATCACGAACATGTACCCCGCGTGAGAATTGGCCGGGTTTGGGTTACGTGCATACACGGAGATATAAAAAACGCGCCGTCGGCTTGCTTGTTCCGTAATGCCATCCATATATATAACTACGCCAACGGGCCTGAAGCAACGATTTTCCGGCTCGGGGGATGTTTTGTTGGGGGGTTTTGTAACACACCATATCGTATGAATACGAACCGATATCCCACGACGCTTGATCCAGTGTGAGATTTGCGAAGATGGAAGAAAGCTTGATACTATTCCGGGACTTACGACGTCCCGCGATTTTTCCGGCGCGGATTACCCAACTACCACCCATCTGTATTGGGAATTCGATAGGGCCATTCCTATTATCATTACACGTAAACTCAGCCTGTTTCGATGCGTCAGGGGAGAACACGGCTCTCGGGCTGAGTATGCCCGGAATCTAGGTATTATCGTAGTCAGTGATGCTCGACTGTTCTGGTTCTATATTAACCCATCGACCAACTGCATATATAAACAATGACTCTAAATATGTCGTTGGTAGCATTTAACAGAGCTGTGCAGTTCAACCCTGTGCTCACTAGCAAGGGCTGCGCAAGAGTGCTGAAGGAGCCTTGTTCGATGAAGTCTTTATGACGTTGTTTGATGATCGTGTTTTAACTGCTTGCCTGAGGATACTCGTTCTGGTTAAGGATCACTGTTCGGCTTGGAGTTGAGTGAGTCTTAATCTCCTGTAATGTTCCTGGAGAGTGAATGTAGGTTCCAAAACCGATATTACACTCGTAGCTTCAAGCAGGCCCAATCAGACAGCCATGCGTCATTATGGCCAATAATCCATTGGGGTGAACCCGTCGTAAATAGTGGTGCGTATCACAAGTTTGTAATGCTGTTTTCACATCTTTCGCGTTCTGTTTGCAGTTTACCTATGATATAGCCGGGGCCGTTACCCGACGGCTCGGCCATTTATGGTTCTCGGCCGTGGCGCCTAATAAAAGCACTAACAGGCGTTTATAGGCCAGTAGCGGCCCTATATGGCCGAGACCTATAACTAGCCGGCAAACACGGAACAGGCCGGCTGATAGGCATCCCTTAGTGCAGTCCCCCGCCCGATCCACTCGCCGGTGATGTTCGTCGGCCGAAACACGGGATGAAATGTAGATAGCATCGTATAATCCAAGTCACTTTCATATCCGTATCCAAATAAATCATGGCGCCTGTTCACAAAGTCGCATTGGTACAGCTTCATCCCATCGTGAGTAGCCACTTTCATAGACATCAATCAAGATCACGAAGGTCAGCACTTTGAAAGCCAAGCCTTGATCAATCAGCAGCCAACAATTACCGAATCAGAATACCATAAAGCCACCCCATTACTCACGCTCAATAGCCCCTACAACCGGCCCGCAACTTCGAGAAAGCAGCGTCTCTGATCCGGGACGCAGCGAGCAAAGGATGCCATCTAGCCGTGCTGCCCGAGTACCACCTAACCTCCTGGGTCCCCGATGAACCAGGCTTCAAAGACTCATGCGCCGAGTCATCCAAGTACCTCCAGCACTACCAAGCCCTCGCAAAGGAGTTGAAGATCTGCATCGTGCCAGGGACCATCATCGAGACGGGCGACGACTCGCTAACAAACATAGCCTACTTCATCTCGTCGACCGGCGAGATCGCCGGCCGGTACCAGAAGAAGAACCTCTGGCACCCGGAGCGCCACCACCTAGTCTCGTCGGCGCACGAGCCCCACGTCGCCTTCGACACGCCGCTCGGGCGCGTGGGCCTGCTCATCTGCTGGGACCTGGCGTTCCCCGAGGCCTTCCGGGAGCTGATCGCCGACGGCGCGCAGATCATCTGCACGCCGTCGTTCTGGACGATGCACGACCTGTCGGACGAAGGCTACACGCTGAACCCCGAGGGCGAGGCCGTGTTCCTCAACAGCACCGTCGTGGCGCGCGCGTACGAGAACACCTGCGCCGTGGTCTTCGTCAACGCGGGGGGGCCGCCGCATAAAGGGGAGAACACCAACTTCGCGGGCCTTAGCCAGGTTGCGTTGCCGCATGTTGGTTCGCTGGGACGGCTCGGTCGCGCAGAGGGGGTTTCGATCGTGGATCTGGATATGGACGTGCTGAGGATCGCAGAGGAGAGCTACAAAGTGCGCGCGGATAGTAAGTTGAACATTCCCTCAACACCTAGATTCCTCCCAGCCAACTTGCGGAATGAATAC
This sequence comes from Xylariaceae sp. X802, assembly GCA_028637635.1. Classification (NCBI taxonomy): domain Eukaryota; kingdom Fungi; phylum Ascomycota; class Sordariomycetes; order Xylariales; family Xylariaceae; species Xylariaceae sp. X802. The sequence continues at coordinate 2,589,338 of JAJFDH010000001.1, read as the reverse complement.
ATTTCGCGTACGACTACGTCTTTACTACGTGACTGCTAATAGGCTACCCGCATAGTGAAAACCGAGGGGTGGCACTACGCCTACACGCGCATCCGCGACGGGAAGCTGTGAAAAGCACGGAAGGCGCCGGACTTATAGGCTATTGCAGGGGATGAACGGGACGGGGCAGCGACACCGGAAAGCGCAAAGAGGAACCAGCTCTGTAACACCGCTACGATAGATGTAATTGGAGCACGGACGAGACCCGTCGCATCCATCCGCCCCATCGGGCCAAGTTATGAATGTGAAATCAACTGCCGAGACCAAATACGACTGTACTTGTTCCATCCATCTCCACATAAAAAGCCCAAACATCCCCTCAGAACAGAACCAAACACCCCAAAGCAACAAGCAAAACAATCCAAACACAACAACTCCCAACTCAAGTTCGCTCAAGATGCCCGTCAACCATCTAGTCCTGTTCCACTTCAAAGCCGACGTGACAACCGCCAGCATCGAAACAGTACGCAACCACCACCACCTGCCCACCCCCATACCCCTCCCACAGCAAGCCAACTAACAACCTAGATCGACGGCAACATGCGCGGCCTAAAAGAAGCCTGCGTGCGCGAGGACACAGGAAAGCCATACATAAAGTCCCTAACAGGCGGGAAGGACATGTCGATAGAAGGCCTACAGGTATCCCCTCCCGTTCGATTCTACTATCCCCTCCCCTTCCTATCCCTTCTCAAACCCCAACCTAACAACCCAACCAGAACGGCCTCCAATACGCCTACGTAGTCCAATTCGAAACAAAACAAGACAGAGACTACTACGTAAAGCAAGACAAAGCCCACATCTCATTCGCCACAAGCCTCGGCCCCGTTCTCGAGAAAGCCGTCGTAGTAGACTACGAGTTTTGATCATTCCTGGATTCGCCGATCGCGTACCTACCTACCTACTCAAGTCCATTATTAAGAGCGCTCATTATTAAAGGGCCAGCCGCTTTTACGTCCGTATTACACATAGCAGGCATTATTCTGAGCGCGGATCTCGTATTAGATAGGTAGCGAATCAACCATTCTCTTGTCGCGATACTACACCCCAGCTCTCACGTAATTAACTACCTACCTAATCACCGCTTGTCTCGGTATGCGACCCTAATGACGTAGTCAGCGCAAGTTACAGCCGCGAGTAAGATGGCGACAACAACCTATACAAGCATCCCATGCCCACGCCGCCGGGATCATCGCGGCAGTATCGCGGGTAGCTATACGCGTATCCGCGCTCCCGGGACCATTACGTACCAAGCCTCTACGTTCCCTCCCTGCGTCGTAGTATCACTTCAGTCACCACTTACAAACACGAAGTTAGAATGGAATAGAGTAGCATTGACGAGAAAATCTCGCTCTCAATCTTTCCTATGGCAGCCGCCCACAGCAACATGCAACGTCGCCTGCTCATCAAGATGCCAAGCATAAACACCTATACGCAGACAATGCAGATCGCCACGCCGGCCACAAGACTCAGTATACCAGATCACAACGACGAAAAACTCCTATGAACATGCCCCCCATCAGTACACAATGTGATCCGTTCCCTCGCGCAGTCAGATACCAACCCCGTTTGCTGCGACAACCACTTCAAATAGAAACATCCCTGCACATGAGACATCCTTGCCAACGCGTTGCGCGTCAGCCACCCTTATGGGCTACAATGGCTACTTGCTATCCGTGAAGCTGCTTCAGACATATATTCGGCTGCAGTCAAAAGCTGGCCGATTCAAATAATGATCCTTGGGATCCTTGTTAACACGTTGCGCGTTAACTGTCAATATGGCGTAATGGCCATTAGCTGTCAGAGAAGCTGCTTCCGGAATCGCATTCGGCTGCAATGGAATCTAGTCGATTCATATAGGATCCCTAAGGTCCTTCCTTGTTACCGCGCTTTTTGCGCGATAGCTGGCAACATGGCGTAGTGGCCATTTAGTTGTCGTACAAGCCGCTTTGGACTCATATTCGATAATACTCGTACAATACTCCCCGCTCCCCCATATAGATCAAGGATCCTTAAGATCCTTGTTAGGCGCTATACGCGCTATACACCGCCATGGCTTTAATTGCCATTTGCGGCGGGAGACGCTTCAGCGTCGTGCTCGGCCGCAGCCATTGAGAACTGGCCGCCGGCGCCGGCCCACACCATCTCTCGGTCACGGATGGCCGAGTTATCAACGAGGGTAGGGACTTCAATGTCCTCAGTAGTGCCTTGGCCGGTCTGATAGTTGGCGGAAAAGCCCCATGAATAGAGTTGGCCCTTCACGTTGATCGCAAAACTGGAATCGACACCAGCAGCAATGAACTTAGCATTGAAATCTACTCGAACTGTTAGTTGGGGGGTGTCCGTCTTGTAAATGTACCAAACACAACTGCTTACCAGGAACTGCGGTTGGTTGTAGGAGAATACGAGGACGCTTATTCTCATCGAATACAGCATTGTCCTCGTTGAACGAGTCGGCAGGTTGACCGACTTGGTGGCCATCAACTCGACCCCAAGTCAAAAGCTTTCCATCTTTAGTACGAGCCACGGTGTGGTGCTCTCCGCCGACGATCATTTCGACGTTCGCATCCTCGAGTGACTCGACGACCTTGGGCTGGAGCACCATAGCGTCGTCTTTGCCGGTGTCATCGGCATGGCCGGTCTGCGAGTAATTGTTTAGGCCCCAAGCCCAAACTCGCTGTTTGTTATCAATGTAGAAACTGTGGTAAGAGCCGGCGCCAATGCTCACGGCATGGTGCTTCTTGCCGAACTTGCCACAAGGCTGGGGGCTAAGGGCGGTGGTAGGTCCACCGCGGCGTGTCAGAGGCTTACGTCCCAGCTGGTACTGGCCACCGCTGCCCCATGTCCACACTTTGCCATGCACATCCAACGCTACTACATGGTTGGAACCGCAGGCGATATCGGTGATGTCCTGCAGAGGCTCAATCAACACCGGAGTGGCTTGTACTCTGACACTTCCATCGAATCCGATGATACCATCGGCGCCACGGAAGGTTCCCCAGCCAAAGACGAAACCATCCGTTGTCAGTATAAAGGACGCTGAATCACTTGCAACGACCTTGCAGATTATATCGCTGGATGTAAGCTGACCAGCTTCAACTTGAGTGGGGGTGCTCTCAAGGGGGTTGACTCCGGTGTCATCTTCGTCCTCCGAGTCTGAATCCTCCTTATCAGCATCGCGAACGCCGCCGGACCAAGTGGTATCACGGCCAAGGGCCTTGTCGTCGTTCACGCCCCAGGTTAGGACACGATTATCACGAGTCAACGCAATAGCGTGCATGCCTCCACAGGCAATGTCAACAATGCCAACTTTCGCCGCATCGAGATTGTGATTGAGGCGAGGTCGTTTGACATCAATAGGCTTCTTGCCCTCGTGCTTCTTGCTGCCCAAGCCAAGCTCGCCGGCGCTGCCTTCTCCGAAAACAAACACATCGAGGGCAGCTTTGGGAACCGGATTGTTGACAATGATTTTCTTTTGTCTCTTCAAGGCGACTTGCTTTTGCCAGTCTGTAAGGGCAGGGGCCTCCGGGGTGGCAGTAGCACGCGCCTTGGACGGGGCAGCGCGAGCTTCATTCTCCTCAACGGCTTCTTCTTGATCAATTGATCCTTTAGCGGTCTTAGTGGCGGCGACACGCGCCTTCTTCTTGGGTCTACCGACTCTGCCGGTAGGGGCAGAATCGTTCTCAGCAGTCTCCTCATCATCATCATCGGCAATGGATCGCTTTTTGGTTGCGTCCTTAGCGGCGGTAGCACGCGCCTTCTTCTTAGGTCTAGAGGTAGAAGCGGAGGGAGCATCGTCCTCCTCCTCATCGATTGATCGCTTTCCGTTGGCGTTCTTGGTAGATTTCGCGGCGGCAGATTGTTTGACCGACTTCTTCACGGCGGTAGGCTTCTTATCAGTAGCAGTCTTCTCAGCAGCGGCAGTCTTCTTAGTTGCTGCAGTCTTAGTGGATGCCTTGGGTGCGGCCTTGGGTGCAGCCTTCGAGGCGGTCTTGGGGGCCGTCTCTTTAGCATCCTTCGAAGCGGCGGCGGCCCTAGTAGATTTGGCGGCGGCGGCCTTGGGGGCGGCGGCCTTGGTGACTTTGGATCTAGTGACAGTGGTAGATTTGGCGGTCTCAGAAGACGCGCCTGTGCCTTTATCGGCAGCTGGCTTCCGGGGAGCCATGGTAATAGAGTCGATGCGCGTTACAAAACGGCGCAAGCGAAGAATAGAGGATAGACGGCGACTAGTATATAGGGGTGTCAAACCTCGTCGCGATCGTCGTCTACTCGGATCGGGGTAGATGAGCTGTGTAGAATACAGGCGAGATGAGAAGAGGGTGATGGGTGGAAGGGTAAAGAGTATTGAGAGGTTGATGCGGGTTTCGCAGACGCGACAAGCGTGACGACTTGACGAGAAGGTAGGTAAACGATAGCCCGATGGGCACGAATTGAGTTATTTGTTGCTGGTGCAAAGATAGAAGCGTGCGAGCGCGCGCGAAGTTGATGTGTAGAACTGACAGGTTGCCGAGTGCAGAAAGTCTGCTTTGTTGACGATGTTCGTAGGAAACGAAACAAAGCGGTGGTGTGATGGGGAAGAAAAAAGGGTTGTGCGAACTTGCGGTTGCGAGAGAGAAATAATGGAACTTCGCGCCGGGAACAGAAAAACACAAGCAGCAGGTCAGGGACCCACAGGGTTCTTGTGGGCCAATCAGCGCGTGCTATGAGACCCCACAGGCGCTACAGGAGGTACGGAAGGAAGGTACGCACTGCGCTAGTGGGGTTAGGTGGTGTACAGAGCCGCGCCTGCCTCAGTGTTGTGCATTTCCAAAGGCGTACCTATAAAGTACATTCTCTGCGTATTTAAATGGAATAGCTACATTTGAGGTACTTGTAGAGCCAGGTCCAGCACGGACCACCAAGGTTGATTTCTGACCCCACATGGACACCTAGCGGGAGTCCCTGGCGGGAGTCCCTGGATCGCTAAATTAGTGTATCTAGGCATAGCAATAGTGCGTCCTAGGTACTTCGTAGTCTACGCGTTTTCTGTACCTATCATGTACCTGCCTCCCAGATAAGGAAGGGATCCCATAACCAATTCCGCACAGCTTGTTTGCGCGACTGCAGATAAACGACAATGACACCGCTTTGGTGAGGGCGGCGGCCCTGCTGTTGCTATCCATAATCCGTGCGGTGGCTTGAACGTGGAGCAGTTGGCTGGGTTGTCAACACAGCCACGGGGTAACAAGTAGGTATGTCCCGTACGTCCGTACTGATCTCTCGACTCCAAGATATCAGGGCCTGCTCAAAAGGCATCTTTTCCATATTTACGAGTTCTTTTTGATGTAGCTCTCGTCCCAAGTCGACAAGCTGTTTCCTCTTCCTGCCGAGTAGATAGTATAGCACACTAGATACATGTAGGCAATGCCCCATCATGGGTACGGTATACCGGTAAAATGTCGCGTGGGTATGTGCGTCTGTAGATTAATGCTGTCTCAAAAATCAGGAGAAGAGAGACTCCCCGACTTGCAATTTGCCGACCAAATTAATCACTATGATTCTTGAAGCAGTCGAAAGGGGAATTTATACAGGTACTACGTGTTGCTGAGTTACTCTCTGTACCAACCTTGTCGTCTTTCACTGTAGCCGCTTTGCGCGCGATTTGGCGCAAATCTGGTGTCGCCGGTTTTGCGACAAGTTGAATGTCCCACGTGTATGGAGGTCCATTGGTGCCATAGTGCCAAAACTCAAATTCCGAAATCCGGAATTCATACGTCCGTACGTCCGTACCTACTTTCTTACCTATTGCTTGCAATTCATTGATTCGCATTGATTCGTGGTCCGAATGAACAACCTGTAACTGAAGACGCCATACCATACAGGATCAAGTGTAAAGACGTAATACCTAGGTACTATCTAAGGGTCGTCGTCGCCTTGGATTGCAGTCGTATTTACAATCGAGCCAGCAAGTTTACAGTGAGAATTTCAACAACCTGAGCACCTAGGTTAGTGTATTTATTACAGTGGATCTCAACCATCTACCTATGTTAGACCTAGATGATGGCCAGGGCAACGTCTGAATAACCCACGGTCACGATTTGAGTCTCTACTACCTATATCTTCAGGTACGATATGTAGCTGGCTCTTACGAACTAATTAATCCAAGTACGCAAATACGTGCATCGAAGGTACTACCAGTATGTAGAAGTATGTTCCGTACGAAGTAACACGAGTTGTGGATTTAGGAATTACGGAATTGAGTTTTGGCACTATGGCACCAATGGAGCACCGTCCACGTGGCCACGCCTCGATCGGTCATAGGTAGTCAGTCGCCCAAGACCAATCTGGAACGGATCTCAGTTTAGTGCAGTTACTTCCATATCTTCAAGGTAGGATGAAGCACAGAAAGCTACGTAGAACTAGAGAATATATGGGCAACTAATGAAGTGGTACCGGTAGACTTTCCCTTCGCTGTTGCATTCCATCAACGCGTCTACACTACCATCTCAATAATTAGCTTGCCACGCTATCACATATAACGATGGCACAATGGATAGAAGCTCGAGTAACCAGGTCGCACCATCGTCCAATGCGATGGCGCAACGAATGGAAGCTTGAATGGCAAAGTGAACGCGAGTCTTAGACTCGACGACGAGTCGCAGTACTGTCATTAACGCGGAATGGTTGAACTTGTAAGTTGCCTCAGGAAACCCCTAGCAATGCTTTCATTATTCTCAGTGACAGCAACCTGTAAGACACTTGTGCGCCCACGGCAGAAAGACACGGTGGGACGCGACGATACGGTCGGCGCAGATACTACTTCATTAACACAAACAGTTCATCTCGGTATCATCGAACGCCAGCCCCTCAAATCATTTTTCCACACCTCAAACGCCAATGCCTGACCGTCCCGTAAATGATCACCCCGGCCTTGATATGCATTCGTATCTCCATGTCCGAGCCAAAGGGCCAATGGTAACACCACCCCTTAAAACCGCTTAGTCGTAAAATCGATCTCATTCGGGTTCGGTCCTGAAGAGATGGCGGCACGCTCGCATGTGCAAGAGTTGGCGGGCCGAGCACCGCATTCACAGGTGTTACCGGCAACGGTGGCGTTTTCAGTAGCCGCGTTCTCGCACGTGCACTGTCCGGCAGGGCGTGCGCGACATGAGCATCGGGCGCCGCTCACGGTGTTCTCGGCGGCGGCGTTCTGGCAGGTGCAGTGAAGGGCGGATTGTTTGCCGCATGAGCAAGTCGCCTGCTTGGCTGTGGGCGTGTAATATGTCAGTAAATAGTCGATCTAGCAGTCGGACGATTGAGGTTTTTGAGATGCCAACGTACCGCAGACGCACTCATTGCCTACTCTCTTGCCGCAGCAAGTGGGAGAAGCCAGAGTAACCTCAGTTGCCATTATGGATGATTGTAGGCGAAGTCCGGATTGGTGAATGAATTGGGAGATGGTTTGAGTGCTTGGTAGGTCGTTTGTGCGAGGCAGTCAATGGTTTTGTGCGTAGACTGGATGCTGATGGTCTTTGCTGGCAGTAACTGGAGGGAACAGACAGGCCTTTATGTACTACTTGAGCAGAGCTCCTTTACGTCTCGCCATAGACACGCTATGGCAGGCACTCACACGTCTCAAGCGACGGCTCTATCCGAGTGACATCATCACGGATGGTCATCACCAGCTGTCTGATTGGCTCGGCATTGCCTGGTACAAAAGCAGCCAATCAGAGCTTGCCAAATTACTTTTCCGTTAAATCCAAGTGGTCATAAATCGGTGCCCCTTTCACATCAAAACACCGTTGGCCTATCATGATGCGCGGATTTCCAAGCAAAAAATCGGAGGACCAAATTTATTCTCATTGTTGCATGAGCTGCAAGAGTCTTCAATATAACGATTCCGGGGTATCTTGGCACATCTTGGCTTCATCTGATCTGCACTTTTACATCCCATCACTAGATATCGAATCAGCGACCCGACTCTTCAGCCTGTCTCTCTATATATACGGCTGCAGCTGTATCCATGGAAGGTGTATCCAGAACTGTCTTGCAATCGATGTATCCATTCGATTCGATTGGCCGTCTTCATACAACTGGCCAACCGCTGGAGAAATCGATGGTGTTCCAACCGAATTGTATGTCGCCGTCCGCATACCCGATAGTCGTGTCGACATAGTGGTAATAAATGATCTGCACGGGGAACTAAATTAGCTGGCATACGAACCGCCAGTCAACTCGCCAAGCACTCACCGGGCCGTACAGAGGGTCGTCGTAGAGACCCTGTCCTCCAGGCGCGTAGACCTCGTCGTGGGATTCGAGGACGATGGTGCCGCCACCCTTCGTGCAGGCCACGCCATTCTTGTCGACATATCCACCGTCCACTGAGGTCGACCGACAAACCAGGATTTTGTACTCGCCACCGGGAGGGGGCCTATTCGTGTCCAAGCTGCAGCACTGCCCCTTGCTGTAGAAGAGGTAAAAGTAATCACCGGACTTGAAAACGAAGGAGCCTTCCTCTGAAGGCGTCACGGAGTCAAATGCTACTTGGTACGGGGTGACATCCTTTCGGATTGTCAAAAGCGAAGGGTCCATCTTCGACTGGTAGATGTCGTTCCAAAATGAACCCCACTGCGACGTCCGGTGTCAGTCATCATTCCCAATGGAGTGCCATGTGTGTTTCTTCAGACAGCAAGCATACACAGTTCCTCGCCATTACTTACCGTCAGGTAATACGTCCCATCAACTTCGATCAGATTAGGGTCGATGGCATTGTAAGGCTTGGCTGACGAGGATTCAACACCTGTGGATCCATGGTCTGTCCAGGTTCCTACATCCAGAGTTTTTGACGTGGCAACACCGATAGCTGAGTCTTGCACGCCAGATAGGCTTACGGCGTAGTAGAGGTAGTATGTATCGCCGACCAGGGTGACGTCTGGTGCCTGTGGGAGTCCATTGTTTAGCCAGTCTGCTATACGATCGACCGATGCCACCGACTCTGAGATCAACTTACCCAAAGACCCTGGTTTCCGGGAAGGTTGATGGAGGAGCCAGCGGGTATGGCTGATCCCTTGTATGTCCACGGGCCCGTGATATCCGGCGCCGTATGCACAGCGATCTTGCCGTTCGTCGAGAACCGGAAGTAAGTGCCATCAGGGCGCCGGATGAGGGCCGGGTCGTGGGCGTTGTTGCACGTCCCAGTGCACTCCTCTGGATCCGCATAGCCGAGCGCCGATCCCAGCAGGGCTAATATCCCTAGGGCTGAAATCCGGATGGTCATCATGTCGGTCTTAATGCTGCGGCGATAACCTGGTGATTCCTGTAGATCGACCAAAAGTTTCTTGTTTAATTACATGCTGACTGGTTTCAATATATATAGGCGCCAGGGAACCGACGGTAAAGCCATCCCTTCATTCCGTCGTAGCTGTCTCCGCGAAGCCGACTGCCTGATCTAGTACCTTTCCCTTACGGAGGTGAACACTCATTGGGGTGGAGGGGCGAGTGACCATGGCAGCTGGCTGCAGTTCAGAATTCCTCTAGGCAATTTGAGGCTGCTATGCAATGTCTGTCTTCCCACACTTGGCTGAGAGGCGTGGTATTTACCGAGACAGTGGCGTCAATGGCGGACGATAGTAGCAAGGCAGCGCCAACGCGGCAATATTGACAGCACGGCTGAATCAGAACCCACGAATAGCGGGCATAAGGTCATCAGCGGTGGGCCACCGGGCCAAATGGGTCAAATCAATCTTGCGGACAATAATTCCACAGGGAAACCTGCTTTCATACACCCACAAAGGACACGCATGCTTCCTCGAGGAAGCCCTCTCGCGCCTGACGCGCAAAGCGGCTTTCATGACGGCATGACGGCCCTTTGTGATCACGCCTCCGTCGATGCGGCCCAAAGGCAGTTTTCTAGCTACTGCTCTGCTGCCGAGCCGTTACGTGATATACGAGTATTTACTGGCTTCGCCAGGACTCCTCCGACTTGTCAAGCCTTTCAGTAGCGGGCCATTGGCTAATTATTGGCCACGTGAACATTGGTATAACTCAAGACGGCGTTCAATGATCATAGCCCGATAGTCACGGGCCGACCAAAAATCAGACAGGCCGAGCCATTCAGGCCGAATCTTGCGCAAAACACATCACTTTAACGCTCTTTTGCATGAATGAACATGAGCAACCAAGGCCAGCAATGCGGCATATTCCCAATTCATCTCTAAATCGATTTATATTCGTACGCTAGTTGCTCTCTATGGAGCATCTACATATCGGCATACAACGAAGGGCGTGGCGCTCCTGAGTCGCCGAGCAATTCAATACCGGTAGGTCGAACAACAAGGTGGACATGTTATCGCAAAGACCTAACCAGATGGAATTTGGCTAATTTACTGTACGCTATTTTTCGGCATCCCGCATTACTCGGCCTCGAACATATGGACAGGGGTCTAATTGGTGAGTGACGCCCCTTGGTGGCCGAGGAACACAGTAGGCCGACCAACTGGGGTAAACACGTATTGACCAAGTACGAACATGCTCGCCCTACTTATTGGTTGGCCTACGTACTCCTCGGCAGCACTCGGCCATTCAGGCGGCCCGCCCTCGATGCCCCTGTCGATGTGCTTGGGTCCTGGGTCAGGTGGTCGAAGGCGCTGCGAAGACGATGGATGCTTACACGGAGAACTAGCCAAATACCGTCTTGGCAGCACCCAATGGCTTCATCCTGATATTGTTCAACCCACCGCATTGCTCGGCCAGCTGATCCACCTATGGTAAACAATCAACACATGGACAAAGGATCAGAAGTAAATGGTGGCCGCAGACGGCCGAGCAATGAAGCGGACATGTTGGCACCTAAGCGCAGATAAACGCAACGAGGCAATTAAATTATTAACAGCAAAGCTGATTTGGCAGTTCGCCTGTCGTCATGAGCGTCCCTATGGTTCTGCATGCGAGGGGTTGGCCGCGGAAGATCCGGGCCTTTATGCGCACCAATGGGATGCCATGATCAGCACCCGATGGACTGCTCTCAATTTGCTCCGGATATCAGTTCTCCTTTGCTGGGTGAGATGGGTGGAAGGGAGGCATGACTGGAATTCTGATCGCGTGCGCTTTTGCGTCAAACCTCATGAGGGCTACTGCGCCAGCTGCGGAAAACCCGATGGACGCAGACTTGGTATACGAAGACTACCTCTAATATTCGCCGTGGAGGCTGGGCGTCGGCGCTCTATGCCCGCTTGTAGTACCATTTCTACGGACAGACGCGAATTCGCTCAAGCCAAGATCCGCGATCCGCGATACGGCCTTGGGGTGATACGACGTGTGGTGAAAATCCTTAGCAAGGCGAGAAGACGCAAGCCGTCCAGGATAAAACCACGCGCGGCACAAGCTATTCGTTTTGCATCTGGAATGAATGCAAAGTCAACCGAGCATCCACGCTGATAGGTATCTCGAACAAACATAAGGTCCCCAGCTCTCCAGGCCGACTCGAGACTAATAAACTAGACTTGATGGCTGCTGACTCTCGGGGTCGGCACACACTTCACGCCGACATTGTCTTAGAAGATACCGTCGGCACAGGGCCACTACATACACGCCTTGCATGGTTCGAAGACGGGAGGCGTCTCGGGAGGCTCGCGTTCTAGAACCTGCAATTGCAGAGTCAAGATAAGAAGGGCCACCACTCCTACATTCCCAATATCATATAAATTCATTCCCATCATCCCACTACTTAATTCCTGTACGCCATTCCAGCTTGGCCGCGTTATGCTAATAGAAGGGCAAGCCGACCTATAAAGTTATCAACTGCTCGTGTTTCGGGCGTTCGTGTCTGGGTCCTCGCACAGCCTCCCTGCAATCTGTATGCAAGATACGGCCACGCTCAGAAAGAGAACAATTCAGTTCAAGTTTACTTCAATTAGGCATATCTCAAGTCCGTCTCAAGCACATACGTTCTTACACGGTCCGCTTCACCCATCATGAACATCCACATAAACCCAACAGCCGGAAAAAATGGGCCAGGACGAAAATGACAAAAGCAGCTTCCCGGACAACATCCCATCTAGATACGAGAGGGGCACAGGAGCAAAACCTTAAAAGATCGCATCCTCGCGCATAAGGCGCGAAAGCGCGCGCAATCCCCGAGGGAAGCCAGCCAGCCAACGGTCGATAAAGGAGAGCCGCCGCGCACTTCCGAACCCCAGCGGGTTTCCGCACAGGCATTGCCCAAATGGCACAAGAAGCAGAGAGACCATGGCATACCACGTGGACCGCGCAAAAGCGCACGTGCGCGCGTGGATGTGCTCGTCGACGTCCATCGCCCTCGGCGTCTTCATGCTCCTCCTAACCGTCGACTCCATCGTCCAGATGTCCTTCGCCACCAGCATCGTCGCCTGGCTGAACAACACCCTCCGCATCAAGATCTTCCGCTTCCACGTCGACGGCATAAAGTACCACCTCTCCGGCCTCCCGCGCCACTTCATCCTCGGCCACGTCTACACGAGCAACGGCGCCGCCGGGACCGCCATCGTCACCGTCGTAGGCGGCGTCCTAGCCCTCTGGCTGCGGCGGCGCGCGCAGCACCGCACGGGGAAGCTGGCCACGTCTAGCCGGGTCTTCTACTACTGCTGGCTATCGCTGAATTTCCCCGCGTTGATCCTAACGAGCGTGGCGCTGGGGTACGTCGTCGCCATCACGAAGGCGCAGTCCGGCCAGACGATCGACGTCGCGCTGGCGGAGAAGCTGAACGGCAGCACGTACAGCCAGGGGATCTGGACGCCGCAGAGCTGGTTAGCCGCCGTTCTGGATCTGGATCTCACGCGCGATCGGGAGTTGGTGCAGCACCATCTCTCTGTTATCCAATGGTGGCAATATAACCTTATTCTGAGTGAGTTAACGAAGCACCCTTTATATCCCTCGTGAATAGTCCCAAGGGAGCGGAGTTTCTTATCCTGGTGGACGCCTGTCCGGGGTTAAAGTATATCAACTGACGACTACGTCCACGAAGTGTTCGTGCTCCATGTAGGGCAGACGCTGCTAGCGTTCAGGGACTACAGCTGCTGGGTTCGCAAGCCGCGGCAGCCGGAGGCTTACACGGGGTTTTGAGTGCGGGGATTTCATGGTTTCTTTCTTTTCATCATCATCATCATCTTCTCCTTTCCTTTTTTTTTTTTTTTTTTTTTGGTGGTGGTTTGCCCTTGATGATCTGGATGGCTGGTGTGGATATACCCATAGGAAAATAACGTAAATAGACCGCTCGAGTAAATATACTGAGCGAAATGCTTTTCTAGACATGATTTGACTGGGTAAGTTCCTTAAGGTCTGGCTTTCTGCTGGTTTGTTTTGCTGTGGCTGGATGTAGGTTGCTTTGCTTTCGTTGTGCCTTGTATTGGGGTGCTTGGTTCACGTGTGACTTACAGACTATGGTTAGTCGATATACATACATGTATGAAGCTTCTTTGCTCGTTCGAGGTAGTCAAATGTGTTGTGTTGCGAGGGACGGCAAGCTTGGTCGATGCTAGTCTTGACAAGAACCACATCAAGCACCACGCTACGGCACCAAGTGTGCAATGCTCAAACAGCAACAGACACAAGTCACCAAACACCACAACAAACAAGATAAAATGCATCACAGCATTCTATAGCAACAAGTTCTACACACCAACGCGATCAAAACCGCTCAACCAAGCCCAACTTTTCATACCATACCCTCATAGCTTCATCACAATCATCCACAGAGCAACTAGTACACCTCCAGCACATAGCGCCCGTCCTCCTTAAGCCGGTCGATCTCCTTAGTAGCGTCGACCTTGCGCCCGCCCATCTTAGCCTCCAAAGCAATAGCCTCCTTCAGCACGTCCGTAACGTCCGGGACGGGCCACGTAGGTCCGCAGAGATAGAACGAGCCCTCGTTCTTGATATACGCGCTCACGATGTCGCTTATCGTCTGCCGCATGCGGTCCTGGATGTAAATCTTATGAGGCTGGTCGCGTGAGAACGCCGCGCCGAGGAGCGTGATGACGCCGGCGTCGAGGTACGCTTCCCATTCCTCGCCGTAGAGGTACTCTTCGCGCTGGTGGCGCGAGCCGAGGTACAGGAGGATGGCGCCGATTTCCTTGCCCTGCGCCTTTTGCATCGCGCGGTACTGAACGAAGGCGCGGAATGGCGCCAGACCGGTTCCCAGGCCGGCCATGATGAGAGGGGCGTCGTCGCGCGTGGGCAGTTTCATGACCGAGGGTTTCACGGACGCGGTGATCGCGGTGCCGACGGGGAGGCTGCTTAGGTAGCGTGTTGCTTGGCCGTATCGGGTTCTTCCTCGGGAGTCGACCCAATCCACGACGACGATCATGAGGGCGATGGTGTTGGGCGTCACGGCTTGGGCCGAGGCGATGGAGTATTCACGGCGCTTCAGAGGACCGACTAATCGGACGAGCTCTGGGAAGCTGGGTCGGGCGGACTTGAATTCCTCCAGGATGTCGGCGAAGGTGACCGTCTCGACTTCTGAACGGCGTTTGAAGTCGTCGGCGCCTTCTTGCGCACCTAGCGAAGCCAGCTTCTTCTTCTCCAGTTCATCCGTGGCGTATTCGGCCAGTGACTCGTAAAATCGCTTTGGCGGCTTGCCGAAGATGTCGATGCTCTGAGTCAATGTCTGGTATACGGTTCGGGTCTCGGCAATCGCCGGGTTCTCGCGCGAAGGCACTTGCACGAGTTCACCGGCATCCAGGCCGTACCATTCGATGAACTCGAGGACCTGCTTTGGATCATTCTCGGCATGGATGCCAAGAGCCTCTCCAATCTTGTAGGTGAGACCAGAGTTGCCCAAGTCGAATTCGATGTGGAAGATGTTGCGGTCGTAGGTAGTGGGTGTGAGTCTGCGGTTCTCTTTGACGTGAATGGTAAATGTTTTGACGGACTGGTCAGGCCTGAGGCTGATGCTGGTCGAGTAGGCTTCTTTGAAGACAAAGCCCTTCGCGGCAGCTTTCCAGCTACTGAGTTGGGGTTGCGGCTCGGCTTCCTGCTTGTCGAATGGAACAAAGCTGTTGGTCTTCAGAGTCTTGACGGTTGCGCGAGGAGAGTCGCTCGAAATTTCCGCCCATGACTCCGGAACCTTGATTTGCTTCAGACACTTGCCAACAGCATCGATGCACTCCTCCACTTTGATCTTATTGCTTTCCAGTTCAGACAACTTCGCGAGGACCTCTTGCTTCAAATTGGGCTTTGCAACCTTGAGGAAACTTAATTCTACCAGTAGTCGAGTAGCATCAGTGTCGGCTTCAAAAGCCGGTGAAAGAGCTGTGTCCAAAACGTAAAGGGAAATATTCCTCTTCTGGATGTCTTGACGTACGGACGCCGGAACTCTCTTCTCAATTTCCTCTTCCTTGAAGTTCGATAGTCTCAGGAGCAAACTGCCGCCATTTGCAACACTTTGTGAGATGGCGAGATCCTTGATGAGCTTCTCATCACTCAAGACCGCAACGTTGGCTTCCTCGACTGGATAAGGGGCGTCAATGGTTTTCTGCGACAATCGGAAATCCGTCCGCACAATACCACCCTGCACTAGGTTGTCATATGACTCGCCCAAGTAAACATTCTTGGTAGAGTCCTGAGAGAGTAAGTCGCTCACAATCGTAGGGGCAAAGAGTGCCACTGAATCATCGGTATCCCAGAACACGTATTGCTCAACACCCTCCATACCGGTCGAATGGGTTTTCGATTCTGCTGTCGCATGGTTTGCGCTTTTTGAGATAACGGTCGCCAAGCTAGTAGGAGTCAAGACCTGCGAGGCCGGGTACTTCACATCAAACACTGCCGGAGTTGATGCCCACTTAGAAGAAAATGCCACAGCAGTCAGGACGTCGGAGTAGAGTATCGACTGAATAGAGGCATCCGAAACAGCAGCATCGTTGACCACCTGTCCCAAAACATGAATCCTCCGAACCGAAGCTGGTATGACCTTAATGAAGGCTTCTTCAATGAAGGGCCTATAAATCCGGACATTGACTACACCAATCTTGGCGCCGTCAGCGGCAAGTTTGGTGACGACCTGCTTGGCAAGCTGGACCTCCACACTGCCAAAAACAACGAAGATCGTGTCGGGTGATTTATGGCCGACGTATTCGAAAGGCTGATACTCGGTGCCAAGCTCGCTGTTAAAGGTCTGGAGAAGTTCAAAAACTTTACCAGCGCTGTCAAGGCGTTTATTCAGGTTATCAATGGATTGGGACAGCTTTCTGTAGATCTCGCCAACACCCGCCAGGCTCAACGTATCTATCACCCGCAAAGTTTCGCGGAATGTACGGACACCATCGTAGACGTGAAGCGTGGGGAGAACCCTGGCCATTAGGGTGGCGAACAGAGACATATGTTGAGATTCGTAAGCAGAGGTGCTGGAGACCAGAGCAAGGCCAAGCTCTTCAGCTATTTGCAAGGCGCTTCCGTAGTCGGTGACGAGGCCATTGTCAGATGAATAGTCCACAGCAGCCACGTGCGCAACAAAGGGGCTTGCGACTTTGTGAAGTAGAGACAACTGGTCCAAGGCGGAGCGCAGGTGGCGTAAGCTCAGCGAGGGCGCCAGTAACGTCTGAGGGATATGTCGTTTACTCAGATCGAAATCCTTGGAAAAGATGTAGCCCAGCGCAAAAGCACCGGCGCCGGTGCGGGTCTGAAGTGGCAGAACAGCAGTTGCATAGCCATGGATGTTCTTATCCTGGCGCGCAGCCCAGTCCTTAGCAGCGATGTCCAAGTCAAAGGTTTTGGCGGAGTAGGAGAAGATCTTGTCGGACAAGGCATAAGCGATCTGCTGAACGAGCAGCTGGCCGGTAACATAGGTAGGCCCTGATATGGAGGACAACGACACTGCTTGGCCGAAGGGTAGGCAGGCAGACTGTTTGGTGAACTCGATACGCTTCGTCTGAGATTCAGGCACTGCAACTTGGCCAACGGGGGTACCACCACCCCCTCCTGGTTGTATCAACTGCATCTCGACTACTTATAGAGCAGCACTTCGGAAGCGAAGAGCGAGGGTGTCCGGGTC
The DNA here is from genome assembly GCA_028637635.1 of Xylariaceae sp. X802. Classification (NCBI taxonomy): domain Eukaryota; kingdom Fungi; phylum Ascomycota; class Sordariomycetes; order Xylariales; family Xylariaceae; species Xylariaceae sp. X802. The sequence continues at coordinate 2,572,297 of JAJFDH010000001.1, read as the reverse complement.
CCCGGTATTGCGTGAGTGAAAACAACAGAACAAGCCGAGGATCGGATTTACAGGCTTGACCAGCAGACTCAACTGCAATGCATCCAAGTATACTTAAATAGAAACCTTGGAAAATGGGCGTGAATGCTGCAAAGATTTTGCAACTATATATATAAAACTAGACGCTGGTGTGTAAGAGCGTCGGAGTCACGACTTATTATTAGGCCGAAGCAACATGGAAACGAAGCAGGCCAGCTCCTATATAGGTCTTGTGACGGGATTACAAAATTCAGTAGGAAAAAGCGCATCTCCCGCCGGCGGTTGCCCGGCCCTAAGAATAGTAGGCCGCAGACCTTGGCGATGGCCATTGTGCTATTCGCACACTGCGATGGCGCAAGACATACCAGCGGCGGCAGCGGGTGTCGGGGGCCGTTAGCAATATCCGGTCGGGCGGGTGCGCGCCGTTAGCGCGGGCAGACGGAGCTGGAACGAAGGCCCTTATGTAAGAGCGCTCTTATGTAAGGCAGAGAGCTGCGCGGCGAATCCCATCCTTCTAATAAATTCGCACTGAGCGGCGACGATCACGCAATGCCCGACCATGCCGGATCCGGCTAGTGTCGCGGGAATGCCCAAACTTTGACGGGTTACTAAGCAGTTGACTGGAACGTCCGGCGTGAGATCTCGTTGGTAATGCCCACCGGTAATGTCTATGACGACATATGCAATGGGCATCGGACAGAAATCGGGCAGAAGGCGGCCCATATACGAAGAACCTCGGCATTCGTACTTCGTACACACACAAGCGGTAACTACCGCCTTTACTTGCAAAAGTTTGAATGGCGCTACTAGGCACGTAACTATACTGGGCTAGGGGCGTTTGTCAGAAAACGGCCTAAAAATACTACTGTTCAACGACACCAGCGCCGACTTACCTACCGTCTCGTCAATCTTTGATGTTCACTCCTCTGAACTTATTTGCGCCGTTTAAAATGCGGGATTCAAACAATGACATGCTATCGCCGGCATTGCCAATCCAAGCAACACCACCACCGGCTGGGCCTTTTTTAATCTCGTCATCACCACCTACTCTACCCCGAACCAGGCCACCACCAGCTAGACCCCGACGTGTAACACCGTTATCCTCATCGCCAACCAGTTCCTCACCACTTAAACGCCCCGGACCAAGAGGACCGTCGAGAAAATTAAGCAAATACAATGCTCCTGCTCCACTCCAAGCTTCTCAGCAACGATATTCAAGACGGCGAAAGATTGAAGTCTTGCAATTCATCGAAAACCATCGTATACGTCTTCCGAATGCCGGAATGACAAGCGCTCACACTCTCACTGGTGCTTCGGCCGTGAAACAAGGCTTCCGACGACCTTATTTGAGGGAAGCTGCTGCGTATTTCAAAATTCGCAACGTTGCAATTATTTCATACTGGTGGCGTCAACGAAACAAAATTTTCCGCGGTCGCAAACCGAGATACTCACCGCAATGGCCAGACCTAGAAGTCAAGTTATATGCTGAATTCCGTGCTGCGCGAGACTCCCGCCGGCTCATTCAACGTAACTGGTTTAAAAAGAAAGCCGCAGCTTTATTTACGACATTACATCCTAAGTGTAAAGATTTATGGCGTTTCTCGAATGGCTGGTTCAGAGCTTTTCTTCGACGACATAATATCAGCCGTCGAAGAGTGACTCACGCAGCCACAAGGACTCCAGATGACGTGGTTCGGCTTGTAAACTCGTTTTTACAGTTTATTAGGCGCGTTTCTCGAAATGACACTTCCTGGCGGAGTGTGACATTAATGAGTAGCCCAGTTCACCGAGTGAAGCTAGAAAGCAGCCCGATCCCTATGAAGCTTGAAAATGATACCGTTACATCACCCGCAACACCCATAACATCACGGAGAGCAAATGGAGATATAAAAGCCGAGAGTAGCCCTTACAATGGCGCATTGATACTTAGCAGTCCTGACCGTCAGTCTTTCAGAAAGTTTCCACTTTCAAGAATCATTAATCTTGATGAAACCCCTATGCCTTTCGAGTTTTTGAACGGGTATACGTACGATCAGAAGGGTGCGCGCTCAGTAGAAGGGAAATCAGATCGAAGCGGGTGGGATAAGAGACAAGCAACATTAATTCTTTCGATCTTGGCTGATGGCTCATACAAGGATGAATTGAGGCCGGTTATTATCTTCCATGGCGAGGGTAAAGCGAAAGCGAAGGAAGAACATCGATATCACAACAAAGTGATTGTGAAGTTCAACACCAAGGCTTATAATAATGCGGATTTATTAGCCGATTGGATCGACAACAACTTGGGCGCTTATACTAAGCAGAGGGACTCATTATTGGTCATGGACGTCGCCGCATTTCATAAGACTGAAGCGATCAAGGTTAGTATTGACAAAATGAATCGAGGTGATAATCAGTTAACTGATACGAATTATAGGAAGCCGTGAAGCGAAATAGGATAACTACAGCCTTGATTCCTCCAGGCCTTACAGCATTTGTTCAACCGCTTGACGTAGGGTTTAATGGCCCATTCAAGAAGTGGTTAGACGAAGAAATTGAGGCATATCAAGATAATCTTGAGAGCCAAGGACAGACACCTAATAAGTGGTCTGTGAGTGAACGACGTGTGATGATTACGCATGTCGTAGGAAAGGCATGGATGCGTGCCTTTCAACCTGAAAACAAAGCTATGGTCGCAAATCTTTTCATCAAGACTGGGATTTCAATTCACCCCGATGGGCGTGATGATGCTTTGATTAGTATCAAAGGTATTCATTCATCGAAATTAGATCTGAACGGATGGTACTGTCCACCCGAGGAGCGACAGGACCTTATTATGCAAGCCAAGTTGCTACCGGAAACTTCAACAAAGCTGCAAGAATACATGGACGAAAGTGAAGATTTAAGCCTACCAACGTCAGTTAACTACGAGGCTACGAGAAAGACATTGAGCGAGATGTGTAGAGCACGTGGTCTCAAGGTTACGGGTAGTAAAGCTATATTAAGAGCTCGGTTACAAGATGATGATGCCACTCAAGCAGCAAAACTACGCATTCAAAGGCGTGCAGAAACAGGTGTGACGCATCGTATGATAGACGGCACAATGCAACGTGTGCGTGTCCAAGTACGTTCACATTTGGGGAACTTCGTGGCTGATAGTAATGGCATTGAGGGTACTGAAGCTAACGGTCGCATAAGTGGTGATGAAGAAGGGAGTAGTAGCGAAGAAGACGAAAACCAGTATGAATATGAATAGGTAGCGTTCGAGGTACGCTCAAATTAATTAAAAAAAATAACCTAAATGTCCCATGCCTTTCTAGTCCCGCTCATAACCACGGCCATTTCCACCATACGCGGCCGGTATTTGTTGGCCGGCGTCGAATTGCTACTTTTTTATTTATTTGTTTATTTATTTTTTTTCTTTCCTCATCACTTGAATCGGCTGACCAGCGCGATTCAAATCGAGGTGATAACGGTGAGGATAATTGTGATAGCGGTAGAGGTGGCGGCAAGGCATTGGGCTTAACTTGGGAACGAAGCACGGAGTGGGCCAGTTCGTAAGGTTTCGATGAAGCTTCAGACGATTCAGGGGTTATTAATGCTGATATTGAGCATGACGATGAGTCAAGATCTTTCCCTGTAACTTCGGTCGATACAGAGGTAACCGGCGACATCAAAGGAAGCGCTATTGTAGATCTTGGTAATGCACTTGATCGGGATGGAGAATGCGTATGGAAAGGCAGTGGTATTGGTACGATACGCTTCAGAGTGGCCTCCGCGCACACACGAACGAGTTTTGACGATGGTGTTGTTGTTGGCTGTGACAGAGATTGTAATGCCACGGTTAATTCGGCTTCATTGAGAGGTCCTTGAGGCTCCTCCCATAATATGCGACGGGACGCGAAATCATCAGTGGCGAGGTTGATACATCCCCGCCGTCGGCCTTGACGATCCACGGCTACCAGAACGTTTCTAAGGCCTGGCATTGACCCAAATCCTACACGGTAGTTTCTCCTAAAGAGAACGGAACACATGTATCATCTTCTTTTTGCCAACGGAGCTCAACTGTATGTCTATTAACTAACGGATTGGGACGGGCGTTTCGCACCATCAAACACTTACACACAATAAGGGGCATTGGCTCAGCCATGTTTGTGCGACGATGCGAGGGTAAAATGCTGACTGAGATGTTAATGTTGCTTGCTGCGTACGCGTGCGTAGGGGGATGAAGAAACGGAGAAAATTTTGAGCTGGACACACACACCGACAGCAGCAAAGGTATGCTAAGCTAAGGTTACAGCCAAGAGATTATGGATTGCCTTTCCGGGTAAAGTTCTCTACCAATCTCTGCGGAGGCGCCGGGGTACGTTCTATACAGCTAATTCTTAAGAAAAACTGACTGTCAACGCCAAACGACTTTGAAAAGCTCAGTCCAAGTAGCTATAACGATTGAATATAACATCTACCTGGGTATGTAGCTGCGGAAAACATCGCCAGAACGACCGACTTCTTTGATATTGACTAGGAAAAGTGTCTAGCTAATCATGGCCAAGCTGTCGATCAAAGTGGAGCGGAATTGCGTAGCGCCATTCAAACTTTTGCAAGTAAAGGCGGTATTTCGTAGACAATGCGGCTCAATTCAGAGCACAGCCGTGCCGTTCGCCCTTTCCGATTCGCTTGCTAGCAGATGGTACGGGCGCCCATCGAAGCCTTACCGAACTCGTTCAAACTCTTCCTCCATGGTCCGGCAGCCGGCTAGAATTTTCTAGCTCCGTAAACAGGTAGCAAAACAACCGAGACGGCTTGGTGGTCTAGCGGTATGATTCTCGCTTAGGGTTCACCCGAAAGCAAAGTTGCGAGAGGTCCCGGGTTCAATCCCCGGCCAAGCCCATATATCATCAGCTTCTGATGAGTCTTGTAGTCATGAGGATACTCTCTGGCGACTTCCCTTTTTTGCCTATCCATGCTGTTTGGCCGTTTATCGCTTCAAGCTTCCTGTCCCGAACTGGGAATATGGGTTGTCCTATGCCTGGTTATTTTCACACAACGAGCCAATATCTCGATTGGTCTAGTGGCTAGGATACCTGCTTGTCATTCATGACAATCTAGTCGTCCCGATAGTGGATCTCTGGTATTCGTAAGATGCTCCTCGCAGGTGGCCGGGGTTCGATTCCCCGATCGAGAGTCGTTCATTTTTGTTGCAGCTTTCTAACTGTCGTTGCAGTAATGGCCGTTGTTTTCCTTGACGTCTTTGTCTACCTACCTTGGCATTCAAGTACATTTTTGTGTTTTTGACCGGTTCCAGATCCGCTGACTCTGAACGTTGAAGTTGCGCGTTGTGAGGGCCTCCCCCAAGGTTGGGTTCGCATCCCGACCGCATTACGATTTCACATGGTGCTTCACAAGTTCGTACTCATTTCGGCGATTCTCAGCTAAAGGTTAGAAATCTCAAGGATTATATGTCGGTTGCCGTCTAGTGAGCAAGAGATCGCTTGATTGGATTGATGGGAATCCGTTGCGAAGAGCATTGAGGATCGGGCTTGCTGTATTCCCTGTGATATCTTTTTCCCCAACGGCGCATGGTAGATATTCCAGGGGCGTTCCCGAAGGTTGTTTTCGAGGACCTCCCGCGAGCTTCACCACCTCACCAAGGTCAGAGTATTCCGTTTCATTGATGAAATTTGGGATGTTTGCTCTGTTGATGGAAGACGAAAACCAGAGCCGTTCTGATAGACAGATTGATAACGCGCCTGTGTTGCCCGATCTTCGGGGTGGAAAAAATCAGCTTGACATCTCAGAGATACCTATTCAATCTCATTGGTCCTAAGTTCGCAGGTCTCACATGCGATACATATCACGAGTGCTGCGAAGGCTAGAAACAGCGATTGTCCCAGGCAGACCGATGCATCGAGATGAAGCATGGGACGAACGTGGTGCGTTCCAGAGGAAAAGGGCGTGACTCCTGCAATAGGCTGTGGCAGAGCTGTGGCTTGGGTGCAGCAATTTCACGCCCAAGGCCCACTCACAGTGGCTGACGGTGGATTGGACCAATCGCACAACGTACAATAGTAGATAGTACCTACCGCAGCAACATCCAGATCAACAAATGGCAACTGATGGAACTGCACCATAATAAGGACGAGTCGGCCGGTGACTTCGGTCGAATTTTACCGGTACGAAATAAGAGGGACGCGGCAACTTCGACAACCCGAGCCGATGCCTACCTACCGTGGGGTCCGTACCTGGCTGCTGGAGCCGGCGCGGGGATGGCGTCAAGGACTCGTACTTCTGGCGCCGTTTCAATACCTAACTCGTTGCCGAATCAAAGCTTTGACAAGGGAACTGTTATCCGTGTCCGCCCATCCGATGAGTTTCGAACTTTCTAGGCGCCCTTGATTTTTGAGTGATTTCTTCGGAATTACGGATTACCTATGTACATAGGTAACTATTGTCATCAAGCGTGTCACGATGCGATCGTTTAAGTGTCCTATTAGTCGACGTTCCAGACATGGCACCTTTAACAACAATATAAACAAGAACGAAAAAGAGTGTAGCCTGAAATGAAACGTTTCCGTTATCTTGGAAAGTGTTGAGCAAAAGCAAAGGGTAAGGATCTCAGCCATGAAAAGCACGCACGGGAAACCCATTGAGGATCGGCCGAGAATTGCGGACGTACCTACCCGAGAGCCGAGAGTCATAGCATCGGACATTGTTACCTATCTAGTAGTTCAAGAAAGTAAAAATAGGGCATTGTTTGATACATGTTTATTTACGTCTTAGTTATACTAGTGAGTTTCGATCTCGATACGCCCGTAGTTGGAAGCTTTTGGTCAAGAGTTGAAATTCCAAGTTGTGGGCGAAATAGGTATCTACAGCGACGCCGACCAAACCCGGCGGGTGGTAACCTGCACTGCCAGGGCCTCTGATTACCACGCACTTAAGCGACGCAAGGCACATTGTTTGGAGTTACTTATTTCTACTCCATCATTCTCATGTGAACATAAATCTAGCAATTAAAAACAGCAAACCATTGAGTTGTCTTGTTCCCATCACACATTGCGCTATTCAAGGAGCGGTCGCGCCCATTTATGGACTTCATTTGCAGACGCCACCAACATCCGACAAGGTTCAGCCCCTATGGCGTAGTGGTAGCGCGTGTCACTTGTACCAAGTGCAAGAACATGACAAGGTCTCTCGTTCGATCCGGGATGGGGGCAGTTTAATCTGCAACTAAGTTTTTTCCTGTTTCTTTTTATTTTCCCAGCTTGTGGGAGGCGAACATTAATCAGCCGATTTTCAATCGGATCGCCTGGTCGTGTTCATCTCAGTCGCCTTTTTATAGTAAATATGTCTCGCGTTTATCTTTGCTGCACTTCAAATTTGCGACTCGAAAGAGTGAGATGAACATCATTGTCGGTTGCCTGACGTAGCTCAACCAATTTCATCCATCATCATCGGTCAGGAGAGATATTCAGGTGAGAAGTTTAGCATTTCTCGGACAAAAACCAAAGCGCATCTATTTTCGCGCTCAGTCTCATCGCGTCAACCACGGTTCGTACGGGCCGACTGGTGGCCATTAAGATATCCATAGGATCCGTTCTTCCAAGGACTTGCGGAATGTGTGTACATCGTGTAGCCATATCATAAGGTTAGGAGGTAAAGCGATGAAGCGAGAGAACGCGAACGTTATCCACGGATAATACTAAAGGAGCCTATGAATGGTAGGTGACCTTCATCCACGATACCGTCCCTATGAGAAATGGGTACGGATATCAACTCTCCAGCAATAGGGCATGCCCATATGCAGCACTCATACGCCGCAGAAAGTTAGGAAAAGCAACTGTCATACAATCTCAGTTTACATCATCACCAACGTATAATCCAGGGCCGATCCTTCAGGCATAACGGAACAGAACCACCAGTGACCTATGCGAAGATACAGTTGCACCCACACATCCAGCTCACAACACGCCGGCCCCTTGATCGCTGCCCAATCCCGCGTCATTGGAATGGGCTGCAGTTTTCTCGGCACCACCCTCAAAGCCGGTCCCGGACCCCACAGCCGTCGGCTTAGACGCGCTTCCCTGGCCACCGGGCACTGCGATCTTGACATTACCCAGCTCAATGTCCCGCGTCAGCTGATCAAGCCTGCTCACCTTCTTGTGAGTCTTCCAGGCAGGTCGTCCGAGATCGAACACGTCGTCCATCTCTTCAAGCGTATACCCCTTGGTCTCGGGCGCCATCAACGACATGTGGATGAATGCCGCGCCGTTGAAGGCGGCGAAGATCATGTACATTTTCCAGTTGATGGACCATAGCAGAGGTGGGACGGCAAACGCGAGGATCATGTTCCAGAACCAGTTCGAGGCCGTGGACAGCGATACAGCCTTGGCGCGAACCTTACTGGGGAAGATCTCTGCAGGATAAGTCCATGACGTGGGGCCCCAGGTCGTCGCAAAGGTGGCGACGAACAGATACGAGGCGGCGACAATGCCTTTTGATACAGCTGGCTTGCCCTTCACAATCCAGGTTATGTCCTTGCTGCCCGAGCCGTCATTGGGCTGGCCATATCCGGCCTGAAGACCGCCTGGATCGAACGAATGAGCATCCGTACAAAGCGAACCGAAATACAAACTTGAGACTCACCAGAAATGAACAGGAAGACCATCATGAAGAATGCGCCGATAATCAAAGCAGGCCGACGGCCAAACTTGTCGAGATACAGTATAGCCGGCAGCGTCAGAACAACGTTGATTACATACTGGATGGACGCAGTGGTGAGCGGCGACGCGATCTGCGCGCCCTCCATGATGTAGACAATATAGTACATCATGATATTCATCCCACAGAGCTGAATGACAGGAGAGTCAGTATACCCTGCGACAACACGAGTTTTCGAGAACCAACTTACCTGTGACCACATCTGAATGCTCATGCCCAGGATGACACGCCTGAAGATACGCGGCTGCACCAGAGCTTTGAAGCTCGACAAAGCCTCCTCCCTCTCAAATCGCAGCGCCTCCTCGATTTCCTTGTACTCGGCAAGGACTTTAGGGTGGTTAACGTCGCCACCACCATGCAGCGCAGCCAGAACCTCCATGGACTCCTCCCAGCGGTCCTTGGACGCCAGCCAACGAGGGCTATACGGGAAGAAGAACAGGCCGAAGAACAGGATGATGGCGGGTATCATCTGGATGCCCCAGGGGATGCGGAAAGCCGCCGTCGGCTGGTTCGGGTCGTCGGGACCCCCGCCGACCTGGGCAGCGCCGTACTGGATGAAGTACTGGATCAGAATACCCCAGGTGATGGCCCATTGCTGCAGCGAGACGACGCGGCCGCGGATCTCCTTGGGGGCGATTTCGGATTGGTAGACGGGCACGATGGAGGATGCCATGCCGACGCAAAGGCCGGAGATCACACGGCCGGCGCATAGCATCCCGACGTTGACGGCCGCGCATTGAATACTATGATAGTTAGCGAGTAGAAGTCACAGACCACCACGCTGGGTCAACCGTGTAGATAGCGACTTACATAGAGCCAATGACCCAGAGAATACACGAGACCTGGAGCGCAACCTTGCGGGAGAATCGATCAGCAACAAACGAACTAGCAAGCGAGCCTACAGCAAACCGTCAGCTCAGTCAGCAATCCAAACCCAGCAAATGATCCCGACGGGATCCTTTGTTTTCCCGTTGACAAATACTCCGCTCACCAATGAGAGACCCGGCGGGCATAGAAGCCGTGATGCCGCCCTGGCGGTACGAAACCGGATTGTTGAAATATCGCTTGTAAGCCGCGGTGCCGAGGACACCGCTCATAGAGCTGATATCAAAGCCGAAAAGGCCACCGCCTAAAAAGCAATCAATCAGCACACTCCGTCTCAGATGAAAACAACAATCCCGAGTTGACTCACCGATGGCGGCAAAGCCGCAGATGAAGTAAACATTCGTAGCCTGATACATGGCGACGACGAGAAGCCCTCAAGGCAGTGAGAACGAACTCAAAAGCCGAGAGACAAGCGGGAAGACGCAAGTATATCGACAAGAAGCACCCCCTCAATTCAAAGAAAGGAGCGGGGAAGAAGAAAGAAACGAAGCTACAACAAAGACGAGTAGAAAAAGGGGGGGACAAAAAAGAAGAGAAATCGAGTTGAATCAGCGGTTACATACATGTTAAGTACACAATGCGTCACAGAGAAAATGGCGCCGTCCACTATCGCTGCGACACGAGGGAAGATATCAGGGGCTGTCCCACGGGAGCAAACACGGTGACACGGAGCGGAGGGGGAATGTTCGCGACGGTGAACGAAACGTCGACGGACACAAGGGAGGAACGTAGCGGGCTGCGAATGTACTTGACACGGCCTGCTTCGTTGTGAGACTCGTGCGGATGGTGGTACTACAGACGGCCGGGTGCGGCGGCGAGAGGCCTTGTGCTGGCGGGCTGGGCGAGCGGCGATGCCATGTGTGAAGCTGTGTACGGGCAGTGCTGGTTCGGGAGCAGGTGAACAAGTAAAGTAGGTAAACATGGGAGACTGAGGTCATCATTGAATGGGACAGACGGACGAAGGATATAAACGACGTAACGTAACCAACGCGCAGACTCACTCACATCCACGACATGGCTACCTACCTATCATATACCTAACTCACCACGCCGACACCGCAATGTAAAGAGCCGTTGTATATTATCCCGGAACGCCTCGTTGCGAATCAACCAGCCCGCAACAGACCCTCCCTCATATACAACGGATCCGCGCAACCGGGCCCCGACGTGTTTGTCAGCCGCGCCAAAGGAATGTGACAACACCCACACGCTCCCGTGAATGTTTGCCTCAGTAAAAAGAGAGAAGGGCGATTAATTCCCCGGCTCTCCCGCGCTGACACGCGATCCATACATCGTACAAGCCATGCCATCGCACATGGTTGAAGAACAACCACCGGAGAATGAGTGCGAAGTCCCCGGTGAAATTCCATACCTACCTACCTACCTATACCGTAGCCATTAGCCACGACCCTAACATCCAAGTAAACAAACGAGCCAAATACCAAGACCCAAAACACCACCAGAACCAAACCCAAAAGCTCAAAATACCCTCCTAAAAAGGCGCCGAGAATAACTAACCCAACTAACCACAGCGCCAACGCAGTACACCCAAGGTGAGCAGACCGAAAAAGTCCGGTAACGCAACATCAAGTACACGGAAAGCACACGAAGCAAGTCCACAAGCCATGCCATCTCCCACCGCCGGTCCGCTGGCATGAGTGTGTAGACTCGTAGCCGGAGTGCCACCGCATCAAGGGCATTAGCCGACGTAAATCAAAACCAAGGAATTGCTCGTGTTGTGGTTGAGAATCGGGGTGATCGGTGCTTGATCTAGAGACTGGGATGTGTCATCTGTTCCGTCACGGATAACCGTCATCGCGATATAGTATGAGATGTATCCATACCAATCCCAGCACGTAATGAAAGCCGCAGCAGCTCGTAAAAACACCAGACATTTAAATAACCAAACCCGCATTCCTACAAAGCCCTACCATCTAACAATCATCAAATTCCAAGCAGTTCCTCACGCACGAGTATATAACCCCCAGTGCCCAAGCCAACCTTCCTCTCCGATGCCAGACAAAAAGTCCAGCAACCAGTGAGAAAATAGTGGTGCCAAGCACCAGATTCTCAAAGTGTGGGACCGAACGTCAGTCTCGCAGATCAAGTCTCTTCGACAACCAACCGCCACAAGGGCAGAGTCAGCAGTCAGCCGCCTCAAGTAGCAGAAGCGAATCCATCTAATACGCAAGTCAGTATATCACAATCAGCGGAAGTCCCGAAATAAATAACGAAAAAAGAAAAGCCCGAATCATATTTTGTCCCCCGCCACTTGGCTATGAATCCGCCACGGCCGGATTCTGTGTTGAAATAGGGCGAGGGGTATCGAGAAACTGAGAGGGTTATCGGGCTTGTGACATAACGTCGCCGAGCCATGCTCCCGTCTTGCTATACTACAAATCGCCGTAAACTCAGGCTGGAAAAATTGGGGTAGGTAAGTATGGAATGCAGCAGAAAAAGGGTATCTCGTCAAGCGGCATCCGGAAAAACGGCTAGGTCCGCATCTCGATCGTCTTCTCGTGTCCGCCTTTATCTCTATTAAACGCCCCCCGGATTCCCCATTCGCCAGTTTTCCTTGCATCCGTAACGCGTAACGCCTGTCAATCGTCTAGTGGTCGTACGTCTCGTGCCTTGCGACAGAGACACATCTCAAATGCTTTCACATTGGGCAAATGGGCTCCTGCGACTGAGAGCCACTACTTTGGGTGGATAAAATCGGCTAATGCCTGCATTATTTCTCGCTGGAACCGAAAATGTGAATAGTTTCCTGCCAACAACGGATACAACAAAGTATTCTTGACATCACCCGGCGGGGTTGAGCCGGTTTCGCTGGCAGGTCGCATCATGGCCGTCTGGAGTTCCTTATAGGCTTTCGAAAAGCGGTCTTTGATCACGTAGAAATTCGAGGAACCGCCCGCGACGTCATTGTGCGGGTTGTTTGGGTCAATAATGGAAAGTCGGTCGAGGTTTCGGTAGACTACAGAGCTTGGTCCGGCCTAAATCCCAACATTAGCAAACTAAGCGGTCCATCCATCGAAGCACGCACCTTGTTCACGAGCCCTGGAGGATTCATCCGAATAGAAACCTTCTCATATTTGAACCGATTGCCGTAGTAGTCTAGGAATTCCATGAGCAAATCACCGAGGTGGTTGTCTGCCTTCATTGAGCGACTCTGGACTTGAGGCATCATCTGCAGTATGTGTACAACCATGCAGATAACGGAGAACCCGCCGATTCCGCCGTTAACAGGTTCATTGAGCCCGCGCATGGCCAAGAAATGCTTGATGACGGCGACTAGAGGCGGCATGGCCGGATACTGCTCCTTCCACTTCAGAAAAGTATTGATCGCCTTGTAGCCGTCCATCTTCTCGAACGAGATATCTACCTTCAAGCCGGTGTGGGTGTCGGAGTACTTCAGAAGAGGCACTTTGGCCTTCGTAATAGCTTCGATCTCGTTATTAAGGGCAACCCTGTGGTACGTGAGGTGACTTTTCATCGCCCAGAGATACTTCTTCTTGTCATACACGGGGTAGTCTCCATCAACGAAGTTCTTGGAACAAATGGCAATATCCATGTCGGCAGTGGGCAGGTACAGGCCGGACATGAAAGAACCGAACGGAAAGATCTGGGCGTTGTGCCACTTCAACCGGACAACGGCTCGAAGTCTTGTGATTAGGTCTTCTCGCATTTTCTCTTCATAATCGCGCGGGCAAACATATTCATAAAAATCGCAGATCTCCTTATGTAGGCTGTAACGATTAGAAACGCCGAGACAGATGCGTACCTAGTTGTACGACAGAAAAGAACTTACCGTGTGCCGGCGTTGGGGGTCGCAGAATGGTCCTCGACGATCCAAGGGCAAGGATGCTCGCCTTCCTTGGGTTCCCAACTAGGAACAACTATGCCAGCAGGTTTCATGTTATTTGCTCTCTTCAATGGCGCATGAGGTGATTTGATTTCATCATCGATGGTTCTTTTGCGATTGCCTAAAGAAGTGGACGGGGTGAGATCGATGAGCGGCTCAGATTTCTGGTTGGTACCTGAGCGCTGAATCTCGTGAACTTGGCTAGATGTAGGCGGTTTGGGCGGGAGTGTGGATGGGGCGGCGCGCGAAAGGGTGGGCTGAATGGATTCGGTGGCTCTAATGGGCTCAATGGATTCAGCGGCAGGCTGCAGGTGCTCAGACAAACGCCGCGCTGTTTGTTCCTCGCGTTGCCGACTCGGGGCCTCATCATCGGTAAGATCACAGGATATAAAGTCAGCGGCCTCCGACGGCGCCGTTTGCTGCTTAGCTTCGGCCTGGACACGCGCCTTCCGGATCAGCTGCACGACATCCTTCTTGCGCGTAGTTTCCGGCGGCGGGAGCGCCGTATAGGGATCTGGGTTAGACCATTTAGGAACATTGGCTGTGGTTTGCTCAGCGTCAGTAATACGCATGCGTTTGGCAGGGCGGTCCGGTGCATTCGAATCTGAGTCGCCGTTATCCGAGATGTCCATATCAGTCTCGTCGCTGTCAGAAAGTTCGTCCACATCTTTATATGTGGCACGGACGGCCCCATTACCTAGCATTAGTTCGGGCTGGTCATTGAACCGCGTCGATAACAGAGGGCGATGGGCGGCCTTTCCCCTCTCGTAGGGTTGAGCTGGCTGAGCCTGTGCGGTGCCGCGCAAGCGGTCGGGACGTTGACGGCCACGTGTTCGGCGCGACTCATCGCGGCGAGGCGCATAGTTGTTGCCGTCACGGCCACCGTGGCTATTGGCGGAGTAAGTCTCATGGCGTCGATAGCCGGGGTGTTCATACGCGTCATACTGTACGGGAGCTGGAGGCCTGTAAGAGTCGATGCCAGGCGGAGCCTCTTGGCGAAAGGTAAATTCACCCCGCGGCGGTTGGTAATCGTAGCGGACGTCATGGCGGGAGTCGTGGCGGGAGTCGTGGCGGGAGTCGTGGCGGGATTGGCGCAGGTCAGAGTAGGGACCGCGAAACTGATTATTTGGGTTGTTGTTGTCATGACGACCATCATGACCATCACGTCTGTCCCATTGCATAGGAGGAGGGGGAGGGAGAGGAAGAGGAGGAGGTGGCGGCAGAAACCCAGGCGGCGGAGGCTGGTAGGTATTGTTGTATCGCTCGTAACCCGGCGGGCGGCGTGGTTGGGGAGGGGGGCCACCCGAGTACGAGGGATAATGATTGTTCCTGTACATCTTGCAAAAACAATGCGAATGGAAGTGAGTGTACAGACTACAGTTGTAGGTGGCTACAGACGAGCGGAAGAGGTCAAGGCAGGATGCGTGACCCGAGCAACCCGGGATGGAAAAAAGGACACGAAAATAATCGCCGGATCGGTAGGCAGGGATTCGGAACCAGGAAAGGCGGGTTACTGGAACGAGGCTCATGCATGTACCAATGTAGGTAGTTGGGCTAGCCGTATTTGTATGTACGCTGTATAATGCATTTACCGACTGGGCTAGTGGGGGTCATTTAATTATTAAAGCCGTGTACGAAATAAACCGTATTTCTTACAGTGTGCGAACCAATATCCTGAACGGTATTTCCTAAGCCTTTTACTGGTCAACCCAGTATCAGACTCACTACGCGCGCACTTACGCGCACTACAAAATACAGTGTAATAAAAGTAAAGACACTGTACATATTTCGAACCAGGTCACGGACGGTGTAAAATCTTATTTTTCGCAGCATTTCTATCCAGCCAGACATCAATACACTACAGTCCTCGCCGCGTTTTAAACCTCGTATTTCGTCCCGACATAATGTACACTGGGCAGTGCAATAACCATCGTCATCATCACGGCGTTTCTAGGTATCATCACAACTCATCATGCTTGCGTTTATCAGCACCCGTCGCAGACTTGTCAGCGTATCTGTCGCAGTTCGTCAGCCGTAGTCGCAGTAAACCAGTCCAAGCATGTAACCAAGCAAGCAGCGAGGGGGAACTCGGGTAGGTAATCACAGCACTTACACAAACAACGGCCCGTATCCAGTTCCCTCTCCTCTCACACCGTCGACCTCGAGCGGATAGCCAGAACGGCTGTACCATCCATCCTGCCAAGCCCCATCCTCAGCAACCTCAAATGTCCGGGCGAGCAGATCTCTTCGAAGCCTCGTCGCGCTCTTGAGAAGCTTCTCAACGACATCGTCGTACTTCTTATATGTAAGCTTGCCATCGCGCTTCTGGAACTTGCCGTCGACGAGCACATGCACGATGTCGCCGACGTTGGCGTGTAGTATGACGGCCGCAACGGGATCTGCCCACGCCAGCATGCCAGGCGACCGGCCATCGAAGACGACGAGGTCTGCTTTCGCGCCGGGAGCGATTATGCCCAGGTCCGAGCGGTGGAGCGCGAGGCCGCCTTGGCGCGTGGCGAGGAGGAATGCTTGGTTCACCGACACTATGGACTCGTTAGCTAGGAGCTCGACTAACCTACCCAGCGCCATCCCGTGGCAACAACTACAACCGCCCAGGAGCTTGGAAGCGGCAGGCAGACATCAGTGACTTACTAGGGTTTGTGGCCGGTATCTGCCAGCGATCTAGCACTTCATCGAAAAGTCTCGAGCGGACACGCTGCAACCAGATACGCGCCTGCGTCAGGATATCAGTGGAGAAGGTGTAATGCGTGTCGACACCCAGCGATGCCTGGTCGTGGAGCAGGTGCGAGAACTTGTGGCCGTGGCCGTAGTGCATTTCCGATTCCGGCGTAATGGAGAAGTGTTGGTTCGTCTCGCGGAGGAGATGCGCCTCTGTGCTCGTGACACCCGCAGCGCCGTGGGCGAACACCACGGGCATGCTTGTGTTTAGCACACCATACGAGTGGATCACGGATGGCGGACTGTAGGCTATTTGGCTCCAATTAGTCTCAGTCTCGCGGGCCATTCCGGTCTGAAATGATGGCTGTCTCGAGGAGAAAAGCGAGACGACTTACTCGGCCACACACCACCGAGCCAATGGGCTGTCAGAACTGCTGGTTTTGCTTCCCTACATATCCTCATTAACCAAAGAACACAAGAGGGTCATCGTAAAGGGTATGTATCCAACGACGTACTTGATCAATTTGACAATGGTCTGGGTCTCGTCAGGGATTTCCCAGGTGTCCCAGGCAAGCCCGAGCTTGACAAGACCCCTAGGGAAAGATTTCTTACTCCACCTCTTCCAGTCCTTGATCTGTTCAGGGACCGAGTACCCCTCCATACCCGGCGCCAGCGAAGCAGCCCAATAAACCCGGGCGCCGCTCTCGATGGAGGCGTCCAGGCCTGCCTCGGCTCGATCGCTGGACCATATATTATGGGCGTGGTCGAGCGTTGTAGTCACGCCAGCGTTGAGGGCCTCGAGTAATCCGGCCAGTTGGCCGACGTACACATCATCGGCTGTATAGAAGGGCCCCGATGACGGGCTAGCGTAGGTGCCGAGGTAGTCGAACAACGTTGTGTTAGATCCGAGTGTTTTCATGGCCGTCTGCCAGCCATGGCGATGTGTGTCGATGAAGCCCGGAGAGATGATCTTGTGAGTGCAGTCTACGATCTCTGTATTAGCTGGTAATCCACTTGGCTTGGCCTCATCGTAGAGACGGGCGATCCGGTCGTCGGTTACGAGCAGGGCGCCATCACGGATTACGCTCAGGGACTTGCTGTCCTCGTCGAATGCGATGATGGTGCCGCCTGAGAGAAGCACCGACGACGAGACGGCAAACCCCGTGTATGAGGCAAGAGCAGCAAGCAAGGTAAAACGCATGTTGTCGAGCTAGGTGCAATACACCATGCAATACGCCATGGAAGCGGTGGTCCCCATGGCTCCCCTCTTGTGATCGTGGCCCTGATATGTATAGCATGCCTGCATCCCGCCACCCCTGCCTACCCCGGTCCGCGTACCTTACAGAGCCGCAAGTCGATTGGCCAGAATCCCTTTGGCCGACAGGTAACGGTCGAGCATGACCAACCGACCGCTTGGGCCGACGGTAGCTTTGAAAGAGGGCTGGGGGCGATTTGGGGGGAGTGGCTGATTGTTACCGGTATTTCCCCATCCGTCAGAGCTGACATCAGACACATGCCTCTTGGCTGACAAATGCATCGGCCGAGTTGAAGAAATTTCCTGTTGGCGGTCGGTCGACAGGGTCAGCACCGACAGCGCCGACCGATGTGTAACTCTGATTTATAATATAAGTATCTACTGCCTCCTCAGGGTTTGCTTGTTTTGAAATGAAGATTCACACGTGGTTCTTGTTCACCGCCTTCAGTTTACGATCATGGGCCTTAGAATTCGTGTCTGAAGTAGGTATCGGGCTTTTGTGGTTTCTGCATAGGGAGCAGGTATGCGAACCCCATACGGACGGATTTTACGATCGGACGAATATGCCAATGCGCAGCTGAGACCGTTGGACTGTATTACGGAATCCATGGCCAAGATCCAAAGTCCGTCCCTCAACCCGAAGTTGACCGTTCGTTGGTCAATACATACCAAGTATTTAACATACAAAACATGGCCACCGTACAAGTAGACCAAGCAATGGAATAATGCTTAAGCACTCCTCGATATAATGTGTAATCCAACCGCCACGTATACAAGATCATATTACCAAGCTACCCACCCCGGCAAAGAAAGACGGCTCAGACAACGCAAGAAAGCCCCAAACAAACAACCAAAACAAAAACTCCTAAACCACGCCACCATCACCGCAACGCCAAAGACAAAGACTTCTTAGTAACTCCCTCGCGACGCCGGGCCCCTAAAACCCGATATCCCAGAAAGCCGAGGATGATGACCGCCTCGACGACCGCTAGCGCGATCCATAGCGCGTCGAGGAGGCAGAGGTGGTGTAGGCGCTGGATATCTAGGCGCATCCTAGTCTCCTGTCTTTCTTTTCCTTTTTGATGATTGTGATTCTGGAATTTTGTGTATTGTTCTGCAGGCTGGGGATAAACGATCGTGCCGAGCCTGGAATAATCGGTGTTCGGATTGATGGCCCGATTTTAGCACTCGGCTAGTTGTTCGATCACCGAGGTAAGATTGATCGTAGTAATATATCGACAGAGGAAGTAGGATCAATAAATCAGAAGTCGGTAGCAGGAAAAACGAATAATCGATCGTCGAGATTCTCCCGATCCGACTCAAGCCATAGATCAAGAAGCGTTACAGATCGGCAAGATCATGAAAATCGTAGTACGACGCGATCGCGAACTCGAACAGGTCGGTTCGTATTCGGTTCCAGATATCAAACCGCGTACAACGTATGTCTCAGATGAGCATATGATCAGATCCTAATGTCTCAAGTTAGCCAGCATAAAGGTAGATTCCAACTCTCCATCCCTCTCGAGTTTTCTCACAGCAAACAAACCAGATAAGTTCGAACAAACTCACCATAAGCACCTAACACCAAGAAATGACGGTCTTCACCAACTCGCAGACCCCTGGGTTCGAAGATAACGGAGGCACGAAGCAGTATACCCATACCAAAACACAAAGAACCCGACACAGCGGTACGCAAGTCCGTGTAATACCAGACCCAACCGGCCTTCAAGCACACAAACCCCAATTCCGCGCCTCTTTATCTAAGGCAGGCAAAGCCCATTTAAAACTCCGGGTGGAATGTAGGGATAGCACAAACAAACATGCGCAGCAAGCAAGCAAGTCGATAGCGTAGATAACCAAGGACACCTATCCACACAACCAACAAGTAGATACAGCACACCATTCAACTACCTATGTATCCGCGCCCCCGTTAATCTTACAATGCCTGAACTCCTCAGGCCACGTAGGCTGTAAGGGACGGTGGCACTAGGGAGTTCGTGCGGCTTCCCGATATAGAACTTCCGAAATTAGTCCCGGCCCGGCCCGTGCTTCGCCCGGATCCAACTAGCCCCAGCAGAAACGCCGCACATACACGTAGATGCACTTGGGTTAGGTGACCTCATATACCATTAAGAATCCCGAACCATCGTCTTGGCGGCTCGTCGCTACAACCTGTATTATGTAATGGAGATGGGTTGGATAGGTATAATATGGACCATGAACAGAAAGAGTCGTGATTGCGTCTCTTGCCTTACCTTGGCAAGCGGGCTTTCCCTGAGCCACCCCTTCCGCCCCCCTTGTTGTACATTTCCTAGGCCAGCCGGAACTCCGCGATGCTGCAAACCAATATATATTTTCGGGAATTTCGTTTTATTTACTTTTCAGGTCAAGTGCATAAGGACGAGGAGAAGAATAGTCGCCACGGTCTTGGTGATTACTGCTTCGCTTGGCCGGCCTTCAACTTTTCCATCTCGCGGGTGTCACCCCCCGACGCTCTCCACCAGGCATCGCAACCCCAACGCAGCGCTCGCTCTACGGCCGTAGTCGGAGTCAGGGCAGGGCGGACATCGAGGTAGAAGACGGGCTCGCCTGTGGGTTCAGGTTCGCCGGAATAGTAGTCGATCACGTAGCGTATCTCCTTCCGTTGCCCATTGACTTCGCGGGAGACGTACCAGTCATGTCGATCAAAGGGGGGCTCCCTCCTGTAAAAGTACAAACATTAGAACCAGCTTCAAGAGTAATAAAAAGCTAGGACAATCAACTTACTGAAACATGGAGGGAAGGACGTAACCCATCACGGAGAACATGATTGCTTTGGGTGTCATGTCCCCCGGCCGACCCTGGAAGCGTACAAGACTAGGGGATAGTTCCTCCACCTCCTTCTCATACCCGTACTTCTTCACATTGTCTTCGAAGTTCCTCTCTCCACGGCTGCACTTACGCCAGCCCTTGTACAAGCCGCCGGCGAAGCGCTTCTCCCATTCCATGATTTCGCCCCAGGCGCCCTCGTTGAGGAAGTTGTGCACACCGACCATGCTCTCGACGGCGGTGACGTCCGTGTCGGTGTAGCCCTTGCGCAGCAAGGCATTGTACATCTGCTGTGGCGAGGGGTATTCCCAATTTCCCTGGCCGTCTCCTTTGGGTATCGTCGAGGGTTCGCGCTCTGTCGGTAAGGCGTGTGTCTGGTTTGGAGCTCGTGCCTGTGACAGGTCCCGGAACATGTAGTTCAGGGGATTCAGTTTAGACAGGACGGACTGTGGTTCTGGCTCATCGGCAGCTGTCCTGGATGCGTGCGGTATGGGGCATTGGGATGGGCGTGCAATCGCGGCAACATCGGGTCCGGCGTGCTTTACTGGACAGACGGATGCCAGGGGCGGCGAGGCCGTGCCATCGATGGTCTTTCGATCCTTATGCATTGGGCATCCTGGCTGCGTGGAGTTAGCAACGCCAAACTAGATATATCAGGTGGAGTAGAGACCCTTACGGGTGGTGATCTCCCGCCATCTTGAGATGATATCAGAGTTGTGGTTTGAGCATTGTCGGCCCAAAACCAGCCCATGGTGATGGAATTCTAGCCTGGACTAATACGAAGTAGGGGAGATATGTCTATGAAAGGACTCGAAGAGGTGATTGTGTCGTTATATAGGTGGGTGGGTAGATATAGATTCACAGCATAAGGTTTCTGTCGGAGGGGGTTCAACGGTTGGCGACGGGAAGAATCATTCTGGCACATAGTTACAATCTGGATGATGCGATAATTAGGCAATAGCGTCTTTGTGAATAATACCATCGGAGATGCACCAAACCGTGTTTTCGATGCACTTACCGAATATTAGGTACAGCTACGTCACCGCCCATTCCCGAACGTTTTCGGCGCGTTCTGAACATCGAAGATCAGTCGAGGGCGCAGCAGTACTAATTCATCATCTCAGATCCCTAGTTCACCACAGCACTCCTTTTCTGCAATGCAAACCGGCGACGAAGCATTGTGAATCGCATGCGACCATGTTGACGCCGCTTTTACCGGCCCATCCCGCACCCCATTCAAGATATGAGATCTCTTCATTTCTTCCGATGTCTCGCGCGACCAATCCCCTTTGCTAGAGCCTCAGCTCGATCTACTACGAATCCCAACTCCTATCGGTATTATGTCTCTTTTCGATCCCGTTTATTGAGGCCGAGCCCCAGGCGCAATCCGTGGCCGAATGGGAGCGTTCTCAAAGCCACCGCGGGCGGCATTCTCGGCACCGCCGCGTTCGTCAAGCTTTCCGAGAAAGACAATGGCGGCACAGAGCAGACGGCCGAAAAGCGCATGCTACAAGCGTCGAGGGATGAGCTAAAAACCACGATCGATGCGGATAACAGGGACTCGTTACACTGGACCCAAGAGGTCATGATATTCTTAGATGTTTACATTTGGGAGCCGTTATGCACCGGAGCCAGATTATGTCATTTGATCGTGATCTTCGTGCCTGTTATACTGTCCGTACCGGCAATATGGCTTGGGCGCCGCCAGGCAGGCTATGACAACGAAAGATCGGGCACGCTGTGGTGGTATAACTTCTTGGTCTGGAGCATGGAAGCTGCCGGGCCTGCGTTCATCAAGGTATGCGTGATACTTCCTCTTTTACCCTTTCTTGCGACTGGACTGACAGCCTTGCGATACAGCTTGGTCAATGGGCCGCATCGCGAACCGATATATTCCCTCACCAAATGTGCTATATAATGTCCAAACTCCACTCGAACGCGCCGGCGCATTCCCTCCATGCCACCAAACGAATAGTACAAGCTGCCTTCGACGGCCGGTCTTTTCACGAAATATTCGAGGAGTTCCAGGAACAACCATTGGGCGTCGGCGCCATCGCACAGGTCTATAAAGCGAAGCTCAAGAGCGATCTTGCCGTTCCAGGTGATATTGATGTCCTCGACCCCTCCGCGAATATTCGGCAGAATGTCCGTCAGAATGTTCATACCGTACTCAAAAGCACCCCAAATCGCGTACCGTCTTCCTATGTTGCCGTCAAGGTCCTTCACCCCCGTGTCGAGCGTACCGTGAGACGCGATCTTCGTATCATGGGCTTCTTCGCCACGGCGCTCAACTTCATACCTACTATTGAGTGGTTGTCTTTACCCGACGAGGTCGCGCAGTTTGGTGAGATGATGAAACTCCAGCTGGATCTGCGCATCGAGGCGGCCAATCTAGCCAGGTTCCGCAAGAACTTCAAAAACCGTTCCACGGCCTGGTTCCCTTTTCCTTATCTCGAATATACCACGCGAGAGGTCTTGATAGAGGAGTTCGCCCAGGGTATCCCGCTGGCCGATTTTCTAGAGAATGGCGGCGGCGTGTTTCAGCGCGATATTGCCCATGAAGGCCTCGACGCGTTCCTACGTATGTTGCTTATTGATAATTTCGTTCATGCTGATCTTCACCCCGGAAACATCATGGTCCGCTTCTACCAGACCAAGCAACCCAACCTCGGTCTTCGGAGCCGTGATAAGGTAACCCCGGCCGAACAACCCGACGTTACGGAGCAGGTACTGTCCCGGCTACGACCACATCGAAAGAAGAACGATGCGGCGGCCTGGGAAGCGGAATTGAACAAGATTGACGCCGAAGGCTTCCGGCCGCAGCTGATCTTCATCGACACCGGCCTCGTTACGGAGCTGAACGCCACCAATCGCCGAAACTTCTTAGATCTTTTCAAGGCCGTAGCAGAGTTTGATGGGTACAGAGCAGGCCACCTGATGTGCGAAAGGTGTAGGCAGCCCGAAGCCGTCATCGACAAAGAAGTATTCGCTTTACGGATGCAGCATCTCGTCTTATCCGTCAAGAGCCGGACCTTGGCTCTGGGAAGTGTCAAGATCGGAGACATATTGCAGCAAGTGCTCGACATGGTGCGCTCGCACCACGTAAGGTTGGAAGGCGACTTCGTGAACGTCGTCATCAGCATCCTGCTTCTGGAGGGCATAGGGCGCAGTCTTGATCCGGATCTCGACCTCCTCAGCCGGTCATTGCCCATTCTCAGACAACTGGGTGCTCAGAGTGGATGGTCCACTGGCGACTATCCGATGGTGTTCATCTGGGCCGGCCTTGAAGCGCGGCGTTTCATGCAAGCCAGCATTGACGACGTAAGGCATTCTCACCCCCATCTTAGTGATCTTGTTTACTGACATGAAGGTAAAATAGGTTGAACGATGCGTCAACTACGACTTGTTATCACCAAATGTATAATACGGACGGGGTTTTCGATAGAGCGAGGTAGCATTACACCGGCGTTTGGGTGTTGTCTTGCATTCGCCACTCATAGGGATAGAGTACAGGCTATGGTTGTATAACTAGTTACCTACCATGATAAAGGTTGAATTTGACGTCGAAGACGAATGTTTTCTGTCCTCGATCTTCAGCATCCTGAGTCCTCCTTGGTATTGCAGCTCATGTCGTAAGCAGAGAGGTCCCCGGATTAACCATCGTTGAATCCTCCCCGCAACGTCATTTCCAAACGAATGTCAATGAACCCGGACGACCTGGCGTTAACGCTAATTCATGCAGTGATTGCAGTAGTGAGGTTGAACCAAGTGGGACATCTCTGCCACGTAGGGCGGTGTACCAACCACTAACGGTATACCGGTGTCTAGTGTAGACATGTTCATCAGTCTCCGTAGCGGCAGTGAAGTTGGCGATGGCGAAGTCGGTTGGATGACCGGAGTGTACCTAGTGTAGGTACGTCTATCTACACTATGCTAGCCTACAGCTGCAGCATACGACAAACCTATTTTAGGATTTTACACGTAGAGGTTGAGAACGGGTTCCTGGGTTGTCATCATGTTTACTCCGATCCACCGTGTTGCTCGGCCGTAATGTACCTTGTACGGAGCACAGCTGTGGAGCTAGCTGGGAGATTAACCGTCATGGGTCGGCTATCGTCAAAGGATTCAGCGAATCACCGTCGCAATAACCAGGTCAGTGCGTTGGCGTTGGATTAACATGGGCGCTGTGGAGTCTGCCCGTCGCCGACGGTTGCTCATCGCATGTGAGACTCCAACCGATGTTTACTACTGCCTACTAACTGCTTCTGCTGCTACCTATACATAGCATACTATGTATACGGCAGAATCCAGCATCTAACCTAGCCACAGCTCTCCATTGGATTTCTGTTCGCCACGCAACAGCAATAGAGGTACCTTGCCTCCTTCTCATCCCAATCAGGGCCCCGAAGCCACCATGTCAAGAGATCGATAACAAAGCGTCGTGGCAAAGGAAAAGCAGACAAGACTGGCTGACAACGCATAACAATGACAGTGATCGCGCCGTTTGGCTTTGCCGAGATAATTACAGGAAACCCGGCAGTCCGGATATTCCATGAACTCATCTGGCGCCGTTTTCCACATCTCGGAGCGATTCACTAAAACCCCACTCATAAGGTCGAACGTCCGCCGATTAAGCAAGCCCGGTCTCCGTGTAGTAATTTGAGCAGCGAACACGACCGGTTATGGCTCCTCTGATTCGTATACTAAGTCTGCTAAAAGAAGAGAAGACTAGAGACAAGATAGTCCGCACCGCGACTCAAATCGCCGAAAAGGCCGTCCCGATCGTCAAGACAATCCAGATCGGATACAACGAGTATGCCAGCAGAAAGGCGAACAACTCGACCGGCCTGGCGTCAGGCGTCGCCGAAAAGGTCAGGCAGTTCACCCCGTCAATGCAAGTAATGGGCGAGTCCTTCGCCGACTCGGCCAAGATCTTCGCCGCGTTCACTTCCATGGCCACGATAGCCGGGATCGGCGCGAACATGGTCCTGACCTACCAAGGCGTCAAAGCCCTCCAGCTAATCGACGCGCGTCTCAAGGACATGGCGGCCAGCCTCGCCGCGCAGACGGCCCTGATCGCGCAGAAGGACTTCCCGCAATACGTCCATAACATGATCAGGGAGCGCATCATGCAGACCTCCTGCGACGCCGACTACCAGCACTGGTTCTTCCTCTACCACCCGGACAACGACTGGTATCCCGCATTTTACCACATCATGCAGGAGCAGCCAGTAGGGCCGGAGTTCTGCGGGTATACGAACCAGATCGACACAGCCTTCGTCTTCATGCTAGCCGTGAGACGCCGCCTGCTGAAAAGAGAGCAACGAGCAAGGAGAAAAGACAAGGATCGGGAGATCCGGCCTATCAAAATGCATCTCCTGGTCCCGGCATACCAGCCCATCTTAGTCCTCGAGGCACTGAAGATCCCAGACTCAATCGGGGATTTCGTCATCGAGGGCCGCATTAATAGCAACAGGCCTTTCGTCTGGCTCAACCTCCCCGAAGACCAGAAGCACTACGTCCAGGACATCGGTAATTTCGTTCCGCCGCCGCAGGGACTGGGCAGCTGGGCGTTATCGTTGATCGGGCTGGCGAATTCACCCCCGAAGTTGGGCGAGCGGAGGCTCTTGGGAGAGAGTCAGACGCCTGTTGAGCATGAAGAGGAGGTTTCGGATAGTGATGAAGAGCAAGAGGCTGTTCAACCCGCTGCTACGCCTATTCAGCACCAGCATCGGCGACGACGCCAGGAAAAGCGGAATCGCAAGAAATAATCAGGACGGGATGTGGATGGAGCGGATTTAGCGCGTAGTTTGGATAACTCGCGCACATTACATGTGGGAAGATACTCTCATCTTCTCGAACGAGCACTCGGTGCTGGAAAGATCCGGCGACAAGGCGTCGTTACGGGTTTGATCTCAAGGTCATATATTGAGAAATGGTTACGAAGTAAGGTAAGGTCGCTATTGTGAAGTAACAGTAGCCGACCAAATGATTGTTACTAAAGGGCTGGGTATTTACGGAGTTAGTCCCGGCGGACACGTTATGATCTTCGAGAGATGTAGCCCTTTATCCGCGTTCATAACAAGGAGCTCAATAGCGCTATTATTCGGGCGCTGGATTGTATATAATTAGATGTCGTTAGTATCTAGGTCGTATTGTTTTGGGGGTGACGGGTTACAAAGAAGCAATCCGAATACCATAGGTACTTCCCCCTTTTGTTCTTCCGGTGGTTAAGGGGTTTCAACGCCTTCTATTGGCATTCATGCCGTAGACCCCTCCGTCGGACCTTCGGTGCTCCACGGTGGCCTACACGATACCGATGTTCATGTTACTTTTATCAAAAGCTGCTTTGCGACTCAGATCTCAAGCCCTCAATTTTTAAGACACTATAAGGCATACTACCATAACAACGTAAACAGCCAGTCTTCGCACTAGTTCTATGCTGCTATTCAAAGATCCGGCAAGAGATACGTCACCTTGGCATCGCTATGAGATGAACAATTCATTGTTGCATATCTATATTAAACTTTGTCGACTGTCGCTTTCTTATTCTCTATTGGCGGTTTAAGAGTCAGCCTTTGTTGCGCGTCTCGTTACAAAGGGTAGAGTCGATGTATGGGCAACCTTCGCTGCAAGCAGAATGTTGTCGTGATTGATGTCTTTGTTGGTTTGACAACCGAGCCCCGGCATAATTTTCACAGTAAACAAGTATCGCGGCTCCGGGTCATTCGAGTCTATGAATGATCTAGCATTCTTTGCATCGGTCCCGAGACGGTTTATGACTGTAATCTCAATTACTCAGTGAAGTGAATCAGCTCATGGCATCGTCGAGTATACGGATTCTTAGAAAACATGGCTAATAACGCTAGACCGTCGTCGGGTCCGCACACTCCTCACACTCTGAATCATTCGCAGCATTCGCAGCATTCGTCATCGCTGAGCAGTGCAGTGGTGCTCACGGCAGAGCAACTAGCTGCCGCACAGAAAGCTGCAGAGGCCGAGCGGAAAAAGAAGAAAGAGGCTAAGCGGCGCGATAAGGAACGAAAGGCAAATGAAGCGATTAGGGTGCAAGGGGAGGCCGTACAGAGGCTTCGCGATGAGCTCACCAAGGGCCGCCTGGCGATATGTGTGGGCTCGGGCGTGACGCTTTACTCTGCGCCTACGCAGGCTCAGCGGCTCTCGTGGTGGGGACTCAGTACGTACGGCGTAACGACGTCTTCCAGTTTTTACGATGAGATCGCTTATGCTTCTTAATCTTTCCTTTGGGTTCATTGCTGACTTGGACGTGTAGTGTCTAATGCCTTGGATTACTTTGAGGATCAGGCTGCTCAGCTTTCTACGCGACGGATTAACAAAGCAGATCTTGCTCGTGCTAGGCAGATACTGCAGAACAACGATCAGACTGAGGCCGACCGTGAGGATGTCGCTAATAGGATACAGAGGCTTTTGTCTCACCGGATTGACTTGGAGTCAACTTGGCGTGCGTGGCGATTTCTCTTGCTTTTGTTCTCTATAAGGCTTTTTAAAGGGCCTGCTTGTGCTCCGGGGCTAACTTATTCATTCTAGTGAGAGCGCAGTTCAAGAATTTGTATAAGGACTACGTGGAACAGCATGGCATTCTTGACGCTTTGAAGGCACTTCAGGAACAAGGTGCTATGTTATTGACGACTAACTACGACGATCTTCTTGAGAAACATTGTAAACTGGACGCTATTGATGCCTCGGATCCCAACGGATTGATATCCTACCGACGGGGCTCTCTGCAGGCTATCTTCCATCCCCACGGATACTGGCGCAACGCAAACCACGTAGTACTGTCGGCAGAGCAATACTGGCGCGTCAAGCAGGATAAGAGCATACAAGAAACACTACAGCATATCCTAGGCACGAAGACGGTCTTGTTCGTCGGTTGCGGAGGGGGATTGTCAGACCCGAATTTCGGACCGCTGATCCATTGGGTTGGCGAGAAGAATCTGGGGACTGGCTCTAGTCATTACATCCTGCTCCAGCGAGCCGAGGAGAATCCCGTTACGCAGCTCCCGCTTATCCACCTGCGGTGCGAGTCCTTTGATGATATCTCGCGGTTTCTTCGGGACTTGCTTGATCCTGGTGGACGGCGGGAGGGTTTGAGTACGTTTCTATCTATTCGTGTCGTTTTGTTTCCTTTCGGGGTGGCTTATTCTTTATTAGTTTCTGAAATGCCTACTACGCGCGAGCGGAGACGGATTCATGACTGGCTGGCGCCGGTTGACCAGTCTCGCTTTCTTAATGATATGTTGAACCTTTGTGGCCCTGGTCGGTTTGATCGGCAAGTTACCATGGACCGCGATGTTTGGACGCTTAACTCGCCTTCTCGCGTACGGGTGAAGGGAAAAGGTCCGTGATTACTTTTTCTTTTCGTCGACCATGGTCCATAGCTCGGCCAGGAACTAACCGAGAAACACACAGTGGGTATCGGGAAAACAGTGTTCTGCGCCTCCGTCATCGAAAACACGCTGAAAGCCTGCCGGCTGGGAACATATAACCGCGCCAGGGACTCGTGCGCGTATTTCTTCTGCATGACGTATAACCCGTACGCGCATTTCGCACTCGAGGAGCATCGCTTTAATCTCTTTCTACGGACCGTGATCTCCCAGCTCTGCCCGCCATCTTCCGTCTTCGCGCCCCTCCGGGCCTTGTACGTCGACTGCACGAGATACCACCCCGCAAGACCCCCGACGAACAAGGAACTCCAGGACGTACTCCTTCAGATCCTGGAGTATCTAGACAAACCCCCCGCGCCGAAAAAAGGCGGGCCTACTACTCCGGGGGAGACGTATCTCGTCATCGACGAGCTGGAGGCCCTCCCGACTAGCCTGCGGAGCGAATACGCGCGATTCATCAAGACCCTCGCGAGCCAGAAGTTGGATCACTTTCATCTGCTGGTTACGGCGGATAACCCCCTTGTGCTGGGACTGCCGCCGCCGGGACAGCTTAATCTCCGCGGGGCTATGGGGTTGCAGGCTCAGAGGGTGGATACGGATTGGTATGAGGTTTGTCTTGATCTGGGGAATACTGGCGCTGCCATGCTGGCGTTTGTGCAGGATTGCTTTGAGAATGATCCTTCTTTTGCGGTTTTTGGGAATATTCTTCCTTGGGCTGTTCAGGCTATTCATGGGAGGGCTGCTAGGTAAGTGGTTTGAATCTTTTCTTTCTTTGCTTATCTTTTTGGAGCTGTTGTACTTGTGGGTTGAGTTGCTGACTTGGTGCTGCAGTTCTGGTAGTTTCCGCCGGGTTTATGGGCGGTTGCAGCGGTTGGCTCAGGTTCGTCCTACTGATGCTTTGGATGATGGCGCGCTTACTCGGTTGGTTATTGATGTTTTGGCTGGGGCTGGGGATGGGGGTCGTCGGGGGGTGTCTGGAAAGGGGCCGCGGAAGAGACAGCGGACTATGTAGGTTTGGGACTTGGTTTTTTGTTTATCTGTTTCATCTGGTGGTTTGGGTGTTGAGTATTGGAGTTAGGACGGAGTGTACGGAGCTGAATATGGCCGTCGTGGTTACTGTGTGTATTAAGATATCAAGCTTACTGTCGCCGTCTACGTACGTGATATAGGTCTCGTTGAGTGCGTGTCGCAGTATGTTACTATCAACCTTCTAAGTTCTAGTTTGCTGATCTAACCTGTATTATGTATAACAACTTGCTGAGACTTGATGAGTCTATCCCGCCTACCCCATGCTAGCATTGGTAGGTATGTCTCCATGTGCCTATTACGCGACTACGACAAAAAGAACATGCCATTCAAACCCGAACCTCTGCATGAGCAAGCCCTCCACCCCATTCCCACCACCATGCTCCAAAACATACGAAACGGCTACAGCATCCAGTCACCAGGACAACACCAACCTACCGATCCGAAACCAAAACCTGAGCCGCAGCCCCAGCAGTGAAAAGAGCAGCCACCCACCCCAGCAAAAGCGAAGCAAGCCGCCCAGCACTACCACAAAGCACGGCATACAAAACAAGCCCGGCGAACTCCGCGGTGAAGGCCGCGGAGATGACGACGTAGAATACGGGGTATCGAGTCACGGCGAAGCAGCGCAGCCCGGCGAGGCACAAGCCGATGAAGAAGTGCAGGACGGCTTGCGATAGGAGATCCCAGAATACTGGGTCGGCACTGTTGTGGCATTTTGATGTGCTTGGGGGCTTGGGGGTTTTGGTTATTGATAGGGCTAGGAGGATGCTGCTGGCTGTTGTTAGGAGGATGTAGGTTGCCCAGATTTTCTTTTTTGTTTGGGGTGGGGGGTTTGGTTGGTCTGACATTGTGGCGGTTCGTTTCGCGGCTCTTTGGTTCGTACTGTGTTTGCCTTGAGGCGATGGGGTTGCTGGTTGGGGTCGTGATTTGTCTTACGGTTGGGTATCACTATTGTCTTTTGGGGGTGTTCATGCTTCGACTTCGTGTGTTGAGAGCCTGAAATAGAAAATACATGTTAGGATCTACGGATACGAGGAAAGCTGTGTGAATCGGGTTTTCTTTGCTGGGAGAATGTAGTCGATGTGTTTTTGGTTTGTTTTCGTTTCCTTGTGGTATCTTCACACGTGGCTTGGAGTCACTGTTTGTCATTTGATTTCGGAGCTGTCATATTCACGGATTTCTGTTGGATGCAGTGGAGGTTTTACTGGTGTTGGGTTGGGATTCATTGCGTTTGCTGGGAATCATCTAGATAGTCGTCGAAACTACGGACTGTTCAGGGTCGTCTTGCGAAGCGGCTCGTCAGGGCACGCGATGCACACGAACTGCACATTCGGCTCATGATAGTGTGTATAGTGCGCGTATCGGCATGTTGACTGCTCATAGATAGTGAATGCTACATCAGTGACTAAGGCAGTCGAATGGAATGCCTCACAAATCACAAATACATTCTCAACAAACGTCCCGACCGAGATCTCATCTCAACCCTACGATCAGGTGACAAGTCTCGGCGTCAGGGCAAACACTCAACCGAGTAAAGACTCACAATCATTTGTCAGACGTCGAGTCAGTATATTCCATATGATGACGTGATGAAGCCTCAAATGAATGTAGATCCCCCAACGAAGTCCGTCAAAGGTATGACTCAACACGACGCCGTAATTGTAAAGGCACCGCCGCGACACATTACGAAGCCTAGTTTCCAACAGCAACTCAACTCGTAACCCGCACTACCTGACGGGGCTTACGTTACCGCCACGCGTATTGTAGCACTGACACAACCGCTCTCCTGTTACTGGCGCGTATCTATAGACTTACTATCTGCAGGAGTCGACAGGAATGCCTGCTTTCACGTCATGTGCGGCGCTGCTCAGGCAAGCATGGCCTTCGTACAACGCGAACAGGCAGTCGTCGCGACGAATACGGCGACGAGGACGCGGTCGCGACGTTCTCTGGTATCTGTTTTGTTGCAACCCCTTGAGTCACTCTGACTCTTCCGTCACCGAAGTCAGCGTCTCCGTCGCTCTGCGCGACCATCGCAGGTATGAAATGATTACGTCTGTAGCCCGTATGAAAGGTCTGAGTGTCCGGGGACAGCAAGGAATGGGTGTGCGAGGAGCGAAAAGCCGTGGGTTGGTTATCGGCCTGATGGCGATACCGGGCATGCCAAGATACAATAGCAGCGAGGTTCCCATATCAGCTGAGGCGAGGACGCCGAATCACGTCGAAGCAAGGCGATAAGACGAGCGAATGGTTGGCGCGAGCCTCACGGTCGGGCCTTGATAGCCAGTTGCGAGGCGTCGGCCCGCTGAGAAGACTTGTCCAGTGTGGCGAGTTTTGTGGTTTCTTGCCGCGGACGGACGCGTGGTTATCCAACCACACGCACTCGCTGGTATGCACCGATTACCCGGACAGACACTCCGGAGCCAACTGCAGTGGATGCTGGCTACGGGGGTCCCAGGTCGTGGATTGGCTTCCGCTCCATCCGGATGCAAGAGCGCGGTAAGGTTGCGCCGGTGTGCGGTTCTACTGGGAACCGCTGCCAGTCACCATTGCCCACATCGACGGTTGCTGGCGATGCCGGAGGGGTCTCCATACCCCGGTGGTTGACCTAGTCGACTGCCCGAATTGAATAAGGTCGGTCGGGAATTTATCGAAGGGGGGCGGGTTTAGAATGCCGGAGGGCGCGTGGTTACTTGCAGGATTGAAATATGACGGCGAGCCTTGGGAGCACATGTACGGACTGGACTCTGCACAGCCTGAAATACCCGCCTCGAAGCTACATACGGAAGCAGGAATCACAGAGCCAGTCACTATGTAATACCCACGGCATCTACGTCGTAACTGGAACTTATCTAATAATACTTGCCCCAACTGCCGGGTCTTTTCTTGTTACACCATTGTGGCCGTGTTGATTATACCGTCAGAGATGCCTAATGAGACCTGACGAGGTGAAGAGGGGGTGAGCGTAGTCTATACGGATATTGGGGGTTAAGTTAAGTAAGGTTCTTAGGTCATAGCAGGCTGTTTACTAACGCGAGATCCTCCCGAGAGATTCTCTACCCACCTATAGCGAGACCGTCATGGCGCCCGGATTTGTCACTGGGCGCATAGCTTCACCAATACGGCGAGCCGTTCTAAAAACTGGGAATATTCCGGGACGAATGGACTGGTAACTGCCGGGCTGGGGTCGTTCGAGCTTCGCTATTCTATTCTTCTGCCCATGTCAGACCTTAGCTTAGCCACTCACAGCAGATCTTGACTCATTCAGTCATTGATATCAGGACTAGGTGATTTGGGCCTCGTTGGTCTGGTAGTCCAGTGACACGTCAACAGGATTGCCGCCCACAAAAGCTTGGATCATGAGGCTCTGCCCGTGCTCTTGTTGCTCTTCTCCCGTCGTAACGCGACACAGGTTGAAAACGGGGCATGCGTCGTGCATGGGCCTGCTGTCAGGAGGCCTCCCAGACCGGCTCGACCATCGTGACACTCCGGGTATGTCGCCGCGTACCGGGCCGCTTGTAGATTTGTCGGTCTATTGCTTGACGTGACCTGCTGGATGCGGAATCGCTGTGCTGTCTTTTCTAATCTATCCTTGCTGGTCGTCCCCGCTTTGTTCTGGGAGGGAGCCCAAAGTACGGACGTACTGAGGGTCCTGTTATCCTCAGATACTGGGGCGGTATCCGATGTCCACAGCCCGGATACTCAGACCGTATCATTGGATCGGCGCCGGAAGCAGGCAATATGGGCATGAGAACCGGGTGAGAGCAGTGGACGGGTTACTAGGTTGTACAACACAGCGGAGGCACATCATTATCTTGCGACGATGACAAGTCGTCACGGCCTACATGGTCGGCGCCCGCCATTGGGCTGGTAACATGGAGATAATGCTAGTCAAGTTCATCGAGTCCGGTCTCTTAGTTGGACGGCTCTTTTTCGTGGCGTGGGCGATTTGTGTGGGTTGTGATCAGTGTGACTGGTTTCTTTGGTAGTCTCACTCCCCGTAGTGTGTGGAGGTAGGGTAGGGCATTTACAAACATCTCGTAGGACGAACGGGGCCCAATGTCCATTGCGCTCGAACTGGATACGGGAGATCGCCACGGGGGAAGACTCCCTGATGAGCGTCAGCGGTTAAATCGCCCGTTATGATTGCAGGTACAGATTTCGTCATCGAGTGTGTCGTCCTCCGTCTCTCCCTCCCTCACTGTCCTCGAGAGGGGCGAGTCGCATGAGCGGGAGGGGTTGTTTGACGACGCCAGCCAACGAGGTTTTCTTCTTTCGCATCTATACGCCGTTACTGTAGTAAGTCCAGTCCAGTCCAGTCCGCAAATTTGTGCGCTGAGCTAGGTAGGTCGGGCAACAGACCAGGGCCAGCTCGGCGGAATTAGGTAGAGCAACGGCGTTGTCTCGCTGCAGGTGAGGCACGGCTCACAGAACAATACGGCAGACCGCCTTCTGGGTGATGATAAGAGTCGGTGAGCGACAACGGACGAGGATCGGCTCGATTGTCGCGCTGTGTTGCCCGGGCGAGGGCTCCTATTATCGGGTTGAAGCCAATGGATTGTTTCCTCTTAAGTTAGTGACGATGTGTCAAAAAAAATAAAAAATAAAAAATAAAAAAAAGGCGCGAGGTGGTGGAGTTAGTCCAGGCCGTTTTGGGCCGAGCGGGCAAGGGATTGGGTCGGCCGCAAAAGACCTGTTGCGGGTTCATGGTTGACGTCGACGGTCGTTGCCCGGGGCGTGTGTGTTGCTGCATCGCCATCCCTGGCGGGCCCAACGGCAGCCCAATCGGGTGGGCGTGTTGTACACGATTGCATGCGGCCTGAAGGTGAGGCCCTCAGACTGGCCATTCGTGTTGCAGCGTGCTTTTCTCAGCCCACTCGAATTGGACAGCAGTGCATTCGTTGACTGAGCGCCGGGCATCACGGCATACCACCAGTCAAGGTACTTTTAACCTAACGCTCCACGGCCGTTATGAGTCACTTCGAGACCAACGACTTGCGAGTCCGCGTTTGCCTGAATAGCCTCAGACGGATGACGTGAACGAGAAAATTTTCGTGGGAAGGGGGGAAGTACTGTTACCGATGGCGAGAGAGATTGCCGAGTAGGATTTGTGTGCATTCCATTGAAATGAGGATGCGGGCTGACGGTTCCGGGCTGGAATTACTCGGTAAACCTCAGTAATACTCAGTATACAATTTCCATGGCGGACTATAATTACCTAGCTCAAGTCTGACCGGTGGAGCGAAGACGATGGTACGAGGATAAACATGGGTCTTTTGCAGCCTGCCAGCCACAATGCTAATGCTAATTTCTACCGAGTAAACCTACATGACAGGCTGCATCTCTGCCTCTTTATTATTATATCGTTACTCCCATGTACGGACGTACTTATACACTGCCTGTGCAGGCCGGTCCACATCTTTTGTTGCATCGACCCGTGGCAGTGGATGTAAACTCCTTTGCCATGTTGACTGCCTCAGCTATGGATATACTGTGTCCAGCCCGTGGCACCCTTGGAGTTGAGGCTGATGACAAGGTGAGCGATGCCGTAACGCTACTGTACGCTACAGTAACGTACATGAGTAATTACATGAGTAATTACATGGCAGGGTAACATGGTAGCTGAAGTGGTTACCGCTAACACGATGTTCAGAACTTCACGTATCGAGAATCCACTCTTACCTAGCAGCAGACGTGTTGTGAGCCTCATCGGTTATAGTCTTGTCACTCCATGAACACAACAGATGCGCGACCGCAGCTAATGTCTCAAATTAGAGTGAGTTGTGAGTGCGGTGTAGGTAGGTAAGTAATAAATCGTTACCTAGACACATCCGCAGTGTTGACGCGCATTACGCAGTAGACTGATTCTGCACACTCGTTAACCGCGATAGTGCGTAAAGGAAGGCAGTTATTTGAGAGGACGCGTAAGGATATGCCTAACTACCACTTACACGGAGTGCAATGGTAGATATCAACATACGAAGTACGGGCAACTTAGATACGAATCATTACTACACTACCACTCATCCAGCACCGAAACATGAGGCGAGCTTGAGACATCCTGACCGACAACAGGCTGCCGTTTATGCGCTCGAAGTTTGTTGGCCGGCAGTCAATGTGCGCAAACCAGCGAACTCGTAATGGATTGACAATACGACGGCAAGAGCCAACAAAGGGGGCGATGTTGTAGTTCTGGATGATAATCGGTAGGCAACGAACGTAGTACGCAGCGTATCATCGGCTGAAGGAGTTGGTGGTTGGTCTTCCCTGACTCAGCTGTAGTATAGGTGGTGTACGAGTGGTTGGTTCCAATTGCGCCGAACGTAACCGTTCTGTAAATACCTAGGTACAGGTATCTAAACTGAGTGTACTAAGTAGAATGGCTGGTATCTGGATCAGGCCTGCATTCCGGAATAGTATAGCGTGCTGGTGAATACCTATGCGTCGGTTTTCTGCTCTACAAGCTGTGATTAGGAGTACTCTTTAGGACCGCGCGGGGACTATAAACATCTACATTACCGCGTTGTATATAGATGGCGCGCGACATCATACTGCGGAGATGTGCGCAACTTGCATAGAGTACCGGTATGCTCCTCTGTTCATGATTGGCAGCAAGGCAATCAGACCGGGCATGCGCTGTGCGGCGAACTCCACGTTTTCCATCTGGGCCAGAGTCTTCCCCGCGATGCGCATGGAGGTGCAGATGACCGTCTCGAGGGCATACTACTCCCTGCAGGGAGTAGATCTTCTTCGCCCCGAGTGGATTTATGGCTCATCGCCGCGCGAATAACACGCCTCGAACTTGCCATCACGCGTGAATACCGGCTCACGGAGACGACCACAGCCTAGCCTGAGATGTTGTAGCGCCTGGGTATCGCACATAGTAAGCAGGTCAGATTGGGGTTACCTGCGGTATTGACTCATCCGACATATAAATAACTATATTTTCCGTTGTATCCGACATGGCTGAGCACCGACTGCTACCCAATGCGTATGCGACATCCGCGGTCCTCCGTGAGGAGTTGTGGCAAGTACAGTTGCGGTCGATGTGATTGCGGTGACTGGCAGTCAGCGAGGTATCCGGTCACAGAAGCCAAGCGCTCAGTGAAACCCTTTTGCCATGGAAGTGTGTGTGCTCGCCGTGTGAGACGTAACCTCAACTTCAGGGGGCTGCCCACCACGCGCCACTTGATATTCAATCAGGGAGGAGTCCGGCTCTATCGGAGAGTGACTGGCCGTTTGATTGGAGCCGGATCCCAGCCTCTTCTGTTTGAATTCACAAACGAGCGACACAGCCGCAATTAATGGGATACGCAGACTTGCCACCGATATAGTGTAGGTAGGCAGCTGGAAGGCGGCGCAATGCTTCCTCACATGCGATATAGCAAAGAGTATACACAGCATTACCTAACCTCTGGTCTATGCCTGGTTGCGTAGATGATGCACAACATCCCACATGCATGGGTACGTAGACGGACGCTCTCCCATGTACCTCGCCACACGCGCACAATGGAGACAGACTTCCGGAGGGGCAAACCAACGCCAGCCTGTGCCTGGCATGTCCTGTATGCATGGCATCATGTGCTGATGCCCCTCCTTCGGCCTGGAACGGAAGAAAGTCCTGTCTTGCACACCTGACTCCAGTCTGTGCCGGAGTAACAGTACCGCTCCAGAAGGCGGGGAAGAGGCAGGCTGGACCAAGTGGTCTCACTCGGCTTGACTGAGACCGCGCTCCCTGGGCATCGCGCGTTGCAACTCCTCACCCACTGATAGGTAGCCTTATCCCGGTGGTGACAGAGAGAGCCGTCTTCTTCCGCCGCCTTGGTCCAACGGTATTGTTGCCAACACGAGGCTGTCTACTTACCCTCTTACAGACATACCAACCTAGTCGCGCAATCAGTCGTCGTTTATCAGGCTGTCTGGTTAATGTATTATGCCAATCAAATTGGCATACGCGCGCACAATTTGTTTACCGAGGAGAACTGGAATGGTCAAGGTATACCTTCCACCCGTTCCGCGGCCTGTCAATACCCGTTGAATTATCTCCGCACCCTCCGCATCCCTCTGCATCGACCCTTGACGAATTGACACACGCACTGGGTGTTTGAGACTGCCACCACCTGGACAAACGGCCAGCTCTTTTTACTCATCCTCCAGCAGGATCGTGCTCTGTCGCTCGACAAACAGTGAGTCAATGAATTGATCTAGCGCCAGGTCTGTTTGACTTCTCCATCGCGATCGGAATTCTTGAAACGTCGTCCACGAGTCCCAAGTCGCCCAGGCAGCTGGAGATAGAATACGATAAATAGAAGGATTTCTCGGTTGTCGCGATTAATTGCGAAAGCGCCGTCGAACCGATCCTCCCCGCTCTATCCGGGCGCAATCTGGTTGTGCCGTTGGCGAGCCAGGAATCGAGATAACTAGACACACCCTGGCGGACACTCAAGAGGGCAAATCTCTGCGTGTCTTTGCCGCAACAGTCGCGGCAGGGCTCGTGTTCAGGGCCATACAACAGTCTGACTCTTCAAACTACTTTATAGTAGGTAAATGCACCGAATCCCAATCTCGCTAAGGTCCCGGGCCAATCTACTCACTCCCGAATGATTCCTAGCCGCGCAGGACGATCCTGGCAAGATTCGCTTCCTTCGGGGACATTGTTCATTCTTGGTGATTTTCTACTGTGCCCGCAAGGACGCAGGACACCACAATCACGAGACTAGAACCAGTCGTCGACCGACAAAAGGCCGCTTCCGATCGATGAGGAATTGCGAGTGGGAGCAGATTTGCGCCACTG
The DNA here is from genome assembly GCA_028637635.1 of Xylariaceae sp. X802. Classification (NCBI taxonomy): domain Eukaryota; kingdom Fungi; phylum Ascomycota; class Sordariomycetes; order Xylariales; family Xylariaceae; species Xylariaceae sp. X802. The sequence continues at coordinate 2,533,841 of JAJFDH010000001.1, read as the reverse complement.
TATAACTGTAACGGGCATTCCAGTGATCCCGAGGTCCAACGGTAGGCAATGGATCGTGTTGCGTAACGCCAGTCGTATTTGTGATCCTTGGCTGACTCCATCATGTAACAGCAGCAGGGTAGAACTTTTATGAGCGCCGGGCTTGCCCTTGTCGACCCGATCCTTGTGGCGAAATACTGCGTACGCCATAGCATATAGCGTGCTTACAAAAGAGGAGAAGAGCGAGAACACACGGTTGTTAACTTGTTTCCGCTGCTTTGCTTTTTTACGATTGCTTTGGCGTCGGATTGACGAACTATTTTCGCACGGGAAACAAACGAGTCGAATCAAGGCTACGGCAGCGATACCGTGAACGACTGGAGACCGGACAAGGCCACAGCTGATTGCCAAGGTACCCTACCTATACATTATACTGTGTACCGCCGTCGAATGTCATCCGTCCATCTTATGGCCTTCCTAGCGCGTGCGCAGTAGGCAGCCGGTGGTGTCGTAGCGCGACGAAAGTGGAAGCCGTCGGACTGCTAACCGTAGCCGGACCGCGCTGCCGGTAAACACAGGGCGTGAGCCACAGACAACGCGCGCTGCAGACGGGAGGCAAAGTGCGAGCGAGAAGCTGCTCGAACGGTGTGGCTGTGCCGCGCAGCGTCTGGCAGCCAGTGGGAGCTTTCCTGGCAGAGGCTCTAGGCCCGAAGGGGAAAGCGGCGGATTATCAACACTCCCCCATCCCCGCTCCCACCCTCCCGAGTTTCGCGAGCAGGTACCCCCCGGCGTAGGTACCGAGGTACAGGTACCTCTTCAGGCCTGGCAGGCAGACTTTTCTCGCGGCCAGGGATCAGGGGTTCACCACGCCCCCCCTTGGCTCCCCTGCTTAGTCCTCGCCCTGCTCACTTTTTTTTTCTCTCCCGTCCCCCCGAAAAGAGCAAGGGAGGACCAGAGCTGGAGGAAAATACCCATGAAATACCAGCCAGTTGACAGAATCGGGTAATTAACGAAAGAAAGAAAAAAAGAAAGAAAAAAAACTTTTTCTCGACAGCCCGTCCCACCCACATGACGCCCAACAGGGTCTTGTCCGTACGACTGCTATTGCCATACAAAAGCGGCTCGCTCCCACGCCCAACCTCCTACTTTACTCTCTCTTCCCTTCCAATTTGGCTTCTGCCATATATCATCTCTCTCCGACCCAAATCGTAACGATTTCGTCGACCCAACCTCTCCGTCGATCGCTTCGATCCAATCGATCCGTCGTCACTTGCTCGCATGCTGGGTTCCGAACAACCCAGCGACTTTTCGTGCATTCGGTAAATCAAGGTCGACCAACCCTCGACTTTGGTTTCTTGTCACCGTCCTCGCCCTGGGGGATAACATCACAGTTCTATAGCATGTTCTCACAAAGAAGTCGGTCTTCCTCTCCTCTTCCTACCGACCACAAACCCAGGTGACGGGTGTCACTTTCTACAGCGTCACGACACAGGCGCCACAGATCTATTCCGCTGTATCAGCATACGACATACCCCTCCTACCACGCGCGGCCAGGGGGGCGACCGCGGACAACAAGCGGACGATCAGCAGGTATAAGCAGTCGACGATCCGCAATTCAGTGCGTCGCGCCGAGAGGTGTCAAACCGGACACCGCCAGGCATTCCAAAATGAGCCGCTACGGTTCGCCCTACGCGGGTACTCCTCAACGAGGAGACCCCTACCATAATTTCGAGATCAACAGCCCCTCTCCAACACCATCGCCTCAGCCGTTTGCGGGCTTCTCAGCAAATCACCCGGGAGGCCGCGCTCGTGGCGCCAGCACTAGCCACGCGCAGCCCTCGAACCCTATATCGCCGAGGTACAAGAGCAACGGTGTATACGCCACCGGCCCAACAACCCCGAAAGTGAGTTCGCGAAAGCATAGTTTTTCACACAAGGGGCCGAGGCATGATTATGACCATGTCCCACCACACGCGCCGACACGAGAGCGTCGTAGGTCCTATTCCTACTATCGGGCCTCTTATGGGGATTCCGACGAGGGCCAATTTACCAAGACGGGGAAGGGTTACGTCTTTGTATTTCAGCCCTTGGGAGCTTCAAGAAACAGATACCAACATGACTATTACACTGACCGTCCGGAGCATGGCACTGATTTCCACTGCTCCCCACAGGGTATGCCGACGTTCTTCAAGGCCGAGTACACTCGTTATACTGATGAGCCGCCACCGCTTCGCTCCGCCACGAGGGTTGGTCATCATTCGCGCCGCCCTTCCTCCGGTGCTATACCTAACATCCAGCGCCCCGCCACTGCCCGCCCTGCAGCCACCGTGCCTAAGAAGTCTGTGACAGCGCCACCCCCTCGGGCAACGGAGGCCGACGCCAAGAAACACCGGATTCCCCCCGGGTACTCATTAAAAAACTGGGATCCTACCGAAGAGCCTATCATGTTGCTGGGCAGTGTGTTCGATGCCAATTCCCTGGGAAAGTGGATCTATGACTGGACTGTCTTCCACCATGGCCCCGCGACCCCCATATCGGACATGGCCGGTGAGATGTGGCTGCTCTTGATCCAGTTGTCGGGAAAGATAAAACGCTCGGAGGAGATTGTTCCCCAGGTCAGGACCAAAGAGAACCGGGAAATGCTTGAGGATTTTATCGAGTCAGGCGAGCGCTTGACGGACAAGCTCCGGGCTCTACTCAAGCGATGCGAGGCCCCCATGCTCAAGGCCAGCAAGAAGCGTGAGGCCGCCCAGCTTGGCAAGAACTCAGGCATTGAATTCGTCGAGACCCTGTTTGGCCGTGAGCGGGAACTGGAGAAGACCGAGCGTTATATGCAACAGGTGCACATCTGGAACCTGCGATTTGACGCCAACTGTGAGGATATCTTGAAGAGGCCGACCAAATAAACTCTTCCATTGGACAGATGTTTCCTCGGATTTGGTGGCCGTCTGTATCCTCTTTTCCGTGGTTCATCATACCGGGATCATCCTTCCGCTGCTGCCGTACCAAGGCAGAACAAAATAAAAAATTACCACCGACAAGACGGCCGCGGCCGTCGTGTACCACTACCGGGATTTGCCATTGGTTTTCATCTCCCGGACTTGCCTTCTCGGAATTTTTCCTTCTATTACTATTGTCATATTACTCCAGCCTCAAGGCAGTTTCGCATGGGGACATTCGGCTTTCTGATACACTTTTTTTCCCGTCTCCGCGATTTTCATTTTTGAGATACCCCAAGTACTACGGAGAACCAGGATGATGAGAAAAAAAAGGGGGGCCGCCTGAGGCAGCGCATGCGCTTTCCCATCATTCATTTTATTTAATGATTACACAGCGCCGCGCAAGCACTGCAGGACACACGAGCACACGAGTGGCCCAACGAGGACCCAGCCTATTCGGCTCCAGGAAGATAAAAGTTGGGACTCGGCTGGGATGATTGCTTGCATGGAGAACGGCCTCCGCGTCATAGGTCTTGCTATTGGACGGTTTTATGGCGGCCGCTCTTTGTCACGAGCGGCTTCCGGACATGTTATGAGCAGCTTTATTATGCCGACACTGGCAACCAAGATTTTTAATGGGACTTATTAGTATTGGGAGGAAGATCTAGCGGCCAACACTGTCACCTGGCGATCTAGATGGGATTGATTTTGGGGGATTCAGCGCAGGGCGTTTTTAACATTTTTCCTTTGTCGTTCATTTGGAACTCGCACTTTATAGATTATTACCCGGGAGGAGCGCGCAAGCCGGCTGGTTCTGGTGTTTGTTGACGTCGGCTGGCTGGATCGGATATACCCTCGTTGCTTGTGTATTACATTGTAGTGAATAGTGCGAAGCTCGACTTTTTATGGAATTGGTTTTTTGGGCTGTGGTTTCTGGCTTTTGGCCGGAAGCTTTTCAGCGTTGTCTTTTACTTGTTACTTTGGCTTTGCTTGTGTGTGATTGTCATGAATGCTGTGATGTGATGATGTTTGTTGCGTGCCCTTGGAGCCATGATCGTGATCGCTGTTTTGTAGGGTTTGTGATGCCTACGTGTCTTCTGTCGCTGATGATGGCATCGCGATTTGTTTATGGGGTTCAGTCTACCTATGTAATACCTACCTTCCCGGCCTCCGCTGGATGCAGCGTAGACGTTGGGCTTTGATTGTTGTATGTACTTCTACTGTTTCGTACGGTTTCACGGATTTATGCCACCACGGGAAGGAAGAAGATTGTAATTGAGCTTAGGATTGAGTAGGTACCTAGATGCGAAGTACGGGAACTACAGTCTGTACTGAATTAGAGATGAGACCTTGGCGGATTTTCGGTTGTGATATTACTGACTTTGTGATATTACTTTGTGTTATTACTTGTGTGATGTGTGTTACTTGGCGGTCGCGTGTTTATTGCGGGCTTTGGGGTTTTGGGATTGGTTGGTTGGTGATTTTTGTAACTTGTTACCTTGGCGGTATTTGCTGGGTTCTTTTGCTGGTTTTTTGTTGGTTTTTTTGTTACTGGGTAACGTGACGCGTCTTGGATTACGGTGGGATTTATTGCGTCTGTACAGAATTAATAAGTTACTACCAGGTAGATACCGTTGCAGTGTAATATAATTAAAAGAACCTTGAGATTTGTCCTTTACTGCGTATTCTCATCGTGGGATTCAGGGGTTCGGTTCGGTTCGGTTCGGAATTGGACTTTTTTTCTCGTTGGTTTTTGTGCTGGGGTTGATTCCTTCGGTTGTTGGTTTGCCCCTCTTTGCATGGCGGTATCTTTTCGTGTGGAATACATTTCTACGCACATTTTCTTACGTGCTTGGTGATTACAGTATTACCTACCTACAGTACCTATGTTGGACGTCCTACCTATCTCTTCGTTGGATTACGGTCGGAATGAAATGGAATACCCACGCGTTGGTATTTGTCACCGTCATTTACCGGGAATTCAATGTTTCTTTCTTTCGTGTTGTGTATACGGTATGGTATGGTATGAATACCCTGCGTAGGGCTCGACTAGGGCTCGCGAATTGCCCTCTGGATCTTACTTACCCCGTTGGGTAGGTAGGACGTTTTGGTTATCAAAGTTGGATGCATGCGGCCGCATTGGCTTGTCAGGTCTTGATGCTGAGTTTCTTACTGGTCTGCGCACTGCTGCCCTTTTTGCACGTGCTCCCTGTTTGCTCGCTCTCGTTTGCTGACTGAATTCGCTGATTCTGGACCGTTGTGGTGGTACATGGGATCTTTACCTTGGTTGGTACGTCGTGAAGCTCATTGCCGTTGAGGCCTGGAAGTGCGGTTCGTGGATTTCGTGTTGGGTTTGGGAAGGACATCGTTTTATCAGCGGCTATTGGAGATTTGCCTGTTCTCTGCCACCGCACGACCGGCGTCGTTGCTGGTCGAGGAGAGGGTGTCGAGTCATTGCGGCTTGCTCGGTACGACGATGCGATGTACAGTACAAACGGCGCAGGGGATGCGATCTCAGCGTTATCAGGGTGTGCTTACAGGATTATCCCAGCCCTGGCCTGTACAGGAGACAGGAGAGGGCGGGCTGCAGACATGGTCGAGAGAAGCTGGCTTGAGTCCTGACCCCTTTCGTAACGTAACGCCATGACGTCTCTAAGCGAGACATGTTGGTTAACAACTAACTAACTGATGGTTACGGAATACTTTACTGATATTTGCGTGGTTCTGCTACGCTGAACGACCTGCGCTGCCTTACATTGCCTACGGTCCTCATACATGCTTCTGCCGGACCGGAAGTTGGTTGGTCACCGAATGGGTGGCATGCAATTAGACTCCAGACCGGAAAATGATGAAATGTCTGGTGTCTAATTGCTGTGGTCGTTGAACCCAGCGACGATCGTCGATACCTGCCCTGCGAGACCTGACGGCGGCCCAGCGCATATGACGTCCAACACGCTGGAGAGGAACAAGGCTTCTGCATTGTCAATCACTGCGCGACGACGGCCTTGGAACGGCAGGGCGACGGAAGGGAGAGAGGGAGCGTCTGTATGGAGAGCGTGCGTGTGCCCATCTGCAGGTTGAGGGTTGCACTGGAGAGGGCTTGGCTTGCCATCCCAACACGCCCCAGACAGACGCAACGGTTGGTGATGGCTGGTGCAGTAGGGCACACTTCTGGGTTGCACGGGGGGAGGTTGCAATAATATGTGCTGCAATAATAGGCGTGGCTAGCCGGCATTATTACGTTGTGATCTGTCTATACTTTGTTCTACCGACGCATCCGATTTCTTTTTTTTTTCTTGTCTTCTTTATGGGGGTTTGGTTGGGGGGCCGAGATGAGCAGACTTTTCCTCTCTGTTTCTTCCTGTTGTTCTTGTTCTTTTACTTTCTCTTTCTGTGATCTTTTCTCTCGGGCATCACTACCAGGCAGCTACCTACCTAATCAATGTAAGTAGGTAGGTAGTGGGCGCAACTCTTTCTTTCTCCAACCGCCACCCACACCAGTTTGATATTTTATTTGATGTTACTTTTCCCGTCTATCCCCTCAGCCAACCATCCCACCTCCAGCCGGCGTCTGCTTCTAATTCGGGAGCCGGAACGGCAGTTGCATTGGCACGCAACATCGAGCGCCCCCAATAAGGCAGGCCATCGCGCCCAGAATTGAGTCCCACCGAGTTGCCCCCTCTCCGGTCAAGTCACTTGTCTTGACGGGTGATGGGAAGGTATGCGCATAGAGAAAGCTCATAGGCTCGCTGCCTTCGCCTATGGAATCGCTTGCACTGCCGGTGCGCACGAGTGGGTTTATTCGTCGGGAGGGGGAAACAAGAAGAGGGGCGGGGAGGGGAGAGGGAAACTTGAATGAGAGTTCAACGGTCACGATGCCCACTACATTGATGGCATCAGCTTGCGACCAATCCCGGTTGCAGGTATGGTGACATCGTCTCGACTCTGTCGCGAAACACCAAACCCGATTAGAAAAAAAAAGAGAGAAAAGACAGGCTGTTCTTTTTGCGATGTAGGTTAGGTTAGTTGTGGGATCCCCTCGTGGCTTGTGATGGCGCTGGCTAAGTCGTTGCTTTGTCTCGGCTCTCCCTTTCTTGATGCCCCTCTACACTACCTACACTACTCCCTTCTATGCTGTGTATTATGTGAGAATCTATTACCGTCGTGTGTGTATAAGCATGGAAGACATCCAAACGACCCCTCGTTTCCGCATTCTGGCTCGCAATCCCATCATCGTCGATGCTTGTTCTCAGCTAACCTACATGAGTTGCGTCGTGGTACCGTACTTACTGCATCATGCCATGTACCCAGCCTCGCGTCGTACCTAATATATTCCCTTCACTCTCCCCGGTAAGAATGCCAGAATCCACGGGTCATGTCATCCGCGCAATATCTCCTGAGATGGCATATCTGAGTAAGGAGGTGAAATAATGATTACCTCGCGCAGCCCTTTGTCAGACTCGGTGGAACTGCAACCCGGCCCCCAAGCAAGTCTAAGCTAGATACTCCCTATAATACCGACACGGGATGATAGACATCCCCCTATCTCGTTCCATGCGCCGTCTAGAATTCTTCCTTCTAGGCCGCAGGGTGTGGCAGGTGGTGCGTGAGGAAATATTTATAGGTTCCGTGAGCCGGTATTGGTGGGTTTGTGGCGAATGAGACGGGCGTGTTAGCCGCCGTGTTTATTTCCCTGTTTCAGCTGCCCTTCTTTTCTTTTAATTGTTCTGTTGTATCTATTCCGTCTTGACTGCGGTGGGTAACCCGGTGGTACTCAAAACGCCACACAAGAACTTTTTAGAATTGCCGTGTTACGCTTCTTTGGTCTATCGTTTGATGTTCAACGGTTAGCCGAGATGGCGGGTGGGTTGTCGGCTGCCTGCGTCTCCTAACTCGAGGCCGGAAAAGGTGCACGCACTGCTTGGGTTTTGTTCAGGTCTTCCTTGTAGCGAATCACATGTCTCCGGACCCTCAACAAGTGAGTAGCTGATATACAGAGCCAGAGGAATGTCGACGTACTTACCCCTCTCGCCCTCCCTTGCGTTCCACTCGTATCCGTGGGCTATCCGGCGGTTGCGCAAACCCTATTAACCGCGCAACTACATTACGTTACACGTGATGATCAGACGGCTTTTTCGAGTAAAGGGTGTAGGTATCACGATAGATAGTCAAAGTAATAAAACGTGCGGGAACACGGTTACCAGCGGCGAAGAACACACGGCATGAACGAGACGGGTGCTCGCACCGTCGGCGTCCTTGTCCTTCCTTTCGCTGTGCGCGGACCTCGTGGGCTGTCGGGTATACACATGGGAGGAACCTGCGTGACTTTTTTGCCTTTCTTCGCTCTTCTTTTCTTCTTTGGTTCCAGCCTCGAGGTTTGGTTTCACTTGTGTCGCGGTCCGTGTGTTGTGCTGGGTTCGCGGTTCGGAGACCTGCGTTGGAGATTTGGTGCCTGGTCGTTCTGTGGAACGGTTTCTTCAAATTGCTTTGTTCTCCTTTTTTTCTTACCCCTGCTCCCCTCGGGCCTTTTTATCTTTTTCATTCTATTATTATCCGTCCCGGTAAGACGAACGGTTTGCGGGGATGTTGCATCTAAGAAAAGGGGCGGTTTAGCATGCTGTGCTGTGATAGAAAAGAAATAGTTAGAGGTTTGATGAGATGGTGGTGAAAATATTTCCCCAATGGCGCCGGCTGGATCATACTTACCAACATGGCCCGGATTGTGCACCCACTCAACTAGGCCGACGCTTACCCGATTATACGGGGACTCAGTACTGCTGGACTGGTTTCTCAGGGACTATTATAGTTGGGAGGCAGGGTCTGGGCGGCCAGGAAAAGGGGGACGGCGGCGAGCTGGGTGTTACATGTAGGCAAGTCGCGCAGTCCGCCAATAGCCTCGACTGCTTCAGTGTTACGCCGGGCGTAGTCCCTTCATGCCTCGAGTATCTTAAGTCTTCACACCGGGTCCGCATCAGATCCAGAAAACTAGCCCGCCCAGCCTCAAAGTCGCAGTCCCGCCAATACTTCAAGCGTAAGTTGCCTAGAAGAGGGGGAGAAGCTTGATGAATAGAAGGAAGTTAGTAGGAGTATAACTAACGAGGCAGTGGCAGGTTAGGTGAGAGTTTGGCATACCATCATGATGGTGGAATAGAAACAAGCTGCGAGGCATGCAGTTATTGAGGCGGCTTAGCGTTACGATATAATGGAGACGGCACGATGTTGGGTGATCTCACCTGACACCCAATAGACTATATGATGAAATACAGGCTCGTGGATAGGGGACCAATATTGTGGACCAATATTGTGGACCAATATTGTGTTGAAAACATCTGAAGATAATGACAAGTGGAAAACCGACCTACTAGGCTCCTAGAAGGAGCAGCACCTATCTCAAGTTAGAAGTGGGGAATGATAACCCCGTATGCAATGCCGCTCCCCAGGCCGGTACCAAACGTCTTCCGGAGCCGGAGATCAACACCGAAACCTACGGAGCTCCGTGAGCACGTGCCGGCCACTACTTCCTCTGCGGTAACTACATAACTTAGGCTCTACACCTAACAACACTATCAAACAAAGGCCACGGGTTTCGTAACAGCGTCTTTAGAGGTTGGAGATGAAAAGAAGTGGATTTTATAATATAAGTCGCATGCACTGTGGCGTTGGGCTTGTCCTTTTCTTCTCTAGTACCTCGTCACCTTTCGTGGTGTTGACCATACCGCTATGATCTCCAGCCCGCGACCCTAGGTAGCGGGATGCAATATGCGAACCTAACTACCGCGGAGTGTTGATGTACAGGCATCACCGGTATACATGGATACGAGCATCGCGGTCTGGAATCTCTCAAAGGGGTTGTTAGCTACTTTTAGACAAAGAGGTGGTCTCACGTCACACAATGCCGCCAGCTCCTTGTCTGAATTCATATATTGAAATAGCTTGGCAAGTTGGCTAACGGCTGCTTGAGGAGATCCCACGGGAATAGCTCTTGCGCATGCCCTCGACGAGGGAATCGATCTTCATCATACATCTTGACGGTTCGGTTGGGTGTACTTTTAGGGGGGGGGGGGGCTAATACTTGCCCTCCAAATTGCCGGTGGGAGATCCGAGATGGTGAGCCAGTCCCTTTTCCTACCTATTGCTCTTTGGGCAGACACCGCCTTCGGCGATCTGGTATGCGGTTTATCCGAAAATGCTGCAACAGTTGTGGCCACTGTTCAATAGTAGGGCCAGCAACGGTCAACTACGCGGCTCCTAGGTACAACGGCCTCCTGTAGAGGGGGTTGAGTGTTGTTGAATCGACAACCCCGCCGTAGATACGTATATCGATTGCATATAGCGAGCTGTAAACGAATCTAGAAGGCCCGTTTACCGATGCCTCGGCCAAGTCCATCCCGCATTGTCCGAGGACGGCGCGTAAGAACTGACAAGCCCGTCTGCAAGTCCTGTACTTCCTTCGACACCGGCACAAAGCCGGCACCCAACAATGTAAAGCTGATTGTTCGAAATCATTGTTCACAATAGCTAACAATCGCCCGCCATTGACGTTGTTGTTTTGAAACTCGGCTTTCATTGTGCACGAACATTCTCTTAAATCACCGCGGCTGCGGACACACATCAGCCGCTACCCTGCCTTTCGTTTCGTTTCGCTTCATTGAACTGCTTTTCGAACGCGCTTTTCTTCCCCTATCTTTCTGTACCTCAAGAGACGTACGGCGGGTACTACATGGGGCAGTTCGTCTAGAACCATCACGCCCCTTTTCGTCTTCGTCGAACGCCCTCTGAGCTCTACATCCCAAGCTGGGCTTGGCCAAGATAACACAAGGTGAAGAAACCCCAAGAATACATGCGCTTACAAGTTTCTCTTCTCGCGAAGGTCGAACGAAGCCCAAGATGTGTCGCCGGATCTTCACGCACTACATGCACCACGACGTGGCCGCCCCGATGATCATCGACCCCGCCGACGCCGATGCAAACGCCACGGTCTACGCCAACCCGCTGCGTACGAACTTCCACCGCTGCGAGCTCGAGCTCCCGCCGCTCCGCTGCGTGTTCGACTACCCCCCGCTCCCATGCCCGTACCACAGCTGCTGCATCCCCTACATCGCAGCCGAATACTGCGACGCCGCCGCCTTCGGACCCTACAACGACGACATCGAGCCCGAGGAATGCGACCGATTCATCCTAGAGCATCACCACGAGCGCCTCCCCTACTTCGGGCATGAAGAAGAATACCTCCACGAAGTCCCCGCGACCTGGCGCGATCTCGCGCGCCTCCGCGACGACGGCGACGCCTGGTTCCCTGCGTTTGCGCGCGATCCCGCGTGCCGCGCGCAGTGGGAGGAGCTCTTCTTCGGGGCCTGCGAGCGCCTGCATGGCCTTGAGCTCGACACGCGGACGGTGTTTAATACGGCGCGGGACCAGCTTGCTGGCGTGGAGTGGTGGTCTTACACGGCGCGGCGCGCTCGGTTGAATCTCCTTGCTGCGGAGAGTCTTCTTCGGGATCAGCGGCTTGCTGTTGCGCAGATTCTGGAGTGGGCGTTTGGGCGGGATGAAATCAATGAGGGGTTTGTTTGAACTCTTTTTTACTTGGGTTTTAGGGTTGGGATTTGCGGCTTGGCTGCTGGGTCTTGGCCTTGTGGTTACTTTTAATTGACTGGACTTGTCTACTACTTTTCTGTGCTGTGTGATTGTTTCTTGTTGGAGTGGACTTTGTTTCGTGGTGAAGTGACTCGGATTCTGGAATAGTATGTGAATGTTGTAGAAGCGTTGAAACCCCCGACCAGCTCTGAAAGAACAAAGGGGGGAAGTACCCATGGTATTCGGATTGCTTCTTTGTAACCCGTTACCCCAAAACAATACGACCTAGATACTAACGACGTCTAATTATATACAATCCAGCGCCCGAATAATAGCGCTATTGAGCTCCTTGTTATAATCGGGATAAAGGGCTTACACCTCTCGAGGATCATAACGTGCCCGCTATCGTGGAGCACCGAAGGTCCGACGGAGGGGTCTACGGCATGAATGCCAATAGAAGGCTAAAAGCATTCATGAAACGTACCTGGAAGAACCGGCTTTGCAAACCATGAAGTTCACGATCATTTGCTCCGAAAAACCCGGGAAGTACCCCTAAGACCCATGGATAACCCGCTCAAAGCAGGCACAAGAAAAGCTTCGGCGGCATGAGAGTGTTAAATGCAGTCGGTACAGCCGTCAACGCTCGTTGCCAGCCCAGGGGAATGCAGCGTACGTCAGCTCGCGCACGATCTGAACAGTTTTGACTTTTCAGCTAGCCAAGGGGCGTCCTGGATATAACTTAGACGGAACCCTGGGTACACCGATGGGAAGTGCTGCCACACGCAGTCGCAATAAATTCCCAGCCATAGTGCCCTATACCATAGATCGAGCTCTACACCGCATCCTACAAGAACGACTGGTTCTCGACCATTTTCCATGTTACCGAGCGATCATGGCACCGCCAATCATGGCAATTCAAGAGTATATGTTTAGGGATTCGATTTGGAGTCGTGATGATAGCAATATTTCACCACTCGGTGAACCCTCTACGCCGTGGAACAATACTTCGCGTGGAAGAAGCCATGCGTCCGAACCCATATCGAAATTCTCATCGGACAGTGACGATGATTCGCCGCGTCGCATGAGTTCGCTATCCTACGCATCACATCGTGTAGGGAGACGTATATTGGGACAGGTGTCATGGCCGCAGCCACGGATTCCACAAATCCGTATAGAATCCTGGTATCCTCGCTGGTCTGCAGCGAGACGCATTCGCAATTCAGGCGAGGACAGCGAAGGGCTGTGTGGGCGGCTGCAGACAAATTCGACCGCCCAGAATGGCATGGTGCCACCGGAAGAATTGAAAATGTCGTTGCTCCGCGAGGTCCTCTTTGTAGCAACCATATGCATAGCCCATTTATGTGCCCGTAAGTTGTTGTAGCGTCCGTCCTGATAAGCAGTACCAAGAGACTAAAAGAAAACAGAAGCAGGAATCGGTCAAACACTACCCACCATGAGAGACCTCAGTTCTCGATTTCGGGTGACGAACGCTGATAATCTAAGCCCGGCCATAGCGGGTTATGTCGTGGCGCTAGGGACGTTTATCCTCGTGGCCGGTAGGCTAGGAGAGACATTCGGCCATAAGAAGATATTTCTTATAGGCCTGGTGTGGTCGGCCGTATGGTCTCTTGTTGCTGGTGCCTCTTTCTACTCGACTCGATCGCTTTTCATTATTAGTCGAATTTTCCAAGGTTTAGGAGCCGGGTTGACTCTTCCAACCGGACTGGCACTCCTTGCAGCGACAGGCCCAACCGGGGCCCGCAAGACGGTGATATTTAGTCTTTACTCCGTAATGTCGCCAGTCGGTCTAATAACTGGGGCTCTTGGGGCAGCTATATTCGTGAAGCTGTCATGGTGGTCTTGGATATACTGGGTATTTTCAATAACCCTTGTCGTACTCGCGGCCGTCAGTTTTCTTGCCATTCCATCCGTTCCCCAGGCGAGCCGGAAGCAATCTGGAGCCAATGGGGTCGTCTCGGAGCTGGATGTTCCCGGAATGGTGACTGGAATTGCCTCTTTTGGACTTTTTGCGTTCGTCTGGAGTCAAGCCCAGGAGGTCGGATGGGAGCAAGTGTACCTCTGGATCATTGTGATCATAAGCGTATTACTTGCAGTGCTATTTGTGATGATAGAAGTCTGCTACGCTTGGAGCCCCCTGGTCCCATTCTCTAGCCTCTCATCAGAGGCATTCTGGATCCTCGGAGCGGTAGGCTGCAGTTGGTCATGCTTCGGCATCTGGATGTTTTACAGCTGGCAGTTTGTGGCGCGTCTCCGATCTGCGTCTCCGTTGCTGGTAAGTGGCCTGATTGACCGAACAGGCTTGCTCATTCCGCTAACTGGGATTAAATTCACAGAGCACTGCATACTTCGTTCCCATGGTGCTCGTTGGCTGTGTTGCTGCGGTGAGCACACGCTTCATAAGCCACCGACTCGGGCATTATGTGACGTTTTGCGTCGCTATGCTGGCTATGATGGCTGGGGGTGTTCTCATAGCAACAATGCCCATCACGCAGATTTACTGGGAGCAGTTGTTCACGAGTATACTGCTCATGGCGTGGGGCCTATATACGAGCGTCCCCGTCAGTACGGCCATGATTTCGGACGTGGTGCACGAGCGACACGGCGACATAGCAGCTAGGCTGGTCAATACCATGACATACTACGGTATGGGATTGGGCCTGGGTGTAGCAGGGACAGCAAATACCAGAATAATCGCGGCAAGTGGCGGATTGACAGTATATAATAGGCTCCAGGGCTATAGAGCCGCGTATTGGATGAGTGTGAGCCTGGCAGGACTCGGGTTTGTGGTCTGCTTGGCGTTGGCGCTGGCATCCAAGTTCAGGTGGAGGTTGAGAAAGGGCGGCATCAGGTGGCAAGCACGAAGCCCTTGTTGTGAGTGTCACGGTGATCTTTGGAGTCGAGACGACCAACCGGCGGCACGTGTCTATCGGTGACAGATGAAAGCGCGCACATTCTTACCATACCAAAGTAAATGAGTTTACGGAACTGTACAGATACGGTCCTATCTATCTAGTACCTAATGTAGTTAGTAACAGTGTTTTCAACCACCCTATTTTACCTATCTAGAGGCCCACCAACTTACCATCAACAACCAACTCCTTCTACTCCCACTACCGCGCCAACAATGCAGATTTAAGAATAACATGTCTTGTTTTAACTACCTAGCGATAAAGACCGAATTCGAAAGGTTATACCTAAGCTATCTCTTTGACTGCCCGGAGACACTAACTCGGCCACTTGCCCAGGTGCTTTACACTAGATACCTACATCACCACTCCGTCAGTTACCGAATTGGTGTCTTTGGGCAGCCAAGAAGATGGCAATGTAGTAGTATCTCTTTGGCTGCCCGAAAACACCAACTCGGTAACTGACGGAGTGATAATGTAAAGCAAGTGACCGAGTTGGTATCTTCGGGCAGCCAAAGAGATACGCACCGACGAAGTCTCCATTATCCGCGAAGCAACCCGCCTACCCCCTATCCCCATACAACCGTCCAACGTCGACTTCCCAGCCTAAAACACCGAACCGAAGCCCTGGCGAGTCCGTCAAGACTAATACGATATGAGCGACATCTCAATGAGGCTATACCCTCGTGTGTCACGGAGTAGCCTAGGTCTCCCTAAATAAACGTTAGTTAAGTGCACCTTTTGGCCTGCCCACGCTCCGGTGTCCTTTAAGGAACGCGCTATCATACCTAATCTGTTGGCCGGACGTTTTTCGAGCCAGAGAACTGCTCGGACGAAGACTTCTTCTCGTGACCCGCGGGACTTGCCACGAGGATTTCCTTGTGCGCAAATTCCGGGTGTCCAGAGGCGTTGGCTGCGAGGGTTGGCTTCCCCTCGATACACATGAATCGGCATGCGGGGTGGGGAGGCAACCAATACCACAAGTCGGTGGCAACGCGCATTATTAGGAGGACGGAATTCGTTCGGAAGAGGTGGATCACTTCTGCTTGCGAACCAACGGCCTTCGAAAGATCGCGGTTCAGATCGAACAGGTTGATCTGTGCGTGATCTTTGATATGTACTTCTAGGATCACGCTTGCCGGGCCGGAAATGGTCGAGCCGCAATGCCGCTGTTGGGCATGGCGCAATGCGTGGGGGATCAACGGCGCGAGGATGATAGGCGCGGATGCGCCCGGACCCCGATTTACGTGTACCGGCGTACTTTCCATTAGTCGTTGCCCTTCCCCATCTATGAGCCAGTTCCGTTCGACCAACAGCGCGTATAGTTGGCAAGTTGTTAGGGCCTGTCGATGTCCATTAGCATTCAAAAGTACACCCTCCGCTGCCAAAGATAGACAGTGGTACGTACTGTAACCATGTTAGCGTTGCACTTCATGTGGTGTCTGTATCTGCAGGCGATGGTTTAACTAGTCCACCAGCAGCATGCAGTAATCACATACCATGTTGGTCGCCAGCGGCGTGCTCTAGTATCTGTGCCAAATTCCAGGAGAAGCCGCGCTCACCGGCCCACGTGTACTCCACTGCACCAGAAGCTGCGATTAACTCTTTTCCCTCCTGTCCAATGGACGCTGTTGAAGAGTGGCAACAGTCTAGTAACATAAGGATGTTCGCAGGATGGTTGTCAATTACCTCCCGTCGGATATCGTTGAACTTCACTTCTGTTTCCTCGCCGTCAAAGTCTTTGCCGAGGATATAAAAACCATTGGTCTCCTCATCGCTCCCAGTTTTGCCCAAAGAAGGGCTCCCGTGCGACTCGTGGTACTGAACCTGTGCACCTCGCCCATGTCCGAGATAATGGAGTATAATCAGGTCATTTTTAGTCTTCTTCTGAATAAATGACCGTAGCTTATTGCGCATCGTAGTATCGGGGTCTTTATCTGATACGCTGAGTTTGAGGTCAACGACCTCGTAGTGAAACGTTACTTTGAAGAGCTTCCTGATGCGTTCTCTAGTATCTCTGAGGATACGGACGTAATCCCTGTCGATGTCGCGGTCCCAATACACAAGTATAACTAGGACGGTATCGTAATATGACAGCTCTTTGGCGCCAGTGCGGGGAAATACTTTGAAAGCGCTATGGAGGCTTCGCTGAAGTTCTTCCCAGGTCTGTACAGGCTTTGGCTTGTATGAATCGACTGAATTCACGGCTGGATAGTACTCCGGAGAGAGCCGCCGCCCCTGCGCGTCGTGTTCCATGATGCTTGGTACCACAGAAGACGTTTCATGAGTCGGAATTATATGTTTAGAAATTGAAGGAGACGATATAAATAGGAGTTGGGGAGAGGATACCAATATGAGTCGGAAGGAGAAGAGAATGGGGGGTATATAAATATGAGGCAGGTGAGAATGAGTTGGAGGATGCGGGGGCAAGATAAAGGTCAGATTTCACTCTATCTCTTTGGCTGCCCGAAGACACCAACTCGGTAACTGACGGAGTGGTAACGCAAAGCAAGTGACCGAGTTGGTGTCTTCGGGCAGCCAAAGAGATAAGCGAGTTCGACTTGATCTGATGACGAAAGCTGGGATATGTTTGCTGGATATCCCGTTACAAAGTGCAGAAACAGGTCGATTCTGCGCACGAACGGACGCCATAAGGTTGGGTAGATTGCCTTGACGTTATCTAGGAATGAAACAGGTTCCAGTTTTCCGTAAACTATGAGCGAAGTTAGGTAATCAACAGGATCGAGCGGTTCTCTGCCATGAATAAGATGTCCGACTGCTGTAAAACTGTACTTACCTGTGGCATGAAATGTACGTATGAAGTTAGGTTATGTGGCAGATAATCTGCGACATCGGTCGGTCCGGTCGGTTTGTACCTATGGACGGACCGACCGCTCATAATTAGCTATCCGATCGACCGCTACTCAGCGGCCAAGGAGTATTGACCGACAGATCGACGGAATGGGTGAGATAGCCGGCGGTACCGCCGGTCGGCCGCCGGTCATAGCATATTGGAATTGAACCACGCCGTGATGCGTGAACAAACGACATTGCGAAGTAATCCCTAATATGACGACGGTGTTTGCCAGTATACTGAAAACAACCAAAATCGGCAAGTATCCGAGGAGCGATGCGGTCCAATTTCCCTGAAATTGGCCAGAAAAAGAGGCCCTTTGGGCGAAACCACAACGTACAAACGCCGTCGGCCTTGGCGGTCGGTCAGACTTCTGAACCGACAGCTAGCGGTCCTAGTCAATAGAGACCTGTGACGGAGAGTAAAAGGTTAACCGTAGTACCCTCCATTGGTACTCCGCTATATATGCCACGACACACCCCCTCAGTCGAGGAAGACTCCTACGACTTGGCTGGACTCTGTTTTCCGGATCATATATGGCGTTCGTCTTGTGTTCTACACATGCACTCTCTCTTTGGGACTGTGTTTCTGACTCGATCTTTGCGAATCTGCCGAAAGTTCTTTTTTGTCGACGCTGCATCGAATCGAACTGGTGATCTCTGTCGTAGGTAGTGGCTTGGGCGAAATGCCTTACTGCTAGATCTAGTCTAGCTCTGGGCTTGGAAGGAAGCATAGGCCAATGGCAAAGGCCGTTGGGTTGTAGCTAGCTAGAGCAGCGGAGCTGTGGTTTTCGAATCATCGTCTTTAACCACTGAGCGAACCGGGCTCAGAACTGTGACGGAGGGTAAAAGGTTAACCGTAGTACCCCCATCGGTACTACGCTATATATGCCACGACAAGATCCGATAGCCCGTCGGCTTGAAGCCATCGTAGACGACCGACCGTCTACCGATTCATAGAGGTGACCGCCCGGCAGGTCGCCAGTTTGACCGACCTATGT
Source organism: Xylariaceae sp. X802 (assembly GCA_028637635.1). Lineage (NCBI taxonomy): Eukaryota > Fungi > Ascomycota > Sordariomycetes > Xylariales > Xylariaceae > Xylariaceae sp. X802. The sequence goes on along the minus strand of JAJFDH010000001.1, from coordinate 2,515,568 downwards.
GCAGCTCTGGGCAGATTCCTGAGCCGCCGGTAGCATTACGCAAGGGCTAACTGTCTGCTCCGAAGGCGAACTACCGTCCTGGTTCGACCATTAGTGTACGCGGCCTAAAGTGCTAAACGGCGAGCTATAAGGAACCCTTTATTAAGGTTTCAGTGTCAAGCACGTGCCTGTTGATTTAAACCGGAATATAGAGTCGTAGTGATGGGGAAGAGTTACGGCGAAACTGGGCTGGGCAGACTTATTCGGGTTGATTGACTGATGATTTCTGCTCGGTAAAAGGAAAGGGAAAAAACGAGGACGCAGGTAGGAAGAGGAAATCGAAGCCGGAGAACGTTGGTGAAGGTGATTGCAAGAGAGAAGAAGTACCGTAGCGGACTTGGTCAGATCGGGACCGCGTGGTGGTAGATGTCGTGTACTTGGTGGTAAGTGTCGCGTACTATGAAGGGTAGGTAGTACCCGTGGACCTATCTGGGAGCCCCGGCGAAATCCAAACTAAAGTGGGGCGGTGGCACGACCTCAGTTACCCGAAATTTATGGATTCTGTACGTACCTAGCGTACGGATTATGTAACTGACTTCGCCACCTGTGGCGAAGTACGGTAATCGGTAATCGGGTTTAAAGAGGGAATGCCTTCACACTTTGTACGAAGACCTACTTTGTTACTCCTACACAGAATATACAGAACCATAGCAGATACAATCGTTTTTCTCATTGCGACAGTACGTACGTACCAAAGGCCATTCAACACTGATCAGTGGTTGCTTAGGCACCACAGATTAGCAAGAGTGAAGACGGAGCCACCTACGACCGGAATAGGTCTCTGTATCGTACCCTGAACCTCCGGCCTGGTTTACGAGGAACAGGGAGATCGGCTCCTTCGACCGTACGAGTATTGCTACCCCTAACCCGGCATAGCATTGCTTGTATGACGAAGAAGAAGATTGTGTGCAATTACACTACCAAGACAACCTGTCGGACGAAAGCAAGACGACGCTTCCATTAAATCCCGCACTGTATGAGTTATTCCAGCTCACGAAGATGTCAGCAGAAGAACAAGAGAACACTACGACTCTGCTTGAAGGGATGGTGATCTCGTACGAAGAGATCATCACAGAGTTAGGAATCAGTCCCCAAACCGTGCGGAACTACATCAGCCTTCAACTCTGGGAAGAGCCTATCGATCTTGCCCAGGCTGACCAAAAACACATTAACACTTACATTGCGTGCCAGCTAGTTCAATACAAAGGCATCAAGTTCCATGCACGACGATTCCAACAGTCGTACGCCGAGGACTTTGAGGGATAGACAATCAACCACTTCTCACAATGTCATCGTACGTTGCGCCGAGAGTTACTCAACGCTCTTGAAAGTAAAGGAATCCGTGCAGTTGAACAGCCAAGGTCTACCCAGGCAAGCGATCTCGTACGAATCCTTAATGGCGACTTTACGATTGATGAGCCAACTCAGTCATCACGCTCATCAACTCCCCCTGCCAACTCCCAACTTACACCTCAGCCGACCGTACGACCTGACTCAAACCCAAACCCATACCTTGAGGTTCCCCAGTCAGGTATGCATCAGACTGAAGAGTCGATTGTACGACCTGCGAGTGTACAACCTGCTCAAGCCTCTCAACAAGGCACCCGACAACTTATTGAAGAGCCAGCCGTACGACCTGCCCAGGTGACTCCACAGAATATTCAGCAATCTATTGAGCGGGATACAACTCCAATGGCTTCATACACATTACCGACCCGAATGTTCACGCCGTACGAAGCACCGGCTCCCTCTGCTGCAACAGCTGAACATGGGCCACACTTTCAGCCAGTTCACGAGTATGCCGTGCCAAATGTACCACCAAAAGCTCCTATTTCACCCTCATTCTTCCGTACGACACCAGCACCCCGAGTTTTCCTATATGACCTACCGCCAGTGACAAGCGTACGGAATGCACCACTACCAGCTGAAAAGTTTATTGCCTTTCAGAAGACATGGAAGAAGGAAAGGAACTATACCGGGAGGCCGTACGACCTATTATATGACAAGGCACGATTGTTCATTGATGTTTGTCGTATCTTAGGGATCACAGAAAGCCAGTACCACGCTGTATTCCCGAGCATCCTTGAAGGCCGTGCAGAAGATTTCTTTCTGTACAACATTGGTGTCGACAAGGAGTGGCATGAGATATATCGTACGATGGATTTTCACTTCAACACCAATACCAACCACAGTCAATATTGGGCCGACTGGACGACAATTACATTCGTACGAACTAGAGAGGAGAACCCCGACTCTACACCCCTTGAGGCACTAGAAACTATGATTGACAAGCTGTCAAAAGCACAGCGAGCCCTCGGTAGGGAATACGGAGGGGAAGTCCAACTTAGTACGACAGTTGCCCGAGCATGTCGTGGTTACCCTGCATTCAAAACGGCATTAATTTTTCAGAAACCTACTTGCGAGGCGTTCTTTGCCGACCTCAGGGCTTGTCTTAGTGTGGCAACTGACGGTCAATCAAACCAGTTCGTACAAGACGACACCAATGAAACGTATTTCACAGACAGGAGATACAACAACAATCGTACGACGTACCAACGGCTTGGTCACAACCCGCAGGCATCATTCAGACCACGAAACCAGTCGAGGTTACCATACCGTACGAAGAAAAGGTGCTTTGTCTGTGGCAAGGAAGGATGTTGGTCAACACGTCATACATCACAGGAGAGAGCCCGTGCAAAGAATCAGTACTTCAACTCGTACGAAATGGTCCATGAGGCAATCCCGACAACTGAAGAGTTCACTACCTACCTAACAGAAGTCGAGGGGTACCCGGACGAATCATCATATGACAGTGGTGAAGAGCCAAACGACTCGGACAAAGAAGTGGCAGAGAAATCTACCCAGTTTCTCATGGATAGTGCGTTTATGCACCGTACGACTGGTCAAGATATCTGGAATTATGAGGCCAAGACAACAGCCGACCAGTTTGTGCTGGATGATCTGTACCGTACAGAGTACCAAGGAGAGCTTTGGGATACCGGGGCATCAAGTTTTTCGACTGTCGGTAAGGCACAACTTGAAGCTTACCTGCGCTTGAACCCTCGTACGAAGGTGGATTGGACACCAGGAAGTGCACATATCAAGTTCGGTGGCAGCCAATCTACAGCTTCAATTGGTACCGTACGAATGACTAACTCACTCGGTACAACAACATACCACATTCTTGATACACCCATGTAAAGGGGTTGGTCTGATTGACGAAGTAAGGTGATGTGCAGGAATAGGTCTGTATTGATTGATGAACTAAAGCTTGGAGGACTAGAATTGTGTGTGCGGTCGACAGGGCGACCGCACAGGCTATATAGGGCTACGGGCCCTTGTCGGCCGAACCGCGTCCTACGAAGGACCCGAGAAGTCGGTCCGGAGATGTTGGCAATCGACCGAAGTCCGACGGGCTGGTGATGCCTTTCAGGAAAGGCGTCGGAGAGACCGTAGCCGACAGGGTCGACGGTCTGGTTCGGAAACACACCGGTCGCAGTCCGGTGGACTAGTGGTTTCAGCCGCACCGTTACACTGCCTCCCCCCTTGAAAGATGCTGGCCCCCAGCATCATCGACCCATCCCCGGCAGCCCTGCAGCCGTGGCTCGGAAGCCAAGGGGAAGTGCCCCTCCGGTTGACCACCCCACGCCGATCGGTGCCCAGGCGGCGCCAAGTTGCAGCTGGGGGGGCCGGCCCCAGGCACTCCTCTTCCGGTTGGTGGTTTTACGCTGACCGGAGGCCAGGTGGTGTCAAGTTGCAGCTGAGGGCCTGCCGGTGCGGGAGGAGGCCTCTTCCGTTTGGTGGTCCGGCGCTGATCGGGGGTCGGGTGGTGTCAGACTGCCGTTAGGTTGGCCAGTAGGCGTCGGTGCCGTAGCGTAGACTATATCGTTTTAAATTGACCAAGTGTCCCTCACCGTTTGTTGACCGATCTCCTGGCTAGAATTCGATCGTGCCCGACCGTGTAGGCGTCACCCGTCGGGTGCCTGGCGGTGTTGATCGGCAGGTCGACGCGTCGGCGCGTCTGCTGTTTGGGAGCGCGTCCTTAGCGCCGTTCGTAGACCTATACCCCCCGCCCTCCAGGTCGGGTTTCCCTCTTCTCTCTCTCTCCTCTGCAGCCCTCCCGCGAACTCGCCGTTGGCCTCTTTCTCATCACCACCACAACCATCATCCGAAGTCCCATCGTTTCATCGTCTGTTGTAACACTACTATCACTATTAGCCACTCGTTTCGTTTTCTGTTCGGTTCGCGCTCGCAAGATGTCTGTCTCCGCAGCCCGAGTTGCGATGGCGGAGCGCCTCCGGTTCGATCCGGAGGTGGGTTGGTCATGCTACGATCGCCATGCCATGGCCGCTGGAGTTCAACAAGCCGTACGCGCCACGATTCCCTGCGCCGGTTGCGTGACCAAGCGTCACGTCGATGTCCGAATCTTCTGTGTTTGTGCCACGCAGCACGATAGTACCTGCGTGCAGTGTAAACAGGACAAACAGTCCTGCGTTCCGGTCAGTACCCGATGCCTGTCGTCCTCCTCATCGCTAACCCGATGGCAGATCCCTCCCATCCTGATTGGGCCTGCCCAACGGATCGCCATTTTCTCGACGAAGACACAAGATCTCGTCTACACCGTCTTCCGCCGGATCCTAGCCGCCAACGGAGATGTTCATACGCCCGTTGACGAGTTTGCCGTAACCCGAGCCGGCCGGGCCCTATACCTCCTTAAGGAGGCCGAAATGTCACTCCGCCACGCGGTAGATGACGAGTATGCATCGGTAGCCAACAGTAAGGTGACCGATTCCGCCCGCCTGGCCCATCTAGAGGTTCAGTGCACGGCAATGAGCCGGATGCTCGCCCTGGGCGTCGATATGTATAGCGTAAGTGAGACCCAGTACCTGTGCCTACCAGCCACCCGCTGACCGATCCAGCGTCATCTCAATGACGAGCCTTTGGACGGAGACACGCTTGCCCGTGTCTTGTCTTATGTTATTCCGGCGTCGGAGATTTCCAACGCTGTTATGGGGACTTTGGAGCGTGCCATCGGCGACCTCGACCAGGACTTGGACGAGCCCCTTCGCGTTGGCGAGGAAACCTGGGTCCTCAAGTACCGAGCCAACCCGTTGAAATACCTTTGCGTGTTAGGCACCGTCTGGGATCCCCGTGGCCAGGGGTATACCGCCGCCCGCACCATCGCCAATGCTCCTGCGTTCCCGGCTGTCCCTGGCACTCGCAGAGCTCGTCGTCCCGCTGTTCCCGCCCCTGCTCCGGCGTTCATCCATCACCCGGAGCCCTTGCTGTCGCTGAAGCAAGAGGTAGCCGACGCTCCTCCCCCCCCGGCCGCTCGCCAGTCCGGTGGCTCGCGTGGCTCTGCTGTCCGTCCGCTTGTCGTCCCAGACGACTCCGAGAGCGATTCGTTGGAGTTCATGGGAGGACGCCCTGCCCCCGTTCCGACCCCGATGGCTTTACGTCCACGCCCCGGCTCTTGTGACGCCGGTGGTGGTCCGTCTGTTGCTGCTTTGGTTTCCGGTCCGCCTCGCCGCCGTCGTAAGCGCTTCCCCCGCGATCTCCCATTGCCGGACGAAGTCCTGACCGACGAGGACATGCCCGAGGCCCCCCCTCTCGTGTCCGCTCCTGCTCCGGTCGTGGCTCCTGCCACACCTGTCGCTCTCGTGTCTGCTCCTGCTCCGGTCGTGGCTCCTGCCACACCTGTCGCCCCGGCTCCTCCGGTCGCTCCCGTTCTTCCGGTCGCCCCTGCTGCTCCCGTTGCGTCTCCTGGTGCCGCTCCTGTTCCGGCCGACGAAGTCACCCCCGTCGCTGCCCAGTCGGATGCTCCCAGTACCCCCCAGCAGCCGCCCAAAACGCCGGTCAGCTCCTCGCGTCGTCGTTCGGTTGCCGGCATGTCCCGTCGACAGCTCAAAGCACTGTTCGACATCGTGTCACCGGCTTCCCGCTCCGCTCGCCGGAGCCGTAAACAAAAACACCGGGCCAAGGGGTCCGAGTCTTCTCCTCGCTCCGGCGCCTAGTCCCCAGGACGGCGCTCGGCTTTTCCTTTCTCTCGTCCTCGTAGTCACGTTCCGGGCCGTGCCTTGCCGCCGGTCGTGCCTTGCCGTAGAGGCAAGTGAGGCTTTCTGTAGTTTCTCTTAGGTAGTTTGTGATACCCAGTTGCTTTCTAGTCTCCTCGTAGTCACGTCCCCGACGTGCCCTGTCATCCTGGCAGGTGAGGTCTTGTTGCTTCATAAAATATAAAATTATAAAAACGACTCGCCACTGGCCCCCAGGCCTCTGCCGGCTCTTGTGACATGCTTACCGTGAGCGGCCGCTATCCGATTTCGTCTACGCACCCAGGCGGACAGCTATCGCACCCCTGGTGGACAAGGTTAATCGCCCTTTATTGGGCACAATCAACGCCCCTGGCGGACAGAGTCACCGGCCGTAGCCCAATGTGTCAAGACAGCTTCTTCGGGAACAGGCTTCTTGCTATCCAACTACCTATGGCTACTTCGGGGGCGGTACGTCGTCCCACTTCTCGTGCGATCGGATCGCCTTCGTTTCGTATTTCGCTAAGAGTTTTTTCGACCCGTCTAAGTGGCTCTTCGGTTCCCAGGTGTTATATTCTACCGGCCATCCTGCCCACTTAACTAGGTATTCTCGTTGCCCGCGATCATCCCGATGGCGTACAATGTCTTCTACCTCCCATTCTTCTTGCTCGTCTTCTAGGTCCGGCAGCGCTGCCTCCTCCTCTCCGCGTGGTCGTCCCGACCAAGGTTCCAAGGACGATACTGGAAACACATCGTGGATCCTAGCGTATTTGGCTGGCAACTCAATGCGGTACGCCAGCGGGCCGACCTTCTCCAATACCTTGACTTTGATGTACGTCGGCGCCAGCTTCTTCCCTTCCTTGAATCGGAAATGGGACGTCGACAGGCCCACGGTTTCCCCAACCGCGTATTGTTTCGGCGTGTGTCGTTGATCGTAGTTCTTCTTCATCGATTCGGCGGCTTTTTCCCAGTGTGCGGTCATTGCCCGACGAACGGCCGCTATTTTCTGCAGTCTTTCCCGTACTCCCTGTACGTCCTCCTTCATTCGTTCCGGGACGTACTCGATGGATCGAGGGTGGTAGCCGTACAAGGCCATGAACGGTGCGCACCCGATGGTGGCGTGGACACTGTTGTTGTATGAGTATTCGGCTTCGGGCAAGACTCGGGCCCAGGCATTCGGATGATCAACCGCATATGAACGGAGGTATTTCTCCAGGGATTGGTGAACTCGCTCTGTCTGTCCGTCAGTCTGTGGGTGCCAAGCCGTTGATAGTCGTCGGTTCATTTCTCTGGCGCGGCAGAATTCGGCCCAGAATCGGCTGGTGATTAACTTATCCCGATCGCTTACAATACCTTCCGGGGTACCGTAGCGACATTCGACATTTTCATACAGGATGGCCGCCAGCCCTGCGGCATTCAGGTTCTTCGTCGTCGGAATGAATAAGGCGACCTTCGTGAAGCGGTCGACGATGACCAGAATGGCGTCGTATGTGACCCCGTCACTCCTGGTACACGGCGGCAATCCCGTGATGAAGTCCATGCTTATTTCTTGAAATGGGCTCTGCGGCAGCGGTAATGGTTGTAGTTCTCCGTACGGCCTGTGCCGCGGGCGCCGGGTGCCGTTGCATATTTCACACTCAGCGACGTAGTCCCGGACGCTCTGTTCCAGGCCTTCCCAATGGAATTTTCGTCGGAGCAACTCCGCTGTCTTGTTCTTGCCTACGTGGCCTGCCCTTGGGTCGTCGTGATGTTGGAATAGTAGCTGACGGATCAGGGCAGCCTGGTTGGGGATAACAAGTCGGTCCTTGAATAGTAATATCCCTTTGCTGTCTAGGTGGTAGCCACCTCTCGTCCCTGGGCGCTGTTCGGCTATCTCCTTCAGGCTCCGGATGTTCACGTCTTTGTCTTGTAGTTCGCTCACGGTTTTGTAGAATGTCGCCGATGGTTGTGGTCGGAATGTCTGTTCCTCCTTGGCGAGGTCCTTGGCTGCACGTCTTGACAGGTATTGGGCGGGGATGACCATCTCATCTTCTTCCCCCCCTTCCTTCGGTTTCGAGTCGGTGTTTCTTTTCCGCTTCCGATTCCTAGTCACGGCTTGCACGACTTGCGGGTCGGCGAGGCTCTCTTCGAGCCGTAACTTCTTGGTCAATGACGGAATCACGTCGCCATACTGGATCTCGCCAGCCATGTAGTCTGGCCGTCTGGATAGTCCGTCAGCCGGGTTCGTGATCCCTGATCGGTGCTGGACCTCGAAATCGAACTGTGCAAGGCGATAGACCCATCTTGCGAGGCGCCCTCGGAGGTCCCGCGCCGGGGAGTTGACTACTCCCTTGAGTGCCATGTGATCCGTGAGTACAACAAACGGCTTCTGCGTGCCTTCGAGGTATTGGCGCCAGTGTTCGCAGCTTTCCACAATGGCGAGGAGTTCCTGCTGGCCTGTGGCCCATCTTGTTTCGGTGTCTGTCAGTTTCCGGGACCAGTAAGCCACTGGTCGCCAGGCCTCTCCGTGCTGAAACGCACCCTCTGACGGCTGAGAGAGGATACCGGAGACCGCCCTTGTTGACGCGTCGGTCTCCACTCGGGTGTCCAACTCGTTATCCCAGTGGCGGAGTACGGTCGCTGTCGTGAATGCCTTCTTGACTTCGTTAAATGCTTTATCGGCTTCTGGGGTCCATTTGAAACCATCTATCGGTGGTCCGTCTTTTGTTTTCAATAGTGCCGTGATGGGGGCCACTATCCGGGAGTAACCAGAGATGAATTTTCGATAAAAGTTGGCAAACCCTAGGAAGACCTGGATGTCGTGGACCGACTGCGGGGCTGCCCATTCGGCCACGGCTGTGACCCGACGGGGATCCATTTTGACTCCCTCGGTGTTCACGACGAAGCCTAGGAATTCCACCTCCGTCTTGAAAAATTCGCATTTCGATAATTTGGCGTAGAGGTCGTATTGTTCGAGCCGTTCGTGGACCAACTGAAGGTGCTTCTCGTGCTCCTCCTTCGTCTGCGAGTAGATCACGATGTCGTCCAAGTACACGACACAGATGTGGTCCACTAATCCCGCAAGGGCCTTGTTCATATATGCTTGGAAGGTCGCGGGCGCATTAGTGAGGCCGAACGGCATGATGGTGTATTCGAAGTGGCCGTAGCGTGTCCGAAAGGCACTCTTCCATTGGTCGCTTTTCTTGATCCGAATTCGGGTGTAGGCCTCTCTTAGGTCGAGCTTGGAGAAGATCTTGGCTGACCCGAGCTGATCCATGATGTCCGATATGAGTGGCAGCGGATATCGGTTCTTGATCGTGACTTTATTGAGGCCTCGGTAGTCGACGCAGAGTCTCAGAGTGCCGTCCTTCTTGGGTACGAAGAGGATTGGGGCACCGGCGTCGGCTGTCGAGTAGCGGATGCGTCCGCTTCGCAGGTTTTCTTTTATGTATTCTTCTAGCATTTCCCGCTCTTTGTCCGTTATTTGGTATAGCGGGCCGAAGGGAATTCGGGCTCCCGGTATTGTATCGATAGGGTGTTCGGCTTCGGGGAGGACGGGTAGTTGTTGTGCTAACTTTTCGGAGTAGACCTTGCGGAACTTCTGCAAGCAGGATGGTAGATCGACCGTGGGTACGTGGTCGCTTGCGTCATCGTCGATGGCCGGAAAGGGTAGGTCGCTACCTAGCATCATTGTCGTGAGGTTGGCGATGTAGGCATGTTCTCCGTTCAGGACCATGGACGCGAATTCCTCGGGGTCGATTTCCTGGTGCTTGCCGAAGTACCATCGGTCTGAGGCAGTGTCTAGTAAGATGCCTTGGTGGCCCATCCCGGGTCGCGACAGCAGTAGCTTGGGTAGGTCGGAATCCCGTCGGATGGCGAAGAAGATTTGGGTGAATGTACGGGTGCTTCCCGCGGCGTCAGTCATACAGAGGTCGGCTTCGTAGGCTCCGTGGCACACCAATAGGCTTCCGGTGACACCGGCCAGTGTTGGGAGTGGCACGTCGTGGAGACGGCGGAGGTTTTTGCGGGCGAAGTCCTTGCAGACTGTGTTAACTTGGGCGCCCGAGTCCATGTCGATGGCGATGTCTTTTTCTATTCGGGCGCCTCCTCGCAGGACTGTGGCCCGGGTTCGAAATGGGCTGTTGAGTCCGCTCGTCCGAAACGCATCTGCCAGAGTAGCTTGGACGTATTCCCTTACTCTGGCGTGTCTTTTAAATCCTCGGCGACGTGGTCCCATTCGGCCTGCACGGCGGCCACCTGTTCCTTGCGGGTAGGGCCGTTTTTGGGCCATTCAGGGAGCGACATTGTCTTCCCGTTTCCTCTTTCGCGCTGGGGTTCCGTACGTTGGGTGTCCGTCTGGCGCCGTCTCTGCCTCTGGGGCTGGTCGCAGTCCCTGGCGAAGTGTCCGAGCTCCTTGCAGTTGTAGCACATGAGGTTCGCCATGTCGTGCTTGCCCGGCCGATTGGAGGTAAGGGCGCCGACGTTGGCTTGGTCGGAGTCCGGCTGGGGGCGCTTAGATGCTTGCTTGTTGCGCCGCACCGTCCAGTATCGTTCCGCCACTTGGGCTACCCTGTTGGCGTCGTCCGTCGGGACTGACTGGAAGATCAGGGTGTCTTTCAGCCACGGTAGGAGTCTTGACCAGTAGTGGAAGGCGTATCGGTAATTGTCTTTGATTGTGGAGGGTTTCTCTTCGACTCGGTACGCTAGGACTTGCCATCGTGCATAGAATGCTACTGGGGATTCGTTCTCCTGCTGCCGGATTCTGTCGAATTCTTCTTGGAAAGCCCGTAGGATGAGGCTTGGGTCGGATTGCTCTCGGCGGATGAATTTCCAGAAGTCTTCCAGTGTTGCTTCCGTGACGGGGTCTTCGTAAGCGAGAGCGTTCCGATGAGCCCTCCATTCGTCACCGATGGCCCAGTAGGCTTGCGTCATGGCCCAGGAGATCTGAATATGGTCGGGCCGTCCGGGCTTCTGTAGGTTGCCTTCGATGATTCCGGCTATCCATTGTTCGACTTCGACAGGGGAGGCGCCCTGGCGGAGCTTGCGTACCGTGTATGCGGGTACCTTGGTGTTGTCTCCGTTCTTGGGACCGTCCCTGGGCTCCGTCAACCGGGCGAGGATGGCTCGGAAGTCTTCTCGGTCGGCTTGTTGCCCTCGAATGAGTGCTTCGGCGAGCAAGGTCATCGTATCTTGGGCGGTTGGTGGGACGTTAGGCTGGCGTTCCACTGGTGGTGCCGGGTGCGACTGGTTTCCATCCTCTGGCTCAGGTCCGGGAGTGTTGGGTTGGGTGGTCGGTCCCCAGGATAATGTGGACGGCACGGTGGTGGTGGTGTCCCCTTCGTCGTCCGACGCGGCGTCGTTCCGGGCAGATCCAGTCTGCCCCTCCTGACCTTCGTCGTTCCCCTGCTGACCTTGATGAGTCTCAATGGTCAACTGGTGATCGGCGGTGTTGTCCTCGGTCGACCCGATGGGGGCTCGTGGCTCGTCGGTAGACAGTTGGCGAGCCCTCGAGCGGGTGATACGTTCTCGTGCGTCTGACATCGCGTTACTTCCCCGGTTGGGTAGAAGCTTTAGAGTGTAAAGGGGTTGGTCTGATTGACGAAGTAAGGTGATGTGCAGGAATAGGTCTGTATTGATTGATGAACTAAAGCTTGGAGGACTAGAATTGTGTGTGCGGTCGACAGGGCGACCGCACAGGCTATATAGGGCTACGGGCCCTTGTCGGCCGAACCGCGTCCTACGAAGGACCCGAGAAGTCGGTCCGGAGATGTTGGCAATCGACCGAAGTCCGACGGGCTGGTGATGCCTTTCAGGAAAGGCGTCGGAGAGACCGTAGCCGACAGGGTCGACGGTCTGGTTCGGAAACACACCGGTCGCAGTCCGGTGGACTAGTGGTTTCAGCCGCACCGTTACAACCCACTCCTTTCTTATTCTCATTGTACGATGCGGACAGACTCGGTGCATATTTTGATAACACCAAAGACAGAATTGTACGAAAAGACGGCAGTACAATCCCCGTTGTACGTAAATGGGGGCACCCGTTCTTCAATCTAAGCCCCATGGAAGCGGCTACATACTTCACTGAAGTTGAACTTCGCCGCCTACACCGTAGGTTCGGGCATCCTCGTACGGAACGACTATACAGGATGTTGACCCGAGCGGGTCATGATGTCGAACTCTCAGCCTTGGAGGAAATCCAAAAGTTCTGCCACCACTGCCAATCATACGATCAGGCCCCCCGACGATTCAAGTTCTCAATCAAAGATGATTGTAATTTCAACTACGAAATCATTATTGATGTCGTACGAATCGGTGGCAAGCCAGTCCTACATGTGATTGACGCAGCGACATCATTTCAAGCTGCAACTTTCCTTAAGTCAATGCTTGCTCGGGATACATGGGAAGCCCTATGTAAGTGTTGGATTAACGTCTATCAGGGACCACCTGATTACGTATCACATGACCCTGGAACCAACTTCTCGTCCGAAGAATTTCGTAACCGTGCGAAAATTGTTGGGATTAAATGTAAGGAAATGCCCGTCGAGGCTCACTGGGCCGTCGGGAAGATTGAGAAGGCACACGGGCCACTCCGACGCGCATATGATATCCTGAGGAAGGAAATTGACAGTCATACGGATGATGAGGCTATACTCCAAATGGCTGTTAAGGCTTTGAACGATACAGCCGGGCCGTACGGACTTGTCCCTACCTTACTTGTCTTTGGGGCCTACCCTAGGATCAACTCCGACTCTCCACCATCACCCGACATCATTGTACGAGCAAATGCAGTCAATAAGGCTATGTCAATGCTACGCAAGGAACGGGCCAAAGTTGAAATCAACCGTGCAGTACATGAACGAAATGGACCGTCAACGTACGATGTACTTGCACTCCCACTTCGAAGTGAAGTGCTGGTATGGCGAGAAAAGAGTGGGTGGGAGGGACCGTACGAAATAGAGTTCATTGAAGACCCGGACGTTATTATCGACACAGTTAACGGTCCCGTACGATTTCGGTGCACTCAAGTCAAGCCTTACTACCGTGCTGAGGTCAGTACAAGTCAACAACAAAGTGACCTAATTGATGGGGTTGTCCCGACACCAGAAGCTCCCGTACGACGTAGGCGTGGAAGACCCAAGAAGAATCTCGAACCACCTAGGAGAAATCCCATGTCACTCGATGCCATTCTATCACATGACACTTTCCTATCTCAAAAAGAAGAGAAGGACTACGCCTTAGCTATCAAGTTTCGTACGGATGGTATACTCAACTTGCCAGGTGCACCTTTTGAGGAATCTGACGCTACGGAGATCAATGACCTCGCTGCACGGGGTGTATTCCTCTTCATCAAGTACGACCCTGCGAAACATAGTGACGTAAGGATATTCAAGACACGTCTCGTACGAGAGGTCAAGGGTAAGAATACCAAGCCCTATGAGAAATCCCGACTGGTCGTACAAGGTTACGGTGATGAAGAAAAGGAAACCGTGCTTACCCAATCACCAACCATTCAACGTATGAGCCAAAGGCTACTTCTGGCCCTTGGCCCAAGCCTTATGAAGGATTATAAGGCATATGGTGAACTTCGAGATATCACGCAAGCGTACGTTCAATCGGACGATAAACTGACACGAAATATCTTTGCACGACTACCTACCGAGCTGAAGTCGAAGTACCCCGAAGGAACCATTTTACACATCGTACGACCGCTGTACGGTATCGCAGAATCGGGTCTGTACTGGTTCAAAACATACCACAGACACCACCAAGAAAAGTTGAAGATGAAGGTATCTACGTACGACCCTTGCCTATTATACACAACCAGCGGCCCGTACGACTTTGGAATTACCGGGCTTCAAACGGACGACACATTCAGCTTCGCAACACAGGCTTTCTCTGACCAAGAAGAACGGGAACTGCAGTGTGCCAAGTTTCGTGCAAAGCTCAAGCAACACTTGTCGTCCGATCACCCTATTGAATTCAATGGTGGTCGCATTCAGCTTGATGGTGATAATATAGTTCTGACCCAGAGGGGCCAAGCTAAGAATCTGGCTCAAGTCGACATTCGTACGGACAACTTTGCACAGGAATATGTTGCACAACGCGCTAGAGGTGCATATATAAGCTCTGTCTGCCAACCCGAGGCAGCGTATGACTTATCGACTGCTGCCCAAGTTACAACACCAAATGCAGAAGACGTTAAGAATCTCAACGTACGAATCAAGTGGCAGATTGAAAACCGAGATCAAGGACTCACTTTCATCCCACTTGACCTTAGCCGTACGAAGATTTTTATTTTCACAGACGGGTCATTTGCCAACAATACAGATATGAGTTCACAACTTGGATTCATTATCATCCTAGGGAATGAATCACGTACGGCCAAAGACCCCAACTTCCAGATCACGGGAAACATCGTACATTGGAATTCCAGTAAATGCAAACGAGTAACCCGCAGTGTCTTAGCCAGTGAACTATACGGGATGGTCAACGGCTTCGATCATGCTATTGCACTACGTACGACACTCCAACAGATCATACGGCCCCTAGGACTACCCGATGTCCCACTTGTTGTGTGTACGGATTCTAAGTCGTTGTATGACTGCCTTGTAAAGTTGGGGACAACACAAGAGAAACGGCTCATGATTGACATCATGTCACTTCGAGAATCGTACGAGAAACGGGAAATATCTGAAATACGTTGGATTGACGGGAGAGATAACCCTGCTGATGCTTTCACGAAAAAGACACCTAACATGGCCCTGAATACTCTCGTACGAACAAATGAACTCCGAGTCCGAGTTGAGGCGTTTGTAGAAAGAGCCCAGTAGGGATGCTATTACATGGCACAAAAAGAAAATTGGTGAGAGAGGGCAATGTACGGGATGATGTTCTATTTCTTTTTCATACTTCACTGTTCCTTTACCCCGCTACCCCGTACGGGGCTTTATTGCTTTGTTTGCCCCTTCACATTCATCAGGTTGTTGCACGGCTCTTTTACTGACCCTACATACATTCCTTGAGCTGTCGCAGACCTCATTCAGAAAAGAAAAAAGATCCAGTGTACGTACCTAGCGTACGGATTATGTAACTGACTTCGCCACCTGTGGCGAAGTACGGTAATCGGTAATCGGGTTTAAAGAGGGAATGCCTTCACACTTTGTACGAAGACCTACTTTGTTACTCCTACACAGAATATACAGAACCATAGCAGATACAATCGTTTTTCTCATTGCGACAGTACGTACGTACCAAAGGCCATTCAACAGATTCAAATGACAATTTATGGATTTTAAAGACCCAGGCTTGAGGACCACTGGCAGGTCCCCTAAAAGTAGGTGCGCTCAGGGCGTCTGCCTGGGCTTATGCATACATAAATGGAATAGCGCAGTCACCTGACTGACAGCGTCGTGAGCCAAACCTGAGCAAGCCTGATCGGAAGCGGTGACAACGCTAAGCCTAATTTGCATTGACCGGTAAAACCTGCTACTTATGTACCTAGGTACCTCTATGACGTGCATCTATGACGTGCATGTGTTTGGTCGTATGTTGGCGGGGTTCTCAGGCAGGCCTCCCGGTGCTTTCATGGACTCCTTGTACCGAGCATCGAACCACAACACTTTCTATTTCCAATATCCCATTTCAAGTTCCATCTCTATCGCCACGACTATAACATAGCCATTGCACTCCAAGTTGGGACATTCATTCTGCTTCCTTACTTACGCGCAAACACGTGATATACCCCTCCATCATCATGGCTTCCAATCTTACCGTCCACGTGAAGAACATTTCCGCCGAGACCAAGGAGCAGCAAATAAAGGAGTTCTTTAGCTTCTGGTGAGCCCGGGATCTATGAAGATCATTGCCTGCGTACGGTGCCTGAACCCGCTAACTCGCGGGCCACGACAGTGGCAAGATTACCGATATCAAGGTCTCCCAGGCCTCTGACGGCACCCAAGATGCAAGCGTAACTTTTGAGAAGGAGACTGCTGCCAAGACAGCCCAGCTCCTGAATAATACCCAACTAGGCTCTTCGCAAATTGTTGTCACTTCCGCCGATGGCCATCCCGAAGATGGTGCCCCGCACACCAACAACGTCAACCGCGAGACGGACCATATCACTCAGGAGGAGAAGCCTCGCAGCCGCATTGTAGCTGAGTACCTTGCACATGGCTATGTCATCGGTGACGCTACTATTCAGCGTGCTATCGAACTCGACAATAAGCAGTATGCTCGCTTCCATGGCGCCTCCTTCATACCTTTGGCTGGACCTGACTCTTGAATTTCACTTCTTGGTGCAATTACTGACCTCCATATGTGACCAGTGGCGTGTCTACTCGCTTCATGAACACCTTGACCCAGCTCGACCAGAAATTCCATGCCACGGACCGCGCCAAAGCGGCAGACCAATCTTATGGAATCTCTCAGCGAGCCAACGTTCTCTTCGGCGGGCTGACATCTTACTTTGAGAAGGCGTCGAACACTCCCACGGGAAAGAAGCTGGTCAAATTCTATACCGATGGCCAACGCCAAGTCCAGGACATTCATGTTGAAGCCCAACGATTGAAGCAGCTCAAGATGGAAGAACATGGTGGTAACGCCTACAAGGCATCTGGCTTGGAGCGATTTTTCGGCAAAGACAAGGCCGCGTCTGAGGGTTCCGGCCCCGAAGTCTGTGAGTATATGTATCAGGGTCAAATTTTGGGTCCCGTGGTCAATGAGAGAGGCGAACATACCTGCAACTGTCAAAACTCTAAAGCGCGGTGTCTATGCGACCCTGGAAACTGTGTCTGCAACGGGTGTCGTTAACATGGCAATTCCGCTCGGCACAACTCGAAAAAGTTGATTTCAGAGCAGCAGCCCTCAACTGCCACGGACCCGGAATTTTTCCTTTTCACTACGTATCAAATGACACACACTGACAGCCAATTCCAGCAACTTCAAGCAAGCCCGCGTCTGATGCAGCAGCTCAATCGGAAGCTGCGCAACCACAAGTTCCCGGAGGAGAGAAGGCATAAACTGAATTGGTGGCTTGGTGGGCTTACGAATGACGACCTACTACTTGTATTTTATCATAACCGTGCTGGGCAATGAGAATGAATGCTATCCCGTAACCGCCTTGTTTTTGTTCATAGGTGTCGGCCTTTAAGTAGTCTACAAAGCCGCCTACGTGGCGCCGTTACACGGCGCCTTCAAAATGATTAATCACCGCTTTTGTCTCAATATGACTGTATGACTGACTGTTGTTCGAGGAGTGACCACCAAATCTGTCAGATTATAGGACAGCCAACCAGGTTATGTTGTTTTGCTCACCCGCCTCGAATGCTACATCATAAGCCTAAGAAGTACTAAGACAACGCTCGTATATGGTCCTTGTTCCGATTTGCGAGGGAGAGATGAATTAATTGCGTTGCCATGTAGGTAAACGCATGGAATCAGGAATCGTATGTATACATGAACCTCTACCAATGAAGCCAGGCATCAAATCATATCGGCCAGCTACTCCGCAACCAGACTCATGAAACGCAGTTGCAGATTCGGGCGGGAATCTCCCAACGACCACGCTACTCAGATCTGTTCTTCACGAAGCCTTTGGCGAATTTTTCGGGCAGATATGCATCCATAGGACCGGGAGGGTTGGATGTGAGATTCTGCGGATTGAGGGATGTGTTAGTAATATGTGTAGATATACCATTTGTCTTGCTGTGCTTAGATGGGGGATGGGATCTGGGTGGATTACCTTGAGCTGGTCTGCGTTCGCCTGCTCCTTGTTATCGGCCTTGCTGACGCCCTGGCCCGAGCCGGGAGTCTCGTGGAGCTGAGCGCCGGTTTGGCGCTCTGGCGGTGGGGACTGGCGGCCCTCGTTTCGTGACTCTGATGCCATGGTGGAATTGTGGAATTGTTTGTTGAATCTGAGGCTAGACTGTAGGGTTTGTGATGTTGTCTTGGGTGGATGTGCTGTAAGTAGTAAACTCGACAACTCTCGCAACAGCTTTTCAACTATTGCTATCCAGAGCTACGTCATACCTCGCCCTGCGCCTGGGGATCGATTATGAGCATTCCGTGCTCAGCTGTATTACACATTGTTCGTTCCCCCTTTATTGATGCGGTCATATAGCCCCGCATGTCGTCATGCAAACATGGTGAATCCTGACTTCCCTGTTCGCAGATCAAAGGGTTTCGGGATTCAGGAAGGGGTATCACATTCTATGCTCGTTTTATAATAACTCTGAATCCACGTCCTGTGAATTACGGCGTGAATCCAATCACTTCACTTTTATAGACTGCAGACTGCAACTGTCTGATGGTGCCGTGCAAACACCCCGCCAGTGTTACGTTCTGCGCTGTTCTAAAACCGGAATTCGTACGATGATCATCTTATTTTAGTATTTCTGGTTTCCTCGTCCAAACGCACGACTGTGAAAGTAAGTACTCCTAGACTGGATAGCGGTAACGCGTAGGTGTAGGTGTAACCCCTATTGAGATGTTTCGAGGTTAGGTGGCCGGGCAACGGGCAGACCGAACAGCAAGTCTACTTATTTCCCCGCATATTATACATACTTGGAAGTGCTTCGCCAGGCACCAACCCACGGCTATACGCACGTGTGCTTGTGTGTGGACGCGCAAAGTCGCAGCCGTAAGCCAAGAATCAACATCAACAAGAACTTCCTCTTAGACCGAAAAATGGTGCAAAACGAAGCATGTGTCCGTCGCGCGATTCAGTCACCAGCTAACTAGCCACTTGTGGCTACGTATGCACGTGATGTATAAGCCACGCACGACGGGTATAAGAAGGGACTCTCTTCGCACGAAGGCCTACCTAGTTAACTTAGAACTTCGACCATGATAATAAGACTCTGTTCCAACCCCTAAGTACGTACGTACGAAAGAAAGCCCATTCTACACTGATCAGTGGTTGCTTCGGCATACCACAGATTGGCAAGAGTGAAGACGGAGTCCTACGTACGACCGGAATACGGCTCTGTATCGAACCCTGATCCTGCCTGGCCCCCGGGGAGAAGGGAGATCAAATTTTTCATCGCGCGACCACTGTTACCCCTCACCCGGCTAACACGTACCGCCCCGACGAAGAAGGAGATAGTGTGCAATTACACTACCCAGACAACTGTCGTGCGAACACAAGGCAAGACGACACCCCCCCTCCTAAGAACACCTCATACCATCAAAATCCCGCATCGTGCGATAAATCCCGCAACTCCAAGATGTCTGTGGAAGGACAAGGAAACACCACAACATCTGAAGCAGGAGTGATGTCGTACGAAGAGATCATCGCCGAATCAGGTCTCAGTACACAGATCGTGCGAAACAATGTCAACCCTCAACTGTGGGATGAGCCTATTGAACTCCTTCAGTTCGACACAACGCACATCAACACCTGGATCGTCCTTATGCTTATCGAGTACAAAACCATCAAGCTCAATGCACGACTACTTCAGCAATCGTACGCAGAAGATTTTGAGGGCTGGACCGTTGACCACTTCTCAAAAGCTCACCGTACGATCCGCCGAGAGCTTTTCGACACCCTCAAGCACCGAGGCATTCGTGCGATTGAACAACCAAGGTCCAACCAGTCAAAGGACCTCGTACGAATCCTCAACGACGAGTTTACCATTGAAGAACCAACTCAATCATCACATTCCTCATTGGTAGTTGCTGGCTCTCAATGTTCACCCCAACCAACCGCACGATCGAGCCCAAGCCCATACCTTAAGGTTCTTCAGCAGGGTATCCAGCAACTCATCGTGCGATCTAGTCAAGATCCCTCAACCATTCAACAGTTCATCGAAGCACCGTACGAAGCACAGCCAACTGTAACTGGACATCGACCTCATTTTCAACCAGTCTATGAGTACCCTGTTCCCAATGTGCTACCGAGTTCTCCAATGCTACCTCAGCATGTCCGCACGATACCAGACCTGTCAATTCAGAAGAGCCGTGCGATGGTGATGAGAAAAAGCAGGATGACAAAGGATAATCTAGCCGACACTTTCCCTCAACACAATCGTACGAACCAACAAACTGCAAATCCATGTCAAAGCATTTGTAGAAAGAGTCCAGTGGAGGTTCGTACGACACATGGAAAAGGAAAACCTAAGGAGGTAGGATGAGAAGACAAGGTACCGTACGGAGGAGAAACGCAACTCTCATCTAACATAGAGATAACACCACTTTCATTCAATATGAGAAGGGAAGCACGATACAACATCGTGCGAGGAAGCAAAAGCAATTCTTTTCGATTCACTCATTTATTCTGTTTTCCCCCCCTTCAGCTTCCGTGTGAAGCACTACCAGAAAATCCTGTTCATTCACTCATTCATGTTCAAAGGTTACACCTCACACTCTTTGAGCTTCGTGCGAAGTTGCAAAAAGAAAAAAGAGTCAGTGTCCGTCGCGCGATTCAGTCACCAGCTAACTAGCCACTTGTGGCTACGTATGCACGTGATGTATAAGCCACGCACGACGGGTATAAGAAGGGACTCTCTTCGCACGAAGGCCTACCTAGTTAACTTAGAACTTCGACCATGATAATAAGACTCTGTTCCAACCCCTAAGTACGTACGTACGAAAGAAAGCCCATTCTACAGCATGTGCATTTTCAGGAGCTAAGCTGTCCAGCAGGCAGCAGGTGCTGTTCTGGCCCCACATAATAAGCGCGAACGGTGATGTTGGTCACGCAGAAGTATATTCCGCGACAATTTCGGTGTAGAAGAACCTCTTAGGCACCGGCTGCACCGTGCAGATGCGCATCAAGGAGCTCGTGAGCCTGCACTGCAGTTAATGTGGTAGGCCAGTCTTGATAGGCCACCAGCCATCCCCGGTCAAATAGTGGACTTTAGCGGGTGACCGAGACGCTGCTAGTGGTTAACTACGTGGGGTGGCCGGCTGCAGCTAGGCGGCCTACCTAGCCGGGTTAGTAACACCCGCGCTTCCTAGCTGCGCCAGTGCCGTTGGCCGCGTGCCGGCCTCAGCGTAGACTACACTATAAGTACACTACGTGTAGGCACTGTACATAGCAGGAATGCATCTGAAGGAGGTGCGAGCGTACCGCGAAGGGTAACATCAGAACGGTCGTGTCGTGTCCATCTTTCTCACCCACTGCTCTCTGGACCAATCTATCTAATACCGCTCATTTCACTGTTTACGCGCGTGGCATCGAATCAGTCGACCTATCATCCAATCGGTCGATCGATCAGCCAATCGATCACTCGAGCAAGCAACCAAGCAACCAAGCAAGCAGGCTGGCGGGCAAGCGGGCAAGCAGGCAAGCAGGCAAGCAAGCCGCCGAGCCAGCAATCCCCCTATTGATCCAGTCGCGGGACTGAGTCTAATGTTCAGAAGCAAAACCACCGGTGCCTACTTAATGATCGTTATTCGTTGACCTCCCTTTTCTCTTACTGCCCCTGTCTTTCTCTGTCTCCCTCTCCCCCTTCTGCCGGCGAACCAACGAGCTATCCGATCAAAGCACCGCCTGCCAGCAGCCCTCACGTATCGAGCTATATCTATATTCGTTGCCATGCCTGATCTCAACTCCATCCCTTCGAATCACCAAGGTCTTGCCGCTGCCCGTGCCCGTCGCACCTCTACGTCCCAAGACAACAAGGCCCAGCAGCCGTCAGCCCCTCCCTCGGCGTCTACGTCGTCTCTTCATATACTGCCTTCCAACCTGCAAGCTGTACAGGCAGGGGCCCCAGCCCATCAGCCCTCACACAACCTCTCTTCCGACATGGCTTTTCCGGTTGCCGTAGGGCAAGATGCTACTGGCCCTCTTCGCCATCCACGTCCGCTGACAGCCTCTGAACTGCACTCGCAGTTGGAACAAGAACAGGAGTATATTGTAAGGAAGCCTATCTCCGCCAACATTTCCGCGTCTAACACTCAGCCTTAGGTCAATCGTTTATCTCGCGACTTGACCATGCTTCGGATGTCCCAGAGCGCCTCCGTGGTATCTAACGCATCTTCTACGAGCGCTTCGACGTCTGCCATTGACCAGCTGCACCCGTCCTCGTTCACCGATACACACATGATGTCCGGCCCAGGCTTTCCGGTCGCGACGGGTCGCCGGCATCACCGAACAAGCTCCAGCACCAGCGCACGTAGCATAAACCAAGCGTTTACTCAAGCTGCGTCTTCTGCCCCGATAACGATCCCGCTATCACACTCAGGAAGTGCGGCCTCTGTCCTAGAAGCCGCGCGTAACCCTCGTGGCCCCGTTGGTATTAGTAGACAGAACAGTACGGCTTCACATAGGACGTCGAGCCGTAATCGTTCTCCACAGCCCTATCCGGGCAGCTCCGGCCTTCTGTCCTCTTCGCTCTCACAGCCACATGGATTTCCTCCAGACTATACACCCGGATCGTTTCACTATGGTCGGACCTCTTCGGCTGCGAGCGTTGTGGCCACGCCTGGGTCAGAGTTTCCACCAAGCGTAATTCCTGCGACTCTTCGTTATGAGGAGACGGCTATATATCGAAACGAATTAGAGTTGGCTAGGCGGGAGAATGAGGCGTTGAAGAAACGCATCAAGGAGCTCGAGAAGATGGTGAAAGAGCGCAGAGAAAGCGATATTGGGCTTGGTCGAGCTAGAAGCGAAAGCACCAGCACTGCCGCCAGCATCAGTATGAGCGGAACTACTGGCGTCGGTGGGGTTGTAGGTGGCGGTACTGGCATCGCAGGTGGTCGCCGAGAGGAGCGGCGAGCTTTAGACCGTGTCGGGAGCGCGAATGTCAGCAGCGTCGCCGTCGGCGTGCCTGATGAGGAGTTGGAAGTGGGTGAGAGCGCTGCCACCACTGCTCATCGTTCGGGAGCGGACGCATCAAAACCCCAAGGCACGAAATAATGCCCCTTTCTCTCTACTCGATGAAGCTCGATGGTAAAACACGGAGTAATATGTCAAATAGACCGTTACTGTCGGGTGTTTGCGCCTCGATTGTCTTAGATGTCTACGATGAAGTAGAAATTACGAAGTTCACGGCTGAACGATTATCGGCGAATGAGCCTTGAAATGTACGCCCATAACTCGACTTTGTTATGGTAATATGGGGAGTGATGGAAGGGGCTTGCCGGCATCTCCGCTCAATAGAAACAAGCCAAAGTAATAGTATAGGAATCAGTTGCTTGCTTGAGATAATAGCATAATTGACGAAAAGCAACGAAGTCATGCAGGCGTATCTAAACACACGGATCCCTTCTTGAACTCTTGATGCTGAATGCTCGGTTCCTACTATGTTTCTCAAGTGCTTCCTGACATTTCTTTAACCTAGGTACCGTATAGACTATCGACTGTTTGTCATGCATCAAGCCGGCGTGATCTTTGGGCTTAGCACCGTCCCGGGCACGCCGAGCCGGATTCCGGTAGCGTCCCGGATGCCGGGCTTGGGGATGCGCCGGCGTCGGACGGCGTTGGTGTTTGGGTGGGGAATGAATAGCTTGGTGAGATGTTATTTGGGGTTATTTGGGGTTATTTGGGATGTCTAGTGTAGGGTTTTTGGACTTGCATGT
The DNA here is from genome assembly GCA_028637635.1 of Xylariaceae sp. X802. Classification (NCBI taxonomy): domain Eukaryota; kingdom Fungi; phylum Ascomycota; class Sordariomycetes; order Xylariales; family Xylariaceae; species Xylariaceae sp. X802. The sequence continues at coordinate 2,492,001 of JAJFDH010000001.1, read as the reverse complement.
TATGCATTACTCTTTGCTGGGTTGCTTGGGGTTTTTTATGTTGGATTGTGACTTGGAGTTTTGTTGTTTTGTTTTTGGGTTTTGGTTGTGGTTGTGGTTCTTTGCGGGTTTGTTTTGTTTGTTATTGTGGTTGTGCTTGCGTTGATTGTATTTCACTTTCTTATACAGACTACCTGGTCTATACCTACGACTAACCTTGGTCGAACGGATCGGAAGTGGTCGTCGGGTTGCGACATATGTGTAGATGTGAAGCATCCTGGTGGCTGTGTGATCTTGACCCCAAGTATACTGTATTGGCTGAATGAACCATCTCAATCGTTCTGCTTACAACTTGGGTATATACAGATAAATATAGCTTCAATTATTCGCTGCTGGATAGATTACATTTTTCTTCGCTTAGATCATCACAGGACTCGATGCCAACTCCATCGCATTCGACTCGTTTCGGATATATAATACTTATTAGCCGACATGACGCCATAAAACCCGGGAAATTCCTCCCGAAATCTCCACCGGCCAACTCACTCATCTCAACAACAATTCTCATCTCTAACACCTCTTCCAAGCATCTACACTATCAACAAAAGAAGAAACCCAATCCAATCCCATCCACCCAACCCCCAAAATCAAAATGATAACCGGCCTCCACCACATAAACCTAGTAGTGCCCGAAAACACTCTAGAAGACGCAGCAGCCTTCTATACCGAAACCCTAGGCCTAAAGCCCAGACCCGTGCCCGCGCAGCAAAAGGGCACGCTGCTATGGTTCGACATCGGCGCCTCGGGGCAGCAGGTGCACATAGCCTTCGGAGAACCAGAAGATTTCTCCTTCGCGTCGCGCCGCCATCCTTGCTTCCGCGTCGCTGACGGCGAGCAGCTCCTCGCGCTGCGCCGGCGGATCCACGCGCATTTCCTGCGCGGTGGCGTTGGCGCTCCGCGGGCTGCTGATGCCCCTGGGGAGGAGAATAGTGGTTCTTCTGGCGTGGAGTATCCTGAGCGCTTCTTTGCTCGGGATTATGCCGGGAATCGGCTTGAGTTTTCGCTTTGAGGGATTGGGTTGCGGGTTTGCGGGTTATGGGTATGTGTTTGTCGCGTTTTTTCTCGTTCTTTCTCCTCTTTTTGTTCTTTTTGGATCGTCGGTGTCTTGTCTAAGTTCGTGAACGTGCGCTTACTGAATTCTAGGGGACGAAGTCATGACTTGCTGATATGAATTCCGTGGTGTGCTTGGTATCTGCTTTTGCCGGATCATTGGGCTTTAATCGTTCGGCCTACGGGATGAGGTAGTTGTCTACCTGGGAAATTCTCCCGATCTAATATTGACGAAGGACGTGGTTTACATTCTGGAGGAACGCCGACAACACTCTTTTGCACGGCATCTTGAGCTTAACCTCTATCATATTTCGCCGCAGCGCCGAAACTTTTGGTTCGAACAGTTGTTAATGGTCATTTCCTTGTCATAGGTTACATTCGACACATGCTATTCTCTAATTCCAAAGAAGATCTCATGAGAGCTCGGTACAATAACGTCCTACACTCAGCCACTCTCCTAAAGCATATCGTCAATCGTCTAGGTCACTTCTAGTATGCATGCGACCCTTAAATCGCAGACCGAATCGCGACTCGTTAATTCGAAAGACATCCGGAAACCAGCTATCAAGCCCCTCGCCGTCGCGGCCTTCCATCATTTCGACTAGACCCTTCGCCGACATCCAGGACAGTGCCATACCGTGACCCTGGAAGCCGGCACAAACCCACAGGTCCTTGTCGCCCGGCATCTCACCAACGAACGGGAGCCCATCCGGACTATACCCCATAATACCTGTCCACTGCTTGCGGATGCGACCGTCGGGGTGGTCGTCTCCCCAGTTATCACCGAAGTAGCGGGGCAAGGTACGGCCAAGAGCACGCATAATATCTTCGTCTTCAGTTGCATCGTCCGTCTTGCCGTATTCATTCACGCCTTCAGCCGGCGCACTGGTTAAGCAGCCACCGATGATGATATCCCCCTCGAACTTAGAGCCTTTAGGCCGTGGAATCATGTAATCGTAAACACCGCCGAAATGGAAGGTATAGGTAACACCTAGCCCATTCGCAGGCATGTTCGAGCCAGGGCGCTGCGCCGTGACATGGCCGCGCAAAGGCACGATGATACCTTGGAATTTCTTCAACAAGTGCGCCGTGTATCCGTTCGTGGCTATAACGACTCTCCTGGCGTCGATGGTGCCCCTCGCTGTTTCGACGCGGTACCCGCCGCCGGGACGTTTACTTACACTCGTGACGGGCGTGTTAGTCTGCAAGTTAAGGCCTCTCTCAAGACACAGCTTCAGGACTCCGATAGTGAATTTATACGAACTCAAACTGCCCGCTTCGTAAGAAACGCCGCCGAAGATACCTTCCTCCCCACCCCTGCCACAGAAGAACCGATCGCGCACATCTTCAGGGGTGTGGAAGTTGTATACAGAAGCATCGTCACCAGGCATCGCATCCTGCAAAGCCGTGATGTTCTTGCGGACGATTTCCCAATGCTTAGCATTGTATACCACGTCAACCGTGGTGCACGGGTTACTATCGCATTCGATACCATGCTCACGCGCAAACCCATGCACAGCGCGGATGTTAGCAAGTTCAAGTCGCGCAATCTTGGCAGCGGTCTCGGTCCCGTAGTTGCGCCGATGGTGCGGGAATGTGAGGTACGACGCCGCCTTCGTGTGCCCGCCTACGAAAGAGCACGTATTAGCTTAAGGGAGATGGAAACTTCGGATTGATCATTACGCGGGGGAAATGAGTGGTCATACCGTTCCGACCCGTTGCGCCGGAGCAGGCCTGGCGCGCTTCTAACATGACGATCTTCTGGAATGCATTGCTTAATAAGTTGAATGCTACGGCAGCACCCGTGATACCACTCCCCACGATGACGGTGTCAGCTTCGCTCGGCAGTGACGCGGTGGAGCGCAGGTCGGCTATCTCATCGACGTCGAGCTGCCAGTAGCTCTCGGTGGGATTAGCTTGCGGTAGAGACACGGGGATGGCGGCGCGAGCTTCCATTGTGAGTGATTATAATGAGACTACGGAGTTGTTGAGGACAAGAATCGAGATGCGGCAGGTGGATTGTGACGCGAGTAATGGGAATTCACATTCATTGTTACGGCTTAGCCTGGAGCCCCTCTCTCCAATTGGGTCACGTCACGGGTGCCACGAATGGGGAGTGACGTGGTAACGCATGTGACAGGATCCGACAATAGGGGCATTCACTTTCACATGCAATGTGAACATGGAAGGCAATGGAAGTCACCACAGCAACAGCGCGTCACTTCTCTCGCGTCGCGCCTGCCTGCAGCTGCTCGGTTGACAATGGCACGAGTTCGCAACAATGGCGGGTGGTCTATGCGTTTCTCATTGACAATGGCAATGGTTTCATTCACTCGCCTTCACACCGCACTCGGTCCCTATTCACTCGCCTTCACACCGCCCGCGGGACCGAGTGAATGGAAGAGGGCCGAACGATTCTGCCAGGCATTCTGCCCGCCGGGGTTCTGCCGCCCCAACTATATAAGGCCCAGAATCTCGCACTTCTCTCGAACGAGTTTCCTTCCTTCCCACAACCACTTCAACCCACTTCAACCCGCAACCTTCCCGTACCCGTGCAACCACCCACACAATCTCAACACCCCACCACCTCACCACCACAAAGCAAAGTCGGCAATTCTTGTTAACTCCCATATCACTCTTCTCACCTTCACCTCAAGCCCCAAACATCTTCTTCATCATTATCATCACCCTCATCACCATCAACATGTGCGTCGATATTCAGAAAGCCACCTTCACCTGCGGCCACCAAGGTACGTACTTCTGGGGCAAGTCCCGCTTCTGCCTCTTCACCGGAGAGGGCAAAGCTCGCTTCCACAATGCCTACCTTGTGTACGACCGAATTGATGAATCTTGCCCGCGGTGCAAGATCACCGCCAAGCTCAAAGCCAGCGGCCAAGCACTGAAGGGCGCCGCCTTCCGTCAGGCAGTTGACGACGCATACAAGAAAAGCAAAGACGCCGCAGACGAAGCTGCTGGCAAGCGCTTCGAGGCTCAGTCTCAGGTTGCACTCAGCGTCGCCGACTTCGACGAGCTCAACCAACAAGTCAAGGAACGCATCGCTTTCTATCTCGCCAAGCCGGGTGTCTCGCGCACCATCAAGGTTGCGCTTCTCCGCACGCTCGCCCGTCTCCCTGATCGCTTTGATCGACAGGGCCTCGTCGCCTTCTTCGGCTCGAGGTATTTCGCCCCCAGTGACAAGGATCGCGTCCTCCACAGTTGGGAACGCAAGGAACTCACGGAAATCACCCGCAAGGTTGGACTCGAGCGAACCTTCAAGGGCGGCCTGGCCATGGAAGTTCCCTTGCCATTGCCGGGTCGCGTGGTAGTTATCGAGTGTTGGCAGAGTCCCGAGCCGAGTTCTGAGGCCTCGACGGGAGCCATGGATGAAGGAGAGCCCGCGGCTGCTCAGTGGTAGACGACAATCCGAGCACTGAGTCACGACTACAGTATGCTCTTAGAATTATGACAAGTAAGTTTTATATTCCTGATATGACCGTTCTTGATCTTCCTGTGCTCCTTTCCAATCCCCCGAAGTAAGTCAATGAAAAAGATGTTAACATTCTTAACTTCCCAGAGATTTCTTAGTCACAACCAATGCGTAATTTTCGCGGCCATCTGCGATTCCTCCTTGCTAAGGGGGTCGGAATTCGCTGGTTTACGAACAAACCCAGGAGTTCGACTACGCCACAACCTGGGGCGGCGTCAACAAGGTTGAAACCCGTTACGTCCTGTAACCCGAATCAAGCTGTGAGGCTGAAGTCATGAAGGTTCGCGAGAACTGAGGCTTCTGGCTTGGACGGGGTTGTATTGGCCTTGAAAATTTGGAATCTGCCAAGAAAAAAGGAAAAAAAAAAAGAAGAAGAAGAGGAAGAAGGAGAAAGAGAAGAAAAAAACAAAAAAAAAGAAAACACAAAAAAAAGCTCACAGATGGTTACGCTGAAGCCATCTTCCCTCTGGGTGGAGGGGGGTGGAAGGAGTGTACTACGTTTAACCTTTTACATCGGTGCGGTGTCCGTCCCGTTGTCTTACCTGAGACTTCGGACTCGGAGCCGTCATTCTCGAGGCTGTCCACGACACCGACGACATTAGTCACCAGCTGGGTGTGCAAGAGATTCTGGAGTTCGACCTTCTGGGACGCCAAACTCTGGGTGCCGAAGAAGTCCACGGTCAAAATGACCAAAGAAGACAGAATGCTTGAGGAAGCAAACGAGGAGCTGAGCCCATGGGAAAGCTTCAATCCCAACAAGCCGCTGCCAGGATTCAGCTTTGCTGATGCCTCTCGGCTCACGCAGACCGAGTTCGAAGAGTCGGGGCCAGGTTGGCGGGCCTTATCATGGCTCTGGTCAAGTGCGAGGATGTGCAGAGTGGAGATATCCAGCACGGACTGGTGCGGATCGCCCTCGGCAGCGAAACGGTGTGCCTGCCAGAGGGTGGGCGTTGTGTCTCGTTCAGCGCTGGCTGCCTGCCTTAGACCGGCATCTTCCAGAAGTATTTCGCCTCGGCCACTTCTCCAAAGAACTTGGCGGAGATGATCTGGTCGCGGCACATATGGTGTAGTACCAATGGAGGGTACTACGGTCAACCTTTTGCCCTCCGTCACATGGTCGCTGGGGTGTCACGGTCCCCACCCAGCTCATGGGCTCCGGGTCCGCGACCATGAAGGATCTTAAACTTGTCGCATGCACTGGCGTCTAAGGGTCGTCTGTCCCCTGTGCGGATTGGGCTCCCGGACCTATGTATCAACCAAGTGACGGCCGTGGAGGACGGGATAAAAGCGGATGGCGCTCTCCGCCGCCCTCGAAGTCACGCCTCCAACACGTTGTCGGCCTTGCTGCGCTTGCTGCACAACGAGGGCCTCTGTTTCGCGCCCCTATCAGAATTCCTGGCCGGCCGTGACCCCAACGTTGGTCTGGGGCCCCTACCAGGATACAACGTATGCGGCTGGCTGGGGCTGGTTATCGAGTCGACAGAATGGATTCAAGAACAGATTATACAATCTGGTTCCCAGGACGAGGACGCCGACAAGTCCTCGTTTCCTGAAGGTTCCGCAAGCTATTGGGCGCCGTCTCCGCCCGTCGCGATATGGAGCCCCGGCTCATGGGCGGTGTTCGTGGCGGGTGTCACGGAATCTGCACGTCCGGAGATCCTGACATGCTCTTGCGCCTCCCCGCTATCTTCATCAACTGAAGAATGGGGCCGGCCTGCCTTGACGCAAACCCGCTGCGCACGAATTCGAGTTGTCAAGAATGAAGACGAGCCTTCGTCGGTGTTTCGGGTTGCCGTGCCTATGTGAGCGGGATGATCGCCGAAAGTCTCGACAACGTCCCGAATGTCTCGGGACGAGGGCGTCCCAACAGGCTATCTTCGCTTCGGCGTCCGTGAAGCGAAATGGGGTTTGATGTTCATCATTTCCGTCGCCGGTCCTGCCGAAATGGCAATCGCTGGTTGGGATATGGGGAAGTCCAACGCCCAAGGACATTCCGGTTGGCTGGTGTGCGCGATAGCATCGTGAATTGATGTCGCCGGACAACCTCTTGGTGCCATCGGGCAGTGATTCTGCCGAAATGCCAATCGATGGTTGGGATATCAGGAGTTCAACGCTCCAGAGACTTCGGATTGACTGGTGTGCGCGATAGCGTCGTGAATTGGTGTCGCCGGACAACCTCTTGGTGTCGTCGGGCAGGGTTGCCTGGCGTAGATCCTCCAACGAGCTGGCGTCTTTCCGGTTACTTACATTGACCTAGAGTCTCCAGAGTTTCGACAGACAATTCGAACGGCGGGCGCCGTATCTCGCTCGTTGTGAAGCCCCGTCGGGTTCGGTCATCCTCGAACACCACCACATGGCTCCGCCGTGGGCTTCCACGATGTCTTGTCTGTAAGGCCGGCGTGGGCGCACCCTTCGTGGAAGCACAATGGATGACCTAGCATCTCCGACCCAACCTGGGAGGTACGGCTGGGCATCCTAAGATCCGTAGCTGAAGCCACAGGAGCTCAACTACCGGATCTCAGCCAAGGCCTCCCCGAAGCCATTGAAAGAACAGAAGCCGAGCTGGCGTCATACGGGCTCCCGCGCTTCAGCCTGGCAGAATGCCGTGCCTACATGAGACTGAAGATTTGCGGAGAATGCCACAACGAATGCATGGACTTCCACGGCGACAAGATCTACTACCTACGAGCCGATATTGGCGACGTCTTGGATATCATGACTAGAACCCTGAACACCGACGGCGAAATCTTCCGCGCTTTTATCCGACATCCTCACTTGTGCATCCAGGAGCACCTCAACAGTGGCGAGATGGTCATGTCGACCCAGGATGCCTTCATGTTTATTAAGGCTGCCGAGCGCATGAGTACTCACCGCGATAGGTATATCAAGGGAGTCATCGAAAAGATTCATGGGTTAGTGCATGCGGCATCCCGACTTCGACCCGAATATCCATCGGGTGTACACGCCGGTTAAGGTCGAAGATGTGATCGGAATTCCGCTTCTCGAGGCGGAGTGTATCCAAGAACATATCGACAGTGGCGAGCTGGTCAGAATGCCGTGCTTTTGTGAAGCGAATTGATCGCCGGGACGCGTCATTTTCCTCTCGACAATTGTCCCTGGCACTTCTCGGTCGAAGAAGAAGACGGCGACCAAGAAGACGGGACCAAAAAAGCCGGCGCGGAAAAAAGCCGGCGCGAAAAAATCCGGCGCCCAAGAAGGCCGCTCCCATAAAGAAGGCCGCTCCTGTGAAGAAAGCGGCTCCAACGAAGAAAGCGGCTCCAAAGAAAGCGGCTCCTACAAAGAAGGCCGCGCCTAAGGAGAAAGCGGTGGCCAATTGGTCGCCGGGGGGTGCCGCAACGAGTGCATAACCTCGGATACGGGCGAGAGACATCTTATGGCCAATGGTCCCGGTCGCTTCTCAGTGACAGTGTCGTTCGTATATGACAGACAATCCCACCGACAAGGGTCGTGAGGAAGAAGGACGAGATGGATAATTGTTTGTCGTGTATCTGGGCGGATGCACTATGTCCGGCGTTCCGACATGTCTGAATGGTGTTCGACACAGACTGTCGTCGACAGTCGATATTTGGGTGCACACTTCTCCGGGTACAGTGGTTGGGCACCAAATCGGAATTCACCGGACGCCTGCAACTGGTAGCAAGGAGGGAGCGGGCGGCGTCCGGTGTCCGGTGCTTCGGCCACGACGTTGTCTTTGATCGGGATTGTCGTTGACAGTCAATATTGGGATACACCATTCCGTTGGAACGGTGGTTTTGGCACCAAATCGGAATTCTGGTACGCCCACAGGCGGTACAGGAACTAATGAATCTGAGTAAGTCCGGCGTCCGTCGTCCGGCGCTTCAGCCACGGAGTGGGATTCGATTGACACTGCTTGTCGTCGACAGTCGATATTAGGGTACATCGTCTTGCTGGAACAGTGGTTTTGGCACCAAGTCAGAATTCTGGTACGTCCACGACCGGCACAAGAAACCTTTCGGGGTATCTCGGCGAAGCTGATGCAAGGAGCAAATGAGCCCCGTCTGGTGCTTCGGCCACGGCATTGTCTTTGATCGAGATTGCCGTCGACAGTCGATATTGGGATACACCATTCTGCTGGAATAGTGGTTTTGGCACCAAGTTGGATACCCTGAGCAGATGATGGCGGTTTTGCAGCGCCGCCCCGAGCGGTTCGGACTCGTCCGAAAACTTACCTTCGCAATTACCCTTCCCGTCATCAATCTGCGTTTCGTATAGTTCCAAAGAACATCAGAACCCTCGGCCTGTGCCGACCCCGCACATCTTTGCGAACGAGAATTCCTCGCAGGAGACTACGAGCTGGGGCAATTCCCCGGCTCAAAGTGACGACAATACTCAGACTACACCCTCGCGTCATGAAGACTTGGGGGATAGTCTTCATGACTTGGGAGGGAAAGAAGGTAGAGATACCAAGGAACCTCGCACTCCTCTCCGTGGGAGAGTGATACCGAGGGCGAGGGCGAGAGAGACGGCCTCTCGGAGTCAACCACAGGACCGCAATGCGGAGCCTAAGACCACCCCTTCAGGTCATGAAGACTTGGGGGAGAAAGGAGGCACAGATACCGACGATGTAGAGTCGCCCTAGCGCTCCTCCGAGTGAACAAGGCGGCCTCTCGGGTCAACCACAGGACCGCAATGCGGTGCCTGTGGAAACGCCTATACGTACGAAGACACGTTGAATGGCACATGCGGCGTTTGTGGAATTGACAGCATCGTTAAGAATACTCTTTGGAGGAAAGATGGGAAATTGAACCTGAGGGTGAGGCTAATAGAGGCTACCTCTCGGGGTCAACTACAGGACCGCAATACGGTGCCTGTGGAAATGCCTATACGTATGAAGACGTGCTGAACGGCACATGTGACGTTTGTGGTTCCGACAGCATCGTTAAAAATACTCTTCGGAGGAAAGATGGGAAAGTGACCCCGAGCGTGAGGCTAATAGAGACAACCTCTCGGGCTCAACCACAGGACCGCAATGCGGTGCCTGTGGAAATGCCTACACATACGAAGACGTGCTGAACGGCACATGTGAGGTATGTGGCTCAGAAAACATCTCCTAGAAAGCCGTTCTCGGCTTTTCGGCGTCTGTTAGGCTCGGAGGGCCGACTCCGTTGTGCCTCTCGGGGTCAACCACAGGACCGCAATGCGGTGCCTGTGGAAATGCCTATACATATGAAGACGTGCTAAATGGCACATGTGAAGTATGTGGCTCGGAGAATATCTCCTAGAAAGCCATTCTCAACTTTTCGGCGTCTGTTAGGCTCGGAGGACCGACTCCGTTGACTCCTTACGAGGCTATGAACGGAACATGCGCAGTCTGCGGGTGTTGTTCTGCTGTGTAGAAGGCCATTCTCGAATTTTCCGCGTTTGGTAGACTCTCGGGGTGGACTTCAGGTATTCATAGTGGCCTTCGGGCTTGCTCGCTACTTTCTCCCAAAGCTTGGATGTTGGGGGCCGGAAGGTCAGATCGAGATGCTTTCTCGATGGCCTGGCGGGCCGTCGCCTAATAAGAAATCTCGCAAGGTGGTCGGGAGGCCAGACGTTTGGGCGGGATGAAATCAATCCTGCCGGGCCGTCGCCTCGGAGTATATATCTGGCATGGATGTGGGTGGCCGGGAGGCCAGACTTTTGGACGGGATGAAATCAATGAGGGGTTTGTTTGACGGTGCCTTCGGGATTGTTCGACACTTGCTCCTATTTTCCAAGAAATCCCCCATGGTGGGAAGATCGAGACCTTTTCGATTGCCTGGCGGCCGTCGCCTCGGAGGATATCTGGAAAGGATGTGGGTGGTCGGGAGGCCACTTTTGGGCGGGATGAAATTAATGAGGGGTTTGTTTAGAAGGTGCCTTCGGGATCACTTGACAAAATGACGTGAAGGGTCAAGAAGGGGGAACAGTGGCCGCGTCACGAGATAGAGAACTTTAGAGACGATCTGAACTGGTATACGATTATACTCTGCTTCATGTCCGCGATGGTGCTCGCATACTGGGAGTCTACTTGACGGGCTTGTTACGATAACATCATTTCACCAATACACTTCGTCTCCTTCATACAGATATTTTGACTTCGCCCGTGATAGCAGTTGTGAACATTTGTGCTTTTGTAGGCTCATAGGTGATCATGGTAAACACAGTAGAACAGTAATGTACAAGCCATAAAGGCAACAAAAAGAAAACGAGCCGACGGAGTTATTTACAAAGCGCTCCCGAACATTTCATACACAGTATCATACAACTGCCCTATCTATCCCCGCCGCAACTGCAACCCAAAAGCAGGAAGCAACACACTACCAGCCCGACCCCCATCAACCCCAAAAACAAACTCATCAATAGACTTAAACCCATAAACAAGACGATCAATAGAATCCCAAGTCTGACAAGCCCCCTTAGCCCAGAAGCGTTTAGCATCGCCCTCTGCGATCTGCTCGACCGTGCCGACGTTGAACACAGCCCGCCACGCGGCCTCGCATCCGGCCGTCAGCCCCGTCGGGTATAATCTCACGCGAACAGGAATATCGGTGCTCACACTTCCCGAAAGAGCGTTGAACGCGCCGTAGTTCGCTATGACGTCTACCCCGCGGGCCGTCCAGTTCGACACCGCGACGCCGGGTCCGTCGTCAAGGGACAGCGTAATGCTAGAATTCGAGGCGGGATCGGAGTAAGTGCCCGCAAAATTCGCCTCAGCCTGCGTCTTGCTCGCGTCTTCAACGGCGGGGAGTAGTGTAGTAACGATATCCGTAAGGCTGAAATCCACGAAATCTTCAGAGGAGTCATCACCCGCGGATAGCAGCGTGATGACGAGGTCGTAGTCCGGGATGAGGCAGATTACGTTGTTGTATGACCCTAGATTTCCTGATTTGGTGTAGTATTCTATCAACCGCCCGTCCTTCGTTACCGTGTCGGAGCGTAGGATCTCCCAGAGCCCGCCTACCATTAGCCCTGGTGATGAAGTGGATGTGCCTGGTTTCATCCACATGCGCGTCGTGACGGGGTCTAGGACGCGGTTTTGTAGGATACCTCGCCCGAAGGCTAGCATGTCGTTTGTGTTTGAGTAGAAGCCGCCGGCGCTGGGATTTAGTTAGTATTCGTAACCCCTATTTAAGTATCTCGGGGGCGTGTCTTACATATCGTCGTATCCAAGGCTGCTTCCGAACCAGAAATCGCCTTGTGGAATGAAACCCCAAGACCTCTCCTTCGGCCCGTTGAAGATAGTCGTGTTCGTCATGCCCAGGGGCCCGAAGATGGCCTTTTGGACGTAGGCATCGTAGGTCATGTTCGTTGCGGCCTCGATGGCGAAGCCCAGGATCGAGCTGGCGGCGTTGGAGTACACGGGACTTGTCCAGGGCGCGTAGACGGGGTAGTGCTTGCCAAAATCCCTGAAGAACTCTGCGCGGGTACAGCTTGGGAGACCGAAGAGACCTGCGCACCCCGTCTTTGAGGAGTTTGTCAGTGCTGGTAGGCCTACTTGGGTGAAATCCCCGGGGATGCTGGCTAGGTCGTAGACGACTGTGGGATCGTGTTAGCGTGGGTGGTTATGCCAGGTATGAGGGAGAAACGTGATACGTACGATCCGCGCTGATGCCACTCAGGTGTGTCGTGAGAGAGCCTATCGTGATCTGATCCCAGTTCACAGCCGTCACGTTATTAGCTTCCGGCTTTGCCTCGCTCTTCAGCGTCAGCAGCTCAGGAACGTATTTCGTGATGGGATCTTCCAGCTTCATCTGCCCCTCCGTCAACACGGAAAGTATCGCGAAAATCTTCGATATGCTCCCGACGCGGTAGATCGTCTCCGAATCGATGACGCTTGTGCCGGTGGTATCCCGGACGGGCGGCGTGTAGTGGAGCTCGAGCATCGGATTCTTCTCGTGAATTGATTGTACCGCTATTGACACCCCTGTTGTGTTGAATGCTGAGGTGATATTGTGGAACCCATCTGTGATGGTCTTGATAGCCGCCTTTACGGAATCGTGAATTGAAGGGCTCGTTGGGGCGGGTACTACAGGCCCGAGAGGAGGACATAGTCCATTAAGCGCTGCAGAAGCAACGTTGCCGAACAGGAACAAAGCCCCCATAGGGGCCCTGCGACGACTAGATTGGAAGAACATGGCGGCAGTAGGAACTTGATGACATTGACAGCAATGCTGATATCACGACCAGTATGCCCCCGGGGCGTAAGATGTATATATACGAAGATAATCAATGAAGCGAATCAAATATATCTTCCCAGACTCATGCCTCATGGCGATGCAGCTGCGGCATGATGGATTCGCCCATCTCAGCTCACTGCGCTGCCGTCTCCTGTGTCGTCGATCGTCATCGCCGACATCTCAAAGTTCATCCGGTTCGCATAGATCATTTAACTCAAGCCGTGAGAGTGAGAATCTTACACACACAGGACGTTAATAATAGACCTCAGATGTGCGGGACATGGTCTAGGTAGATACTTATGCCCAGCATGAACGAAGGAGCCGGTCGCGCTCCGCACTTGTCCTCATTCGGGTGCTGCGCGTGCTTTTGATTGGCGCGATGCGACTCCTGCTCCGGGACCCCGGTCCTGCCCGGCTATGGAGAACGGCGCAGTCCACCCAAGCCCCGGCTCGACAACGTGGCCGCGTGGCCTTAGTTTCCGCGTCTTGATGCGCTTTGCGTCTTGCTGGAAGCGGCGTGGCCATTGGCTGGTTTACGGTACTTTAATGACCAAACCGAAGAAGAGACGTTCAACTTGGAAATATGTAGCGGATTTGGCTTACTGCAGCGGTGAAATAGGCTCGTGATTGTGAGGAGTTAACTGCCACGATTTTTATGTACTGTGTGAGATAGTGGGATGTGACACTGTACCTCCAACACTACAGGGCGTCCAGCAGCCATACCACGTAGGATAGCGGCCGATGCTAGCCTAAAGTTTAGTGTGGTTAGCGGATTAAACGGTCTCCAGTAGCCCAGTGGCTAAGAAATATAGTTTTAGGGGTAACTCACATACTGGATGTACTTTGAAACCTCCGGGCGCGACCAAATGCCCAAGCTTCTGGTCACGTGACACTCCACAAAGCCCCACCGTTCCAATCGGAAAACTTTCGATTCCGATCGGCCATCAATCTGAATTCCATCTTGTATGCTCCAAGTGCGTACCTGGATACCGACTACACAACGCAAGACCATCGACGTGCGGCTATCGAATATTGCGAACCGTTCATGGACTCGTGCATATTCCTGGCCTTGTACGCCTGCATCGGCTGCTATGCATCTGCGATGCGGTGAGGCTCGCGCACAAAGCCTGGAGCCAGCATCGAGAGCATGATCCAGGCAGTGCATTCCAAGCCGACAAACCCTTGACATCGGAGGACAGCCTCGGCTATTTGAACCAACGCGATTCCAACGCCTATATCAGCCGCTGATATTTGGGATGCGACGGAGCTCTCTGATTATTCGCGATGATGTGGTGGTCACGTAATCATCGATGTTCCTTTTTGAAAGGGGCTGGTTGTCTCAGGGGGTCTTAGGATCCTTCCCTTAGAAATACCCATCGCTACGTAATATCACACATCTCAGGTTTCCCGTGAAGGATGTATCAGGTTCAGGAGTCATGCTGAAATGACCCTCTAAACCTCCTGGAATTGTGATTAAAGGAGCAGGTAGGTGATGCAGGTGATCCTTGAAGGAGAGTCCCCGGGATTTCATCCAACCAGGGAACCGCCGAAAGACCACGAAATTCAGCCTTGCCACCAAGATTGCGTTACTGTACCTGTTGTAACGCAGCCTGAATATGGAAGCTGGGCAGCTCCTCTCTCATGATGGAATCCAAGCTTCAACAGCTTGGAACGCTTCTAATAATGCTCAGTTACCCAAAGGTAACCCAACATGCATAGCACGCAAAAGCACCAAAAAATCGACGCCATTGCAGCCTCACTTATGAAGAGAGCAGACGTGATCACCCATAGCAACACTGCTATGTAGATGTACGTGGACAGAGGCCCTCCCACGGCAGAGGGCAGCGTCACCTCGTCACCCACTCGAAGCGAAAAGACAGAACACTATCACAATTGCTTCGCAGGGCGACAGAAGGGAAAGGCTGACGTCGCTCGGAAGCATCCACAATTTACTACACAGTCCCTTGCTGTGACCTGTCCCCGACCAAAGGTTAAGTCGTTGGTCCACGCACAGACTAGGTAGGGAAAAGAAGGTGCCTATTCACTATACAAGAGCTGGACGTGGGATCCCTAAACAATCTAGGCGCGTTATACCGAGACCGAGAGCAACAAGCATACGGTTCGCGGCCTTTCAGGGTTCGGATTGCACTCAGCGGTCACCGAATACGACATCTTCGGTATCCGCGGCGTCATCGCAAATCGATTCATAACTTGCTACGCGGCACTAAAGAATGTCGGCCTCCACGTTGCCAGCCGAGCTGACCAGAGAGCGACTGCAACCCAAATTAAGGATGAGATGCATATCAGTTGGCCAACCCGGCGATCTGTCGGCTGGGCACCCCTATTTTCCTGGCAAACGGTTATTAGATCACGATGGCCTCATTCTCACGGGTGGCCAGATGATACATCTCCGTCAGTCAAGGTCCTGTCTGTGTTCGAATAGAAACTCCACGATACCGCGGCATCACTGTCGCGGTGGTCTCAGACCCCAGACCACGAGCAAGCCCTGGATCAATTTACGTCCCGGGCGTCATTCATCGAACCCAAACGCAGGCGTATCCAGCTCACTATCATGTTGCAAATGAATGAGACGGTTATGAGCGTTCTGGCAGATCCCAAGGATTGTTGGGAAGCTGTGTCGAAATATCGCCTCCTCGACCTCGAACTTATTACACGGCCTGCTATGCCTTGCTTACAGCATTTAGGCGTGCTGGCCGGGTAGCTACTTGTCCCGTAGTCTTGGTAATGAATTGGTAATGAAAACCAGAAATGTAGCCAAAATAGCCGTATCTCTGATACGCTTGTAGCAGTCACGATGCCACTCTGGCAATGCTTAAGAATTTAGGTAATCTTTCGCAAACCATTATGCACATAAAGGCATGCACGGTGGAGTTCAAAAAGGTAAGTAGCTGACCAGAAAGGTACGGACGGAGAAAGTTGGATTTAAGAGAAGTGGGTTTGACCGGTTGATAATATTTCCTGGAAGCTGGGGTAGAAGCCCCTTGTTCATACTGTTGGTTCCCAACATTGCTTTCGCCGTTACTAGTGTAATGCCATTCCACCGTTTTCTGTCGTTTCGACTGCATTAGACGGTGAGATTCTTTCAAGACTCAACAGATTCATCGGCTTTCATATTCGATCTGTTGCATTTTGAAAGCAATGAGGAGATATACCAGATAATTTGAAAGCCGTGAAGCTGATAACTCGCTTTCCGCGCTGCGTATCTCACATGGCGCCGAGCTGACTTCAGAGAGCGATGAGTGTCGAAGGTCTTGAGAATCGACCGCCCGTTTTCTCATGAAGCGTATGAGTTAAGTGACGTCTTGCAGACTTGCGACAATAATATCGTTGATATTTTGACAGCCATTTGTAAGCTCCGTTGTTCAGCTACGACAAGTACGAGATATGCCGTGCGGAATATTATACAGGTTTATTATTCAGCACGATTATCAATCGCGTCTCATGTAACAATATTTCCCCTGGCATCGAGATATACGGTAGACGGCAGACTCTCGTGCCATCCCTCGTATAACTACGGCCTAGGGGTTGGTATCCAGAAAGTCGATAGACAGCCCCTTCACCATCATACTCGAGTTCTCTGTTGCCAGCGTGTACTGAACCCCGAGAAGTGGCCTCAGCTGTGGTCGAAGTCGTAGGATATCGAGACTCATTTCTACCACTACACCACTTCCGCCAGCATATTCGTCGTATCTCGTCCTGTCGCAATGACCTCTACGTCGTCGGACCCCATCGTCTTCTACGACATCGCCTCCGGGCCACCAGTTCGCCCATACGCGCCAAACCCGTGGAAGATCCGGTACGCAATGAACTTCAAGCGCGCGAACTTCACCACAGAATGGGTCGACATAGTCGACGTAAAATCAACTCGCAAAAGGCTCGGCGTAGAACCAGTCTGCTTCTTCCCCGACGGAGAGCCATATTACACGCTCCCAATCATCCAAGACGCATCCACCAATACCTTGATAGGGGATTCGCTCGAGATAGCACTGTACTTGGACAGGAAATACCCCGATGGCCCGTCGTTGTTCCGGTATTCAATCGGCTTATACGCGGCGTTCAACGCTCATATGGATTCCGTCTTCACGACATACCGACCTCTGTTCACCGACGGCCAGCCTCTCAACCCCAAGACTGTGGAGCAAACCAAGGCGGAGGCGTATAGACGGTCCGGCAAGACGTGGGACGAGCTCAGCGTGCGCGGGGAGGAGAGGAGGAAGGTCTTGGGTGCGTACCAGGTCGCGCTGGGGGAGGCTGCGAAGTACTTTAAGTTCTGTGAGGGTCCTTTCATAGGAGGCGCGGAGCCCGACTACGCGGACTTTATTGTTGGTGGGTGGTTGATGTTCTTGAGCCGGACGGTTGCCGAGTGGGAGGAGATCCGCACTTGGCATGATGGGGTTTGGGGCACGCTACATGATGCTTTGGAGCCGTATAGAGGAGCATGGTGAGCGTGGGAAGTGTGACGACTGAGGTAATACCCGGTGGTTCATAATATTGGTTGTTGGAGTACATTATTCCGTATAATTAGACTGCATTAATACCCCGAATTGATCGACCGGTTTACGGACGTACAGATGTTTGTGTTGTGCCTGGTGCGATGAGTATGAGATGAAGTTGTCACTGACCAAGAGATCGTTTCCATTCTTTCGTCACCGGCCTTCGCACAGTGCGTTACAGTGCGTTACTGGGGGCATACACACCGTAAAACACTGTGCCGGTTATCAGCTTTATCGCCGTCTTCTGGCCTCGAATGTCCCGGGCCGTGTCACCAACAGGTGATTCCTACACTACAACGCCACCACCGAGCGCCCGAGCGCCTTTCTCCAACTTGCCAGCTTCGCCTAGACCGTAGACGCTGCTCGACTAGGCTAACAATGCCCTCTGTATCGCCCGCGCCGCCTTCATCTTGCGAGCGGAGGCACTGAATGATGCCTGGCCGAGTCTCCGGCGAAGGAGATAGACACGAAGAAGCGATGGTGACGGAGACGGACGCGGACTGCGGCGAAGTGACTGAGAAGAAGAAGCGCAGTGATATAGATGCACTGCTCGTTGACGCGAGGCGACCGGTGCCGCAATGCCCAACGCCTCCGACCGATTCCTGCCCCGACTTCAACAGCACCCCGACGGCTCCCACCCCCGGCTACCACGAGAGCTTCAGGGACGAGACGGACACAGAGAACGAAGCAACCGACTGTCCGCCCTCTCCCGACGATGAGGCAACACACGATAGCGACCCTTCTTCGTCAAGCACAACAGAGGATGGCATGAAAGAGCTGCGGTCGGAGCAACGTTCCGATGCTGCGACATCCAAACCACGCGCCCCGTCGGTCGTTAGAAAGGCAAGCCATGAGAGCATTAGGAAGCTCCCTGCTTCCCAGCTGCAAACATTGATATCGGCGCCGCCCACTCTGTCCGCGGCTGCTGTTATCATCCCACAGCGCAAACCGAATGGAGCGGAATACCCATCGTCGGCCGGTGCCGCCACAAACACATCGCACGCCTCCGCGGCTGAGCTCCAGGACGATCTCGATATGCCCGTACGGCGCCGGCGTATCTCTGCCCATTCCAGCTCCGTGGACATCAGACATAATATGCGACCTACCGCCGCCGATTTCCAACGGCCGCCTCCATCCGCCCGGACCCTTTCGAGTCCTCCTATTAGCCGACGACCACCCCCGTCGGTTCATGATAGACGCAACTCCTTCAACCGCCTCCCGCGACCAACGCCCCTGAATCTCAACATACCATTTCAACTACCCCAGCCCACTGCCAAGCCGAACTTGGTCCAGCCCGCAGACCGTCCAGAGTCTCCTCCCCCAGCTCTGTCGCCCTTTCACCCTTCGATACCTCTTCCGCCCATGTCACTTCCCACCCATCTGCAACTGGAACTCGCCGGTCAGCGGCCTAGTCCACTGTACATCCATCATTCCCAGCCTACAGATACCCCTTATGAATCCAGCGCCGTTAAAGTCGAGCGACTGCTTAATGCCTTGCTTCTTCCGCCCTACCTTGAGCAAATCATGTATTTCGGCACCCTGGCGTGCTTCGACGCCTGGTTGTATACATTCACGATCCTTCCCATAAGATTCCTCACCGCTGTCAGTGTACTTGTGAGGTGGTGGTTATATGTTATTTGGAAAGAGCTTCGCTGGGTTGTGGGTTTCGTCTGGTTGGGCATCGGCCGTCTGTGGCGTAGAGGTCGGAGGGGCAGAACGCTTTCCCGCGATCGGAGCGACAACAGCCAGGCACCAAGTGATGCCGAGCAGAGCCAGAGTCGAGTCAGGGGTACCAGTTCGACGGCCAGACAGAATGGGGCTGTGAGACAGCGCAACACACCGGATTCCCACGGTCCCTCCTCTTCAGGAGAACAACCCAGATCAAATCCTAATGTGATATTCCATCCTCCTAAGCACGCGATGCCTCGACCGGGGCATTCCCGACATCGTAGGACGAAGTCGATGCCTTCAAATCTGACACCGTATAACAAAGCCGATCTTCTACAAGGCGCCGTCCTCATCTGCAGTGCTATTGCTCTGTCGAACCTCGATGCGAGCCGAATGTACCATTTCATTCGTGCGCAGTCATCTATGAAGCTCTATGTTATCTATAACATCCTCGAGGTAAGCCTGGCGCTTGTTTCTTCACCGTACAATCTAGTTAATGAATACCCTTAGGTTGCCGATCGATTACTTTCAGCCATCGGACAGGACATCCTGGAGTGCCTCTTCAGCTCAGAGACTCTCTCGAGGAACAGTTCAGGAAGATCCAAAGTATTGCTACCTTTTGGCATGTTTGTGCTCTCGTTGATATACAACGTTATCCACACTTGGTGCCTGTTCTATCAAGTAATCACATTGAACGTGGCAGTAAATTCATACTCGAATTCGCTATTGACCCTCCTCATCTCGAATCAGTTTGTCGAGATCAAAGGTAGCGTCTTCAAAAAGATCGAAAAGGAGAATTTATTTCAACTCACTTGTTCCGATGTGGTCGAGCGCTTTCAAACATGCATTATATTGTTGATCATTGGCATGCGCAATGTGGTGGAAGTCGGTGGCCTCTCGGTGCCAGGCGCCGGGAGCGAACTCGACGGCAACGGCCTGAAAACCGGGCCGATGCATACGACTTCTATTCTACCTGCCAGCTTCACGGTATTACCAGCGTGGCTCCAATCAGGCGAGGTTCTTTCTCCGTTCGTTGTCGTTATCGGCATTGAGATGCTTGTCGACTGGATCAAGCACGCATATATCAATAAGTTCAATAATGTCAAGCCAACAATATACAGACGGATGCTGGACATCCTCTGTAAAGACTACTACACAAATGTAAGCTCTACTCTCAGCCCCTTTAGATGGTCCGCCCAGGCACCTCCTCACACATTCTATAGGCATTCTCTGCTCCCTCCTTGACACGTCGGCTTGGTCTACCGCTGTTGCCATTGTCCAGCCTCTTTATCCGCGCATCGTTCCAGGTATACCACATGTTCCTTGCCACCCATATACCCTCCCCCATGCCAACCTCGACCGCTGAGCTGTCTGTCGAATCGTCGACACCATCGTCAGCAGCTATGGTTGCGGCTTTTGAGCAGCTGGACACCCTCATTCGCCATGCACTCGGCCGCGCCGTATACCCGCACGAGTCATCACAGGACAAACCATGGTGGTCCTTCACGTCTGATGAAGTGATCGCACTCTTGACTATGCTGGTGTTCTTCTTTCTTGCCTGGATCGTTCTATTAATCGTTAAACTGCTCCTCGGCATGCTTCTGCTGCGCTATTCTCACCAACGGTACACCATGATGAGATTGAAAGAACATGCAATCGCGACCGGAAAGGCAGAGGACGAAAACTTCTCGCAGCCCGGACAACGGGTCGGCGCATTCAGTAGCGTGGAAATCGGCGATGAGAGGAGGAAATGGATCTACGAGGATGACCCGGGGGGTCTCGCGAGGATGCGCGAGCGGGACCGGAAGACGCAGGAGAAATTCAAGGAGAAAGGGGACGACGGACTCGCCAAGGTGGTCCGGTATGAAATGGTTGCGAAGCGGATATGGTAAAACGAGTATGCATAAGTAATGACCCCTTTCACTGCCCGCGTTTTACTTCGATTAGTTGTATGTGTGTCTGTTACGTTGCGAGGCGTTGGGAATTCATGCACACACGATGGTCTCTGCATGGCGTGGCGTTTTCTGGACGAGCATTGTATTGAGCAAACATGAGAATAATTAGGCATGAGAGCATTTAGGTAACTCCTAACTACCATTCAGACGAAGTCATCAATCAACCTATTATTCTCGAGCCTAAACGCAACTCCTTCAATGCTCAGTCTTCCCAACACTACGGGAGTAAACTGTATCAACACCTCCATATCGGGCAAGTCTCATGGTCATCCCTTCCTATAATCAGTATCAGAAAGTCCAGTTACTCAAGTAGGTATAAGTACTCACCACCACCAATCAACGAAAAGGCTCATATCATCAACCCTCCTCAACATCACGCATACGCTGCAAAGCCAGCTCAGCCTCTCTGAGGTCCCGAAGTCGACGCTCGCAATCCCGCCGACGAAGCCAATGAGCCTCAGACTCCTTAAGCATCTCCATAAGAACCCGATCAGGATTCCGAAGATTCGCGAACCGATCAAGGGAGAATACATCCTCCAATCCTTCCATAAAGTGTCTGTAAACGCTGTCGTCGACGACATCGTACACCCATTCCACCTGCTCTCGCTGTCGAATATTAGTTGGGGAAGTAGTATAGGACGGGTTCGCCGCTTACGCGATAGTTCTCCACCATTCTCGTCACGGTATCTCTGTCCGTGTTCCGCTCTACAACCAGCCAGTCTACCATCTCGGATATGTCCCGGTGCTCTGCCGCTCGCTCGCGGTATTCCTGCATGACGTTATCCCGCATCTCTCCGAGGAAGCCGTCTACTAGATGTGTCCTGGTCGCCTCGTTAGCTACTTGCTGTACGGGACGGGGGCTTGCGGATATCCTCACATAACCCGCATCGCGACCCCCATGCCAACTTTTTCGACGAGGATGTCCCACATGCAACGGTGGACTAACCCATGAATCTTTTCGATGACTCCCTCAATATATCTATCGCGGTGAGGACGCATGCGCTCAGCAGCCAAAATAAACATGAACGCGTCCTCGGTCGACATGACCATCTCGCCACGGTTGAGGTGCTCCTGGATACACTCCGCTTCAAGAAGCGGAATTCCTAACAACATGTACACCTCGGGTGGCGTATACCCCCGATGGACATTCGGGTTGAAATAAGGATGTCGGATGAAGGCGCGGAAGATTTCGCCGTCGGTGTTCAGGGTCCTAGTCATGATATCCAAGACGTCGCCAATATCGGCTCGTAGGTAGTAGATCTTGTCGCCATGGAAGTCCATACACTCATTGTGACATTCTCCGCAAATCTTCAGTCTCATGTAGGTACGGCATTCTGCCAGGCTGAAGCGCGGGAGCCCATATGATGCCAACTCAGCCTCGGTTCTTTCGATTGCTTCGGGCAGGCCTTGGCTGAGATCTGGTAGTTGAGCTCCTGTGGCTTCAGCTACGGCTCTTAATATACCCAGCCGCACTTCCCAGGTTGGGTCGGAATTGTTAAGATCGTCCATTTTGTCTACGGAGGCCGTGGTTAGGTCAGTTCCGGGATGGTTACGAGATTTAATTGAAAGTCCACGGCGGTGTTATTGAGTGATACTTACGCGGTTTCTTAGTATTATTGTACTTGGTGAAAGTAATGACGAGACTTGATGATGCCGATGAGAATGTATGTATGTGTCTAGTAGTCTGCCTGAAGTCAACGAAGCCCAAGGCAGTTCAGATAATATCAAAAGCCAAGAGAGATGTGGTGGCGCGGACTAGTTGACATCGTGTACTTACCTGAAGCCTTTATTATGCTGGTCTCAACTGGTCGTCGACAACTGAACAGCCGAGAAACCGAAGAGATACGATTCGAAGCGAAGACTATGTCCAGTTCTATAGTCGAACTGAATACTGGCGTTGTGAAAGGCCGGTAAGATAACTAGTAAGTCCCAAGTCAACAGAAGTCCAAGATCTGCCAAGACGAGGGGGCGCGGAATAGTTGCCATCGTGTACTTACCTGAAGCCTTTATTATACTAGTCCTGACTGGTCGTCGACAACTGAGCAGGCGAGAGACCGAAGAAATACGATTCGAAGCAGAGACTCTGTCTAGTTCTATAGTCGAACTGAATACTGGTGTTATGGAAGACCGGTAAGATAACTAGTAAGCCTCAAGAAGTCAACGAAAGTCCAAGATGTGCCAAGGAAGACGGGGCGCGCGGAATAGTTGCCATCGTGTACTTACCCGAAACCTTTATCTCAGATCTGACAAGCCGCAACTCGTAGTCAAGAACTGAACAGGCTACAAAGCGCGGGGATACGATGCGAAGCGGGTACTATGTCTAGTTCTGTCAAGCTTGAGTTCCGTACCGGATCTGGATCCTGGGTTAGAACAGGTAGAACCTAGTATCTGCAAGAAGTCAACAAAGTCCAAAACGAGCCGAGGAAGACGAGGCAAAGCGCGGAATACTAGACATCGTAACTTACCCGAAGCCTTTATCTAACGAGCCTCAACTCGTAGCCGTCGAGAACAGTTAAAGGGCAGAACGGCAACACGAAACGAAGATCGTGGGCGTAGAAAGACAATGCAGTCCGAAGATCGCGTTTTGTTCCGTAATGACTGTGCTGGGATAGAACAGGTAGGACTTAGTAATCTGCAAAGAGTCAACAAAAGTCCAAAACAAACGAGGGGGCGAGATGAAGCAAGAATTACTTGAGTAGAGTCTCGACAACGTAAACTCACTCAAAGCCTTCGTTACCAGACCAGATCAATAGCAGTTGTCAACAAGAACAGGCGAAGAAGCGTAAAAGACAGCACGGAACGAAATTCGCAACGCGTGCCCGAGCGAGACTCGAAAGAGAGAAAGGATGATAAGAGGTGGAAGGATAGGTAGGTAACCGAGAAATAAGAACTCACAAAGTAAGACGATAGAACTCGAAGACGGCGACGACGAGGTGAAGCCTGAAGCCCGAAACACTTGAAACAATACTTACAACCCGAGGCGTCTCTATCAACCACAATACCCAGACGCAAGAACGCAAAGTCAAGGCGAAGAGTCGACAAAGCGCAAAGCCAACACGAACCGAAGATCGCGAACGCGCGCCAGTAGAGACTCGAAAGAAGAAGGGCACGAGGTAGAAGGATAGGTAAGTACGAAGAACGAAGACCCGTAGTCAACAACCGAAGACGTGTTACCACGATCAAAGGATAAGGATCAACAAGACCTAAATCTCAAAGAGAAAAGGTAACAACCCAAAGCCTTGAGTAGAGATCACGTACCAAGTATGAAGCGTGTTTCCCACCAGAATGTTTCCCACAATCTCAAAAGAAAGAAAGAGAAAAAAGAAGGAACCCAAGTCCAAGTCCAAGCAAGAACTTTAAGACCCAGAGGCAAGAAAAGACCCGCATGCGGGTCAGTGCCCCAAAAAAGAACCCCCGTGAAGAATAATTACAGGGCGCCGGCGATGGACTCTACAGCCCCCCTCCTTCAAGCCTGGTTTTATCCCCTAGACACGGGGGAGTCACTCACTATGCAGGCTTCTAAACAGGGCACTAAGAACCAGCAGGGCATATTTCAGAGCGAATTGTGGTTATTCAGTGCAGTCTTAGTTGTATCGTGAACCTCATCGGCGATGCCCCTCGTTGATAAGTACAAACAGGCTGCCATTACAGAAGCGCTCTTACAGAAGGCAGGAACCCTACTCTTCCCCTCGAGGTCCAAGGGTCATGCCAAACACCAATATGCCCATTACCAGAGAAAACCAAGTACCAGTAGTCATAACTATCTAAAGCAATACCATCGACGTCGCCATTACCCAGGCCCAGGAAAAGGGGGGATAACATAAGCATAACAATGTAACGAACACTATTCCGGCCAGTTCCCTCACTCATCAATCCCAAGCCAAGGATCGCAGAAGAAGCCGCAAATATAATCTAGTCATGCAAAGTAACGCCTATTCCCATCCTTTTCCTTCATCACCATAACCAAGTCCCTCACATCCTGCTTGAAGCACCCCGTGTCGTCGTTCCGTTCTAGCTCGAGCACCATGTCCACGAGTTCCCGTTGCGTCCGACAGTACAGGTACAACCCCACGGTCGGGTTCCGGATGCGTTTCTCAGCGGAGATGGGCCTGGGTCGCCTCTTCTGCATACGCTTCAGCGTTGCGATGACGTCCCTGTGGGTGTCCATGTTTTTGAGACACGCGTTCATGATGACTTCTCGGAGCTCCGAACTGTGCAGGCCGCGGATGAAGAGGTTGAAGCTGAGCCTTTCTGGCCGTGCTCGGCAGTCGTGCTTGCGGTATCTTTTCGGACTCGTCATCAGAGGGGGTATGTCGGCTCTCGGACGGAGCAGGTCAGAGCTTGAGCATCGGGATATTGGCATCCCGTTCACCCGCCAGGTTGGTTCAAGGTGGTAGGATCTTATCCCACTACGTTAGACTATCCTGCAATACTCTAGTGAATCGTGTTGTATGAGATTCTTGATCCTTACCCTCGAGGATCAACCCGCTTGATTATATCGCGAAGACCGTGAAGGATTCCTTCGCGGCTATCGGTCTTACTTTCACTGTCCGTTGAGTAAATGTTGAACGGCATCGTACAAAGCTCAGCTGCTCGTAAACGATGGGCCGTGACTCGGATGATTAGTGGTTAAGGTAGGTATCGGTTTTCATAGGGGTTCGAGTTGCCGTAGAAGAGGCAGTGGTTGGAGACGTAATTGATGGTTCATTAGGGAGCCTCCAGTCTAACTCCGAATACTTTACATGGAGGTAGCTGGCGGTTCATCAATAAGTGTCTAGGTGCAAAGGGGAGGGTCCTGCGGGTGGGAGGAGATGGCAATATGTGAGTTGAAGCCAGTTCTTCCGGCCTGTGATAGTTTTCAACTATCAAGAAGTCATGACTCCTATGCTGGACTAATTAAAGGAGTCACGACTGACAACGATTGCGCTTTGGTAGATCGTGAGGTCCCGGGTAGTAGACGGTATGCTCGTTTACCGGGGCCTTTCCAACATCGAAGTTCCTTGACCCTGCCTGCCCGGACATAATGATTATCCAGAGTCGATACTTCTCTGTCGACAGAAGATAGACACACATTCGGATCCCTATATACTCACGTAATGGGAAACCAGAAAGAGAAGGTTCCACGCGCCTAAACAGAACATTACACAGCCTTGGCCCGGAGTCATTACGTATTGTCCAGACTCCAGAAATAGAGGCAAAGCAAGCGAGATGGAGATTCTAGCCCGTATGCCCATTCTGCATGCCCCCGAACCCCGGCATACATGTACTTGGCATCAAATACCCCGTCGAATCCGGGCCAGCGGAGTTCCCGATCCAGCAATAGCAGTGTCTTGGCTCTGGACTTATTGGTGGGAATAGTCCGTCAAGCGGCGGGGTTCTTGTTCCGGCTATATTCCCAACATGTAGGAAGGTCTCCGAGGCCGACAATACTATCACGAAGTATCCGCCGGCTTAGAATGAAACCTTTTGGAGCGGAGTGTAAACTCTTTCGGCGATAGAGTAGTACCGAATGTCACACGAGTTGCAAAGCCATCCGAGTGCAACTCCCCCGTCCAAAGAACTATATATGAACAGCGTTCTTACCTCTTGAGCAACACACTATAACGCCCCTTAGTCGAACACCGTCAATCTGTAAGTCTTCTGCCAATAATCGCCATGGTTGCCACCAAAATCCTCTGTTCGGCGCTCTTTGCTGGCGCAGCGGCCGCCCTCCGCTATATGCCTTTCGGCGACTCCATCACCGAAATCACCTGCTGGCGGGCCCTAGTATGGGAGAAGTTGCAGGGCACCGAATATGCCTCGGTAGACTTCGTGGGGTCGGGAACGACGGATATCGGCTGCGGAGACACGGCATATGACCGCGACAACGAAGGCCACTCGGGATTCCTTGCCATCGACATCGCCAACAGTGGCGAGCTAGTCGGCTGGCTCCAGAACAATCCCGCGGACGTTATCACGATGCATCTGGGCACGAATGATATTGTGCAGCAGAACAAGCCGACTAATCAGATCATCGACGCTTTCACTACGCTTGTTGGCGTTATGAGGGCCAGTAACCCAAGCATGAAGATCATCGTCAGTACTTCCCACGGACAATATTCTCAACGGATGCCGGAAAAAACGCGGACTAATGCGTCTTGTTAGGTTGCGCAAATCATCCCATTGGGCATTGGCAATTACAACACGGCAGTTCAGAGCCTCAACCAGGCCATCGTGACCTGGGCTCAGGGGCTTACCACGGCAGAGTCGCCGATCTCGGTCGTAGATCAATACACAGGAATCAACGCGGCCACAGACCTCCGCGATGGCATACACCCTAATGCGGCCGGCGACGCCAAGATGGCGGATGTTTGGTACCCAGCGCTCGTCCAAGCTTTCGGAGCCGCGTCGACCGACTAGCTGGGGCAGCGGCAGGGAGAGGGGTGCCGGCAATGGACTCCACGCTTGGAGGGGTTGACTTGTCTTGTTGCTTGTTAAGTGAATCTAAGTCACAACATGCTCTCACGCAAAAGAAAACTGAGATTCCTTGGGAAGATGAGCGTATTTCTGCATGAGCATTTAGGTGTATTGTGATGGTGATGACGATGGTAGTTGTGCAATGCCTTCAAGTCGGGGCGTCACTCCGCCTGCCTCATGGGCGGATCCTTTCTTCACAATGCGCTTAGATTGTGATGGTCGGGAGAAGTTCAGCATTTCCTTATTTTCGACGCGTTTGGAGATCCACGTCCCTTCGAAGCACGGTATACAACACTGTCTCTCGTACTATGTACATTTCCTGGGTCGCCGGGCCGTAAGTACAGTGTGCATAGAATAGGCTCGTACTTCGTACAGTACGCGCCTTGGACACGATTAGTTTCCACTAGATTTGTTCCCAGCAGCGCGCTTTTCTTCCTACATACCTCGCGCATATGAGTGACATAACTGAAAATCAGCGCCAACGCCGCTGTGAGGAGGTTACTGCAAGTATGCTCTAGAATTCGATCCTACACTGGGTATTAAATCGGCGACCTTGAGCACTGAAGATCACAACCTAACCCGGATTCGGGACCTCAAGCACCGAGCCGCTACATAGTAAACACCACGGTTCTGCCGCAGCACAAAATGCCTCGACTCCATCTGATGAATACTACGTCCGTACTCGGCCAGCTGTACGTAGACGGCGCTCATCCGGCGAACCGAACCTCGAGAAGCGAGCACGGCGTCATCCACCGAACCACTAACCCGGGTCTCGCGAAACAACCCCTGGCGCATTGTGGGTTCGACGGAAGCTTGAAAGTGCTTGTGAGAACTTGATTTCGTTAAATAAACCGTCGATCCGGAGGAGCATCCCGCTGGTTCTCTCAAAGTCCCACGTTGGAATCTTCAGTATGTAAGTATGCGCGGCAACGAGTTTGAGACTTCTGAATCAGGTAAGGAAGGGCGCCTCACCTTGAGGAATAGCTGCCCTTTACTGGTAGGTCAACATGTGGTTGTGGAGGATGTGCGCAAGGCTTATCTACGTCCTACCTCATACCATCCGTAATTCCGTATGTCGCGAGATACACGCAGGTTTCCACCGAGCCACCAGTTCTCTATTCGATTATATGGGGCATTTGTGACTGTTTACCATGCTCCCGCCGATGTATTTTAATAGTCACTCGTTGTGCTCGATTGCTGATCCTACAGGATATGATTTAAAACCGGGAATTGGACGATAAAATCTACAAACCTTGTGGCCGATACGCTTCTATCGTGATCCAGCACCGCGGTTGGCAAGGTAGAGTCTACAGTGAGCGTCGCTCCCGTACGGCATTCCTGCTCATCTCTCTCGACCTGGGAATTATCGCACAGCACGGCATGACAATATGCAAACGATAACTCATCTTGGATGGCTCTCCTTGGCCTACCACGCCTCCCTAGCTGAAGCGCATGGCTTCATTTCCAATATCAATGTTAACGGATTGCTATATAATGGATGGAATCCATCCATGCCTGATGCGAACCCCTTGGCTATCGGCTGGTCCAACACAGCCTTCGATCAAAGCTTTGTGAATCCGACTGGATATACGACCGAGGACATCATATGCCAACGCGGCGCCAAAAACGCCCATGCTCACGCTCTCATATCCGCTGGTGATCAGGTCCAAATCCAGTGGAACGGATGGCCGGTAGATCACAAAGGCCCCATTATGAACTACCTTGCCTCGTGCGGCGAAAACCAACCCTGCGAGGACGTTGACACGAACGATCTACGCTTCTTTAAGATTAGCGAGCTTGGGCTGATTGATGGAGCTGACATTGCGACGGGACCCGGGGGGCTTTGGGCTACCGATCTCCTGATCGCAAATAATCATTCCTGGATACTCGAGATTCCACCCATGATCAAACCGGGGTTCTACGTACTTCGTTCCGAGATCATCGCGCTGCATACTACGGGCGACGAGCGCGGTGCGCAGAATTACCCACAATGCTTCAATCTTCGCATCGCAGGGCAGGGTACGGTTTTACCCAGAGGAACTCCCGGGACGGAGCTGTACGACCCTGAAGACCCGAGCGTCCGCTTGAATATCTACGAAGGCATATCGACCTATGACATTCCCGGCCCGACGGTCATGAGCGGAGTGAAAGCGGGGACCATCCCACCGCTCAGCCATCCGGTGCCGACAGGTGCCGGTCCAGTATACACGGGGACGGAGACAACGCCCGTGGCTGCTACTGCCCAGACCACCACGGCCTCCTCGAGTGCGGTTTATTCTGCGCTTACCGCTAGACCTCGACCTTTCTACTGGAATCTGTAGTGCGCCGGGAATATCAAATCTGTTTATACCGCGCGTGTGGAGGCTTCATGTTAAGACTCTGTGCACTGCTTGTTTTTGTATATATATGCAGCGTTGGGAAAATAGGTCTTATTGGAGATTTAGATAGCCTTCAAGTGGCGACGGAATACGGCCTTCTGAACTTGAGAGTTTGATTTCCGAAATATCCCTCCATCTTTTATTGCGTCCTAGTAGTGGTTCCTAGTTGCAATGATATATTTCCAGTGCAAACTTCAGGCGACGATGACTAGGTAGGTATAAACGCACAATGAAGCAGTCGTAAGTGATCTCTTTGGCTGCCCCAAGACATCAACTCGGTAACTGATGGAGTGGCAATGTAAGCAAGTGACCGAGTTGGTGTCTTCGGGCAGCCAAAGAGATAAGTAGTGTACTTCACCTCCTATTTCGGCTTCAATGGGTGTTACCATAAATAGTATACCGAGCGGAGCGGGTCGGCAATACCACAAATCGCGACATTTCGGGTTGACTTGGTGGTCTCAATAAGGACTAAAATGTCGCGGATCGTGCTAGTGGCCCAATAAGCAGATAGTGGAATCCCGGGGATGCGGAGATGCCATCAAACCTTACCACCGCCTACGTCCGGTTGAGGGGTGACGCTAGGTAGATTGATTGACTCACCTCACCATACACTCATCAAAAAGAGACATCTCATTTCATTGAATTCATTCAACCTCATCAATAACTCCCATTTTGACTCGCGAGTCTATATTTCAAGCTGATACAAGATGGCCGAACCGTACATGATGTGGGTGGGAGGACAAGAGCGACCAGGGCGAGGTGAGCTGTAAGTCGCAGACCTCACCCCATCGCATGTCATAAACCCAAATGAAAGCAATGCCACTGGCTTTTATGAATGTATATCTAACCTGCCTGTCAACAGGATACCCATAGAAGATCCCGCAACAGGAAAGATCTTCGCCTAGTAAGAAACCCACCCCCTCTCAAACCGGATTAGGTAGTATCCTAAACCAGAATCCCCAGCTGTCACGCCGCCTCAGACGACGACGTGAACGACGCCATCGAGCTGGCCCAAGCAACATTCAAATCAGGCGTCTGGTCACGCGCATCACGACATCAACGCGCCGATGTTTTAGACAAATCAGCAAGCCTACTAGAAGCCCAAATGGCAGAGTTAATAGAGCTAGAAGTACGGCAAACAGGCCGAGCCATACGAGAAAGTAAGCACCCCCCCGCCACCCCCCCCAATTCACAAAAGCAACAAATCCACACAAAACAAGCAATCACTAACCCATCCCAAAGTGAAAGCCCAAGTCCCCTCTCTAACCCGCTGGCTAAAATACTACGCCGCCCTACTGCGAGTAGAAGAACGCCCCCTCCTCCCCACAACCGGCAAGCTACACAACTACATAGACAGACTCCCCATAGGCGTAGCAGCGCAAATAACCCCCTTCAACCACCCGCTGCTAATAGCCGTCAAGAAGCTAGCCCCAGCCCTAGCAGCCGGGAACTCCGTGATCATAAAACCAAGCGAGCTAACCCCCCTGACAACGCTGAAGCTCGGCGGGATATTCCAGGCCGCGGGGCTCCCGGACGGCGTGCTCAGCGTTCTGCCGGGATACGGCGCCGGAACGGGGAAAGCCCTCGTAAGCCACCCTCTCGTGCGCAAGGTCGACGTCACCGGCGGCACGGAAGCCGGGCGCGCGATCGGGGCGATCGCGGGCGGGAATCTGGCGCGGTACACGGCGGAGCTAGGGGGCAAAGCGCCGCTAGTAGTCTTCGCGAACGCAGACCTACACCTAGCCGTCAACGGGATCGCATTCGGGAGTTTCATCGCGAGCGGGCAGACGTGTATCGCCAGCACGCGCATCCTTGTCGAGAACAGCGTTTTCGATACCGTTTTGGGCCTTCTTACGGCTAAGACTGAGTTTATCGCTTCTCGTATGGGGTCGCCTGCGCATCCGGATTCTCTGATGGGGCCGTTGATCTCTGCGCGGCAGATGCGGAATGTGGAGGGGCTTGTCCACGAGGCGGTTTCTGGCGGTATGGCGAGGGTTGTGACGGGTGGGGAGAGGATGATGGGCACGAGCGCACTCGACGGAACGGATTTTTCAAAGGGGTATTTTTACGCCCCGACTATCCTAGTAGGCACGGCGAGCGGGAGTATCCAGAAGACGCAGATCTGGCGCAAGGAGGCGTTCGGGCCGGTGATTGTGCTGGCCGGGTTCGACGGCGAGGACGAGGCGGTTGCGCTGGCGAACGACAGTGAGTTCGGTCTTGGGGCGGGGATCTGGACGCAGGACCTGTCGCAGGCGTTCCGCGTGTCGGAGAGGATCGACGCGGGGATTACTTGGGTGAATACCCACCATCGCAACGATCCTAGTAGTCCCTGGGGCGGGAGCAAGTCGTCGAGCGGGCTTGGCGTTGAGAATGGTGTTGAGGCTTACCAGGCTTACACGATTGCCAAGAGCACTATTATTAACTATGCCTCGACGGAGGAGGCCCTGGGGACGGATGACTGGTTTAGAGAAACGCCTGGGAATGTGAGGTATGGGTAGTATCATCCGAGCAACACCTGGTACCGAACATCATCATGGGTGATTAAAATTAATGATTAATAAAAACTTCTAATTCGTTTGTTCCGAGTACGTCGTCTCCGACGACCCGCCAGACTCCCGC
Organism: Xylariaceae sp. X802; assembly: GCA_028637635.1. Classification (NCBI taxonomy): domain Eukaryota; kingdom Fungi; phylum Ascomycota; class Sordariomycetes; order Xylariales; family Xylariaceae; species Xylariaceae sp. X802. The sequence goes on along the minus strand of JAJFDH010000001.1, from coordinate 2,459,652 downwards.
TCCATATTCCGCAAAGCCCACCCGCACCTCACAAGCCAGAAGCAGGCCATAGGAGGCGTGAACAACAGCCCAAGCACAGCCCCCTGGACAAGCTTAAAGAGCTCCGGTGCCCACGTCGCCGAGAAGTACCAGTCCCAGTCCGCCCCGTGATGCCGCCCGACTATCGTGAGGAGCCCGACACACGCGCCGAAGATGAACGGGAAGGACACGACCACCAAGATCAGCGCCCGGATGACCTGCGACAATGTGAAGCGCAGCCAGTGCATCATGCTCCCGACCTCGTCCGTCTGCTGCCGCCGGTCTAGGAACATGTACCACCGGAGGAAGCGCCACCGCGGCTCGGGGATGAAGCCTATGGACTGCACCGCGCCCTTCCGCAGATCGAGGTTGACGCGGAGCGCCTCTATCAGCCAGGTCGCGAGGAACTGGATGAAGACCGTGACAGCCGCATCGCCAGCCAGCGTATTCGGGAACTGGAACAGCCGGATGGGGCTGCCCGTGGTTCCTTTATCATGGTATAAGGCTACAAAGCGGTGAGTTGAATCCGGCGTTTAAGACGGGTCAGAGGAAAGAGGCGAGTGCGTACCGTAGGCTATGGCGAAGTTGATGCCGCCAGAGATAATGGCGGAACCGACCCCGTCGAGGATGAATATGTAGAAGAACTGGTGGAGTGTGAGGTGGTTGCTCGGGGGGCGGAGGCGCTGCTGGTCGTCTTTGGGGCCGGGACTCGCCGTGTCTGCGCTCCGCCTGCCTTGCGCGGCCTCGAGGTCGGTGGCGACTTTCTCCGTGGGACCCCCTGATTCCAGGACGGGGTTTGCCGCCCAGGGCATGGTAAAGATACTGGCCGATCTGGTAAATATGTATGCTGTGTCTTGTTGTGCGAATGGTTCCAGGAACGTCTTAAGGTTTGGGTGCTACTCTCCCGGGTTGGTCGGACAACGGAAACGAGAAAGGGTGACGCGCGGAAGCGTTACTGTGCCTCCCTCCTCCACAACCCAGTCTTGCTTTCCAGCGCGTGATGTCTAATACTTGGACTTTGGGGTTTCGGCTCATGGTATATCAATATGTATATGGCTAGCAACAGGAAGGCGGTAACGGTGAGATCCGGAATCAAAGATCCGAAGTAAATACATGATGCGACGCGACGTCCCTGGTGTTTTTAAGGTATCTACGGACAGGCTGCAATATGAGTTGAAGTCAGGGGCAAATTAGAGAGCGAATGCCGACCCTTGTCGACTGGCCATATCACTGGCCCGCTTTTTCGGCCACCCGGAGATAGGGCTCGGCATGCGGACATCGCAACACGTGCACAGCATTAGAATCTCCAGAACAGCGTAGAATGATTACTCAATCATGGAGTATAGGGAAATTAGCTGAGGTGAGAATTGACAGTGTCGTTATCATTTGCACTGCGGGCACCAGGCATTGCTGGAATTGCGGCGGGCTCGGTTGCCTGGAGCGGAGCTCGGAAGGAGGTTCCGTAGAAAGGACTTGTAAAGACGGCTCGTAATGCGCCGTATCATGCTTGATGCCGTAGATGGCAGAACGGCCCTTGGGTGGAGGAGTATTAACCTAAAAAGCAATCTGCTGCCGTCCATTAGTAGCATCAAGAAATGATACAGTTTTCAGGTAGTCGTCCACGAAGGAGCCTTACATATATCGGACGCTCAGACCACCTGCCACGGATAGCTTCCGGAACTCCTGGCGCTGAAACCCGATTCGTTGACGTGTTGCGCTGTAGGCCACCGACAGCGCTCGGCCAATGATGGAATTCAGCGCATATCGGCGCCATTTCTTAGCGGTTAATAGGCAAGGTGGCCGACCAGAATTGACGGCCTATCTGGCAGGGTTGGTAGGGCGTGTGTGGTACGATGCCTACTTCGTCATAACACGCGGAATTGCATCATGAGCGTCACCCTGTTAGCTGACCAAACCCATAAGCCCGAATGTTTTCGCCGGCCTTAGGATCTTGGGGTTTTAATCATTCTCACTGCATCCTCTATGTTATAACCCTTTTTCTTGTCACCCCTCTACTCTACGATGCCACACGACGAAACACTCGGCCGTCCAGGGTCAAGGCACATCTAGGCCCTCTACCTGATCAGTACGGGCACAAACGTTCCCATACCACAGTCAGAATAATGCGCCGTAGGGAAGTGTTCTATCGTCTAATCGTCTAAGCTTCTATACGAGGTATCGATCATACATTACTTTTTTGGCGAGGCCTTCCAGGTCAAGCAGTCCGCATGATGTGTTCGTGTGCGACCGTGTATCCTCGGACACTTGCTGCGAGCTCAGCAGCATCTTTCTCATAACGTGGTGACGTGGTCTATCCGGATTAAAACGCAATTGCACGACGACAAACAAGCAATAATGGAATGGTCGGCACCGTCTAGGAATATGCACTAGATGCAGCGTCCGGTCAATCCGCAACAATTACAAACGATGTAAGAAATACCGGGATCATGGCCGTCCCAGCAGTCTCGTGCCGATACTTTTTGTCTCTCATTTACTTCCCTCCACCAATCACATGACGCAGTGGGCTCAGTCTTCGGTTTCTGTGGGATGCGCAACAATCTCGCTGTCGGCCGGCGGAAATCTCGACAGTAAGAGTATCAAAACTCCGAGAACGGCAACAACCTAAAGATACTGAGTGACACGAAACAACGATGACAAGGTCGATGTTCAAACTTACGGCATTGCAAAAGAAGGTCATGTACGGCCTCCCCATGTCGGTGAATGTTGAGAAAATAAATCCAAACAGCCCCATTGTGCTCAGGCTTGCCGCGTGCTCAACGAGGGTCATCGCTTGCAGGGCATCGGCTTTGCGGTTGGAGGGCACCATTTCCGTCAGTACTCCTTTGGCAGCAGGCGCCGATCCTGATGCCAGTGGAAGCAAGCAACCAACTAGGTAACACGCTCAATTAATGACCGTTCGAATAAGTGCCATCAGCTGGGGGAAAACATACCGAGATACATATGCCAGCCTGTGGTAGCAAACGCCGCGGACGCTGTGATTATCCCATCTAGCAGGAGACTCCACCTTAAGAAGAAAAGGTCGAACCCGGCGCCTTCTGTTTTCTCGGAAGTTCCTGGCGATTTTGTTGGCTCTTCCAGGCCATCTACACTCTCTGTGACGGTGTCGGCACCGCGCGGTTCCTCGAGCAAGGGGGAATCGGACGGTGTATCTGGCAGCGATTTACCCGCCTTTTCAAACCTTACAAACACCTTTCGCCCGTACGAGATAATGCGTGGGAACACGAACATGAGAAATAGCCCTCGCACCAGGAAGTTCATGGATATGAGCATGCTGTTGTTTGTCGATGTAAACCCAAATGCAGACATGGAGTACATTTGGATCAAGGTCGGTGCATAACCCGTTGCAAGGACTCCGGCAAAAATACCAAGCGCTAGGAATACGATTCCATAATGCTTAACGATTCGCCCGTTACCTAACCTCATCCGCTGGGGTTCTAGAATCTCCAATGGGCCCAAGAAGCCCGAGAGTCCCGGCGCTTTCGATCGACTATCATCCGAGGAGAGGGTCTTTGGATCGATGTAGACTATAAAGATCAACACGTATGCGGTGCACAACAAGAAGCTAGCACAGGCAAGCTCAAAGGGTTTCTCAATGCCGGCCTTTTCCGCGAGGGCGCCACCCACGATAAAACCTAGGGAAATGCCCATCATGATAATACCCTGGAGCCTGCCAAACATGGCTGTTCGACCCGCCTGCTCTGTGATCTCAGAGACTATCGTATTCAAAATAAGGATGTAGCCAGCGGGTCCTCCCCAGACACTGGTCAGCTGACTCAGTTGCATTATGATCGTTCCAGTACGGGCGCCTATGAACAAGGCCATGATCTGTATAACGACGCGAATGGCAGGGAAGAAGGTTTGAATGGCAAGCGCCCTCTTCGGTCCGTATTTCCTCATCTCCCAGCCGGCGACAAAGAGGTTCGTGATTCCGCAACAGACAGTCGCGGATCCCATGATGGCAACCTGGGTAGCGGCGGCGGCATCAATCTCCTTGCGGGCACAGCGGTCACCAAGTCCGTCGAACGGCGGCGCATGCTTGTAAAATTCCTCGCACGCCATTACATGGAAGGTATAGAGCAAGCTGCGATGAGTCAGGACGAAATCGGCCGATGAAGAAACGCGCGCGGATCATCGGACTTACGGCGTTTGCGTGTAGCTAAATGAAATGGAAATGATAAAGGCGCTCAAGAGGACCGCCGTTGCCGGTGAGAAGAATGACGCCTTTGGCTTCGCCTTGGTCGCCTCATTTCCCACCTCGCCCAAGAGGGGCGTCGTCTCATCGTTGGCAGCCATCGGAGTTTCCTGGCGCCTCGTCAAACGGCAGAGCAAGAGGAAAGGCGATCAATCGGTTCGTTGCTTCCGGAAGTCGGTACGTAATCCTTGCGAGTGTCTCGCGGAACTCCCAACGAGGCCTGTTCCCCCAAACGCGGCGCAGACGGTTGCTACAGTAAAAGAACTTTACCGGTATTTGATGCCTAAAGAATAATACCGCACAAACCGGGGGATCCGACGCGAATGGAATCGTCTCGCTATCCCTGTTCGAGCAGGTCACTGACTTGGTTTTTACTTTTGGGCGTCACGCTTGCGGCTAGGCAGTGGGCATCATGACATAACCCGTACGAGTCGTGGGTGTCTGCCTTAGGCAGGTTCTCTAGGTAATAACCGCAGTGCCAGCAACAGGTCGTCCCAGCTGTGAGGATGCGAATTTGGCGAAGCTTCGCGATCCCTCGGCTAACGATGTCCGTAATCAGCTTGGGCAATCTTTTCGGCACTCCTCATTGGCTCGTAAAAGAACGAGAGTAACGGTATGACATCCGCTTTTGTACTTTTGTATATCCAGTATTTCCCGCCGCAAACATGCAGTCCTCACGCGTAATATTCTGATAAGGATGACTTGGCTACCTGGGTTAAAATTTGTAGGTACACCTGCTGCACCTGTTGTCCGCTAACTTTCAGAGTTACTCCGAAGTGGTACCTGCACCACATATCTAATTGACTGCGCGGTAACTACATACATTCTTCCATGGTTGGGCAAAATCCGGGCCGACGCCGTTGAGAATCTCATTCTTGAGCCAATGAAGGCACCGAGAAGTTATGTCCCCTGAAGGCATGCACCCGTATCAATTGTCTTCTCCAAATCAAGAGGTACGGTAAGTCAAGTCAAATCTATTCTCCACTGCATACCGGTACACTACCTACCTTCAAGCTAGCCTCAAAGTAGAGAGGTTCGGCTAGTGATAGTAGCCCGCAAATAGCCGCAATGTGATCCTCAAAATAGTTTCTCGCCGCCTTTCCTGCTGCGCTCAAACCACCCATGCCTCAGCACTTCATCGATACCGATACGATCCTTCGGGTCGTTCTTCAGCATCTTCCCCAACAGGTCGGCGAGAAGGTCGACTTCCGTAGCTTGCAGGCGGTACGAGAACTTCGTCATGCCATCATTCTGGTCGACGCATTCCACTTGATCGCGGAGATCACGTTCGACGACAAACGTTTTCGCTCTCTTTGGATTCGGCTGCGCGCCTCCTGCTCGCCGTCTTTTGCCACTGCTGCCCGCGAGATCGTCTGTATCCTGATACGCATCTTCAGCTGGTTGTGTGCCTAGTTTGGGATTCCACGCGCCGTTTAACCGTCGGAGCACTTCGTCGTCGATACCTGAGAGAACATCCGATCTATCATATACTTCATTGCTGCGATCTTCTGTGCATTGGTACCACTGTCGCTCCTTGCCTAAGTCTTCATGAAGGAGTGACTTGAAGCCCGTGAGCCGTTTTCGCTGCTCCTGGAACTTCATCCATACGTTCCAGTCCTTCGGCAGTTTAAGACGGAGGTACCTTTTACGGTCTTGGTCGTCCTGGAGCAGCTGTCTCTGCCGGATTGCGCGTGGCGTCTCTTCTTCGCCTAGTAATAATGCTAGGGCCTCGCTGCGATGTTGTCCCCATTCTACTGGATAGGCGCCAGCTTCTTTGTCCCAGCGTCCCCCCAACTGTCGTCGAGGCGGAGCTGGTGGCTTCTGGGCTATTACATTGGCTGTGAAAACCGGAACAGCGGAATCCGTGGCGAGAGACTCCCCGATCGCGTTCCAGTACTCCCGTGGGAAAGGCCCGTAGGCCCAGGCGAGCCACGAGACAATGCTAGATTCCGAGGGTAGACGCGCCAAAAGCAGCTTGGTCGTCCTCACGAGGTGGATCGTGCTTGCAAGGGACCAGATGTCGCTGCTGAAGCCGGATGACTTCTTCAGAAAACGGATCTCGGGGGCCGCGTATTGGGGATCGACCACTCGTGCCTCGACGGCGTCGCCTTGGCGATGTGACGAGGAGAAGTTGTCGATGGCTATTTGCCCTGTGCGATACTTCGCCTCCAATTGACTTGTTCTAGTCGACTCAACCAGGTAATTTGGTCTGCTGTTATTGTTTCCCCCTTCTGAGTCGCTTAAATTCCAGATTTTAGGTTTCCCGAGGAGGTCGTAGATGTTACTCTCGCCCATTCTACTGAAGTCGAGTTGTAATCTCATATGATCAGGACGAAAATCTAAAAATATCGTTAGTCCCAGGCTGCGGGTAGGAAGGAATTAACGCGAACTAGCTCATGATCTCTCACCTCCGTGGCATATTTTCTTATCGTGTAGGTACTTGAGACTCTGCGATGCCTGAAAGCAGAGATCAATGAGAATGTCCGGGGTGTCGAGATCCATGTCTTTTATGGTGTAGCTTATCGCCGGCCCGAGGACCTCTACAACCAAGCAGAGGTGACGACCGTTCGGGCCGTCGATCCAGAAATGTTCGTCAATCGTGAAGATGCGATTGGATCGCAGTTCCTGCCGATCGATGCCGTCGAACAGGCGCAGTGCAGCTATTTCGGGGTGCGAGTCGCTGGATTTCTTGGCTTGGAACACCTTGACAGCTACTCGATTCCCACTCGCGCGGTCGAGGCAGAGCCAGATGGTGCAGGCATCGGTGTATCCGAGCTTGTGATGGACCTCGAACCGTTCGTCGGGACCCATGCGGTCGCCGATGTGTATCGGGTGAAAACCGCCTGCGACGTATCCTGCGACATCTTCCACGCGGGCATACCGGGGCAATTCACCCTGCGGCGACCATGGAGACCCGACGTCGGAGCTATAACTCATCTTCAGGCTCTTCCGAGGGTCTTTAGTTGAATTTCGCTCTTGAGAAGATGGCTTCTTGGATTACGCGAGTGTGATGTGAATGAAACTCAAAGCCCGTCCATGCGAGCTCGAAATGATGTCCCTCACCGCTATCCGTGCTCCGCAACCGGTTTGAGCTGCTGTGGTCTTTTCTTTGTTCCCTTGTTTGAGACAAAAGACGTATAAACGCCAAGCTACAAAGGATTGATACTTACTACTAGGGTGTTGACGGCACAAGATCTGAGGACTATTCCCGATAACTCTATAACCCTTTCAGTGCTGAGATTACGGAGGGTCGTTCATAAACGGTGGTAAACAAACCACACCAGATCTATAATTGCGTTGAAAGAGCTGACTCTAAGAACGATGCGGGATAGCAGACAACAAGGCGTTGTGTCCTGCAATAGCGAACAATGATATACATGAGAAAGAATGGCGTTCTTTAATCTCGTCTATAGCTCCAAAGACTCAACGAACAGGTTGATATAAAACCGAGGAACAGTATGACTTCTAGAAGATGGATAGGTATACGCAAGCAACAAGCAAATAAAACACTTTCTTTCAAACGCAGTATATAGCAAGACACAACGAAAATGCCAGGCGACTGGAACGTATGGCGACAGGGCGACTGCTTACCCCCAGCAAACGAGCTCTGCAAAGACGACCGCGAAGAGCGCCAATACGACTTCGCGCTATCCGACCCGAACCGCTGTTTCGGCCGCGGCACAAAGGACGACCCGCTGGTCATCTGGATGAACGGGCCCCGGGACATGGACAGGGACGCCATCTGGGCACACAACAACTTCGCCAAGGCGATCGCGAAGCTGCTGGGGCTAACACACACATGGATGATCCGCGGCGCGCACAACGTGCAGTACGCGCGCGACAAAGACGGCAAGCGGATCGAGATCTCGCCGAACCGGTATCTCCTCCGCCAGGCGGACATGCACATAACCCTGCGGCTGGGCACGGGGCTCTACGACTGCCGGCTCTCGGCGCACGCGTACGTCTCCCTCGGCGAGAGCGGGTCGCCGGAGCGGTACATGGACGAGCTGGCGCGGCGGTTCCGCGAGCACGGCGGCGACGTGCAGATCGACTTCTGGCGCTGGGGCCCGCGGTGGCGGCGGCGCTTCCTGCCGCGCCGCGGGCTGGAACTGGGCTGTAATTGGGAGGTGTATGCTAATGTTGGGCCTTACTTAGATACGTACCGCCCGGACCGCGGGCGGACGCGGGACACGTATACGCCGCGCGACCCGGACACGCCGCCGCGGGATGAGGGCGAGTGGGATGTGTTTGAGGGGGCTATGACGCCGGAGCTGGCGGCGCTTGTGCGGCGGTGCCATGCTGCGTATGAGGTTTATAAGGCGCTGCATGAGGAGCTGGTTGGTCTGGAGGACCCGCCTGATGCGCGGTTGCGGGAGCTGCATGCTATGCGGGAGCAGATTGTTACTATGAAGCGCGAGGTGTATCGCGAGGCTAAGGGGTTTGTTGAGTAAGGGTTGCTGGCTCATCTGGCCGGTCTCTAGGTAAGTGGTTGATTTGTTTTGGGGTTCGATGTTGAGCTGGTTCTTGACGTTGCTGGCTCTTTGTTGAATTGAATTGTCGTTCGTACATTTCTCGGTTTCGTATTCCTTTCTCACGCTTGCCTGAGAATGATTGAGTGTGTGCTTTCTGTAGGTTCATTTCTGGGGTTTGAATCTCGTGTTTTATGAGAAAGGTACCGCTTCCTCTTACTTGAGGCTTATTAGAGGGATTGCGATATGTGTTGTGAGAGAAATCAGGATCGTGAAGTCACTTGTATGAGTGTTGGGGCGATTTGGTCCACAGTATTGGATACAGTGCATATTTATACATTCATACTTCCACACTGTACGAAGGTCCGCGACAGCCTGAAGGGACGACACAGTATTTATGGGGAAGCTGCACACGGCGCTTAGTGGCTGGATTGCTATACCTATAGTGACACTGGGGGATCATTCCGCTGCAATTCTGGTGGCTTTAGGGGCTCATAGCGCCCCAGCATCAGCAATTGCGCTGAGGTGACCAAATGAAGTTCGCACGGTGTTCTAAGCTGTAACTTAAGAGGCCTGGCTGCCTGGACCGGGTCTTTGTCGCCAACCTTCGTTTTCCGTACCTTCGAACAAATTCATCGCGAGGTTAGTTATCGCGAAATAAGAGTGAACGTAAACAACGCGCCAACACTGACAGGTATTCATTCATCTGGTCGGTTCGAAAAACATATACTGGCACTACCATACGACCATGCCCCTACGTATCTGCCTATATTCTACGGCTCCAGTTCCACACAAGTTCCATAATACCATCACGAGCATACATTCGCAATGTCGACGTTTAAAGGGGTAGTATCTGAATTCCCAGAAATAAGAGGTAAGTAGTCACTAAAACGATGAATACGACCTACCTAACAGAACCACAACATATAGTCGATTTCTTCCGTCGACAGCCCGAACTCCCACCGCCCCTGGCATGTTTCCTAAGCCACGTCCACAGCGACCATCTAGCAGGCCTAGAAACCTTCAATGGGTCCTTGTAAGCATTTCCAATCCCGTGCATGTTCCAAACTAACCAGTGGGATGAAAAAGTATATATTGTTCCGCCGCGACGAAGGAGATCCTGCTCCGTCTCGAGAAGTCCGCTGTGCGCTTGAACTATGCCAGGGGCATATTAGAAAACCCGGGGTTACAAACGTATAAACATCTCGAGAGGCATCTGAAGCCGATTCCTCTTGACACCCCTGCTACTATAGAACTCTACCCCGGGCGTTCTATACGTGTCACACTCCTAGACGCTAACCATTGCGTCGGAGCCGTCATGTTTTGTGAGTGAGCATCGGCCGAGTAGTATTACTCTAGCTAACTCTTACCGGCAGTATTCGAAGGCGATGGGAAAGCCGTGCTTTACACCGGGGATATCAGGTGCGAGCCGCGCTTCGTGAATTCCATCACTCAAAACCCGAATATGATTGAGTACTCGTCAGGCTGGAAGACGCTTGACCGTATCTATTTAGACACCTCTATTCTGGAAAGTAATCCCCTGCAGACCAAGGCGGAAGGGCTGCGAGAATTATTAAAGAAATTGCAGGCTTATCCTGAAGATACTGTCTTTTATTTCCAGGCCTGGACGTATGGGTAAGTGTATCGGACCTCTTCATGTGAATAGTCTGACATGATGTATAGGTACGAGGAGGTCTGGATCGCGTTATCTAAAGCGTTGGGGTCAAAGGTAAGTGGCTCCTCTCGCTCGTGAGCAATCCCTTACGATTTACAAGATCCACGTCGATGAATACAAAATGCGGGTTTTTGAATCCCTGGCCATTAAGTCAAAAGACAACCGTTGGGCTTCGCAAACACATCTATCGAAAGAAGCCGCGGCATTGGTCGGCTTCACGTGCGGGAACAGTCGACACGAAGGATGTTTAACACGAGATGAAAATGTCAGAATCCACAGCTGCGAGCGAGGTACGGGCTGTACTGCAATGGCGACGAAGCCAATGGTCCGGATATGCCCCATAGTCACACACCTCCTAGACGGACGAGACATGCTAGAAGTCGGTATAGGCGGTGGAGGCGAGGATCTAACACAAACAACAACACTAACACCAGATGATATCTCAGGAATACTGCAACTGTAAGTCTCGATCGAAACCCCTTAAAGTCAGACCTAAACAATGATAGTCTATCCACCAGCGGAGCACCGCCCGAAAAGCTCCAACCGCATATCCAAATGATGGAAAAAGCGCTAAGCAGCGGCCGAGATATAAACCTAGTAATAGACTCCGAAAGTGAAGCAGAAGAAGGAGTCCCCAAATTACTAGAGTCGTTATTCCGGAAAGTAGAAACAATGCGCAACCCCATAAAACAGCAGTCCGAACCTCCGGGGGCAACACTCCCCACCGTGATCAACTTCCCCTACGCGCGCCATTCCTCGCTCCCCGAACTCCGGGACTTCGTCACCGCGTTTAAACCCCGCGATATCATACCCTGCACCTTCGACGACGAGCACTGGCTGCAAAAAGGGTGGTCTATCGCTGGTTTATTCGGCGACTGCTGTTCCGGCACCGAGCACGAGTACGACGCGATACTAAACCGCAAAGCAGAGGAACAAGCAGCGCAAAACGAGGGCCGGAGTCAAGACTCCCAACAGACGACAACTTCCGAATCAAGCATACCACAGCCAGATTCCCAGAGCGAAGCATCCCTCCCGCAGACAAACGGCCACAAACGCCGGTATACTGGCATCACGAACCCGGAAAGCGAGCCGGATTTACAGGGCGAGTCGGAGATTTCTGACCAGACGTACGCGGCTCGGCGGCAGGCGTATGATATCGCGAGCGCGAATCTGGATGGGGGACCTTGGGGGACTATTGGGCTTATATCTACTACTGATAATCATACTACTCTTGAGGAGGAGCTTGGTCACTAGGGGTCTTGACATCTGTTTGCTTGTGGGGGATAATTGTGAGTGCTATGACTTTTTGGGGGGCAATGGTTTTCTTGAGAGCTGTTCTATGGGACTACACGACAGAATCGGGGATGCTGTCATATCATGGTATTAAGATGCTGGTCATTCTCGTACTAGCTAGCCACCCCCTATCCCCAGCCTGCTGGGTTAGTCTAATGCCCGTCGAGGGGACTCAATACCAATTCTATTCGAAACGCTATGCCATGTGGAATGTCATGAAAGCGACGAAGCAACCAAGTACAACAAAACAGCAAAACAACCAAAAACAAACCCCCCTACAAAACCACCTTCTCAACCTTAACAAACAAAACCCCATCCGTAACCCGCCCCTTAGTATCCCGCAAATGCACAAACCGATACCCGCACCGCAACCGATCAAGCCGAACACAAGCCCAGCCAGCAACATCATCCCCCCAAATCTCATCGTCCTTAACCAGGAACCGCACAAACGACAACTCCGGCACAACCCCGCCAATCCCCTCAAACAAAAGCGCCTCGCCTTTGAAATCCGGATTCACCCCTTTCTGCGTGCGCGTGCGCGCCTTATACTCCCCCTCCTTAGCCTCGCGCGCGTGTCCCGCCGGCGGCTCCGCGTGCACTTCCACCCGCACGTAAGGCCGGAACCCGCTCGCCTTGTCGTCCTTGTGCGGAAGCGGCAGGTTCTGCGCGGCTAGGACGCTGATCTTCAGGTCTAGCGTGTGGTGCTGGATCGCTTCTGCTTCTGCTTTGCTCCCGCGGTAGCCTGGGGGTTTGAGCACGTAGCCGCCTGTTCCGGCGAACATGCTTTCGTTTAGCATCATGCCTTCGTCCCATTTTTGCCAGTTTAGGGCTACTATTTGCACGCCTTTACGCCACTTTTTTCCTGTTGTTAGTTTTTTGCTTTTTTGGGTTTGGTCTGGGGTTGAGATAGGGGGTGGTCTGAACTTGATACGCTCGTCGCGAATTGTGAGTGTTTCTTGGGGAAAGGGGACGGGAGAATAATAGGTTGAATAGGTGATGTAGTTCCGAAGAAAGGGCACACTTACGAAAACAGGCGGATCCAGGTTCGACGACTGGATGCGTATTCCTGAGGGGTAGGCCCTCATCATATACTGCCTATTATGCTCAAACAACAGCGTTGCATTCTTCTCGTACATCTCCTCCACCCCGCCCTCCGACAACGAAAATATATGCGTCGGCATCGACGCTTCCGGTTGCGTTAGCGACTTAAACGATACGCCTCGGATATAGATCCCCAGCGCAGACAGCGCCGCGATGGTCTTGGAATGCTTCTTGGCCGTCTTCGCCTTGGCATCCCCGGAGGCTAGGGCGTCCTGGACCTCCTCGGCGTCGACGGCAGAAGGCGTCGTGTCGGGCGGGACGTACTTGACCTTGACCAGGATCTTCCGGCGCAGATCGCCGGGTGCTGGGAGGACCTTGGCGTCTTCTGTGGGCTTGGGGAGAAGATACCCAGCCCACGTTTCCTGCATGATCTGAACCATGACCTCCTGCTGTTGAATGCAGCAGTGAACCTCCAGACTGACGATCACCGGCAGGTCGGAGACAGCAAACGCGTTATCTCGGATCGCCTCGCAAACAGCTCGGAAAGAGACCTCTTTCGTAAGAGTGTATCCGTGCAAGACTCTAGGCTCGACCACCGAAGTCTTGGAGGAAGAGGTAGGCGTCTTCCGTAACGCGGCCGTGGTATTGACTGCGACGCCATCGCTTTCGGCTTTCGATTTGCCCCCAAGCGACACCTTCTCCAGCCGACTGATTAGCGAGAATCTCGATGTGATCCTCTCTTTCCTGCCCTGCCTCTTGATGGCCTTCTTCTCCTTCGCACCCTCGCTGTCGCTAGAGTCATCACTGCTGTCAGAGTCCGACCCAGAAGTCGACTCATCGCCGTCCCACACGTCTATCTCGACGCAGCGACAGCCCCGCAGCAGCACGTTCTTGTAAGCGTCTGCGTCCGAGTCGCTGTTCAGCTGGTTTCCGGTCAGGTACGTGTTGTGACTAGAGCTGATGTAATAGCTAGACAGCGGGTAGGAGAGATCCGCCTCCGGGGGCGGCGCCATGGCGTTTGCCGATGCAGACGTCATATAAGAGAAGAACCCCTCAAAATCAAGCTCGCCGTTGGCGTCAGCGAAGCGGACGTCACTGGCGGCATCAAGCGCCCCATCAGCTTGGCGATGGTGCAGGAAGGTGACGATCTGGTCTTGTTTCCATTTCTTCGTGACCGGGTCTGCGTGCTCGTTGAAGACCTTCTCGACATAGTGCCTCACTGGGGGGATAATTTCCGACACGGCGAAGGGGTAACTGGCGTGTTCGCTGACGCCGGCCGCCTCGGCAGATGATGTCGTCGCCATGCTGAATAAAACTGGATACGAAAAGTCTTGTATAGTACTAGTCCTTTTCTAAATCGGAACAGGTGTTTGCAAGATACCTAGGTAGGTACAAGCCTAGCCCGTAAGAAGACAAATAACAACGAAAAGGCCGCTGCCCATCAGGCATGAATAGGTAATCAACTGACACGATCGGCAATGCCCAGAATTGTGACAGGCGCGATAGGTGATCAAGTCACCACAGAAACGTCACGAAGGCGAATCAAAACAAACCTCTCACTAAAACGTGAATAAGCGTGAAACGCGCATGAAACCACAAATCGACAATCGGGATTATTCTCGTCCCGTCGCGAGCCTGAGGGATTCCACTCAACTACTAACACCGACAATTCGATTAGCTACCCCGCTTGAATCATACTGTCCATCGTGTTACCCGTTCCATCATGGTTGCTGTTGTCCCTCTATTCAACTAATTATTACTATTTATATACCGAGTCTTTTAGTTTCTTATTGTGTGTTTTAATCTGACTGGTTAGGTAGTATGTGCTGGCATCTACGTCTTGAGTGAGATGCCAGAGAGTCGAGATGGCGACACGAATATACAGTAGTGTAGAGTATCCAGTTAGGACGCTAATATGTATAAGTTGGGCCCACGCATGATTGTCCAGACCAGGTCCTGAACGACTTAGGTAGTGCCTAGATGCCGCCGCACGTCGTCGTAGCCGCATGCCGCATGCCAGCTATATCATGGGGAGAAGGATTTGGTCAATTGATGGCCAGGTGAAAGTCCAGCAATGCAGAAAAGCGGACTACCTAGACAGCGGATTCTGTCCTAGTTGCGGCTTGCTCCCGATCTGTTCAATCAAGGAACCTCAAAAGCGCAGATCACAAGCTCGCTAGATAGATATCTAGCCACATGTAAGACCCCGAAGGATCTTATACTGAGCATAACTGACTAGCCCAAAATACAAACCACATCCTATGACGCACCGAAAGGCGGGCTGCTATACGGCTCTTCCAGAGCCACACGGATTCCGGGACGCCCGCAAGACCAAACCGAGGCCCGGGACCACCGATTACTACTTCCGGCTTCAAACGGCTCGGACAGCCCTCTGCCCGTAGCCCGGGTCGTCAACCCAATGATGGGACAGTAGTCCGTAATTCGATAATCCTTCAAGTCGGTCCGCAAGCGACCAGAAAAAGTCGGAAGTTTGCTGTTGAACTAGCCCAGTCATACAAACAAGTACGTTAATACCTATAACGGATACGGTGGGCCGAGTCGTTCGAGGTAAGGTAATAATAGGCCACTTGCAGCCCAGATACACGTACAAACTCCAGTATTCCGCCGAAGGCGATCCCTAAGGTAGGGGCAAACATCGTCGGGTAAGGCATCAGGGGCAAAATCCCAGGGCACTGTCACCAGGACATAGAAATTCGGCAGCACTACGGAGACTTGTGCTTGAACAGGCTTGCATGTCGGTTGGAGACGGTTTCGAAGAGATGGGGACGGCCGGTTCGCTTCGGTCTTCGCTTAACGATGTGACAGACGTCTATAGTACTGTAAGCGCTAACTAGCGTTCGTTTGCTGAAAGCGCCGACCCTCGTTTGCAGCCCGATTGTTTGGATATCTTAGGACGAAGAAGGTGAATGGTTACTGTGAGCACGAGATATGAAAAGGTGATTGTTGGGGCACGAACATTTCAATTCGGACTCCATGTTACGAGGGTTCCGTTGGTGGCTGGTGGTGGCTGAGCCTATTCGTGTCCGTGCGGCCCAGACTGGTTGTATCCCCGCAAATGACAAGTCACGAAGCCCGCCGATTTCCGCACTGATCACGCGATAGGCACGGATCAACCGGAGCAGAAACCGGAGATAACTCATGTGGAGCGTCTGACGTAACTACGGAATGTGTTTTCTCCCCGGCAGAAGTCCCCGGATCACCAATTCTCGTGCAGGATCGCATTTGTCAGGACTCATCCCGAGACTCCGTGATAATGTGTTACACCGATCGATTGCTTCATAGTCAATGCCGAGATAGTGTTCGTGTAGGTAGGTACCTATTGTATTGTATTGTATCGTAATTATAGTTAATTAAAGGATTGTGAAGATTTCCGAGTGCCGATTCTATCCCATCCCATCCCATCCATAAACCTGATTCCCCGACCCATAATTCTAAAATAAGACAATATAACCGACGTGATTATCATTAATGAAAGTGATGCCCTCCCAATTATTCCTCCCATTTAACTCCCGCGCAATTCCCGAAGTCCCATCATCAAACGCCCCGCGAATCGCACGATTCATCTCATTAAGCCAAGCTAATCTCCCGACTCCCCATATCTAGCCCCCCATGAATCCCGATGATGGATCCCCCTAAGCCGAGAGAGTCGAGACAGGGTAGCTCCTGTCGGGGCTGACGAAATGGTTGTCCTCAAGCTCGGCGTCGGTGTAGGCGGGCCAAGCGATGTTCCCGGTGGAGTCATCGTGGACCGCGAGGGTCGTGAAGCCGTTGCCAGCCCCGAATTGGCCGCTCCAGCCAGTCGTGACGCTGAAACGGGAGCACTTGGCAGCCGTTGTGAGGCTGGCTTGGCTGGCTGGCTCGCCTTCGACACGGAAGGCGCATGAAACGGGTTGTCCGCCGTTGTTCTGGTTGATGTCGAAGTACCACGTGCAGACGGAGTCATCGGCGCTGCACAAGCGGTGGACCTTCTCGAATGTCCAGTTGGGGACAGCGACTGGCGCGGCGAAGACAGCGCTCGCGGAGAGGATGGCAGTGATGGCGGCGGTGGTGAACTGCATTTTGATAGATGATTTGTGGTTGTTTGTGGTTGTTGTGATTGTGAATTTGTTTGGATGACTTGTATACCGCTAGGCAGAGCTGGTCAGAGCTGGCGAGTTGATATGAAGTGTAGATAGATGTAGAAGCGGGCTTGAGATGCGAGTGTGAGTGTGAGTGTGAGTGTGATGATGTCGAGAAGTAATGTCGGAAAACCGTTCCACGGCTGGCAGTTTATATAGAAGTCAACCGATCGTGAGATTTCGACTTGGTCTCATACGACATGATGTCCCCGGACCAGGCTTCCCACATCATATCCAATCCCGAACGGTTAGTCTTGCGGGGCATTATCGACAAATGCCCTACGAGCCTCGCTATGCAGTATCACCAACAGAAAAAGTCATAGTCCTAGCCTCCGCCTACCTCGTAATAATTTTTAGTTAAAAAACGGCTGCGGTACCGGTAATAACACACGAGCCCTTTACGCCACGTTGCGCGCTTACTGAGTCCGTGTGTTGGTTGGACTTCAGCTCGTATTCTCTGGAGCAGAACTGTAGCGAGATGCCAAGCCGGTAACAACACGACGGGCGGTGAGCCGGTTGCCCCCGTTGAACAGCATACCGGTACGTCAGTAGCCGCAGTAGTGGGGAGAAAGCTCTCTATTTCTTCCCACATCGCTGCGAGCTTGTGCATAGGACTTCGTAAAGTACAGCCCCGCCCCCGTTGTATACTAGGTAAGCCTGACTTAGCAACGTTGCATTGCACCGGGGTTCTCAAATCAGCGAATACCTATCGGCAAATTCTCCTCGGGAGAGTTGGGGACGGTCTCACGGATCTTTCAGCTGCGATGCAATGGACATCACGATTGGATCGACTAGATCGAATATAGGTTCCTATGTACAGCATACAATGGGATGATATGATACCTGCGTGGTAAGGAATCAATGAGGTGAGTGTATCGAGAGAAGATGATCGTCGAAAGAGTGTGGCCCGGCTACGATTACCCCTGCTCTACGCATGCAAGCTAGCTGCACAGCCACAGGGCTGCAGCCAGTTGTCTGCGCTAACCATGTTCCCCAAATGGACTAGACTAGATAGTTCAAATAGTTAGCTAATGCAGTCCCTCAACCGATCACTCCACTAAGCTTCGCTGTGCATCCACTGGAGCTTAGTGCCCATCGTGTGATTCAGCGAGCTACAGTGGAAATAATCCGCGCTAGTACAGATGCAGCAGAGCAGGATCAATAACCAACGCCTGTCCAGTCTCTACACTTACCGTTACCCAGTACTCATGCAAATACCCTCATTCTCGGAGTGAAGTCATATCCATATCTCTCATTATCGTACAATCTAGTCCGTGCCATCCCGCTCGATTGTCTACGAACTCGAGTCTCACATTCGGTGTCCATCATCCGCTCCACACAAGCCCATATCCAACGTCCCGACTAGGCATGACACCGAGGTCCATACGTGAGCATGAAGTGGCCAACTTGGATGGAAGTTAGGACAATACAGGCATCTACCCATACTTTACGCAGAGCCAACACATGCTCCATCTGCTGTTAGCAGTGTTGTCGATCTGATAGACCGCAGACGTGTCAGGCGGGCCCCGACCAACTGGTTCAAGCGACCAAGTCTGAGCCTCGCTCAGCCGCGCAGGCTGTTGGTGTACACCTCATTCACAACTCGCCGAAGCCAACATGCATGAAGATAATTATAATCCAATATCAAATAAACCCGGCAGCGTGAGAAGGACACCTAGGTAATACGAGAGTGAGGTTCTCATCCCTGTCGGCCACCAACAAAGGCGCATCGAGAAGCGGCGCATCCTAGGTTACATGCTGGCTCCATTAGCCCTTCGTCATCTGCTCTCAATGCCAGAACCAGAGCGCCAGCAGCGTCACCAGCGAGACGACCTCCCACTCGTCCCCGAACGAATTGAGGAATCGAAAGGCCATGCAGCGCGACATCCGACGGCGAGACCGAGCAGCAATAGCAACAATCTGCCTGCGATCGCTAGTTCTGGGCCCGTAAGCCGACTTAGCAGACTGCATCAGCCGGACCAGCTTGTACCCGCGGCCAGATAATCCCAGGCCTTTGATCCTCGCGTGATGGCTCCTCCTCCATCCGAACGTCTCCTCGTGACCGCGGACCTTCATCGTGAAGACGTACTTGTTCTTCCTCCCGCTCTGCTTCCGGTGCACCTTGACTCGTCCGTGCATGCTTGACCCGGAAGACCGGCGGGGCAGCTCGATCCACGCCTCTTGAAACGATATCGCTCTGTACGTTGCCCAGATCGATGACCAAGGGTTGGGTCCGCCGTGTAGGTCCAGTCGCGGCAGAAATGGCCAGCATCGCCGATGCTTTACACGATATAACCGCGTGTGCGTGTCGGCCCCAGCGTATGCAATGCCCGGGATGCTCTTGCATACCACTACCTCGCCCCCTGAGGCCATACGTGAGATGTCGGCATAATTTCCGGTGGGAGTCCTCGGCCATTCGGTTTCGGTAAGGTCCCGGCGGCGCGTTTTCGCTGCGGTCCCGTCCAGCCAGACGGTCTTGGTAGCCGGGGTTTGGGGTGACATGTTGTTTGATTTATGTTTATTATCTCTTAAACTCGGAGGTTGGATTCTGGTGATAAGGGTTCCGTACGACGAGAGGGGACTTGGACTTGAAGAATCTATATCGCGGAATAGGTAGGCTGGCAGATGGCAGACGTAGTATCTGCCCTGTTCGTGCGTAAGGGGAGGGGGCGTTGAAGTGGTAGGTCTTTATAAACAGATACTCATCAGGATATGGCTACGAGTCTGGCGTGCGGTAGAAGGATTCGAAGTAGAAGTGGGGAGGTATTGAACGGCCGACATATAAACAATGACGATCTAGTCTAGGATGTGCCTCCTTGGTACACAACATATAAGATAGGCAAGGGAAGTGGCTGGCGGAACGGAAAGATTACACGCAACCCAAAGTAGGTAGTTGCGGCCTCAGAAACTCTCATATTAGCCGCATTCAGGTCCTTATTCTGGATGAATAGTTCTTCTAACCCCATGGGAATATCTGGTTGTCAATGACGAGAGCACTTAGAGAAAGCTACCGCCTAATGGTATTCGCAAGTTGCGGATATCTGGAAGATTCCTAGTACTCAGGCACCTAGTAGCCCAAGAGACATTAAGAAGAGATGATATAATACATCGACCAATACAAAGCACTTGGCATCTCAGAACGCAGGCGCGTCGCAGGGGAGACATTATAAATCTGTCGAGATGGGATAGAAAGCCAGCATCACCGAAAACAATAGGCCCCTGAGCACAGCAACATTATACACAAACCCCAACCCACGTCCACCTCAATTACCACAAAAGCCTAGATGTGAATCAATAAAGACAGCCAGGAAATCTGTCTTTCGAACACAACAATCCCGCCGGCGTCAACAAACGCCTTGTCTAAGACCGCCCAAGAGTTGCGGTCACGCCGTGTTCCATGACCTTTCACCAGACGGGTTCTATGTCCCACGCAAACGGAGGATAGGTGACCATATAAAACACCATGATATACACCGAAACGTAATGGGTCCTAGAACTTCTCCTACTCCTCATTCCCATCGTCATCTTGCCAAATCCCTATCACCCTAGCTACAACGCAAAATACAGCGCACCAAAATGTCACAAACGCCATCAAGGGGGTACGAATCCCAACCCCACAGCGAAGGCGAAGAAAACCTAAGATCAAAGCGCAGCGCCATAACAATAGAATTCTCAGACGGAAGCAAAGTGATATTCCTAAGACCACGCCGTCCACGTCCGGGATCGTTCGCGCCATCCCAGTCCCCACCTCCCTCACCACCCCGACCATCCGCACCAGGAGGACCACCAACACGGAATCCCGAAGACAGACGGCGACGTACCCGTCCACCCTCAATAAATACACAACCAAGCTTATACAGCAGCAGCACCTCAAGCAGCTCATCACCGAGTTCTTCATCAAGCCACCGCACAGCATCGCCACTACTGCCAAACAAATACCCAGCACCAGGCACGAGGCATTACACCCCAAGCCCAAGAAGCCAAGCAAGCCCAAGAGAGAAACCAGACCAAGACGAAACCTACAACCCCAAGCAACAAACAAGAAGAAGTCACCTTTCCCACCACGAAGGACCAGAAGAACCCAGATTCAAGCAAAGAACCCCAAATATCAGCGACATAACACCACAATCCTCAGTCCAAGGAGAAACAGGGCAAGAAACAAACATATCACAACCCAAAAAGTCTAGACAAGACGGCTCGATATCAGACCACCGAACCAAAACCACATCACCAAAAAAGACCAAATCCCCAACCCCATTCCCATACTCACCCCAACCAAGCACAGCATACGCAAGCCCACACAAACAACCACCCCCACAAACCAACCCCTTCACCACACCACGATGGCCAAACACCACGCAACACACGAACACCACCATCCCGCACAACTTCGATCCCAGAACAAGTCACAGAACAAGTCAATACACAAAACCCACAAACCAAATAACCCCACAACAACTCCAACTCCAACCTCAACCCCACCACCACCACAAATACCACGAACCAGATACCCACACCCACACCCACCACCAAACCCGCACATATCAAGCCCAATACCAAGCCCAATATCAACCCCAACACCAACCCCAATATCAAGCCCAATATCAACCCCAATACCAAGCCCAATATCAACCCACCCAAAACCAAAACACAAACAAAACCCATAACCCCAAAAAAGACTACCGTGAGAAAGGATATCAATATCCAAACAACAACAAGAACATAACCAACAAAAGGGATGAAGACAGCCATCACTCCTCCCAGGAATCAAGCGGCTGTTTCCCGTTTTGCATATGCTGGCCCTTAAGGAGCACGAATCATGCCGTCGACAAAGCAAAACCGCGATCTGGGGGTAATATCCGGCAAAGACGGAGATATTGAGGTTGATTATTATCGATAGTAGTCCGTAACTTGTCACGAATTGAATGAATAATGAACGGCGAAGACACGCAGATGAATATAAGCATCCTCACCAAAGACACTATTTAGAATCCAGTCTTTAATCAACACCCTGTACTCCTGTTGATGCACACAGACGGGTATCCTGATTCATTCTCGAAAACTCTGTGAACACCACCAACTCCTTAGTCCGGCGTTGCTGCCGAACCCAAATGCTCCGATAGTTTTGTCTACTCGACCTGTAATGCATCATGGCTGTCCCATCCTCATCCCCATCCCCGTCCTCCATTCTTTCTATTTCTATCCATTTACTCACAGCTTCTGAAACACGTATCTAAATATTTCCCGACTCTTGGAGAGGTTCAACACACGAAGCCTCTCGTTGTCGAGATGGGCCGAATCTGACGCCTGTCCGCATGGCAGATGGGCAGCCGGCGCATTGAATTCCTTCTCAAGAAACCTGATGGCGGGGATAGAGCCACCTTCTCTGATGTAGAGGGGCCGGCCAAGTTTCGAACGAGCGCCGTTAATCTGGCTCTCACATGACGATGGTCCATTTGTATCAGGAGTTGCGGTAGAAGGGCGGGTGCTGGACCGCCTCGCGAATAGAGGGTCCCAAGCTTTCAAAATAGCCTCCTCTATGGTGCGGAATATGTAGTTACTCGGATCGCCTAGCCATGGCTCGGCTTGTTCGTCAATTCGAATGCTAAGGCCATTGTCGGACTCGAGGTTTTCAAATTCTTTCACTAAAAAGGAGGTGAGGGAGCTAGTAACTTCCTCGACTTTTTGGCCAGGAACCAGACGCACACTGATCTTAGCACTGGCGTGGCTGCTGATCAAGCTTCCATCTGGGCCTGAGACTTTCACCTTGTGGTGTGTCAGATTTGGCTCTCGCCACCGAGCCATAAGATTAGCCTTGAGAGTCTCTGCAGAAATGGAATCCCGACCTTTGCCCTGTGCCATGAGCACAGAAAGAATGTCGTCGTAATGAGCCTCCTCTTCGGCTGTCAAGGGGAGAATCTCATCATAAAACCCGGGTATCATGATACGATTTCGAGGGCCCTTCAGCTTGGCGAGTAACATCATTAGGTCTGATAATGGTTCGTTAACCATGAAAGAACCATCAACGCCGGAATGAAGATCCGGTTTCTTGGACTCGACGCAAACGGTGGCGTGCATAACACCTCGCAAGCCGTACGTTAAACAGGGCGTTTCGTCGTCCAGCCAGTAACTATTCGCCAATAAGACATAATCAATAGGTCCAATGCGTTCTTTATATTTGCGTATTGTCTCCTTAAAGCCGCGCGATCCTGACTCCTCTTGTCCTTCTATCAAAAAGACGATGTCGGAGTCCAACGATTTTGCCTGCATCAGGTCCGTGACGGCGTACAGAGCAGCCATGATAGGACCCTTGTTATCACTAACCCCGCGGCCATAGAGATATCCGTTCAGTCCGGTGAGTTGGAACGGGTCGTTTTCCCATTTGCTCTTCTTTGTGTCTGCCGGAACAACGTCGTAATGACCGTAAAAAAGAATTCTTTTCCGCTGCTCGATTGGCAGCGCCTTGCCGCTGAATTTAGCGAATACAACAGGATGATGGCGCTCGTCATCTGCACTGAGCATTTCTACTTCACCACCTAATTTTTTAAACAGGCCGCAAAGAAACGAGGCGCCTCTGCGGCAATCTTCAGCGTACTCCGCACGGGACGAAATAGTTTTGTAGGAAACAAACTCGCGAAGCGACGTGATCATCATATCCTCGTGGTCCTGTGAAATAGGATGTTCTAGAGACGTTTGGCTCGGGAGTCGCCAAACAGCAACGTTGTTGTCATTGGCGCCGGATATGTAGAATTCATTGCCTTTGTATGTTGTAACGGCAGAGGACAATATTTTACCATCGTGAGCTTTCCATTGGGTCAGGCATTGGTACTTTTGGCTAACGTCTTGCGATGCTTCTGGCTCATACTTTCCGTAATGTGCCGTGCTATGTTTCTGGTAAAGCAGTGTCAAGTTAGCAAGCAGGGCCGTCGTGTGGTGATGCGTGGGCAACTATAACTCACGCTAATAGTTCCCGAGCGGGCAGCGCTCCAAAGATAGCCCCAGCCCATCTGAATGGACATCACATCTCCCTTATGAGCTTTGATGACTCTGAGCTTCTGTTTCGTATCGAGGTCCCATAGCTCGATGATTCCGTCCAGTTTGCCACTGTACAAAAAAGAGCCGTCGACACAAATGGACATAACCGAATTAGCATCGTCCTCACCGAGAACCATTATCTCCTCGAGGCCAGTTTCATAGCCGTCGGGGCCGATCTCTTTGCCACCAAGCTTCCAGGCTTTGATAGTCCCATCACCACCACCGGAAATGAGTATGTCGTCTTCGGGATTTGTATATGCCGTGGAGCCGTTGGTTATCAGCATACAATAAACATAACCGAAGTGAGCAAACATTTTATTAGCTCTTTTATTAGTCTCGAGAACGGCGTGGGACCGAGGAATCAAATCGTAGCGATCGTCGGTGGGCCGGGGGGTGCTATTACCCCCGATGGCCCTCGAGTCGAAAAAACGGTGATTGCGACGGTCGGGATGGTTCGCAGAGTCGCTGGGAACGCAGCGGGTAGGATCGTCGAGGCTAATCCATTGAATGGAGGTGTTTTGGGCGCCGTAGTACACAGTCTGATACTGAGAGGAGTAGGCAACAGAGAAGATGTCGCCAAAGGAATCGTAGCAGCTGTAGATTTCGTAAAGGCGACACATCGTTCTCGGACTCCAAACGTTGACAATGGGCTCACTGGCGCTTGAAAAAAGCAGAGACCGATCACCGGAGAGGAAGAGACTCATGACACTACGCTTGTGAGCCTGGACGCGGTGGGCCAGCAGGAAGTTGTCGAGAGACCAGACCAGAATCTCGCCATTCTGAGTCCCGGCGTAAATGCTATCATCACTGACGACGAGAGTGAGAACGGAGCTGTCGTGGTTGAGGGACTGGACTAGTTGGGGAGTCGTATGCGGAGGGACCTCGACAATAGGCGAGGGGACTGGGGTGAAGGACGCAGGCGGCATGTTGCCTAATGTGTCTATCTGTTAATTATGTCTCGAAGCAGATATATTGGCATTGCATGTGGGAGACTTCAGTGGCTTAACAATGTGACATGCAGTTGGGCAAATGGAGAACGGGAGGGCGCCTTGTGTAGCTTGATCGAATTCAGGGTCAAGATCAAGGGCCGGCATGCACAAGATCAAGTTTGGAGAGTGATGGCGTAATTGGTCAGCAAGCTGGCGGGAGACTGGGAAGCATGGGAAGCGTTCCTTCTGGAATTCCGAAGGCGCAGAGCTGAAGCAACCGCGTCCAGTGGAGTCGGGGCGGAGGCGGGTGCAGTGCATGGGGTAGCGGTACCTAGCGAGGGACCGGGCGCAGATCGCCTGAACGCTAAGGCTTGGGGGGGTTTGGTGGGCTCGATAGGGACCTCCTAGCCAGCAAAATGCCGTGAGCGGGTCCCTAGTGACCCCCAACCTACGCTGGCGGCCATCACTGACTGAGGTCCGCAGTTGACAGAGCTCAGGCTCTGGAAGCCAGTGAAACCGGACCACTTGTTCGGTGTCTCCGATCCAGTGCCCCTACCTAGCACGGAACACCGCCAGGCGCATTCCGTGTCGTGTCCCGTGTCTCAGCAGGGGATTGGGTACATACATCTCCTGCTGTGCACGTGCCAGAGTGTTTGTGCGGCTTCTTTGCGCTCCAAATGAACTTCATAGACGACCTGGGAGACTCAACAACGCACCTAGATCATGGCTCATTTTCCAGTCTGGCCTCAGGGCACCCTTGTTCTCGCTCTCGTTCTCGCCATCGAGCACCTGTTCAGCCTCGATCTTCTGGCAGCTGGCGCAGTCATCGGCTGTCCTGGTAGACTCTGCCGTCATCTTGGAGGCTCAAGCTCAAAGGCCGTGGCCTGCGCCGATGAATGAGGTTGGGTCGGTGATATAGGTCCATGACGGGTCTGGCGAGGGCTGAGGGCGAGGGGCTGTCCTTTATAAAGGGGGCCTCGTTTGATCTCGGGTACAATGTGAGAGTCGGCATGGTAGCCATAACAGGTACGGACCTTTGCATGCGTGTACGTTGATTGGAGCACCGTGACGTGCCCGATGCCAGCGACCCACGCAACAAAGCTGAAACTGCTTACTTTGTGCAAATCCAGGCTGATGAGGGAATTTCACACAGCTGGTTTGAGAAGCCGGATACTGGCCGGATCCAGCTGCGACTCTGCGAGCAGATAGTTAGTGCGCATCCTCATTACCAAGAGTTCATGACGTGCTGTGTCGTAATATTTCCATGCCGGACGACACCTGCAGGTCTGAGTAAGCCCTTCAATAATTGCATAAGCGGGATACTAATAACGTCGTAGACCCCCATATGGGCCAGCCCCCCAGTTTAGCCACCCGCCTTTAGGTGTACCTGAAGTGGCTAAAATCGAGTGGCTACAGGCGGGTGGCTAAGGCGACGGTCTGGCCGAAATGGGGTCAAAGACGTTAATCCGTTTGGGGAAGATTCCGTCGCAATCACGTGGACTGGGTCCAAGCTGAGCGGCTGAAAACACCCATACCTACGGCAACGTTCTTTGTACTCCGTGCTTACACTGGGTACAGGCACCTAAAAGTGGGGTCGTCATAAGGATGCCCGGTGGTCCGTGCATCCTCTCGCCTTAGCAATTAATTTTCTTCGGGACGCCGCCTTGCAAAGTCGTCATAGCATCACCAAACCGCCAGCTCTCCGCAACCTCGACAACCTCCACGACTACCTACCGCGAAGACGAATTATCGCAATCAGTCGTCCCGACCGCCAAATACATTTGCCTGCCCTTTTCATCGCCTACCGCTTGCCTGAGGAAATTCGAGCCCTCTCGAAAACTCTTCTCGCTCGTCTATTCGGCAACCGCGATACCCCATCCTTAGCATATACATTACGCCGAAATGGATCACACACGCGACCCCTGCCCTTGGGTCATCTTGAACGACTTTGGTGGCGCCTTTGCCATGGGTGTGAGTCTATCCTGCCGTGATCTACGTCGAGTCCTCAATTAATTACAACAACTTGCGCATATGCTGCATTCTGGTGCTAAGAATACCCTTGATAGGCTATCGGCGGTACGATATGGCATGGAATCAAAGGGTTCCGGAATAGCCCTGTTGGCGAGAGGCGGATAGGCGCTATCACAGCGATAAAGGCTCGGGCACCGGTGCTGGGAGGAAACTTCGGTGTCTGGGGAGGCCTATTTTCCACGTTCGACTGTGCTGTCAAGGGCATACGCAAAAAGGAAGATCCATGGAACGCCATCACGTAAGTGTAGGCCCGACTCCTAAGTCGTATATGCGATACTCATTAAACGGATGACAGTGCCGGCTTTTTCACGGGTGGCGCGCTCGCGATCCGAGGAGGTTATAAGGCAGCCAGAAACGGTGCCATCGGTTGTGCTGTGTTGCTGGCAGTCATCGAGGGAGTCGGCATTGGTTTCCAGAGAATGTTCGCCGCATCGTCAACTAAGCTTGAGGTTAGTTCCGCTTCATCCTTCCTTGTGATGAGGTGATCAAGATCGTTATGCAATTCTAACACAACCTATTAGGCGCCGCCACCACCAAGCAACGAAATGGCCCTCGCCTAAGCAGGCATGCCACGGATATCTTGTTTCTCAGCGAGGCAAATGGATACATACCACACTCTGCTCCTTCAAGCTGGGACGTCGTCTTCGGCTTTTGTATTTTCCATGGGTTATCGGGGGCCCTTGCGTACCAAGGGGGAGTTTGATGTGTATTATAAATAGACGCTGTCGAGATGGGTCGTTGATACCCCTTTTACTCGACATGACCTGGCCACCGAACCAACATATCGGCTTGTGCAGACAACTAATGACGATCGATTATGGCATCATTCATCAGAAATCATGCTCGTGTCCCGTACTACGCTAAATGGCTAATGGAGTATATAGGTCCTGGGTGTCGGACAACATCTAATACGTACGCTTCTCGTCAAGGTGGAACAGTCCCGCTCTCGAGGGCGCGCCTTCGTCGTCATGCCAGATCTTCAATTCTGGCAATCCGTCGTCTCCGATCCAGGCCCTGAACATGCCGACACAGTTGTGGTCCTGCAGTATTTCAGATCTTGTGTACAATACAGTCCCAGACTTGTCCACGGCAATGGCGCACTCGATTCCAATCATGCCGCCTTCACCCTCGCCCGTCTTGCCCCACCTCGATCCGGCGCTCTGCTCAAGCTCACCGCCACGTCCCGCGATGCGGTTCAAGGCTTCCGAAGAAGATACCCCAGCCCACCGCGCGATGGAAGCCACCGATTTCGCCGCTGCTATACGGAGAAAGGAATCCCCGTTTCCTGTGCCCGATATCGCCGCCGACCGTATAACTCGTATATCCGAATCTCTTACCCGGTTCGGACGAGAAGCGCCCCATGATGTCACGGGAGTATACATAAACGGTGTCGGCAGGCAATCGGCAAGAAAGCCCCGAAGAGTTGAAGACAGCTCCACAACCGGGCCGGGCATTTCCAAATACTCGGTAATCCTCCTCCAGGGGTCCATCACCGGCTGCGGCTTTCTCGTGCTCGGGTCTCCTTTCTCCGACCATTCCTCGGCCCAAAACCCGGCGCCGACGACCGGCGTGTCACCTATCCGGCCCGTGAGCTTGTTCGTCAAGCCACCCGTGCTAGTCGCGGCGCAGACAACACCGTCCTCATCGAGAGCAACAGCGCCGCAGGTCCCCTGGGGGACATACTCCTCGGCACTCCAACTCGCCAAGTGGCCCTGCTCCTCCCTCTCCAAGCCACGTAAATGTTCCTCCCAGCGCCCCGGAGTAAAAAAGTAGGTCGGTTCCACTATCTCCAATCCATACTTCTCCGCCAATATCTCCGCCGACCTGCCGTGAAGCATCGTGTGTCCCTGAGCCGAAGGAACATCCAGCTCGACATGGCGTGGCTTGCAATCCAGCGCATGATCGGCCTTCGCAGCCAGGTCTTCATCACCGTGTTCCAGCATTGCTTTAGCTAGCAATACGGGATTCTTGACGGTTCGCAGCCCCGTCACGCCGACGCCGCGCTTGGCGAAGCCGCGGGACACCATCACGGATGCCTCGAGCTCATTCTTGCCGTCTCGCGTGAAAACGGCGCCGTAGCCCGCGTTGAAGATCGGGTCGTTCTCGAGCCTCACAACGGCGTATGTGGCGGTCTCGAGAGCAGACGGGTACTTGACGTGCTTACCAGTAGATGCCAGGGGCGTCCGCATGTAGGCATCTGTTGATGTTATCTGTGCAAGACGGTTGGGTTAATCGGTTTTCACTTATCACACGGAAATGATCCAGGGAACGTATTCGCGATTCACAATTAGGAAACAAACGGTGTTATTATCACGTACAATGCTCAGGAGGCTCCGGCGTTGCTGCTGATACTGGTCCGGATCCGTGCCCTGGCGTTGGATGTTCCCGGCGCCGCCGTGGATGATGATGCGGGGCTTCACCTTCACAGCCGTGGTTGGAGCCATCCTGTCTTAAGTAAGCTACGTAGGGATTTTGGAGATTTAACCCGTTGGTGATTTAGGTATTGGCGTCGCACGGCGTTCGCGTTGATGCACGATTCGGCGTGATGTGGTGCGGTTTCGTGGAACTGAGAGTACCTGTGGGTCCACGTTCAAGTGAACCCAGTCGCTCAACGCTTGAGCGACTGGGTTCAATATGATCGGACCCACAGGTACTTTAATACCCGGCGCCTTGTCTTGCCTAATAAACAGTATATGACTGTATTGGTATATGCATATGCTGAGTATATTGTTGTTTCGGGATACATGTTTGGTGCTTCCTCAAAAAGGCTTTTCTTGTCTCATTTCTCAAACTCAAGGCTCACTGTCACACCGATGCCGACACACGAGAACAACCATCATGTGATGTGATCAGATAGGTATTCTAACAGAATGAGCAGCTCTATGGCCAGTTTTTCACCCGTATCAAACACATGACGCCACACAAACGCAGTACTAATAACAAGACTACCACCGAACATCACGATCATACAATATCCCCGTAAAACTTCCACGTGGACTTGAAATCCTCACGCAGCTCTTCGCCCAGCAGCAGTGCCCTTAGCATCTCAATCGGCATGACATTAGCCTTCAAAATAGCGTCATGGAACGTCTTCTCCGCCAACTTTCCCCCAAGAGCCTCGTTTCGCAGCCTCATAATCTGCAACGCACCGAGCATGTACCCGGCCTGATACAACGGTGAATAGCTCCCGTTCAAGCTGCGTCTCACCTCGCCCTCAGCCGTAGACCTCTCGTGACCAACCCGCTTCACGAGCAGCTCGACGCATTCATCAGCCGTCAATTTGCCGAGGTGGAACCCCAGGGAGAACGTAATACGCCCGCAGCGATGCATGCGCCAGAACAGCGAGCCGATTTTGTCCTCGGGTGAGACGAAGAAGTCCCCGCGGTTCCAGAGTACCATCTCCCAGTACAGCGCCCATCCCTCGACGAAGAATGGCGTGTCGAACAGCTGCGCGCGGTATGGCCGCGATCGGTCTCCTACATAGACCTGGAGCCGATGACCCGGGATCATCTCATGGAATGCCGTGGCTCGGCTGAAGTGCCGGTTGTTGCCACGCAGAGTCATCAGCTTGTCCTGATGTTCCATGTCGGCACGGGGATACGAGACCTGCAACCAGTGCCCGCCGAGGAAGAAAGGCGAGACTAACTGTCGCGCTGGCGGGATGCGTGTGACGGTGATCGCCTCCTCCGCTAGTCGGGGGACGGTCACGAGGTCGTGTTTCTTCACGTATGATGCCCCTTCGGTCACCAGGCTGCGCACAAATGAAATGTGGGTTTCCGAGGGTTCATAGAGGTTCTTCACGTGCTCGAGCGCATCATGCCAGTCGTCGAAGCCGAGCTGCGCCACGGCCGCTTTCATCTCCCGCTCGCACCAGGCGTATTCATGCTCTGCAATCTGCAGTAGCTCTTCCGGCGAGTACGGTATCATCTCGGCCTCGAGCTCCACGAGAAGGCCATCACGACCTATGGGCTCGCCGACGATCGTTCGGTCGTCACCGCCTATGATGATATCGTGAACACGGAGTTCAAGTGTCTGCAATGCGGCGTTGAGGGCTGCCCGCGGTGAGGCAACCCAGTAATCGAAGAATGGGTGATAGCCCGAGTAGAATTCGCACATCTCATCAAGATGCTCGCGCAGCTTCGCAATCCGTCGCGCGGCTCGACTACCCGTTGCTTGCGAGTACTCGTGGCCGTGCTCCGTGACATGGGCGATGGACTGCAATACGGCATCACGGGTTTTCGACAAGCTATCCGCGAGCGTCTGGGGCTCAAACACCTCGTCAGCCCGCTGACGCTGTCGTATCTCGCACCATTTCCGAATCGGCTCCGCAAAGGGCTCTACAAACGATCCGAATTCCGCCTCGCGCCTGCGATCGAGTTCCAGGTTGCGCCACGAGCGGGACAGGTAGTTCTTCAGGAGCAGGTAATCGACCTTCTCGTCTTGAGAATACGACGCAAAAGACGCCTTGGGTAACGCGGCGAGCTCGGCATCGTAGAACTCGGATAGTCTCGAGTACAGCGCCGGGGAACCCTCGACATGGTAGAAGTTCTGAATCTCCCTGAGGTCTGCAGCGACACGGACGATCCGGTCCTGCATAGATTCTATCTCTGCCGAATATGGCGCCGAGGGCACCTCTTGGCGAGAGCTTGGCTCCCGCGAAATCTTCGTCCAGCCCTCATCGTCTTCTATGTAGAGTCCAGACCGCATCCTCGCAGGTCAATTTTAGAAATCGAATGCCTTCGGTAGACTCTGATATGTAGCTATGCCAACAATATCCCGGATTGGATATACCGTCCAGCCAGGCAACAGTAAGCCGTATTTCGCATTCAAGCTCGGCTTCCGCTCTGCCAGACACAATCCATAGGAACCCCTAGTAGGTACACCGCCGAAGGACCCCGGCATCATGCGATCTCGAGAGGAATCAACCCCGCAACGAGTCGGGGTCGTTATCGGCTTCGCAAGTCCGTGTCATTAGCCGAATCGGCTCCGCTTGCCCGATAGGTGGATATCCAAATCTAGGTTTCGATCCTTCAGCGACCGGCAAATAGGAATAGTGTAGCTCCAGTCCCAAGATAGCCGGCATTGTGCTATCTTGATACGAAACTAGATACCCGGACAATCGTGTTCCGCGATTATTCCGCCCCTCCATGCGAATCCCAGGAGATCCTATAGTATCTAGTGAGTGTGGCATCAAGGCGCGCACAGCGGCAACATGTTCATTCCGAAGCTATTCCCATACCAGACGGGATCTTAGTCAC
Organism: Xylariaceae sp. X802; assembly: GCA_028637635.1. Classification (NCBI taxonomy): domain Eukaryota; kingdom Fungi; phylum Ascomycota; class Sordariomycetes; order Xylariales; family Xylariaceae; species Xylariaceae sp. X802. Next base: position 2,427,551 of record JAJFDH010000001.1, on the reverse strand, counting down.
GTCAGACGCTTACCTACATATCGAGAGGATTCTCGACCTTCGCTAGTGTTGCCCAGATGTTCTTATATTACGTCGTCATCCGATTGAGAATTGCCGCTCTCACTTGCTTGCAGGTCCCACGACAATATCACACAGGATGTACGGGTAGCTACGAGGTATTTACGGCCGGAAGCCGTAGTGTGGTGTACGCAACCGTCGTCGGCGTTTACATGGTAGCCGTAGCCGGAGTCATCATCAAAGATAGTAGCGTCGCTTACGCTAGACCACCCTAAACCCGCAAATTCACTTACTATGTACACAATGTAGCGGAGTTTACGTGAATATGAGACAAGGCGCTTGTCGGCCGAGACACAAAAGGTGTCCCACCCGACGTGCAATCTAACCCAGAATTTCCCTCTCTCAACTCCCAAGCCTCGACAAACAGGCCTCCCGCTCACCATGTCTTGTCCCGAATGCTTCGCCGGCGCCGTCCACGAGGGCAAGCCCACCGGCACCGTCACCAAGCTCCACGGCCTCGACGTCTACGTAGCTGAGCCCGCAAGCGGGAACCCTGCAAAAGGCATCATAGGTAACCAAACCACCACAAACCCTTTCGAGAAAACAAAACCATTAACACGGACACACCTAGTTCTCATCCCCGATATATTCGGCTGGGAGTTCGTGAACATCCGACTCATGGCAGACGGCTTCGCCAAGAAAAAAGACTACCGAGTCTACGCGCCGGAATTCATGAACGGTAAGCCACAACCCCAAAAGCGCGCAGAGAAAACCCTAACAAACACCACCAGGCCACGCAGCCCCGCTATCAACAATAACCGCGATGCAAAAAGTCCTCGCGCCGAAGACCTGGCTCGACACCTTCTCCAAGCCGTAAGTAGCGCAACCCACCTATCAATACCGTATCACAAACCTAGACACGCGCTCAAACCAGCCAAAAGATACTACATCCTATCCCTACTATTCACCGCAATCCCCGCAGTGATCCAGAACCGCCCAAGCAAGACCTTCCCAATAATAAAAGAATTCATGGAATCGCTGCGCGCCAACGAAGGCGCCGAGCTGCCCGTCGGCGTAACAGGCTACTGCTGGGGCGGGAAGCACGTAGTCCTGCTAGCAGAAGGGTACAAAGTAAACAACAAACCGCTAATCGACGCGGGTTTCACCGCGCACCCGAGTCTTCTGTCGCTGTACGGCGACATCGAGAAGATGACGGTGCCGGTCAGCTTTGCGCTCGGCGAGACGGACCGCGCCATCTCGGCGGCGCAGGCGGAGAAAATCGAGGCTATTGTGGTGTCGAAGCCCGAGGCCTCGAGGGGCGAGAGCCGGGTTTATAAAGGGTTTGGGCATGGGTTTGCTTGTCGGGTGGATGTTAGTAATTCCGATCCTGCTGGGGCTGTGGAGGCGGAGGATCAGGCGCTTGCTTGGTTTGAGAAGCACTTTGCTGCGGTGTCTTATTGAGCGCGTTTAACTATAGGGTTGGATATGGAATTGGTGAGATTTGTTTTTGTTTTTGTTTCGGAGGTCGGGATTTGGTGTTTTGCTGGGCTGGGTTGGTCACACGTGCGTATTTGGAAAAGAACCCGGGTTTCCTCATTCGATCCGACTGGGAACCTGGAGGGGAGGAACCATCTTTATTCCCACACTATCTCCCCTCGATTTATTCTTTAATTTTCATTTCTCTTTTCATAGTGATACCTTTGAACCGAGTCGGAATTCGCAACATAGCCACCGATTGGCCCAGATGAGTACACATTTCGTCCGAAATATCGCGTATCCCGACATTTATTCGCCTCTGTATTCCCTCGTAGCGCGTCGCTGCTTTGCGAACCACCCCTCGGTTGTCTAGGCCGGCGTATGTGGCGTGCATCGCATAGGCGATACATCCTTATAACTAAAGTCATCCGGGTACGAACTATATCAACCCAGGCGACCACAAAATATCATATAGGTGGTATATCCCGATCAAATAACATCGAGATCCCAAGTAAGCCTATATATAGGACGCGCAAGCCCCATCCAATAAGCCACATGCAAGAGAAACGGGATTTTCTCGCGTTTTCTAGCGAGCCGCTGTGTACCGTAGTAATCTCCCGGCACCAGGTCACCAAGCATCGATAGTTCCGACCGGGTTATCCAGATGCCATCGAAATGAAAAGGGAAGAGTCGAGGCGCTGTCGCATGGTGTCCGGGACCGAAAGGATGCAGTGGCCCGGCGCAGGAAGCGCGGCGTGCACAACACACCCACTGCAGAGACTTCAATCTGCGCCGAGTGCGTGGGCTGGAAATGGTATGGGTGTGTATACGCAAGCCCAAAATAATTGAGTAATAATAAGGGCGCTGGTGGCAGACGTTGAGGGTGCTATTACAGCTTAGTATTACTGCCTCGTCGTCATGCGCTTTGGAGAGCAAGCGACTAAACCCGAAATCTAGTCGCACCACCCAGGCCATTATCGTGAATCCGTAACGAAAAAGGCATATCCGCACCCCAACCGGGCTGTGCCGACTTACCTCCCGCCACTAACGAAGCAGAAGACATCTCGAGGTGGGACGGGCTGTGGCTTCACGTCTGTATGTATGTATGTCCCGCATATGTATGTCGCGCACACGTCAGAAGCGTCGGGTTCGGGCTCAACTTCGTGGCCCGAGATGTTGTATCTCAAACGATAGTCGTTTACCTATATCGCTGGGCGTTGCGTTGTCATGCGGCTGCGATGGGCTCTGCCACCTGTGTCACTGGAGAATATAGCCAGGACGAGGTGGCTTGATATTAAAGGGTCATAGAGCTGAGAATGAGGCTTTGGTTCGCGTATAAGTATGAGGCACCCATCGGTATTTCGAGTCGGGAGTCGGCAGCAGGGCATAGTCGTTCGTTCCATCTACTTTCTTCAACAACCCGTGTCCGGATCCAAGTGTGTCGGTTGGAGAGTTAATTGTCCAGTTCCCTCTCCCTTTCGACGAGCCATTGCACTGGCCGAGCTTAATATACCTACTTTGAATACCCTCACTATCGTTTATACTATATTGGCATATTACATTCCTCACGTCCGATCTCTAAACTCATAACTTCAAAATGAAGGCATCCTTTTTCTCACTCGGCCTCGCCGCTACCCAAACCCTCGCCTATCCAGGCATGGGCAAGGTTCTAGCGGAGATTGAAGCCCGCGAAGGCTTCGCCCTTGGCGCCCGCTCTGACACCCTCCTAGGCGATCTCCTAGGAGGCGTCCTCTCAGCGGTAGGGAAAGTGATCAAAGATATCCTCCAAGGAGCCGACGCAACCGACACCAGCACCACTCGCTATCAGCCGCCAGGACTGCTAGGTTCCAGCGTGTGTAGTAAAGACCCGCTGTGCGTATGGTACTATGTAGCCCAGGAAATGTGGGCAGACTTCGCCGCGCCAAACGGCTGCACCGACTTCGCCCGCGGCGCGATCCGGCAGGGCTTCCACGACGCCGCCGCCTGGGACACAAGCTCTTCCTACGGCGGCGCCGACGGCTCCCTCCTCCTGTCCGATGAACTCAGCCGCTCCGAGAACCGCGGCCTCCAAACCATCGGCGCCAAGACAACGACGTACTATATCAAGTACCACCCGTTCGGCGCCGGCATGGCGGATATAATCCAGTTGGGCGCCATCGTGGGGACGGTCGCGTGCCCTGGGGGTCCACGCATCCGCGCCTTCGCTGGCAGAGCCGACGACGCTCGCGCAGCACCCCCGAACAAGCTGCCTTCCACGTTCATGGACGCCGCGTCGCTCATCAGCCTCTTTGAGAAGAAGACATTCACAGCGGATGATCTGGTTGCGCTCGTGGGAGCCCACACGGCGGCGACTCAGTTCTTCGTCGATACGAGTCGTGCGGGCGCGCCGCTGGACCCCGACCCGCAGACCTGGGACGCGTCGTTCTATGGTGATGTGCTGACGGGGGATAATCGGACTTTCTTCATCCTGCCTAGCGACAAGGCGCTTGCCACGTATTCGGAGACAGAGAAGCAGTGGGATGCATTTGCTGGGTCTGGCCAATCGCAGTGGAATCCCGTGAGTAATTATTTCCTTCTCTTCCTTTCGGTGCTGATGCTGACTTTGGGATCTAGGCTTTCGCTCAGGCTTACTTCCGCATGAGCATGTTAGGGGTGAATAATTTAAATGGGCTTACTGAGATTTCCAGCGTTGTTCCATCTCGATGATAAGATATTTTGGGTATTGGCGGTGTGCTTGTGTGGCTGACACGATTTATGATGAAGGTTGCTCCTCATGTCGTATTATGTATACTTCTCCATATCAGGAACGCCGATCTTGTACATCATAAATCATGCAATCAATAATGTAGATTGAAAAGTCGTCGAGGCTGGTACGCGTTTTACATCACGCGTGAAATTGCTGACTGGGATCCAGTTGCACTTTAAATGTATGGCTAAGGACTAAGGACATAAGTAGTCCCAGCACCCTTAGCCGATGGTGATACGCCACCGCGTGATATATCTAGTTTGCCATTTAGTGGATAGAAATTATCACCAGAAGAAACGCGTAGATAAAGATCGTGACATGCTTTTCGACAGATACTGCGAGGATCAGTTTCGAGACCTACCAGGTTAGCCAAGGGGATAGGCCAATAACCGTACGTCGCCATAATCCCACTTCCGGACCCAAATCGCCTCGATCGTGGGCTGCTGCATATCCATGCGTGACGACGGCTGGCCTCCTATATCCTGGATTGGCGGCATATAACGGAGGAATCATTTCGGAGCCTAGTCCACGGTCGGCCTGGTATGACATCGAGGCAACGAAGCCAACGAAGAGGATGACAAGCCGTATAACGGAGCTGGCGTACAACACCCGGCGCAATGCTTCGACAGTTCACACGGCAGTTTTCGAAGCCATCCATTTCCCATGGGGCCTGCCGTTGTGCCCGTGAACTTTTGCAGCAAGCCGCTGGGCGTTATACGTCAGTGCCGTCGTCCGGCTCGTCCTGCTGTTCGCCAGCGCCCTACCAGGACGACCGTCGGCGTATCATATCAGTGAAGCATTTAAACCCAACCCACCCAATTAAGGTGGACCACGGGTTGCCTAGTGACCCTGCAATACTAGGCTGTCGAATTGGTCCTGCTTCCTAGCACAGACCAATCAGAGGTATACGTCGGGTTGCAACCTTGCCCGGTAACACTCGAAGTCACAGAGACCCGAGATCTTGGAAACGCGCCAGTCGCTGTCGCGCATCAACACATTGCCCAGGCGCGGGCCAACCAGGGTCCGGAATAGCTATACTGGCGATACAGTCCTCACTATGTCCATCGAGTAGCATATCAGTATCTTGGTGCGGTATAAGGCCTTGCTATTCTCCGTTTCCTTGTGTCGCGCGCAGTTTGAGTAGTTCCAGGCCCCTGCCTGCGCAAGGACGGGTGAGATTTCAGACCCAGGCCTTCCTGACTCCTGTGCAGGTGCGTAGAAGCCGATGCACAACCAGATATGCAGCCCAGGCTGGTCCGATATTTACCGCCGATGCCTCAGCCATTCGGATATTTCTCTGCGGGGCCTGGAGCTTGAGATCTTGGAGCGAGAGCTTATGTTTGGTGGCCATGTTCGTGAGTGGTCTGGGAGCAAAAGGGACAAGCGCTGAAGATCGGGAGTTTACCTAAAAGTCTAAAGGCGCAGTGGGTCCCGCAGCTGACCATGACCACCAATCAAATCACAGATATCCAGCCCTGACCAGGTGCATTCGTTCGAATCTTATCTTATCTTATCTTATCGCATGTTGTACAGAACCAATAAACGCGCTCGTCTGGTGGTGTAGGACGAATAACAACGGCGTGTGTTATTCGTCCTACACGCCCAAATGAACGCTTTGATTGGTTGGGTACGCCGACTCCTATCACCACCACCTACTCGGCCGACTGTTGTTTTCAGTCACCATGTAGGGTCACTACCAGCCTATGATTCCACTATTGAAGCGTCTACGTAGGCTGAGTGGCCGATATCCCTGGCCAGCCCAGTTACAGGATAACGACGTTAAAGTACGTCCGTACTGTACTCTACACCATCTACAGACCAGGACATCAGAACGCCAGAACACCTACCACCAGGGCGTCAGACTCAACAGGACATACCGATTCTCATGTCTGTCACGACTTCCGTACGGAGCATCAACACCAACAGCCATTTCCGTCTTCAGGACCCAGTTCCCTATTCGTAGGGGAACCTCCACGGCAACAATGTCTGACTACGGCTCAGGCGATGAGCTGCTTGACGACGTCGACGTCGACGAGCTGCTTCAGACTGGATCAAAGCGTCCCAATCCTGCTGATGACGACCAACGCCCCATGAAACGCGTCGATACTAAAGATTCAGCTCCGGACCAGTATGATAAAATTGCCTGCTCCATCTTAAAGCAGAAATTTGGCTACGACAGCTTCCGCCATGAACAAGTTCGTATCTCTCTGATTCTTTTCCTTCTTTAGCTGGAACTGATGACCCTCCGTGTTAGGCCGCTGCTATCAACGCGATTCTGCGCGGGGAAAACGCTCTTGCAGTGTTCCCTACCGGTGCCGGGAAATCACTATGCTATCAGGTATGTTTGTTATTATCCGGCCTGTTTTCAGGCTGCTCTCGTGGCCTTGGGGTTGACAATGGAAATGCACTCCTGGGGCCTGGATTCTCAAAACTCCTTAGTGTCTGACTTCAACTACAGATACCTGGAATTGCCTTTGAGGAACTCGATGCAGCCGGTTTGACCGTAAGGAACTCAAAAACAGCATCGATCGGCGCCGGACTCACCATTGTTGTCTCGCCTTTGATTGCACTAATGAAGGACCAAGTTGATGCTTTGGTTCGTCGCGGAATCTCCGCTGCTTGCTTGGACTCAAGTAAATCTCTCGAAGAGGCAAAAAGCATCAATGCTTCTATGCACGAGGGAAGATTGAGAATCCTATATTGTGCCCCCGAAAGACTCAACAACGAGGTTTTCGTCGACAGCATCAAGTTTATTCCCGGCGGTATTCGCCTTGTCGCTGTTGACGAGGCACATTGTATCTCTGAATGGGGCCATTCGTTTCGGCCGGACTATCTCAAGGTTGCTCGCTTCGTCACCGAGATCGAGGCAGAACGAGTAATCTGCCTCACGGCTACAGCCACGCCTCGCGTCGTTGAGGACGTTCGTAAGGCGTTCGATATCAAAGAATCCAACGTGTTTCGCACCCCGTCATATCGACCCAACCTAAAATTAGAGGCAGAAGTGATACCCATGGTAGACGACAAACTCCCGAAATTACTGAAATTCCTCAAAGAACATGACGGACCTACTCTTGTCTACATCACTGCCCAAAAACAGGCCGAAGGCCTTGCGAAAGTCCTAGCCCGCCATGGCCATAGCGTAGCCGCATTCCACGCTGGCCTTCCCACGGAAGTGAAGACGCGGACCCAGGACGCATTTATGGCCGGCCGTATTCGTATCGTGGTAGCCACCATCGCTTTCGGAATGGGTATTGACAAAGCAGATATCCGGAATATTGTGCACTACAACATCGCAAGCACCATAGAAGAGTACTCCCAGCAAGTCGGCAGAGCCGGGCGTGACGGAAAACCGAGCTTCTGCACCATGTATCTCTGCAGAGACGACTTCTGGTTGAAGGAGACCTTTGTTCGGGGTGATTTGCCATCCCGACGATCCCTCCAAAAAATGCTAGAGGAAATACTCCTCCATCAGCCCGTTACGGCGCTCCAGGATGGCGGCGACGTAATCAAGTTAAGCCAGAACGAATTGGGAAAAACACACGACGTCAGACCTAGCCCGCTGTCCATTATCCTAGCGACGATCGAATTGCGTTTCGGTCTCATCCGGGCGATCACCCCCGAATACAGCTCCTACAAGTTCGAGGCCATGCCTGGCTATTTCGCCAGAATCCACACCGATAAATCACCCGAGATGAAAGCAATCGTAAGACATGCGAAGAAAGCGGTGAAATACTACAACGTCGATCCGTCCGCCGCAGTACAAGGAACCGGAATCCTCCGCGTAGACATCATACGCAAGCTAAACGAATTCCACGACGCCGGTCTTATTCGCCTGATAGTAGCAGGCGTAGTAAACCGGTACAGAGTCCTCAAGGAGCTACCCCGTACACCAGAGGAAGTAGGGAAGATCACCGACAAGTTATACATAGAGATGGAAAACCGAGAAACGGACGCAATGAAGCGGTTCCAGGCCGTCTGCGATCTAATGACCGGAAAGGAATGCTTCGCCCGCACCCTGTCGGAGTACTTCGGCATGAAGCTTCCAGAAGGGAAGCTCAAATGCGGGCATTGCACAGTCTGTCTCACAGGAAAACCCGTCGTGCTGCCCCCGAAGCCCGTCCCCCCGCTCGACACGGCAGGCATCCGAGCAATCCTGAAAGCCTGCGATGTCCGAGACGACCCTCGATTCCTCGCCCGCGTAGCCTTCGGCATCAAGAGCCCAAGGGTCTCGCAGCTCCAGCTTGAAAAAAAGGGTGTGTTCGGGTCAATGGAAGACCACCCATTCGCGGTTCGTCAAGAATTCGCCCTTTTTGCTACCCTAGCTAACCGAAGTATAGTCCCTACTCAATGAATTCACCAAAGCCTGCGAGCTCGCAGGATACAAAGCCGATAATAAATTCGGCTGAACTCACCCGTATACCCTGCCAAGGACCCAGAAGCTCGTGGGATCTGTTCATACCAAGCCAACTGTAAACCAGGAAACCCATTCTAGACACAGGGCGATTGTCAGTCCACGACTAATAACTAATAACTAATGAACGCTAATCCTGCTTGTCCCGTCAAGGATGTATGTAGACCAAAACCAAGCCAATGACAGCAAAGACGAGGTCATAATAGTCCGTAAAAAAGGATATAAAAACAAGGCAGGCTGAAGTCCATAAAGGCATAAGCACTCCCGCCCACCATAAATAAAACATAAAAAGAACACACTGGTAAAATGCAAGTCCGCTGTGAATATAAAATAACCCCTGCCCAAGGCAGTAAAGTAAGCCCCATCGCCGGAAAACAGGATAGCCTACCGCCCGGCGGATAGACCTACGGCTTCCCGTCGGCGACGCGAGCCGATACAACACGCGATGCCCGAGATCAGCCCAGAGTACACAACATTTATCCCAACCGGGGTGAAGTGCTTGTTGGTTTACTGATCGCTAAACCAGGTTACCCGACTACGAACTCCCCCATCGAACCACCCATCGATACCTAGATCATCAAATAGAATGTCACAATTAGACACGAACGCAGGGAAAACCACATTTAAAAGCCGCTCTCAAGGAAAGCGTCATGTCTTTCGTATAAAATACCTGACAACTACACCCATACACACACAACAAACCCCCACCGCCTAATCAGACAAACCCACGTACTCCTACAAACATCGATTACGCCATGTCGTATGCTTTTCTGCTGTCCGAAACTAAAGCCCCGCAAGCGCCATCCATGATCTTCATCAATGCTCGCCATGAATAATGCTGGTTTAACATATGCATGCTTCAAGACAATAGACAACCGTAGATACTACACCGCTCTCCTCGTGTCAAATACGATGTTAGGCTCACACTTGTGATCGGCATTTCGTGACATGTTCGTGACCGCCGTTTGCAGCATCCTCACTTCGTACGAAAACAAGAAAGGGAAAACCGAGAGAGACCGAAGGTGCCGGATTCGTTATCATGAGGGTTGGTATGTAGCCTGTCGAGCTACTATAGCCATATTGGCATGACTGAACCATCCAAGCTGGCTTTCCCTGGGACAGGGCCGCGCTACTTGAAATCGTCATCAACCCAATTCGGCTGGCTGGAATGTTAGAGCGTACTCATATATATGGATGGAATGCACGGGTCACGACATTAGGGGTGGATGACGAAAGCCCTTCTACACCTCTTTCGTATAAGAATCGTTAAGCTGTCTGCTAACGGGATTAATGGCTTTAGTGATCGCAAACGTATCGCTATCAGATGCGGTTTAATCAAGCCGAATGCCGTTGTGTTGCTAATTTTCCTCTTCTAGGATGCTTTGGACCTCAGACGGATTGAGAAGCACACGCTTGCCGAGCTCCGCCGGCTTCTTGCCATCCCTGATGGCGCCGAAATCAAGAATCTAGCGGATAGAGGTTAGCTGGATCTATGTCAAATGGTGGAAAAGGCTATAGCTTACCTCGACGTATGTCAAGCCCTCCCGCTGAACAGCAGCAACACAGCGTCGCTCGTCAAACCGGACCTGCCAGACCCCACTAAGGCCCGATAGAAGATCCTGTAGGCACTCGCCAGTACGTGTGTCCCACATCTTCAAATGTCGATCGCTACCGCTAATTACTTTGCGTCCGTCGTGTTGAAAACATGTGATGGCGGCTGTATGCGAAGTCAGAGAAGATTGACATACTCCTGTCTTCGGATCCCAGATGCGGAGGGTACTATCCGCGGCGGCAGATACGAGGCGCTCATCGCGCAGATCCAGTAGGCCGACGAGCAATGAGTGCCCCTCGAGCGTATGTAGACAAGACCCGGTCTCAAGATCCCATATCTTGATAGTACTATCCATGCTGCCCGATATACAGCGGTTTCGTGGAACATCCAGCACGACGCTGTAGACCTTCTGAATATGACCCTGCAACACATGGACAGTCTCTCCAGTACTGATCCGCCACACGCGGACCGTACTGTCGTAGCTCCCGCTCACCAAAGTGTCAGCGTGAGTGGCGATAGAACGGACGGAATGGGTATGGCCTTGTAACGTGCGGATGAAATATGGGCAGTCGGCGTCGTTGGCAGGGGATCCGGTCTGTATATATCTCCTGGATCCTGCTTCAGGGAGGCGCCATACGCGTAACTGGCTGTCGCGAGAACCAGTTATGATCAGGGGCTTCGCGGGCATCATCACGGCCCGGCCATCCTTTACTTTTCCAGTTTTGGTAGGCATCAGAATCTGTAGACATCGGACAGTGCTAGTGTGGCCATGAAAGACCTGTGTGCAGAGGCCCTTCTCTATATCCCACACGCGGACTGTACGATCGGTCGAGCCCGATACCAGGATGTTGCCCTCATATTGCAAGGCCCACACACCACCCTCGTGGCCTTCCAGTTGCCGTCGTAAATTTCCGGTTTTGGTATCATAGACATGTATCAACGTGTCGTCACTACCGGTTATAATCTTGTCATCGTCAAACTGCAAACAAGTGATGACGTGTCGTGGATGAGCTGCGAAAGCGACATGACTGGGTTTAACTATGCCGCTTGTCCAACTCTTGCGAATCATATAGTGGCGCCTGTACAATGACTTGAATAGATGAAGCTTTCTCAGACTTGGAAGACCCATGTGCGGATCGGGTACGGCGATGGCAGCGGCGTTAGCTGCGGAAATGGGGCCTTCCGACTTATGAACTTTACTACCCACGTACGACTTTTCGTCCTTGACGTTGTCTTGATTACTAGCCCGGCGTTTCGATCTATCGGAGGTATAATTGTTCAAGGCTCGCTTCCGCTTAGAAGACCGCAGTTTCCGCAGTTGCAGTGGAAGGTCCTGTTTTGCAGTGGTGCGAAGCTCAGTTTCGGTCTGGGTCAACCTGTTCTGCAGGCTGAGATCTCGCTCCCAGTCCTCAAGGCCAACGGGATCCTGCCAACCCCAGCCTTCTCTTATAGCCCTGTCCAGCTCCCCCAGTGCCAACACAAAACCGTCACGGTCGAACAATTCCTTCCAGCCAGTTTCATTGCTGTCGATAACGCCTCGCCAATACTTGGATACCTGGGCGGCACGGCAAAGGTCTCGGTGATCAAGGAACGAAAGAACATGAAGGGTCAGCTCCATAGGGAGAGATTGTAGCATGTCGCGCTTTAGGGCGGGGTTCACAACGTTAGCAACAGTATGTAAGGTTGTTCTTGAACACCGTCTAAGGAACTGATATAGCATGGAAGACTTCATATCCGAGGGCATCGCATCGAAGATTTCTAGCATCCAGCGGATGTCCATGGATGTCACCTGGTTGCGTTGGTAATCGTTATGGCGTTGTAGAGCCTTTGACTCGTTTTCGGAGAGAGCTCCTGAGGGGTCCGATTCGCCGTCCAGTATATTTCGGGTTCGGCTTCCATCAACGATAGTGTCGGCCAGCTCATCTTCAGCACGGGCCTCGGCATCATCATCACGAGTTGTGTTCACTGCCTGTAAGGTTGGGGATAGCCGCGGACTAGGTAGGCTAACATCCTGGGCCACGATAGTGTTGATAGGCCGTGGATGATGTATGGCTCGAATGGACCGTTCAAGGGGCTCATCGGCATCGACAAGAGATTCGGGTTCTATATCGGCGTCGGTAACGGGGGGCGTTGCCACATTACTGAAGGCGGCATGAGAATCGCTCCCGGCAGGGCTGCCGGGTGTGTCAAAAAAAGACTGCTGCTGACTGGATTCGGAGTTGGAAGTCTCGAACGAGTCAAGATTTGTGCGGCGGAGTAGGGCGGGATTCGTAAGGCTGGGTGGTTGATCTGTGGTGTCAGGGGTTACAGGAAAACCAGCAGAAGTCCGATTTGCTGCATCACTATCACTTTCGAGGCGAGATGTTCGCGAGTATGTGCGCCGGAATCGATCCGTTACTGCGTGGGGATAGGACAAAGCCTGTGGTCGAACAAATAAGCGATTTGACTCCCTTTTCACGCTGTTTATGGTGGGTGAGGCAGATCTGGAAGTCATCCCAGGAGCCTTCCGGGGTGAGGCCTGAAAGGATGGAGAACGGGACTTTAAACAAGGCAAATGTGTCTCCGCGACCGAGTCGTCCAGACCAGGACATGCCTCGGCCGATTCTGAGGGATTGTTTGGGCGGAACTGGAATGTGACGTAGTCAGTCAAACAGTCAAACAGAGCGTTGAAAACCCCAAGTTGGCCAAAGAAATCACGAGAGGGAGAGAAAAAACATACAGATGGATGATCGGAACCATCGTAGTCCGCTAACCAGGCGGGGATATCGCGGTCATCGAGACGGAAAGTGAAGTTGGCGAGTTCAGGAGGCGTGGGCTTCTGGGCGAGGGGATACTCCTTGGCGTCGAGGGAGAGAAGCGGCCTCGATTCACGGACGAGGAGCGGCGGATATGACCGCTTCGTGGTTGTAGTTGTAGTGACCGTCTTTGTCTCTATGCATTCTGCAACACCGAACTTGATCCTCGGATGAGGTGAAAGAGAGTCTGGCTCGTCAAAGTTGACGGACACGGTGGCCTGGCTGGAACGAGGTCGTTTCGGCTCCATGCCTGCAACCAGAAGTGCCCTAGGTAGTTGAAAGCACAAGCTACAGCGACACAATCATGTATGGACGACCGAAAGAGGGCTCTGATCGGTATCGGCAGCGAGGAGGTAGCGTGCTGTGTCTAGTCGCGTTGGCCGGACGTCGGAGCGAGAGGAACGGTGATACGATGGAGGATGGATTAAACAGCGTCCAGACAAGACACGAAAAAAACAAGCCCACGCGAGACCGGCCTTGCCCACAGTCGGTGTTACTCTTCTTTTGCCAACTCAAATCGAAGCAAAACACGTCTCTCGAATGATTTCCCCTCTTTATCCTTTTTTTTTAATATTTTTTAAGCAAAGAAAAAGGGCTCAGGAAGCGGAGGCCCGAGATTCGCGGTTTCTGCTGGCGAGAAGACGAAGGACGGACGAAGGATGAAGGTCAGACTCGAGAAGTACTTCGTACCTCGCAGGTACCACCTGATGGAGCGAGTTAGGTAAGCAGGCACTTAAGTTAGCAGTGGGGCTCTTGCTAAAGTCCAAGGCAGCAGCAGGAAGGGACGCACGCCAGAGCGCGTATAACATACTGTGTGGTTAATACCGTGTACTTTGGGCGCCTGGACGAGCCGCCATTACTGACATCCACGTTTGTATTCCGTACCCAACTGCATACCTACAAATGGAATACAAATCGACCCGCCTCCTTCGGAGTTCTTCCCAATACACGACTTGCCTGGCTACGATGCAGGTGCAGAAGTTGTGTTACGCGTGCAATTTTCCACTCGGATATCAATTTGATAAGAAGTGCCAGTGTCTACTAGGTAGCTAGGTATCTAGCGCCTACCTGGAGCAAACAAGATTCGAGGATTGAAATGGCCAGGAATAGTAAGGCTATTCCGTTCAAACCGTATTAGTAATCTGTAGGAAGTGCACCGTAAGGGTGTACCCTAGGTAGGTACACAGTAATATCAGCCGTAACTAACGGAGACGTCGCGTTGCGGATACCTAATCCACTCGGGAGGGACACTGTGCAAACACGTTATGAAAATATCCCTCTAGTCGTCACGCCACTCCAGACATGGCCTGGAGTCACAGTGCGTAGTGTATTGATTTGCACGGAGTCCGCCAAATAGAGCATCCCTCTTCGTCGTGGCGTCTTGGCTCCTTATCGCCCAGGCTACCACATAAAATTCCAACCGTTTCCGGGTCATCACCTCATTGTATTCTAGATATCTCACGATACAGCCTGCCGGCACGATGCAATGTCTGCCTGCACCGATGTCCGATTCACCGTGACGTCTTGTCCGGCTGTTTACCGCTTCCCATGTGGCCACCAGTCGGAGAACCGCCAAGTCTCGCTGTCAGACTCAGACCTGTTAGCTGTCTATAATTATGTACTGGAATGAACACAACTAAATCTGTGTCGTTGGGCGCAGAGTAAGAGCTTGTCCAGGGTCAGATGACAATAACAGGCGAAGATGAGCAAAGACGAGCACGGCTGATGATACTCGATGCCAAGCTAGCCCTGAAAGCTGACTCCCTGGACGGATTACAGGATCCGCCCACACACCTCCTGGGATCCCCTCCTGGCGCAATTCACGTGCTGCCGAACTTGGTACATAGGAGGAGGAGTGCATCGCGTGCGGGGTCTATGCGAACATGAGCAGACGGTCCCGAGGTTGAGGAATGAGATGTGTGCCCGTCTTGCCATCACTGCTATTCCTCTCCATTGTGGACGGATAACCATCGAGGTGTTACCCTCACCTTCAGAGCGGCCTTCGACATGCCGGTGCAGATTTGTCATCAGATATAAACCCGGCCTGCGATAGCAAGGGAGAGCCGTTTAGTCTACCTAGCCTCGCGACCATCGTGACATGCACCCACTCGCTCCTCGCATCACCCGAGCTCTCCTGACCAGCTGCAGATGCGTTGCTGTGCGCCAAGCTGGCCTGCGGCTCTTTAGGTGGTTGTGTATAGCAAGTTAGCAGGTAGAGAGCGCGGGCTTTCAAAGCCAACCCACTAGCATCCAGATAACATGCCGTGCCAAACCTAGGTGGGTATATTCAGTCTCGCGATATGGCTGCTGTCGGCCGAGTACTGGTCTGTCGGTCACCGAGCGCTAAACCGAGAACGTCGTGCTTCATACGCCATACCAACATGGCTTGTGTCTATCCTACTCCCGTCGAAAGATCATAACAAATACGTGGGAGTAACAGGAATGGGGTCAGATTGATACTGTTGGGCCTTGGCCCTTCGGGCTGCTTCGATGTCACCCTCTCCAACAGGCTGTCCATCCCGCATAAAGAACATCGCCAATCAGCCAACATTCTTGCACTCTACAGCTTGCATGACTCCTATCCTATTGCATGAGAACAGAGGCCGAAGGATTGATTGTCCCAGATTGCTTTTGTTCCCGAGCGGCGCCATCCGTCCAATCCCCTGTCCTGTCAGGCCTCCCCTCACCTTAGGTGGGTGCTTCTACGCATGAGTTACAAGCCCCAGCTTCACCTCTATTAAAGATGCCACTTACCTACGAACTCTGGGAACTAGATTCATAGCCAGAGTACTATTAAGTCAGAGTTGCTAAGTATTCTCATTTCATGTTTGGTTCTGGTTTGAACAACGCGGTATTAATTTGTATTTCCTTGCGCATTGCACCATTCAGTCAGTGCCATAAGCCGCGGCATTACTATGTATTGAAGTTGGACGAGACGGAGTACTATTTCCCAGTAGTCCTTTACTCATCACGCATTGCCATGTAGGCACGTTGACCACTCTGATCGCGTGCGTAGACCTCCATATTACCATACATCACGGTAAGCACAGCTCAGGGTTCCCGGCATCATGCCCGATTCGCTCCTTTCCGGGTTCCGTATAGGTTCATGGTCTATCTATAACTAATGGTTTCGGCGAATCGATTGTGAGACCCTTGCACTAGACAATACCTAGAATAGTATCCCGTCGTGACAGCCGACATCTAACAAGCTCTCGCGGCTGCTTGAGTCCTCCGGATTGAGTCTCGGGTTACCGATACGCGCCCTTTTCCACCTGGCCTATCACCGCTAGTAGAATCGCCAGCATGGACGCAATGATCGATGAGTCGGATGATTTACCTCAGACTCTCTCTTAACCGTGCTCCCTGCCTCGGTATCGAGGCCAGCTGGAGTCCTCGCTCTGGGGCCCTAGGAACGTGCTTGGCGCCGGGGTTGTAGCGGTGCAAGTTCGCGGGTGTGGGGGAAAGCGTCAGCGCCATCGCCAGCGAGAAGATGGGCGAGGATAGCAGTCAATGTTACAATGAGTAGATGAGAGACACATGTTCTTTAACACACAGCAAGTCCAGCTTGAGGTTACCCGCGACCTGAGGATCAGGTAGCCAAAACACGCGATAGTTACTCCAGGCCTCCCGTAGAATGAGAAGTCAACACTCATTAGTAGAAACCAACAAGCAAACAAATCACACAAGAACATCACGAAGAACGATCGGAAATTATAAGTCCGGGTACAATGGTGGATGTATTATGCTACTCCACAACCCATCGCAGAGTCTGCGAATCCATAGCTCCATCCACGTTGCGTGGAGAGTCAATACCACTTCCGATCAACATCAACACCCATAAGTTCCATCCGCAAGGCAAAAGACAAAGAAGAAAAAAGCCTAGAGTACTAGTTCGTCGAATCCCCTGAAGACCCAATCGTGACAGACACCCCGCAAGCCATTTCCCCCAGCCCTATGACCAAGCCGGCATCCTACTTGCGGTAAACAGGGAGGATGGCGGACTCGACCATCTCGCGGTCTCGGCCTCCCTTCGTGAAACCTCCGGTGATGGTAAATCCGCGGAAGCGGCGGATGCGGCGATTCATCACGCGGAATTCTCTGATCCAGAGGTTGATGTGACAAATCATGATGGCGATGACCAGGATGGCGACCGTCATAAAAAACGCTCCGATCGCACTGAAGATTCGGAGCTGTTGGTCAGAAATACTGACGTCGATGGTATCGTTGATAATAGCATCCATCGTGACAGTTACTAATGGGCTTGTTCTTGTTTATGCTTCGTCTATGTCGTTTGTCAGCGTATCTCGAAGGGAAACAAAACGATTCGGATGACTGTTGATGCTATGGAGATGGTACTTACAGCAGGCTTGAATAGAGACCGGAGGCTCTGACGATCGAGTCGAGTTCTGCGTCTTCATCTCCTATGTCAGCATACTGAAAGAAAGGAAACAAACCGATTCAAGTGATCCTTTGAGGGTTTCTAGACGCAACTTACAGCAGAAAGATTGATGGCCTCAAGAGGTCTTGAGATCGAGTCGAGAACGAGAATCTGCGTCTTTACCTCCCAAGTCAGCGCCAAAAGAAAGGAAACAAACCAACAGAGACAACAATAAAAGAAACAAGAAGCAACTCACAGCAGAGCGTAAACAGACGCAAGAAGACTTGAGGATGGTGCTGAAAGCAGATGTGGTGACAAAAGGTTGCAAGAGTGCGTGATACGTCTGGAGAAAAAGCGTAGGGAAGAGGGAAAGGTCAAGACCAGAAATCCAAGAGGGAAAAAATCTCCCTTTCACTCTGCTTCGCGGGGCAGGTGATTGTGCGTTCGCGGCCTGTGCACTCCCTTCCTTGCGGCTCATTGGCTCTTGGGCCATTTTGGCTGCGCCGACTAGCTTGGAAATGCGGAGCCTTTGCCTCGTTTGGCGGGGGGTGATTGCCTTTTGTTGGGTTGTTGGGTGCTGGTGTGAGGGGATCGTGAACGGGGTACTTGCGCGAGGGGTCACGTGCGTTGGGTGTTTTGGTTTGTGCTGATTCTACTGTTATTTGGGGTGGTGCGCGGGGGATTAGGGGGTTGATTTGATGCGGCTGCGAGATGGAATTGCTGATTCTGGTGGTCTCGGTGCTCTGAGAGTTGGATCTGTTGAGTCTGAACTCCTACGAGGAGAAGAACTCAAGACTCTACACCATATTTGCTTCAGATCACAAGTTCAGCCTGTTCAGGGGAAGCCAGGCGAGTATCACGCTCAGACAGAGAGCCAACACGACAGGCAAAAGAAATTAGAAATTAGTACGTGTCTATATTACAATACAGCAACAAAATCTTCACCAGAAACCACCAAAGCCCGTAAGTCCATCCATCATCATGTATAAGTCGCACGGAATCTATTCAAACTAACCCAATGCCCCACGACATCCAACAGATTGC
Source organism: Xylariaceae sp. X802 (assembly GCA_028637635.1). Classification (NCBI taxonomy): domain Eukaryota; kingdom Fungi; phylum Ascomycota; class Sordariomycetes; order Xylariales; family Xylariaceae; species Xylariaceae sp. X802. The sequence goes on along the minus strand of JAJFDH010000001.1, from coordinate 2,409,152 downwards.
TCGCAAACGTCTAACTTGCACACTCCAACTCAACCCATCGTACTTATTCACTAGAAGTCTTAGCCATGTCCAAAGTCCAGGACGGGTAGCGCGTAGAAAACAAGAAAGTAAAAGGCAAAGAAAAGATGATTCGGGATGGCTTTACCTCCGAGATCATCTGCGCGCCGCTGACATGGCCAGACGGGATACTCAGGTGCCGTCCCTTTTGAAAACGCATCAGAATACAGAGTCGAGGACGTTTTGGGATCTATTGTACAGAAGCAGACGGAGTAGAAGCCGAAACAATCATGTATGTCTGTTGAGCAAGGGGAGGAAGAGAGGTAGGGACAGAGGGAGAAAGAAAAACAGAAAGAAACTCACAACAACGCCAGCGTTAAATCGCCGTGAATCCTAGCCTTAAGCGTAACCTCGACCTCAAGATTAAGATCAAGCCTCAGCTTGAGCGTGTCGTTCTTGGCGCCACCACCGCTGAGGGCATTGCTGGCTACATTATCCAGCGTTCCTGTAGCGCTGTTGACGAGATTGTTCGCCGTCTGGCCGACGTTCCCAACAGGTAACACGTCGCCGCCGCCGACAACGGGCAGGCCCCCGATGGGCTGGGATTGTTGCTGCGGCTGCATAAGCTGGCGTCGTTGGGGCGGCGGCGACTGGTAGTCTTCGTCCGCGCTGCCGTACTCGCTCTTTTCCGGGACGGCTGGGACCTGGGAGTGGCCGCGGCGCGATCTACGGCCGCCTCGACTTCTGGTCTTGCTCTGGCCTGGGCTGGGACTTTGCGAGGACATGTCGATGTGGGGATAACTCAAGACAACTTCAAGAATTGAATCGAATAGGGGATACGGCTAGAGTACAGATGAATAGCAAGCCGTAAGGGCGATCACACGGCTTTAAGTGCCGTGACCAGATCTCGCGCTGCCATGTCCCGATTTACCTCAGATATGGTCTACGTCAGGGGAAAGGTCCCAGGGGGCTTCCGAGATCTGCGAGCCGTGCTGCGGGTTGAGACTACGTCATTTACGATCTCATTCGCATTAACGCCGTCGGACGCTCAGGGGTCTAGTCCGGGTTGTAACGATCTCACCACCCCTGCCCGGGATGGGTATATGTGTCGGTTTATCTGAGGCATCAACTTGCTTCGTTGTGATACCTTATTCAGCCCCTGTGTCTAGATACACGGCTTGGTGTGGGAGTACTTAGCATGGCCTGACGTCAGTGATGGTCACGAAATACAGTTGCTTCTCTTTTGATGATCCGGACGGAGTTGTGCTGGGATGAACCTTTCTAGGAGACTTGTTGACTTGAGGCGTAGATGTACCTGGGTATCCTGCATGTATTCATCGGTTGATAATAACACCCGACGCGACTCTAATCAGGAGAAATCTAGGTGATGACAGCGTATATGCCATCTGATTTGCATATGCAAGTGTTCTACGCAGAAATCGCTTCGAACATATTCCATTATGTCAAGGTAGTTTACACGGTATCTGCTAATCCCTAGTCATCCGACTAGACACACCTAACTGTAGCTCTCGATGGAGCTCGATTTCAACTACGTCCCGAGGGGCCATTATCTCATCTAGATCCCCGTCCTTGTCATAATGAACACACCAGGAACCATCATCGTTCTGGACGCCGACGAAGTATTTCTCGCCTTCGAGGGTCAAATACTCCTCGTCCTCGGTCCAGCTCCAAGGCCCGATGACATGGCCGAGGGTATCTTTTCTTCCGCCGTGATGGAGCAGCCCCGTGTCTTTATCGGCGTAAATCCAATGGAGCATAGGCGGGTCGTCCGCTATGGGTGAGACGAGGCCTTGGTGCTCTTCCGGACCCGGATAGCCGAAGTAGAAACCGTTGAACCGGTAGCCCGTTACGGGATGTGCTGGGTGATCTAAGTAGAGCTTCCGAGGTGTTAACCCTATCATCAATGTAAACTAGACGCCAAGAGGCCCCCTTCGTTATTACCTTATTGTCTTTAAAGACTACATAAGCAGTCTGTGGCGGCGAGATACCATCATCCGAAAACTTGGCGGTCAAGTGGAATTTAATCCTTTCTTTCGCTTGCTGGTTCTGTTTCTTCTGGGCGTCGATTGCTTCAGCAACCCCGATAACTGTTGGAATTGACCCGACGGTCATCAAACCCAGGGATGAAAGGGCCATGAGGCGCGTACAACGTTGCGTGGTGCAGTGTGGTACTGTGGAAAACACACTCGGACTTGAGGATGACTTTGTCGACTACCAAAGAGAATGGATAAGCGCTGTGGCGGCCCATCCAAAAGTTGGGAAACAACACAGGCCTGGAAGCCTAGTGTAAGGTGGCAGCGTTGACAAGAGACGCATGATGGTGCAACAAGCTTCCAGCACCCTCAACTGTGATTCTTGCCATGTGGCTTAGACCGAAGAGTGACCTCATTCAAGACGGGGATGCACGACTGAGAAGTCCGTCCGGTGCGTACCCTACATCAGCAGGGGAGGGGTATGACCGACAAGGATGTCCGTAACTACGTTGTGGAGATTCGCTCGAGAATTGCGTCAGGAGTGTTATACAAGCTGCTCAGATTGACCATCAAGGGTGCAAGACAATAAAATTAATGATGATCCTAGTGAGAGCTCTTAACTCTTGGGGGTTGCAACCGCGAAATACCTCACCTTATCAACCTTGAGATTATATCTCATCTTTATACTTCGTTATCAATATGGCTTCGGGGTCGTCAGAGTCTGGAGACTCATTAGATACCCATAAGCAGCAAAATAACCGACAGCAAGATCATGGGGACGGCAACGGAGAGAGTACCGGCGACGAGTACTCAGACCACCATAACTTCAAGAACGAGCCGTGGAACCAGGTCAATGGCTATACGACTCCAACGGGCGGCAAGGCCGAAGACGATGATGCGTACGGCGCATCAGCCGACACCCGGGAAGAAAAACCCCCAGAAATCAACGCTAGACAACCAAGTAGTGATACAGGGGGAGAGGCCGAAAGGCAACAGACAGCATCTAAAGAGGAAGCTAAGCCCGTGAAAGAGGCGCTGGTAGAAACAGAGAAAGGTGTACGGCGGCGACGGCGCCGTCGTAACCAACCGGCATGGTACGATGTAGACAACGAGAAGACAGGGGAGAAGCAACTGGCGGAGACGCGACCACAGGAGCTGCAACAGCAGTTGGAACAGCATCGGCAACAACAGCAACTCGACTTCCAGCAGCAACAGCAGCAGCTGGAATTCCAGCGGCGCCAAATGGAAGTGCAATTGCGGGAACAGCAGCTACAGGCGCAGCAGAACAGACGCAATAACTCGCTGAAGCTGCGTCTCGATCTCAATCTTGACGTTGAAGTCACACTCAAGGCCAAGATCCATGGCGACCTGACTCTATCTCTTTTGTAAGTGCGTCCTGTTTCCTTACCAGCGAGGCGATCCTATGTTTCTAAGCAGTCGGTGGATCAGCTGTGCGGTGGTTGTGATTTGGCAACCATCTAGACACGCTTGTTTCTCTGACCCTGACCTGTACCGTTGAACTGCTTGCCGGACTGACCATTCACGAAGGGATAATAACGATTAATGGACGAATAGCTGACAAGATTTCCTTGCCAAAACAGGGACGGGACAGAATCTTGACGACGAGTTACCGTTACCAGGTGCTCTGCCGATGAGATGAGGTTGAGAACAGCCGTGATGAACCGGAGCGAGCGCCAGGCGAGTGGAACGATGGGAGCATGCCGCTTTCCGAGTGTATCGCCTCGTTATTATATAGTAAAATTGTATCAAGTAGATGGTATCCGCGCCCCGATGCGCGTGCCTTGCCTCCTGCATATGGGACTTTGGGCGGCGTCTGATGAGTTGCATCGACGCGAAATAGGAGAAGTTTTGCTCGAAATCCCAGAACAACCTCGTCTCTACACTACAATGACAAGACCGACGCTAAACCAACGGCAGTTAAGCTAGATGTATGCTTTATGTGCATAGATTATTCCATATACTTGAATTGCATGTGATAAACCATTAGATGAGCCGCCGAATATTGTAGTAGGAGGTATATTTATATAACGCGTAACCAGAAAACCACAATCAGCAAACCGCTGGCACGAGTCTGTATCACCCGTCCGCTTGCTTCATTTGCCATTGGGGCCGCACAGCAGAAGGATATGCACCGGGTACGCGGCGCACGTTCAACCTCAGTTCTGCTCTGGACGGTACTGGTACTGTAGGAATACCGTTTGGATAACTATCCAGGGGAAGCTAGATCAACTCGAAGAAGCAGCCGAATCGTCCGTTACGAAACCGACGGATACCGACAGCTATTCGAAGCCGACAATCAAACCAGAAAATAACGCAGGCGATCAATCAAGCAGTGGAACCAAAGAGGGTCTTTCAATCCAGGCAGTTTTGTGTGCCCGGAACTGGGGGGGCGTCCGGGCATCTGCCTCGATGCATTGGAACGCCGAGCTGAAGCATCGCTGTTGATTGGCTATGAGAGGGACACGGACAAGGCCTGGTAGACTTCTGGGAATCATCGACCGATGCCGTCAGACTAGGGACGTGTGGATGTGTTACCTACTTGTGGGATTCAGCCCTGCCAGTCGTACATGACAGGGGAGCAGAAGCGTAAGGCCTCCCGAATAATGGCATCGGCCATCACAGCGGGGAGGGCCATCGCGCTTCCTGATCCCCCTAAGCACGGCCGGCGAAGGCTTGCCTATTAGCGACTCACCCTTCTCACTTACTAGGGAAGGGCCTTGCGCTGAGGCTTGAGTCTCCCATTCGCATAGTCCAGGCACTACCTAGGTATAGCTGATGAAAGGAGAAGAGAGTGTCATCGGTCTAATGTAGGCCTAATGACGCAATCAACCGGGTCACCCATGTGTTTAAATGATTGCCTATAGGGGACGGGATACGCATGGGATGGGATGAATTCCAACAGGCCATCCATGTAAACCTTATAAGGAAACTCAGTACCGGCGTTGCGCTGTGTACTATCAGATGAGCATATGAACATTTCAACCACCACCATTAATCTTGTGCTGTACGTTATAATCCCACACCCGCAAGTCAAGCCCGCTTCTCTGCGACAACAGCCATGACCGACGTTGTACCTCAGCAGACGACCCCGAAGAAGATCTTCAAGCCTTCGGCGAAAACGAAAACTCCAATCCGGTCGAAGCCAGCTGCCCCATCTGCGCGGGATACTGATTCGGCACAAAAGACAACGAATGGTACCCCGCGCGCCGTTGTGTCGCAGCCTACCACAAACGTCACACCTGATTCTGGCCGAGCTGCGACTGCTCCGAACGGCCTGCCCGGGGATAAGACACATCAAGACCAAGAGTCGGCAAAGGAGCGCGAGGAAGTCTTAAGCCATAGCACAGCTAATGAGCCATCAGAGGCTGCACGGGAGGATCCGACAAGCTCGAGCAAATCGCCGACTGGAAAAGCCGAGCCCTTGAAAGAACAGGAGCACCTTGGGATGAGTGATTCCGAGGCTTCGTCAGCCGGAAACTCTTCTTCCGGCTTCAGTGACGATGCTTCTGAAGCTTCTAAGTCGCCCGGCCCGGGCGATAAGTTCGTGGTGGCATCCGATGGAGACACCGAGAGTCTAGTTGATGAAAATTCAAGAAAATCTACTAGAAATGGTGACTCTGAGAAGATACCCGAAACAGCCAACTCGAAACCAAAAACTATCGCCGAAACCGCAGGTCCAGATCAAGACCATGTCAGTCCAGAACGGGACTCCGAGGTTGGGGCAACACCTAATATGTCAGAGCCGGGTGATGTTTCCAAAGTGGCCGATGGTACTTTTAGAGACACCGGGGACAGCACATCGGCAACTGCACCAGCCAACAACATGGGCGAACCGAATGTTTCCGACATCTCTCAGACCGCCCACCCCGTCGTACCAGGAGAAACACCCGAACTCGACGACCAGATTGATGATACGCATGTAATTGATAACATGGGTAAACCAACACATGTGGAGCGTAGGATTGACATTCCACTTCCACGGCATCCACCGCCTCCACCGCCGATCGAGAAATCGAAAAGCGAAGACTTCTCCCACGATCTCGGAGATTTTGAAGAACTACCTAGCACGAAAAGTCTACCGAACATTGACGACCTACCCAATATACCAGAGAGCAGTACTCAAGACCCTCCTGAAGAGATCTTAGACCCGTCCGTACATGGTCCCTCGTCGCCAGGTGTCACGCCAATTCCCAAAATACCAAAGATTGCCCATATTGACTCAACGCCGCCTGTTGACCTTCAACATCTGGCTCGGGGATTAGCTGGCCACGTAGTCGACGATGTTGGTAACATAGTGGACGAATCAGGGGAAGTGCTAGGCCACGCAACGGGTGACCTACCGGCAATGGTGGGGAGAAAAGTCTCAGAAGACGGCGAAATCTACGGAAGCGACGGGGCGATTATCGGCTACGTATCTGAGAACTTCGTCGACGAGAAGCCACCCACGGAGATTCCCAGTCACGTTCTAAGCGGGCTCAAGGTGGATCACAACGGCAACATTCTCGGCTCCGACGGTAATATCATCGGGAAATTCCACGAGAAGCCGGATCGGGATGGCTCGTTGCCGTCCTTTACTCGATCAGCTGCTCCCAGCCCAGCGAGCGAGGAGAAGACGGGCGAGGGGCAGAAACCCAAGGTGAATGCACATACGGGGGGCAGCCCGTCGGATATCTTTTTGGATGTCAAGTCGACTACGGATGGGATACAGCTGACTATACGGATTCCTACTACCTTTCAACGGCCACCTCCAGAATCCTAAAATACCAGTAACGGCTCGTTTGTGTTTATTATGCATGGGAGACACCGGCAGTGCTGATGAGAATGACAATCTTCATGCCTACCTATAGGGCTTATAATAGCAGCATTCCCTTCCCTAATGCCCACCTTATTACGTGAACATGTTACCAAGCCTACCCGAGTGAAACTTAACGAATACCCTACTAGTACGGACGTAATAGTACAGTTTATCGTTGTCCTTGATGGACTGGCCGGCCAGAGTTGGTGGCCCAGCAGGTTGGTAGCACATTATGCGGCAGAAGGTGTTCAATAAGCGGTTATACGTACACCCATCTCCACAATATATCCGGCTGGTCCCACACCTAATAAAAGTCCAAAATCTTGGTGCGATGTCCCCCTTGAAGTAACACTTCACGCGATGATTCGACAAAGTCGAGATGTAACGAAAGCAGTGAAGCAGTCCCTGCAGTGCACGCCTAACATCCGTAACACAAATACCTAGCGACTTGCTCTCACCTTGTTTTCTCGCCTCGCCACATGGTTAAATGGCGCGGTATTCGAAGTCTTACCGGGCTCGCATGTCGAGAAAACGCGCCGTCTGCCATGTCATCGTCATGACCAGGGAGCAGCGAGGGCGCCGTGTACCACTAGCTCGTGGCTAGGCCGCGAGCGTCCAGCCCTGTTCGGATCGACATGCCTGTTTTTGCGCCCGGTAGCCTCACTTGTGGCTTGAGGGCGACATCGGGTTCCATGTTGCGTCTCATCGAATGACGTCCTCGCCATATATCCAGGACATCTAAGTATGTAGCATGACGTCGAGAGCAAGAGTAAGAGCTCAAGGCCGTGGGAGAGCCCGGGCTTGGTGTTGCTGTCCATAAGCCCAGGTCTTCCACCAGCAGGTGACGTAAGTCGAGGCCTTTCATGATTAAGGGAAAACCGCAGTTTCTTAAATAACAACCGTCCGAATACAACGTGAGATTACCGTCTCGGATCTCATGTCTGACCAACACTACAAAGCGAGATCTCCAACGAAAGAGTCCAATTTATATCTAATTCAGACCCCTGTTAAAGAATTCACCACACACGAAAATCCAGTGACTATCATCCATCCTGCCGCCATGTCAGGCGTTAAGGAACCTGCTGGGAGCCCGGCCAGTCCGCTCGGCCAGGCTGCATCGCGACCAGGGCCTCCGGAAACCCCAAAGACACCTCAGGACCAATCCGCGCCAAGATCCATGCCTGACACGTCCAAGATGACCCGCGAAGATCTGGCTGGTCAGAACGACGATGAGATGGTGCCGGCGGCGGGCCGCATTAATGATCGTGGAGAAGTCATCGATGATGACGGCAACCCAATAGGTAAGGTGACGAGTGGTGAAGCGTCCAAGTTCGCCGGCTATGTCGTCTCGCAAGAAGGGGACATATTAGACGAGGACGGCGGCGTTGTGGGAAAGGCTGAGCCACTGGAGGGTGCTGAGACCGATCTCCATTACACAACGAGATCCGCTGAGGATGCTGCTGGGGATAAGTCACAACAAGAAGGCGGTGGTCTTGGTATTACCGATACCGCCGGTTCTCTCGCCAGTAGCGTTGCTGGTGGTCTAGGAAAAGCGAAGGACGCCACGGGGGCGCTGGGTGGTACGGCTAAGGGGGCTGCAGACGACGCTGGAGAAGCTACCGGAACAAAGAAGGCTACCGACGCCGTGGGTGATGCTGCCAAAGGTGCCACGGACACTGCTGGCGGCGCCAAACAAGGCGTGTCAGATGCGGCAAAGGGACCCACGCTAGTCGCGCAGCAAGCGGCGGGCGAATCCGTTTCCGCTTTGAACTTGGCCTCCAAAGCAGAAGGCATTCCTGAGAAAGAGCCCGTTCCCATAGATGTCCCTTCATTACCACCTTCCGTTGCCAATAAAGTCATAGCCATGTTCGAGGGCCCTTTCACTGTTACAGATGATGGGAAGGTTGCCGATCAAGCTGGCGAGGTTCTGGGCAAAGTTACTGGGGACTCTGATATTCAGAACTTAGTCGGCAAGGACGTCAAGGGAATCGATGAAGAAGGGAACTTGCTAGGGGAAAATGACGCCGTTCTCGGCAAGGTGGATATTGCACCTGAGGGCTCCATGGCTGAGCGCATTAAGGAGGAGGTCCCCGAGGCTGCAGATCGCCTGAATGCCTTAGAAGGCATGGGCAAAGAGGCGCTGCCCGGAGAAATCCCTTCATTTCCGCCGGCTGTTGCCGAGAAGGTTATCGCTATGTTCGATGGCCCTTTTAATGCGGCCGAAGATGGCCACATCGCTGATAAGGACGGCAATGTCCTGGGCAAGTTGGCCGAAGGGCAAGATGTTAAAGAACTGGTCGGTAAGGACATTAAGGGCGTCGATCAGCAGGGCAACCTCTTGGGCGACAACGATACCAATCTTGGGAAAATCGACATAGCACCAGAGGGCAGCATAGTCGAGCGTATCAAAGATGAAATCCCGGAGGCGGCCGAACGCCTGGACGCTCTCGAAGCCGTGAAACAGCCAGCCGAGATGCCGGATCTCTCCATCCTGGAGGGCTTGAAGATCAACAAGATGGGGAATGTTGTCGACGAAGACGGCAACCCACTCGGCAAGGTCAAAAGCGGCGACTTGAAGAAGCTCGTCGGCAAGACGCCTGACAAGGACGGCAAGGTCTGGGATGACCACGGCAATGTCTTGGGCGAAGTGGAAGTTCTGCCGGAGGCCATCAAAAATGAATCTTCCCCCTTTGAGGACTTCCCCGGCGCGACTGTTGATAAGTTTGGCAAAGTCATCTTCGATGACCGCCAGGTCGGCGTCGTTGTCGGCGATGACTGGCAAAAGTTGATTGGGAAAAAGGTTGACGCAGACGGTGAAGTATTGGACCGAAACGGCAATGTCATCGGCCACGCCGAGCGCCAAGAATCTGAAGAGCCGGAGGAGCCTGAAGAGGAGCCCATTGACTACTCTAAGCTTCGGGACAAGAGGGTTAACAAGATGGGCAATGTCGTGGATGAAAACGGCCAGGTCTGGGGCCACATTGTGCAAGGGGTAGTCAAAAACCTCAACGGCAAGAAGGTTGGCGACGACGGCCAGATCTTTAATGATGCCGGACAAGTCATCGGCAGAGCCGAGCCTATCCCCGACACGGAACGCGAAGAGTTCAAAGAGCCTGCGCCGTTTGAAGACTTTCCTAATGCCACTGTTGGCGACAACGGCGACGTCATGTTTGAGGGAGAGAAAGTGGGTGTTGTCGTCGAGGGCAATGCAAAGAAGCTTAAGGGCAAGCCCGTTGATCCCGATGGCGATATTCTGGATAAATCCGGCAATACGCTTGGCCGGGCGGAACGTTGGGAGCCTGAGTCGGAACCCGAAGTTGATATGTCGCCGCTCGCTGGCAAGCGCATCAACAAGGCTGGTAACGCCGTCGACTCGAACGGCGATATCTATGGCCGTGTAATCGAAGGCAAAATCAGCGTTCTTGTTGGAAAGATGTGCGATAAAAACGGCTGGATCCGCGATGAAGGCGGAGACGTAATCGGGAAGTGCGAGCTTGTCTCCGAGTCGGAACGCGAGAGCATGAAAGAGAAGCCGTTTTCTGAATTGTCCGGCTGCACGGTCAATAAAGAAGGCAAGGTCGTTACACCCGGTGGAGACGTCGTTGGTCGACTTGTCTCTGGCGATGGTAAGGCCTTGGCTGGTCGCCTCGTAGACGAGGACGGTGATATTTGCGATAAGAGCGGAAACGTCCTCGGACACGCAGAGCGCTGGGAAGAGCCCGAGCCCGAGAAGGAGATCAGCCCGATGTCTGGCCGCAAAGTCAACCGCGAGGGCAACGTCGTCGACGAGAACGGCGATGTCATCGGCAAGCTTACTACGGGCGAGCTCAGCCAGTGTGCGGGCAAAAAGATCGACGACGACGGCGATGTTGTGGATCAGAAGGGCACTGTCCTTGGACACTGCTCGCTTCTTGAGGAGATCCCCGAGCCAACGGAGACGGACGAGGAGCGCGAAGAGCGTCTTAAGAAAGAGCAGGATAATGAGATTGCCAAGAAAATCTCAGTCTGCATTGAACAGTCGCTCGATAAAATCAAGCCGATTTGCAAGCTGATTGTAGAAGTAAGTCACCGCAACATCGAATACATATTAAATTACTACAAGGAATTCACAACTAACTACTCTATCCAGAGAATCGATCAAGAAGAAGCCAAGTCCGAAGACGACCGCGACGAAGACGCCCTAGTAAACCAAGTCCGGCCCCTAATCGAAGAAGGCGGCAAGATCCTAACCGAAGCCAACGGCGTGATCAGGGGCCTAGACCCAGACGGCCGCATCTCCGCGCAAGCAAAGCACCACGCCGCCGGCCGCGAAGCCACGCCCGAGGAATACCACCTCTCCGAGCTCCTCAAGGAACTCACCGGCACCGTGACCGAGACCATCGAGAACGCGAAGCGCAAGCTCGAGAACCTGCCCAAGGCCAAGAAGGCCATCAACCCCCTCTGGGGCCTGCTCTCCGAGCCGCTGTTCCAGATCGTCGCGGCGGTTGGTCTCCTGCTTAGCGGCGTGCTCGGCCTTGTGGGCAATTTGCTTAACGGGCTGGGTCTTGGGGGTTTATTTGGGAATGTCATTGGCGGGCTTGGGATTTCTAAGGTTTTGGAGGGCTTGGGGGTTGGGTCGATCCTCTAAACTGTTACGTTTTGAATCTTTTAATCTAAGAGTTGGGCTGGTAATTTGATACATCTGGGGGAAATATGCCTTTTCTTATTACCTTTTTAATATCGGCTGGAAATCAGGTCAGAGGACGGGTTAATTTCACGAGCATGGTTTCTGTCCCCCTAATGCTACGGTCAGGGAAACTGGAACTACGTTTTTTCTTCAAAACATTCCGCAGATTGAATATTCTAGTTTTCATAGGACGATTTAATAGTATTTCCTTAAACCCTGTCTACCTAAGTTAATTCAACTTCCAAGCTTTCCGGACTAGGATATAACTTATCTCAGAAGTTAGCGATTCTCAGTACCTAGCCCAGCCACACAACCGCCAAGATGAACGCGGAACACCTATCAGCACTAGGTACCTGTTGTAGAGATAGAAACCAACCCAAGCAAACAAGGAGAGCAAATGTCGTACCGGGAAATGACGTCGATGACGTAGTGGAAGTCCACCAAGGCGGTGGCGCTACTTGACGTAGTCCACGGACTATAAGGAGCAGGCACATGGGTAGAGCTAGATAGTAGCTCAGGACTTCAGGCATGTGAACGAGACACATAACATACAAGCAACCTTACAAACAAGCATACAAACAACTTGCAGCTAACTCATTCATACAACCTTACGCATTCCGCGCTCGTATTTTATGTAACATTACATTACACTACACTACATAGTATATTTACCCGTAACCCTAACCAAATCATCAATACCCAATAACATATCAAAATCCCAAGATTGGTCGATCCATCAACCGAAATAGAATGCCGCGAACACTTCTTCTCTGCTTCCTTCACGGGTTTAAGGTAAGTTTTATTCCACGGCGTGACGTCTCTGTTGAGTGTAGAAAACATATGTTGGGTGACGGGCTGACATACACAGGGCAACGATGATACCTTCCGGACCTTCCCCGAAGACCTTGAATCGCACGTTAGGCGACAGCTCCCTGATGACCATGTCGAGTCTGTCGTCTACCCTAAGTATGAGACTAAGGGTGAATTGGAGCAGTGCTCCGTCGCGTTTCTCGCTTGGTGAGTTGCTTATATGAGATTTAAAATTTGTCAATACCGCCTTGGAATCGTTACGGACTTGTGCTAATACTTCGCTAGGCTGAAGGAACGGGTAATGGAAGTGCGCAAAGCGCGGTGCGAGGTCCCCTGGCCGCCGAATGATCGGGATGTAGGCGTGATATTGGTCGCGCATTCAATGGGGTAAGTGCGCTGTATCAAACATCAAAATTAAATATAATTCTCAATAACGACTTTCCAGAGGCTTCGTGGCATCCGAAACGCTCTTCCTAATTCTAAACGAGCGACTAGCCGCCAGCGAGCAAGGGAAAGACCCAAATGCACCGCTATTCCCTCTGATACAGGGCGTCCTGACGTTCGACACGCCATTCGACGGCCTCGCGAGGTCGATGTTCGTTTACGGGGCTTTTTCTAATTACCAGAAAGTTAGCAGCGTGTTTAACGTCATGACGCTTTTGTCTGCCGCACCGTCGGCTATCGGGGCGACTGCTTTTAAGCGGGCTACGGGGATCGGTCCTGTTAAGGGCCCTTCTAAGTCGACTTGGAAGAGTTGGCAGCTTGTTGCTGTTCGGACTGGGACCGTCGGTGCTATTGCTGCTGGTGGCGTTGCTGCGTATATGAATCGCCAGAAGATCATGGATGGTATGCGGAGTATGCGCAGTATCAACAAGGAGTCTGTGAAAGGTTGGTGAACCCTCATCTGACGTTTGCTGAGATATGTGTTATTCAATCAACTTCGTATGACTTCAGGTATCTGACTGTTGATTCTAGAAGGGTATCATCAAGGGGTCGATACAATCAGCCAAGGACTGGCCTATATAAACCGCGGCAATGTCGGGCGATCGTTCGAATATCTGTCGGATCATTTCACATTCGTCGGAACACTCATGAAGCAACGGCGGCTAGCCCAGAGACTAGAGCGCATGGCAGTCCTCAAGGGAATTGGAATTCACGATTACTACACCTCCTTGGGTAAGAATGGTATGTGGAGCGGCGGTTACTTCGTCCCGGAGCGCACATTTTGTGCTGTTCCGGCCAAAGATCATCCGGCCCACAGCCTCTTTTCGCGCAGGATCATTAAAAAAGTCGACGATGAAGTCCAGGCGCACATGAGCATCTTCATTCGAGACAAGAACGACGAGTACGAGCAGATGACGCAAGAAGCCAGCAATCTTGTCGTTCGATGGTTCGCGGCTGATTCGGAGATTGTGGATGACCCTAAGCTGGCCAAACCGCCCCCTGAACCTGTGGAAGAACCTGTCACCACCTCCCCAGACGGCCGGGAGGTCCCGAAGACGGAGGAGGTCCTTGAACACACGGACGCGGCGACGGCAGAATTATTAGGTGTCGGTGAGGATGAGGCTACTGCAATTCCTGACGAGTCACCTCTCGATATCACGGCGGCAGCGGCAGCTGTTCCTCTCCCCAGTGAGAATGACGAGGTCCCGCCAGTTGCCGACGAAAAAGAAGCGCAGAAGACCAATTACATGCGTTATCTCATGGAGGTTGCCCAGCAAGCCGGCACCGGGGTTAAGGCGTACGTGCCCACTAAGATGCCCGAGATGCCGTCCGGACCTAGTTTCAAGTCGTTCGTGCCCAGATCTATGCCGCAGATGCCGTCTGTTGGTATGTTCAGTAGAAAACAACCGGATGGTTCTGCTGATGGTGAGGAGCCGGCGGATAGGGGTGCTGAGGTCTCTGGCGAGGATGCGGCTGCCGTGGAGTCCCGGGATCAGAGTGGCGATGTTCAACGTAGTGCTGACCCGGACCATTTGGACCGGCCTTCGGGCACTCATGGTCAGAAAGCTCCGTCTTTAGCCGCGGCTGAGCACGTTGAGGGGCACTAAGTTCCAGTCGTAGAGAATGGCGGCGTTATTGACTTTTTGGTATCAAATCGCCCTGCGTATTCACTGTTTTCACCTTAGATGGATGATGGGTTGCGAGGATTCTTGAGCTACTTCAAATTGGAGAATGGTAAAGACGGTGATGAGTTCTGAGGGCTGGGGCCGGCGGTAGTGGAACGAACACTCTTAATACCCGATAGAGCCAATGCCTGATATTATGCCTATTCATTCGCACTTTGAACGTATTTGGCTTGGCATGTCGAGTGACGAAGTCTACGATGTTCGCCTTGATACACAGATCCTCGATCTACTAATTTGGCAGTGATTAGCAACTTTGATACACATCAGGAAATGGCGAGCACAAAAGTTGTTACCATACACACCTGGTTAGCCATTTGGCCTGCTCCGTGGAGCTAGCCCTGTACTATCTAGACTCACAGAGACAACATCTGGGTCAGCGGGTATGGAGGGCAGCCTGTGCGGTTGGAAGAGGCCCAGAAGCGGGACATGGCCAATGATCTCGATAAGGTTTGCGCGATCATCCATGACGCTGTGAGATCGCCGCTTGCGGGCCGATACCAGCTCTGCTAGTTTCGCTGCTTGATAGCATCATCCTAGCATCAGCTATCTGCTGGACTCCATGACGGCGAAACTACGTTGAATCCGTACGTCACCAAGTATGAATTCAACGGCGAGAAGGCAAATCCCCCCTTACACCGCCTGGAAGTGCGATATAACAGCGCGGGTAACCCGTTAGGTTGTGATGTTCCTTTCTCCCCCAACACACAGCACTCAGAAACCCATTATTCATAAACCAATCAAAGAAGAAATAATTCTTGGTTTCTTTCCACCAGTATACATCCAACGCAACCTCAACTTTCCGCTACCAACACCGCAACAATGTCAGACAAACAAGGCAGCCAGCAAGGTCAGCAGAAGCAACAACAAGGTGGGATCCTCGGAGGCCTTGTAGGCGGTGTCAATAACATCTTGTCAGGCGGCGAGAAGGCCCAGGGCCAGGGTGGTGTCATGGGCGGCCTTCAGAGCACCGTTGGCAAGACCACCGAGGGCGTCGGCAGTGCTCTCCATTCGACAACCGAAGGCGTCGGCAACGTCGCCGGCTCAACGACAGAGGGCGTCGGTCACACCGTCAAGTCGACGACGGAGGGCGCAAGCAACATCGCTGGCTCCGCTACCCACGGCGTTGGGGATACGGTTAAGAGCACTACTGGCGTGGTGGAGGATACCGTCAAGGGCGTTACTGGCTCAGGCCAGAAGCAGCAAGGAGGCGGTCAATGAAGGACTGTCCCTGGCTGAATTACCGTTTGCTTCGATGGTAGTCGAGCCGGATGCTGGCGCCATTTGGGATTACGATCGCCTTTATCATGTCGTCGGGAGACTGGAGAACATAACGGAAATCTTTGCGGGCTGAGTTTCCACCCGTTCCGCATACACATCGCCATATTAATGTGGGATTTCAATGTTTCATATAACCAATATCGTCGATATTGTGCCTGTGCATGTGCAGTCGCCAAGGCGTGCTGTGACTAAATGGCTAGAGATGGCACGGTAGCTCCTACGACCAGGCCGTCTTCAAACGGACGGAGGGTGCCCGGTGGCTATGATTATATACCATTGCTCGTAATAATGTACCTCGTCTCATTACACTGAGATATCCGTCGGTGGAACTGGCTCCCACGCTCAAGGTTCTAACGAGTAGGCGAGTTTCTGGACACAACCATGCTGTTAGAGCATACGCATTGTTAGTATAGTACAGAGTAAGCAATAGCGCCCTCGTGAGGTCTCGTTCGCAAAGGGCTGAAAAGCTATCTCTCACGCTCTGATGGTGGGCA
The DNA here is from genome assembly GCA_028637635.1 of Xylariaceae sp. X802. Taxonomy (NCBI): domain Eukaryota; kingdom Fungi; phylum Ascomycota; class Sordariomycetes; order Xylariales; family Xylariaceae; species Xylariaceae sp. X802. The sequence continues at coordinate 2,392,968 of JAJFDH010000001.1, read as the reverse complement.
TTCAACAGACCGGGCCGTCAACCAATATATGCGGTTGTATGTTCTTGGCAAATCTAGATGCTCCGGTTCCTGTCCGGTCATGCCTTTTCCTTTCTTTTTCTGGTATTCTCTTGTATAGTTCGTGCATAATACCTAATGAGATCTCGCAAAGCCGGAGTTTACGCGACTGCTTCGTGGCCGTCTCGGTCCGGCTTCAATCGTGGACATTGTCCTCGTCCATCACAGCCTCTGAAACAGACTCTGCCAGCGGATCCGTCGTCCGGTAGGGGTCGGTATTTCCCGCCGCCGTATAGATTTGTAGTTGGACATGTCCTCGAGGACGAATCGTTTATGTAGGGGAGATTCTGTAACAGAGAAAAACGAAGCTTGACGACGCAAATACTGTAGATAAGTAGTTAAGAGATCGGGCCGAGGCTGCAACACCGTGCGACCCACAATTCTGCTACCTGGCCATTCAAAGTGTAGTCGGCGTGGCCCCCTATTTCTGCTGTAACTCTACCGCCGTAATCCGCTAATAGGGCCATGATATAGGGGCTTCAACTCCATATCCACTGTACTCATAAGTTCACAGTCTGATAGACTGTTCAATTAATACTGTAACTATAACCAATCGGCCATAGGTAAGTTAGGAAGTCTTGGCAGGTCTCCATTCTTTTGTCGCCGGCTTCCGGGGTTGGTCGCTGGATGGCAGACCGTACGAATCCGGAAAAGGATTCGAATCCTGATCCCATCCCAAAGTTGCCAAGACCGTCACATCCCATCAGCGCAGGGTGAACGTGTGATCAAGGAACTTGTGGGTTTCCTTGGATGAACCGTGTTTTGTTTGTTAGTAGGTAGGTACCTAGGTAGGCATGGCAGCAGGTGTGCAGCGATTAGGTACCCTCCAGGGGCCATGCCCTCTATAGGCCTGTAAGTGTTCAACGGATGGCTCGGGGTGGACAGAAGGGTGGATTTCTCTGGCGCTGTAATAGTATGTGCCTGACTCTGCGGTAGCCAGGGATGTCTCAGCAACATAGGAGCACCGCATTGGACACCTTGGATGCACTGCTACGAAAGAATCCACGGAGGTCGTAATTACCTGGTGATTGAAGCATGAGCACCTACTGCAAGTTATATACTGCGTGCTTATGCACTGAGTGTAACCTCCCCGAGGCACAGCACTCGCGCGTAATTAATGGGTGGAGAAACCAGAAGAGAAAAGTGGCCCACCGCCCCCGGATTTACCCCAGGTTTTGCAATTTAAGTCGCTTGGACTAGCGTAGAAACGCGACTTAATCATGTCGGCTAGTGAACCCGATACATAAATAAAAGGCGCCAAGCTACATCGGGTAACAAGTCATGTACGATGATGGTACCTAGTCGAGTGGCAAATGGAAATCACGCCAGCGACCATTCGAACCATTCAAGGTCACGCGATGGCCACGGGCCATGCTGCGCGGTCAGACTGCTTCCCCGACATCATGGGTTCTGTATCGCCACATTATCAGCCCATACCAACAGCAAGAGACAGGTAATCACTAACAGTGATAGTGATTGCCGGTGTAGGTATCGATGTAAAGCACCGTTCTGTCTAAAGAACAAACCGACTCGGACTGCGTTGTAGGTAGTGTTCTGCACTAGAGGAACCGGTACTGTCACAGGTGTACGTAGTATAACCCCGCGTGTCGTTCCGGCACTGCCCACCGCGGCCGTGACGTATCGGTATTACGCCAGCCAGGAGGGATGAAACGTGCCTGCCCAGGCAAGGTACGAGGAAGATGAGCAAGAGGCAGCTGCTTGCCGATCGGGTTCGATGGGCAACCGCCAGCGGAAAGTGGGTAGGTAATAGTCTATCTAGTAGATAGCGCACCCGAGGAAGCGTCGTCCCCTCGTCCTGCCTCCGCACGGCTACCTTGCCGGGTCGCTGCTTCCCTGCGAGTCTGCGACTACAGTGTCACTTTAGTGCATGTACGGATAGACCGATGGACGTCCAGCAGCTGCGACCTCAAGGAGATTGTGTGCCAACCCCTCATCTCACAACCACCTCTTTATTACTCTCCCATCCCCTCCTCCCACCTCCTTCTTTTCTCTCTCGGGCTTCCCCTCTCCTGTCTTACATCCCATCGTCAACAAGCCTATACGTGCCCACACATCTACACTCGGCAACATCTCCATCCCTGCGCTGGCAACGAAGTGTCCTTCGTTGTTCTATTCGGCATACCACCAATTCCTAGCTCCGTCGAGCGTTAAGATCTCTCCAATAACCTGTAACCTGCCGGTCATAGTCGGATAAGTCCTGCTGGCACCTGAATTGAAGGCACTTCCTTCGTCCAGTCTATACCTGTCTTTGCATACAGAATACGCTCAATTCATCATGACGGAACCACTTTCCAAGGTCGATTCCGCCGTCCAAGGCCTCGCATCCTCACCACCCAAGGAGAAGGCTCCTAGGAAGAGCTCGAGCGTCCCCGGGGTACCGAGCGTGAAAGAAATGTGTAGGCCATTGCTATCTCATTTCATTCTGAAATGTCAACACTGACAGCCTCTAGACAACACCAAGACGCCTCTCAAAGTCTCTATGGAAACGCAGAAGTCTGGCTGGTAATGACCTCCATCTTTCCCCTTTGTGCCAACTTACCCCGCATGAGCTCACACCAGTATGTAGGAAGATCAATTCATCCGCCACAACAGTTGAGGACAAGGACATCCTCACCAAGCCGTTGGTCACTCCGTTGGTAAGGGTGATTGACCTGCAATTCCCACTCGGCACTACTGTCACAGCGCGGAACAAGTTTGGCGTCACGATCAAAGATGCAATGGACGCCATCTACAAGACACAGAAGAAGAAGGCAAGCTTCACTCTCAAGTTTCCATTCGCTTTCGTCCCATTCACAGTTCTATTTACTTTTCAACACTTACGAACTCTCTTCGCGAACTAACATGCCGCCACACAGGCCGACGATGAGCTTACCGAGCCGTACTTGAAGGGCTTCGAGTGGCCACCGGCACATCCAAGCTGGGAACAGGAGATGGCCAGTGTTAAAGCCGATGACAGGGAGCACACGCGGGAGAAGCAGTGGGGCACGCTCCTCATTCACCTCTCATCTATCCCTGAAACAAGTAACGTCGGCGGTGGCAAGAAGAAGAAGAAGGCCGCGGCCGAATAGGCGCCTTCCAATGCTCATCGCGTTCATGCCTGTTTCCTTTTTTGGGACGTTCTGCTCGATGCTTTCGCCTCAATTCTTATCAATGGCGCACAGAGTACTAAGATAGATTGCTCGGCTGGCATTAATTGCACAACAGGCGCATTCACTTGAAAGTGATGTTTACCTATCTATTAGGGACATCGACATGTACTTCATACTGTCTAGCCGTGACAGTTGCTGTCTGGCTGATTTGCAATAACACAACACCCCCGTCACACCACGCATTACAAACGCCAGTGCCGTTAGAAACAGTGATCTGCCACCTGACTTGCTGAGCCATACTGCCACGATTCTTCGCCAGCTTTAATGCCGAGTGACAGGCTTCCTGGACAATGACTTGCTAGACGTGATCCGATCCTCTGCCATTGAAAGTGAAACGTGTATGGTACCGCGGGGCGGGATTGGCAGTATTTGACAGATCTAGACCAAAAAGCAACGGCATTGGGGCAATTCAATTTGCAACAGTTGAAATGTCCCCATGAAAGCCATACCGTACGCAGCTCCGCAAGGTATTGTTTTCCTGAATACCGATCTTCTCGAATTTATCTCAATTTATGGGTAAAGGCATTTAGGCTTGAGCATTGATATCTGTTCTATGGAGTATGGACCGAGATCGTTAACACCTAGAGGCTATTATCTGCTCAGTGCTAAGTCGCTATAGCAACTGGAACGGTATCAGTAGTCTCCTCGGTTTTCCGCCGGCAGTTACGTTTAATATCTATTATAATCTATAGAAGAGCACGCGAGTTGGGTTTTTGTTGGGGTTTTGTTGTGGGGAGTCCGTGGTTTGTGTCTTTGTCTGGGATTTGTGATGGTGGGATGTTTTGGGTTGGTTTTGGGGTTTTTTGTGGAAGGGTACCTGGGTTGGTAGGTACTAGGTAATTGAATTCATCTATTGTTGTTCTTTGGAAGGCTGGGATTTGTTCTTGGGTTAATTTGTACTGCTTCGGTTGCTAAATTCTAATGATCTCAGTACTCGTATAAATGCCGCTGGGGCTTGCCGTGCCTTGCTTGTTGAACAACCTGTTATCCTAGCCGGCCAGCGTGGGTTACTGAGCGTAGTCAGGAGTGCCCTCCCTACCCGGCAGCCGTAGTATTCCGTATGGGCTATTCATCTGAATATGAACGTAGGATGGCGCCAGCTTGACTATGGGAAAGTCGTCGATTATTATGTATTGACTACTTAAAGATGCTGGCCATCGTCTAAGGCTAAACCCTGCGCATACTACCAACTAATGACAACGCTGGCCTATCGGGTTGCCTTGCTGGGGCGGCTACCCGTAAGCGCCGTGATAACGGAGGCAATACTGAACAACTCTATAATTATACGCCCCAAGATACCAAGAATTAACGAGTCCGAGCCAACGCAGCCAAACCTCGGATGCCTTGCTGCTCACCAAAGAGCTCGGCGAGGCTTGCGCAGGAATGGCTGACCCACACTGTTGCCAATGAAAGGATAGATGGCCCACCTCTTCTTCCTCGGGGCGCTTGGGGTGGCAGTTATTGGTATATACGTGACGCAAGAACTCCGTGCCTCTGAACCAGGTTCCTTACACTCCTAATCGTCAGAACTAGGGTTCTTACACTTCTAATCGTCGAACTTGAAGCTTCGGCTTGTGTGAACATCCAATGGGCCTCCTTTGTAGCTTCCACGCTTCTTTTTATTCTTCTCCTTGGTGAAACCCTTGCCCTTTGTCACAATAAGGTCCCGGTGAGCCTGCTCGCCATATCCGTGAGAGACATAGGCATTCGAGGCCAGCCGAGGATCAACTACAGTATCCTTCGAAATGCGCGAGAAAGGTTGATTTTGAGTTGGTTTGGCGTTTGGACCATTCTTGCCTCTATTGTTTGCCTTGAACGGGGCAGGATCGGGAGGCAGGGGGGCAAACTCAGGAGAACCTTTCTGTAGGGTCGCTGAACTATCTGAACCCGCTCTATCAGTAGCTTTACCCGCTACCGTCTTCGATTTCACATTCTCTGATTCAGACTCAGACTCGCTGGAGGAGCTAGAGTCAGAGTCGGGGAGTGGAACATTTGCAGCAGCAATTAACTTTTTCTCGCCTTCAGACTCAGATTCGGAGCTAGAGGAGCTGTCTGAGTCCGAGTCTGAGGGACTAGTAGTGCGGGTTTGCTTTTTCTTGGTCTTCAATTTGGCTCCTTCGCCGTTTGAACTGTCATCACTAGAATCCGAGTCCGAACTCGAGTCCGAGCTTGAATCTGAGCTCGAGTCTGAGCTAGAGTCCGAGCTTGATTCCGAACTCGATTCCGATGAGCTTTTGCCTTTTTCTAAGGTGGCCTGTGTCTTGGGCTTTTTAAATTGACGCTTTCCGTCACTCTTCAAATTCGAGCCACTCATATCATCATCCGAGTCCGATTCAGAAGACGAGCTGTCGCTGTCCGATTCAGCTTTACGCTTCAACAAATTCTTGGCGTCAGGAGTGGCCTTGGTAGATGAGAGGTTTGACGTGGGTGCTTCTGCCTCATCACTATCACTAGAGCTGTCGCTACTCGATGACTCCGACGAAGACGTTTCAGTGGAAGGCGCATCGGCCATGGCAACGTCTGCCTCGCTGCTGGAGCTAGAGCTGGAGCTAGAGCTGGAGCTGGAACTGGAGCTGGAGCTAGAGCTACTGGAACCATCGCTGCTATTCTTGCTGGCCAAGCGCTCCCAGGCTTGGAAGACGTTCACCAAAGACCCGGGTTCCTTGTTACCGGTCTTTTCAGGACTGTGGTCTTTCCAGCCCTTGGAGGCTCGATGCTTTCGAAACTCGCGGTGAGCATCATTGAACCCGTGCTCGGAGAGGAAAGAGTCGACGAGATCAATCAACTGAGAAGGGGGCTTCTGGGCAGTGGAGGTCGACTTGGAGGGTTTGGCAACGGCACCAGACTTCTTTACGACCTCTTGCTTCTTAGATTTTTTGGCCATTGTGTCTGGTGTGACGGCGACTTGGTCTGAGGAGCAAAGGGTTGAGTTGTTGGTGAATAGCCAGGCGGGAGGTGAGGATGCCGAAGTGATAGTATTACTGATAAGAGGCTTGGAGCTCCTGGACATGACCCCAATAGGCCAAAATGAGATGGTGAGAAGAGAGTGAGGGCCAGGCCGGAGAACCAAGGGAGCGAGGATCTGGGGCGGCCAAGGCAAGGATTGCGACTGCTGGCGTCCGGCGTGTTCTTTCCTGCTTGCGACCGATCGCGAGAAAATTTGTGGGTTGCGGGTAGAGAAAGTTCGGAGGCAGCTGTGACCCACTGCCTTTTCTGCCGGCACAAAATGTTTTGAATCGCTCACCGCTTGCCGGATCTGTTACCGCCTTCACGACAGAGAGCGCCACCTGGCAGCCACTTGATGGCTGGTGCCGTTTAGTTTGAGCTCTGTCCAGGCTGATGGTGGCTAGTAACGCAAGCTCAACCACTGAGAGCTATTATCTACCTACCACAACACAATTCCGACAAAACGTTTGTTGATCTCCCCATAACTGCCTACCTAGTTACGCCTTCAGAGCCTAGTTACCACGCATACCTGTCGCCGGTCGGCCAAAATCACGGAGAGCTGCTTGTCATTATGCACTGCCAACGTTTCCCGAACCGGCCGGAATAGATACCTGATGCAGCCCGGGCGACCAAAGAAATTTCCGGCAACCAGGAGCAGCTCACGGAGACATACTGAATTCACGTACCTCTTACGGGCTACAGATAGTGCTTTAGCCGGAATCAAACCGCTGGTCTCGCCATCACCTACCGTAAGGACGGGGTATCCAATCCTACATGATGGCGCAAAGTTTCCCCTGTGCACCGGAGATCTCACTTCGTAACACTACAACTCAAAGACCCCTACCAGCTCTCATTAATCAACGAGTTACGTGGGTGACTTGAGTCGTGTGTCGCCAAACAACCATGACGCCCAACGTCTCCAGTTAGACCAATGACCACGGGAGATAGACAGAAGCGATACCTCAATGCGACGAAAAGTGCGATGAGTCTCTGGCACACGGTATTTTCGAACAGGCAAGTTCTACTCTGTAAGCGATCGCACTGCTTTCACGACCCAGATGCACAATTGATTCGTTCCAAATGATGGTGGTATTATGTATATACTGCGGTTTCATTATCCTCCAATCGTCCTCTCATAACATGTCTGCGTGTCCAACTCCAAAAGCAAAACGAGCACGAATATGAGCATCTAGAACTGAAAAATCCCACGACACGAGACAAGCCATTTCATATCCAAGACTCAACCATCGCGCCAAACAGGCCAGACCGAACGACCTCGACTTAGATCTGGAGACCGTTGTACTTCTGGATGGTGAGGTCCAGGGTGTCGCCAAGGGAGTTGGCAGAGGCCTGGATGTCGGTGGCACGGGCTTGGAAGCCGTTGATGAGGTCAATGGTAATGGTCTGGAAGGAATATTAGTTCTACCGCTTTTCTTCGTCTTGAAGATGCCGGGTCACTCACGTCAACAACACCCTCGACACTGCGGAGGACGGTGGCAACAGGGGCGCCAACAATAGGAATGGAGGTCAGGAGACCGGCCTTGCCAATGAGGATGTTCAACAGCTCCTGGTGGACACGGACGAACTACATGGTACCGTTAGTAACAGCGGGATGGGATGACTAGATACCAAAGGAAAACTTACCCCTCGGAAAGCGTCGAAGACGAGGTCAGCGTTGGCGTCGCGAGGGCTGATGTCGCGAGCGTGGACCTTCTGGAGCTCGACGTCCCGCTTCGCGGGGGCAGCGATCTGGTTGATGAGCACGGTGGCGGTACTGACGATGTCAGTGAAGCCGGCGATGATCTGCGGGAACGGGCCCTGGCCGATGACGATCAAGGGCGCGTTGATGATGGTGATGCTCTGGGCGGGTGCCTGGAGGGCCTGCGACTTCTGGGAGAGGGAGTTGATGCCGTCGGCGATCTGCTGGGGAGTCGCGGTAGCCATGGCGCTGGCGGCCATGGCGAGTCCGGTGAAGATGCTGGAGAAACGCATGTTGATGGTGTTGGTGGTGGTTGACTGGACTGTCGAGAAGCTGGAAGAGGCTGGAGAAGCTTTGGATGTGTTGAGATGGCGAGATTGTCTGTGAGCTGTGGGTGATGATGAGAAGGAAAATGTCGTCGAGACTGGGAGGTTCGAGGGGTTTATATATTCGTCTGATCGGTATTGGGAGGCCTTTGGTCCGACTCAATGATGGCTCGCTTGCCTCCCGCTGACATTGCTTGGACTTTCGACCGCCATCGATCTTGCCTTCGAGGATGCTAGCTGCTGGATGCTAGCTACCTACGGATGCCGGGACCTTTGCGTCCAACCTTGGACTACCGTGGCCGTCTACTATTGCCATCGGCGACCTAAACTCGTTCCATCTGAGGCTGAAAGTTTAATTGATCTACGCTGCCTCCCGGCCTATAGTATCCAACAAGAGGGCTACTATTCACAGACGGTATGGCATAGGCATGGGTACGACGTAGTGCCGGCGGTGGATCCTGGCTCATCTCGACCCGTCGGCCCACACGTCAGGACGACGAATAACACGGCACGCTATGGACTCAATCCCGGAATCAGCTAGTCATCAGCACTCGATATTTCCCGTTTCGATCGTGCAAATGCAGAAGGTTCACGTTCCGGTGGCGACGTTTCCGCGATCCTCTTTAGCTCGCGGGAACTATTTGCAAGCTAAAAAGCTAATCTGCAGGCTCTGGCCTCTGGGCAACTTAGTTAGGCTCTCACCGTGAGGCCGCTCGATCGTCGACGTCGTAGCCGTCACGCTGCAATAGCCTTCATGCCGCACGGTGATATCCCGAAGCGCGCTTCTGCTGACTAGCTCGTCGAGAGTCTGCAGTCTTGCATCGCGGCAACTCTCGATGAGTTCCGGATCGGCGTCGACGTCGTACTTCGGTAGTCACGCTGCGATGCCTACTCACTACCTACTCACTATGCACATAGCGCACAGTAATATCCCGAAGCACGCTATTGTCTACAACCCTCGCCAGTGCAAACTGGCGCGTTAGTCGCCAATAGTGGACGCTACGCTACGAGAGATCGCCGGCTAGGCTAGCTCTACAGACTAATAGCTGCTCAACCCTGCACCGCGACGGTCTCGCCCACGTGGTTACATAACCCGAATGATGATAGGCGTTTCTATCGTGTATTTGCTCTGCTTCGTGCAGGTACCGTACGTAAATCCTACGTGATGGGTTTACTTGTGGTTAATAGTTGGTATGTCGTTGCATCGCGAAGTCGCGCTGCACGGCTGAGAGACAGTGTATGATTCCTGATGGGCCAACACCCCTGCTCGGTCGATAGTGCAAGCTCACCACGCTTCTTGTGGTTAGCTGGCTACGTGGTATGGCCGAGCAGATTGGCTCTGCAGGGTTGACAACTCGTTTCCGGCTCACTGCTCAGCTCGTCTAGTTACCGCCTCGTAGATATTCCGTGTCTGCACTATTAGGTAGTTCATTGTTTACTACGTTCCTATGTAGCGCAGATACTAGAGCAGCAGGATTCAATCCCCTGCGCGAATCGTTTCTGGTAGGGAATAGTTAGCGTGCTGTAGATTATAGGCTGGCATGCGATTTGTATAGACATGGTCTGTAAATTACATCGTGTCACTTCTGAAAGTCGTGAATGGAACCACACGGTTCGATTCGCCACGATTTGATTGTGAGCGGCTTCCAAATACCTACCTACCATCTTACGCATCTTGTTGGCTGCCCGAAGATACTAACTCGGTCACTTGCTTTACATTACCGGTGTCTTCGGGCAGCTAAAGAGATAGGTTAGGCACGCTGCCTAATCAAATCCTGGGTGGTAATCATAGGTATTATGTAGGTATTCACGTACGGACTGCGCTAATGCTGTATTGGCGTGACAGCACAGACCATGGCAATGGGGACTTTCGAACTCGGACGTACCCATCGACGCATCAGGACAACACGGACCTTCCGTTGGCGGAGACGACGGTACTTGTAACATAGGTGGTTGGAACTTAAGCGAGGGTCGGAGGGGGGGTCTGCTCTCATAGGAATGACGCGATGCTTGTGTGCGTGGAGTTGCAGTCGGCTGAGGAGGGCATTCATACATAGTACACCATCCTGTCGTGGGGGAGTCGGACATCTACAAGGGGTTCGCCGTTCTGAAAAACGTATAGCAGATGTCCATACGCCGAGACTTACTCTCGTTTCTCCCAGTGTCTGGCTGTGCTGACGTCGTATGTGAGGTGATACCGTATAGCAGAGAGCTCAGAACCTCCAGAGTAGCGGACAAATGCATCCTACCTCGACCTCCCACGGCTTCATCGTCGAGTAGCTTGTGTACCGTGGCGATGCACAAGAGCAGATGAAAACTCCGCTGCCATCCCGGGCTTGCCGGTGTTTATCTAGGTCAGTACCTACATGTGATGCGGAACTTCACCAGATCGTAGATCAGTCCGGATGCTAGACCAAACGACCTAGGAGTTCTTCAGAAAGATTCCTGATCTGCTTTACTAATAACGGGCCAATATGTCCCTCGAATGCTTAGAGGCATGAGCGTTATTTGATGAGACAGTGACCGAATTGATTTGGAGCAGTCAAAGAAATAGTGTAAATCCTGAGGCTAGAACTCGCGTGTTTTACAAGTATAATGTTGGACCAGCCCTTTTGGACACTGCCCACAAGAATACTATCAAGTTAAAACTCGACTCTTAAAAAAGGGCTCCTCTTATGTAGATATCAATCGATTCTATCGCCACAGCAGATTCCATGTATCGGCGTTCTATCAATACCATCTCGCCGTGACCTACCTTGGCCGCCAGCATGTCGTGTATTTAATTCATGCCCACCTATAGGAATCTTCGCTAGTGGGATTTGGAAACGTAATGATAAAGGTTACGGGAGATCCCCCACCTAGAGTAGAAATATAACTATACTCGGTATTTTATTGAGGTTGGTACTAAGTATGGTGGTATACCTCTTCTAGACCTGTACCGTAACGACAGTGATGTTGGGGTCTAAAAATCCGTGAACACTAAGTTTGGGGCAAAGACGGGGGACAGCTTGCTAGAACGGAGCTGGTCAGCTCCTCTCTCAACGGGACCATAAACCCTTTTCATGACACGGCCGGCGCCATAATAGGGCCATCGTTGTCGCCGCGCTGTTTAACCACTGTTCTTGTCCTCAACGAATTCCTATTAGAGTAGCACTCGCCGGATGATTAGGCTATGGGTGACCAATGTAACTTCTAACTCCCGCAACATCGACAAGTTGACGACATGGTCGACCTGTATTATCCCCATATAACATCCCGGGCATGTGTCGTAAAAGCCCGTTCAGTCGCGTCGGAAAATGTACACTTCTCCGGTTAAGATTGTCAAGCCGATTGTCATAGCAACACTAATGATGGGAAGATTGACGCGAGCAAACTCTGGTCTACGCACGCGGATATGCTTCCGGGCGAGAATATCTCGCCAGAGAAGGCCGGCCAACGATGCACTGAATGCGATGCTGAACGCGCCATAGTTGACACCGAGAGCCATGGCGTATATCGTTGCCCATTTCGTTCTATCTCCGATGGGCTGATGATTGTTTTTGTGGATTTGTTCCCAAGCCTGTATAACCCGCGAAAGCAGGATGGTAGTCCCGATGTTCGTACCGGCGAACTAGTTTGATCAATGTTAACTGGTGCTTTGGATTGCAGGTGGGATAGACTCACGTTACATAAGACAACAGATAGAAAGCCCATACCCCCAATGGCACCAATGGTGCCTGTTTTGCTCACCCAGTGGTCCCATCCATACGCGAAAACTGGGACCCAGCCGTTTGTTACCAGACCTTGTACAAGAATGAACATCTCAAAAGAGAATGGTAGTAAAGCGAATGGGAGGTGGGTGAAAACTGCTACCACGGTCGGAAAAGTGTCTTGTAGCCATCTGTGTCTATCCGAGCAAAAAGACACGAGGGTGCTTCGGCCGTTGTCCTTTGGAGGTGGAGATGAAAGCCTCGTAGTAGCTACAATGTCCTCGGCAGCCATCTTCTCTTCTTTCTCAATTCCTTCGGTAGATTGTGTGTCTGCTCCATTTAGTTGAGAACACTCGATTTTAAGGCTTCTGCTCTCATCATCCTGGACAAGGGTTGGAGAATTTGTCGAAGATTGCGGATTAGAGACCTGTTCGCTTGACCTAGCAGACTTCGTTTTTCTTGAGTGCAAGGGCTCGTTAATGTTGTGGCCCTGGAGTGTCGTAGAGGTACGCCTGGCATCTTTGACGCCTGCCTCTGCAGCTAGTTGCCTTCTCTTGCTTTCCGCTGCCTCGGCAACTTGCTTTCTTCCCGCCTGAGCAATCTTTCGCGTTTCTTTTCGGTTCATCCACCCCCAGGCCAGATCAAACGCAAGCATGACAGTCGCGGCCGGCAAGGTGACGTAAAAGACGCGAGTTTCCTTGTTTTGACTTGATAAAACTTCATTGAGGACGAGAATGGTTATGAGCGTCGCAGCCATAATGACTCCCCCAAAAGCGGCGCCAACCTTGTCAAGGAAAGGATTCATGATCTCTTCAAGGGATAGCAGTTGGCCGGCGTCGTTGTTGGCAAGTTGTTTCTCTTCCTCGCCTGCAGTGCCCCTACCATATGGAATATTAGGGTTTACGGGTTTCCTAGCCCTGGCCGCCTCATCAAGTTCATGCATTTTGATGGAGCTCGGAATGAGGGATTCGCTGGCGAAAACAATGTAAAGGAGAAAGGGGAATAGGACAATAGCGGTGATGACAACAGGAACAACCATGTCCCTGGTGTAGATGATGAACTTGACATTGAATGCCCCAGCCAGTACGAGGTTGGTGGGATTGGAAGAGACGAGGATAGCCGAGGCGATATTCGCAACAGCAAATTGGGTGTGAATCCATGCTCTGGGATGGATGATATTGCTTGAGACACGCGTCATATATGCGAGAAATGTAGTGCCGGATAAGATGATTGGGTCATTTCCGATGAAGCTGCCCAAGCCAAAAAAGAAGGCATACAGAAAGAAGAACAAGCGATGGCCAACTCTGCCTCCCAGTTGAAGCACCTTGAATGCGAGATATCGAATGAGACCAGACGCGTCGATCGAGATTGCAATGTAAGCGAGCGAGAAGAAAAACAACAATATGTCATAGGGCACGATGCTGTCGGAGCCAACAATGCCGCCTTTCACTTCTGTCCTTCCTATAGCCCCAATGGCCAACAGGAAGAGGTCTGCTATGAGCGGCCCAGTAACAAAGTTGATGGGAAAGCAGAACCAAACGTACCGCCCGGCCGGGCTGCTATCCTCGTCATCGTCATTATCTAGGTCATCATTGAATTTTCGCCGGTCATAACGCCGCCTCGCCGGTATCACACGTAGGCGCACTAAACCCTTCACTCCGGTACTGTACAGAACAAGAGGTACAGGAACGGGGATATGCGCTGGAAAGAGAACAGTGATATCTGCCCGATGATAAGCTTATTGCACTGATACTAAACACGCCAGGCCGTTGATGCGTCACTTACTGGCTAAGACGAAAACGATGAGGGTTAGTATCGACCGCCAATGCTGTATTTTAGACGTATCAATGTCGACGGACTGATCGTTTGAATTTGACATGATGGCTGAACGGAGGGCGGATGGAAACCAAGTAATCAGCTTCTTTGGGAAATTTTAGCCCCTCAATGGAGGGCCACTGACGGGAGGAATCGCAGCTCCAACCAATGCACCAATATGTTATCGCTGCCAAATTCGAGTGATAAGAACATGCGACGACCTGATTCTTGGCAATAGAAGAGATCTTGCGTCCCAGGCGTGCAAGTCAAGCACGTGGCCAATTTGTCGATAGCAATGTCCAGAGATACCAGGGCAACACTATGACAACGCCAGGCCGCTATACCGCGTAAGAATCGAAACAGGGCTGGCACCAGGCGAGGCGGCAGCAGCGAGGTGTTTAAGCTTGGTCGGATGGCGACCGGGATCGTTTGGGATTGTGGCTGTGAGAATGCGGAACGACCGATGTATGCGGTAAGATCGGTATGTCTTATGCCCACCCCAAATTGACGGCGGGATTCCGTGGTCGCGTAGATATACTATCCTCTTGATCAAATCGACATCAACTCTCTCATATCTCATGGCGCATCATAGACGAAAAAGAACGACAGGTAGCCCGCAAGACGGAGAGATACCGGACTCAGGCACAGTTTTGCCCTTTCTCGAAGAGGGTTGGCATCGGTAGAAGTAAAGATGCCGTCACATTACCTACGCTTATTATTCTCCCGGATGCGTCAGTCAAGTGATCACACGGGCACAAGCCTGAATTCATTATGAATGTAGGCTGAATGTACGAAGTACGCGCCGAATAGCCGTGCCAAATCGTCGGAGCTAATAGGAATGTGCTGCGTGGCATCCATTGTTCATTTGTTACGGAGGTGTGATCTACGGAAAAAAATGCGGTGCGTCAGCCAAGAATATCAAAGGCGCCAAGATACCGCTGTATTGAAGCTGTTTGACCGCGATTTATGCATTTTACGAAATGACTGTACGGATAGTTGAATGGATATGCATACGGTGCTTAATGTCTTTACCCTGCTGCTCGGCCTGCCGGAAGGATCGGCCACACAGCCTATCAACCATATCGGTAGTCACTTAACAGACGAGCAGCTCCACTAAATGGCCGACACAGGCCGTTGGCCGAATTAGTTGGCAAACGTGAGTGCACCTACCTAAATAGGGCCGGGCCGGGTTGATTAGCGTACGAGGAGGCTATGCTGGACGCCCGGCTACGCTGGCAAAAGCAGATGCGTCAAGACACCGGTGAATCACGACACTTTACCCGAAGGGAGGCGGAAAATACGACGTAAATTGCGCGAATTATCGAAATACCGTGAAGGCCGCAACTATCTGCACAATGGGCAGGTAATGCTGTATGGCCCGGGCGGGAATAGGTATGCGCAGAGGGCCCGGGTCAGGCTCACAGTCTTCGACGGCCCGCCAAAGGATTCAACACAACCCGAGGTAACTTGAGTTTTTGAGTGATATTTGGCGAATAGACCGCTTTTGAAGATAGGAGTGCTAGGTATTTGAATTCCGTGTTGAAGACTTCTACCTAGACTGCTACTGTCGCAACCAGCTCGGGTTTGTACCTTTATAGAGTTGCATGCATACTAACAAGGTAGGTAACAACTGGCGGGATGAACCGGCTGAACTTTTATTGGTCTTGCTCATACGACAAGTGAGACAAAATGAGGCTCTGGCATCGCGTTGTGTGATGACTGATTACAATAAGTTTTGGCATAAGATCTAGACTTGTGTCTCCCATCTTCGTAGGACCAGAATGCAACGGTCTGCCGGCAGTCAGTTGACCCCGAGAGTCGTATGTAACCGAGTAGTGTAGTGTCCGCGGGGCTCCATTCTTCTATCTCCAATCTTATGTGCATGGCGTAGGCACGAATTGGAAATGCCTATTTGATCCCGGTGGCAGGCAATATTTGGTGATGTGTTCGTGTACGTTCATGCTTTCCTTTTTCCATTCAACCTACTACCTATTTCGTACCTATGTAAAGCGCAGGTGGTCTTGGAGAATGCGGCGACGGGGCGGGGCTTTTTGCCCGTGGGTTTAGGTAGACTTACAAGTGCTGACGGGAAAATTAACCAGATCGCCAATTTGACATGATGTGAATAAGATTCTGAGAGTGAGCACTTTGTATACCTAGCAGACGTTAATGTTTCAATTCTACATCACTTTCCGTATGTTTCCACGAATCTCACATGAACCTTAATGTTACCTTTGTCCCGTTTATTTATCTGGTTTTTATTTTGGTTTTCGCATTTCTTACATGTACGACTGCAATAGATTGAGCGCGTTGGCGAAGCTCAAGAGCCTTTTAAGCCGCAACCTAATTATGGGGCGTACTAAACCCGCAAGCCCCGCCCCCGTATGGAGGCCCAGACTGACGCATGCGCAGCGACGCATTTGATTCACAAGCAACTAAATGCTTACATGCTTCGCAGGCATTTCATTCCTCTCTTATACCGCTTCTTGAGGCCTTCTAGTGCCGCAACTGCTAGACTACATGGAGGTAACCATGTACATGCCCTGCATGCGTAATTTACCATGTATGGGTACGGGAGCAGAGGAGATCGCGAAATCGTTATATTGAAGTTAACTATGCAGAGTTCGCGATGTAATGTGTTACCGAAGGCCGACCGTTCGGATGGATCTAAAAAGTCACTGTTGATCTGCTGCCCCTTTAAGGATTTCTTCGCTCCCACATACAGGACACCTATGACGAGAGCTGTGAGATGGATGCACAACACCGGCCCACAATGCCTTGCCATTTCTCGATCGGGTCCGGGGATGGCTTCGGATAAGCATAAACAAGGTTGATGATGTCTTGGCATGCGTCTGGCAGGATCTCGAAGTCGCTCTACATGGCTCTACATGGCCGCCTCATTCATCGGTCATCCGCTGCATGAATCCTCGGTTGGAGCCGGACACGTCGAGGGCGCCTCGTCCATTTCAGCTCTCACGTACCGATAATGCAGATGTAATTATATCGCGCGTCGCCTCTTCCCTACCTCGGGCGAATCGAGCTCCGCCTGTGTATGGACGTGTGTGCGTGTGCGTGCGTGTTACCGGCAATCATCAGTCGCCGTCAGCTTCGTAAGACCTGTGATCTTACTTTTCTTGCAGCCTCATTGCCTTCGCTCTCCCTCTCCCCTGTTGATTACGCTCTCGATTTGTCTCCTTTAAAATCCTTTGCCTTTGCCATCTGGCTGTATCAGATTGTCTTTTGCTATCTCTTCGCTCCTTTGCAACTCCGTCAGCTCGCCGGCGTGAATGTGTCCTCGCGGCCAACGATTCGATGCCTGCAGCAGCGCCGCACATCCGTTGGGTATTCGATCGGCCGCCAACAGATCTTGCTATAGCTTCCCACTCACCAATTGTGCTTCCGACTTAAGCGCTTCGTCTCACAGTCTAGTCCTTCGCCCACATGCCCCCTTTCTCCGCGGCGCCACTATTGCATTCTCTCGTCGACCGCAGCGCTTCCAACGGTACAGCTTCGCATCCTGTAGAGCAGATCGTATGTGCTTGGCCCGTCTCCGGGCAATATGGTTTCGGAACAAGGATACTGTAGGTCCATATAGTTGCGATATACCTATCACTGAAGCACGGTCTAATACGAGTGGTCTCGTAGCTACTACGGCTTCGTAGCAGCCTGTGTATTGGCCCGGAGAAACCAGTGGCTGAGAAATGCTTGTCTCGCCGCCGCCCTGCTACTACCTGCTGTGGCAGCGGTTCACGCTGTGGTGTTGGCGGCAGTCCAGTAAGTCGCTCGAAACTGTCCTCGCAAGCCAGCTTAAGCGCTGCAATACCCTGTTCACCTTACCCATTCCATTGTCTCAAATGCGCGATGGAATCACAACTTCTCTTAATTCCTTGGCTGACGTGGGCACGTTAACTAGTGTAGATAGTAGGTCCTACCGCTCCCACGATACCATCATATACTAGTTAACGCTTGGACTCGCAGCCATAGTTGACATGGACATCTACGGCGCTTTCCAGATCTGCTCGATAGGTATATTAGCAGCACCAATCACAGTATACAACTCTAAGACCTACTTCAATGACCCGGGACGGAATATTATTTTCCTATGGACAGGCCTTCTCCTCGCAGGTAAGCAGCGTCGATGATGTCTTCGTATAATACCTAAATTGTGACGTAACATAGGGATGCTGAGCTTGACGATCGAGTTCTTTCGAACTACAGCTCATGATTGCCATTTTGACGACATGGGTGGACCTATCAACTCTACCTATATAATTGCCACATGCAATTTCAGTTGTGGTGATGGATTTGGTGGTCCTTTCTCTCCAATCCGCCAGGATCCTACCAACGGCCCCGCCGCCATTCCTGTGCCAGACATACTTACATTTGGCACAGTCACTCTTCTTGCTGCTGGTGCTTCCGTACCTCCTGTCCTTACTCTGGTACGTAGACCTCGGCCACATGCCACTCCTCAGGAGTTGGACCGCGAAATGCTGCTCTTACACACTCCCGACAAATCGAATACGGACACACACTGTTTTTATGCGGTGCTAATACAGGTTCTTACATATTAGATATTCACCTGGGAGAAAATCCTAGAAATCAATTGGAAACGAACATTCGCGCAAGAGGAAGCCGAAATCGATGAGCCCATTGATGGGACCAACGGGGCAACTCCTAAGATGATCACTTTCATCAATGGTGCCATTAGGAATTTCCTAAGCGGCATTCAGATACCCATATTTAGCGGTATTGTTGTTGTCCTCCTCGTCCTGGGCGAAATCAACTTCTGGAGCAAACAGGTCGTCTACCAAACCGAGCCTTTCAGTAGTATTGGTGAGACGCTTCGCTTGTTCCCTGTAACCGTTTGTAATGGATTTTTTCTGACTCGTGTAGGGCAATGGTCGAACGTGGTCGCACCTCTTCTCGCTATACCCGGTTCGTTTTATGTCCAACAGGAACGCGGGGTCAACGGAAAGGAGGACGCAAGCTCGAATGACTGCCAGGATCCTGGACTACGCCACTTTTCGCAAAGCAGTACGGATCAGGAGAGTACAAGCAGTGAGACAGCGGGTGCAGCCCCTAGAAATACGGCCGGCCAACCCGTGGGAAGGCCCGGCGTCCAAAACGGCATACCCATGGGTGCACGGTCCGATGAGCAGAACGGCAGTCTTGCCGAACTGGAATTCGCCGATACCAACACAGCATCCGACACAATCCCTCTCTCGATATCGAATAAACACAGAAATAATGTAGCCACTTGGATGAATCGACTCGGCGAGTACCTCGGAACACCGGCCGCAGACCGCTATGACAATTCCTACTTCAGGCGGGGGCAAAGAGAATTCCCAGAGATTCCGGGTGAAGCCGGGCGAGTTGCTCATCTCGAACAAATCCGAGACATGTACAGGCACAGCCGTAACGAAGACGATGGAGCTAGCATTACCCCTGGACTATCAAGAGTTAACAGCTCTACTAATATTCGCCGCTATGACACTAACCCTGCGAACCGCGCGAGATCACCTATACCGGCATCTAGGCCTTCATTACGCTCAAGTACATTACCGGCCGGCCGAAACGAATACACATCCCCGGACCTTGCTGGGTCGACAACATCCCAAATCGCTGGCCCCGGTCAGAAGCGGAGACGGGATACGCTCCAAGTACCGAGCCAGCCAAGACCAGCATATGTCCGTCCTCGAAACATCTCCTCGCCGTCCACGTCATCCCCAATCACGATTCTTGGCGCGCACGGTTCGCCGAATATCATCGTCTCAGCAGAGCCGGAAGAGACGTCCGATACGATCAAGCCAGACACCTCGCCACCGCCCGCGCCTTGAACTTTCGTCCGAGAAATCAGAAATACAAGAAACGAGTTTGGTGAAATACCGCAGCACTTTGCATCCATTCCATACTCAATGAACGCTGGGATGGAGGACAATCCTATCTCGCGCCGCAAGTTTGGAATTTAAATTGTCAGTAATAGCACTGTTGTTTATGGCGGCACTTCCAACATGTCTACAGGTATACACCAGGACTACCTGGCACTCGATTTCTAGAATCCCAAACGGTCAAAACACGTAAGCAGAGCCCCGAAACGCAGATACTACAAAGTACCCTAACGAGTTCGTAGCCCACTTCCTGTAAGTACGGGATCAACGATATACACACAGATATCAGGGTTCGAACCAGGTATCGAGACCACCCCAAGTTGAGTATAAGACGTTCGGTAAACAAGAACACACCTTCAAGCAACTATGTAACAACCAATAGAGAATCAACATAGCCACAAAAAGGAAATTGGTTTAGAAGTAAACAAAAACCACTTTTATCAAGCCCAAGACTCTCCTTGAAATCCCAGATCTAATAAATAAAGAGATAAAAATCTATAAGCCAACCCCAGAGCACAAGTCTCATTTCCCGCCCCCAACCTCGCGCCCGCACCTCTCCCAAACATCGAAGCCCGTAAGCAAAGTAGTAACAAACATAGCCAACCCAACCATGCCGGAACTAGCCGGCACCCAGCCAACCACAGACCCAGGCACCGCGATATCAAGGACATTAGCCAAAACACCACGACCAAGACCAAGGATCTTAGACCGTGTCTCCGGCGTCCAAGCATCCGAACCATGCCCATCCTTACCCTCAGATCCAACCCCTTTCTCTCCCCCCTTAGCCTCATCCCCCGATCCAAGTACCGCTTTCTCCCCCTTCCCATCCCCCTTTCCCTCCACCTCCACCCCCAAAGCAGAAAAAACACCCCAAATCCGCAAAACACCCGCAAACGCCCCCAAAACAAGCGCGAAGAACCAGAACCGCTGTGCCTCGACGTTCACCAAGCGAGCGCGCTCGGATCCCCAGACTTCGAAGCCCTCGATGTTCAGCATGTCGATTGTTGTGGTGGCTTCTAGGAGGAGATACATGCCGTTGAAGGTTTTTGCGAAGACGTCTAGCCAGGTGGCTGTTTTTGTTTGGGGTTGTTTTTGGGATTGGGATTGGGCTTTGGTTTGGGGTTGGGATAGTGAGCCATATAGCACCTGCGCCGCCTGAAACGATTCCAGAAATCTGAACAGCCGGAAATACCTCCGAGCTTGACCCAGGTTCGCTTTCAGAGCCTGGAGGATTGCCTCGTTTGCTTTCTGGTTTGGGTGGTGATGAAGTATTAGGTTTAGCGTCTCTGGATACGCGGATAGGAGGTGCGTTATGGATTGGAATAGGCGTAGGGTTCTTTCTAGCCCGACTTTTGGGGGTGTTAGTTAGGACGGGGTGAATGTTGGTTTTTGGGTTGGGTTTTTTTGGGTTGGGTTTGGTTGAAAGGGGGAGGGGGGGTTTAGATCGGATGGATGGTGGTTATGATATAGAGATGCTGTTTTATACCCCTCGCGAGAAGGCAACTCAACAAAACCCCCGTTTCCAAATCACCGGGCAAATGATTCATAACCAAAGTAAACGCCATAAGAGTTCTTACATACCGGCATCAGTAGAAAACCGCACGAACTGTTCGAACGTGCGAGGCATGGTGTAGGAGATTCCGGATTACACACAATCACCAACCCAAAAAATACCAAACAAAGTGAAGCCCAACGGCAAAACTAAACAAATCCAACCCCCTCTTAATACCACGTATACTAAAATAAGAAAAAAGTAAGATAGCTGGTTCTAAGTTATTCAAAGTAAGACAATAATCCGCCGTTGAACAAGGGATTTAAGGGAGTGAGAGGAGCCTGAGTGAGCGGAATCGGAGGTCACGGCAAACCGTGGGAAAAGCGGAGCTGAGCTGGGACCCGTTTATCCCCGTACCGGGCTCTTCGGACATGTTCGGAACCCAAAGGCAGATAGACAGTAAGTATGTAATAAGACACGGAAGAGCAGTCGTATAGGTAGGTAGTGAGATACAGACCGAAACTCCTATCCCGAAACCAGTGCAGTGCAATAGATTATACCGTTGTTGGGAAACCGTACGAGATACTCTCACTCGTGCGCGGAATACGTCGACGTTAGATGTAAGCCATTCCCACAAAGTCACAGAAAGATAAGCTGGTATCATTAGGAACATGCTTTCAGAAAATTTCTTGGTGGATATATACATAGTGACGGATAGAGAGGCAACGTCTACAAGGTGCGCCATCCTCCTTTAAAACCATAAGGCTGAGCCAAGTTGTTGTAGTCTAGTTGATCTTTAAAGAGTCTATTGGCCAGGGGAGATCAGTTTGCCCTCCGCCCGCGCATTGGGGCTCCATCCGCCGGCATATATCCGACCGCCGTTTTCAGAAGAATACTTCTGCATTCTTGCCTCTAGCTCGGGCCTGAAGTGTCGGATGAGACCCTGGATGGGCCAGGCAAAGGCTTCGCCAAGGGCTGCACAGACATCAGTATAATGCAAATATGGTCCACCAAGTGAAGGGGATGCTTACCGCAAATAGTGTGCCCCTCAACCTGCTTTGTCAATTCTTGCAACATGTCAATCTCCCGTTCGCGGCCCTGACCCTTCTCGAAGCGGCCCATGATCTGCTCTGTCCACTTGCTACCCTCACGGCACGGCGTGCATTGGCCGCAGGATTCATGACGGTAGAAGTGGGATAACCGAGCGATGCCCCGAACAACATCGGCGCTCTTGTCTAGAACGATAACAGCGGCCGTGCCCAGACCAGACTGGCTGTCCTTGAGAGCGTCGAAATCCATCAGCTGGTCATCGCAGATATGCTTGGGCAGGATAGGCGTCGATGATCCACCGGGAATGATGGCGAGAAGGTTGTCCCAGCCGCCCTTGACACCGCCACAGTGCTTCTCAATAAGCTCTCGGAGAGGGATACTCATCTCCTCTTCAACGGTGGCCGGGTTGTTAACGTTACCCGAGATACAGAATAGTTTGGTTCCTTGGTTTCGTTCCCGACCAAAACCGGCGAACCAGCTACCTCCTCTTCTGCAAATTGTAGGCGCAACAGCAACAGTTTCGACGTTGGCAACGGTCGAGGGGCACCCGAACAGGCCGACGGCGGCAGGGAATGGAGGCTTGAGACGGGGCTTGCCGGGCTTGCCTTCGAGGGATTCAATCAACGAGGTTTCCTCGCCACAAACGTAGGCACCAGCACCGCGGTGGAGATAGACATCGAAGTCGTATCCTGAACCGCAGGCGTTCTTTCCGATCAATCCGTCGGCATAC
Source organism: Xylariaceae sp. X802 (assembly GCA_028637635.1). Classification (NCBI taxonomy): domain Eukaryota; kingdom Fungi; phylum Ascomycota; class Sordariomycetes; order Xylariales; family Xylariaceae; species Xylariaceae sp. X802. Next base: position 2,370,106 of record JAJFDH010000001.1, on the reverse strand, counting down.
GCCTCGTTGATGGCCCGTTGTAAGACCGCAGCTTCGTAAATGAACTCGCCGCGAATGTAGATGTAGGCCGCTGTCGCATTCATCGCCCGGCCGGCAACGAGGCAGCCTTCGACGAGCTTGTGGGGGTCCTTTCGCATGATTTCTCGGTCTTTGCATGTGCCCGGCTCGCCCTCGTCAGCGTTGACTACAAGATACCTCGGCCTTGTGTCTTTCTCCCAGCCTGTGGGGTTCATGAACGACTGTCTCAAAACCTGTATCAGCACACTTTCTCATATCACGTCGCACGCACTATGGATGCGAGTAACGAACCCATTTGAGGCCGGAGGGAAAGCCGGCTCCTCCTCGGCCCCGGAGGCCGGACGCCTTTATCTCTGAGATGATCCAGTCATGGCCCTTCAATATAATCTCCTTCGTCTTGTGCCAGTCTCCCATCTTCTTCGCGGATTTGAGGTCAGGCGGGAAACGGCCGTAGAGGTTCTGGAAAATGCGGTCCTGGTCCCTGAGGCCGCCGTAGGTGCGCTTCGGGGCGCCATCTTGGACAGTCGCGAAGGATCGGTGCGAGCCGGCAGGAAGGGCGACGCGCGTCAGAGCCTTGGAGGCTGTGGACGGCGTGGCAGTCCTCGACAGCATTGTGGTGGGTTTGGCGCTCAATTGAGCAGGGAGAGGAGAGCGTCCAGTGGCAACGGAGTGATGCTATTCACTAGGTCGATGTTGGATGTTACGGGCTTCGGGATGATTGAGGCACTTCGAATCAGCTGCGTCGTGATTGGATCGCCCGAGCTCGAAGTGGGGCCTGCTGGCGGGAAGCACGGGCCACATCACAGTGGCGCTCATCATTACGTAACAACCGTCTTAACCCGTCGCCACATTGCTCGAGTTCTTTATTTACCTGTCAATGAGTGAGTGGCTTCACTTGTGGCGATAGAACACGAGACATGTAACTAATCCTTTCATCGGGTTCAAGGTGGTATGTAGGTATATTGGATTGCGGTCAAAGTGGCCAATAACTAACACCAATAACAAGTAACTGCCGCTCTCACAGTGTGAATGTGGACTCTTCGCACGAACCCACTAGGGCGTCAGCTACTACCCACAGCCTATCATAGCGGTTATAGCGTCCCTGAACTTTAGTGACTTTAGCGGCTTGAGTGGTCATTGGGGTAAATAAATACAGTTTCAGCCGCACCTGACCACACCGTGCTCCTCAGAGTATCTACATTACGGCCGTACATACGGTAGATAGTTAGATGTTATTTGAGCGTATTGCCCGGCCACGGAACCTATGAAACAAGATATAAGACATCTACGGAATATCAGCACATTATAGCACGGAGGACGACAGCAACTCCGTGCTGCGTACCTATTGCACCCTAAGCCCGGGGACAGTTATGTCTCTATCCGATATGAACCCAACATCTATCTACATAAATGCATAATATTTATTAAGAGAATTTAATGTACGGCCTAACGGCATAACATGGAGACGCACTCAGAAGGTTCGCGGTAACTCCAGCAACGGCCCTTCAATACCATACGCAAGACGCGACAAAGTCAAGAACCAAGAGGTAGCCATGAGCCCCCAACCACCAACATAACAACGACATCGAAACACAATGTCGTCGGCAAACAGGCGCCAAACGGTCCTCCCACGAGTCCAATCCGGCCCCAAAGCCCCCGTCAACTTCTCCTCATCCATAACCATCTCCGACTCCGCGCTTCTAACCGGCACGCACACCATCAACATCAGCTCCGAAACCGTCGTCCATCCGCGCGCGAAGCTTGATTCCGCTAATGGCAGGATCACCATCGGTCGCAGGTGTATCGTCCACGAGCGAACTAATATCGGCGCAGCCTCGGCTGACCCAACCCCGAGCGAGTCGCGCGATGGCGTCGTGATCGGGGACTATGCGACAATTGAGGTCGGGGCGGTCATTGAGTCCGGCGGTACCGCCATTGGCGAAGGCTGTCACGTTGGCGTCGCGAGCCAAATTGGCAAGGGCGCAAAGCTAGGCAGGGTGAGTTAACTGCTCTACCACGAAGGCGTTTCAGTCCCCTCATATCCGGCCTGAAGTTAACCTATATACGTCTTGCAGCATTGCGTCATTACGCCTAGGAGCGTGATTCGGCCTGGCGAGGTGGTGCCAGATTTCACCGTTGTTTACTCGAATGGCACGAGGCGATCGGATAGACGCGGCGCAACGGACCTGAAGTACAAAGCCCAGGTGCGGCAGATCGAGGTTTTGCGGAGGCTGGTGCCCAGTAATCCAGCGAGATTCCAATCATGATACGCGGCATCCTACATATGTTGCCTCATCCTCGCTGTCCAGGCGTTGAGTGGTCGATGGTGGGTCCTCAATACCCTTCGTGTCTGACAACTACAATCATTGTTCAACTCTGCCATGAGATGACGTGAAAGCTATCATCGGTCGCCCTGGCGCGTAACCTCGGATATGGCCGAAACAATAAGTTGCTAATTCGCCTAAATCTTGGTGATCCCAGTCTACTGCCTGCGGTGTCGCCCATTAATTCAATATGTGGATGTTCAGGTGCAATGAGCCGGGCCCGATGTACGTATCCGAACCTAACCTAATTTTCTCGGAAAGTCGCTTATAACAGTCTAGATACTTTTGATATCAAGAGACCTGATTGGGCTTGTGTCTTGGGCCCTGGGCCGCAAACCGACAGTCGTGAACTCATCTCAGGCATTTCATATCTGCTTAGACATGATTCCAAATGGCCCCGGAAGCGACACCGGTGTAATACTAGACCACCGTCTGCCGCTGGGCCTGCCTCGTTCGTTCAGATCAAATGATCTCTAACTTCTATCCCTGATAAACCCATTCGGTAACACTTCATCTATGCATAGAGTGAGTGATACATTGCAAGCTTTAGTGTAGGGCCAATACATACACTGACACCGTCTTAAAACCCCTTTTCGCGTTTCTTTGCAGAGATCCATTTGGTGATTTTCATATTAACATGAAGATATCGTCGTGTTGCTGGAAATATGTGGTCGTATTGCTCGTGCTCCGTTTAATTCAGTCTGACTGGAGCCAGCATGGCCCAAGTGAATATGTGCGGTGTAATATGTAGTTGCTATAGGTGGTGATGGCGAACCTTTCTTATTTCTGTATGCTCGCCACGGCCAACTGCAAAGCTTGCCAATGGCCAATAGGATTGGCTTCAATGTTGGTAAGCAGCTGACTGTGATCGCGAGACTAGTCTGAGCGACCCCAGCCAAGATCACCTCGGGAAATTCAACTATTGCTCGATGCCATCTTAGCACGCCTATTTCAAACGTTGCTTGGGAACCGTAGGTGCTGAAGGTGAAATGATAGGGTAGAACTAACATTCATCAGGCCAATCTGTGAACATCCATATTGCCACGATTCGTATAATGCTGGCCGCACAAGTCCTGTATTAAATGCTGATCAGCCTTCTGCCTCCGTTGTTTGGAAAGTATTCAGGCGCCACTTCTTCAGGGGTGGAAGAAAGGGCGTACTCACAAAATTCCAACAAGAAAGATGCCGCAAACAGCTACCTTTTTCAGCCGAGGGAGTTGAAGGGCAACCACAGCCTTGATAGGGATACATAAAACAATCACCTCGATGAAGAGGTTTACCAGCTCGAAGCCGAATAGGAAATCGGGGATATCATAGCACAATTCCATGGTCGATGTATTTAACCAAAGCGGTTTACACTGGAGCAGGAGAAGGGCCAGCGTGACGATAAACCATATGATGCACATGATAGCCGACACTATGATCGCCCAGCGGAGGTTTCGATCCACATGAAAGAGTATGTAGTAAAGCCAGAGAATACTCAGTTTGACACTGGTGATGATACCGCAAAAGAGAAATTCCTCGATCCACGTAATCTGAGGTGTCGCACATCAGCTTTGTTGTAATGAGCGAAGGGGATAGCACTTGGCGATGGCATGCCTTCGTGACGAGTCCTGTATCCGGTTGCGCCCCAGGATTAAATTCCTGAATGACTACACGTAGACGATAGTCAGTAAAGTGAGTCGCGCAACTCTTCCGCTAGTTAGACTCTAAGCAATGAGCAAATAGTCCTCAATCAATAACCACGGGACGATTAAACATACAATAAATATTGAGCGCGGACTGTGCGAAGAAGATGATAGTCGATAACAAGCACAGCCAATCCGGACCAAGCGGTGCCTGGCGAAGTGTCCATCTGGAGGCAAACCTGGCCAGAATAGCAACCCCGGGAATAACTGTGAAGACGACGGTTATGATGGAATCTTGTCTCGCAGTTATGAACGGATCATCCATGACAGACAGATAGCAATTGGCGTTGGGTTTGAGCAAGATATTGTAAGGGAGCTGGCGGACAGAGAAGAAACATCATGACTTATAATTGTCTCGAGGTCAGTTCACATTGAGCAGGCTCCAACTTGGAGGCGATGGATTCCCTTTACATGGATATGAGCAGGTCCTGCATCATCGCAACATGCTCCAATCCGTATGGGAATCAAAAGAATGATTGGAAGCGAGATCCCGGCGCCACTATCAACCACCCTGGCCGAAAAAAGAACCTCATATTAATAGACCTCCAGCTCAGGAATCCGAGTGCACTGAATGAAAGACGTGCCTTCATCGAAAGTTAATCGTAACCGCACGGCTAGTAAAAAAAGCCCCGACTTGGAGTGGCCGCCACGGAACCATCCGATCGACCACCATTCCTGAAATTTAATTATTTTTAGATCCAACCGATCCGCGGGATAGCCGGCCGGTCTGTCGGTTGGTTGTCGATTAGGAAAACCGGCGATGGTACGCTACATTCCCACGGGCTAGGTAGGGCTTAATTTGTACCAAGTCAGAGCCTTATTCACAAGGCATATCGCGTGCGTTAAGCTTTCTCGGTCCTCGAGCAGCGTGTAGAGAGTCTTGCCGGAGGCATCATGCGGCCGGCACGCACAGGGGCTTGCAGATGCGAAAATACCATCTTTGGTTTGCCATGGTGGCGGCGGCATTGACGATGCTGGATTGCAGGAAGGAACTTGCAAAGTAAATACGAATGTTCTATATTTATTTGGAGCCACATCAGAATCGACAAACTTACAAGGAATAAGCTGATGAGACATTTTCATTCGTATTTGGTCGACTGACCGGTAAGGGTCTACTCATCCTAGGAGCTGGCCAGGTTCCTATCGAAGGATGATAAAAACAACCGTCAGCCGACTCCTTTACCTCACAGATGGTGGATTCGGCCAATTGAATACGGCGGACTAGCTAGTCCGCCGTAATTGAAGTCCTACGCCGACGGAAGCGAAGCCATTATGATCGATTGACTGGCTGGCAAAAGCAAGGTATCCGACGGACAAGTCACTGGGGTAACTGATCGTTATGCCGCTCTCCTGGATATATCTATGCGCACCAGGAAAGAAGCCTCTGGCATCGGGGTACGCACCCATTTGCGCTATCTGCTGGCAAGTCCCGGTGTCCATCCTGTACGGCGACATGCCTGACTTTGGCCTGTCATACTGGTGGACTGGTGTTTTGACAATTGGGGTGTCATCCGGCTTCCGGCTGCCGATTCAGACTCCAGCGCCGGAAACGCATGCCGACAACGAATTGACTCGACACTGCCGTCGTATGCAGAAATAGGAAAGCTGCCTGAAAATCACCATTCTGAGGGGGTAAAACAGTCCTGTTGAGGTAGGTATTGAGTGAGATGGATGATGAGGTGAGAGCACTAGGGACATTGGTTACACGTCGCGTTACATACATATTTCCTATATGGTATGTATTATGCAGTTATAAGCACAAGTCTGTGCCCGATAAATGAGTATATTTTATAGAAAGATAGATTCGTGAAGTGCATTACATTAATATGCATTAAACCCACTTCTACCACCAATCGGGGTCGTAGCTCAGCTCACCTGCCTGGTTAAGGTAACTATCAATTACCTAAGTAGACTACTGACCAAATCATTGATCCCCAGACATCAACGGCGTCCAAGATATCCCACCCACAGCAGCGATTTGTGCCCGCCACGCAGCAAGGCCAACATGTCGCTGAGTAGAGCAGAGGTGGTCCTACGGCCCGCCATACGGCGTGGTCTTCTGCGACCCAGCTCCAACAACCAAATCATCCTATCCCGTCCTCTCGCTGTCAGCCTACAACGAACATTCCACAACGTGACAAGATCACTCGCGCCGCCGGGGGTCCCGCCTTCGTCCGGTGGCTTCATGAGCCCCATGCCCTCATATTTCCAGCGTCCCTCCCTCCCCGCCAATACCATTATACGCTTCGTGCCCCAGCAGACAGCATGGATCGTCGAGCGCATGGGCAAGTTCAACCGCATCCTCGAGCCTGGTCTCGCCATTCTCGTGCCCTTCCTCGACCGTATCGCCTACGTCAAGAACCTGAAGGAAGTTGCTATAGAGATACCCAGCCAGAGCGCCATTACTGCCGACAACGTAACTCTCGAGCTCGACGGCGTGCTGTACACACGTGTCTTCGACGCATATAAAGCGAGGTCGGTGTTTTGTTCCCCTCCAAATTAAACCTAGACACTACAGATCGAAATGTCGCCGTACCAGGAGGACACTTGAGTCAGAGAGAAAGCTAACACGGAAGTCAACAGCTATGGGGTAGAGGATGCCGAGTATGCCATCAGCCAGCTGGCCCAGACAACGATGCGCAGCGAGATCGGCCAGTTAACCCTCGACCACGTCCTCAAAGAGCGCGCAGCCCTCAACATAAACATAACAGCCGCCATCAACGAAGCCGCCCAAGCCTGGGGCGTGACCTGCCTACGTTACGAAATCCGTGATATCCACGCACCCGAGGGTGTCGTCGAAGCCATGCACCGCCAAGTAACAGCCGAGCGGTCCAAGCGCGCCGAGATTCTCGAATCTGAAGGCCAGCGCCAAAGCGCCATCAACATCGCCGAAGGAAAGAAGCAGAGCGTAATCCTCGCCTCCGAGGCCCTGCGAGCCGAGAACATCAACCGCGCCTCCGGTGAGGCCGAGGCGATCCTCATGAAGGCCCGCGCCACCGCCGCCGGAATCGACGCCGTCGGCGCCGCCATTAAGGCCGGAGGCGTCTCCGCGCAGGGCGCCGTCTCCCTAAACGTCGCCGAGAAGTACGTCGAGGCCTTCGGCAAGCTCGCGCGCGAGGGCACCGCCGTCGTGGTCCCCGGCAACGTCGGCGACATCGGCGGCATGATCGCCACGGCCCTGAGCGTCTACGGCAAAGTAGGCGATGCGCAGAGCCGCACCATGGCAAAGCAGCTCCGAGAGAAAAACGAAGCAGAGGCAGCCGAGGCGGAAAAGGTCCCCGAGAGCATCGTCGAGTCCGTCGTGCGGGAATTCGACAACGCAGCCGCCAAGAAATAAACAAAAAAAGAAAAAACCCGTGGAAATATTTTATATTAAAAACACTCCCCTTCCATCCTTTCGTAAATAAAACATACCATGCGCTTCGGCATCACCCCGTCCCTCGCCCGATATAAGGCGAGGCGAGATGACGTTGCGCTTATCTACCCAGTCTACCCATGTATCACCACAAGTAAAAAAGAGAAAAAGGCAGGCATTTTTCCATGCATAAGGAAACCAAGGGAGACAAAAAGCCCCTCTTATCCCTTACCTCCGTATCAAAAAGGGGAAACGGGGAATGACCTCGGAGTTAGGCACGGCATCGGCAGGCGTAGGCGTCGTTGCGAAAGACAAAAAACAGAAACAAAGCCATATCACTCTTCTACGTCCTTGCTCATGTGTATCTCTATAGGTAGCCATGACGGTATGATGCAACCCACGCAACTCCTGCATGTAGTTCTGGCAGCACGGCATTGGAAGTGGGCAAACGGCATGTAACTACTGTCGATAAGTCTATAACTGACGAAATGAAAACTCGCTCTAAGTCTACTCACAAGTCTAAAGGATGAAGCATGAAAATATGCACCTATTCTATCCCCTTTCCGTGATCATGAACCCCAGACCCCCAATTCCGCCCCGACCCCCTCTAATGCCTCCGTCAGAAGCCTCGAAATATTGGCGTCGCCGCTCGTAGCAGATACTCTAGCAGAACTGACAATAAGCGGGTAAAGTCGGAGAAGGTGCTTCCTCTTCTCGCTTTCAACATTCGGTGTGTCGGGGATGGCTTCCGGCTCACTCTTAAGTTTCACTAGCCCTTCTAATATCCGTGCCAGCTCCTGGCGTTGGCTGAGAGGTTGCGGCATTCGGCCGCGAAGTGGCTGATCGGCGACGTACGTCCGTAAGGTCAAGGCAGCTCTTAAGATGAGATAGGGCGCCGCCGCTCTCGCGAGCCTTATTCTCAAGAGACGAGGAGGTTCCGAAGCTGCACTGCCGGAAGATGGCGTTGGCGCGGGTAGTTGGATAGTAGATTCGGGCGACGCTTGCGCCTCATCCTGGCTCGCGACGAGAGCAAAGAGCTGATCCAAACAGACGTAGGCCATTTTGCTGCGTTTCGACGGTGGGGGATCGATAGTGCGTCCACGTCGAGGTTTGTACAGATTCGATGATCCGTCGATACTATTTCCCTCCTCCCCGTAAATAAGTGAAGACTCGGCAGGTGCAGGCGCATGAATGATGGACATGCGGAAAAGACTCTCCGCAAAGAGCTTTCGTGTTTTATCGGGGACCACTTCTGCGCCTAATGCTGGGATTATGAGCTTTTGCAATTGTATGAACGATGCGATGTCGAATTCCTGATCATCGGAGATGTTGACCCGATCTGGTGGTGCTTCACAGTCTGCGTTGGTTACGCCGTTTGTAATCATAACGATTATGCTCCATATGTCTTGCAAAGTGACCCGCGGTATGTCCAGAGTAACCAGTTGGCTCATGGTGGCCCCCAGAATGGCTATAGCGGACTTTGTTGCCTGCTTCCAGGGTTGTTCGGACTTTGTGATGATCGGGAATTGATACTTAAACACGATAGGTTTCGATAGGGCGGTCAGTGAGGTTAATAAAGCGCCATTGATATATATATCCGAATCCATCGCATGTGATTGTATCAGCGAGTGTAATATCACCATGCTCGCTTTCGACATGGCAACGTAAGTTCGTTTTTGCGCATTACGCTGGTTCGCTGCGTTGCCACCGTCGGTAAAAGCTAATGAGACGAATTCAGAGATCTGAGTGATAAGAGCAGACGGTGCTCCCGGAATATCGGTTCTGACCAGCTTGAGGACGTCCAGCACTTGACTCTGCAACGGCGTAGCATGATCGATATCAGCAATGAAGGCGCCAGGTGTCGCCATTTCCATGACTTCGCGTAGAAGTGTCAGCATTCGGCGAATTCGATCAACTGTGAGATCATCTTGTATTAGCCGATATACGTCGCGTAACGCGGCAACATAAGCCAGCAGGCAACCCTGGTTATCCGGATTCTTATCCGTGGCTTCTGTTTTCGCGACCGGTATGCCACGAGCCCAGAGATCCCATGCCAAGTCGATAGTTGTTTTGTTGAAGTTCTGCTTTGGTGCGCTCTGGCTATGCGAGAGTATCTGTGCTACGGCTTTGAACGTCGCAGTATTGATGTCCAAGACTTGAAGATCTAGCAGAGTCGCAAAATGGCCCAGGAGCTGCTGCCAATACGAATTAAAGGTCGGATGGGCAGTGAGCACATCAAGATAATTAGAAAGCAAGCTGGAGATCCCGTCGAGGACAACAACCGCAGTACCGTGCCAATCCTGTTGGGTTTTCTCGTCGTGTGCTGCATTATCAAGTGTTCTCAGTTCTGTCTCTATAGACGCCAACAGACGGAATACCACCGCCTTGATGCATACCGACCACGCTTCCGGTGTAAGCTGGTCCCCATAAGCATCGAATATTCGTAGTAACGTTTGTATAGCACCTACAATGGTCAGTACACGAATGCGGACATATGGAGTCAAATCATACTATTTCTTAAATCCAGTTTGTCATTAGTTGTTACGGTCGTGAGTCGGATGAGAAGAAGCATCCACAAAGCAGCGTCAGAAGCCGCATTGTCTGCATGTGAGGCCTTCTCAATTAAAGAATGTTCATCAAAATCCCCAACGAGATCATTGGTAATTGGGAGCGCTTTGTTTTTGCTGGAGAGGAAATTGGAGAGATCCCAGAAAAATGTGACGGTCTGGACAATTAATATGTTAGAAAACTGGAGGACATGGGTGGCATCCCAATACTTACTGTCAATGCGATGTTGAGATCGTCGTCTTGAGAGCAGAATTTATACAGGGTATCAACGAGGATTATAAAACATGATTTGGGCAACGAGGCAAGGAAGTCCGAACATATGAGCTGTAGAGAGCCGAATGCAACGCGGATCAGCTTTGGAGACCGCGTAGTTAACCCTTGGGGCTCTGTGCGGTCATCAGGGACGTTCTCGTGACCGATGGTTCTGGGGATGAATATGGTGCCAATGATCTCAAATATGATATCCCATCCACGTAGGAGTGTTTCACCACATCCATCAAGAAGGCCCTTCAACCCTTCCAGGATGATCCTATGAATCTCAATATCAGTGGCATAGGTTGTCACAGAAGTCACGCGGTTCTGCTCTTGAAAAGGCTCTAAGGAAGCACGGAGAGATCCCAGTATTCGAAGCTGAACTGCTGCTCGCGTCTCCTCGTTCTGACTCCTTATAGCTTTGGCGGCATCTAGCATGAGCCGTGTTAGAATTTCGGCTGCACGGGCTCTGACTGGTGGTGATATGGCACTAGAACCGAGGACTTTAATGACCTCCGAAGTGAGTCGATCCCAGCCCGATACATCAGGGGGATACATAAGCAGTCTATCAAGATTTATTAACGCCAAGTCTCCAATCTTAGCAAGTGCAAATTGATCTTGTTGACTAGGTCCCGTGGGCGCTGTAACCGCGAGGCCAGATACTCTCCGATGCTGAGTAGTTGGCGTTCGTAGGCCCCCTGGTGATGGTTGAAGTATCGACGGGGAACGAGGTAGGGTGGAGGGCTCCGATACCAGTTCCGGTTGGTTTTCTAGAAGGTGACATAGGGCCGTAGCTATTTCGACAAACGCATCATTTGGAAAGTCGACGGTGCTTTCAAGAAGTCTAGATGCGGCCGTTTCTACTGCTTTGATCTCGGTGCTGAAACTTGCGAACAGCCCTGCAGCCTCGGCCTCTGCTTTGGAATCGGAGATTTTACTCACAATGGGGGTTTTACCGGCGGTCTTCCCATTGACAAATAGAACAAAATCGGCTTGTTGCAGCGTTTCTAGAATGATTGACCAGGAGACACTAAGCGTGGGACCTAGAGCAATACCCAAATTAAGCAGTGCTCGCATGCACAGCAGGTTGCGAGTATTGAGTGTTTGTGGTACTAGGCTTGCGTCGAATGACGCTTGCCTCTGTCTCTCGCCGGCCGCCCCTACTGGCGTTACCAGATTTTCCACACTTAGCAAGCCCCTTGCATTGCCCAGGATGGTATTAGATGCCTCGACTATAGGGCTAGGTAGTGGAGACTTAGACGAGCCCGCGTTGAGACAAGCAGTGAATACATTCGGAGGCACAGCTGCTTTGCCCAAGGTTGTGAGAAAGGCGTCTCGTGGGGTATTAAGTTGCAAAAGCCCTGCAACGTGGGCAAACTTCTGGAACGCACGGACAAGGCCATGATAGTACTCGGAATCCAGGGCAGCGTATAGAAATGTCGAGCATGTTGCCAGAATTGCAGGCCAGCACTCCTCGATGATGTCGGCACACGTCCTGACATCGGCATATAGGGGATGATCTTTGAGAACCAAAGGATTGACAGGCACGGGATTTTTCTTGAAAGATGCTGCTTTTTCTAGCGAGGCTGTAGAAATGTTTCCCTCTGCTCCCAGTTTCGTACCTTCGGCGTTGCTCGATTCTGCCGGCGCTGGGGAGTCTCTGCTGGTGTCCGAGTGTTTAGTTCCTTTCTTCCGCGACCGGCCATCACCGGGCACGGTGAGCGGCAATATAAACTTAGCTAGGCCTTCTGATAATGAGGTTATGCAGGAAAGTGTGAGCGCATAGGTGTAAGACTCCGGAATGGGTGGGGGTTCTGTCTTGTCTAGTTGGTCTATACACGCAACTCTGACGGTGCTCCACTGAGAGCTAATGCCCGTATTGTGGCCCTCGTTGACAGAGCCACCGATGATTCCTGTAACGCCGCTCGACTCCAGAATGGCCTGGTTTGAGGATGGCCCAATATTGGCATACGGGTCGGCAACGGGGATAGTTGAGTAATGGCCAAGCCCAATGACGGCAGGCTTTTCGGTGCTTACGCGAACAAATGTAGCAGTTAAGTTTTTCAGCACGTTCCTTTTTCCCTTTTGGGCATCGTATAGCGTGAATATGCGCCTCAGGAGCGTGGGTTCGGCGAATATGCCCCTAAAGACCTCCATGCACAGAGCTCGCCTCCAGAGGGCAGTGTCTTGATCTAACAGCTGAGTTAATATGTCTAAGGCGTCGGCACCTTCTGTTGGCAATATGCTTAGATGCTTCTTCAGCAGAGTATACAGGATACGGACTAGCCGGACAGACGTAGCAAAGTTTGGCCTTTCGTCCAAGGATTTGATAATAAATGGCATGACCCTAGTACGGAGGGTGTATGCTTGCTCGGTATGGACTAAGAAGAGACCTGGATGTTGGCTCAACACCGATTCTATTAACTCCAAGCCGAAAGTCTGGGGGAGTCCTGTGAAGCGCAAATACTCAGGACGTTGGTTCTCTGTCATTAAACAGATGTCCTTAAAGACATGGTGCGCATCCATCGCAGCGGCTCGAAGTTGCACGCTATCACCATTGCCAACAGGTGCGTCGCCGACAAATTCCGCATCCGAAGCTGACGCTGCGTATGTTAACTCGATAAAAAAGCCTATGATGATTGGGTGATCTTACTATCTTCCGACGTAACCTTTTCAAACACGGTCATGATGAGCTGCTGTAAAGTAGCAGCAGAAGTGTTACTGACAACACCATTCTTACTTGTCTGTAAGATAAAACAGATATTGAGAGCGGTGACGAGCAGATCACCTTTGATGTCATTGGCATAGTTTTGAAGTAAAGTAGGTAGCGCCTGAAGGATCTTGAGCTGGACATCTAATCCAGCTGATGTAGCCTCACGAAGAGCCTCCAGCACGGGACTGAGTTTCGACCACGGCAGCGCGCCCACGAGAATTAAGCGCGATAGGCAGACGACAGCGATCCCCGTGAATTTGGCATTCTTCGTCCCACACGCAATGACGAAGGGGTTGGCAAAGTTGACCCTCTGGGCCAGTTCTGGCGGGAACTGTGAGTTTGAGTGCTATTGAGATGAGAGCAATACAACGCCAATGCTTTGCTGTAACATACCAGCAGCCAGTGAGGCTTCCGAAGAAGCTCGTATGCCTTTCAGCTCATCGAGAGACTTTTCGGCAGCCTGGCAACAATTAGGACTGGCCGCGCAATTCATTCGAAAGCGACACAATGTATCTCCCTGCCCGCCAAGGCCGGACCGCATAGGTAGCATACCTGTCTTAGATCATTGTGCTTGCGCTTGCTCTCTTGGATGAGGTTCGCTAGCTCGGTAGCGAGCAGCTGAGTGGTCATCTTGGCCAAATGATGTGTCCAGTGTCACTCCATTTAGCGAAGGCTGGCTTAGCGAAGACCAGATCATCGAAGCAAGGCAAAAGATCGTGGAATTCCGTTGCCTAATGGGGATGGATGTGATTCGTGAGCGCGGTTGTCGATGGAGCTTTTGGAGTGGCCAACATGGAAATGACATGGGTCGATTGATTCGACGGTTCGGCCACGTGGGGGAATTTCATAGTAAGTGCATAATGCGCAATAAATGGAGCTTCGTGGCATATGCATCGTGCTTATCTATGTAAGCCGTATATACAGTATAGAGGTACTTCGTAAGTGCGTGCATTCTGGCCGGACCCACTCTTCAGCTGTTCACCATTCACCCCACCATCCCACGTACTCCCGCATTCCACGAGAGCCTCCTCAAATGGCTCTTTCGCCCATCTCTCTTTAGGCTTTCTGGACAAGTCGGAACCGCTTCCCAGTCACACTTTCGAGATCAATTCCGGTGAGCTGCTGTTGAAGCATCAGTAGCCTTGCTGTAAGATCAGCGCCGACACCGCTTCTAGACAGTATTAGTTTGCTGCATCCGCGAATCTGAAGTTAGTCCAACGCCCCATTACTTAGATCGCCGACATGGGTGCTAAAGTACCGCGAAACTTCCGCCTCCTGGAGGAGCTTGAGAAGGGCGAGAAGGGCTTGGGCGCAGGTATGTGATCCGGTCGTTTTAACCCTATTTCCAATGCCTTCGCGAATCACCCGTAGGTACATTAGTTGGTCACTGACATGGCGTCTTGCTTTGTTCCAGAGGCTTGCTCGTATGGTTTAGACAACCCGGAAGACCTCCTCATGTCCGACTGGAATGGCACGATCCTTGGCCCTCCCCATGTTAGCACGCTCTCTTACCCTCTCTCCCCACTGTTCTTCCACTGTAAACTGGAATGGACGCTAATTGCAAACGTGAGGATCAGAGTGCCCACGAGAACCGAATTTACTCAGTCAAGATGCACTGCGGTAGCCAATACCCCGATATCCCGCCTACAATTCACTTCATAAGTCAAGTGAATCTGCCCTGCGTAAATCCGAGAAACGGCCTGGTCGATCCGAGCAAGCTCCCTTGCCTAGCCAACTGGAAGAGAGAGAACACGATGGAGACTATTCTTATTGAGCTTCGACTGTATGTTTCTTCTGCACGGACGGGCACTATGGGGGGCTTGAGAATGATTTCGCTGACGTGGTCATAGATATATGGCTTCAAGTCAATGCAAGAAGCTTCCACAGCCGCCGGAAGGCTCTGTGTTTCCGGGAAACTGAACGGCAAGCAGGCGTGGCGCGGGCTTGTGTTGACATTAAGAGAACGATTCACGGCAAAAGGCACAGGGGTATTACCCAATGATCGTGGATGGTAGACAATCTCAGCGGCCAAAGACAGGTTTACCGAGAACAACCATTCAGTGGACTATCCCGGATCACAGATCTCGCGAACCCTGACGGTACATGGACGAAATATGGCGTGTACATTCGGACAATTTGGCAACGAGTGACGTGCGTATCAAGCCAGGAAAGCGACGCACAAATGAGAATTAGGTAGTGGGCAAGTTCACACAAGCAATGGTCATACTCCTGTTACTTTTGCCACTCTTCCTGTCGCCGGCCCCGAAAGATACTGGGTCAATGATATCTGTGGTTCATTATGATTGAAGATGCGGCGCTCCGCGATAGAATATTAAAAAGTTATTAACCTCATGATGCCGTCTATCATGTTGCCCAGCCACTATAAGTCAACTACCTATCATTCCTAAGGTTTGCTATGACTTGGGTCGGTAGATTGATACGACGGCGATTACATCGT
The DNA here is from genome assembly GCA_028637635.1 of Xylariaceae sp. X802. Classification (NCBI taxonomy): domain Eukaryota; kingdom Fungi; phylum Ascomycota; class Sordariomycetes; order Xylariales; family Xylariaceae; species Xylariaceae sp. X802. Next base: position 2,354,730 of record JAJFDH010000001.1, on the reverse strand, counting down.
ACCGGTACATAATATGAGTTATGCGATAGGGAATCATTTTTCGTTCGGCATACCACATGGCTCGGCCACCTAACCCGCTGGGACGGTCCACTAGCGTTGGCTATAGGTGAGCGGTGTCCCCATGCCGGCCGAGCCCGGCGTAGGCCGACCCGACACATTGAGGGCCTACTGCCCAGCGTGGTTAGTTACCGCAGAGTTGCTCTCAGCACAAAGTACTAAGGTCAGGCCTGTCAACTTATACGAACCGGGTTAACACTTTTCATTCCAGCTTCAACTCTCCGCTTCTCCCAATGTCAACCTTCAGACCAGGCGCGACTGGTAGATTCCTAATTCCAGCACGCAATTCACGGCATCGGACAGCATGTAAGACAGAGCCAGCATACCCCGTATCCCCTTCCAGCTTCCACGCAGAGTCTCACCACAAAGCAGGCCTCGCCCTCTACCGCGCGTTCCTGCGCCTCGCGCCCCAGGTGTCCCTCCCAGATGATCTAGCAACGGGCTGGGGCGAAGGGAGGAACCCCATAACCATCCACATCCGCAAGGCCTTCCGGCGGAACACAACCGACATAAGCCCGCGGATCATCTACCCGGCCCTAAGCGCCGCCTACCGCATGCTAGACGTCCTCCACGGCGCCGCGACCTCGCCAACGTCGTCGCACCACGCCTCCGTAACCACATTCCTAAGAGCGCGCCTCAAAGAGCGCCAGCGCAGCCACGCAAACTACGTCCCGCCGCCCCCGCGCCCCGACGCGCCAAGACCAAACACCCTCCCGCTCCTCGTCAACGTAACGCCCGCCCCAACGCCCGAAAACCCCTTCCCGAAGCCCGAATACGCAACCCCGCACCGCCCGCGCCCGCAGTCCGAGCTCGGCGGCTCCGGCCGCCGCCAAATCCCACGGCTGGACCTAGCAGGCGACATCCCCTTCCTGCGGCTAGGAAAACCGCAACCACCGCTGCTAAGCCGGGTATTACGGCAGAAGCTGCTAAAGCGCATCCAGCGCTGCGAGCGGATGCAGAAGATGTACGAGGACGAGATGGACGACGCGAAAGAAGAAGACGACTGGGAGGCGCGGGTGGAGGGGTTATTGCAAGCGCGGGACGCCGGGCGGCAGCCCACGTACGCGCAGTGCCTGCAGCGGTACGGCGTCGCGGAGATGGTCGTGATCCTCGAGCGCGAGCGCATGGATCTTGTTGCTCGCGCGACGGCTATGCGGCGGCTTATCGCGGAGGAGACGGCGCTTGCGGCGCGGGAGAAGCTGGCGAAACATATGGAGCGGCGCGCGCGGTGGGAGGGGAAGATGCATGCGCTTCATGGGCCGGGATGGAGGGATTTGTTCCCTGGGACGCAGGAGGAGGAGGAGCGCTATCGGGCTAAGATGCTGGAGACGTGAGGGTGAGGATGGCATATTCTCTAGTACTCTTGTTTGCGTGTGGAAGAGGAATTGGTGTGTTCGGTGAGGATGTAAGGCTTGCATACCCCCTGAATACAAGGACTGCACGCGAGGAGACTAGGTCCAACTGGCATTTCAAGGCGTTTGGGACACTCTGCTATAGATTACGCGCTCATGACAAGGGGCTTGGATGAGGGAGTCAGCACTGAATGAGGAGAATTGACTGTAATGGTACAAGTGTACGGCGTACATGAAGGACAACGTTTATCCTATCGAGATCTCCCGTTGTGTCGAAGGGGGTGAACGGGCGATGTCCCGGATGGCCGGCAACACGGTACGAGTGTCCTGCCTCTCCCGTTACGCCGAGCCGGCGACTCTTCACCTCTCCTAATATACAATTACATACCGGATCCCAGCTCCGTGCCGGAATGCCCGCGCCGACCATTTCAGGGACACCGCGCTACTTCAGTATTCACGACATGTATTGGTATATATATCCAAGACGCCCGAGACCATCCCCCCAAGCAACACCAGGCAAACAAGAAGCAGGGAAAAAACAAATGTACACACATCCCTTCAGTACCTACTAGCCTATGCGGAGCGCCGACATGCTACGCCGTATTAATGACAAGCCCACTAGTATGGTCTAATATATACCCGAAGATCCCAATCATCTATGTATCCCGTTGTGTACAACTTCACGTACTACCCAAAATCACTCATAAGTCCGGCAAAACCCAAAAAATGAAAAGGGGTATACGTCGTGTCAGGCTTTCACCTCTCTTTTTACTCACTAGACAATTGACTCGAGAATGTCAAGGTTTTCCAAATGAGGCCTGTGCTGTTTATTTCGTAGTGTCAACGACTAATCTTAGACGCCTTACTCGGGCGCGGGCTTTGTGGCCTCCCAGAATGCAACTACAACATCATTCTTTCTAAAGGCAGGTCCACGGCCGACACAGGTGGATTTGGAGCCAAGGCCTGTCAATCGCTCGTTAGCTTTATACTCGTTGTCGATGCGGTACACAAAAATTGATAACTTACTCTCGATAAACTTTTCGACGCTGAACCAAACTCGCTTGTTGCGGGCCTGGTTACCCAGAGGATTCATCGCATGAGGCGGGTATATAAAATGAGCAGAGTTGGAAAGGCCGAGAGTGGCGACGTTGGCGTACGCAGGAAGCGAGGACATATTACTCGGCATGGTCAGCGATCCTCCCAGGAAGTCGGGGGCCGTGGATCCTGGTAGCCATACGCCCGAGGTCGTAGGTATCGAAAGCATGGTATCGATACTAGACCGGGACAATGGAGACAAGGCGCTATGGACCATCGTCTGCATCGGGATACTGTCTGCATCAGGTGACATGTTGAAGTCTGTGGCGGTCTTTTTCGACACTATTTCCTGTAAGCTACCTTTGGTCGAAGAAGTCTGCTCGTCAAGAGGATTGTCATAAAACTCCCCTGGCGGGATTTCCACATAGCCATCTCCTTCTGGTGGCAACTTGATCGACTTCTGCTCTAGGTATCTCTCGACATCGTACGAGTCGAACCATTCGCCCTGCCAGCCTGGAAACGTACTGCGTTGCAATACGTCAAGTAGCTCATCGCGAACAGCGGTCGTTTTCTCATTGAATGGGCCCATGCCGAATCCCGAGTTTTGGAATGGGGCTCCACTAGTATGGGAGACCCCCTTCGCATCACTGGTAAAATGAGTTCCAGCTCCCCCAACATGATGGAAGGGTTGCGTATATATATCCAAATCCTCGCCGGAAGTTCGGCTCAAGGTATTTTCGACGCCTTGGCGTATATTGTCAAGGGACGCATAATTTCTCACAAAGCCAAAGACACGATGCATCGCGTCGTATGGCGGGCTTTTCATCGCCAGAAGTTTCGCGGCTTTCTCGGTGGTGCGCCGGTGCAGTTTCCGGCCGAGCATTCTCTCCAAGTACGCGCCCGAGTCAGGCATGGGAAGAGATTCACACTGCGGCAGGGACCATTGGGTTGGTGTGACTTTATCCAAGAAACTCATGTCATAGAAAAAGCTGGCATTTTCTATGCTCGCCATTTTCACATATGTATAGTTCCCGTCAAGGGACGAGTCTAGAGTCGGTGCGGATTCTTGAGCCACGGTTTGACACTCGGGTTCATACGTCATGATTATTCCGCCGAAAAGTCTCCGCGGCTGCTGAGCGACAGGTGCCGCAAGGGCCTGCGGCACAGATTCGTTGCTCTCAGCGGATTTGCTGGTTGACACCGTAGCATCCATTTGCAAGGGGTTATCGATTGGCAATTCCGCGCTGGACCCTGTCCCGTCGCTCTGGGACCCAGCAACTTCAGAGGTTTGCTGGGTCAATAAGGTCTGAAATTGTTGCAGGCGCCGCCCAAGCTCGGGAATCTGGGCACCAATGGCATGCCTATCAACAAATTCCATAAGCAACGTCTGAAAAGTAGCCTTGACTTCAACATTGCTCGCCTGGAGCGCGGCTACCTTGGCCTCGAGCTCGACAATGGCGGTCTCCTTACGGTTACGATATGCTCTTTGCGCAAGGCGAATTTGCTCTTTCCTCCGCTAGCTTCCTGTTAGCTTTCATCAAACATTATCCTCGTCAGCCTTTTGCAGTCAAAAAGCAGGACGGAAAAGCGACCAGAAAGCCGCTTGAGTCAGCAGCGACCGTATGGACTTACTTCCTTCATGTCCTGGTGGGCGCCCGTCTCCAGACGAGGACGGCCCCTCGCTCTCTTGACCTCTTCCACAGGCTCATCTCGCCCCTCCGGAGTTAACTTCCTCCCGCGCTTCTTAGGATTAGCGAAAGTGTTTGTGTTGGCCGCAATGAGTACATGGGCCTCTGGCTTGAACAAACCGCGTTTACTCGCGTATCTGCCGTCGTAATACTGCTCAGCACCGAGCGTGTCTAAGTGGCTTGTAATGTACCGCATGTCGGATTGGTATGATGAATTACCAGTTGCCGGGCGGTCTGTGGCAGTAGTGAGACCGCCTGTTGGGTGAGATGAAGTCTCAAGCCCAGGATCCCGGATAGGCCTGTGGGGTGTTACCGGTACCGCGTCACCTGCTGTGCTAGTGTCTTGTTCGTGGGAAGCCTGGGCCACTAAGGCACTGCCAGGGACAGCTGCATACGAAGAAAAGTCAAGGTTGAAAGTGGAGCGGGAACCGGATTGGACGGCAGGAAAGGCAGAGGGATGATGGGCGTTGTTGTGATCGTCGTTGATATTAGGAAAACATGAGGCCTGGTCTGGATATTGGGGAAGCGACTGGTGATGCTGCTGTTGGTGGTGTTGGTGGTGTTGTTGGTGTTGTTGATGATGTGGTTGGTGTGGTTGGTGTGGGTGATGCTGGGAATATCGGTGATGCTGGGCCTGTTGAAGGTACGAGCCGGGACTTTGGGAATGATTATTAATGGACCCCCCCAGGTTTATGTCGTTCCCGAGAGGGTGTGACATAGTACACCAGTCAGTCCACTGCCGCCGTTCGCACCTGCCCACTCACTAATAAACGAGGTACCTACGAAGTACCTAGACAGGTAACTCGGATGGATGGATCCGGGCGGCGCGTCCCTTTTAGTGCTTAAACCCCCATATTGCATTTCGCGGCTTGGCCCCCTCGCACGTGAGCCGCCCGGTAGTCGACCTGGCCGGCGTTACGTGAGTTGGCTCGAATACCTAACGAGGCACGAATTGGTAATGTCGTGCCTCTTCTAAGTTCTGGCTAGTCTCCGCTAGACTGGTAGTCTGCCGCTTAGTGAAGGTAGCATATACATAAGCAGCGTAGGAACCGGGAGCACACGGGCGGCCGGCATACGAGGGCGGCTACGAAGCTCCAACGCCCTGGTGTAGCTCTGCTACCGTTCTTTGGTCTAGCGTTGCATCTATCAGCGAGGCCCGATGTATCGACCGCTAACGAATGACTTACTGACGGTAGCTTGTAGGTACAGGCAGGTAGAGTAGCACCGACTGCTCTACGTTGTGCAGTATGACTCAGTTAGAACCGAGAACCGCCGTGCCGGTTTCAAGCTAGGTTGATGAAACTGCTGCCCGCCGTCCCGGGCCTCTGTCGACGCGGCTGGTGGGCCTCTGCTCTGTCTGGAGGTGGGGATTGGAGACGGGGAGGCGCAGCGTTGGTATTGTACCCGGTACCCCGTTGGATAGATGGACTGCGACGTTCTGGCAAGCTGGCGCGTGTGGGTTTCAATGCGCGTGGGGTGGCCGAGGACACCTATCGAAGTTGGTTTTGTTGATTAGTGAACAGCTACCCCTTGCCCGTCACGGTCACCCTCGTGCTCGGGCCGGGATACAGGACCACTGCTATGTAGGTACCAGAGAGGGAGGACTGGATTGACGATGTGAATACCAAGGTATGACTTCATCAAGTCACCTATTTATTCTCCCTTCCAAAAGTGGCGATCATATTCGTCGTCCATTCACCGGGACGGATCAACCTGTTGGCCGGAACTTCCTCTTATCCATTTTTCCTTTTTCTTTTTTTGTTTTCGTTCGTGTTCTTTACATACAGTACATCTGTACGGTTTACCAAGAGGGGTTAAATATCTCACGAATAACCTGCTTATCCGCCTGCTTCTGGGTTTCACCAAGCACGGAGATGTTGTGGCTTTGAATGAGAGCTGGGGCCCATCCCTGGCAACAGCATGTGTACCGTAAGAGTTGCAAGTCGGCGGCATGACATACACGAAGCACCAATGATATAGTGTAGTTACTGTTCCTAACTTTAAGACTACCTCTATTAATTAAGTACAACACCTACTGCTGTCTGGCAGGTAACTTCGGGTTGTTGTATTGCAGGAACCTTCAGGTGTTAGGAACACGAGCAGAATGCCATCTGATGCTGGGGAGTGGCGCTTTTACCACGGCGTACCTATATTTACCAGATTGGCCGACTACCGACCTACCGCATTGCTCGTCCATCCACTGTCCAGGGGCGCCACTCGCCAACCCCGTTCCCGAGACCGTCCTCGAATATTGACACAGTAATAATGGATGACTCTCCACATCTGTACACTGTGCTACGACCCACAGCTCCTCCAGCACATCCGTCCAGGCTCATCGCGGAATTCCGGGCGTGCTTCTCCCTCTTTATCTATTAAAAGCTTCCGCTGCTAATTCCGGGATTTCCATGAATAACGGCGCCTAGAGCGGTCTTCCGCCATGGGAGCCAGTCGACCCAGTGAACAACGTTCTCGCCCTCGACACGAGTGACAAGCATGCGACCGTTTTCAGATGTCCTCTCGTGAAATCACTCCTCAGAGGGTCAAGCCCCATGGCGCAGGTACCAGGATTGACACTGAGGACCTTCGCATCGTCTTCCTTCAGCTTCGGGTAGCAATTCTGTCGCCATGCTTCCGCTACAACGACACCCGATATCTTCCATCGATCTTCTCGGTCACCCGCCGATTGCAGGAGAGCAGGACAATAGACCTCGGCCGCCCGGGTCATTTACGAGAGGTCGGCCAGTAAGAGGTCGCAGAGCCACAGGGCCTTTCGTCACCGGCGTTGACGTAGCATTCACGAGGGCTTAGTTACCAGAACTCCAAGCCGAAGCCAGAGTCCAAGAGACTTGACTCAGCAAAAGAACATTGAGGAGCTAGAGGGGCTCTTTTACCGGCATCGTTAATTACGGCATTAAGGCGGCGCGACCCGTTCTTGCCTACGCACCTCCAAGGGCTTCCACATGCACATGTCCGTCGTCGAGTTAGCGCCGCCTGATATCGGGAATTGGGACTCCGTCTCGTCTTTTTATTGGCGCGCGGGTACCGATTCCTACCCGCGAGGGCAGGCTTCCAACATACACATGGCAATGGCTCAGCAGTGGTTCTAGAATCGAGGAAGTCCCTTGAGGTTCATACCTAATGCTACCCATTGCGGATCCAGTCACAAGAACGAGCCCAGGTAGGTTCATTGTCTTTCCCATGTGGAAAGGAGAGGATGTGGCTGTCTAGTCTATGCCCAGGGTAGACTCCTGGTAGACTACGGTTTCTGAACAATCATTGGATCTCGCAAACAATCGCCGGGCAGCCTCACCATGGTTAGCGATGTTTCCAGTCTTCAATATCACACGGCAATTGATCCGCGTCTGTCCATGGCTAATATTCATTTGTCCGTAGGCTTTTAATTGATTATCTACCTACCTGATCTAGTTGTATTGTAAGTACCTAAATGGTCCATCAGGAAGCAAATCATCGTATGTAGCGGTGTGACTCGTCTACAATAAAAGTGTCGCGGGCATTCGTAGAATTGAGCAGCATGGAAATCGGGGGTTTCATGAATGTCACGTAAATTGTTAAAGTACATAAATACGAAAGCTTGATTTTATCAATTATTAATTACGTCCGTACTTCACCGTTACTGTTACTTACCAGTAGCGAACTCGAGTGATGCGATGCAACCTGCTGGGAACGTTCAACGGCGTGTACTTCGTAGATACAGGCGCATCGCATCGTATCCTGCAGGTAACCGCCAACCAGAGTAACGTCGCCAGGGGGCTGCATCTATGGCTACACCGACCCTTGTCCCTTGAGATGCCTTCACCGAGATGGATTGCTCAGCGGTCCAGTGCAGGTATTGCCTGTGACTGCCTTTATACTTCCATACATTCCCTCCATCGCTTGGCTCTTGGCTGCTGCGACCCGATCCTAACTTTATATAAGGCGCGCATATGTGAGCGGAAATCCCGGGTTGGGGCTTCACACCACACCGTTCTCTTTTGCTTTTCCTGCCTGTCCACCGTCGCCGGGTAGCTGCATCACCTCGGTCTCAGCCCACGCTCGGCCACCACCAAGCACTCGACAAACGACATGGCTTCTTCAGCATTGCCGCCAAGGCCCTCGCGGCTGCTGTCAATGCCGCCGGAGATTCGGAACGCCATCTACGCCCTCGTCGTCACGAGCGAGTGGGGGCACACATCGCAGGATTTCTTCGTCCTCGACCGGCCCTTGCCAGCCCTGTTCCGCGCAAACAAGCAAATCCGCTCCGAGGCGCTGGACGTCTTCCTGCTCAAGAATCATTTCCACGTCTATACTAGCAGTATCGGCCTCAAGTGGCTTCACATCCTGGGCCAAGACGTCACCAGATTCCGCTTTCTGAGCCTCTTCATCGACCTCAACCATGACTCCTGGGCTAGATACCTCTCGGCTCTGTTGCCTTCCGTCTCGCAGCACCTCGAGCTGAGGATTCGGAAGGCCGCTGCCTCCATGACACCCCAACGGCTCGATGTTTTTTTGCGCTCCACTGGGTTGTATGATGAGAATACCTGGACGAACAGGAAATGTCAGGAAGACGACGAGATCATTATTTTCAAAAAGATTGATGCTGGACCTGTGCTTAGTTGATTATGCTGCTTGTTATTGGGCGTTCATTGGGATTTTTTGTGCGATGCTTCTCCAGGCATCTAGGTGAGGGAAATAAACGACGAGTATGTATAGTTGGGACTTCCTCATCGGCCTGGCTGGCCACAGTATAACTGAAAATGACAGAACTCAGGGAACACGGCCGCATGTTGTTTAAGAGACCCGTCATGTACGTGTGCTGGTAATTGGTTCTGGTTTGAGCAGAGAGCACAGGCGTACCTATTCGAACCTCTCCTCCAGGCATACATTATACGGCATAATATATTTTGCTTCAGATGCAAGATGACGAGTTCCATAAAGCGTCGGACTATTTAGACGTATGTGCAATGAAGTTGACTATCACTCAGTTTCGAGGAGCCAGCATGCCGTTAACCACGGGTGACATACCCACGCCGTTCCTTAAAGGCCTTACGCCGATACTTCACGACGTGTATATCTCAGGAGCTCGCGGCAGTTTCCGAGCCAATCTGTTATGCCGGGTCTACTTTTCACAGAAAAGGCGAAAGAGGAGAACAAGAAGGATCAGTTAAGTGACGATGAGCGTGAGGCAGACGGACCGAAGGAATCATGTCGGCGATGAAAGCATCCAACCTCTGACGCGGCCCGTCAACGGGAAGCTCGCCCCGACCTCTATATGTACTCGATCGGGCCTTTCGGATTTGTCAATTACAACACCCAACAGCCCTCGGGAAGCGCCGGGTCGATCCTTTCGAAACGAAGCGTGAAATCTGGCTTCTGATCCCACCCGTAGCGTTGGACTCAATTGCGGGATTACGCCGTCTTGCGATCAAACGCATCCGACGATGTAGATCTTATCTGGATTCCTGCCGCAGTGTTGAAAGATTCGATCAGCCAAGACCGCTAAAGCCCACCGTAACGCCGCTATGGTGGTCGAAACCTCTTAAATCGCTCTTCCTTGTGGTTATACGGTAGGTTGACTTATGTCATCTTTTGGCCAGCATTGTAATGGCCACATCCCCTCTATCCTTTCAATCCGTTGCATCATTCCGGCCATTTCTTAATAGCTACGCGGCAATCCTTTGGAAATCAACAAAATTACTACCTATGTAAGCCCACCATCGCGATGCCGAATCACTCTTATACTATTCCGCCGCAATCGCCTGCCAACTCGAGGCAAAATTAGAGCGACGCGTACATACCGGTAGTAAAGCCGAGGATGAATATCCACGATAGCTCTTAGCGCGCTTGATTACAATTCTCAAGCAAGCGGTAGAAACAATGACGGGATAGCGCGCCTACACTAGCAGCAGCAAGACAAATTACTGAAATGGGAAGTTCAGCCAACCTTTGGAATCTTCATAGCAGTTGACCCGCAACGTGCTTAGCCCCGACTTTTCCCAACAGTTCAAGCGCGGCGCCAGAAATACAAGCGTTGGCGGCTGAGTAAAGAAAAGGCTAGAACTCTACTTCGTGCGTGGAACTTGGAAGTATGTACTTATCTATGCATAAGCAAAGGTGTCAATAAAAGCAACGGCTCCCCGCGATAATACCGGCAACCCAGTGGATGGGAGCAAAGTTCCCACATTATTTCATCCGTGGACCGTCGCTATGCTCGCTGCCGATTACGTATGCCTACAGATATATTACCCAGATAGGACAATTACCTACATGGGTACCTGAGCTCGTGGCGGATCGCGCAGACTCGCCCACTGGCTCAGCAGGTCGCCTATCTGTGAAATGAGACATTCGACGAGACGCCGTGGCACGAGATCCCCCTGGCCGTTGAGACAAAGGGACACGTATCGTCCACGCAAAAAGGTTCCGCGGCACCAACATGTTGACAACGCGAGCCGTTTGTGTGCTACAGAGCCCATTGTATACGGCGATTGTACGTCCGTACATGCCGAGGGAAGAGGTTGGCGTTCAACGATTCTGCCCAACCGGCCGTTAGGGTTGAGCGTGTAATTAAGTCGTCATAGACTGTAAATCCACGCCTGGTGGTTCCTCCCCGGCTTTCTGGAATCGCGTGTCCATATGTACGCTGTGCTATCTCGCCGTCACGCCCGTCTCCAAAGTCAACCCTGCCCGTCCCTTTTATCCCCTCCACCTATCTGTCTACCTATCTCTAAAACTCCCGCTTCCACCTCAAACCCGCGGGGCCATGGTGATTAAATAACGCCCGTGCCACATTTTTATTTATTTACGTGTATACGCTATTTACCAAAACACCGAAAAGGCAGCCCAAACCCAGTTGTACCTGTACCGACTTATGTCATCTCCCAGTCATTCAGGACTCTAAATCCCTCTCCCGAGCCAGATGCATGCGACAACAATCGTGAACAGCACTTCACCGGATATCAGAGCTCGCGGCGGGAGAAAATCACAAGTTCCCATTTTTCTCTCGGGACGACGACCGACGTCATGACGACCAACACCGCCGCCGCCTCCTTTGGAGACCTGGGCCTCTCCATCATCGGCCTAGGAGTAGAATACCCGCCCAATAAGCTCCAGCCCGCAGAGCTAGCCAAGCTGGCCGCCAAATTCCACCCGGACTCACCAGCGTAAGGTTCCTCCCCGTGACGGAATACCAATTGGCAGAATGCTAACGTGAGCGCCGTCTCGGCTCCCGGCGGCAGGCTGTCCAAGGTCCTCCGCATCAACCGGTTCACGGGAATCGAGACTCGCTCCTCCATCGGGACGTCGGAGCACCCCCTCGTCAACAACCCGCTGCCGCCGTCGATAGCAGAGCTGCACAAGACGTTCATGAGCGACGGCGTGCCGCTCGCCGTGGAAGCCGCACGGAAGGCGCTGGCAGAGGCACGCCTCGACGCCTCGCGCGTCACGCATGTGGTCTCGACCACATGCACGGACAGCGCGAACCCGGGGTTCGACCACTTCGTCGCGGAGGAATTGGGTCTCTCAACAGGTGTCGAGAAGGTGCTTCTTCACGGCGTTGGCTGCTCGGGTGGGTTGGCCGCGCTGCGCACGGCGGCAAATCTGGCGCTGGGACACCGGTTCCGCGGTCGTCCGGCGCGGATCCTGTGCGTGGCACTCGAGGTAAGTACAATGATGGTGCGCAGCGAGCTGGAAAGCATAGCCAAGAATGAAGAGGTCCGAATCGGGGCCTGTCTATTCTCGGACTGCGCGAGCGCCGTAGTCTTAAGTAATGGCGTCGGGGATGCTACTGCGGAACCCGTGTACGAGCTGCTGGGCTGGGATCACAGGATATTGCCGGAGACGAGCGGCGATCTGGGGTTCGATGTTGATCCCGTGGGCTGGAAGATAGTGCTCTCGCAGCGCGTGCCGGAATTAACGGGGCGGGTTCTGGAGCCGGCGTTTGCGGATCTGCTGGCGAGTGTTGAGGACCGGTTGCCGGAGACGTACCGGGCCGCGCCGGACTTCGACTGGGCCATGCACCCCGGCGGCCTGACCATCCTGACAAACGCGGAACGGACGCTGAAGATAACGCCGGAGCACATGCGCGCTAGCTATCATAGGTACATGGAGCACGGGAACTCGAGCTCCGCGACCATCTTCAGCGTTTTCGATCACCTGCGTAGCAAAGAGATGGATGCGCTTGCGCCTGGCGGGCGAGCAAAGGATTACGTAGTGGGGTGCGCGTTCGGCCCTGGCATTGCCATTGAGATGTGCATGCTGAAGCGCAATATGGGCGTGCGCGAGATCGAGACACCGCCGGAGACGGACAGCGAGCGGGCTAGGAGCGACCGCGATGAAGAGGAGAGCGCGGACTGGACGGAGGAGCGGAATGAATAGGCAGCATGCGAGATTTTGTCCGTGAAACGTTGGCGGGAGTCGGGTTGGTAGAGGAATAGAGACTGGCACCGCCCACGGGCTTGTTGAGTCCGCGTTGCTGAGTCGTCGGATGGGTATGCGGATAACACGCATTGCCCGCTGGATATCAATCACCAACGGGACCACGATTGCATCGGGTTGCTTGAGTGTGCGATGACGTGGGAGACCTACTTCGTCATAGACAGGCAGTGCTCTGAGTCGGTCTTGGAGTATAATCAGAAATACTTAATATTACTACCCGTAGACCTATGATCATAGCCCTTGTTTCTCTCATCTCACAGTCTTGATTCCTTTCATTCTTTTGCACAAATCATGATCGGACACGCGTTGGGGTCATCCGGCTAATCGGAACGTTAAGCATGGCGAATTGTTCTAGGAGAGTATCATACGTTTAAGAATAGAAGGGAATACTGGATTTGCGACGATCAGAGTTCCAGAGGCGGAACGCTAATCACCGCCGTCTCATTCATCACGCCGCCGCGGTACGCATAGGTGAACGTCCACCCCGAGCCCGCGCCGCCATGCTCGCCGTGCTTGTCGACGACTACGATCCCGCTCTGCACGGCGGGATACTTCCTCAACATGCGTCGCACGGCGTCTTCGGCCGCGGCTTTCGGAGTCATGCCTAGCCGGAGATTCTCCACGGCTTGGTAGCACGGCAGGAACCGCATCATGATGTCGCCGTCTCCCGTGGCGCCGCAGCCGCCCACGTCGCCGTCGACGTATGACCCGCTGCCTGTTATCGGGCCGTCGCCGACGCGGCCTGGCACCTTGTGGCTTGCGCCGTTTGTTGATGTGCCGGCAGCCATGGTGCCGGTGCTGTGGAGCGCGATCAGGGAGATGGTGTCATGGCCTTGCAATGGAGATGTATACCGGTCTGAGCTTGAGTTCAGTGCTATGGGACTATATGGCCCGCAGGACGATAATGGGTCTGGCGTCACGTTGATGCGGTAGTTGGGCTGGCAGCCCCCTGCTTTCCACTCTGCGCATGACGCTGCTGACACGGACGTCGTGAGATCCTCGGCTGTGAAACCGTTGCTGATCGCGAAGTCGGTGGCGAAGTCCCCTGCGAGCATTGTGTGGGTTGTATGCTCTAGCACTGCCCGCGCGACGCCTATGGCGTTCTTGACGCGTCGGAGGGCGGCGACGCTGCCGGATTTCATGGTGGTGCCATCCATGATCATGGCGTCGAGGGTCGTCTGTGAACATGATAAGCTTCGAGCGCGTTATAGTGCTTATCATGTTGTATGGTAGTGGCGGGTACTCGGCGTCTTATGGCTCACCTCGCAGTTTTCATCGGGCGAGCCACCATAGCCGACGGTGCCGTCGCATTGGTTCGCTTCGCATGTGCTGCATCCGAACTCGACGGCATCCAACGCCGATGTGTTCGGCTCCAGCAGTGACAGATATGCCGCGTCGGTGGCTGCTGTGAACGCACCGCCCCATGTGTTGATCACCATGGGCAGGCCCGGTGAATTACTACCCATGCAATTCGCATGAGCTGGAGTGGTCGGGAGTATATACGCGAGTGCGAGCGAGACCAGACCGGGGCCGCGGAGCCATGCCATCGTGAGAAGCATCATGGTGAACACTAGTATCAGTTGTGTAGAACGTGGAATCCAAGTCCCTGTGAGGGGTTCTTTGTGCCGGGCGGCCCAGCGGTTCCCTTGTTGCATTGAGGCGGTTTACGTCGTATTGTTGATGTGGATTGAGATGTATGCGGGCTTCGATGTGGGCTCTTGAGAATGGCCAGATGGTTCTCAGGCTCTGTCGGGCTAGACGGAGATAGGAATACCGGTACAGCGCTATATATCTTGATCTGCGGACTTCCCAAATGGTCGCACTAATGAAATAATCCACGATGCCGGCTCATTTGTTCTACTTTCCACGTCCCGACATAAGGAATTACTGATTTCTCTTGTTGAGATGATCATCTTATGGTAATATTCACGGCGGGTTGAACATGATCGGAACAGCGAACCAACAGCGATGAGAAAAGCTTTGCGAAAGAGGGTTTCGATACGTATTTGTTGAGGCAATTGAATTGGAAAGAAAGACGAATAATCAAAGTCACGAATGCTCAAGGAGAAGTTCAACCAGACGCCGAGGGGTGGGTGGTGGTCTGACATCTGAGGGTCCAGGGGTCCTAAATGATGCCTTATTCGATAACAGATATATTATGTAATTGCATGCAATTAACACGGTTACGATGATGATTGGACCAGGTATTTGATTCGGCCAGTCGGCCTACCCAGCGACGTTTACAGCGGTTTATAGGCGGGCATCGCTCCTCGGTGGCCGAGCAGCACGTGTAAACCATCGTACCCTGTTTAGCCAATGTGTGCTAGATAATTGCATATTCATCTATTATCCTCCTTCCATCGCGACGTCCGCCTTATTCCCGTCCCCTTATGTGTCAACACGGGTTCTGCTTCGTTATGTATCACCGCTGCTCGACCGCCTCTTTATTGTACACAAATCCTTCTAGCCTTGAGATAGAAGACCTCTCATAAATTCGCTCCTCGAACAAAATCCCCAGTTCATCGTTACGGTTTTGGTTGCCATCTCTCCACCACAGCGTAGTTCTGCTCACTTAGTATCTCCGTTGACTATATGCGTGTCACACCTGGTTTGATATTCTCCAGCTTCGCAGTAAGCTCCGTCACTACATGAGCCTGAGCCTCTTTGCCGTCTCTGCTGGTGACAAAAGGGGCAACCGCTGAAATCTCGCAGTCCGATAGGTACTGCCCATGGGACTCAACACCCTGGGAGCCGGCATGGACTAAGGTTCTGCTCCCGACCTCCATAGACCGCGCCAGAATCAGCTTGATTAGCCAGAAACTCCATGAATTATCGTCACGGGCCAGTTCCGAGTGACACAAGCCCGGATTCGTCAGGTTTATCGTCACGGGAAACTCGGAAGCTGGATGGCTCTCCACAAAGGCCCTGACGAACATCATCTGGAGCAGTTTCGAGACGGGGTATTGCTCTGTCCAGTACCTTTGCGCTGTAGCACGGTCGCTAATCGTTGCGAATAACTTCCCTGGGGGCGCTGACTTTTGGGGTAGCTGAGTGTGTCCGTGAACACCGGAAGAGACGACAGAAAATGTTGGTCGGACATTTAACCGGACCGCCGTAGCTTTCATCTTAGGGAGCACCAGCAGCATGAGGAGAACCGTCGACACAACGTTAATGGTAATTGTCTCCTCGTTCTCTTCGACCATATGGAAAGCAGCGCGGGCAACGCCGGCATTAGCAATGAAGATGTCTACCCGGTCGAGCTCGGTATTCACTCGGGCAGCAAAGTCTTGGACGCTCGCATAGCTCGCCATGTCAAGTTTCCAGACTTGGATGGTATCTTTTCCGATGCCGGTGGTGGATTCGATATCGCGTTTGGCATCTTCACCGGCATCGAGGCGTCTAACGGCAAGGATCAATCGAGACACGCCAAGCCGGGCGAAGTGACGGGCGGCCTCCTTGCCCAAGCCGCAGTTACTTCCGGTGATGATCACGGTTTTTCCAATGAATGAACCTTTTGGGTAGGAGGGCCGCTTGAATAGCTGACTGTAAAGGAAATCCATATTGTGCAACGGTGTTTTAGGTAGTCGGCTGATTTCGAGATGAGGATAATGAAGTGAGCTTGATGAAGACGAAAGGAGACGCTCAAAGCAGATTCGGAGGTATGCTGATGATGTGCTTGGGCAAGCGGGAGTACTTATACAGCACCCTGGGCAATGGAAGGCCGAGGCATGAGATGTCTTGAAGACGCTGTCGCACCGCAAATAGATATCTACATACATTGTTGGGTATGTAATACGCGTATACAAGGTACGTATCCACTCAATCTACACTGCCTACCAACAGCATCGTAGGCCACATCCCCCGGATCTGGATGCCTGGAAGCCATTTACATCACGGCATTAACAAATAAATCCGGTGCCTCGGGTCCTTGGATTTCCTCTATCTCCGGTGCTATATACCAACAGCATCTTGTTTTGATATCCTGATAGGGACGGGTTTCGAAATTTCAACAGAGGATTAGGGTTGGGGAGTAACGACGGGTTGTATACTGTGAATCTCAATACGCGTATTAATACCTGTGACGGAGGGTAAAAGGTTAACCGTAGTACCCTCCATTGGTACTACGCTATATATGCCACGACAATACCTACGTGATGTGGTTAGTGATGTATCCTAACCAAATTCTACTACCTACTAACTCTTATACCCAAAAACGAGCCATTTCAAACGCGAACCTGCTCAGCATCTGTGAACACAAGTATATCCCTATGGTCTAGGTAGAGTAAGGTCCATCAAAGACCGCCCCGAACTCCGACGCGCCGTTGTGGAACTTGGAAGCATGCCCGAAGTGCTTTGTTTCAACCTGTATCTCCTCTGCGCTTGCGGCACGGACATGACGCGCCAGGCCTAATATGGGCACATTCCGCGCTTAAGAAGATATCATCAGAGGCCGGCCATGATTGGGCAGGTTGAGGACGCAACTCATCATATCCATAAACGGCGCGCCATCCATGGTGCTTGGGACATTAGTCTCACACATCTACGCGAATATGAAGAGATATGGTATGTAAGCATCACTATCTTTTCAACGTGTTGTGATGGCTCCAGGAACAGCGAGCGACGCCCCGTGTTGATGAGTATACCGTCAACAACGCGATGAAATTATTGAGAAACTACGCACGTCCGCATTCTCAGGACTCTGTTTCACGAACTGGTTGATGAGACATGTTGAGTTCCTACAAGAGTACTCCCTAGCAATCGACAAGGAGAGAAGAGAAGTGAGGGACTAGTTCCACAATACCGCCTTCGCATAAGCTGATATACTCTCATTCATATCTCTCTCAGCAAGTGATGACGGGTGCGTTTCCAGGCGCAGTGTACGGCTTGCCATCGTTGTCGGGCTCCCCTGTTTCGCCGTATATATTGATCAAAATACTCGGGTCGTCTTGCTTGTACGTCCCGGGGAAGGGGAACGTCTCGTTAGGCGCGAACGTGCCATCGCCGCTGACTCTCAGCTGTGCGCACGACATCTGCGGGAGGTTGGGAGTCAGCCATCACCTCCGAATAGCGACTCAAAAAAGAAAGGGGAGTAAGGTGAGAAGAAAATTGATCTTACGTAGAATTGGGCACCCATCTTGGCATAGGCCGAGTGCAAGGCGAGGATCTCAACGCGCATGAGATAGTCCCCGGCGGCAACGCACGACGGCATCTGGAAGTTCACCCAGCCATCGGCGGCGATCATGTTGTCAACGCCCCAGATCCCCGTCTCAGGGTCAAAAGTGTCCTCCCAGATCTTGAACCACGCCAGCCCCGTCTTAGCCGACGTCGCAGCGTCATCGACCTTTGCGATCCAGGCCGTTATGGGGCCCTTGTGAGATGCCGCGATCGGGTTGTCGGGGTCGTTGGGGACTTGCGCGCCTCCTATGACGTGTCCGAAGTACGCGCCGACATTGTCTCCTGCGGTAACCTCGATGACTACGTCGGAGGTTGTACCTGGCTTCTGGCAGATGATGTCGTCTGTGGTCACGTCTGTTACCGGGTTGTTGTCGCTCGGTGCACGGAGTCCTACGAGGGAGCCTTGGTCTGCGTCGTTGACTGAGACATCCTGGGTATTCCGTCAGTAGGCGAGATGCAATGCGGTTAGTGCTTTGTGTTTGGTGATGAGTTCATACTTGGAAGATACAGTGAGCGTTGGCCGTGACGGCGAGCGATAAGGCTAGATGAGGGAACTTCATTTTCGCTGTCCACGAAAGGTATCACGGAACTGTTGACAAGTTAATTGCCACTGGGTCGTTGGCTCAGATTCAATCGGCCATGTCCCGTCTTTATAGCATGAAGAACTGCGATGAACGAATACCACGATGTGAACTTGAGATATGAACGCGAATTGCCTAGATCCAGAGAAGAACGGAGCCAGGATAGACGATACTATACTAATCGGGCCTTCTTCACCCAAATTTTGGATCAATCGGGTTCTTGGGAGGAACTTGGCAATGGGTATAATTCCGTTTCTCTTGCTCAAGTGTGAGGGGCGGAACTGGACGAGCGTGGCAATTTATCCGGATATTGGGATTGCTGCAAGAAACACCGGTGAAAAGCATGCTCCGGCCTCCTACGAATACCCAGTGACAACACCTCTGCTTGATATATTGGCTTGGCTTGGGATAACGTAAGGCTATATTCTCATTGGCGAAATTGAGGCAGAGGCCTTACGTATCTGTGGAGTTCTGGGTGCGGTCTATAGTGGACGTCGAATAGGAGGCAATGGGTGAGTTTCCGCGAACACGAGGCTAAATGAGAGGTATAGTCGTCTGAGGATGGCTGGCTTGATATGTTGCCCTCACTACGGCGCAGAACCGTCCGTATTGCCATACCAGCTCAGGCTTGCCTCAAAGACTCATGATGAACTCCCCCTCACGATTCTGCCTGAATACGGACCACATGGTTTGAAGTATTCTCAGGGGGGCAATTCACTGTCAGGTCTATTCATACCCGCTCGTTACCACATCAACATCATTATTGTTATAACTGGTGCTAACATTAACAGTACACCATCACTTGACTGTCAGACGATCACAACCATGAATAGCGGTGACCCACTAGGTAACGCAACACGAGGACAAACCCTCGTGATTCAAGCACGCTCAAGGCTTCCAACGGAAACCAGGGTGTTTCCACTCAAGACTCTCCATCTCCGTTGGCGTCAAACCCCGCAGCTCAGCCTCAACGTCTCTGTTCTCCCTCTTCTTATTATCCGACTTCATCCACACTAATTGCGACACCGATACAATAAGAATCAGGCTCGCAGCAGCCAGGTTGAGACCATTTCCGATCTTGTAATCCGGCTTGTCAAAGGGCAGGTAAGACCACGTGGCGATGAGACCGCCGATATTACCGAACATGACATTCGTGCCGATGGCGATACTACGACTCGTGTCGCCGACGACAACCGCCGAGATCTGGGCGTTTGTAAGCGGGCCCAAGCCGAAGCAGCTGACGGCCGTGA
The DNA here is from genome assembly GCA_028637635.1 of Xylariaceae sp. X802. Taxonomy (NCBI): domain Eukaryota; kingdom Fungi; phylum Ascomycota; class Sordariomycetes; order Xylariales; family Xylariaceae; species Xylariaceae sp. X802. The sequence continues at coordinate 2,335,162 of JAJFDH010000001.1, read as the reverse complement.
AGAAGGCCGCCGCGTACCGGACGCGCGCTTCATGGCTCGCCAGGAACAATATGTACCCGAGCATCGTGAGCGGCGCGGTGGCGATGATGAAGATAGCTCGCCGATCAAAGCGCCAGCTAGCGAACGAGATCCCGACGACGAACACAGAGCCCAGTACGTACGGCGGGACGGTGAAGAGCTGCTGCTGGATCGTCGACTTGGTAGGGTAGATAGTGCTGACGATAGTAGGCGCGAAGAACGCGAGGCCCTGCACGGTGATGTTGTTAAGGAGGAAGACGAAGGCCGTCGACAGCACCATCGGATTCCAGAAGCCCAGCCAGATCTTGTTCTTGTCGGGCTTGTCGAGCAGGCTGGTCTGCGCCATGCGCTCCGACTTGACGCGGGCGATGGCAAGGTCCTTCTCCTCCTGTGTCAGCCACCGTGCCGTCTCGGGACGGTCGGTTATGATGAAGAAGGAGATGATGGCTAATCCGATGGTGATGATGCCCTCGATGCCGAAAATCATGCGCCAGGAGTGTAGGCCTCCGAAATGGTCTAACGTTAGAATCCCCGATGCTAGCAGACCGCCGAAAGCGCCGGCTAGGGGCGCCATGACTAGGAACAGCGAGAGTCGGAATGCTAACTCTGACCTGCGGTACCAGCGCGACAGGTAGTAGGAGATGCCTGTCTGTTTTTAGTTACCACGTCTTGACACGTTACAGTGTCTTATATTAAGTAGTTAAGCAAAACATACCTGGCATCATCCCAGCCTCGAAAATGCCCAGTAAGAACCGGACGCCGCAAGCCGCTGCACGGTTGTGGACAAAGGCCGTTCCCAGCGAGGATACGCCGAAGCCGAGGGTTATGGCGGGGAGGAACCAGCCCGGGCCAATCCATTTGCACGCGAGGTTGCTAGGGATCTCGAAGATGATGTAGCTGATGTAGAAGATGGACAAGACCGTGTTGTAATCGTATCCTTTCAAGCCCAGGTCTTTCTCTAGCCCAGCTAAACGGGCATTACCTGTTCCTTCGTCAATTGATTGCGGAACCGTAGTTAGAGGGGAGCTATACCAATGTTGGCACGGTCGATGAAGCAGAAGAGGTATAGAATCGACACCATGGGCACCACCATGTAGTCAAGCTTGTTCCGCAGCTTGCGCTCAGCTACGGCGTCGAACTTGACGAGAGACTCGCCGTGGCTGTAAGCATGTGAGTGATTCCGTCTATACACAGCAGACAATGGGGCGGATGGGGTAATTGGTCTCCGGCCTCGCTTACTGGTCTGTTGCGACAAAGCCTCTCTCGGCAGCGCCGTGAACGTTATGCTCAACGCCCTTCTCCATGTCGGAGGAAACGGCCTCCAAAGTCTCGGCGGGCACTTTGTGGTCCGGGTCAACGCTCGTTGCAGCCATATCTCTGTGTGCTGAGACGCGATGACTTGAGGAATATGTGAGGTAGCAGGGCCGAACTGAACGGGGATGGTGTTCCAGCTTGGAATATACACGGGATTAAGTACCTCCCTCGAAATGGGGTCGAGTACGGTATGCACCTCTACTAACAGCCCATATACATACATAAGAGCCGCTCATCCATAATACAATCGCATCTCCGTGACTTACTACTGTTATTAAACCGAGAACGGCAAGAGGTTCACCGTCGCCAGCAGGTTGGTAACTTTACTTATAACACGCAGATGCAACGCAACGTAAATGTATTGCGCATGTAAGTTGCATACATACCTGTTATCCTACCCCAGACCACCTGTCTATAGACTATCCCCCAAGTCGTCTTACTACCTACGTACTCCCGTCAAACCACGCTCAAAACACTTAACTATACAAATGAAAAACCAAAACATCTCAGCGAATCAAAGCATCCCAATACCAACAAAGCAAAGGCCTTTCACAAAGAAACCCACAGCATAGAGCCGCAAAGGAGATGAGTGTCTGCATAGTGCAGACTGCGTTAAGCCAGAACCTCAGTACATATAACAATCCCTTGGCATGCGCAGGACTTTCCAATCACGCCTCACCTTCGTATCATGCAGTTACATGCCTAACTGATAACCGGTGTGACTGCCTATTGCAGGGTGTCAGGTAGCCGGGGTGAATACCAGGGTGTAAGCAGCGTAGCATTGTTCGGGCTTGACAATTCCAGTAGATTGCGGGGAATATTGCAGGGTGGTTTAGGTAGGCTGGGACTGGTAAGTATATCGGACGGCAGTTGGTTTGGGAATGAAACAGTTCACCGAGGGGGGTGATTTGTCTTGTCTTTGGTATTGCGCATCCCTTGTTGCATCGGATGGTCTTTAGTTGGCTTCGAAGTGTCGGTGCAGCTCGAATTGTGATCATTGATGCTATGTACGAGGGAGGTATAATCGGTAGCATTCGGAACTTCATGTAAACTTTCCAAGATCGCGTATATATATCGGGTAGCGTTTCATTATTGATCCGATTCTGCTTCTCTCCTTAAACGTCTTTCAAGCTGCTTTTTCTCCTGTTCCGCTTTCCGGGCTGCCTGTCTAGCTCTACAAAGCTGACTCGAGGTCATAGGTACAACCAGAGGATCATACTTCGAGACCACGATCCAAACTTCCCCCTTCAGCTCTTTTTCGTGAACATCCTCGATAAAGCGGTGAAGACCTTCCAAGCTACAAAGGGATACCCAGCCGTATTTGCCAGTTGAAGATATCCCTACTGCCACAGGGTCGTAAACAGAAAAGAAGTCGAACAGGTGATCCCAATGCGGGAGGATAGAACTGAGAGGCTTTCCTTGTATATATACCCTCGTCGTAAAAGGATACAGCTCTTTCGGACCAGGGGCGCGACCATACCAGAACTTCCGTGCGCCATCTCGTTTTTTCTGTGGGATTTGTAGTGTGGCGTCTTCGTGTAATCGCAGTAAGTTGACGAGAACAGCCAACTCGCGGATGGTGTCGTCTGCGGGATTGTGCCCGGATTTCCGGCCGTGTATCGCGAGGTCATTTGGCGGAAACCCGAATGCACGAAGTGTATCGCGCAGGCCGTACGTGATCTTGGTTTTAGAGACTGCCGTAACTATCTCTTGCAAGTCAACCCATGACGAGAAAAATTGGAAAATCTGGCTGAGATGCGATGCGATGGTCGTAAACTCGAAGCCGAGATCGAATCCTACTAGGACCAAAGGCGCGCTGAATCGTTCTTGAATTGACTTGAAAAGCGCGAGTAGCGCTGCCTCGGTTTGTGCGGGCTCGACTTCTTGAAGCTGGCCGAAATAACAGGTGTCTTTTGGTCCTGAGAACTGCCGCTTTCCCTTGAGTCGAAGCCAGTGACATTCAATCGTATTCTGCTCAAAGAAGCATCGCAATCTCTGGGCTTGAGCGTAAGAGTCGTCTGGTACTGGTGTCGATGTCGCCATAGCAGGTGGGAAAGGCAGGACTGCGATGCCAATATCTGTAATACCGAGCGGCTCATTTTCTTGAGCTGAAAGCCCCTCGAAATCCACTGCTACAAAAGTACAATAGGACTTGGCGCTGTCTTTTAATGCGCCGAGGCTCGTGATGTTGCTCTGCCAGAGGGTTTGCCAATGCTTCGTTTTGAAATGGCGGCAGCTTTCGTGGTAGCGCATTTTGTCTTATGCTTGACTGTGTGGGCAGGAAGAATATGATGCTGCGGTTTGTCAAACTAGCTGCTTATAGCTACGGAAGCAGAACCAGAACGCCGATGATTGATGATTACCTCGCCGAGAAGAGCGGCCACACGTCTGCTTTGTGCCTCCTATCTCTGCCGTAGCCGTTAATTAGTCAATTGCATGTTGCGTACTCAGAGCTTACACATGGGTTACATACCGGGAATTTTAAGGTGTCTCCCAAACTGTCTGGAAGCCTATTAATTATGTCTTTCAGTATATAGAGGTCGAGGTGGAAATCGTAGTTTTGATGACGATTTGATTAGAGTTGTCGAAGGCGTAGGTCGGGCGAGTGTAGGTAGTCGTGGCAGATGCAGACCCAAGGTTACGTTAAGTCCCATGCTTTGTGATTCATCCATGTGTTTACCGAACTATAGATAGTTACTTCGTACATAATGTTTTCACTGATCCATCGCAAAATCTAGGTCCGGTCCTGGAAGTTTTCACACCGACTCTTCGACGTTTGTATGCCAGTATCATTACAATCAAGGTGGGCAAGTAGGCAAATAAGGTTGAATACGACGCCAGATTGGATGACACCGAGCCAGTCATCGCGGATAGTAATCAAACCCTACTACGACGGTAGGTGTATCGACAATTGGCTTTCCATGAGCTCCGCATGTAGTAATTGCTCCAATCCGTAGCACAACACCATCTCCAACCCTACGCCTCAAGTTGGCGAGGCCCGTCACATGGCAACAAGGTACGGCTACCGGAGGGTCGGGATTCGGGGGCTATGCATTTCGTCAGTGGAATTGCGGCTTTCCGAGATTGGCACGCGTAATTTTGCCATTTGGAGTCCATGAGGGTTTCTTCAGGTTTCCTGTGGGCGGCCGGCTACCCCTTTTACCAAGATCGATATAGCGAGCAGCGACGGCCGTTGATTCGAGAAAAAACCGGAATTATAATAGGCCGTCCGTCTATGCCGCCCATGTCTTATGTATAGCTGACTTTCCACAATACCGCCTGATCGGTAATGAATATGTATCCATACACATACTTCCGCCCGAATGAAGTTCGCCGCTCATAGTCGGCTCCGATTCTTGAGCCCCATGCGGGCGACTAAGCGGAGGGTTCTTCCGATGCGGGTGCGTCGCCCTCGGTGGACTTGTCCGTCTTTTCTGGCTCTTCCGGCTGTCTCCATTCCAGGATTTCGAGATTTGGATACCGTCTCATCCAGTGCTGAATCCACTGCTTTCCTAACTTTCGACTACCGCCCTGCTTCTGAATGACACGCTCAGCTAGCGTGAAGAGCTCATCCTTATGGGGCGGGCACCCAAGCTCAATTTGAACAGATGCCCACTTAGCGAGTAGAGACTCTTGCTGTAACGTCAGACGGCTGTGCTCACCCTTCAGACCACGCGGCGGCCTTCCCTGTTTCCGAGCACTGAGACTCCGGGGCGGTACGCCGAACTGGCGAGCAATTTCGGTGACAGTCGACACTTCATCCTGCTCTATCGCAGCCAGGGCCTTCTCCATGTCAGCCTCGGACCAGCTGTAGCGTGTCATCGTCGGTCTGCCCTCACCGCCCTTACGCGGAGGCAAACGCGGCCGCTTGTCACCCAGGCGTACGCTAAGTGTTGTCTTGGGCACTTTGAATTTGAGAGATGCCTGCCGCATCGATAGGCCTTCCATTGTGATTGCGTGCACGGCAGAGACCATGTCCTCTTCCCTGTAAGCGCGATATTTCATTCCGTTGCGGGCGCTCATTGCCATTGGAGTGGACGGTTGCGGTAGCGGTGGCGGCGGCATCGGTGAGGACGATGACGATGGTGCATTGTCGGACATGCTAAGCCTGAGTACGTCCTCACCCATCACCGCGTCCTGTTGACCATCGCCAGCCATTGTCTCGTTGCAAAGATGAAATACGCAGGAAGGTTGTTGTTATATGAAGAATGCCGGATGAGAGACCCTACGGATGAATACGGTGTCTCTCGGCTTTCTCTCGTGCAGAAGCAATAAAAGCCCCGGATATGCGCATACACACATATAGACGCGAACACAATACTCACACCAACTGCGGCGGTCGAGGAGTTGAGACGGCGTGGTGAGTTGAGATGGTCGTGTAAGATGTCGCAGGGAGAAGGAAGGAGAAGGTGTCCGAAATTTGCACGACTAGTGCAGTAAGGAAAATGCGGGGTTCCTTTTGCGACGGCTTGGGACACACGCACGTGCACTTTTAGCTCCGACTCACTCGAGAAGCTGCCTCCTGATGATTAAGGCCCCTGTTGGCCCCTGTTCTACACTCGGGTACGTACAAAGTCGACTTATAAAGTAAATTCGAGTTATTATCACGCTCCTTTTGCTGACTGTATGCGTTTGTACCGTTTATATAGCCATGTTGCTTGTGGCGAGGCTATCCCACGCATTTTACAACTGTACACTCAGTGCCAACGCTGTCACCATCATCTATTCCGTAGGTACACACTTAAATTAGGTAACCTAAGGTCGCCTCCAGCCTGAGTCCCGAGTCCCGAGTCCCGAGTCCTGACCAGATGTCGTGGGCGTGTTTCTCCGAAAATGAAGATTCATCCATACCTGGTCCATCATGATAAATTGGCAGCCTTCGCCAGGCTGCCCGATCCTCGACTGCTGAAAATACTCATTATCCCAAAACCAACATAGAAAAGCGCCAAGGGGTAGGCCACTAGCAACCGCATCTGCCGCATCCTTCCCACCGCGCAAAATAGACCACTGGCACTGGTTGTGCACCACAAGATAGCCGCGCTTGTTAGGATGTATCCGAAAGGCCCATCCATAGGCATGACGATACCCACCATGCTAACCAGCACGAGTGGTAGAAGACAGTATCCGAGTACGCTTGCGCTTCTTGCGAATGTTAACGTACTGCTGAGGTGGCCCTTTGCATCGTCATGGCCTCCAGCGCTTGAATGGTCGGGATAGGCCGGGCCTGATGAATACGTCGGCGGCATGTGTGAGGGCGACGGGGAAGTCGGTCCATCTGGCGACATTAATGACAATATGGTGTGTAACGCAATAGATCCCATTAAAGCTAGTCCGTATATATAGCCAAAATGGACCTTGCCGCTGAGAAGCAAGAACGTGCCGAAAAGGAGGAAAAAGAGAATGGGGCCGGCGAGGTCCGAATCGTCCATGATATGCTGGTCGATTCGCGCAAATGGGTTAAGGACGGCGATGGTCTACGTGTAGCCAGTGTTAGAGCGGATTTCAGATGAAAGGTCTAGAGCGCGCGATTCTTCGGTCTCACCTTCATTTGAATATGGCCCCAGTTGACTCCCAATTCTTCTAATAACGGGGGTTCGCCATCGTAGCCCTCTGTTGAAAAGGCGGCGAGCCAGCCTGTCCGGAGTCCACCCTGTTCACCCATGCGTCCGCTCACGCCCGGCGCGGCGCCAAAGCCTCCATAGTTGCCAGGACCTGGGGGCGGCGCACCATATCCGTACGGTTGTGCACCTGGCGCTTGCGATGGGACGCCGGGCGAGTAGGAAGTCGGGTAGAACTGTAAGTTTTGAGCAGGAGCACCGCCGTATTGGTTTGCCGGAGGTGCTCCGTAATATTGCGACATTGTGTGTTGCGGCCCAGAGTATGTAGTCAAGGCAGGGTCCAGTTGCAACCGAACGCCAGGATTAGATGGATCTGGTACGCCACGTAACAACCGAAGAATCAGGCGAGCTGGGTCAGAGATTTAAGCAGGCAGGAAGAGACGATTGCGGCCGAATAGGGGTTTCAAGGTAGTGTCTCGCAAGGGGGAATCGCTAGGCAGGTGGTTGAGTTGAATAGGTACAGATATCAAATCGTCGAGATGTGTCTGGACTGGGTGGACTGCCTGGCAGCAAGATTACGTGAGTGATTCCATTACGTAATACCTCCTTTATTCAATATTCAACTGATGCATTAAAGAATAGTTATGGATATAGTGATAGACCCATTCATTATGCAACTGCAGTTTTGACTCCAGTGACAACCTCAAGAGCTCGGCCAAGACAATTTTTAGTCGCAACGCCTTTCTTGCTCAAGAGAACGCCAACCCATGTTCACGCCCACGCAAAAGGTCGATCCCGTGCCGCTAACATCCACTCACCCTCACTGCTGTCGCTTCGGGGGTAAATCATAGTAATTGACATGGTGAGTTCCTCGCATACTTTGTTCCGACACCTGGAGTTCGCCGAATCGGTACATTCCTCTTAGAGGACATCGGAACCGGAGGCTAACCACATCGGCCAGGCGCACCGAATTATAACACAGATAGTCGTTACCGGCACCCGGGTCCTCGGTCGCGCATTCACCGAAGCCTACAAACAAGCCCAAGCGTCCTCCAACTATGCGCGAGCGCAAGCCAAGATAAACCCCAATGGTACCGTGCCGGCCCGAGCGGGCAGCATGGCGCTCGACGAGGCCTGCAAGATTCTCAACGTTAAGCCACCGCAGGGCGCACAGACGAATATGGAAGAGGTCATGGAGCGGTTCAAGAAACTCTTCGACGTGAACGATCCTCAGAAGGGCGGTAGCTTCTACCTGCAAAGCAAAGTGTTAAGGGCGCGGGAGCGCATAGAAGCGGAAGTAGGGCCAGCGTTAGAGAAAGCCGCGCAAGAAGCAGAGATAAAAGCAGGGTTCAAACCCAAGATGTATAAGGACCGGTAGCCAAGGACCTGGGGTTTACGTGAACGAGGGCGACGCCGAATCTATGGCTTTCCGGACCGATGACGTATATCCTGATCGAGGCTATAACTGTCAATCGGGAGGTTGTTCTGATTGTTCCGATTCAGCCGCTGGGATAAGCATCTCCACTCGACTGCTGCATGGCCCGGCGTTTCCAGGTGTTTCGATTGTTTCCGGAGTATGAAGCGGGAGTACAGATTGAAGATTCCCCATTGTACCACTATAGAAACTGTACAAATCCAACGATGAGCTTGAAAGTTCAACTTCGGCTTATCAATTCAGAAGCGTGATATACGCCTATCACGTACGTTTCCACGTGCCAAAGCCCATGATACGATTGAGCCAGGGGCGCTTCATGGAAATATGGACTGGAGAGTGTAGTGGCGGGAAGATTCCGCATCACTCTATTCCGATCAGAAAGTATGCCGGACATCTCATCGACTCTCACGAAACGCATCCTCCATAAACCCTTCTCTCCTGTGGCCACTATTGGCCAAACATCTCCTCCACGCCCTTGAAACTCCACTCCTCACACTTCACCGCACAGTTCTCCCTCTTCGAAGCTCCACCCGACTTTTGATCTTTCCGGTATGAGCGACCGTCAAAAGTCTTCACGTACATCGTATAAGGCAGGAAGCGGTGGGCAATTCGGAAATCAGTTATTACGTTCAGTAGATGACGATAGATGGACCGTACCGACTGTACCTACAGTAGTTCTGCCGTACGTATTTCAATACATATGTCACATTGTTGGGCACCGTGAACCTTTCCGCGAATATCACAAGCAAGTTGATTACCTGGCAACCCTTGGATTGTCAGAATAACGTAGAGTTACGAGAATACGAGAAGAGAGTTGGTAGGTAGGTTGATTGCATTGGACCTAGCCGGCTTTGATAATAGGCGCGATAGGCGCGATAGGCGCATTCTGCGTGTGTAATTGATGGGCCTACCGCATTGCTCGGCACACTGGGGCGCCACACGCCTGTGGCTGAGCCCTGTTCACGCGTAGGTGGCCGAGCAGTATTGTGACGGATCTAGACCCATCGTGTAAATAGTACTGATCACACTGGTTGCACTGGGCGCATGCCAAGGCCAGTCACATGCTCATCTACCGTATGAATCCTGTATATAGCACTCCGCACGGCCATTCAGGGTACGTACAACTCCTGAATGTCTATAAAAAGGGCTATTTCTCCTGGAGGACAGGAGGAATTCTAGTCTTCAGAGATCTTCACAATAGCACTCTCCAATATATCGTTTCTATCTGCCACTACGGTGCTCTCCGGCCAACTTCTTCCAATCTGCATTCCTCAAGACCTCCGTCAGAGTTATGAGCCCGGCTTGCCTATAAGCCGGATACTCTTCTCAGACAGCCCGTAGTTAGACTCGTATATTCTGCCTTTTCCCATCACTTCGGAATCCCTCTGTCAAGCTCGTAGTCGTCGCCATGACTACCCTCAAGATCGAATTCCCCACCAACTTCGTCCTGAAGGACTCTCACGACTGGCTCATTTGGTTTGAACAACTCCGCTTCCATGCCTCCAATCAGGAAATCTGGCATATGGTGGACCCTGACGAGGAGGACGCTGAGCCCATCGGGTCTAGCCCTCCTACTAAGGCCTCCACGCGTCAACTTCTTCTTGCCCCATCAAAAGCCGAGCACGCCAAGGCCCTTGCCGTGTGGAACGCCAAGCCGGCAGAGACCCGTGGAGATGCCCCTGTCTATCTCCCGCCGCCATTCGACCAGAACGCTTTTGACACCCTGCACGCTGAGCGCCGCTGTGACAAGGGCAGTAGTACTGGGCTTGGGACAATCACTAAGTGAGGCAGAATACTGTAGTGAGGTCCATAACGTTCTATGATTCTTTATGGTCACCAGGTTGCTGGAGGAGGGAAGGTTTTCCCTTTCTCCCCAGGTCCTGGGGAACACAGACTATACCCAAGTGCGGACCCGCTTTTCCGCACCTGTGCCCTAAACTAATACAGTATAGTGTCTGACACATAGCTGGTGGCCCAGTAGCTGGAAGTTCTTGCATGACGCATAAAGTTACGTAACACTTTATGCGACATACCGTACATCTCCCCTAACTGTTTGCAGCCACTTATGTGTCAGTACATAATAGGGCATGATAAGTGTAGGTACATAGGTACATGCCTAAGCAGAGGTACAAGGGTACATGAGTACTAAGGTACATGTGTACCAAGATACATAAAGGTGTAGTACATGAGTACAAGAGTACATGAGTACTGAGGTACATGTGTACCAAGATACATAAAGGTATAGTACATGAGTACATGGGACAGAGGTACAAAGGTACAAAGAGACTGGTGTACAAGAGTACAAAGGTACAAGGGTACATGATAAGGTGTAACATTGTACATAAGTCTGGTAAGGGATGAAGAGCTTGTAGGAAGGTATGGTAACTGTGTAGAAAGGTATGACAACTGTGTAGGAAGGTATGATGATTGTGTAGGAAGGTGGTATACTTGTACGTATGACAGCCGCCGCAAATACAACAAGGAAGCGACCGAGACCGCTGGTCTGACCAACAAGTATAACATCGTCTATGGGTGGGTCATGAAGACTGTGGCGACCTCTCTCATGCGCCCTACCACGTCTAATCTGGCCCTCCGCGGCAAGACGCACCTTCAGGATGTCATTCGTGAACTTCGCCGCACGCTAGCCCCTTCAGAATCAACCGCCAAGGCCTACGTCTCCCAGGAATATCAGCTCGTCTTGGCCCTCGCGAAGAACGGAAGCATGAAGCCGGACGCCTGGTATAGCCGCTGGCAATCCGCATACCTCCTCTGCAAAGCCTACGAAAGTCCCGAAATCCAGGAGCCCCTTGCCACCCGACGCTTCTTTGAAGCAGTCGGCGTCAAGTTTCTTCCCGAATGGGCCAACCAGATGACCAATCTCGTGTATGACCGCGAATCCAGCAACGAGACGCCCAAGCCCCTTGAGGAGTACGCCGCGAACTTCTACAAGAAAATCCACGACATCAAAATACGTGGAGAATTCGACCTGGCTGGAACCTTCGCAACCTTGGGTGGGGACTCAGCTGACCCGAAAGTGCCTGAGCCCAGCCAATCCGAATCCAAAGCTCGGGACAAGGGCGGTAAGAAGTCCAAATCGACCAAACAACACGAGTGCCCCTGCAAAACCGACAACCAGACGCATCCATGGAAACCCGAGCAGTGCGCTCGTCTGGAATTCGCAATCACTGGAAACACGTCCTTCAACTTCGCCAAGGGCCGCGTCCCCAACGCCGAGCACGTCAACGCCATCAAGCAGCGCTACGCCTACACGAAGTGGGATAAGTTGCGCCATCACATCGATTCCAACGGCTGGCAAGTCCAGCAGCGACCTCGCAAGAACAAGAAATCCTCCAACGCGTCTGTGCCCAGCAATAAGTCCGATTGGCCCTCTCCTAACCTGGTCTGCGCGCTAATCGACCCGCAGTGCCTAGGGACCGTTCCAGACCAGTCCGGAGTCTTCACCACTCATGGTTTTGGCCCTCACGTGCTCTCGAAAAGTACCCTCATCGACAATTGTGGCGCCGTTCATCTCGTCAACGACAAGGCCCTACTCGAGCCAGGGACCTTCAGAGAGGCGACCAACGGAGAGGTGGTGCAGGCTGGTACTACGGAGTTCCCGATCTTGGGAACGGGCACAAGAGTCATCAAAAATGTATTCGCTAGCGCTAAAGGCCCTAACACGGCTGACCTGACTCTGAAAGACGTTGCGGTGGTTGAGGGGTTTCATGTCAATATCGTATCGGAAGCTCGTTTGAGAGAAGTCGGTGTATGGTATTGTGGGGAGGACTGTACGCTGCGCTTCGGAAGCCTGGCCAGCAACGTCAAACTAAGCAACCTGGTCCGGATGCACAACCTGACCTTCCTTGAATACAAGCCCCTTTCTCTCTATTCGTCTGGAAAAGAACTCGTGATGCCTTCTGATGACAGCTCAATTCCCGTTAGCGCCGCAGCACTCGTGGCAACTTCAGCTAGACCAACTATCATGCGCGCCTGGAGGCCATCCCGAGACCCGCCTAAGCCAAGAGAAGACTCGGAGCATCTTTGGCACCTGAGATCAGGCCATTTGGGTCCACGTGCCCTTCGTCAGCTGGTTCACCGAGCTCGGAATGTCCGTATCAATGGCACGCCACGTATCAAGTGCGAAGCCTGCGCCAGGGTCTACGCCAAGCAGGTAATCTCCCGCCGTACGTCGGAGAGGCGCTCCCCAAGGCCCTTCTGGAGGGTCACCTGGGACCTATTCGACTATACCCAAGGGTATGATGGGTCCAACTGGTTGTTAGTCATCAAGGATGAATACAGTGGTATGATATGGACCATACCGCTTGTGTCCAAGAGTGGACCGGAAATCCTGAAGCATCTCAAGCGCTTTGAGAAGTGGGTATTCCGCCAATACGGTCTTCGCATTTGCAAAATCCGAAGTGATAACGAGCCCGCCGCGATAGTCCTCAGAGGCAGTACTGAGTATCAACGCTGGGCTAAGGAGGAGGGCATTGACATCGAGTCACCTCCTTCCTATACCAAGGAGCCTGTGGGTGGCAGTGAGCGCGCTGGTCAAGAGATAATCAACAAAGCCAACAGTATGTTACAGGCAGCCGGCCTGCCTGCAGATCTCTGGCCCGAAGCCGCTCAGACCGCTTCACGGCTTCACAACATGAGTCCCTCGGAGACTCACTCTATGTATGCTCCTATCCAAGTCCTCGAAACCTGGTTTCAACAGTATTTCAGATGGTACGCACCAGAAGTCGTAAGGTCGCTGACGAGCGACTTAACACCCGACTGGAGCGGCATCTACGCCTATGGATGTAGGGCATACCCCGTCGAAGTAGATAGACTCGCCGGAAGGCAGCGACGAGCCTACAAAACGAAACCGCGTGCCCATATTGGGTATCTCGTTGGTTACAGGGCCACTAACCTGTATCGTATATGGGTTCCCGCGCTTGGTGAAGTCATTACCTCGCGCGACGTGACATTTGACGAAGAACTCTTCTATCACGAGAAACAAGAGCGCGTAGCAAACCGCTTGACAACAGCAGAAGTCAGGCAGATAGCCTTGGATCTCCTACCAGTACCAGATTTCGAACCAGTATACGAAGAAGTAAGTGAACCACAACCTCAAGAGTCTTCTCCTGGTCCCTCCGATGATATCGGGGGTGAGTCTCACCAAACTGATGAGCCCACGGTCGCCCAGCCGGAGGTGCAAAATTCGGGGGTGAAGCCGACTGATGTGCAAGACGGTGCACATGGAGACCAGTCGATGGGACTTTTGACACCTCGCGAAACGCCTGACCCAGATGAGGCTACGGTCAGGCCCGAGGTCACCTATAGAGACACCTTGCCAGGTGCTTTTCCTGAAGACGAACCGCCGTCCGTAGGAACAGTGACTCCTACTGCCAATATTGACAACATTTCATCACCACAAGGGTCTCCTAGCACGCCGGATCAATTAACCGCGCAGCTAAAAGGTTTAGCTGAGCAACCGCACACGCGCCACAGCGGTTCCCCAGTAGAAAGGGACACAAGTCGACCACCAGTTCCCGCAGAAAGCGCTTCACGCGCTCAAAGTCGGCCGTATGACAGACAATACGCCGAAAGATCAGTGCCAGAGGCCCATCCACAGGCAACTAGAGTAAGCCGAAGGATTCGTGGGCTAGCACCAGAAACAACTCCAGACGGCTCAGGGAGTCACGCCGTCTTTACCACATTCTTGTATGGAGAAAGAGAAATAGTAACTCCATCAGACCTATCCTGGTCAGCTTTCTTCGACACGTTCATGCCGAATGCCGAAGACGCCATTCAGAAAGGCGATCAGGAACACAAGACACTGCACGCAGTATTCGCCGCAGCAGTGAACCAACGCAGCGCTGTAAGGCCTAGCGCAGCGCCCGAAAAACGTTATCATCGTAGTGAACTCCTTGTCCCACCTCCAGCCAACTGGAAAGACCTCGCTAACCATCCTTACGGCGAGCTTTTTCGCAAGGACGCACAGAACGAGATAGAAGGCCTCATCTCCATGAAAGCGGTCAGAATCATCTCACCGGATGAAGTCCCCTCAAAACCGCTTCCAATAAAATGGGTGTTTGTGTACAAATTCGACAAACATGGTTACGTAGAACGATTCAAGGCTCGAATCGTAGCCCGTGGAGACCTTCAGAAAAATCCCACTCTCCAGTCAACATACGCAGCAACTCTGGCAGCCAAGACGTTTCGTCTTCTCATGGCGATCGCAGCCCATTTCGACTTGACGATCAGACAATACGATGTTGTCAAGGCCTTTCTCAACGCCTCTCGTGACGGCAAAGACCCGGTGGCGTGCAAGTTACCGGAAGGTCTCAAGTACGACCATGATAATGTTTTCTTCCGGAGACGTGCGTTAGCCCAGCCAGCCTCTGAGACTCTCCCACTGCAGTACAAAGGTCGCCAAAGCCCTCACAGAGCGGAATAGACTCAGCCGGCGCAGAGGCACTTTCTTTTATACTCCCACGACCATGAAATTCTTCCATCATCTTAATGTTGTGACGCCACGCCATTCTCTATCGGGGCGGCTGCGAGGGACCGTGCGATAAAGCGTATCACGGAATCTGAGATCGTATGAGCTCGAAGATCGAGGTGAAAGTATGATGGATCTCAGGTGAGGATAATCGGGGGATGTGGCCAGGAGGCAATCTCTGCAGTTACGACGATTATGTCAAGGTCGCCGAGCGGTTCAACCTGGCTGACAACAGCTGGATTCCCTACACTCCGTTGCCCATGATCGAATTCGAAAAGTATGATGGACTAGCAACCAAAGCGCAGGTGAAGGACTATCAGGAACGCATTGGGTCGATCTTGTATACGGCAATTATGATCCGACCTGACATCGCCTTCGCGGTCGCGCAACTGTCCAAGTACTTGACAAATCCAGGACCTCTGCACTTCAAGGCTGCGAACCAGGTAATCAGATACCTGTATAGCACCCGCTATCTCTCTATTACTTATGGAGCGGGCGATGAGGCCACTCAGTCGCTCATTATAGCAGGAGACGCCTCGTTTGCGGATGACAAGGAGACTCGGAAGTCCTCTCACGGATACATCATCTCGATGTTCGGTGGGCCAATAACCTGGAAAGCAACCCGTCAGACCACGGTGGTAACCTCAACAACCGAAGCGGAACTTACCACCTTGGGGGTGACCGGGAGAGAGGCTATGGGACTCAAACGTTTGTTCAAGGACCTCGAGCTGGAGATTGGCCAAGACTGGGTTATCTTCTCGGACAACACTCAAGCCGTTAGACTTGTAGTCGGCGAGAACGAGAAGATCAGTACCAAGCTCCGCCACGTTGACATACAACGACTCTGGGTTAGACAAGAGCACAAGAAAGGGTCTTTCAAGGTTGAGTACTTACCGACCGACAAGATGCCAGCTGATGGCCTCACTAAAAACCTTTCACGAGCTCCATTTGAACACTTCAGGGCCTTGATTAACCTTCAAGACGCGCGACAAGGGGTCCCCGAAGGGCTGAAGAAACAATAACTTTTGGGTATTTAGTAGCAAAAGAAGGCGAAACAGTTCAGCCTTTACCGATACTCCAACCAGAACAAACCAGTCCTTCCCCTACCGTACACTCATTTGCCTTTACGGCCACCCTTTTTTCCACCACGACCGCGGCTTGTGCCGCGGCCACCAGCACCACCACGAGCACCAGGCTGGGCTTGTCCATCTTGACTACCCTGCGAGGCCTGTGCGAAAGCCCCCGCGAACAACTGGAAGGCAGTGACAACTTGCTGCTGCCAAGCGGGCTGGGGCTGGTCAGCAGCGGCAACAGCGACAGCGGCAGGAACGCGGCGAACCGGGACCAACGGCAACTCCTCCTCTTCCTCCACGTCATCGTCAATCATGATGACGTCCCCATCGTCATCCTCCTCCTCAACCTCTTCTTCTTCTTCTTCCTCCTCGATGGGAGGAGGAGCGCGAGAACGACGAGCCGGAGCGCCAGACTTCTTCTTTGGCTGGCGTGAGGGGGATTCCGGTGGTGGCGGAAGAGCCCGGCGACGAGCAGAACGACGAAGAGTGGCGCCGCCATCGGAGCTACTCTGAGCCGGTTCCACGGGGGTGGTAGGAGTCTTCTTGCTTTTAGGAGTCTCCTTGCTCTTGGGAGCCTCCTTCTCCTGTGCCTTCTTGGCCGGAGTCGTCTTCTTCCCCGGTGTCTTGACCACAGCCGGAACAGAGGAACCATCACCAGAGGGACGCTCAGGTCGGGGTGCGGCATGCTCACCACGTTCAGTGGCAAGCAGCTCGGCCACCGTGACAGCGTATCTGGCGTGGTCCTTGTCCTATCATTAATTTCATTAGTTTATCTATTTATAACTCGTTTTCGCGAATCGGAAGCTGCTTACCGACTGCGTCGACTCGGGGTTTTTCAACACCCGCACCAAGTACTCGCCGAAGGGCTGAACGGACGGAGCAGACTCCGAACAATGGCGCCCATTTGAACACCGAACGCAGCGAGAGCCCTTCTCCGACCAGAAGCATTCTCCTGTAGAGAATCCGGACATGGCAGAACGGATGCACTGGTGACACGGAACTGCTCGCACAGGACCGTGGGGCTTCTCACTGGCTGGCTTCTCTGGCGAGGCCCTCACGACTTCCTTGGCTTGTCTGTCCAATTTCCGACGTTTGGGCGCCGGAGACAAGTCTTCAGAAGGAGGTACCTCACCAGGTTGGGCACCAGTATCAGAAATCTCTCCGTCAGGGCGTTCCCCGACGGGAGGAGCATCAACCTCGACTGGATTACCAGCCAAGGGCGCTCTGGAAGCACTGACAAAAGGGCCAGCGCGACCAACTTGGGTCAGTGGTGTCTCACCTTGGACACCACGGAATCCCGCCGAATATCGCCTTGCCTGTGGCAAGGGCGTTCGCTCGATCTGTGCAGCTGGTTGGCCAACTGCAGCGAACGGTGAGGGCGGAACCGGGGGCGGAACACGAAAAGCGCGAGGACCGAACGGACTGCCAACAGGAGCAAGACTGGGACCCGGGAAAAAGGACTTGGGAACCGCACTGACGACATGCTCGGGGGTGGTCGACGGGAGAACGAGCGCGCGAGCCGGAGTGACCGGAGCGAGACCAGAAACCGAAGCAACCGGGGCGACCGGTGCTGGCGCAGGCGGAGCGACCGCAGACGAAACGGGAACCAAAGCAACCGGAGCGACCGGTGCTGGCGGTGGTGGCATTGAGGTCGGCTCTTCGACCGGAGCAGGAACCGAAGGCGTGCACGAGGAGGCTTCAGTGCCTCGTGCAGCAGGGCCAGGAACGAAAGCATGGTCGGTAACTTCTTCTTGAACCTCGCTGGCAGCCAGGGCAAGCATGTTGAGCGGCGAGGATGGATCCTGGTAAATCGCAGGGGCCTCCACGTTCTCTTGCCGAGTCGTTGTTGAAACGACTATCCCAATCTCCTCCATATAGACCGGTGTTGAACCGGGTGCAGCCTCATCGGGCGCATCGTCGAAAGCAGCGGGATCGCGTTGATCTTCCATCTTGACTGTTTATAGAAGGTCAGATTGAGCTTCTGAAGATGCATCACGATCGCTTGGAAGACTTACGAAAGGCAAACCGGCGTAAGTTGACTTTTGCGGTGAGCTTGGGAAGAGGTGGAAGAGAAGCCAGAAAGAGGGGTCGGCAACGCCCTCCTACTTACCTACGTGTGGCAGCAACAGATTCACGCGTCTGAAAGCTGCACACACGCGTTCCTTACCTAATCGTCGCCTACCACCAAACCAACAGCCAAAAAGACGCGTTTGGCAAAACGCGCTAGTGGACAACATTCTCCTATGTTTTTGAGCCGCTCAACGGCCCTCATAACTGCAACAACTTGCATTTCCTTTCCGTGTGCAGCTGCGTTCGCGTGTGCGGCGTGGGGATCGTAGTCGGAGCGGGCTTACGCGGCTAGAACTGAGGAGTGTGTGAGCGGATACGGAGCCCATCGTGTAAATAGTACTGATCACACTGGTTGCACTGGGCGCATGCCAAGGCCAGTCACATGCTCATCTACCGTATGAATCCTGTATATAGCACTCCGCACGGCCATTCAGGGTACGTACAACTCCTGAATGTCTATAAAAAGGGCTATTTCTCCTGGAGGACAGGAGGAATTCTAGTCTTCAGAGATCTTCACAATAGCACTCTCCAATATATCGTTTCTATCTGCCACTACGGTGCTCTCCGGCCAACTTCTTCCAATCTGCATTCCTCAAGACCTCCGTCAGAAGTATGTACTGTAGATGGCCGAAATCCATCCACCTGTCGTGGCGCGAATCGTTTCCACCAACACTTTAGTGCCCTTTGTTGTCGCCAATGGACTCGCCAGACTTCCGGCGCTCAAACGGGAGAATCCCGGCTTGCGAGCCATGTAAGAAGCGCAAAGTTGCGTGTGATCACGTCCGTCCCGTCTGCTCAAGATGCATCAAGCGGAGTCAGGACCACGAGTGTGTTTACCTCGATTACGAATCTGCGAGGCCACCGAGACGTCGTCGCCCTGCTCATGCCGTGTCGCCGTCTTCATCGGTGGCCATCTCTGCCACGGGTGGTCAATCTACAAGTCCCGACCCTCCGTCGACATCAGCCGGATATCTCGGTTTCACTAGTTTCTCAGCAGTGTTCAAAGAGGCCGGCATCCCTACTGGCGATGTATCGAATGTATCGAGCTCGGCTGACAGCCGCTGTAACATCAACCATGGCAACCCTATGTCAACCAAAGTCCGTGACACGTGTCTGACTCTGTTGCAACGCGTGCCTGAATCGACGAGGGCATCTCACCTCTTCCGAAAACGAGCACCCCCTCTAGAGGGCTGGGTCAGATTCGTTGCTGAACACCTTTTGGTGTCGCTTTTTGAAACCTTTGGACAGTACCTGGGACACAGCCGTAAACCATCTCATCTCGTGGCATTAGCCGATCAACTATGTGCTAATACGGCTTCTCCATTCTCTGATGACGAACCGGATTCCCAGAGATGGATGGCGCAATTTTCAGGCCGGAATATGCGCTGGGAATCAATCGGCATCCTCTTTTGCTTCTGGGACGAGGATAGTCCTACTTCCAAAGCCGATGTCGACGGATGGGCTTCCGTTGATAGAGAAAGCCTTGATCTCTGCGTCGATCTCTGCAAGCAACTCTCGAGAGGAAACAGCCTCATGGTATATCTCACCTATCGCCTGATGGTGGCCGAATCGCTTTTCTCTGGTGATGCTAGTACGTCTTTCGTTCATTGACGCCTACACGACCATTACTGTCTTTACATATTAATCCTGATGTGTCAGGTCTTGCGACATGGAGACTTCACGGTGAAGTCGTCTCCCTCCTAACTTTTCTTGGACTGCACGCTGAAGCAAATCATGTGGAATATCAACCCACCCTTGCCTCTGAAGTCAAACGAAAGCTGTGTGCGATTGTCTATATATTTAATTTAATCTGCGTGTCTTTCACCGGAAGACCGCCCCTAATGAATAGCAACTATATGATCACACCGCTGCCACTCGACCTGAAGGACGAAGACTTAGCATTGGACCAAGGTTCTTTGATGGAAAAGGTAAACCGACTCGACTCACGAGGTTGGAATCAAGAAGGCGGATTGTATTCTACCACTTTGATTCGAGCCTGGGGAATGCTTGCCTCTATCCGCGAAGAAATATTTCAGATTGCACTTGGCAAAAGCGCCAGTCCAGCGACAATTCATACACTTGGGTAAGCTGCCTACATATCTGGTTTCCTTCCCCTTTCAACACTGCTAACTATAATAGGCTACTTAAGAAACGAGAATTGGAGACCATGTCTCAGTTCCCACCGTCGCTGCAGCATAGCCTCGACGACTTAGTTAATTCGCGTCTTGACATTATTGTTCTCTATTCCAGACTTGTTCTCCAGCTAGAGCATCTCCAAAACCTCTTCTTTATCGAGAGACTACTCCTCCGACACGGCCAAGTAGACGAAGGTGATCTATTGGCTGTGAGCTTTGAGATGGTGACTCACACTCTGTATTTCTGGACGCACTTGGATCGCCTGCTAGCCGTGCGGCGTGATTGTGAATGGCTTGTAAGATGTCACCTTTTCTTCAGCATTGAACCCGCTGACAACCATCAAGGTCATGTCCTACGCCGCCCCTGCGGGTGGGATTCTTTGCATGGAGCTCCTGAAGCCTAGATCAGATATACTAGAGAAGAGCGGCACAAACCGATCGAAGATTGTACAGAAATTAAGCCTTCTTGTCGGGTATCTTGATTGGGTTAATCCCACCGGTCCTAATGGAAAGCTCTGTCAGTCCTGCAGAGTCACCATCGAGCATGTCCTAGACCAAGTCATCAACGATACTCTAGACAGATCGGCTACATCTACGGCACCACTCTTCGATTTTGATGTTCCCGCAGAGCTGAATTTCAATTTCGATCTGCTCGATACATTTGACTGGTTGCGGCCTGAGGCAAACTAGGCGATGCCATGTTGTATTTAATTGCTCGCCGTACTGCCAAACCCTCAGCCTTTGGCTGCTATTCAGCACAGGTGATTACGTGCTGAAACGCTTGGCCAATTCATCAGCTGCATGCTTGCCGAGAAGTTCCAGATTTCCCATGCGGAGCATATCCAGGACCTTAATATCCATACTGAACGTCTGTTTCCACCATGACCGCATCTCCATAGCAACCAATGAGTCCATGCCTATGTCGGGAAGCCCTGCCTTGATGATAGCCTCAAGATCCCCCTCGGGTCTGAACAAAAGACCAAGCACCTTCAGGCCAATAGCACGAGCCAGTGTTTGGGCCGCCTCGGATTCTTTCAGCACGGTTGGATCCTGTCGCGCGCTGTTGAGTAACATCCTCAGTTCATCGCCCCTGGCTTCTCCAGAGGCAGATCCTGCCCCTGCCGTCATGCGGAAGGACGCCATACGAGGCTCTTTGCGCCAAGAGGAATGGCTCTCCTCGAACTTTATGGCACCCGTCGGGGCTAATCCCAAGGATATACTGCATGGATCGACCAAGCCGGCGAATGGCGCTGGCTTTTCCGAGGGCATGTTTATAGCCACAGTCAGCGCATCCAGTATCTCACTCTCACTCAGACCGTACAGACCCATTCCCGTGAGGCGACGTGAAAGGCTTTCACTCTCGCTAACGGCACCCACACCTAGCACTATTCCTACATTGATAGTTGATGCTTTCTGGCCAAGCCCGCGGCGATATTGACAGAGAGCTTCCATGAACGTGTTGGCGCTGGCATAGTTGGCTTGGCCAGCATTACCGATAATGCCAGATATTGAGCTAAAGACCACGAAAAAGTCCAGCGGCTTGTCGTTGAGCAATGTATGCAAGTTCCATGTTCCCTTGATTTTAGGTGCTCGAGATTCGTGCCAATCATCCCACGTCATATTCTGCCACGCTCGATCGCGCAAAACCATTGACATCTGCATCACACCTTTGATGGGAGCATCACCGGCTGCTTGGATGGCGCGAGTTGTGTCAGCTACATCTGTCACATCTCCCTTGATAAGTGTTGCCGCACAGCCGAGACTGTTCAGCTCTCGCTTCAATGCCTGATGTTCTGGACGGTCTCCGGCACTCTTGCTCAGAAATATAATATGCCGAACTCCGTGCTCTGCCAGCCAGACGGAAACTGCACGGCCAATACCGCCGAGACCGCCTACTAAAAGGTATGATGCACCACTGTCGAATACTGGTGTTCTCTTCTTTTGCGCAACATCGCTCCCGATCTGTGGACTTTGATCTGGAGCTCGAAGCTCAACCACGACATTTTCTGCGCGCGCACCCTGTTGTACTTGGCGGAATGCGTCTTGGACTTGGTGACCGCTGAAGACCTTTGTAGAGACTATAGGCTTTGCGTAGCCATCTTGATAGAGACTAAGCGCAGAGTGAAGGAGCCTGAGCGACACATACCAACATGTTAGTCGGTTCCACCATGGAGAAAGCGGAAAAGTGAAGTTGGGAAACTGCCATGTCTGGAAGGGCAGCGTACCTGTTCATAAGCTCCGGTCTTTGAGTCTCGATGCGATCAAAATCGACGCAGCTGTACCCCTTATTTCGAAGGAACAGACTCATTTCTAACTTCCCAAGATCTTTCTTGCCGATTTCTACCAATTTGCCAAATTCGGCTACACACCGCCAAGATGCGTGCAACAACTCGCCCGTTAGTGAGTTCAAGACAAGATCTACACCTTTCGCGTTGGTGGCGCGTTCAATGGCGCCAACGAATGACGAATCCGTTGAGCTGAATATTCTGCTGCTCGGTATGTTGAAGGTAGCTGTCAGATTCCGCGCCTTCACATCGTCGTCAACTGTGACGAAGATCTGAGCG
This sequence comes from Xylariaceae sp. X802, assembly GCA_028637635.1. Lineage (NCBI taxonomy): Eukaryota > Fungi > Ascomycota > Sordariomycetes > Xylariales > Xylariaceae > Xylariaceae sp. X802. The sequence goes on along the minus strand of JAJFDH010000001.1, from coordinate 2,312,508 downwards.
CCTAGCTTTAGAGCAATCTGAACTGCAGCGCTTCCCACATCGCTGTAGGCGTCGTGGATGAGTACCGACTGCGACATGTCAGTACGCGTGTCAGTTTCGAGGTTTACGACAACACTTACCTGCCCAGGCTGCAGACCTCCCACATCAACCAAGGAATATAAGGCCTTCGAGTATGCCCTTCCTATTGTAGCGCCCTCGCTAAAACTTAGGCCATCCGGCATCTTTACGCAGAGCGTCGCTGGTACTGTTGCTAGCAATGACAATGTTCCACCGCTGCACACTATAACCCTGTCACCAACATGTAGATCATTGACTGTTGAGCCGACACGGCGAATGACGCCAGCACCCTCGTTGCCGAAACCGAAGTTGATAGACTCGTCAAGTTCGGTAGCCATAGTAACATCCTGCATCAGTTCATGATTAGCATGGACCAATATTGAGCATGTCTAGCCAAGAAACACTGGACTTACTGTCTCATTCAGTGCCGACGAATACATTTCGACCTCAACTTCATTACCTTCTGGCGCTCGTGGCTTAGCCCACGTCCATCCCAATTCGGCATTGATTCCAGTCTTGCGTAATTCCAACCGTACCGTATCGCCCTCTTCGCGCAATGCCAATTCGTCACCCAAGTCGACGGGAAACCACCGACCAACCATTATTTGATCCTTGCAAAGTGCGTACTCATATTCGGGCAACAAATTCTGTTTCTCTTGGGCCTCGTCCAACTGAATTCGCTCAAATATGTCAACAATTCTAGTGTCTTCGAATCCACAATCGGACTGTATCACCGTAAAGCGCATGTTAGTTTCCGAGCGTATCGTTCTTGACAAGCCAAGAATCTGAGCGTATCGTGGATCTGCACATTCAACGGGCGAGAGATGCGTTAGCCACACTAGGTTGTGGGTGCCGATACGCTCGAGGATTATCTTGAAACGGTCATATGTGTTGGGTGTCAGTGAATCAATGAAAGGCGCATCTTTATCAAGTAACGAGATCACGTCAGTCTCAGGTTCGGGATCCTCATCGAAGCTGCGGCGGAAAACGTGATAGCCTCTTCTAGTCAGCTCTTGCGAGATGGCTCCGACATCGCCATCATGATCGGTGGTGAGCAGCGTGACCCGCTTCCTAAGCGAATTTTGCTGAGCTTTTCTCGCCACGAGGATGTTATTCACCTGGAAAGGTGCCTCTGCATCGGGCTTGGCAACGTGAGGAACCATAAACCCAGCATGCGTGAGTTGAGCCTTCCACTCGTCCAAGGTATGATATGGGGTTTCTCCCAGCTGAGCTTCAGCGGAATTGGACATGAAATCCGTATCTAAACTTAGCACGAAGTGAACCCAACTGCACGATTGATCAACTTCCTGCAGGAAAATGCGGCCGTCGGGAGAGAGAAGCTTGCTGACGTTCTTCAGGCTCGCCGCTACGTCCCCCATGCGATGGATGACATTAGTGGCAATAATTATGTCGTACTCTTTTTCACTGAACCCTTGGCTTTCCAGGTCTGTGCCTATATCTAAAACCTCGAATTCTAAGTTGGAGGCCCCTTGGAACTTCTCCTTGGCGATTGAAAAGAGACGAGTGGACGTGTCCGAGAAGGTATACTTAGAATATAAACCATCGAGATCTTTGAGGATCCTTTGCGTCGCTACTCCCGTGCCGGCCCCGAGTTCGAGGACCCGAAGATTTGGTCTCATGTGCTTGAGGTGGCCCATCAATGGCGATGTGTCAAAATCATTGATAAAGTTTCGGAAGTTTTCCAGGTCGTCTCCTTCGCTTAGAATATCCGCAAGGTCCCTTCTTTCTGAGATGGCACTCGGGGCTGAGACGACTATTTTCAATATTGCCGAAGCGGCGCCTGCAGCTGGACTGTCTTCGAGACCCTTCACGAGGGCGCGAATCTCATCCAAAATCCGGTCATCACTAAGTGAAGATGACTCCCTAGATGACAGAGTCTCTACCCATACCTTGAACCGTTTGTGGGACGGCAAGATTGCTTCCGTGCCTGCCAAGGCCCTCTGTGTATATACAATGGCGAGTTGGCCTAGTTTTCCCAATCTATCGGCATATTCAGACCGGGCGTTGGGCGTTGGAACGAGACTATCCTCAGTCAAGAAGTCGATATGGGGTGCCCAGACACAACGGGCAGCGACATCCTTGCCATCCGGTTTGTTTTCTCCCGCAAGAAGTAGTTTCGCATTTTTCATACGCAAGCAGACGTCGCCTCCAGCGGAGCATTCTCCGCTGCCGACGACCGACCCCTTTCCAAATACCGAGGCCGTCACGCTACATTTCAAGTCGGAACGACAACGAGAGATTTCAAGTTCCTCTATGCTTGTAGCCAACACCTTGGAACACCGGCGAGTGTGGCCCATTGCGGCACCACAAGCCAGGAGTTGCAGCGCGGCGTCGAGGATAGTGGGGTGAAGATGGTAGTCCGAGTCGCTGCCGTCCTGACTTCTGTTCTTTATGGTCGCCGTGGCACGCTCGGGACGGCTTGTTGACGTCCGGATGTCTTCTAGACCCTGAAAGTCGAATCCGTAGTCGACCCCCAGGCTTCGCATGGCGTTATACCACTTTCGCGAGCTCAGCTCTCGGGGCAATTCACCGCCTTCCTGTGCAGTGCCCAAACTTCCATTAACAGACGTGACCTCTCCCGAACAATGCTTGGTCCAGGCTCCGTTGTCGTAAGACGAGATGCTGAACTCCCACCATTGGCTGTCTGTTGTCTTAGTCAACGCCCGTCGTCGCAGATTCGTCACGAGCTCCGTCGGATGATCCTCGCTTACAACCATCGCTGTACGCACCAGCAGGTTACGAATACGGAAGCCATTTTCCGCTCCTGACGTTTGTCTAATAGCCTCTCCGGCCATGGCGACGTAGGCTGCAAAAGGAAACACAATCTCGTCTTCAACCCTATGATCACGCACCCAAGGCGCATTTCCCAGCTGAAATAAGTTTCTCCACGCCGGCTCTAGGTCCGAACTCTCCCGGGCTCTTGAACCCAGGAGATCATGATGGCGGTGCTTTGCGTGTCGCCACTCCTTGGTAAGTCTGGTTTCGTGCCAGTGACTATTGACTCGGTCGAATGGGTATCCGGGAAGTCCCGTCAGGCACTGGTGGCCTTCGGATGGGTAAAAGGACTCGAAGTTCACCGGCACGCCGAGACAGTGAATCTTTCCTACTGCAGCCAACATCGTCTCCGTGCAGCGCTCGCCGCGGATCATCGTTGCAACATATTGAAAGTTCGCGTTCGCATTCTCTGCCATGATTTGCAATAGCGGTCCTGCGAGTGCAGAGTGTGGACCGACTTCTACAAATACAGCATTTTGTCCCAGCGAGTGCCGAGCGATTCGCGAAACGGCGCTTCGGAAGAGTACCGGACTCTCAAGGTTGCTTCTCCAGTACCTCGCGTCGAGCGCTGTACCTTCAGAGAGCAAATCACCCGTCACGCTGGAGAAAAACGGCTTCCTCGCTCGGTTTTCTTGGAGGCCAGAGCTGATAAGAGCTTCGTATTGATCACCAATCTCACTCATATGATACGAGTGATAAGCCTTGTTCACCTTGAGAAGTCTCGTGAGAGCATCCGGTCGCGACTTGTTGATATCTCTGATGACTTGTTCAACTTGATCGGTGTCTCCAGATATTGTTACGCTCCTGGGTGAATTGTCGCAAGCGATGGTGACATTAGGAAGAAGATATTTCTTGGTTTCTTCCCAAGATAGACCCACGGCCGCCATCGAACCGGCTCTTTTCTGCTCGTTCGCTATTCGGCCACGATAGAAAGCCGCGGTTATGGCTTCTTCAGCCGTCAATGCGCCTGCGGCGTACGCTGCCGCTATCTCTCCGCTAGAGTGACCAACAACAGCATCAGCTTGGATGCCAAAGCTCGCAAGAGTATCGACTAAAGCAATTTGAACCGCCGTACAAATTGGCTGCGATAGTTCTGCTTCTCCTAGCCTACTGGTTTTAGCGGGCTTGCGCAGTTCCTGCTCGATCTTCCACGTCGGTCCCTCATCGCCTAGCATGGCGAGGCACTTATCCAGGCTCTTGATGCTACTGCGGAAATGCTCATTTTCACGGAAGAGATCTCTTCCCATACTTGGCCATTGGGCGCCCTGCCCGGTAAACACCATGATAGTTTTCAGATCCTTCTGTGCCGTAAGAGCTGGAGCAGCAGGGCCGACTTGATCTCTGCTTGCCACGACGAAGGTACGATGTTGGAGATGGTCTCGCCTGGTTGCTAGTGTGTACGCAAGATCTGCAATCCGCTCCGGATGTTTGGAAAGATAGGATTCAAAATTCTCCGCCATCTTTCTCAGAGAATCGGGCGTATTGGCTGAATATAGGAGCAGCTGGGGTGAGTAGGATGCTTCCAGCATTTCTGGACGAGCATGGTGACTAGCTGCCGAGTCTAGAATTACGTGTGCGTTGGTACCGCCTATTCCAAAATTATTCACGCTGACTCTGGCTAGGCGATCCTTTGGCCAAGGTAACGGCTCAAAAGGTACCGTCAGTTTGCCCTCCTCGAACGGTATGTTGGGGTTGGGTGTGCTGAACTCAATGTTTGGAGGTATGGTTTCATTCTCCAAGGCAAGAACCCCTTTAATCAATGAGGTCAACCCGGACGCTCCCTCAGAGTGGCCGACGTTTGCCTTGACTGAGCCGATGTAGATGCCGGAGCCACCGAAGACCTGGGCAATGGCCTTGGTCTCGGCAGTATCACCCGCCATCGTACCTGTGCCGTGACATTCGAAAAAGGCTGTCTCCGATACATCGGTAATACCGGCGAGTTTATAGGCATGTTGGATAAGAGATATTTGAGCATTCGTGTTAGGTGCTGCGATGGCATTCGAGTTGCCGTTGTTGTTAACAGCAGTCGCGCGGATCACAGCCCGAACAGGTGTCTTGTCACGCAGGGCATCACTCAAGGGTTTGATGTACACGGCATCAATGGCCTCAGCACGGGCATAACCGTTAGCGTCTGCCGAAAACGCTTTGCACGAGCCGTCTGGTGAGAGTACGCCCATCTCTGCCAACTTCGCCGTCATGCTTGGGGTCATGATGAGACTTGTGCCGCCGACAATGGCAGATGTACAATCGCCACGAGCAATAGACATACAGGCAGCATCCAAAGCCACCAGAGCCGATGAACAGGCCGTTCGAATTGTTACACTTTGAGACATTAGATCTTTGGAAGCTAATGAACATCGGAGGAGAATACGTACCTCGGGCCTTTTAGGCCCATCTCATATGACACCCTATTTGCCAAGGTGAAGTCGCTGCCTCCGAACAGACGGTGGGCGCCATACTGCTGAGGATCTGATCCAAGCATTTCGGCCCAATCCTCTCCAAAGTTCCCCATGAAGACACCCATATTTTCTCCTCTCCATTTGGTCTCGCCTGCATCGATGATGGACTCCAGGGCTACTTCGAGCATCTGCTTCTGTTGAGGGTCACACCGGGAGATCTCGCTGGGTGACATTGTGGAGAAGGATGCGTCAAAACCGCTCAAGTCGTCATCCAAGAAGTAGCCATAAGGGGTTATTACCGTACCGGATTTTCCGGAAGTTGAGTAGTAGGCGTCGATGTTGTAGCGCGACTTGGGCACGCGTATCTTGGCATCCCCTTTCCTAAGTAAAAAGTCCCAGAGCTCTGAGGGGGAATTGATCCCGCCGGGGAGACGACAGGCCATGCCACAGATGGCCATAGGTGTGAAGCCATGACTTTCAGGTTCGCCGTTTGCCTTCGGAATATGGTCGAGGGTGTGCTTTGCCCCGTTCACAACGTTGTGGCCGTTGGTGATGATATGGGCAGGGGCACTCCCATTTTCGATCACGTTCCCGTTGGTCAAGCTCATCGTGACGTTGAGTTATGATATATGAAGTTTGACTTTGAGAAGAGCTACCCAATGGCTCTACTTCTAAAGTCCTGCAGAAACAGATTACCCTGGGTTATGGACGAGGTACAATACCTTATATTTGCCCGAGCCAGCTGGTTTATCCCAAGCAGCCCCATTACGTATGGGGCCTCATAAGTTACTCTGGCAACACTATCGAGCGTCTCCAAGTCAAGCGGTGAACTTGCCGTGACTCACTCGCCGTGTTTCACGTCGGCTGACATTCCCTCTTTCCGAAGGTGAACGGAGCCGGAAGGTCTAGATGCGAGTGCCAAGTGGTTTCTTTTGCTCATCTTGTCGGCCCAGCTTGCGCCCGTATTTTCTGGTCTCGTTCGATGTAACCACAATACGATGATCAGGGACTTTGTAGAGGTGAGGATGCTGACATACCGTAGCTTGCCCATATAGTGCAGGCTAGTCAACGGGGTCATATGACCCAATGCCGTGCCACACAGGAGAAGAAGACTTATGTTGACTGCATATATCGCATGCACACCTTGCAGACGGGAACGCAGCTGAACTCGCACACGCCCGTACGATTTAGCTCGATGGTTCTTACTGCAGACCGATCGCAGGATTCTTCCTATGCATGGGTGTCAGATCTTGAGCTAGATTTCCTGCCGGTCGAATCCCTCCGGAGCACGATCAAGTCCAGCATGCGGAGGATGGATCGAACTTCAGTATCAGCCACGCCGGCGTTATGGCATGCCTCGGCGATTTTAAGTCACGTACCTGCTTTACATCCGACTTCGGTCTAAGCTTTCCGCTGAGAAGCATATGACTCTGGCATGGGGGTTGACGTATAAGTTTAACAGTATAGATGTTACAACTCCAGGGGTTCGATTGATTTATCCTAGGCGGAACCTAGGCTCTGTTGTTCTGCTCAGCTTCCCTTTACATTAGAATATCAGACGGGACAAGGTCAAACATTCGTTCAAAGGAATTTATTTCACTTTTCGAAAACAAGAAAAAAGAAAACATCAAGCTACAATCAATACACCATGGCATCCGTGAACTTGCTGGCCGCATGGCATCTGGATAACAAGCCAAAGGCACCAGCGCTGCAAGGGACTTCCGTCTTCTACCGGAATCTGGAGCAAGTCCTTGATCAGCGTCGAGCAGATGGCACAATCTGGAAAATACCAAGAGGTGCTCTGTCGGAGGATATAGTCGACCTCGTCGCCATGGACTGTCTTTCTCTTACCCAGACAGGGACGAACCGGGCTCTCTTCCTCGAGGAAGAAGCCAAGCACCCCGAATTCAAGCTCCAAACCGGTTCCTCGCGTTTGATGAACGACAGCGCGTACACCTCCCAGACCGAAGATGAATTGGCTGCGTTCCATGGCGCGGAGACTGCGCTGCTGTTCAGGTCGGGATGGGACGCGAATAGCGCTATCTTGACGGCTGTTCCCCGACCTGGTGATGTCCTTCTGTACGACGAGCTGGTCCATGCTAGTCTTCTCGATGGAATGAAGCTCAGTCTTGCCTCGACCACGCAGGCTTTTAAACACAACGACGTCGACAGCTTCCGCGAGGCTCTCATGACCATCAAGGATCGCGAGCCGCTTATCCGCGGTGGCAGCCGCTGTGTTCTCGTCATTGTGGAGTCCGAGTATAGCATGGAGGGGGACCTGACGCCGTTGACTGAGCTTGTCGCCATTGCCAAGGAGATCTTCCCTGGCGGGAATGCACAGTTTATTATCGATGAAGCCCACACGGCTGGCGTTTACGGGAAGCAGGGGAAGGGCTTGGTCTGTGAACTCGGTCTCGAGAAGGAGATCGCTATCCGAATGCACTCATTCACCAAAGCTCTCGCGTGTTCTGGTGGCGGTGAGTCTTGGGGCCTCCATGTCGCTGTTTTTCCCGGCTTGCTAATTCGGGGTAGCTATGGTTCTCTGCAACGAGACTGTCCGTTTGATGATGGCTAACTACGCTCGGGTACTCATCTACTCGCATCACCCGCAGTTCAGCATGGTGGCGTCGATCCGGGCAGCGTTCAGCTTGATGAAGTCCGGTCAGATCGATATCGTAGGTTCCAATCCCCCCAAACAGCAATACAAATAAGAAACTGAACAATACGACAGCTGCGACTCAAACTCCAACACGTCGTGAGGAAATACTACGAGACCATCACGTCCCACGAAGTCTTCGACGAGGCATCCGAAGCGGGTCTACTAGCGATCCCAAACGCAGACGACTTCGCCTCCCGAGAGCATCTCTCCCATATCTCGTACATCTCGACCCGCCAGCGCTACAACCAGTACCTGTACTTCCACCTCCAGCTGCGCGGGTTCAAGGTCCTGGCCGTCGACTACCCCGTCGTCCCGAAGGGGAAGAATCGCGTGCGGCTGGTGTTCCGGGCCCACCACACCGATGCGCAGATCGAGGCGCTTGTCGAGGCTGTTTGCGAGTGGGCGCAGGAAATGCTTGACATCGAGGCGAATCCTCGCGCGGGGAATAAGATCCCTAGCGCTGCGCGGCAGGTTTATGCGTACCGCGATACCTTGACTAATGGTGGACTCGCCTGAGGAACGTCTTGCGTGCTTATTGGATTTCTTGCGTTTGGTGTAGTTGTTCGAAATTTACATACATTTACCTTTGCTTTGTTATGCTTTGCTTGTCTTGCATGGACTTTCGACATATTCAGCGCCGCGAGTGTTGGTCCTGTCGGTGCTTACCGACGGCTAATTGGCCGCTTACGATCATCCCACCAAATAGATCGATATTCAGGGGTCAAAGGCATCGCAGATCGGTGTGTAGAGCAGCTGACATCCCCATCTCATACCACCCAAAAGCTAGATCTCATGCAAACATACGGACGTACTCACTCCGCACAATAAAGAAGCGTCTTGCCCAGGATGGTAGCCCGGAGTATGATGGAGGCGCACGAGGCAACAACCAATCGGCAAAACCTGCCGACGGCTGACGGAGTTTCTTCCAATGCAGCGAGTTTCTTCTCGTAATGATTACTGATCACAAAACGTGCGCACAGCCGTCATCTTCCCCAATCCATGGAACGCGACGCGATTGTAACGTTGACGGCGCTGGTGTCGACTCTGTACTTACGGTTATTGGATAGGTAGGTAGCTTCTTCCCACCTTGCTTTCGCTTTGTCACGCCGAACAGCGCTTAAGTCCGTGGATTCACGGAAATTTGCCCATTGCTACTGCGACGCTACATGACCGCCGATGTGGCGAGAGTGTGTAGCAGTGCTATTCATTACCTCGTTCGACTGTTCCCTAGATTCACGTCGTATCATCACATCACATCAAACGTAGGAAGGAAGTATCACCGCTGAATTCCATCAACCGGGCACCGGCAGAACCCGAATCCCGGGAAGGGATTGGTTCACTTCAATCACGTAATAACGAAATTCCTCGAATTACACAGCCTAAATCCCGTACATGAGGTCGGGAGAGCCTAGACTATCTAGTCCTCAGGAAATATGAACAGGATACCCAATCAATAGATACCGAGTATACAAGGTGACCAAGAACTCCGGCACGCCGCACGTGGACCGGACATCCTCCGATAGAGTTATGACGGGCCGGATTACCGGGGTCCATGCGTAGGTCTTTTGTGGACACAACTTACCTAGCCTATGCAATAGACGCAAATTCCCAAATAAGCCCACCAACACCGTCATCAATAGATCAGTGAGTGAGTCCAATCACAATTCACAAGACACAGACCAGTATTCCTCAACGAACTTCCGCATGATGTGTGGGGTGGACTACCTAGCAGCAGGATGAAATAACGACATTGCGTGAGATGTTCGACTTGGTTGCTTTGACTAGGTACTTACCCGTAGCCTATACCGTTGCTGACGCTAGATATGTATGGTGATCACGACATTGGCGTCTCGTATTTAGATTAGACGGCTTGTGGGTCGTCTGATGCGCCGTATTGCGGGAGGATGTGATTACTCGGTTACGGATATGCGCGGCATTGCACTGAGATGAGGGGAGGGAACGTCGTTGTTGCCTTGCTGTCTATAGCCTAAGTAGATACCTAGTCTACTTAAACGTAAAGGTAAGTTAGTGTAGGTTCAATAAGATCGAACCCGCAGGTAAGAGGCTATAGGCTATCTAGAATACGGGAAGACGACCAATAGGGCAGACATGAGAACAGGAATAGAAGGAATACCTTCTTAATTCCCAGGCCCAATGACAGTGACGACGCAGCGTCCCACTGAAAGTCATGCGCCCCGTATCCGAGCCGTATTGAAAGATCCTGTCCCCCGTATTTCTCATTAAGCTTAAATTCGCCATTCTAATTTCTCACTAATGCAACCATCCCGGCCGAGAGCGAAGCGGCCCGCTTAAGCTGACGCTCCACTTCCGCCCTGCCGTCACGCCATAGTCCCCACGTCTTTCTCCGTCGAGGGCCGGGGAGATGGGGATTGCTCCATGTGCTGTCTCCCAACATCCTCCGTCTCGATGGACAGGTTCTTGATCAGGAACGAGCTGAAGAAGCCTACCCCGCCTGCGGCGGCTAGGAAGTACCATATCGTCCGCATTGCGTCATTGTAAGCCATCCGTATGCCATCCCTAAGCTCCGACGAGATATCCACGTCTCTCAGGTTTGGGATGAAGGCGACCGCATTAGCAGAGTTGTATAGGATAGCTACAGATTGCGGTAGGGGCCCTAGAGAGGAGATAGACTCAGTAAAACTGTTGCTGAAGATCGTCGATGCGACCGCCAGCCCGATCAATGCGCCGAAGAGCCGGAATGATACTAAGGTTCCCACTGCTAGGCCTTGGTCTTCTGCCTTCAACGCGCTTGCTTGCATGGCGATAGCGGGCACGACAAAGTGAATACCCAAGCCGATCGCGGCTAGGACTTGGAAGCTGGCCGTCTCGGCACGAGAAAAATTGTTTCCCCAGATGGCGAACAAACCCACGCCCACGGCTACAACTGCCCACCCTACCCAAAGCTGCCAGCGGTAGTGGCGAAGATGTTCAACGGCAAACCCTGAAATGGCGGTGAATGCTATGAGAACTGCACACAGCGGCAAAATGGAAATAGCCGCCTGTAGCGGGTGTTCAAGGTAGACAGCCTGGAAAAATAGCGGGAGGTACAACAGTAGAGGGTACAGGACCAACCCATGTATGAAGCCTCCCACGAGTGTCATCACGGCTGAACGGGAGTGGAATAGCCGGTACGGCACGACGGGCTCCGTGGGCCTCGACTCGTAGAAGCCGAATAAGACAAGGACCAGGAAGCCAATGACTAATGGGAGGATCGTGCGGAAGGAAGACCAGGGGTACAGGGCGCCACCCCAGCTCAAGGGTAAAGCAAATACAGCACTCCCTGCCGTGAATAGCAGCATGCCAATCCAGTCCAGACGACGCAGTCGTGTGGCAAGTGACCCTTCCACCGGCGTGAGGCGGAGGGCGTACGCGGCCAATCCAAAACCGATGGCCACCAGAGGCAAATTGATCCACCCGATATACCTCCAGCTAGCGTACTGCGTGAAGACGGCTCCCAGAATAGGCCCGAGGATAGTGCCGACAGCAAGGGGCACGGAGAGGAGGCCAAGCCAGAGGGGCCGCTCCTTCAAGGTGGTGATGTCGCAGATCAAGACTTCGTTGAGCACATCCAGCCCTCCGCCGCCAAGTCCCTGCACGAGGCGTCCCACAATGACCACCGCCATGGAATGGGCGGTAGCGAAGACGATGGAGCCCACCGCGAAGAGGACATAAGCCGAATAGAGCAGGGGCTTCCGGCCGATGATGTCTGAGGCGCTGACGTATAGAGGCTGCGTGACGACGACGGCGAGCAGGAATGTCAGATTGGCCCAGAACCCGTCAAGGCTAGTGCCATGCAGCTCCCGTGTGATTACCTGCATCCGCCGTCAGCCAAATCAGCCAAATCAGCCAAACGGTGAAATTTCATGCGGAGGGAGACGGACTGGAATGGCGACAGACAGTCCAGTCGAGTCTATGGACACTAGGAGGACCATGATGACGAGGGAGAGGAAGGCCAGGTAGAACTGGAACGGCTTCCTTCGGCGAGGCGCGAGGGTCTCACCGCTCGCGACTTGGTCGGACGGTGCAGCTTCGCTCTTGTCCACGTCGTCCGCCATTGTGCAGCCTTGACTGATTCTATGTGTCGTTTCGAGTTGCTAGCAAAGCGCTCGTGGAAAGGCTTCTGAGCATGTTGAACCCATTCCTGCAAATGGGAGAAGGTAAGTATTCGACTCATGCTGGTCTTCTCTTTAATAAATGTGTGTTGCGAGATCCTGATTCGGAATGACATGTTCGGGAGCTCTTTCTCGGGAGCTTCATCTCGGGAGCGCGGGAGCGCGGGAGCAACCATCTCGGGAGCAGCCATCTCGGGAGCAAAGCACCTCGGAAGCTGCACCTCGGGAGCTGCATGCCACCCCACCTATGAGGCCGTCACCTGTGGCCACCTGTCACACTCGGCAGGTGTTGCCAATGCTTCATTAGAATTACGTGAGCACCCCAAGGATGCTCTTTGGAAATCGCAGCCGACAGGCCAAAGATCCGATCGTCACCACTCTGTTCATCCATATCCACCCGGATCCTTGCCACCGTGACCGATTAGTTCTGATGACAGCTGTACGTCGTAAGCAGGTGTCTCACACCGAGCAAAGGCAAGTCCCGACAAGAATACGGATTGAAACAACTAAGAGAACCTCGGGAGCTCGGGAGCAGAGCTGTCGAGTGACTGGTGAGTTGAATGTCCAATGCGGGCAGCAGTCACCTAACCTAATCAACTGTCGCTTTTTCATCTGACGTTTTACCGGCTCACTAGAGGAACGAGCCTCCCTACTGCGGTCGCGTCTAGGAGCGGAGTGTCTTTTGACTGCAAGAGTAGGAGAGCGAACACAGTGAGATAGACAATTAAGTCGTTAGCGGGAGGAGAAGACAGCGTTTTCTCGTGTAGCGTCGTGGTAATATACGGAATTCCTGGGATATTGGTTCGGGTAGCTTTGCGCATTCAACAGGTAGTTGAACGTTCACGTGGGTGGTGTAGTCAAGCTGCTGAACCCGTCAGTCAAACTCAAAACAATGTAGGTATCTAGATATCCCATGCGAAACACGCTTTCGCCGACATTTCTTGAGCTTCACTTTTGCCAGTGCATAGCTTGAACGTTGTATGTAAATCCTCGCATTCGCAATTGTCGCACGCGCGAGCATCTCGGAAATGGGCGCATCAATATCGGACACATTGCTCGCTCACTTACGTAGTCCATAGACTCCATACATCTATCATCGAAGAGTGAGCCGAGTCTGCAGGATTGCATCAGCTTCAAGGGTGTATCCTCCGAACCGCGCCCAAACTAGCTACAACACTATGCGTGAGGGCTTTGTTAGGAATCTGTCCCTCGGTCAGTGAGTTCACAGTTGCTCTGTCGGACAATTGTCTTCATCCTGCCTCGACCAAGGTTGAATATGGGTCATACGGTCCCGGGATGATTCTCCCATGGTGGTGGGAACTTATTCCATATATCGTCAATCCGAAATGGGCCGTATGCCAATCGCCGCTTGCTAACGAATGGAGCTGTTGGAAGTCCTCTTAGAAGTCTTCTTCGGTATCGAAAATTCCAAGTGTCGTTTGTAACTAGAAGTTGAAAAGCCTTTGCTTCACTTCCGGAAGGGGGATCGGGATACGTCTGAAATCGCACCGTTGCGAGGTAAAGACCGCGTGCTATCCGTATTCCATAACCCATCGACGCTCCCTGACGCGCTGTGACAGGGTGGCGCGTTATAGAATCAGTCCAATAATGTATCTCAAGGATATTCGAGCAGGTGTTCTGATGACTCAGGGAGCAGCAAATCAAGGTAGCTGGCGATTTGTATAGTGCGCCTCTGTAGATTCTCCCATTTCTTTGCACGGCGACATAAAGATACCTAGGGCTGTCTTTACTCTCCGGGGCTTCTGAAGTCCTGGGTGGAACGGGGCACTAAAACCGTGCCGCGGCGTGGCACGGACCCGGGCCAGATGGTGCTACCAAACGCCCATCAATGAGCAGAGTCCTGTATCCTGTCGGAGATTATTTATCAAGTGCAACCTTCACTCCCAGCCATACAGAGCCGCTGGGGGTTAGGAGGGGTAATGGTAATAGCTGCGGTGCGGAAGTCACATTGACCAGTTCAGGATATTCGAACCGTAGTCTCGCCCCTCGGATACTTCCACCTCCCCATTGCATATAGGTGGATAAACGCTTTGTGATTTATCGGCGAAAGCATAGACAGTCACGGACTTCCGTTTGGACCGATTAAGGGCCTCATTGGCAAATCTAAGGGCTGCTGATCGAAGAGGGAATGCTCGTAGCCATCGGCAGCAAACCCCGTGATGTGAGCGGTAAAAGAAGGCGCGTTGCATCTAAAGAGTCAGGGTGAAGAACATGGCCTGCAACGGCTGAATCCAACAAGGGCGGCGTTTGCTTGTCTGGCTTGCCGATTGAAATATTGATGATGTGCAGCACAAAACAGCGTGGCGTAATCGGACTTCCTGAATAAACTGTAAAGGACCTCTGAGTTGATGCCGATCCTGCCTTGAAATGAGATCCGACAGAAACTGCGGGGAGATATCTCAATTTTCGGACCATTTCGCCGCAATACAACCGCGACAATTGCGTTCAGGAGCCATCTCGTTTACGACATGTTGTTTAGCCCAAAGTACTTCCAAAGTTCGAATAAGCTGCCGCCAGTGTGTATCAAAGCGAAGACAGTCGGCTTTTATGACAATAATGAGAGATTGACATCGCTCAAATTGAGCCGCAATTGATAGATCATGGGAGCCAAGCAATGTCTGGTACAGGAAGTCGGAGTGTGTGCAGACGACGTCGCGGAAAGAAGAGATATGGCTCAGGCTACCGGGTCTATGAGTCTTTTCATCATCTTCTTTCGTCCTCAGGACATTCGTCATCGTCATTATTATCATCGTCTCTCATCTTGCTCTCCAATTGTAAAACCGGCCCGCACGGTCATATGGTTTTCGAATTTTCCACTGCTACTTTCCTACCACGAATTGCCGGGCCACTATCTCGTGCCTTCTCCTTCTCTTGCTCCTATTCTTGGCAACTTCCTGCTATCTCTGGTAGTCTTAGCTGGCGTTAACATTTCGTCATATGTCTTTATAGGTTATGGTTTCGCCATCTTGGGTTTGGAGTCCTTGTGTTCATTCTCGCGCTCGTTCTCGCCGGAATGGGTGTAGGTTCGGGTAGCATGATTGCTGTTTTGGCTTTTGCCTCCAGTTAAGGGTGGCTCTACCCCTTTTGCCCGCCAAAGTCGCAGCCATCACTCACAACTGCCCAATAGCTTCGCATGTTTCGCCAACGTTGGGTTCATATCGCAATCGATAGAATCTGGGGATGTGACGTGGTCGTTCTTGCAAAATAGAGTCTGGTTGCTGTCGCGGAGCAGAAAATGACGCGCTGTTAATACAGGAGCTGTAGGAATAAAGGCTTATACACCCATGGTTTTGTATCCGCCGCTGGTCGTTCCTGTGTTGGAGTTGACTGCTTTCTCGGTGTATGAACGGCGATGGTGGTGAAAGCAAACATCCGGCGGCTATCGCGAGGTTAAACCGACAGGAGCTTCTCTTCGGCATCGAGGGATCGTGTAGTGGACAGGACATGCATACGCAGTTCGAATGTATTGGATTGAGATGAAGATGTACTAGACTGCGTGCCAAGATACTGTGTACTGCCAGTTATAGGCGAGTACATGGCTTACTAATACAGGATGCTGACTCATAGCGTAGTCATACTACAATCGCCCCCTGCAAGACGGAAATGCGATGTCCTCATCGCGTGATGGATGACGTCCGTCCGATGGATGACGTCCGTCCAATGGATGACGTCCGTCCCGACGATATCTTCGTCTGTCCTGTCTATCTGATGTGTCCTGTCTCTACGTCCTGTTCTGTTCTGACGATATCTGCGTCTGTCCTGTCCATCTGATACGTCCCGTCCTCATGACATGATTCGTCCGTCTGATGGCGTCCTTGCGGGACGTGTTTGCGGGATACGTCCTGTCCTGAGCTATCCTTCGGATGTCTTCGGTTATTGTATTCCCTCACCAGTTCCATCAGTTCTTGGCCGAGTTCGTTCGCGGAGTGCCAACGGTGGTACTCGGGACCCAGCTGGATGAATTCGATGAGGTATCGGGTCTTCTCATTTTTGGTCTCCGTGTTGATGATTCTTTTGTCATATGCTTCCAGGTGGACGACGTCTGGTTTCGGCAGGAGACGTCCGAATGTGTCCATCGGAGGGGCGGGCTCCAGGTGGTCCACTGATACGACGTCGTGAATGTTGAAGTGGCTTGGGAAATCAAGCCTGTATGCGGAGCGTCCGATCCTTTCTGTCACTCGGAAGGGTCCCGCGAATTGCTGTCCGAGCTTGCGGCCGAGGATGGCGGCCTTCGGGACATTATATCCGCGATGGAGGCGTAGGAGGACGTTCTGTCCGACGTCAAAAAACATGGGTGCGTGTCGGCGATCGTAGTATCTTTTGATAGACATCGCGCTGGTGGTGATTGCGTCATGGGCGTCTATGCGGGTGGCCGGGAAGCTGTGCGTCGGGACGTCTCCCATGTCGAAAACGAGATTCGGTGTGAATCCTAACAAGACTTGGTTAGGGGACTGGCCCGTCGTGGCGGATTTCGTGTTGTTGATCTCGTATTGTAGTCGGGGGAGGGCGTCTTCCCAGTCTTCTGGACGGTCCAGTGCGTGGAAGTAGTAGCGGAACGTGGATTTGATCAAAAGGATCATCCGTTTGGTCTGGCCGTCTGTGACCGGGTGATATGCTGTGGAGTACAGGAGACGTGTGCCCATGACGTCCCAGATGGTCTTCCAGAAGGCTGCCAGGAAGCGTGGATCACGGTCGCTGATGATTATTTTGGGGATCCCCCAGTGCGCCAGGAAGAGTCTGGCGATCAGTGCCCTGGCCCATTGCTCGGCGTTCCAGTCGTGTCGGCCGGGGATGGTCTGGTTGGCCTTAGAGAATTTACAGACGGCTGCGAGGAAGGCGTTGTGACCATGCTTAGACATAGGTAGCCCGGTGGCGATGTCAATGGAGACGGTGTGGAATGGGCAGGGCGGTGAGATTATGGGCTGGAGCGAGCCGTATGGTTTGTGTGTACGTCCCCGCAGGATCGCGCATTCAGGACACGTCCTGAGGTATTTGGCCATCTCCTTGCGGTCGACGACGAAGTTCATCAATCCGGCTGTGAAGCCGGCGTCCGACACGTGGTTGGGACCGTGGAGCAGGGCAAAGACTTCGGCGCAGCAGGTTCGGGGTATGCACAAGCGATCGGTTGTGTCCGAGGGCTTCCAGATCAGGCCGTCCCGGAGGACGTATGGCAGGTGGGCTTGGTTTTGGACGTCCAATTTTAGGTTGGCCTTGAGGACGTCGAGAACGCTCTGC
Source organism: Xylariaceae sp. X802 (assembly GCA_028637635.1). Lineage (NCBI taxonomy): Eukaryota > Fungi > Ascomycota > Sordariomycetes > Xylariales > Xylariaceae > Xylariaceae sp. X802. Next base: position 2,295,208 of record JAJFDH010000001.1, on the reverse strand, counting down.
CACTTGGGGTCCTCCAGATATCCTCGTTGCATGTCGCGTTTAAAGGAGGGGTCCATTTGCACCAGCGGCAGTCCTCTGCTGGGGATGTGTCCTGTGGAGGGCCGGATGGATGCCAGTCGGAGTGCGGGTAGGATCTCCGATGTCAGAGCCCATTGTTCGTCCCTGTCATCGGGCAAGATGTCCAGGCCGCCTGGTGTCGCGTCGGCCGTCCCTCGGTCGGTCGGTTCGTCTTCTGTGGGTAGACGGGATAGCGCGTCGGGCACTATGTGGAGTTTGCCCGGCTTGTGTAGCATCGTGACATCGAATTTGCTGACATATTCCATTGCTCTGACCAGGCGAAGGTTCTTGTTGCTCAGCGCCGTGGAGTTGACGAGATCCCGGTGTTTCATCATGCCGATTATCGCGTTGTGATCTGTGTACATATAGACGCCCGCTTTGGCGACGTTAATGAAATGTTCTGTCTTCCGGAGCGCCCAGACGAGGCCTAGGACCTCCATCTCGGAAGGCCAGTATCTTTTCTCCGCCGCGGTAAGCGTCCGGGATAGGAAGGCCACGGGCTGCATGGCAGTGGATGGCGCGTATGTGGTGACCTTTCCATCAGTCATGATGTCTGGTATTGAGGACTGCGCAATGTGATAGACGCATACACCAATCCCTCGACGGGATGTGTCAAAGTCAATACATAGAAGGCGTGAGGGATCGAAATGATGTAGGATGGTGTGTCTGGTGAGCGCCTCTTTGACGGCTTGGAAGGACTCTTTTTCGGCGGACGTCGGGGTGTCAATGGGGACTGAGGTGGCCCATCGCTTCCGTCCTGTCTTTGTGGGAGTCTTGGCCGCTCTGTGGGCCCGGATGAGTGCCGTCTTTCTGTTCTCCAATGGCTGGATCAGTTGGGCGAAGTAGGGGACGTTGGAGCGCATGTAGCTCGCCATTCCGATGAATGTCTCCAGATCCTTCAGGGAGGACGGGAAGGCGATCTTTGAGATGGCCTCGAGACGTTCCTGTGTAGTCGACAGCCCGAATGAGTCTGTAAGCCGACCGAGAACCACAGCGGATGGAAACCCAATGAATGACTTGGATGGGCCGATTGAGACGTTCTTGTGACGTAAGGCTAGCAGCGTGGCGCGGAGATCAGCGTAATGTGCTGCGAAGCCTGCTGATGCGACGCAGATGTCATCGCAATAGCAGTCGGCCGCGTCAATCGGGGCGAGGAGGCGGTCTATTTGCCGCTGGACGTACGCGTTTGAATTCTTGTATCCCATCACCAGCGAGTTGAAAGTCCATTGGCCGCTGCGTGTGTTGATAGTCATAGCCCATCGTGTGGCGGGGTGCACGCGCCATTGGTAATAAAAGTCCATGGCATCCATTATGGTAATGAAGGATTTTCCTGCGATCTTGCGGAGCATGTCATCCTGTGACCTCATCGGGTAGCTGTCCGGTAGGTTCATGTCGTTGAATTCGCGGACGTCTATGACCATGCGTCCTTTGCGGCGCGAGTCCCGCAGGATCCGCCACACGACGAAGACCGGCCAGGACATGGGCACGGGCTGCATGTTCCTGAAGGCGACGCCTTTCTTCGATAGCTTCTGCATCATGGATTCGATGACTTCATTGTCCTCATCGCCGACTTGGTACAATTTGCACTTGTGGCGCAGGCGCTTCTCCCAGCCGGGATGTAGGTGGAAGCGGGGAAGCTCGTCCTCGGGGACATCTGCGAAGCCGGTGTCCTGGAAGACATCCGCGCATTCGGTGACGAGATCGAACAACACCTTTGTGATGCGTGGGTCGGCGTGTTTGAAGAGAGTGACGCCGGTCGGGTGTTTGACAGTGTGCTCGCCGGAGGTCGTGAAGTCACGGAGCTGGCCGAGCAGCTGGCGCTCCGGATTGGACGCGTCCTCGGTGGCTGTCTGACGTCCTGGTTGGTGCAGGGCCAGTTCCCGCGCGTCATCGATGCCATCCGACGCCGCGAGGCAATTGACGCAGACGTCCGGCTCCATGGCTGTCAAGGAGCCCAAACGATGTCTGTGTGGCAGGAGGATGTCTCTGTCGGAGTCGTTGCGGACCGGGAATTTGCAGGAGTCATTGTCTGCGAGAGCTGCGTATATGGATATCAACTTGGAACTGGGCTCGAGGATGCAGTCGTGCGGGATGTCAGCGTCCTTCGTGACGGCGACCAGGGCATGGGAGCGGGCTGGCACGCGTGTGTCCTTCGCGACTCGGACTCCGACTGGCTTCCTGACGTGTCTCGGCGTACAGGAGATGGGGATTGCTATCTTGCAGGACTGGATCACGGCGATTCCGCGGGACAATATGATGTCGATCTGTTCCTCATCGAGGATGTCCATGCCAATGAGCATTTTTGCTTGCAAGCCGTGGACTAATGTGACTTCATGGACGAAGCTGGCTACGACCGGCTTGCTGTCGTGTATGCCTTTGAAGTAGAATGGAATGATGACGTATTCGTCGGTGGTGTGTTCGTCGTTTGCGATGCCGCGTATCACCATGGGCACGGCTCGCGTGCGGATCTCAATGCCGGGCCACTGGAGCCTGATCCAGTCGCTGTCCCCGATGGTACGGGTGCATCCCGTGTCCCCTGCGACTGCGACTTGTTTCTCGGACTGGGGTGACGGCATGAGGAACAAGTTGAGGTAGGTCTTGGGACGAGAACTGAACCCGGTGCCGATGTCTGCTCTGGAGTTCACGGGGGAGCAGATGACGGGCATGCCGGTGACGCCGGTGCGTTGGGGGCGGTCGAAGATCTTGGACGGACGGGATGGGTCCGGTGGAGTGGTTGTGGATGGCCGGGATGTGTCCGAAGGACCGGATGCCGTTGTGACGATGTGTGGGATGGCTAGACGGGGGTCGGCATGGTGTGCGGGGACTAAGTCGTGAGCGATGGCTACGTGTGCGTGCTCGGCTATGTGTGGGTGTGCTTCCCGGATGTGTTTGTGAAGTCTGTTGTTGGAGGCAAACTCCTTCAGACAGAGCGTGCATGTGCGTGACGTCGGTCCGGGCGGCTGCTGGCAAAATTATGCCGCGTCAAGGATGGGGCGGTCGTCGTCGGCGTCCGGAGGACCGAAATCGGCCGGGATGGGTCCGCTGCTGATGATGTCGTCGGTGTGGTCGTCTGGCGGGACGGCCGCGTTCTGGTCATCTGCATATGTGCCGTCGGGTGGGTGCTGGAAGTAGCCCTGGCAGAAGTCATATTCTTCTTGGAGGACGTCGCTGGTGGGATCAGGCTCAGGGCCGTCTGTTCCCATGTACGCTGCGTTCCGGGATTGGTTCCCGTTGTCTCGATTGCCGCCAGTCCAACCAGGCCTCTGATTACCGTACCCGAAGTTCCTGGATGTCCTGGGGAACTGTCTGGTGCTGTCTCCCCGCCCGGCGCCCGCGGGCTGGCGTCCGGGCGTCCAGTCACGACTCTGTGCGGGTTGCCCGTTGAAGTAGGGGGAATACGTGCTTCTAAGGTTGTTCATGGGGGCGGCATACCTCTGTGCGTCCGTATTCGGATTCTCACCCCGGGGCCAGGTCCTATTGAAGTTCCCGCGCTGTCGGCGGTTGGGGACGTCAGCGTATCTGAACTGTGATGTCTGGGGGTTCTGGGGGTTGAGGTAGGGGGGGGGCTGTCGATACTGTGTCTGTTGGGACCCGTAATAGGCTTGGATGGGCTGGGCCATGTGCTGATAGGGACGTGGGTTTCGTCCGGCGTGGAGGTCACGGGCTTTGTCCACTATGGTGCTCTCTTGTTCGTCCACATTGGCAAGAAATTGGGCTGTGGTAGTGGATTCAGAGGGCTTCCTGAGGAGCGTCCGGATGTCTGGATCCATCGCCTGGAAGGCTGCCATCAGTTGGTTATGCTCCGAGTATCCGCAGGACTTCCCGTCCCTGATCACCCGTTGGATGAAGACTCGCAGCTGGTGTCCCTGTGCGACGTCTTTCATGGTAAAGCTGCTGGCTTGGATTGCGGATAGGGCGTCCGCGTGGCTCTTCTTGAAGCGTTTCTCGACTGCCGTGGTGACGACGTTGATGTCTGGTGTCGTGGCGTATGTCGTGCGTTCTTCGTCGGTGAGCTCTGTAGAGTGCCATTGCAAGGCCGTCGCTTGGAGGCATGTGGTCCACACGGTCTGCACCTTTGACCAGCCGTGGACGTCCGCCAGGTGTTTGAGGCGGGCCGTGAAGGCCCAGACGTCCGTATAGATGGTCTGTTTCCCGTGGGTGACTGTGCCGGAGCCGTCCGTATCTCGCAGCGAGGGATTGAAGAAGCCGACCTCCTCTGCCTTGAGGGATCCAGCGTTTCCTGCGTGAGGGGGGTTGGCTGCCTGCATTTGACGCATCGTCAGGGCGACGACCTCAGCGATGTTGGCATTCTGACGCTCAAAGGCGGCGGCGATAAGATTGGCGGCTGCTTCTGGTGTGAGCGACATTGTGTCTGACGTGGGTTCTGTCTGGGTCTGTGTACGTCCTCGAGGGTGCTCAGGTGGTGTTTCGTTGATATCCGCGGAGCTGTGATGTCTGTCAAATGATGAGGACGGGCGGGTGTTTCTGAAGTGGGTGGATGGTGTTGGGGGGTTTCCAACGGATGGGGATGAGTGGATGGTCAGGTCCTCGAGCCGTCGGATGGTTCCTTCGGTCTCTGAGTCTTGTCCTGAGGGGGGCCAGTTCCCAATTGTTGGTCGTGATCGCTCAACGGATGGGGGAAGCTCCAGACGCAGCTGTTGCGTTGGGGGAGTGACTGGCAAGGGGATCCTGGCGGCTTCCTCCAAGGGATCTGTCAGTGTCGAGGCTGCTGCCGATGGGACGTCTGACTGGAAGGTGTGATATCGTGCTGCCCATCTGGCCAAAAATCTTCGGAATCGTGCCTTCGATTCGGCCCATTCGAGCGGGAAAGGCAGGAGGTCCAATGGGAGCTGCGATGAGCGTCGGACCAAGCGGTGGGCGAATTCGATATGGTCGGGGGATATGGATGAGGCGTTTGGGTGCTGGGTCTCGTGGAAGCGGATCAGTTGACGTGCCAGCAATTCCAATTCGTCCAGCGAGGCGCGGGATGTCATTTGGGCGGTCTAAGAGGTCGAAGGATGGTGACGTCGATCGGAGGATGGTGACCGAGCGTGTGTCCGTAGGGTTCTGGACAGGATGTCTGTGCGTGTGGTAAGGATAGAATGGGCGTCCGTAGGATAGGGACGTCCGTAGGATGGAAACAATTAACGCCAGACCGAAAGCAAAACGCCGTAAGGAGCTGTCCTTCTCCTTGGTGATCGAAAACGATCGCTAGCTACCAATTGTAGTGGACAGGACATGCATACGCAGTTCGAATGTATTGGATTGAGATGAAGATGTACTAGACTGCGTGCCAAGATACTGTGTACTGCCAGTTATAGGCGAGTACATGGCTTACTAATACAGGATGCTGACTCATAGCGTAGTCATACTACAGATCGGGTACGGAGCCTCCCGAGTCCCGACATCTTAGGACCAACCAATCAGAAGTAATTAATTAAGGGTCCCTGTAATCAGCATACAGGTTTCTGTAGCCGGCATACATGCCAGGTGCCAGACTGCCAGTCCGGTCGCATTTCACCAACATACTACGTCCGTACAGCCGGGTCGATACAGCAGTCAATTGACATCTCATCGACCCTGACCGTGTGGTCTTCCGTGTGTATGTCAGTTCTGTCTTCGAATTCGAATTTTATTAGTCACTTCCTCTGGATTCTCCATGTGCTGGAATGGTCATTGTCAACGACCGTTGATAAGCACTCGCCGCATCTTCGTGCCCAACTCATATATGTTGTTCCTGGCTAGGTACCAGGTATGTAATTCAGCCCCGTGATTGTTGTGTTATGAACACTGGCCAGCGTTGTTGAAGCTGGCGCGCCAGGCCTTCACCTCTGGCCCCAGTGCCTGAATGCCTTCAAACAAATCGAACGTGAACACTTCATCATTTCAAATGCAATAAATTGAACAGTGAAATGGAGGGAGGCTATGAGCGTGATTACAGATAAAGTACTGATATAGGATAAGTGTCATAGTAGATAGTTTTGACATAGCATAAAATGGCGAAAGTAGCGACATGGGCTATCTAGGTACACAAAGCTATGGCCAAGGGATGTGTACCAACGTACCAACTACCTACCTAGGTAGGTAGGTACCATTCACTGGTTTCCGGTGAAAATTTTTCTATACTTGCGCAAGTTACAACCCATCACCCAGCACATACCAATCGACGACGACGACGACGACGACGACGACGACGACGCCGACAAAACGCGATTGCAAAACCGCATTTCAAATATACCTATCCTACCAAAGTCAAAGAATCATATAATGCAGTCAAACCGAACCACCGAGCACTTAACCTTCAATATGGCGAGCCCAGATGCTATTGGGACCGGTACCCAACAGGAAACAAACACTGACACCAGGAGTACGAACAGCCTGAGTAGTACAAACCCGGGAGGCCAGCTTTTAAACGATACTACAAGGTTTTCATCTTTCAATGCTGGCAGTCTCCCAAGCGCTCCTGCGGAAACACCACAGTTTTTGGCATCGCACGTCACCTCAAATGCCCGCCCTAAGACTTCACGGCCTACCACACGTGGTGAACGATTATTGGCACCGAAACAGCGTATCGCCTTGACAATGGATATGCGCAATACTTTGATGGAGGGGTTTCTTTTCTGTAAACGAGAAGGGATGATGAATGTCAATAAACCAGCTGAGATGAAGCCGGTCTGGGCTCATGTATGTGGTTACATGAATGAGAGATACCCACGCTATACATGGACCGAGAAAAAGATAACGACCGAGTACAAACTGTGTAAGAAAAGATGGCGACAGTGGCTGAGGTTATCGACAAAGTCTGGTGTCAGTACAGATGCAAATGGGATGGTACAAGCTCCGGAGTCGCTATGGGAATGGTTTCTTTCAGAAATACCAGACGCAAAATGGATGCGTAACGAAACAATTGGCTCTATTGAGGTCTATGAAGAGGTATTTGAGAAAGAAACGGCAATCGGCGAATTCATAGTTGAGGCCGGTGACACAGCTCCTTGGGCGGGATCTGTACAACACCCGAATGCTGACGACGACGATGACGGCGATGGCGATGGTGACGATTCATTCCTCACACCTCCGGTTCCAACACAGTCTCGAAAACGACAATTTGATCCTGATCTCAACCCAACCATTTCAGATCTGTCTGATACCCCCAATACTTTTTCTCAGTATTCTTTGTCGATATATCCTCATAAACGTGCACGTCGAACAACAAAACAAGATGTTAGCCAAGCTGCTATGGATAAATTGACGACATCAATTTCTGAGATGACATCTGCGATGTCGGCCCAGGTTCAAGCACAGGTAGAGGCAGCTCAGGCTCAGGCTCAAGCAGCCCAAGCTCAAGCACAAGCAGCACAAGCACAGGCTCTTGCTCAAGAACGGACGGCACAAATCCAAGCAGAAGCGAGTATCAAGATGAAGTCTATTGTTCCAGGTACAGACGAAATCAATATTGCGGCCGATATCATACAAAATCAGCTGAGGGACCAGCTAAGTATGGGGGAACGCATACGTGCGTTGACGTATTTGGCCGACTACCCATTGAAGGCACATATGTTGCAAAGGATTGATGATGATGACGGAAAAGTAGCTTTTATTCGCACTCTATTAGGTGGTTAGTATTGACGGTAGCTTAAACCGATAATACAAATTGCGATGATAACCTGGATTACAGTAACAGCTTGGACTGTGGTGACGGCTTAGATTGCGGTGACAGCCCAGATTGCGATGATGGCCCGGATCATAGTGACAATCCGATCGAGTTGGGCCCGGATCACGAAACAGCATAGATTATAGTAATGGCATATAAGCACAATGACGGTATTGATCTACAACAGCTTATATGTCTGTACAGATCCACCGATTATATGTGACCAAGTATGTGAGGCAATTCCGGGCCAGAAATTGAGTGCCGGTGCGACAAAGTACCGATCAACCAATCCATAACAAAGTGTTTCGACGTCAGTATCACTCTCATCAGCTAGTAAATATGTCACCGTAACGGCCACAATGCTAGGAGCATGATGGCGCAAACCGCTCTTCCATCCGATGAAGACTCGCGAAGATACCGCCCCCGATATAAAGTGTATACACAGAAACCAAGCAATCCTCAATGCCAGAGCAGCATCTTCCGGCTAAGGCATATATCATTGTGACCGGCTTGACGTGTGGAGTATGATGGCGCAAACCGCTCCTCGATTCAAGCAAAACTGGCTAAGATATTGCGTTTAACATAAAGTGTACACATCGAGAACAAGCAATCCTTAATGCCAGAGCAAGCTCTCCCGGCCGAAGCATATACCACTGTGACCGGCTTGACGTTGGGAGCATGATGGCGCAAACCCCGTCTCGATCCGAGTAAAGCTCACTAAGATATTGCCTTGAGTGCGAGTAGACAAATATGGAAAATGCGTAATGCTCAGTACCGGAGGTGGGCTGCCAGTCAAAAGACCTACGTCCATGACCGGTACGATGTCAGGAATGCTGTAGTGCAAACCGTTCCTTGATAGCCTAAAGACTGGCCGAGCTATGGCCCCGAACACAAGGGGCTAATCGCGGAAAATGGCCAATGCTCGACGATGGAGAGGGTCTGTCAGTCGAGAAATACACCGCCGCGACCGTCTTAATGTCAGGAATGCTGTAGTTCAAACCGTTCCTTGATAGCCTAAAGACTGGCCGAGCTATGGCCCCGAACACAAGGGGCTAATCGCGGAAAATGGCCAATGCTCGACGATGGGGAGGGTCTGCCAGTCGAGGAATACACCGCCGCGACCGTCTTAATGTCAGGAATGCTGTAGTACTAGCCGTCTTTTGCTCCCGTGAATATCTGCCTGGATATCGCCTTGAACGCAAGGAAGAAAACACGAAAAAAGGTCGGTACTTGGCGATGGAGAGGGTCTGCCAGTCGAGGAATACACCGCCGTGACCGTCTCAATGTCAGGAATGCTGTAGTACTAGCCGTCTTTTGCCCCCGTGAATATCTGCCTGGATATCGCCTTGAATGTAAGGAAGAAAACACGAAAAAAGGTCGGTACTTGGCGATAGTGAGGGTCCGTCAGTCGAGAGATATACTGCTGTGATTGCCTTGATGTCGGGAATGCTATAACGCTAGCCGTTTCTTGATCGCTAGCAGATCTATGATGGTATTGCTCAGGGTGAGGTAGTAACTCGAGTGCGCTGTGACAAGGGCAGCAGTGCTGGGCTTGGGACAATCACTAAGTGAGGCAGAATACTATAGTGGTGTCCATAACGTTCTATGATTCTTTATGGTCACCAGGTTGCTAGAGGAGGGAAGGTTTTCCCTTTCTCCCCAGGTCCTGGGGAACACTGACTATACCCAAGTGCGGACCCGCTTTTCCGCACCTGTGCCCTAAACTAATACAGTATAGTGTCTGACACATAGCTGGTGGCCCAGTAGCTGGAAGTTCTTGCATGACGCATAAAGTTACGTAACACTTTATGCGACATACCGTACATCTCCCCTAACTGTTTGCAGCCACTTATGTGTCAGTACATAATAGGGCATGATAAGTGTAGGTACATAGGTACATGCCTAAGCAGAGGTACAAGGGTACATGAGTACTAAGGTACATGTGTACCAAGATACATAAAGGTGTAGTACATGAGTACAAGAGTACATGAGTACTGAGGTACATGTGTACCAAGATACATAAAGGTATAGTACATGAGTACATGGGACAGAGGTACAAAGGTACAAAGAGACTGGTGTACAAGAGTACAAAGGTACAAGGGTACATGACAAGGTGTAACATTGTACATAGGTCTGGTAATGGATGAAGAGCTTGTAGGAAGGTATGGTGACTGTGTAGAAAGGTATGACAACTGTGTAGGAAGGTATGGTGATTGTGTAGGAAGGTGGTATACTTGTACGTATGACACTAGCTTCCCCTTTCTCAAAAGGCGTCCCGACTTTTTGGCTATCAAGCTTTGTTCAAGGACCATCATACTCTGGAGTTGCTGTTGCAGTTAGGGAACTTACTGCCCAACCAGGGCTCATGACCCCTCGGAGAAGCTTTCCTGCTATGCAGGGGCTAGCTCTTCCCTAGCACCCAAGGAAAAGGCTTAATGCAAAGACTCAGGACAAACCCTACCAATCAAGGGACTAAGCTCTACTCAGGCTCGCAATGACCTTTTCAAGAAGCTTCCTACTAAGTAGGGGCTGGCTCTCCCATGAATCAAGGACTTACTGCTCTACTCAGGCTCGCAATGACCTTTTCGAGAAGCTTCCTGCTAGGCAGGGGCTGGCTCTCCTTGATGCCCAAGAAAAAAGCTTGGCAGTATTGTGGTTCTCAACTTTCAGAGTGAAGGCCTGGTAGGCTTATAGAACTGGGAAAGTACTGGGCTGACTGAAGGCTTATGTCTGAAGGTAGGGTAAGGTAAGGTAAGGTAGGATGAGATAAGATTAAAGTAAGGTAATGTCTGAAGACTTGTCTTGCATGAAGGCTTGACTTGTCTGAAGGTTTGTAAAATGTCTGACCACTAGGCATAATGCTTGCAACCATCTCCTCATAATGTCTGAATTGATTACTCCAGTCAGGGGCTCGAGGTCTGACTGGGTTCTTAGTATTTCCCAAGGCTACTACCTCCTGAAGCTAGAGCTCAGTGTCTGCCAGGTAGGTGAGCTCAAAGGCTGATGAGGTTCTGTAGATAGGTTTGATTGAGGATAGGCTGGGCACTAGCCTTGGGTATGTGTCTGTCTGAATGAATGAATGTCTGGATGTCTACCTCCTTGAGGTGACTAGGCTGGCTGATGACCAGGTGTTGTACCTCCTTGAGGTAATGTACCTCTCATGAAGCTCACCACTCAATGCACTCCATACCCATCAGGCTACCCAGCCAGCTAGGTCCTCTTGTGAGGCCTAAGGTGCACCTCCACCAACACTCATGTATGAACTTATCAGTCTACCATGCAGCTCAGGCTCAAGAGGACCTGATAGGAATCTCGAGAGTTCCCATGTAAGGGATCCTTGTTGCCAACATAATAAACCAGGCCATGGTTCTACAGTTGAAAGCCTTAGCTCTCTCCTGGGTCCAAAGCCACTGGTAGAGGTTCCTAACCCACTGCATGAACATGCCTGTTGTTGGGAGCTAAGACCCAACCATGAGTTCATGACTACAGGTAGAGGCTCACACAGGGGAGTGTCAAAGAAAGGTACACCCTCACCACCACTCTCAGCAAGTATGAACTTATCAGCACTGGGGGCTCGAGGTCCAGGCATGGGTCTGATGGACCACAGATAGAGGTCCTTAACAGGGAGTCCTAGGTGATGAGTACATGGCTAGCATGGGCAGCAAGGGATGAGATGCTGAAGAGCAGTAGAGAGGTAAGATCAATTGAGGACAGTGCTGTGCTTTGTCTGAATTGAATTGGAGCTTGCACAAATTTTGCGCAGAGGCAGGAAGACTTGTTTGGATGCCTCCTAGGGCTGTCTGAATTGGTCTAGGGATTGTTCTGAAGCTTGCGCAAATTTGCGCAGAGGCAGGAAGGTCTTCTGGGTTGCCTACTAGGCATGATTGATGATCTGGATAGCTACTAGGCTTGTCTGGATTGATGGATGACTTGTTCTGAGGCAACTAAGCCTGACTGGATTGACTGATGATTAGGTATGATGCCTCCTAGGGCTAGGTACTATTAGAGAGACAGTAGGATCCAGGGTAAGCATGCTGCAGGTAGCTTCCCCTTTCTCTTATGTCCTCAAGCATGAAGTGATTGAGAGACTGATTAATTAGATGAACTGCCAGTGACTTGCCTACTAGGCATGACTGGAATGGAGTGACAGCATGGTGAGGATAGGCATGCACTGCAGCCAGCTTCCCCTTTCTCTATGCTTGTCCTCAAGCATGAATGGTTTGAGATAGATTGACTTGAAGGATAACTTGAAAGACAAACAACTAAAGCACAAAAGGAAAGAAATCAATTGCTGAGAGCATAGTTAGACTGAAGAGCAGAGAGATATAACTGGGGTAACGAGAGACAGGAGGCCTAGCCTGAGGCTTGTCCTAAAGAAATTGTGACAGCACGGTAGCTGCAAGGCTGGCTATGGAGAGGCATGGGCTGGCTTGAATCGACGCGGCCGTGGGGTGGTGAGGTTAAGTCAGCGAGACTGAGTCGGCGAGACTGAGTCGGTGATGGACTTGTATGAATCGGTACGAGATAACTCGGCATGGCCATGCGACAACATGGGCTTGGGAGCGACGAGGCTATGCGTGACAGCATAGGCTTTTGTAGATACCGGCGAGTATGTGCAAAGGTGTCGACATAACAGGATAGAGGTGTCTGCATGGCAGGGAGTTCGGATCGATGTAGGTAGAGCTATCGCGGCCAAGTGTATGACTTGAGCTTGATTGAGGTAACGGAGGAGATCATAGATCTTAAGTTGACGGCGAGGCCATGCGCGGCAACATAGGCTTGTTGGAGCGATAAGGCCAAGCGAAAGCAGCATGGGGAGGCTATGCGACGATAACAGAAGCTTCATTGGTCGACAACGAGGATAGACAACGAGGATAGAAGTATCGTGGCGAGAAAGACAGCGGCACTGAGAAAGACAGCAGCATCGAAAGAGATAACAATGTGATAGGTGCAGAGAGAAGCAATGCGAAGAGAGAAGCAATGCGAAGAGAGAAGCAATGTGAAGAAAGAAGCAATGCGAAGGGAGAAGCAATGCGAAGAGATGACTAGCTATAAAAAGGGATTGATAACGGAGGATTGATAGTAAGAGAGAAACTTAGCTAAAAAGCGATGACAGCATAGATCAGCGCAAGAGAGAGTCGGCGATGATGAGAGGAGTGACGATAGCAGAGGCAGAGGGAAGATCGACAGCGAGAGAGGATCAACAGCAAGGGAAGATCGACGCGAGATCAATTAGTACAGCCATGCAATAACCATGAGCTTGAGATGGACGACGGGGTAGACGATGAAGATAAATCGATGCGGAATGAACTAACACGGCCATGTAACAGTAACATGGGTTCGGAAGACAACAATATAGAGGAACTTAGCTGAAAAGCGATGATAGCGGGAGAGCGAATGATATAGTCTGAGATGGATTGACGCGGCCATGCCATATCAACGTGGGCTTATATTAAAGGCAGCATGGCCAAGTAGGTAGCTTGGGCTTAGTTGCGGCAATGGGTAGCAACATAGACTTGGTCGGAGGTGTCGATGTGACGAGATACATTGTGGGACGAAAGGCATCACGGGACGAGAGGTATCGTGGGACGAGAGGCATCGCGAGAGGCGAGAGGTATTGTGGGACGAGAGGCATCGCGAGAGGCAAGAGACATCGTGGGACGAGAGGCATCGCGAGAGGCGAGAGACATCGCGAGAGGCGAGAGGCATCGTGGGACGAGAGGCATCGCAAGAGGCGAGAGGCATCGCGGGACGAGAGGCATCGTGGGACGAGAGGCGGTAGCAGAAGCCTGCAAATCTATGCCAACCTCAGCTTGAAAGTCAATAAGTGTGGTATCAAGTAGAGGCGACGCCAAGGTAGAGGCGACGTCAAGGTAGAGGCGATGCCAAGGTAGAGGCGACGTCAAGGTATAGACGATGTCAAGGTAGAGGCGACGTCAAGGTAGAGGCGATATGAGATGAGAGATATCGAGGGTCAAGTAGCAGAGGTAGCGGCATAACAGTAGAGATAGCAATGCGAGAGACAAGACGCATCATGAGAGGCGGAACACATCGTGAGAGGCAGCGGCATCATCGGAAGAGAAGCAGCAGCATAGAGGCGGCGGCAGCATAGAGGCGGCGGCAGCATAGAGGCGGCGGCAGCATAGAGGCGGCGGCAGCATAGAGGCGGCGGTAGCATAGAGGCGGCAGCAGCATAGAGGCGGCAGCAGCATAGAGGCAGCAGCAGCATTAAGAGAGACAGTGATGCGAGAGAGGCAACGATGCAAAAGAGGTAGTGTCAAGGGAGGTAACATCAAGACAGCAGTAGCATCAAGATGACATTGACAGCGTCGGCATAGATGGCAGCGGTATTATCAATTAGATAATGATGCAGGGCTTGCAATGGATAAGAGAGTTGACGCAGTCTCGTGACGATGTCACGATCATCAAGTACATCGAAATCAAGAGTGACGATATCGAAGTAAAGATGACGAGCGTCAAGGACGGCGAGATCAGAGACATCGAGATCATCGACAGCGAGATCAAGGATCGTGTGATGTATGGCTTTTTGGATGATGCGGGTCTTTTCAAACCTTTATCTTTTGACAAGATTTTGCATTGCATCGTAAGGTTCGACAATACCTTGTTCGGGTCCTCGTTCCTCAGTAGTCGCTAGATAGAGGCGACATCAAGGTAGAGGCAGCGACACCTTATGAGAAGAGATATCGCAAGTAATAAGAAGCATCCAAGAAGTACCAAAGCCGGCAACACTGAAGTAGGTGATCGCGATAAAATGCTAACATCTGGAGTAGCAACATCGAAGGTGTAATAATGAGAGCGGTAGCATAGCAGTAGAGGCCATGGTGCGAGAGAGGGCAATGAAGGAGGCATCAGTATCGGGAAGCGGTGGCGTAGTTGCGAGGTAGTAGTGGTGGCAGCGCTATGACAATCTTGGATTTGTAAAGCCATATCGGAATGTGCTTATGAGGTCACAGCTAGGTATATAGCATGGCGATGAGTTCTTGGTTTGGGCTGGAGCTGGACTCGATTTCTTAATTGTTAGCTGGGATAATTGGATTCCCAGTTACGGCCCCTCCTTCGAAGGCGCGGTCTCCGCGGCTCTGTACATTGTAGGTAACGAATAGGGGGGTCCGGCCCTACTAGAGCATTACCAGAATATGTTCGGCTCGCCAAAGGACTCCTGATGTTGCTGGGAATTGCCAGGGGCATCTGGCTTTGTCAGAAGGCTTCTGACGTGTCAGCGGATTGCTATGGGGTTCCATCCTTGCTAGAAGGTCTCTAGGGAGCTTCCGGTTTTGTTAGGAACGTCCAGGATTACTGTAGAGCGCCTGGGTTGGCAGAGTGTTTCCGTCCTTGTTAGAGGACGCCAGGTGTGTCCGATTTTACCAGAACACTTTCGGGCTTGCCACAGGATTACCAGGGGTGTCCGACCTTACCCCGGGTTTGACAAAAGGCTTCCGGCATATTAAAGGGCTTCCGGCCTCATCAGAGGGCTCTAGAGGGCGTTCGACCTGCCTGTAGGCTTACGACCTTGCAAGATGTCTCCAGAAGACATCCGGCCTTGCCAGAGGATTTCCGGCTTACTAGGGAGTTGCCAAAGAAGTCCGGGCTTGCCAGGGGCGTCTGGGCTTGCCAGGCATATCTGGGTAGAGGGTGTCCGGCTTATCAGAGACTTGCTCAGGGGGTATCCGGCTTGTCGAAGGGCATTCAGCTTGTCGAAATATGTCCAGCCAGGCTAGGAAACGTCCGGCTATGCCAGGGGATAGCCAGAGGATCTCCGGCTTGCTATAAGGCTTCAGATCTTGCTGGATAACCTCCAGTTTGCCAGGTGACATCCAGTTTGTTACCAGGAGTTGTCCGGCTTGCCCTAGGGTGTCTGGGTTACCAGAGGCATCTGGGTTTGTTAAGAAGTGTCCGACCGTACTAGAGAGCGTCCGGGAGGCGGTACTGTAGGCTCTGGCTTGCCGGAAGTGTCTGACGCTGCCAGAGGGCTTTCAGGCTTGTCCGGTCTGCCAAAGTACTCCCGACTGTATTAGAATACATTGGGCTTGCCAGAATGCGTCCGGGCTTGCCAGAAGTGCATCCGGGCCTGTTAAAAGGCTTCCGAGCTTGCTAGAAGTGCATCCGGGCCTGTTAAAAGGCTTCCGGGCTTGCCAGACTTGCTAGGAGTGTCCGGGCTTGCCAAGGGGCGTCCGGCCTGCTAGGATGTACCCGATCTTACTGGGGGATTGCCAGAGGCTTTTCGGCCTGCTAGAGAGTGCCGAGAGCATCTGACTTCCAGAATGCATCCGGATTACCCAGGAGTACCAGGATACGTCCGGGTTTGTTATTTAAGCGGCGGCGAACGTAGTTCAGCGGCACGAGTGTTCGGGCGGCGCGATTGTGTTCGGGCGGCGTGAGTTATCCGGGCGGTCGCGACGTCGAGTTCGAAGTCATTCAGGCGGTTGCGACATCAGGTTTGCGTTATTCAATTATTTAAGCGGTCGCGACGTCGGTTTCGAAATTGTTTAGGCGGTCGCGCCGGGGTTGAGTTATTCGGGCAGCCACGGGTTATTGATTTGGGCGTGGCGACGAAATGATTTCGTCAACATACATAACGAGTATCGGCTCCGGACGACGGAGAAACCTTGGCTAGTCGGAAAATACACTTTTTGGATCGTTTTGATGCAAGGAATCCAACGGCGTGATCCGTTTCTTCATAGCTCAAATAATCGTAAAGATATAGCCACTGGAAGTTAGGACGCGGGTCGGGAATTATCGCGCGAGTGTGTCGGGCGGACTAATCCAAGGTGTTGGACGGATTAGAGGTCGGACGGATTGAATTCAAGGCATCGGATGGAGTTGTATTTGCGTCGGACGGAGTAGATGTCGGACGGAGTAGATGTCGGACGGAGTAGATGTCGGACGGATTGGATAGAGGCACCAAGAATTCAATCAATGAAGGGAATTCAAGTCAACGAAGAGAATTCAAGTCGACGGATTGAGAGACGTCGACGAAGTAAGGTCGTCGGACAGATTGAAATGTCGACGAGGTTGTAGTTCAAAAGGAGAACGGAGGGTCGAACGGAGTTGTAGTTCGACGACGGAAGGTTGAATACAGTCGTAGTTTGACAAGGAAGCGTCGGACAAAGTGTAGGCACCAGACAGAATTGAGCCCATCATGTCAAACGAAGAGGATTCAAGTCGACGAAGGAATCCCAATGTATTAGAGGCGTCGAACGGAGTCGTAGATAGAATTGGACTTCGCTGGCGGTAGCCCAAGAATGCAGGCTTTTAGGCCAATTCGCTCCAGTTGTTATAATTGAATGTTGATGCTTCCCAGGAGTTCGAGGTTTCCTTGGGAAAGCGACTGATTGCCCGATATACTCAGAAAGGCGAATGGCTGTCTAAGGCTTCTATGACTGCCACTTTGGACTTCTAAGTTTGCAACGTCCACTAAAAGCATAGTCGCTCAAGCTCAGGGAAAGGGATGATTCAGGGAAGGAGAGTTGCCCACTTGGGTGATAACGATGAATTGAGCTAAGCGACTGATCAACGCGTGAAACAAAGTGCAACCCAGCAAAATGCAGGCAGACAGCAGACTGCATAGATTAGCTGGTTGTGCTGGGATTCCCGTGTCGGGCCTGGGGTTCCAGTGTCGGGCCTGAGATTCCAATGTCGGGCCTGGACAATTGGGCAGGACTAGGTGAGGGTAAAGAATCATATGTGACAAGGGCAGCAGTGCTGGGCTTGGGACAATCACTAAGTGAGGCAGAATACTATAGTGGTGTCCATAACGTTCTATGATTCTTTATGGTCACCAGGTTGCTGGAGGAGGGAAGGTTTTCCCTTTCTCCCCAGGTCCTGGGGAACACTGACTATACCCAAGTGCGGACCCGCTTTTCCGCACCTGTGCCCTAAACTAATACAGTATAGTGTCTGACACATAGCTGGTGGCCCAGTAGCTGGAAGTTCTTGCATGGCGCATAAAGTTACGTAACACTTTATGCGACATACCGTACATCTCCCCTAACTGTTTGCAGCCACTTATGTGTCAGTACATAATAGGGCATGATAAGTGTAGGTACATAGGTACATGCCTAAGCAGAGGTACAAGGGTACATGAGTACTAAGGTACATGTGTACCAAGATACATAAAGATGTAGTACATGAGTACAAAGGTACATGAGTACTGAGGTACATATGTACCAAGATACATAAAGGTATAGTACATGAGTACATGGGACAGAGGTACAAAGGTACAAAGAGACTGGTGTACAAGAGTACAAAGGTACAAGGGTACATGACAAGGTGTAACATTGTACATAGGTCTGGTAATGGATGAAGAGCTTGTAGGAAGGTATGGTGACTGTGTAGAAAGGTATGACAACTGTGTAGGAAGGTATGGTGATTGTGTAGGAAGGTGGTATACTTGTACGTATGACATGCGCGAACAGTTTCTGGCCCGATAGTGTCAGTCAAATAGAAAAAGCTATTACACAACATTGTCGCAAGGCATTTCCGGCATATTAGAAATGGGTCTGAGAGCAAATTGGCCTAAAATGAAAACGAATCACATACCTGTTTCAAAGCGTTCGGAGAATCCTGAGTAAGTACGTGCAATATGATTGCTCAGTCGGGTCCATAAGGTAAAACAGAATATACAAAGCGCCTTGCGAGGGAGGGTACAATAAGCATCTGAAGAGAGCTTGTTAGTGAGATTCACGGGTTTATCAGTCTTGAAAACGGCTGCGAAACTGTACCTAGGCAAGCGGGTATTAGTATGCAAATCCGGAAGATTCTTATGAGGAGTATGTCGTCCTTAGATATTTCTGATATGAACGCCAGGATTGTACTGCAATGCGGTGGTGTAGTTGCTCTGTTGGGATACCACGGACTCGTCGCTCACATCGTTCGCGCGCTTGTATCATCATAGTTTTCTGCGCAGCTGTGAGTCCAGCCTCAATATCGCCAGGTGGCATACCTTTTCTAGCGACAAAGTTATGTAAACCACATACTGCGTAAACGATGTCGATTTGGGTCTGTAAGGAGTACTCAGGGGCTGATTGGCGGATTATTTTCCATTTTCTTTTCACAACACCAAAGACTCGTTCGACCACATTGCGGAGCTTAGCGTGACGCAGGTTATATAATTCCTTCGCAGTTTCTGGCCGTTTGTTTGACTTTTTCCACTCGTCAAGATGGTACCTTACATTATGATAAGGTACCAAGATGCCCCGGATGTTCATGCCAAACCCGGCATCTGCTAGATAAAATCTGGCAGCAGGAATCTTGAACTTACGTGATAAGGCAAAGTCTTTCAATCTGGAATCGTGTATACTGCCTTCACCACCGGCAAGTGCATAGCTAATTGTACCATCAAAACGTACTGCAACAAATACGTTCTGTGACACCCCACCCTTCCTGTTTCTCCATTGTTGTTGTTGTCTGACAGGAATGTGAGCGCAAAAGTGTGTACCATCGATTGCACCGATGCAGCCAGTAAATGGAGAAAACTTTGGATTTAATTCGATTTCAGGAGCAAGATATGTATCAGACGGTTGTTCGACAAATGCGCGGTATAGTTGTATCATAAACGGTAAAACGGCGCGAAAAGTGATCGAAATATTAGTTTGGGAACAGCCGAAACGGTCTGCAGCAAGTCGTTGTGTGGCATTTTGTGCGACAATATATAGAAAAATCAAGGTTTTCTGTTCGACAGTTTGGTGTTTTGTATCACGTAGACCAGCAGCTTTGAGCCATTGTACTAAGCGCGAAAATGTGAGTTTGTCCATGCGAAAGATATCGGAAAATGGTCCATCAGGTTTGCTCAGGATTTTTTCAGCAATACGGCGTACTTCCATAGGGTCCTCGCGATGTGAGTTTGATGTTCGTTTCCGTCGTTTTTGGCTGAGAGAATTATTCTGTAAAAGCACGTGAATCGCCGCAATAGCAGCACTGCAAAAAGCTGCATTGCGAACAGTCTCATTCCCTACTGGTAGCATACTCATGATAAGTACGTCCGTACCTAGGCAGAATTTACCTTGTGAGCGAGTTTTTCATTTACGTAGAGCTTCGCATTCATCGAATGTCATGGACCCTTTTTTATATCTACCTGACACTTGCTCGCGAGATAAACACAAATCAACACGTAGCTCAAACTGTTCATGGGACCGGGAAATCAATCTGATGTGCTGGTACTCTGAGCTGTCTACCTAGCTTTCCCTGGGGACTGCGACGCCAATTCGAGCTTCATATTAGGGGCCAAGAGTGTATTTTCAGTGGAGCGGAGGGGTATTGACTGCAACCTGAGCTGTCTACCGTTTGATTTCAAGCTGTGGCGTTAACTCAAGCTTTAGATTGGTGCCGCGAAAGCAATTGAGCTGCAAAGTCAATTCGACCTTTGAACGCAAGCTGCATCAGCAATTCAGGTTGTAAAGTCAGTTCAAACATTGTTTGGAGCGTGGGCGCAATTCATTTACATGGTACGGAATAGGTACGTAATGCCTACTCGCGTTGAGTCTTTACTAGGGGCTCACTTAGCCGGCACCCGCTTCTCATTATCCAGCACCCCCGAAGTGGGGCTCGCAGCCCAGCATGTCACCGCAGGTACCAGTAGCTATATGTAGTTGGCGGCGACTTCTATAGACCTTCAACGTCCAACCCAAATCGTAGACTCCAGGTACTAAACTGCCAGTCGTTCACAAGTCATATGCCTACCGTACTTCGATTGGCGTTTGGGAGCCTCGTGCAGCCGACTAATAGCCATAGTGTATACATGGTACTGCTATAAGCCTATAACTACCGGTAGTCCGTACGTACCTGTAGCCACCGTTGATTAGGTATTCCGGTCACCTTCATTACCAGCCAGTCAACCTACTACGTATGAAGTACCTACTTGAACGCACAAGCCAGGGGCTATAGGTAGGTAATCAATCTACCTACGTCGTACCGCTAAATGATCTTCATCATTGTGGTCAACAATACGCAACCACGGCGACGCTACAGTAGGTACTTGTGTGGACATGTTGGGTTGACCCACAAAACCCGAGTCCCGGCCCACTAAATTCCGTTTTTGGTGGCATGGCCCACTTCGGGGGTGCTGGATAATGAGAAGGGGGTGCCGGCGAAGTGAGCCCTTAATCCCTGTAATCAGCATACAGGTTTCTGTAGCCGGCATACATGCCAGGTGCCAGACTGCCAGCCCAGTATTGCCCGTGAACGTACCTGTTGCCTGCTCTCATAATAGGGCCTGATGGCGAATACACATAGGTTAGTGTCATACCGGCGATCTGCCACGCATAACGCATTTTTATGCGGAACTAGTACCGAATTGAAAGTTACGCAGATTCTTCGATGTATCTGATGTAACAAGCTAGTAAAGGGCTCACTTCGCCGGCACCCCCTTCTCATTATCCAGCACCCCCGAAGTGGGCCATGCCACCAAAAACGGAATTTAGTGGGCCGGGACTCGGGTTTTGTGGGTCAACCCAACATGTCCACACAAGTACCTACTGTAGCGTCGCCGTGGTTGCGTATTGTTGACCACAATGATGAAGATCATTTAGCGGTACGACGTAGGTAGATTGATTACCTACCTATAGCCCCTGGCTTGTGCGTTCAAGTAGGTACTTCATACGTAGTAGGTTGACTGGCTGGTAATGAAGGTGACCGGAATACCTAATCAACGGTGGCTACAGGTACGTACGGACTACCGGTAGTTATAGGCTTATAGCAGTACCATGTATACACTATGGCTATTAGTCGGCTGCACGAGGCTCCCAAACGCCAATCGAAGTACGGTAGGCATATGACTTGTGAACGACTGGCAGTTTAGTACCTGGAGTCTACGATTTGGGTTGGACGTTGAAGGTTTATAGAAGTCGCCGCCAACTACATATAGCTACTGGTACCTGCGGTGACATGCTGGGCTGCGAGCCCCACTTCGGGGGTGCTGGATAATGAGAAGCGGGTGCCGGCTAAGTGAGCCCTTCATTTACATGGTACGGAATAGGTACGTAATGCCTACTCGCGTTGAGTCTTTACTAGCTTGTTACATCAGATACATCGAAGAATCTGCGTAACTTTCAATTCGGTACTAGTTCCGCATAAAAATGCGTTATGCGTGGCAGATCGCCGGTATGACACTAACCTATGTGTATTCGCCATCAGGCCCTATTATGAGAGCAGGCAACAGGTACGTTCACGGGCAATACTGGGCTGGCAGTCTGGCACCTGGCATGTATGCCGGCTACAGAAACCTGTATGCTGATTACAGGGATTAAGGGCTCACTTCGCCGGCACCCCCTTCTCATTATCCAGCACCCCCGAAGTGGGCCATGCCACCAAAAACGGAATTTAGTGGGCCGGGACTCGGGTTTTGTGGGTCAACCCAACATGTCCACACAAGTACCTACTGTAGCGTCGCCGTGGTTGCGTATTGTTGACCACAATGATGAAGATCATTTAGCGGTACGACGTAGGTAGATTGATTACCTACCTATAGCCCCTGGCTTGTGCGTTCAAGTAGGTACTTCATACGTAGTAGGTTGACTGGCTGGTAATGAAGGTGACCGGAATACCTAATCAACGGTAGCTACAGGTACGTACGGACTACCGGTAGTTATAGGCTTATAGCAGTACCATGTATACACTATGGCTATTAGTCGGCTGCACGAGGCTCCCAAACGCCAATCGAAGTACGGTAGGCATATGACTTGTGAACGACTGGCAGTTTAGTACCTGGAGTCTACGATTTGGGTTGGACGTTGAAGGTCTATAGAAGTCGCCGCCAACTACATATAGCTACTGGTACCTGCGGTGACATGCTGGGCTGCGAGCCCCACTTCGGGGGTGCTGGATAATGAGAAGCGGGTGCCGGCTAAGTGAGCCCTTAATTAAGGACAGCTCCAGCCAATAGAAAGAATGCACCACTAGATTCATCCAATCAGAGCTGGACTCCATTAGTGCCATTTTGAAAATCGGCGATCGGTCTCCGAGATACGAACCGTGCTTCCGCGGTTTCCCCGTATGATCTGCCTTGCGCCTCCCAAACATGTGACCTTCCTCGCTTCTGGAAACTGCGGTGTCGGGCAACCGAGAGCCCGCATCAACGCCTGCCGGCTCTAACTAGTCGAGCATTCAAGGGGGAACTCGTCTCAACCTCTCAACCCTTTTTCGTGAGTAAAGGAACCGTAGTACCCTCCATTGGTATCACGCCGTACGGTTTATATGCCACGGCATTTTCTCTCTTCTGTTCTTCATCTCTATCCTTGACGCTCGTCTCCCCGGTTGAATACCAGCCCGCTGTACCGGAATCGACCGTACGCACGCATCTGGAATGCTTCATTATATCTGAAGGCAGCCACCATTCACATTCTGACCCTTTTGCGAAAGGTTCAGGCACGGTAGCTCAGCGATGCGGACCCAGGGCTCGCGCGAGGGCAGCGCGACTAATAATAGCCCAACCCGATTGTTCGTCCTTACAAGAGCCAAGTTCGGGCGCGACAAAACGAGACGCGAATCGATGGAGCTTAGAAAAGAATAATGCAACACAACGCATGAAAGCCACAGCGGCGCGACTGTACACGGGCGTCTTAATACATCATTAATCTGAATGCCTGCCACCATTCAGATATTGACCGTTTTGCAAAAGACGCACCACGGCACGGTGGCACAGCAGTATGGAGTCTAAACCTACCGTGGCGGAAGCAATTGGCGTCTGTCGCCAAAAGAGCACTGGTCAGATGTGACGGAGGGTAAAAGGTTAACCGTAGTACCCTCCATTGGTGCTACGCTTCCGTTGGGCCAAAATCATCGCTGAAATTCATACTGGTCTTTCGGAATTGGGTCTTTTCAGACGCCCACGCCTTCCCTACAAACGTTTTCTACCGGTGCTTTCGGACATCGGTTACCAAATCACGCCCGATTTTGAAAGTTCTGTACGATATGGGACGATGGCCGATTGCAGAGTCCTAGACCAGCCCATCGATAGGCCACGGTTCAATCACGAACTTCTAATTGATTGGCACGATCATATAGTGCGGCTATGTAGTACGATTGTACTGGGTGATAGGCGGGCGATTGGTCGCTCTAGGATGCCGAAGTCTCTAGTTCAAGCGCAATTCTGACAGCTGTCGGTTCGCATCGATCATTCGATTACAGAGATCAGACGGCGGACAGGACGAATGAGAGCGTTCACCGTCAATTTTCACCCTAGGCGGCAACTGTTACGTGCCTTGCCTTGCCTACGATGCATCAATGCGATGGCCAAGTGGGACCGCCAGGACAGCGCGCCACATCAATAACAATACACTTCCCCTAACAGATCGTCCCACGTCAGCCTACTGCTCATTGATTTGCTCACCCTCAAGCAGCTCATAGGCAAGAGTAAAGCACATTATACTCAACGTTCACAACAATGTCGTCACCTTCAGACCCTCGCTATGAAGAATTATCTGCCAACGCAGTGTGCCCCCCTGTGCCAAGCCGACTGGCCTACAAGCTGAACACATCTCAGGCGCGTGCGCTAAGCATGTGCGGTGCATCAGGGGCCAGAAGCCCTGCTTTACGCCTACCCCAGAGTTGCGTACCCGAAGTATCGAACTGGCCAACTTACTCCGCGAGGGGCTCTATAGCGTCCTACGGCCCTACGGGACGAATCCTGCAGTGCGGAGTTCCAGGTGCACGCACCAGATCATATGGATCAGGATGTATCCTAGCAGAATTAAGTATTGTGGCGACTATCCGACGGATCTAACTCTCGTCCGACGAAGACCAGAACACTGCCGCCAGTCAATCTGAATCAGAGCAGACCGAGTTTTCTGGTTATTTTGGCGAAAACCCACATATTCTCGTTTACCTGGGATTCAGAGAATCCCGAGCGGTGGAGTTGGAGACATTCGCCATTTACGTCCTACAAGAGTATCCAGAAATGCACGACAGCTGGTTGAACATCGTCATGGACAATCTATTTCCATCCTGATCAGGTAGGGTCCTTTCTGCCAACCCAACCCCCGGCCCACCTTTCCCTCAACACGATTTTTTTCCAGGCCTCATCCAAACCCAAGCCTTGAGTAACTCAAAGCGTAAGACTTCCATCTGACTGTCATCAGTAAGAGCCCCATTAAGTACTCTTATTATTCCATCACCATTTATTCCACCACGCCGTTACCATGTCTTCTACCGTCGTTATGAATCACATTGGCAATGTCTCTGCCCGCGAGCTTCTAAATCGCGGTTGACCTCGACGGAGATGAAGGCCCTAATGGACCTGCTATTTGTAGAAGTGCCATCCATTGCACATGAAAGCTCGTTTGGAAGCCATCTAAGAGAGGCTTCTGGATATACCGAACGGCTATCAGAATTCATGGTCCATAACATATTCAAAGGAGCCGAATTCGCAGTCGTCGGCAACGGTATGGAACGCAGGGCTGAGCTGCCCACATTATCTAGTATGTCCTGGTGGCACATCCCTCACAGCGTCGCCGACATTGGCCCGGTGTCATATACGTGTCACGTATTTCGTACCTCCTCAGTTGACACGAATGGCCATCATCCGCCTACCAGTTGTCTTGCCTTTGACAGAGGGCATTGACACTAACAAAGGGAAAGCTGGTGCCACCTCGGCATTCTGGATTGCCAAGGAATCAGGATCTCATTGTGGAGAACTCTGATGGGGAGATGGAGGATATGATTGATGAGAATAAAGTGCCTAGGGAGTAACGTCGCCGCACATGACATGTCAGAATCGGCAGTTTCAGAAGGTCGATTTGCAATTCTCTTAATTCCCGTGTAATATAATCCTGGCATCAGTGTCTTAACGGCCCTCCCAATATCCCAGGTCCTTATTCAGGCACTGCTCACCTGTGCCAATAATCCCCACCACCGATATGCGCCAACCACATGTGCCACAGCTACGATCTCCGTCTTCTTTAGCTGACTCAAGTACTCCTCCCACGTTGAATCATCTAATGGACCGCTAAGGGCGGCCAGGGTGCGCGCCAATCGATACACTGTTTCCTCTTCCGCGCTCAATCCTCGTGGTGTTTTGCCGGCCAGCCCGTCATCGTAGTGTTCGGCCGTCAAGCCTAAGGTAGCCCCGATTTCGCGGTGATTTTGACTTATAAATGGTCTATCCGCCACAGACAATAGGCCAAGTATGGCCAGCTCCCGCTTCCGGGGGCTGATGAATGAGGGCTGGTACATAGTTTTGCCCATTTCGAAGAGCTTTGGCGTTAGACCTGGAGAGTAGCTGCGAATACCATGGATCAGCCTTGTGCCGCTACCGTGATCCATCGCCGAGACGAGTTCAAGATCTGTATATTTTTTCCGGGAGAACTAGGAACGCGGTGCAGAGGGGAAAGTTACCACGCGGGACCGAATAGTCCTGTCAGTGATTCGCCGTCGCTGGTGACGACGGGGAAGGTTGGCGGTGCCCCCAACATCGCCGTCAATGAGTCTTCCACCATCTGGCGAGCAGACGGGTCGGGTGCTTCGGAAAGTGGGAATCGGTGAGTCATGGTGTGCTGGGTAGGAATCGTTGATCGAGCGTGGACGATGTCGACTAGCAGGCAGTGTCCCTAATCTCATACTTATATCTCTCTGGGGGCAGCACTTAAAGACTATATCTGACCAAGCATGCCTCTCGGATACGAACCCGGCGGCGCAAATACACATGTGCCCGGCTGCCATAAGGTGCCCCCCCCTGGTGACATCCGGTAGTTCCTTGGCAAGATCGATGGACAATTGCCTGCCTATCCTCTATCACGGAACGGGGATTGCGGGAGGCGTAAAGAGGCTGCCTCCGGAAGTAGCAACGATCGGATGTAACCAGTTACTACGTCCGATATCCGAAACATAGGCGTATATACGAGAAAGACATACTGCATTGCAGATGTATAAGGGCACGTCTTGATTGAGGGTAGGGCCAAGCACATTGACAAGTGGTCTCTATATGCAGCTGCCATGCAGGCCGCAGTAAATCAGAGACCAACAGCACATACAACTCGCCATAACGGGACAGTAAAGCTTAACTCCGGTCTGTCTTACTCGGGGCTAACACTTATTGCCGTCTTCGAGTATTGCCGCCCTGTAGTTCAAACTTCATTCGGACCTGGCCGCCATAATCTCGAGTAAGGGCGCGAGGGACACGTGCGGCGTCTGGCAGTTATCACGCGAGGAAAGCTTCGGGAGAAACCGTGGCAATGCGGACTGTCACTAGTCCCTGCTTCCGGTGGTCCCGGGTAAACATAAGCCGGAGCTTCAGGGGTTCGGCCCCACCCGGCCCTTCTCAACTGCGTGACATAATACTTACAGTGTGAATAGCAGTTATCGATAACAGTCGGCACTGTAATACATGGTCACGATTATCTACCTACCGGTACCTAGGAGCAAGCTAAAGTGGATAACCACCTGCCTGTTTGTCCACGAAAATTCCCACTTCTGTTCCCACGTTCCAACCGTGTGTCCTGCAGACTCCAGTTGTTCTTCCAAGAAATGGTGTCTTGAATGTTTTCCGTACGGAGATCCGATTCGTGGGTTTGGGAGCAATACCTAGGGTCGTTCAGATCCACTACCTATAACGTCACTATGCGGCGCATTGCTTTGTCGCTGACTACCCGGAGCTTACATTGGCTGTCTTTCTTCGGTCACATTGCCATAACCGGATTGCGGCCGGTGCTAGCATTCCAATCACTGTCCTGTATAGCCAGC
The DNA here is from genome assembly GCA_028637635.1 of Xylariaceae sp. X802. Taxonomy (NCBI): domain Eukaryota; kingdom Fungi; phylum Ascomycota; class Sordariomycetes; order Xylariales; family Xylariaceae; species Xylariaceae sp. X802. Next base: position 2,267,808 of record JAJFDH010000001.1, on the reverse strand, counting down.
TACACGGCCCGTAACTACACGTGTAGGTATGTAGGCATGGTAAGCGAGGACTACAGGTACTCCTGGTCGATGGCCTTGGCGCAGTCACAAAGGCTTCTGCTCGGCATTGCCAGGCAATATTGCATCGGAACATGGTCGGATATCACCCGATACTCTGACCTCCGTCGGAAACGTACACGTTTGGCGTCATCTCCAACAGTCACAGTAGGTAGATGTCTGTGAAGGTAAAAATGATGGCCTTTTCAATCGACTCCTTCCAGAAACTTCTCCGTCGTGACGGCATGCAGAACTTCAGCCTTATGATCTTGAGCACAGCTCTCGTCATCTTGTATAGCATCGTCAGATACCTGAGGGATGGCGGCCGCCTTCCCCTGCCTCCAGGCCCCAAAGGTCTCCCTATCCTCGGCAACTTGAGCGACTTGCCCGCAGGAAATGAAAGGGAATGCTACCATTGGCTAAAACACAAACATCAGTATGGTTCGTTGTTCAGTCCTCAGATTTCCATTTAAACGACCACAGACCTGGCGTAGCGTGACCCTTGAGGTAGGCTACTGAGCAAACTAGATACTGACTATCGCAGGTCCTATCAGCTCGGTAACCACAATGGGTCAGCCGATAATCATTCTTAACGACGCCGATATTGCGTTTCAACTCCTTGAGAAGCGATCGATTAAATACTCTTCGAGGCCCAGACAGGTCGTAGCAGGTGAGATGTGAGTCGTGACAATGCAATCACCGGCATGAGAGGGATGTCTTGGAGCCGATGTGCGACTTTCTTGGCAAGAGACGAGCCTGACCATATATTGTCACAGAATTGGCTGGCAACGCACTGTTGGTCTTTCCCCGAATAACGCTCTGTGGCGGACTCACCGTAAGAACATGAACCGCGTCATTGGTACCAAAGCCACGGCGGCGCAGTTTCATAAGCTCCAAGAAGCAGAAGTTGGACACTTCCTTCTGCATCTCTTGGAAACGCCTGAACAGTTTCTAGGACACATTCAGAGGTCGTTCTGCCCCTTCATATTTAAGCGATGCCTTCTACTGATTTTTTAAAATTCTAGGCAGACCGGAACCTCTATATTGAAAATCGCTTACGGGTACGTCGCTGAATCACATGGAATGGACCACCTGATCAAGATCGTGAGCAACGCAATGGAGAACTTCGGTCATGCTGCCGTCCCCGGGGCGTTCATGGCCGATATATTTCCGTGGTGTATGTTCTTGCTTCGCGCCGAAGACCATGCTTGTTATAACTCGAAGTAGTGAGATTCGTACCTGACTGGGTGCCCGGCATGGGATGGAAACGTGTGGCTCGAAAATGGCAAGATGAACTTACGGAAGTGACTGAAAAGCCATACGATTTCACAAAATATCAGATGTCGCGAGGCGAGCACGAGACTTCTTTTCTGTCGCGACTATTGGAGGCTGGCGACTTGACCGAGGAAGAGAAGCACACGAACAAATGGTCAGCCATGTCTCTGTACACCGCGGGAGGGGAAACAGTGAGTCAAATCCCGCAAAGCCAAGCCATATTCCATGCAGTATGCTGATTTCATCGTCATCTAATTAGACCGCAGCGTCTCTCGCAGCCTTCTATCTAGCGATGACCTTATTCCCGGACGTGCAACGAATAGCACAGGAGGAAATCGACCGAGTCGTAGGACGTGATCGACTCCCAACCATGGCTGACCGGGATAATCTGCCATACATCGAAGCGATAGTAAAGGAAGTATACCGTTGGCACCCGGTATCGCCAATGGGGCTTCCGCATAGCACCACTGAAGATGACATCTACGAAAGCTACTTGATTCCCAGAGGATCTATCATTTTTGCCAACGTCTGGTAAGTATAGCATGTGCACTGGGGATCTGACTATAATCGAACGGAATTCTCCTTACACTTACTTGATTTAGGCATTTTACACACGACCCAGACGCACACCCGGATCCCAATGCATTCAAGCCTGAACGATTCCTCGAGACTGACGACCACAAACCGGAGAGAGATCCTCATCTATTCATATGGGGGTTCGGCCGTCGCATCTGTCCCGGCCGTATCCTGGCGGACAATAACGTATGGCTGACGGTCGCTCAGTCCCTAGCAGTGTATGATGTAAGTCGGGCCGTGGAGAACGGGCAAGAAATTACGCCCCCGATGGCTTTCCAACCGGGTGTGGTCAGTCATCCCGCGCCATTCAAGAACATCATCAAGCCGAGATCCGATCACCACGAGAGGTTGATAAAATCAATTCAAAGTACCTACCCGTGGCAGGAGAGCCACAGCAAGGTCCTTGAGAACATGGCGTAAGTAATAGGCAGGTGATCAATTGTCGTGGCATATATATAGCGTAGTACCAATGGAGGGTACTACGGTTAACCTTTTACCCTCCGTCACATCAATCGTTATGGCCCAGCTACGCCTGCCGGCCGACGGCCGAGGTCTACAGCGGGCACATTACCGGCGGACTGTCCGCCGTATCTCCTGTCCCGCAAGCTACCTACGGTAGAGGCAGATGACGAATTCGGCGCCGAAAGCCCGTCCGCTAGACTCTTTCTAGCGGACCGACGGATAGCCGTTGGGTGATATGATAGAAAGTTTTACATGTAAGGAGCTACGAAATATTTGATCCTATAACTGGCATATCCAGGTCTATATTCCAATTCGTACCCCATTCAGGACCCATTGAATGACCGGTGAACCGCTGCCTCAAAAGTCGGCAGTCAGAAATGCCGTTGAACTACACTTGCTCCCGGCGGATGCTCATCCCACAGCAGTGGCCGGATGGCCACAGTTGACCATGCGACCGTCGGGGAACATTGAGTTCATTCATTAGCAATCGGGGAATAGGCCCGCCAGCGGACGTGGAAGACCGAATTTGCAATAATTGGCTTTTTTGATATTCTGGTTTTAGGGGTGCGTTCTGTTTACTTAAGACTATCCTGCTGCTACTCAGATCGATCGCTCTTTGGGGTTGGCACCGGGAGGGTTCACCGTCCATCGGCTCTTCACCCCGTCCACTTCCGCTTCAGCTGTCTTACATTGACATTCATTTTGGTAAGTGTTATGGTGAAAATAATACCTAAACGCTCCGAGGCTCGGCATTTTGCAGATCCTACTCCCCTCACGAATTGTAGGTATCATCTTGGAATTTGGCTTTGATCGGCTGTTCTCTGATCGACGGCGGCGATGACATCCGTCTGGGTTGCCAGAATTCGCTGATCGTTGGTCAGGGTCAACTCCGCGATGCCGGCAGATGTTGATCATGATCAGCGAGCTCAAGGAAACTTCCGACGATTACCTAGCTGACTGATGTGTGGTGGGTTGAGGTTGAGGTTGGGATGATTCTCACTTACATAACCAGTATCTGCCGCAAAGACTTTCTTCTGAAACCTCAAGCCCACAACAAATACCACCCGCCCTTTCGTCCCCTGCACTGCGGGCTTTTCCTTACTTCTTGTGGAGTCGATTGATCGATTGACCGACAGCGACACTGACTGTCCCGCACTTCTCGTCGATATGGGATCAGTTCACGTCTAATGCACCGTGTTGGAGTCCCGAAGACCTCGCTTGAAGTCGACCCGGATTCCTCGATGGCTATATTGACGCCCCTTGGCCGCCTGAAACGTGCCCAGTAATCGTATCGTGTTCGAAACGAACCTTCAGCATATATTCCGCATCAAGCCGTGGTCCCGTGATGGAATCATCGATAGTGCCGAGCGAAATGACGATTATTCACTGTAACCATCCAATTCAGTAACGTACCATGCCATTGGCAGCCAGCAAGAGAGAATTTCCTTCCAGATACTACCTAGCTATGTACCCCGAAAAGGCCTGCGAAGCGATGATCTACAGACCGACTGCCGTGTTAAGCCTCGATCGTGATCAGGAAATGCATTTCCAATTGGCAGAGAAATGTCGCAAAATTGAAACGCAAAATATTCAATACATTGCTTGGATGGACCGACTTTCCGAAGATGGTCTCCCTCGGCAAGACTCACAACAACGTTACCAAAGGCGTAGCCAACGAAAGGACGAGCCCACCATATTGCCAAATAGCATCTCTCCCTCGAAGAAACTCAGCCCAGAACTAAAAAAAAGCCGCGATTGGGAGGGGATGGGAGGTCGGGGTTTTATTCATTGGACATGTTGCTTCTTCCGCATTTATCCAGAGCACATCGTTGGACCGGCGCAATCCGAGTCCCCCATCTCTTGGCGCGCCATCGCCTCTTCGGTTTAGCCCCGATGCAATTCTGGAGGAGGTCGTCCCGAAGTTCGAGAAAGAGGATGGTTTCCGACAGCTCATTACGTAGGTAGTATGGGCGACGGATCTCGCAGAACCACGCAAAGCAGGTTTCGAGTTATGTTCGTTCACATATGCATCTTTGTTGCCATTGCGGTCGTTTCGCTGTGGTGCAGGGGGGTATTTTCCAGGACCTGGTGGCTGGGCTTATGCTCATCCATGCGAAATCTGGGGAACCCGGGTTCGTCTTTTTATCTCTTACATTACGGGCTACACTTCCTACGCACTAGCAAGAGGATGAAGTTACAGTTCATCGTATAGGTAGTCAGACGGTTGGACTTTTGAACAGTCAAACAACCAGACGGCCAGACAGTCGGTCAACTCGTGAACCCTGTCTGGAACACTACTATTAACGTGTCGCTTCCCTCGGGGAAGGAAAGAAAAGCAAAGAGATGAAATGGAAGGAAAACAGAAAAAGAGACTATGTAGCTCGTCTACAACCCTCCACAAGGGTAAATCGGTCAAAAAGCAAAGTCCATCAACGAAACTATGAATATACGTAGCTACAGTAAACCCGCCCACAGCAACCTCACATCTCCATCGTCCCGCTTGCAACGGGAACGGGCTCCGCTAGTGTGCGTGCGACCGCGACGGCAGTTGCATGAGGAGCAGCAAAACATCCCACGGCACCGAGGCCTTCTCCTTCCGAGCCCCCTGAACCGGATTCGGCCCTGATTGGCCGTCGATCTCAGATCGCATTCATGATTCCACCACGGCTGAATATATGAACACGATATCTCTCCCCCGTACGTCAAGGCGTCCCGGTGTCAGTTTTATCTGCAACAACAATGCTTCCCACATCTCCGTTATAGAAGCGCAGGCGCTCACCAAGAAACCCCGTAATACAAACCAAGACCACACACCATGCGAGATCAAGCAATCCGGTCGAGGGCGAGGGGAGCCGAGGACATCAACGTGACCCTGGTGGAAGGCCCGCAGTTCGAGAAGGTCTCATGGATGAGGGAGCCGCATCTACGGCGGCTGTACGCGTGGGCCGTGATCTTGATCCTGGGCAGCGTGACGACGGGGTACGACGGCATGCTGGTCAACACGTCGCAGCAGATCGACCGCTGGAAGCAGTACTTCCCGAGGACCCAGGTCGGGCCGGACAACCCGCAGGCCGTCGCGGACAGCTGGCTCGGGCTCTTGGTGAATATCTTCAATATCGGGAGTGTTGCCAGCTTCTTCCTCACGTGAGTTTGCGCCCTCTGCTTGGTCTTTGGTTTGTTTCTTAACTCGTTTTATAGTCCTTATGTTGCTGATAATTGGGGCCGGAAGGCGTCTATTGCTATCGGGTGTGGCTTTATGATTGCCGGCGGCGTTGTGTCTGCCTTTAGTACCCAATATGAACGTAGGCTTGCTCCCTACACACACCCGTCTGGGTGATAGTTTCCTGTGCTCACTGTACTCAGTGTACGTCGCCGGGAGATTCCTGCTCGGGTTCGGGAACAGGTAAGATTTGATTATCGGCCTTCAGTATCAACCGTGAATGAATATGCGCTGATCACCGCAACTTGGAAATAGTCTCACGCAAATGGCCTCTCCGCTGCTTCTCACCGAGATATGCCACCCCCAACACCGCGGTCCCGTCACAGCCGTGTACAATTGCCTAGTAAGACATCACGATCCCCAAAACTATCTGATACAATATACTAACTCTAGAAATAGTGGAATCTAGGAGCCCTAGCAGTGAGATGGGAAGTTCCCACTCAACCCCTGGCATAACACTGACCAAGTCACAGGTAGCCTGGATAGGCTGGGGCACAGCCCAGATCCAAAACAACTGGTCCTGGCGCTCAATAACCCTCCTACAAATCCTGCCCTCCCTAGTCCAGCTCCTATTCATCTACTGGATCCCCGAAAGCCCAAGATACCTGATGTCCAAAGACAGACACCACGAGGCCCTAGAGATCCTAGCAAAGTACCACGCCGGCGGGCGGCGGAACGACATCCTCGTGCAGTTCGAGTACCGCGAGATAAGAGAGACGCTGAAGATCGAGCAGCAGGTCGCCCGCTCCGCCGGCTACCTCGACTTCGTGCGCACAAAGGGCAACCGCTGGCGCCTCGCCATCCTCGTCTCGCTGGGCGTCATCTCGCAGTACAGCGGCAACGCGTTGTTCTCGAATTACATTGACACGGTCTACGAAGGCGCGGGGATCACCGACCAGAACAAGAAGCTGGCAGTACGTGAGCCCATCCCCATCAACCAGAAAACAAAAAACAAAAACAAAAAGAATAACTAACTAAACCCCAACAGATAAGCGGCGGCAAAACAATCCTAGACCTCCTAGTAACAGTCCTATCCGCCCTAAACGTAGACCGCTACGGCCGCCGCCCCCTATTCCTAGTATCAATATCCGGAATGGTGATCTCCTTCGCCAGCTGGACCGTAGTCGGCGCCTTCTACGAGAAGTCCGGCATGCGCGACACAACGCTAGGCTGGGTGCAACTAGTCTTCATCTGGCTGTTCGGCATCTCCTACGACATCGGCTTCTCCGGCATGCTAATAGCCTACGCCCTCGAGGTCCTGCCCTTCAAGCTGCGCGCCAAGGGCATGATGCTCATGAACATCGCCGTGCAGGCCGTGCTGGCCCTCAGCAACCAGACGAACAAGATCGCCTGGAACCGGCTGCCTAAACACTGGTATTTCATGCTGTTTTACACCGTACGTATCACGGCTCTTTTCTTCACTTTTTTTGGTATGTGCGTGGTCATACTGGTTCTGGTACTGACTCACATGCACAGGCGTGGGATTTCCTCGAGCTATGCTTCGTGTACTTCTTCTACGTAGAAACGAAGGGCCCGACGCTCGAAGAAGTCGCCCGGATATTCGACGGCATGGACGCCGTCGCCAACATCAGCATCCACCAGGTAGAAAAGGAGATCTACGTCGACGGACACGATGACGACGACCCGCCCTACCCGGGGGCAATTTAAGAAAAAATGAAATAAAATAGGGGGCGGAATTCACGCTCACGGGGCGGCCGTTGGATGGCGTTACGATGCAATTAGTTTTGATACCCACACTCTCTCTCGATTCACAATTTTTGTTTATTAAATTTAGCGAGGCGAAGCGACGAGCTTGACAAGACGCATACAATGGAGTTGGGGATTGCAAGAGCATACTTCTCAAAATACCCTCATTTTGCCCTCGGTATGATAATAAAAACAGGAGCCAACCCTCTTTTGGTCAAACTGCTTTCTCTTTTCCTTTTCGCAAACGCTCCAATTTTTGTTCGTAACCTGTGCCAAGTGTATTGTGACATGATTCAAAGCAGTGACCAAGCAAAATTCGTCAGTGGGATTACTCAAACATAGCATCTGTTAGCATGTCTTCCATTAAACAAGACGAACATTCGTCGATCAGAATAGTATGCCGTCGTCCATAGCATCGTCAAGATCGATGGCTCCGTTGGGCGATGCCCCCGAGCCGTTTCCGCTGCCTGAAGAAGTCTCCAGGCCATTAATGCTGGACATGGCTTCCGACAGCATATCCATTTCTCCTCGTAGCTGCTCGCGCAGTCGAGCGGTATTGAGATCCTCCTCCATTAAGTTCTCATATCTATGAGAATCTGTAAAAGCGTAACCGTTAGACAATTCCACAAGGGCCACAACTTCCAAAGGCGAAAGACTTACCAGTTTTACCATATAAACCAAGTTTCTGGTCTATAAACATGTCGAGATCCGAACCTCCCATAATTCGGAACAGGTTTGAATTGACATTCATTGTCACGGCCTCGACGAAACGGGTAGCGGCTGTTATGTAATACCCCCTGACGAAGGCGGCAACTTCGATTTCGGTCTCATAGGGATCCGGCCCAATCTTGGGCAACTGCGTAGTTAGAATCTTGTTCTCTCTCACTCGCTCATCATCGGACATCTCGCTCGGCTGTTTTATTTCATAGCTCCACTCGATAAGCGCGACCGCTTTCAGGCGATATATAGCGCGTGCCCGACGTAGCTGTTCTAGTTCTTGTGCCTTGTAGCGAGTAAAGGCATCCTCGTTCATCATGTACATCTGGTAAGTTTCGGAGTTGTACATTTCGGCTAGCCTGCCTCGTTGGTCACCGACGATTCTATCAATGAACTCCTTTAGATAAGCTTGGCATTCCTTGAAAATAAGTCGACGTCGTAGATTGCCGAGAGATTCCTCGAGGGCTTGGTTGGTAACTCTCTCGAGGAGCTCAGCCGTCTTATCGATGTACGTCTCTAACGGACCCTGCCATCTTTTTACTGCGTCGAGGCACATAGTCTCTCGTACTTCATCTGGGACGAGATCGAGAGGCATTCCAGGCCGTTCTGTATTAGTTGTAGTTAGTTACTGCCATTTCTCACAAGATGTCCAGGCTCCAGGGTACATGCATAAATCATCAGATTTCAAACGAGAGTACAAGGTAAGACTTACGCTTCTTTCTGACCTGAGAGCGGATTTCTCGAATATCCATGGTTAAGCGGCCTAGATTGCGGAAACGAACAAAAGGGCTTTGAGGTTCGATGGCACTGCTACTGACGACAGAAGATGCTCGAAATGAGCCATTTCCTGTGAAGCTCTCTTGCTTGACAGGGGTCACCATGGGTCCATTGTTCGGCCGCTGGCGTTTCGATGGCGTTTGCTGTACCATCGAGTCACTTGGACGTGGTCTTCTGGAGGGCGTAATTGCCGAGGCCTCCGTGTCGGCATCAGACAGATCAATAGTCTGTGCGGAGGGTTCCTTTACGCTACACGTGGGCTTGATTTTGAACACAATATCTCTAAATTGATAATTCAATGAGCTCCACTCAGAAGAAAACTCAGAGTCTTTGACGACGGTTTTCGTCCGCATTAAGAACTGGTATAGACTCTTCTTGACCTCGTCTGGATGAAGAATTAGTAAAATTTTCAACTGGACGACCAAAAGTACAAGGGCATGGAGAACGTGGGAACGCACACCCAAGTAGAACTAAGTAGACAAAGCGAAAGACAAGAAATACTTACGTTCAACATTGGAAGGAAGCTCAGGTAGGCCGGCGAGTTGATATTGGATCTCCTTCAAGCGATGGTAAACCTTTGTCTTGATGGAGGGTAACTCTCGGGCGAATGCATCTCCAAGTTGAGCCGAGATATATTCACCGAGCAAGTCCACTCCGCAGCGCTTCTTGTAGTTGTCAAAATCGGCCGGCCAGCTGCCTACTTCGTGACTGAAAAACAATTCTTCCCATTTACCAGCACTCTCAAGTGGTTCATGGGGCGGGCGAGACGTCGCAAAGAACCCGTGGCCGACAGATTGCTTCTCACCGCGAAACATGGCAAGCCATTGCGATTCATTCTCTGGCGCCAATTTATCCGCCTTGGTCATGATACCGATAGTGCGATTCGCCGCTTTGGCTTCACGAATTATACCGAGAGAGATAGAGTTTTCAGGGTCGGCGTTCATGGGAAGTGCCCACATGATAATTGCTCTCTCTCTTTTAATATAATGCCGGGTGAGATTGTGGACCACTTTGACGATGTACTCGTCTTCTTCCTGATCGGGAGAGAGAAATACACCCGGTAGATCGTAGAAGCTCAGACCCGGTAGTTCTGGTCCTTTGATCTCCAGTGAAATGATGTTCGGCGAAAATTGCGCCGCGGCCGTAGCTTCTGTAAAAGTTCGGGTTAGACACCAACATCAGCTCAAGTTGTGAGATAAACCACGGATTGACAATGAAGTGTTGGGCGGCTCGTGAGACAGGATGACTAGTTTCAAGGGATTTGACATGAATCCTATCTTTGCTTCAAATTCATGCAAAGGTGGCCATCCCGTCGATGCAGGTAAAATCTCATAAGAATGATAGGAAATTTCATAGCAGCCGATGCCTCTGCCTCAGGCTCAGGAAGTGGAGAGTAAAGAAATGTTCAAACTCACCGGAAAGATCTGTGCCCTTGGCAATTGCGCCCTCGCCAGGTATGTAAAGCTCGTGGTCATTACCAGGATTCAATATGGCGATTTGCGCCCATCGTAGGACCTCTTCAATATCACCCGGATCGAAGATGGTCTTGAATATCTTAATCTCGCGGTGAGATTTCCTAACCCATGGCGGGAACGGGTTAGACGCCGTGACATCTGACTTTCTAATCCGGCCCTTGGGCTGGAAGTCATAGTCTACTTGTAAGGCGACGGTACAACTCCAATGCGCGTTGCTACTGTCGATAAGTCGGATGTGTAGTGGACATCGGGTCCCCACGCCAGCACTGCGCGGCACATTAACACGCGCCAGTCCAGACATAAGGCTGGATTTTCCAGCCGATTGATCTCCGACAAGAACAAGCTCGGGGAGTTCTGCGACATGCGATACGCCGAGACGTTGGAGGTTTCCTAGTGTATAGTTAAAGGCTCGGAGTTTGATACCGATACCACTGAAGGTCGGATGCGCAAAACTTTGATGAGAGAAGCTCGCGTCTGCATTTTGAGGTGATTGCGAGCCCGCATTCAGGCTCGCGGAAGGTCTGGCTCTCATCTCTAAAAATATGGGCTCTGGCTCGTCGTCTCCGACGCGACGGCGTGTTTCGGCGCTCGCTAGGAGGTGTCAACAAGTGTAGTCCGGGGAAGTAAAGTAAGGTAGACTGAGAAGGCACGGGGTTACTTACGAGCGTGGCTTCTAATGAAGGAGGGGGCAGTGGACTGAGTATCGTGATCGGCAAGAGGGCGGCTGATAGACGGCGGGGCCATACTCCTCGCGGTAGCAGGTTGCGTCGACGGGGTCGGGGACGGGTCGCGAGGTTCGCGCTTGACGAAACCTCGAGGCATCTTCCTTTGCCGTCTGGACTTACAGTTACACTATAGGTATTGCAAAGGAGGGAGGCGGCCCTAGTTAAGCCGGTTCGGTCTGACTCGGGAAGCCAAGATGCACGGCAACTCGGGCGGTGCTCGGTCAAGTGTTAGGCAGGCCTACGGTCAGCCACGCAATCGCTATCAATCGCCTGTGGTTTTTCGGGAGGAAGGGGAGAGAGCGCGCAACTTCCGTCTTGGAGAGAACCGGTACCCTATCAGGAGGCTGGCGCGGTTTCCGAAGTGGGGCGTCGACCAGGTGGACGATTGGTTGCCGCTTCCTGAACGGGCATTCACGACTTCCCATATAATTTGTATGTGCCGTCGTGACTTCCTCGTGAACTGGCCCCAAGGCCTCTCTTTCCTTTTCTTTTCTTTTTTCAAAAAAAGAAGGCAACCACGCCGTAGGATCTCCGTGATATACCGATGCTAATGACATCAATTGGCGTACGGTACGAAGTAGTAGATGTTCGCTCACTTCTACTTTGTACAGTCTGTATACTGGTAGGGAATGTAATTGTGCCCGCCTGCCTCATAGGTATTGTTATAGGTATCCACCACGTCATTTCCTTCGTAAATACGTCCGTACGCACCTGCCTCACTATTTACTTCATGTGAACCTGCCTCATATTCTCTATACAACTACCTAGCCTACTATTACGTACTTCATAATGTAGAGCGAACAGTCGTAGTCGACCTATCAAACAAAAAGATGCATAAGTGTCGTGCACCCACTCCCTCACTCACTCAAGTCACTCACTCACGAGTCACTCACTCACGAGTCACTCACTCACGAGTCACTCACTCACAGTCAGCTAGTCAATCTCAAGCAACTCAACCATCCCTAGAGAGTGAACATCGAAACTGAGACGGATTTCATTCATGATGTCAGTAATGCTATAACTGAGATGCAAGCCCTCATGTCCAAGTACGCCTCGCACCGAAACAATGTAGTAATGTAACGTAGAAGCTCTAAGTAGGTCCGCAAGCGTTCTAGCTCAACCGAGGAGCAAAGATTTTCATGCAGTCGCTATCTTAACTTACATGGCCAAATAACATGGGGAGAAAGCACCATGTAATTGGTATTGAGGCAACGAAAGGAGCGGCGGAGATTACGGTCGCGGCGCAATGAATACCTAGTGATGGCTGTGAGTAACTCGATATTGCTTCTAGCATCTAGGGGACACGTCAGCTTTGGCCTATCCCCAGCTAGGCCATTTCATACCAAAAATTGCGACTCGAGATTGAACCGCTTTCTTCTTCATCTCGCACCCGGCCCCAGCCTTCATCTTCCCGCTCCATTCCGGGTGGCGGATACGGCTCATGGCAGTCGTGGCTACTTAGCCGAGGCCAGTAGTGGCGATAGCTCCAAAACGCGACGAGAAATCCCAACAAAGATCCCACGCAGACATCGTAAACGTCGTGCCGATAGTCCTCACACCGACTTATCCCGATCATGGCTGCTCCCACTAGAGGTACTAGGCATACCAGTGCTCGGCTAAGGCCATTCTGGCCGCGGAATATTCTCAGCTGGCCGGCAAGGAAAATGGCGACATATCCCAGCCCGCTAAAGGCAAGGCTAGAGTGGCCGGAAGGAAATGATCGCCATCCATCGTGGAGAGCGTGGTGATTGGTCTCGGTGCACACGGCAAGAGTGACGAGGGTATCTGGCTGCGTGCCTGGCGCAGGCTTGCAACGGGCGATGAGGTCGGGACGCGGCCGGCCAACGCCGTCCTTGATAATTTCAGTGAGGAGCGAACTCAGGGCGATCGCGACGGCAAGGCCAAGGACCGTGTTGTGATGTTTATGGAATGACGCGCGGCAAAGGGTATTGTATATAACAACAAACATCAAGGGGCCAACGGCGGAATAGGCGATGTTTAGCAATACAGGGACTCGCTCGACTTCGGCGTGGGGAAAGGCAAGGTCTAGATTGTTGATGTAGAACATGCGATGGAAGGGCTCGACGAAGAGGACGATGAGTAGATAGGTGGTAGAGATGACAACAAAGGCCAAGTAGTCTGGCGCATACGGAAACTGACGCAGACGAGCATCGCGATTAGCCAGGGACTTGCGCTGAAGTGAACCCGCGAAGGTGACCAGTCAAATAATGCTTACAGTCTGAAGCCCACCAAGGGTTGTCCGGGTGCCTCCAGCATTGGTGGAATCAAGATTGGACGGAGGCATCATGGATAGGAGTCACCGTCTACGAATGGCCTTGAAGACACTCCGCAGCATGGCTGCGCGCGAGACAGACAGAACGGGCGGACTCGGAAAGCACGTCAAGTTAGTTGTCGTGCGCACTCGAGGAATGACGATACATCACGGACTAAGGTTCGAGTCGAGAAGCATACGGTAGAGGCATGTTATCAGGAATACCGGACGTAGTCATCAGAAATACTATGTAGTGGTCATCAGGAATGGGCACGCGGCACGAAGAAACGAAGCGGTAATTTCAGGTGGGTCGCAGGCTGCCAGCTGTCACGGCCCGCCAAATTCAACTATCCCCTTGGCTGCGTAAGCCCAAAGATTAGGTAATAGTTAGTGCACTTACGTAATGCGCCAATCCACCTGCAGCTTTCGAAGCAGTGCCGGGCCGTCACCTAGGTACATTTTCATGCTCCCACCAAATGACAAAAGCATTTGGGGACCAAGTTTTGTCAACGAATGCGTCCGGGTCACGGTATATGGGGCTAATGTGCAGTCACTGTACGTACCGGTATCATTCAAACTGTTTTCGCAGGCTCCTGCTAGCAACTCAGATCTAAAGCGGCGGATATATTGCCGATGGCGCCAACTTTCCGCCTTCGATTTTCATATCCTCCCTTAGCATGTCGGCAAAAGCGCTGAGTTTCCCGTGCGAAACACCGCCTTCCATGACGAGATCTTTGATCTCCTGTGCAAATTGAGACCTGTCCGTGGGATCGGATTCGAACCACTTTCTGCACCAAGCCTGAATCCACCCATACTCGTCTAATTCCTCATTCATGCTGTATGTGCCAGCCTTCATACTCAGTTCACATTCGGGAACTGTTGTTGCTCCTAATTTCCACTCTGCTCGATTGCCCCGAAACTCTGTTTTCCACTTCTCGAGGACGGTACACTTCGCACCACGGGCTAGGGCGAGGCGCACGCTGAAATGAATCTCCATTGGCACTAAATCTCCGTCTCCGAGTCTTGAGCGCAGATATTTGCCTCGGTCCGCCATGCCCAATACCCACCAGTATAAGGCTGGCTCCGTCGGTTTTCCTACACATTCTTAGTAACCTGTCAATCAAGTCGTAACTCTCATTCCTTACCCGGCCCCGCAGTGGAAGACAGCACTGATGTCTCTTTCAGTTGCCCAAAGGCTCTGTTAACGTCAAAATTCCATTCTAGGAACTTGTGGTTCAGATGTTTCGCAACCTCGGTACTGTCGACGGCAATTCCGATCTGGGCATTTTTCAATTGGCCCAGCATCCATAACAACGTCACAGCCCCCAGCGCCGCGTCCCCGTTCCCACCTACGTCGGCGTGAGTGCCCATGAACCAACACTGCTTTACGCGGTCAACCCCCTCTTCCTTTGAGTTCCATACTCGCGGCTTGAATTTTCTTCTACGCTCATCGAGAGCCAGCGCTTGGAAAGCGTTCTCTACGATGCCCGGTACCCGCTTTCCCACGAACGCAAGAGGCCTGGGTGGTAGAGGAATTGGTAATCCGAGGGCGCTAACCGTATCCCAGACGGCAAGAGCTTTGATCTTGACTTCGCGTAATAGGCCCTCTTCCTTTAGCTTTGGGACATAATGGTCCAGTTTGGTTTCAACTGGATTCGGATCACCTGGCCCCCACCTTTTGAAGTCCTGGTGACTCCAGAGTGTGAACAAGCCTCGCAGGTAATAAAGATGCCGGCAATGCAACAAGCCAATCTGGCTGATAAAAGACGCAAGGCATTGAACTGCGAAGGCTCCTCGTGAGAATCCTACGAGCACAATCTCGTCCTCATCGCCGGTTTCAAGGCGATCAAAGTTGTAGTTGTGCGAGATGAAACTATATGCGTTCCTAATTTTGGTCGATATCCCTGCCGAAGCGTCAGCGACGATTTAAACGCCGGTAATTGCTTACCTCTTCCAGTTGCGCCATCGATGCCAACACTGATCTTGCTAGTTACGTTGCCAATGCCGTTATCGTAGTACACTAATTGAAGACAGTTGTTCTCGTCGACAGGACACAGGCATCTTGCGAGCGTCGCAACGTTAGTCAGAGGACACCTGCTGTTAACACCATCCTGCCAGGTACCGTCGCAGAGAATAAACAGCCTCTTTTTCTGAGCCTCCATGTCAAAGTAAGGTTGTGGGCATACACGCTATGATCCTTTCTTCTCAATGGGGGTAGACGAGTGCTAAGCGGACAGGATACAAAGTGTGAGATCGGTATTTATCCAAAGACTTGAGTCAAGCATTGGACAATCGACCCTCCTCCGATAACAAACCCCTCACTGGCGATCACGACTCATTGTTATTATCATCTGCAGTGTGACAAATTGTATCGTGGGGTTGCCCTATTCGTCGGCATATTGTATTGCTCGACCATCCGAGGGCGTCACTATGTATGAGCAAGCCGAGTGGTCGAGCAATGCGATTGGCCGAATAACAGGGTAGAGTTAATACAAACCCCTGTGTTGTCAATATAAGTCCTCCAGGATCAGAAACCTATGTCAACTTGAGACTGGGCCTCAGTTCCCCCGACTCACTTTGAGCCTCATGAAGAAGCCTTGGCAGACTCGTGCGGGCCCCTTGGTTGTGTAGCAGATCATCCGATGAGTGAGTCCAAAGTTGAGTTCAGCTCCTGATTCTTGCAGAAAGCTGAAATTGAAGACAATATAGCCCGACTGCTGCATGCTCATATGGACGCAGTGCCCGATAATATACGAGAGTTACCACCTAGTACTGCCGAAGCTACGTCGTACGGTAGAGTCCAAGAATCTAGATCAATCAAACCCCGGCAGCCTGCCGGCAACCTGCCTACAGCCAGCGGCAAGTCCACCAATTTTCCTCCAATTATTATTTATATATTCCGAATAGGACCTAACCAGCCGCACACCTCCATCATGGCGCGTTAGGGGCCCCTCGTGATAAACTGATGCCAGGTTCGAGGCGTCTCGGTGCACTGGGGGAGTATCCTGTGATTAGATCCTAAAGGTGATTTCAAGAAAGTGCGTGCCAGCATAGAAGACTTAACAAAAAGGACCGGTGCAACAAAGGCATTTTAGAACCTACCTGCTAGTCTCAACTCGGCTTCCCAGGACCCAGCAACGTCAACCCACAGATTCTAAACTCAGGCTTAATTTCCAATACGAGCATGGCGGACCACCCACCCTGGGATGAGATCAAGCCCAAGGATTCATCTCGAATCACTCGCAATGACGTCAAAACTGGACGCAAGGCATTGGAAACTTACCAAAAAAATTGGAACAAGTCCAAGACGAGGAAAGGGCAGTTCCCATGGAGTTACCTTTTTACTCGTGTTCGAATCTGCCAGATTCTTCTCCGATCTGGGATAGACCCATCAGTCCTTCGCGAGGCTGGTGGCACCGTCACGGACGACCATCTGCCTCTTCCAGACGATGTAGTATCGAGTCTAGTACAGGATAATCCGGAGGCCCAAGAGATTTTCATGAAAGAACAGGCACGCAGCTTCGGGATATTCCCATTCGACAGGACAGAGACCACGTTTGAAAACGACATATTTCTACCATTTCTGAAAGAAAAAGCTGGCCAGCTCGGTGAGGGATCCTTTTCAACCGTTGATAAAGTCAAATATGTCCATGCACGCGCTTCAGGGGAACCAGTTATCTTTGCCCGAAAGTGTCCCAAGGAAAATAAACCAGAGATGGAGAATCTCTTCATCAATGAGGCGGAGATCTTGCGAAATTTAGGTAAACACCACCACATCGTCGAGTTTGTGGGCTCATATAGGCACGAACATCATATGGGTATCATACTCTACCCAGCTGCCGATGGAGGAAATCTGGAACAGTACCTACGCAATGGCAACAGTCCCAATCACGTGTTACTGAAGCGGCTCTTCGGCTGTCTCAGTATCGGACTGAGTTTCCTGAACAACGCATGTAGTCTGCGACTCAAGGACATCAAGCCCAGCAATATCCTTATCCACGGCTCAGACATCCTCTTCACCGACTTTGGTAGCGCCCACCGTTTCACCGACAGCAACGGCAGAACGGAGAACGCATGGGCAGGGCGGATTACCCAGCGTTATGCAGCACCCGAAATTCTCCTCGGTAGCGAGAGGAACGTCAAGACAGACCTTTTCGCGCTTGGGTGTATTTATGCCGAAGTACTAACCCAACTTGCCGATCGCACCGTACAGGAGCTCCGTATCCACATGCGCGCTGGCCAAAAAGACACATCTAGCGATTTGTACGGCGAGAACACTCCTAGGCTGCGAAAATGGCTACGGAATTGCTGTGAGGGTTACGATGGTCTCAAAATGCCCCTAGATTGGTGTCTTCAAATGATCGAAGATATGGAAAAGCGACCACACATTGTCGATCTAGTCGAAAACATGAAAGAGACGTGTAAAGTTAACGAAGAGCTCGACACCTTTTTCTGCAGCAAGTGTTTGGAAGAGTTCGTGGATCATGAAAGCAAATCGGTCCAGTTTGAGAAGGCGGTTCAACAGGAGCCTCCAACTGAAGCTAAACAACTCGCGGGCAAAGGGGTCGACATCGACGTCAGGGACAGATTCGGGTTGACTCCGCTCTCTCATGCGGCACGTCGAGGCAATATGGCTTTTGTTGAGTTGCTTCTTGATCGCCAAGCTGATGTTGCAGCCGAGGAGCCCACGGAGCATTTTACCCCTTTGCATTGGGCGGCCAAGTCGCGCCGCACTAACATAGTGAGGCGACTACTCGGTCGGAGTATTGATGCTAAAGTGAAGAATGAGGCCCTGAGACTTGCAGCTCTGAATGGGGACCTAGATACGGTCAATTGCTTGCTCAGAAGCGGTGCTACTATTTCAGATGAAAGCACATTCGGGAGAGGTGTACTACACCAGGCCGCGCAAAGCAAGAACGCAGAATTGGTAAGGCTCTTGATCCAAAACGGAGCCGATGTGTCAGCAACAGATATGCAAGGCTGTACTCCATTACATCTAGCCGCAGCAAACGGCGACACAGATGTTGCGAAGCTCCTGCTCAACGAAATGACTGCCGATTCCTCCAGCGTGGATGTAACCGACCGTATGGGACGAACGCCGCTTCATATGGCAGCCTTTAATGGATACATTGAAGTCGTCGAGCTACTTGTGGAACGAGGTGCCGCGATCGAACGCAAGGACTGCAGGGGTCGAACGTCAAGAGCCCTGGCAAACTTCAGCCAAAATGACTTCATTGAGCACTATCTTTATACGCGAGGGCAAACGCAGAGCGAAGAGAAGAAAGAACAAGCATGTCGAAAATGGATCGTGGGAGAAGACGGGTCGATGCGACGGAAAGGGTCGATTAGTTTTGCCCTTCGACTTGACCCGCCCCAGGAATGATGAATCCCTTGACGAATAGTGTTGATCACCGAGTTGATTACAAATGAGTTGTGCGAAGCAAACGATTGGCATTACGCTGGAGACGCCAGATATCCGGTGAGGTTGAGGACTGATATGGTGAGATAGCGCCTGAGCTGTTGAAATATAAAAACGTGCCTACTGGAGCAGTGCGCGTGACACTCGATGAGGTATGCTGCTATTAGCTAGTGGAGGGTTTTGAGTAGAGACACGAAAAGAGCCGTCCCGCCAGTGTGATCAAAGCAATTACTCGCAAGCTCTCTATGCCGAGGGGGGTTCATTGTTAAGCTACGTAGGTAGCTAGTCAGCCGCCGCCTGACGACGGAATGGTGGAAGCAAGTTCAGCTGGCGAACAAATTGGGAATTGAGAAGATCCCCGCGCAGAACCCGCGGACTTACATTTGCAGCAGAGACTCATGGGGCTGTCGATGTCAAGCCTATCTGGAGACAGTACCGTTCCAGATGTTCAGCAGAACCCTGCCCCCAGCTCCTGCACCGACATCCTTGTCGGAACCTGAACATGATAGGCCAAGGGCTCATCACACATGGCAGAAGGCATCATTGTCATGTATATAGGTAGGTCCCACCGCAACTCACAGACGCTCGAGCAATTGTGTATATTATACGGATTTGTGCTTGTATACTTTCCAAATTCCATTTCACGATTCACCAGAGCTCAAGGCAGTGACCTAGCGACTATACTGAACATCTCACTATGTACTGCGACGACGAGGAGTACGATGGCTTGAACTATGGCAACGAAGAGGACGACTACCCAGAAATAGGCAAAGATGCCACCTTCGAACTCTTCGAGATGGTAGGAGGTGACGCCCAGTCCCACGGCGCCCTAAAGTCCTACGAGACCAAAGACGGAAGCCTAATCTACTGGAGAGACGACAAGACAAGCTTCACCATAAGCGTAGAGCGTCTCCTACAAGCAGACGGGTACGCCGACAGCACCCAGAAGCAACGGATGACACTCTTCGTGCTCAAGATCGTTCTAGCCTGCAACGCGGACTCACGGATAAAGCGGGCCGTCTTCAACATGAGCTTCGACGACATGCCGGCGAAGGCGAAACCCAGCGGCGCGAAAGTGAAGCCGGAGATTGTGGCGTGGGCACCATTCGACGAGATGGACAAGAACAACCAGATCGACGCCAAGAAAATGCGGAGAAGGAGAGGCGCATTGGAGATTGGGGGCGGGGGCGCCGGTGTGGATGGCAAGGGGGTGCTGGAGTTGGAGAACACGATCGAGTGGACAGCGACTTACTGGGAGACCGGACACTCGTTCCCTACCTTTGGTCGCGACCAGACGCGCACCGGTGTTCGCTGGGTGCTTAATGCGAATCCGAAAGACAAGCAAGGCTTGCCGCCGAAATTGATCGTGGGAATGCTGTTGTCGCGCCAGTCAGACGAGCCGTACCTCGCTAATTTCGACATCAATATCACGGGCGGGTTCCTGCACGACCTTCGGAAGGGAATAGAGAAGATGTTCGGCAGAAAGCCGGATGTCACGAAGCCGTATAAGGTCAAGCCGTCCAAGGAACCGATATGGCTCTCTACTGGTCTCAAGATGATGAACCGCGTTAAGCTACAGAGCATGATGGAGTTGCAAGGTGAAGGGGAGGACTTAGTTCTGATTTGGGATGATGCCGAGAAGAGAAAGAAGGTCGAGGCTGTCACCAAGAACGAGGATGCAGTGGAAGTGGTACAATCGGAACCTGTAACCTCTACGGATGAGTCCCCGGATTTGCCAATTACATTCGACATCGGCGCATAGTAGATAGACTTCAGACGGATGATGGAGGTTGGAAGAACATAACACTGGTGCAACGGAACGAAAAAGAGACTTACCCGGTGACCTACACACCTATGTATGTGGAATCCCCAAGGTGAGAGTCTTTTCCATGGAAGGGGAATCACGCGCATATCCGATGCAAGCCACCAATAGTGTGTACCTATAAGACAACGGGCTACAGCCCGGGGTTCTCATCCCACGACGAATAGAATGCCCTTGTGAACCCCGCGTGTCTCCTCAGCTCCGTCAAAGGTGCATATCGCCCCCAAGTTGCACCCCGTGCCGGTTCGGGATAGTCAATACGAAGTACCGTAGCTTCGTGGCAGATGAGGCTCTTCGAACGGAGGTGTGGAAGAGCGGTGACCGAAGCTATGCCACCCAGTGCTCACAGCGTCCATAAGCCAGATCCCAAAATGAATGACTAAATTTCCTTGATGGCCTTTTTCTATAATGCCATCCCAAACTACCTATCTAGATTATTGGTCGAAAATCGCCAATTTTAGGACTCCGTTGCCCCTATGAGCAAAACGATTACCACGCCGGCGCAGTCAGCGCTATCCCTGGTCCAGGGCGCGAGAACAATGAATGGCCACGGATCCAGAACTGCAAAGCAAGACCAGGAGAGTCTGCAGACTGCGATGAGTCTCTGGTTAAAAGATTTGGAAGACACGGGTGGCGGCAGTCGTACAGATGCCACTTATTTCAGACTCAATGTCGTCGGCCTTCTGCAGAAGCGGATGAACGCCAACGCGGCCACGAGGGAGAACGGACCTCGTACACTTAATGTGCAAGACCGACTGCAACGAAACTTCTGGCTTGACGAGACCGTCGCACATGAGCTGGATATCTCCATTGATTCGTTCCTCGGGAAACCCGATTCGAGTATGGATAAGTGTACTTTCTGGTGTATCATGCACCGGGCGATAGAAGAACTGAAGACTCAACACCAAGCCTCAATGCAACGGACGAGGGAAAATCATTTGATGGCCAATCTGGTCAACGGAGGGGGGGATCATTCATCTTCCAGCACGACAGACAGCACCGAGAACGATGCGTGCAACGAGCTGTTTATGGCGTTAGTCAGGGCATTCCCGCAATATGTTTTCCAACTGAACTGCCCTGGTTCAGAAAGGGGATGCAAGCATGCAGACAGACGGACATCCGTGTTCAACAAAGCAATTGAGAAGGGGTTACCACGACTCGTTAAATATATGATCGACCAGTGTCTAAGTCTTTTTAGCCAAACTACGCGCAACAACAGGGGAGCAGGTTGTGATGCGAATACCAAGCTCACTGAGCTGTTGATCCTAGACGACAGTTTTTTATCTTCGATTCAGGCCTACCGCAAAACGGAGACAAACAGCAACTTCGAAATCCTTGAGGAGTTTTTGAAACTTGATGAGGATGGCCATTCAAAAATTGGGCTACGCCGGGACCCCTTGGTTGACGACGCGACTCTTACTACCACCATGAAAAACATCAAAGCTACGGATACCTTGGATAGCAATCCCTTGCTCCGTGTTTCGGAATTGATTTTGAAGTACCGGAGTGACTTGAAAACCACCGAAGTCATCAAGAAGGCTCTCGGGCGAGCGAACCCCACGCTAGCAATGCTGGTCCTTAGCAACACAGAGATTGACAAATCTGTCGCGACGCATATGATCGAACTCGGCCTTGAAGATATATGGGCACTGTCGCCGGTGCAACATGCAGTGGCCCATTTGTTGCAAGACAATAAGACAGCAAGAGAGCTCTTTGGCTTAGCCCTCAGGAAATCGACCAGCTCTTTGCCTCCTGGCGGCCAGCTCACTCTCTTCGCCTCTTCAAAAGACCGGCATGTCGTCGCGCGTTCCGGCGAGGAGCAACCTGAATTTGCCGAAGGCGCGGAAGATGAGGAACACCAGCCTAGATTTGCGGGGGACATCTTGCAGATGATGGGAAGCCTCGACTCAGATACTAGGGACGACATTGTAAAGAGTGGGAGTCTGTGGTTTTGGAAGCTGCCGTATGTGCAGGCCCTCTGGCAGGAAGAAGTCAAGAAGGATAGAAACTTATGCATGCTCCATACCGCCGTTCAACACCAGCAGGTAGAATTCGTGGAGTATTTCTTGCACGCCGAGCCGGATTCAGTGCTCAAACGAGTGGAAATTCCCATGCTTGACAAGGAAGACAAGAGCGTGTATGCACTTTGGCACAACAATTATCTCGTGCCTGAAGGACCCCAGCCGTTGAAACCCGTGCGTCGGCCAATAGCTCTGGCAAGGAAACCAGAATCAACAATTAATAGACCCAAGCGTGGATCGGAGTTTGTTTCATCAGCATGGCGGCCTGCATCGAGTACCCCGGCCAAAGAAAACCAGACGTCACAAGATCTGTCTTCGTTAGATACCAGGGCCCGCATCCGGAAACTGCTGATCCCGGCAATAATAGAGCGCACCAGTGGGATGAATTCGCTTGTTAGGATATTGCGAGAATCAGAAGGTAAGTCAACCCACCCATCCAAAAAGAAAACTAGGTGGCTTTTGCTGTCTAAAGGCTTTGCCTGAGACATCTGCTGATAATAGAATAAGAACGCGGTAAGTCGCTTGAGTTGGACGAAACCAAACTTGATTAATCGCTAAGAATTGTCTTTTGACCACAGCCGGCTTGGTCTGCTTCGATATATCAAGTTTTACCCCCAGACTTAGTTCAGTTGGCGAGTTTATACGCTCTCTCTGCGGAGATCCGAATGAGGACAGTGACCAGCCGGATAGTGACAGTGACCGACATCTTAAGTTCGAAGAAGTCTTAAGATACGCAGATTTCCCCTCTCTCGACCTTAACCCCGGGGATGCGAACGCAGGGAAAATGAATAATGAGGTATTCGACGCGCTGCGATGGCTTCGGAGAAAGGGTGTTAGACGGATCCTGTCGCTTAGGGTCCTGGACCGCATGCACCAGCCTCACGATGAAAGAACCATCGCTATCAGGGCACGATCTATGGGGGTCGAGAAGCTGGATTGGAGGTTTCTTGACATGGCGATTTCGTACTTGGCCGATACAAATATCGAGCCTCGATTGGCCGACAAACTGCCACGAGAGACTCTGAAGGAGCTTCACTTATACTCGAGCGGTAAAAGAGCAGCGGTGGACCATTGGTTGGGCCAAAACGGTGTTAGAACTCTGCGTAATGTTTGTACAATATTCGGCACGTTTGTTTGAGATACTGTCTGACATCCCGATTGTATAGCTCAAGGTGCTCTATATTCACCTGATTCAGGTGAGACCCATACACCCTCTTCCCAAATAGCAAGACGACTGTCGTATGGCTGACAATCGCTGAACAGGATTTGATTACAGAGCCGCTTATGGCAACCCTGAGAAAGATAATATCGGAAGGAATTGTCGACATCAATAAGAAGAGAGGCGAAGCTAGTGAACCGGAGATTAAGCTTCAATTTGTCGAACAACCATGGAATTCATCGCTAAGAAACCATACGAAGGACCTTAAGGAGATGTGAGTGATGCCGCTGATCATCAAACTTAGACAGCCGACACGAATGCTAACATGCGTGGTTAGTGCCAAGAGGGCGGTGCCCGAATTATACAAGTACATCGCGGCTTACTCCGACCGCATCTTGGAGGTTCGATCGTCGAAAACGGGCGTGCGGCGTACGCGTGTTGCAATCCTCGACAGTGGCATCTTGGCTATGCCGCCACTGCAGGCAAAAAAAGGCGAGAACAATGGCTTGTGGCCACGCATCGCTGAAGGTGAATCTTTTATCGATGATACCACTCGCCTGGCGCCATGGCAGTTTGCATCCGATCCTCATGGCACTCAAATAGCCAATATCATCAGCGCCATTGACCCGCATTGCGAGATTTACGTTGCCAAGGTCACAGAGGGCAGACACGGAATTATGCCAGATGATGTTGCAGACGTATGTAGTTGAGCTGTCCCTGTCAACGCTGAAAGATGGCTAACACCGCATATAATAGGCCATAATGTGGGCCAAGAGAAGAGAAGTAGACGTCATCTCGATGAGTCTTGCAATTCCTCAGCACAGCCATAACAAGAACGAAGATTATGCAAAAGCCCTCAAACAGGCAGTTATTGCGGCGGACGGCGACGACATCGTTCAGTTCTGTAGTCACGACGACGAGGGTTGGAATGCTGACAAGTCTTGGCCGGCTGACTGCGGCCATGCCAAAATTATCGTTGCCTGCAACAAGTACGGCGCGTTTATAGACCGTGAGCCACGGAAGTATCACTACCAGATCCCAGGCATTGATATTTTCACCGGTGCCGTGCCGTACCTCGAGTCTAAGGATACCATGTCTGGGAGCTCGGTAGCAACGGCGATCGCAGCGGGTTTATCATCCCTCGTTCTCTCGTGCTACAGGCTTCAACATGGGCCCGAATCAAAGATGCCTTATGGACGGAGACGATTTGTTGAAGATGCATTTGCTGACATGTCAGTCTATGTTAAAACCGATAAAATAGGGGAGTCGAGATATCTGCGATTGGAGGATTTTTCGAAGTTTGCCAAATCCAAGGAGCACGGAACATCGAAATACAGCTGGTTCGTATAGTTATGTAGACCAGTGGACACAGAGTACACTTAAATGTGAATCGTTAACGAGAATTCAACCGCATTTATATCTACTACTTAGGTAGTCTCGAACCATGCTAGCGATGCCGCCTAGATTTGAGCCTATATGTCGGGCGAATGAACGTAGCGATCTCCTCATACTCGAGCTCTCGCGCAATATCAAACGGTGTTCTGTCCGCTTTGTTCTTGGGCTCCTCCACAAGGCGAGACTGAAACGTGATTTCGGAGAATACGTCGGTGTATCCTTTCTCAGCCACGATATGCATAATATGATTATCGTCATTGTCGCGAAGATCGACGTTCAGACCGTACCAGAGAAGGAGTTTCATTGTTTCCATCGCCCAGTTCTCATCACCCACTTCCATTGCCAGGAATAGAGCGGTTCTCCCCCTAGAGTCCTTGCAATTGATATCCAGATTCTGCGAACGCTGTAGCAGCAGTTCTAGAGTAGCCAACTGCAAGCGTTTTCTTACTGCAACATGAAGCACTGGCTCCTTGCCTTCAGGTATTCCAACCATCGGGTCAGCACCTGCTGAAATGAGCATCGCGACCAAGTTATCTTTCCCTTGTTGTACTGCCGTGTACAGTGCCGATGTGCCACCATCTACCTCACTCGGGTTCGCACCTTTTTTAATCAGAAGCTCTGCGACGACGTCAAAGTCATCTTTGATCGCTCGCACCATGGCGACACCCATATAGCGGGATTCGCTGACGTCGCTTGCAAGACCACTCTTTGTTAAACAATACGCACGCAATGCACGACCGATGTCTTTACCTTCTATGTCGCCCAACTCCTCAATGGTCTGATAGGCGCACTGAGCCTGGAATAACTCCATGATTGCCTCTCCATAGTTGCCGCGCCAGGCATAGAACAGTGGTGTCCTGCTCTTGTTATCGACTGCGTGCGCCATGCCGGGGTTAACACGTAGTAGAGCTTTGACAACTTCAACACTGCCAGATTTTGCAGCCTCATGTAGAGGTCGGGAGGCATGATCGTTCGTCCATGTCGTGAACTCTTCGTCCTCCTCGAGGAAAGCCTCGACCGGCTTTAATTGCCCCCAGAGCGCCGCTACGTGCAGTTTTGACATAGAATTAATGAACCGAATGAATCTATCCCACGACGGGTTCTTGTCTTCGTCATGATCATCCTCCCGAGTGTAGAAAAAAACCTGCATTATCAAAAGTCGCTTCGGAGAGTTGAGAAGGGTAATGATCTTTTCATGAATATCATCGTTTCTTTCAAAGTCTTCATTGCGAATGAGGGCTAAGTAGCTGGCTAAGTGCGCAGACTCATGGAGGAAGGGGTACCTTTTAAGTAGTTTAGTGAGTTCCTCCTCGGTCGCGCAGCAGCCCTGCGCGAAATCCTCGGTGCGATCCAGATAATCCAGGGAGGTCCTTACTACAGCGAGGGCAAGCTGACGCTGCGCCATATTGGAAATATTTTGGGCGGCGATCCTCTTGACATTCGCTGAAATAAAATGAACACAATCATTGCCGTGATCTACCGCCACAAATGGCTCGCATCTTTCCAGGATGGTATTTAGGTTGGGATGCTCTTGGCCTTGACCGTCGGATTGCTGCAATCTAGGCCCGTCTGAGTCAAAGTCAACTTCTCTTGTGGTAGAACGCCTCCAGTTACGGTAAACGTCGCCGAAGACCTCTTGCAGCATTGCGTTCGTAATGAGAACAGGGGACACCAAGATCCAGCTCATGAGTAGGCCCATTGCTCTCTCATTGCCAGAACCTACTGTATTCTGGAACGCATAGGACATTATGTCGCCATTCCGTACTATATCCCCCAAACGCCCTATATCGGAGGACTTGGATAATAGTCTTTCCTTGGAGTGTTTGTGATCGAATTGCCGAGCTATGACTTTCGCAACATCAAATCTGTCCATAGTTAGACGGCCTCTCGTCAAATATTACTCAAAACGTGGCAAACTCACACTCCGTCAGACAAATCCGCAATATCTTTCGCCAGATGGTCATATCCCATATCCAACTTGCCGCTTTCCGGAATATCTGGCAGGAGTGCTCTGACATAAGGCTCCATGTCTACCCACTGAGGCGGTGTTTCCCTGTCACCGCGGAGTGATATGCGCATAACGCTAGTCTCATCGGACAATCTGATTGCTGACCGGCTAGTCAGAAAGATCTTGCAGCCGTCCGCCTCGAGCGCCCTTAGGAGTGGGAGAAAATCTGCCGGGTTAATCATGTTGTCCTCATCCCATCCATCGAAGACAATGAAAAGTTGACCTTCAAACTGGAGACGCACGTCATGCACCGCTTGGATGAGCATACCCAATTCGGGAACGCTACGCGTGCCTTGTTCACCAATTTTCTTGATAGCTTGAAGTAGTTCGTCGTCCTTCGCCGTTTCTCGGTGAGGCCTATTCTGGTTATAGTCCGGTGAGTCTGAACCCCCAGTCCCCACTCGCCTCATCGTCCTGACGGTATGGGCATGTGATCGGGGCCTGGTACCAGGATCGGGCAGCTCGGGTTCATCTAGTGAGCTTTGAGTCGGCGTACGAGATGGCGCGGTAAGCCATGGTGACTCGGGACGCGCTACTATCTCCTGCATTTCTGTATCGCGATGTGGACTCAAGGATACGGTGGCGAGTGATGCGCTGGTCCACATATTGCCGTAGAAGATGCTCTTCGTAAGTGGTGACGGTCGTCGCCTTCTTGACATAGTCCTACCCTCATCACCAACACCACGAGCGGTTTTGAGTTGTTTGGTCGGGCGAAGTAAGTCCAAGGAGGAAGGATTATACCCCGAGATTGCGCACAGCTGCGCGAGGAGCGCAAGGGCGACGCCCGCTGCTGTTTGCACTTTACCAGTGCCGAAGTAGAAGTAGGCATGCTGTAACCCTCTATGCCGTAGCCAATCGATAACTCTTGTCCTATTTTCACATAGTGTCAAGTCTCTGTCTGTAGCATCGCGTATATTTAGCTTATACTCACGCAATAACGCTTTTCCCGACGCCGCGAGGCCCCTCGCAGCAGAAGAATGTGAGCTTCTGATTATTAACCCATTCTCTGAAATTCTCGTTGTAAGTGAACCAGGTCTCAGACTCCATCGCAATATACTTCCTCATGTACTCATGGCGCCTGATGTATGCTCCCGGAACATCCCGGTAAGGCCTGGCGGGAACATAAGCGAGACTTTCCAGGTGTTTGGTTTTGACGCTAGATTGGGAAGCTTTCTCTCGCGAGCGATAGACATAAGCATGGGAATCTGAGGACGAAGTCTCTTTGGCGCCGGCTCCGTGGGAGGCTGATGGCAATGAATGAAACTGCTCAGGTCTATCCAGCGATAGCAGCTTTTGTTTAGCGGAAGCGAGCCGATCTTTCGTCTGTTCAAGCTCGTCTCGCAACTTTTCCTCCTGGGAAGCTATGGCTTGCACTGAGAGAGTTAGGATTTCAATAGCTGGCGACGCTTCTTGAAGGGTCCTCTCCAATTCGTGCGTGGCCTGCCGGAGTTCATTGGCGCTGGTGCGGCCCGTTATAATGGTGGCCCAGTCTGCCTGTAGCAGAAGCGGGACTCTCTGCGTCACTTGCTCAAGGTCTCCGACGTAGGAAGCCAGCAGATCTCCTACTATGCGGAATTCGCCGAGGTTGGAACGGTTCTGTTCGAGCAAGTCTTTAAGCATGACTCCGACTCCCAAACATTTTTGCAAAGGTGGTAGGAGGAGATCACGTATGCGCGGATTCTTAAAATTCCTCAGGGTTTCTGCGAGATTGTCAGCCTGGCCTTGGATCCGAGCGTGTGCTTCAGTAATGATAGTTTTTATTCGGGCCAAGAGGATCGAATTGCTGCCCGAACTTCGTGATACGAAGGCTGCGTATTCCTGAGAAGATGGTCTGTCAATCGCGGAAACAGCGTTGACGAGCCCGGATTGCGAGACTAGACCGCTTTCTACATCGCGGCCTTCTTCCTTTCCTGGGCCGGAGACCTCTGGGACCTCGCTGAAAGAAGGTAATACAGGGAACATCGAGCAAGACTCGAGTATGTCTGAGCCAGAAAGTATGGATTGTAGAACGCATAAATTCGATGCGTATAGTCGTTTATGGCCACCATGAGATGGATTATACAGCTTTGCAGCCAGGGCTTCAACATCGAGACCTGTCGACTGACCACTTCCCTTAAGTAGGTGGGTAGATTTGGAGTAGGGTGACGAGTGACCAGCCTTGTACGTCCGTAATGACTGGAAAGTTGTATGTTTATGTGTCAGGAGGGTCGTACCGGTAGGGGTAAAGGTGACGAGCGACCAGCCTTGCAATGACAGTTGTATTTTTACGTGTCAGAGGCCGTACTCAGAGGGGCCGTGCCTCTATCCAGTGGCGGAGTCTGCATACTCAGTAGGCAAATGGGTGGCGCGCCCAGGCGCGCGTCGTCGCCGACAGGATGAGCGGCAAGAGCGACGGAAAGTGACACAAAAATCCCCCACGAGCAAACAATCGTGTGAATTACAGTGCGGAGACTGTATGTAGACTGTAAAGAGAAGATATCTATTTACACGGTATTATACTCCTCCTAAAGGCATTATGATGCATATTGGCATACCGTCATGACTCATATTAGGATATTGTCAGTTAGTAATACGCGTTACCTGCTGATTCTGATACAGGTGGGCCATCAACCCGCGCCGGCCAGTAATCACCTCCATAGTGGAATTTGGCGAATGCCAGCGACAATCTTAGCTTGAGTGGCCGGCCAGAATAAGCGGCCCATACAGTATCACATCGGTAACGCGGTCGTTTCGCTGAATCGTGTACATATGTTACAAAGTCCAGGCTTTTTACGAGCCTAGCGGTGATCACCGAGATCCATCATCAGTGGCATCATAATCGTACGACCGTTAGGACAGGATTTCGTCCTTGAACCTGGAGACGCGCGCACGTGTATCCAAAACCTCAACGCAGTATATTCTCCGAACTTCTTCGCGACGATGGTGAAATCTACGTACAAGCCATCTGCCAACTTCGCGCCGCCGCCGCTGCCCCCTGGCTTTTCTACCGGGCACTATGGACCTAACACGACCACGGCCCACGAACAGCTCAGAACTCACCCGTTGCCCGCGCCACCCGCAACACCACTCCAAAATCCATTCCCAAGCTTCCCCCAATACTCCACTATTCCTCAGCTCTCCGATCCTGCCGTCGCCAATGCCTTCCTAGCCCAGTACGATCCTGCGCGGCAGCGCAACCCGCAAGCCTTCGGCCAGCATGGGAGAGGGGCACATCATGGGCCCAGTGATAGAAGGGATCGGCCACGACCTCAGCCCGTCGATAAGCCGAAGTCCAAGGTCGCCATACCAGGTTGCGAGCCCTGGATTCTCGTGCACACCAAGTACGGCCGTCGCTTTGTCTACCATCCCATCAAGAATGCGAGTTACTGGCGCATCCCCGAAAAGGTCATGAAGGGCGTGCTCGAGCTAGATATCAAAGGCATCAACGAGAAGGCTGGTAATATCAACGCAGAGGATAATAGCCCACTTGTTGAGCCGAGCGGTCCTGGGTCTGAAGTCGATCGGGAAGATGATACAAACCAGCAGGTCGAAATAGGATCAGATGAAGAAGAGGTTGAGGTCACGGACGACGAGGAAGAGCCCGGAGGAGACGGTAATGCCGATGATAATGACTTACGCCCATTCAAGCGCCAACGAACCGAAGAACCCATCGATGACAAACCTGTCGAATTCAATGAAGATGACATCGCCTACCAATTACATGCTATGGGTGAAGAGTATGGATTAGACCCAGGGGAATATGATGATGGCAATCCGGAAAACTGGCCTGAAGGCGCAGAAGGTGTCCCGTTTTCCGAGACAGACGCCAAGGAGCTATTCAGAGATCTCCTCAATGACTTTGGTGTCAATCCTTACTCACCATGGGACAAGCTAATTGAGGATGCCCGTATTTTCAACGATTCCCGATATACGGTTCTTAATACGATGAAGTCTCGAAAGGAGACTTGGGAGGAATGGAGCCGAGAGCGTATCCAAGTGCTCAAAGAACAACGTGAAAAGGAAGAGAAGAAGGATCCGAGGATACCCTACATGGCCTTCCTCCAACAAAAGGCAACACCGAAGTTATACTGGCCCGAGTTCCGGAGAAAGTATAAGAAGGAGGGCCCAATGCGCGACACATCGTTAAGCGACCAAGACAGAGAAAAGTGGTACCGACAGTACATTAATAGATTGAAGCTTCCGCAGGATACTCTCAAGAAAGACTTGACAAGCTTGCTGAAAGAGATACCCGCCCGTGCCCTCAATAACCAAACCCTCCTTGAGAACCTGCCTAGCCAATTGCTTGTAGATGTGCGCTACATCAGCCTCGATCCCAAAGTTCGCGATCCCATGCTGGCCGCCTATATACAGACTCTGGGCGCCCCGCCAGAAGCAGATGAAGCAAATGAGGATGAAGCGGCAAGAAAGGCAAGAGAAGAGCGCCGCAAAAGAGAAAAGGCGCTAGCCGAGCGCGAACGCATCGTGGCCGAAGAAAAGCGCAAACAAAAGCGACAACTGATGATGGGCAAGGCTGCCCTTCGGGAGGAGGAATGGGAACTCGAAAAGGCCAATCAAGTAGGGAAAAGAGGACTACAAAGCCAACTATTGGCGGCTCAACCCAAAAAGAGCGACCAGGAATAAGTACGCAATACAGTTTTGCGTTCGATTATGAGAGAGGAACTAGGTCACGATCATACCCAATGCGCAATACTACTTTTGACATCATTGCTTTTGACATTATCATTTAATACATAGCCGGCATCCATCTTTGCTCATATTCCCTCTACGCCATGCGCAGCGCAGCAGTAGCTTGACTTATAACTTGCCCAAGACAGTAGCCCTCATTTCGAGTTATAAGAGGAAGTGGTCGAACCATTGGACAGCCTGGTAGAAAGCCTGTTCCTTGGCGAATTTCTGGTCCTTCTTGCTTATATCGCCACGGACGGCGAAACCATGCACGACACCAGAATACAGGTTGATCTGGTAGGGCTGGCCACCCTCCTTCAGAATCTCCTCGGAGCGGTGGCGCATATCGGCCGGGAAGATTGTGTCGGTCTCGGCGGCGGCGATAGATATCGGTCCCTTGAAGCCGCGGAACTCGTCCTCGTCAACGAAAGAAGGGTGAGCCATGAAGCCGACGTTGATGCCGTCTGCGAAGTGGCGCGCGACGTACTATCGAGTGAATAGTGAGAATATATCTTTATTTACTGGGACTAATTCATATGCATACCTTGGCACCGAAGCAGTAACCAACAGCGCCCAGTTTCTTAACGCCCTTCTCGGTCTGGAGCCACTTGATAGCTTCGACGACGATCGGGTCGACGTACTCTTTGGTGTGCGGGTTGTCGCCAGTCGAGCCCTTCTCGAGCCAGGGGAAGAGCTGGAAGCCCTCAGGCGGGTTCACGGGAACCGGGTCTCCATTGAAGAGGTCAATAATAAGGGTCAGATAGCCGTTGGCGGCGAATTGATCAGCCATGAGTTGGCTGTTCTGCCAGATGCCGATGACGTCGGGAACATAGAGAATTGCGGTATCCTTGTGCGCCTTGGCCGGGTCTGGGGTTGCTAGATAGGCCGCATGCTTGCCGACTTTGATGTGGGCGCCGGTTGACTCGCCTCTGTTACGGAATAGCTAAGTCAGCAAGCAGGCATTCTCTATAAGTTTCCAATGCTCGCTGGGCGTGACCCGAATCTACCGCGATAGGATCCAAATTGTCAACTTACTCATGCTTGACGCCGACAGTGCAGCACTTTCCTGGAGGGTTGGAAGCCATGTTGATGAGGTTGACGCAGAGATGCGGAGATGATTATAGACCGGAACTGTCCAGATTACTTTAGCAGACGATACGGTCAGCCTATATACTCAGCAGAGCGATAAAAAGGTTACACGAAACATACCGACTCGAGCTGAAAGAATCGGCCGAACAAAGAGAACAGGAAAGAAAAGAAAAGAAAAGAAACTCGACGGGACTGGGAAGTTATCTATCTACCTATCTCTCTGCCTTCGAAACTACCAACGGTATCTACCTGCCAACCTACAGTAGGTAGTACAAGCTTCGAAAAGCTAACGCCATGGAACCCTTTTGACTCGGAGGGGTTGAGGGGTCGAGGACCATAGCGTCATGGCACCGCAGCCTGTCGTGTCGGCATGTCTTAGTGTACGGACGGACGGGCCCCTGGCTTACCCGACTCTCCGGCCTCCCGCGCTGCTCGGTCATGTAGGGGCATCCCCAACTGTGCTGATCCCCTGTTGATGTGTTTGGGCAAGACGGGTGGCCGAGCATTACGGGAGGCCGGGATGGAGGGTGAGCACGTATCTCGCTAGGCCGGTTGCTAGATGCCGTTAATTACGCATTGCGCTTTAGCGTGCTACGCGGGCTGGAGTCGAGGAGACCTCAGCTTTATCGCTGTTCGATTAAGGAAAATTCGATACTTTCATTACTGTATTCTCGAACTTGCCGAGTTTCGCCCGTACGCACGAAGTCCATTGACGTTATGCCATAGAGGAGAGTAGGTAGTTCTTCGACTAATTGATGCGACAGTGCTTTTGATGATGACGGTCCATTAAAGCTGATGGTGCCGTGGGTTCCAAAGCGTAACTCGCCTACCAACACCATTCTTTCAAACCTCAACCATAAGATAGATGCCTACCGCATGACAGCAAGCCTAGAACAAGAGATCAACTATCGCTTCATGATATGCGCTGCTTGGTAATCTGGAGTTGCACCCGTCACCGCCGGGCGTGCTGACAGCGTCACAGACGCAGAAGCTGAGGGGATTGGACGTGACCCGATTGGTGTTTGTGGACGCCATTCTTCTTATCAACTCTACCGGTGCTCTTAGCAATACACGTGAGTAATCGGTTGGTTTTCTTGCCGATTCTTTGTGTCGCATTCTTTGCTTATCCTTGTTGTCTGGATACATGAGAGAACAATGTGAATGCGCAAGAACCTGGCCGGTCTGTGTTATAGCTATTCATGGTCTTACGCTTTGCTTCCTTCGCTGAAGCTTGCAGTTGACGCGGGTATATAAGAGCCATCCCTACGAAGTGACTATCTAGATTCCCGGTTTAAACCTTCCTTCTTCATCGTGGGTGAGAATGCCACTATGTAACGCCCTCCTTCAGACTTCAACATATCCGGGTTCTTTTGGTCGATGCTCCCCCCCAATACGAGGAGGTTCTTTATACGGGTTATCAATCAGCGATTCGTCACGCTCAATATTGGTAGGACATATTTCATGTCGCCGCGGAAGATGAAAAGCGCGACGCGTGAGCGGAACGTGCCCGCCACCCCCGGGCTTGGATGCGGACCTTGAAGGGTCACTCGTCTGCTCACCAATAGCGTGTCGTACGGGTGCGTGCTCTTCCAGGCTCCTGGGATGTCCTTCGCTTCAACCGTAATGGCCACGGTCCCCGAAACCTCAATCGCGGTCTAGATCTTGTTTCCGGTCAAACTTGTGACTCGAGTAGTGTCCACTGAGTCGGCGAACGATGCCGATAGTCGATATGCGTTTTCGGTTTTGTCCACTTCATGCCGTCAATGCACGGATGGTGAAAGATGCAAGCATCAGATACTTGGGATACGATGAGCACCAGTAATCGTTTCCGGTTGGTAAGTGAAGCAGGGAATCGGTTAGGGGTTCCGGACTGTCATCATCCTGAAGTCACTTTGAATGATGCATATAGCAATACATCACGGCAGGCGTCTGGCATCCCACGGACTTGGTGTCAATCTAAAGTCTTCAAAAAACTTGTCTCATAAGTCGAGAATGCGCTGTTGAGATGCTCGTGAGGATGTTTGAGGTAAGGAAGCAGTCTTTTTGGCTGCGACTAAGTTCCAATACCCGTTACTCATACTGCGGGAGCTGGACTCTGTCTTCGGCGAGACAAATGTGTATTTGTGCGCAGGCCGAGTCATTCCTTGTTCACTCTTCTTGAAAACGACTATTGCGGATACGCATAACCTACCCGATCTCAAGCAACTGAGTTATCCGACGAAGCTTCGAGAACTAAAGCCGTTTTGGCCAGTCTGCTCCGCGCGTCGCGATGAACATAGCAAATGCACAAGTGAGATAACTTTCTGTCAGACACTCGCCAATAGGTATCCGGAATATCGCATCATACAGTGACCAACTTTCAAGCGAAAGAGAGGCCCGATATAACTCCTCAAGGTCGAATGATAAGTGGTGAAGATCTCCAGTCCGACCATCATTAGAGGGGTTATTTTTGCAGGACTTCGACTGGCGAGATATATAGCCGACAAGACATGACCATAACTGACTGAATCCTCCAATGATACCTACACTACATGTCCCAGTGCAGATGTATGCATCTTTGTACTTCCCCGGCCACATTGTTCCCGACTCCATGTGGCAGTGGTTCGTGGGTTCGACAGCCAACCCGGGGAAAACTGGGTAACCCAACATCAACGCCACTTGTCTCCATTCAAAACCCTGCGCGTTTATCGACTGCATTAGCATGAGGAAACCAACCCCGCTGTGCGTTCGTTATTTTAGTTGTCCACGTACCAACTGGTAACGAGCATACCCACGAAGTAATCCGATGGACAATGATCATCTTCACTCAAGACAATTGGTGAGTCGAGACAAATGAGATCAACCCTCGCGTCATTACTATCTAGGTAGTTGTACAGCTTGTACCGTCTGTTAAGAACGGAATACCTACAGTTACGACGACTGAGTCACACAATAACTAGAAGACGCCATGGATCCGTACTTCCTAGGTACACAAATAAGCGCGTGCTCACTTCGTTCTTACGCACGGATTATACTTCCGAAGTCAACATGCAGACTTGCAGACCTTTTCACAGCACCGTCCCTATTCCGTATGCTCATCCTTCCTCGAATTGTAAAGTGAAGGGACACAAGACTTGGTTCGCTGTTCAAGCTATGTCGATATGTGAACGAGCCTCAGGATCCGATTGCTTCGTCAACTGCAGCAATCAGACCGATGCGACGGTTCCGCCTCTGGGGCAGCCAATCGCCGGCGTGGTCTCCAGAACAGCGCACCAGACCGCAGCGGAGAGTGAAACAGCACACGAACAGACGACTTTAACCTATCCAGGCTTGGGTACCCACCCTCACCTCGAACTACCTCCGTCGGGCTGCTTGTATACGGGCTCTTTTTATAAACGAGCCACCGGCTTCACAAGTGCCCCGTCCGCATGTGACAAGTACCTCGTTTTTGCTCACCGCCGAAATATTAACTAGACCGCGCTGCGTAATCTGAATTCCCTCGCTCCCAACCTCCTGAAACCGGGCGAACCTTGCCCATGCTGGAACCCTTCCCCGCGGGCTATCGTTAAAGGCACGGCGTGAAGCGGTCAACGAGGAGATTTTCCCTCTTCCATCTGCACACTACTCACCCTCGCATCCCATCGTTCTCACACCTGGTCGTCAAGCTTTCTAGAGGACAGCCCGGACTTGGAAAGGAAATGCCTGTCGAAATTGTCACGATTGTGAATTCATCCGGTAAAGTCATTAGCAATGTAAGTTCTGACTTACTCTTTGTCTCCGGTCGACATAGGTAGGTAGTTCACCACTAGTTGTATACTATGAGGGGCCAGGCTTTCCCTGTTTGTTCAGCTCATGGCCCCGCGGTGGGAACACTCTTGCGAGGGGGATTTACAACTTACCTATCCGGCTCAGAATCATCCAGCCGGGCTTATACTAAACTGACTTGAATCTTCCCTTCTTCTAGGGCAAGCACATAGTCAACGTGTTCAAGGAGGCCAAGGCCATATACGACGAGAAGAAGGCGGCCGTGAAAGCGGAGCGAGCCATCCGTCGAGCCCAAACGGAACCCACCTACAACCGCGAACATACTCACGGCACCTCCGACCGTCGGAGACACCGCGACGACGATGCCGTTTCTCGCGCTTCGTCCCGCCGGAGTAGTGGCTCGAAACACAGCCGGAGCTCCCGCCACGACCCGGACTCACAGTCCCGACCGGCGCTGACCATTCGCAACTTACGGACACATTCCGAAGTGTCATCCGTATCACCGTCCAAACCGCCCGACGCCTACCGCTCACCATACGCCGAGACGTCCCCCGGAGACAGGGCATTAAGCCGGCCGAATCTAGTGCACGCCGCAACAATGCCGCCACTGACCGAGGAACCAGCACCAATAGAGCCCACAGACCAGCCAAGAATGGAGCTAGCCCTCCGAGAGACGGGCAAGAAGGAGATCGACATGAACCTAGCCTACGGAAGCATCCCGCCAGACCTGGCCGACCGCGTCGACCTAGACCCCATAACCCCGACGACAACCAACACGACCGAGAAAGAGGAAACAGCCCGCAGCCTCGTGGAGAAGATCGAGGACCTCCTCGCCGAGGCGCAATGCCTGCACCACACGGCCACGCACATCATCGAGCACCTGCAGAACCAGCCCGAGGCCGCCGCCGCCGTGGCCCTCGCGCTCGCCGAGCTGTCCGCGCTGCTGGGCAAGATGTCCCCGGCCTTCCTGGGCGTCATCAAGGGCGGGAGCCCGGCGATCTTCGCGCTGCTGGCGAGCCCGCAGTTCCTCATCGCGGCGGGCCTAACCGTCGGCGTGACGGTCGTCATGTTCGGCGGGTGGAAAATCATCAAGCAGATCAAGGAGGCCAAGGAAAGCGGCGCGGCGCGGGCCCCGATGGCGTTTGAGGCGCATCCGCAACCCGTCCCGGCTGCGCAGCCGGTGTATCCCGCGTCCGAGGGCAGCGCGGGGTTCGACGAGGCGCTGGTCGTGGAGGAGGAGCTTAGCTCTATTGAGACCTGGCGGCGGGGGATCACGCCGTTCGGAGAGGATCAGACTGCGGATTTGGAGTTGATTTCCCCTGAGGCGGACCGGGCTATTCGTGGGGTGTATGGGGATGATGATGGGGAGAGTGTGCGGACTAGTCGCACGCATCGGACGAGCAAGTCGCATAAGTCGCATCGCGGGCACAAGGACGGCGAGAAAGAAGCGCGCGAGCGGAAGAGTAGCCGTTCGCATGAGGGGGATGATGGCGTTAGCGAGTCCGGGAGCCATCGGAGTCATCGGAGTCACCGCAGCCACCATACTCACCGGAGCGAGAAGACGGAGCGGTCATCTGCTCCTAAGCGGTCTAGCCGGAGCGAAGCCAAAACCATCGACGACGGCCGGGATAAGGAGAACGCGGTTGAGGCCGTGCTCCGGCCTAAGAAGGACAACATGCTGAAGTCGCTGTTTAAGAAGAAGAAGAGGAAGGACGAGGAGGAGGAGCGCGGGGCTTCAGTGCTTAGAGTTAGATGAGGTTGAATTCGCATTCACGGGTCCGTGTTTGATAGGTTTTGTTGTTGGTTTTGTTTAGTTACGGGGTTTGCTTTTTTCTCTTTTTTCTTATCTGGTTGTGCTTTGGGGTTTCTGACGCGTCATGTTGCAGTTGCATCGAGACATGGCGTATGCCACGCAGTACAACGTCGGTTTGTCACGTTTGGGGAATTCAATGATCGACAAGGCGGAGTATAAATGGCACGGAGATGAGCGCGGGTCGCATACATACCAATCAAAACAAAACTTCCCAGCCCGTCCTCTCCCGCATGACAACTCAATGGACACCTGCAATGCGGGCGGTTATTATAGAGTCTGTCTTGTGATATGTGGTAGACGTGCCGCTTCGCTGCATGAGGCTGGATATTCAGCCTGTTTTGGGACCATACATGGCGGTTATTGATGTGAATCGTGATAAAGGTCGTGATAGGTAGGTACCTAGGTAGTTAATGCTCTTTGTCCTCTATTTGCGGCTGCGTCCTGCGTCTGAGTCAGATACCTGCAGAAGTTCATATCTCCGGCGGTTATGTAGGACTTCTATTCTATGGGAGCCTAGGCCATTCTTTACCGCTTTCTAGATGCGAATTTCTTTGACAGTTCCATACCTCCGAACTTCGACTTCCAGCTAATTAGTGTACCGGTACCTGATAGAGGGATGCTGTTAGTTAATGAGTTACCGGTACTTCGGTCATAGGCGAAACAATGTGTTTCAAGTACACAACGCAACCAATTTATTGTGAGTTTCTGGGTTGCTTTACTGTGCTTGCCCCTGAAGCCGACATCTGCCGCTTTCTTTTGCTTTGCGTCTAACATATTGTAACATC
The DNA here is from genome assembly GCA_028637635.1 of Xylariaceae sp. X802. Lineage (NCBI taxonomy): Eukaryota > Fungi > Ascomycota > Sordariomycetes > Xylariales > Xylariaceae > Xylariaceae sp. X802. The sequence goes on along the minus strand of JAJFDH010000001.1, from coordinate 2,228,646 downwards.
GATCTTGAGTAAGTATTTATTCGTGGCCGTGGTAGAGGATAATGTCTTCTCCCTTATTACTTTTGTTCAAATTGAAGACTCTTAATTGAGAGTCAACACAACTCCGGTAACTACACTGCTAGGGCATATCGTGACGACGAGAAATCGAGCGCTGCTACTGTAGGTATGACTCTAGGTAGGTACCAGGGCCCCGGTAAGTGAGCTATTTTTGACGATTCTGTAACGGTCGTTAGGCTATGCTAGTTTAGACCGAGTTGACGCAAACTCTGCCAGGGCCCATGTCGGGGCAAGCGACACCTTTTAAAATTAGCTTCAATGCTGTCGAGTCGGATCCCATCCGTGCGCTACCTATAACTACTTCGTACATTAAAGTACCTGCACTGTCATGGATGAAGCATCGACAAGTACGGACTACCGGTACGGGTTGTTTACCTAGAAACACTGACGATATCGACCAGACGGCGTATCAAGGGAGTGATTGCTCAGGTCTAGTAACTCGGTAGGTTAGGGGTTTTCTTCTTTCGTGACTACAACATTCGCCTACACCACCTACAAAGATAGAGCATACTACCTATGAGGCTATGACGGTGTCTATAAGCAATAAAGACGCGCTGCTATGTACCACCTATGTCATCGTCTAGTGTACCTATTCCGTCCAGACCCCACGCTTCCCCTGGGCCCTGCGTGTCTGGGCCCTGGGATATTGAAACAGCCCCGAAACTGCCACATCAATTGACCAATTATCTCGGGACCAGGTGTTGTTTGTTCACCTTGGGTACGTAACTATTGCATTGCCATCTCAACTTCCTACGTATCGCCAGCCATACGTTTCACTGCAAGCCTCTGCATGCACCCTCCTTAGCACGATACACGTAGGTAGGTAGCGAGTTGTCACAGTCACCCCCGGCCTTGAAGACAACCACCTCCTATCAGGGTTGGCGATGGGTCGCCGAGGTAATAGGTAGTTAATTGAACTACTTATTTGCTTACTTACACCACCTCCTTCGTAATTCGTATACCTGCTAGTTCGAACTGCGGCAAGTCGCCCTACACTAAACCCTCTTCGGGAGATCCTTCGCCGTTGTGATTGCGTTGTCAGACATCAAACACCCGTCAAGCCCCCATGCTTTCGCCCATATTAAGGCCGGGACAGGCCGACCTCACGCGTAGACTTAAATGATCGCACTGCTCTCGCAAATTCTGCCAAATGCTTTCTTAAATGCTACTCCGAGCTATAGCTTCAGTTAGCAAGCTGGCTGGCACCATCCATAGTACCCAGTATACGAATTCTACGGCTTTTTCTTGAGCAACCCGGCCAATTGATGGAGTAAAAGGGAGTTAATACTCATTTCACTCATTCTCTTATCTTTCTCTCGTTAACGACCTTTCGTATTACCATTGTACCGATATCCCGACGAAACCCAATCCACAATGGGCGCCGACGAAGGTGGTAATATTCCTGGGGAACATGGCGCTGCCGCGTCGACCACAACACCTCACGACGAGCATGGCGGCGGAGGTGCTACTCCTCATGCTGCCGCGGACCACCATCACGAAGGGAAGGGCGACGGTGACGCAGATGGCGTTCCGAACTCGGGTCACTTCATTCCACCGTCGACCACCCCTAGACGAGCGGCCTCAACCCCCAATCCATTTAGTAGTCGGAAGAACACAACCATAGATCTAGATGATTATTTTGTATGTCCTCACTTGGTCTCTCTCTGAGACATTGCTAACACCAGCGCCTCCTCGCAGTCTGGTCCCCGAGATATTGCGAAACATTCGAAATGGCCACTCTTCTTACAGCTACACGGAAGCATAACTCCGAAACTCATCGTACCCCTAATCGCAATTGGGGCCTGGGCTACTTTGATCACGGTCCTCTCGAAGGAGTTCTATCATATAGAACTTTCCATTCAGCCTGTGCTGCTGACCATCACCGGTTTCGTGATCAGCATGGGCTTGTCGTTCCGTAGCTCTTCGGCGTATGAACGCTACGGTGAAGGACGGAGATGTTGGAGTCAATTGATGCTAGCGGCGCAGAATCTGGGCCGGACATACTGGCTGAACGCCGTCGAGCGCCCCGATACAGCAAAGGAGGACTTACTCGGAAAACTGTGCGGATTCCACTAATTCACCATGAAGTGAGTGGCCCGGCTAACATATCCTAACAGGACTGCTATGAATCTCATCGTCGCGTTCGCCGTGGCCCTCAAACACAAACTCCGATTCGAGCCATACACATATTACGAGGACCTAGTTGACCTAGTAAGCCATATCGACACATTCGCCAAGACAGCTTCGGAGGACGAAGACGTGGCAAAGCCGAGAAGATACACCAAACTCAAGTCCGTGGGCACGAACCTGGGACTATCCTTCGCGACGTCGAATCCCCGCAAGACGCTCAAGCGCTCCAATAAACCACTCGGCAACCTCCCGCTTGAAATCCTCTGCTACCTGACAACCTACACCGACGAGCTCTGCCTCAACGGACAGCTCCCCGTACCAATGCACCAGACATCAGCGTGTAAGTGACCTTCTCAGCACCAACACCGCAACCCAGAACCGCACCAAACTAACACCCTCGCCACAGACACCGGCATAAGCCAGCTAAACGACGTGTTAGTAAACACCGAACGAATCCTAAACACGCCGCTCCCCTTAGCCTACGCAATAGTGATCTCGCAAATAACCTGGCTCTACGTAATCCTGCTCCCCTTCCAGCTATACAAAGACCTAGGCTACATAACCATCCCGGCCACCATCTTCGGCGCGTACATAATCCTAGCGATCCTGTTCATCGGCCACGAGATCGAGAACCCCTTCGGCAACGACGTCAACGACCTGCCCCTCGACGCCTTCTGCCAGCAGATCCTCCAGGACATGGAGACCATCACCTCGCGGCCTAAGAAGCCGTCGTCTTTGATTGTTCAGCATGCCCGGAATAAACTTATGTACCCGTTTAGCCAGCATAGTTATCATGCTTGGGCTTCTCAGCCTGAGGGGGCTATTCGCGCGGCGCTTGCGCAGCGGCCTGGGGCTAGTTATGATCGGGTTAATACCCCTAGTACTCTTAAAGGTGCTGAGAGTGTTTGATTTGTTTACTTTGGTGGAAACGGCGGGACTTCCCTTGGCTAGGCACGGAAGCCTTCACGAGAGTAAGGGACCATCAGGGTTGGGTTTGCACTGGGTAGGCGGGTTATAGGCAGGCTAGCCATCTTTCAGTGTTTTCAGGCGTTGAAGGTCATAGCGATACGGGGTGGAAAAGGAACGGGCATTATCTCGGTTGTCGGTCATGCAAGGTTAGATTTCCTGCGCGCGGGTGGCATGGATTGGATACGGAGATCTGGTGATCGTAATAGACGGATCTTGGTTTCTAATGAGTATCTGTTCGTATATTCGATGGACGTGAATTCTCTTGTCCCTTGTCCCTGTAGGAATTACGTTGGAAGCTTAACCGGTGAGCCGCGAGCGATGCCGTATTACTGTTGGTAAGATGGTTGTTCTGGGTAGATGATATCAAATTGGCGCCGGGGCATGGGATCGCTCACTGCCGTCGCGAAAAATTTAACAGTTCGGGAAGATTTCCGCGTAGGTATGTCCATACTTCGCCAACACGCTTGTGGATGTATAGGTAGCTGCCAACAACCCACACATTGTTGTATCCTTGCACTGGTGAACCAAGCAATTGAGCGTCTCATAACCGTTCTCGTAAACCATTCTCCAGTTCAGATATATACTTCGTATGACGAGTAAGAAGCAGTTGAAAGAACCCCATTCTACCACCCGAATATCATTCCAGCCCCGTTCGCGATAATACAATGTAACATCGGTTGTGAAGTTGTGAACCACCTAGCGCGATGATAACAAGCCCAAGAACAAAACCGGCGTTCTCTTAGCGCTCTCTTGCGCAACGAAGCGCCTCAAACTCACGCATACGAGTTCACCGGGCAAAACACCGGCGTACTAGCGTCAACTAACCACCGGAAATTTCATCAAACCAGCGGGGATAGCTCAGTTGGGAGAGCGTCAGACTGAAGTGACACTTCATCATTAAATCTGAAGGTCGTGTGTTCGATCCACACTCACCGCATCTTTCCATTCTCGGTTGTCTGGGTATGTTTTTTGGCGAGGCTTTTTGTTTTCTGTCGCGGGTGTTTCTTATTTGAACGGTCTTATAGGGATTCTTATTAGATTGAAAAGAAATGGTAATATAGGGAATACGTTGTGTTAGATGTTCACACATCTTTGGAGCAACTTTCTTTGGGTATCGTAGATACACACGGATGGGTATATTAGTAAATGGAGGGTCTAAACCAGCCATAACCTGCGTTGCAGAAGATGGGCCATATCACGAGTATAATTTGGCTGCTTCATTGATGCTGGGTGACAGGGCCGGGTATCAGTTAACCCGCTGTTTTATCACCCTCAAAAACCGTAAGCTCGAGTCCCCTTAGACGCTGCTGACGCTGCTCCGTCTCGCGATAAGTATGTGAGGCTAGCGTTGAAGCGCAGCTATCTATAGATGCCTGGGGTCTTGGTTGAATCGGAGCTGTGATGCACAGCGACATCGCCAGAATCGAGACTAGTTTTCCATCCTGAAGTCTCGGTCATTGGGGGTGCATTGCTAAATGACCGGCCATCAAAATGGAAACGTCGCAGGCGATATGGAAGACTGATGCGCCTGCGATATGCATAGTCGGCGTCAGCCCTGATGTTCAACACCTTGGCCACCACTACGCCGTAAGACAGCGAATCCTTCAGGACTTTGAAGCCGAAAACGTATCTAGGACTCAACGCTGATGATGCCTTATTTGGAGTGCGGGAATTTCCACTAGCATATGCCAAGCGTCCTAGGACTATGACTGGCCAGCAAGCGACGAGTATGGCTATCGTGGGGGCGGATGATGATTACTGCAGCCTCATCATGATCCTGTATGTGTAGGGGTACTTATTTCTGGCGAAGATTCTTCGGTTTCCTTTTTTTGAAGACTACAACGGGATCTGCAGGTTCCTTTCCAGGCTCCTCTTTTATAGTTGCTGTTGTGTTCTGATCATCGGCTCCCGGCTCGGTAATAGTAGACAATGATAACTCGGCCGTTTCGGGCTCCTCCTTTATTTTTGGAGGAGTGTCTTCCTTGATAGATGGCTTTTTAGTGTCCTGTTCCTCGTCTTTGGGCGGTTTCGTAAGCGGCACGTTGAGAAGCGCATCGAGTTCGGAATCATGTTCGGCAGCATGACCTCTGTCGCGACCCCATCTCCTGGGCTTTTTAAACAGGTTTCGTATTCCATCTTCTCCTTCGTCACCCTCGTTGTCTCTACCTTCATCGCGGGACCGTTTTGGCAAGCCCGTAGCGGCATTAGAATCCTCAATCTTTGATTTTATGTCATCCTTATCATCCTCGACATTGGGGACATCGTCGATGATGCGTGTCTTGGTCACGGTCCACTCGCCTGCCATGGCCATATCTTTACGAATTTCGTCCGGGACGTCAATACCCATTTGCGCAAGCTGTTCCCACTGTTGTTGGCGCTGAGCAAGGGTGGCAGTGGAGGCGGCTGTCGTCGCGGTTGACGAGGAGGCAACGGGAGGTCTGACAACGCCATTCAGACGATCAATCTCCCGTTTGGCTCTGTCTTTTTCGCGCAGCTCATTCTCGTGACCGCGGTGAAGGTCGCGCAGAAAGCGCTTAAGGGCGGACTGGTGTTTTGCGGTGGCTTCATGGTTGGTACGCTCGAGCTTGGTGTCGCGGACGTAGGTGCTACAGTGCTTGCACCAATATTTAGGCGTTGACTTCCAATACTCCGACATGGTCGCTGCTATCACGACCGCGTAAACGTAGATCTGTAAGTGCGGTAGTAGTGGGCACCGGCAGGGACGGGAACGCGGGTTGGATGCGATGAGTACCTAGAAGGAGAAGTAAGTGAACGGGATATGGCGGGGCGCGCGGTTGAGATCGAGGCCTTCCGCCGTAAAGCGAATTTGTTTACATTTGATTATAGCATAATATGGTTTAATTTACCATCACCGCTAGGTGCATACTTACGCCCCCTTTTGTCCAAGGTTTCTGGCGTCCTGAGTTCAATTCTCCAGAAACGCCATCCAGCTTCATCATCTCTTTTACCAATTTTTCCTACAGAAGTGCACATGCATCGACATCGTTTAAAAACCATTGAGACCCAGCTTTTTGCTAATAATCTCGACAGTGATTTGTGTAGGTATGATGAACGTTATAATGGTATTATAGGCATCGTTAAAGGAGAGAGAACAAAAGAGACCCCATTCTTTGTTGTATCGCGCCCAGCCCAAGGCTCTATCACAAGAAAACAACACCATTATATCGACATCCACGCTGGGACGTGACCTTCAAGTAATCTTCGCCCAATTAAATCCTAACCAGTCTTTGCGTTTCCCCCCTCGCGACTCGCGTTGCCTTGGGGCTCTAATACAAGAGTCTTGCTCTAAATCCTCTAGATCCCCCATTTCGATTGACAGCACGACTTCCGCTCACAAGCACAGAAGCGCTATCAACAGACAGACCACTAGAGCGCCTATTGAGTTGCCCTCAACATGCGACGATCCCCCCGTTGGCGGCGCCGAGGGTGAAGCAGGAGACGCCGACGACAAAGTTGGGGCGCTGGAGCTGCTCACAGCGGCAGTAGCCGGTTGGGTCTCTTCAGGAATGCCGCTGCTCAGGGGCGTCGCTGTGTTGTTGGAAAAAATTGAGGCTGTTCCCGTTATATCCTCAACCGTCATCCCTGCTGTCGGTAAAGGAGCAAATGTCGCCGTAACTTCAGTTGTTATCATCGACTCCGACTGATCAGAAAACAACACCGACATCGTCATTGACAACTCAGAAGCCGGGATAGAAGTTATTTGAATTTCTTCGCTTGTGACCACGCTCACGGAGCTAGGGATGGCGGTGCTATATACTGGAACGGACAGTACCGTCGGGACCACCTGAGGCTGCCCGTCTGATAACGCCGTGACTATAGTCGTCGGCACAGCCGTCGTCCCGACAACTTGGCCGCTAGGCGTCTGAGATACCGTGCCGGTTGAGGTACAGGGCACGGCGATTAAGAATGCGGGCGAGCACTGAGCCGCCCATGTGCGATCGTAAAGGTTGTAGAAGTCGCCCGACTGACATTGGAAGAAGGTCTTGGACGAGCCCAACGCCAAGGTGTTGCCTTCACAGATGGAGAAGCCGCATGTGATGAGAGCGCCAGATTGAGCCGGGGCATCAAACTGGAACTGGTAGTTCGATGCGATGTATCCGATCCGACCCTCGGCGTCGACAATCTGGCCATCCCGCAGTGTGACGACAAGGCCGCCCGCGGTGTCACAAACCGCTTCTTTCTGTGTACGAGTTGTCGGTTAGCATTTTTATTCAACGGAGTTTGACAAGGCAATCCTACCTCGGGAGTGCTCCCTTCTTTCTCGGGTTCTTCGGCCACTGTAATTTCGAACGTGCCATTGCGAGTTTCTACACAACCAGCGGGCGCGGCATCGACCGACGCCAACTTGTCGGTAACCCCTCGTGGGGCAGCCAAGGCGACACCGAAGAGCGCCGTGGCGAGCATGAGTATGCGCTGCATCGTTGATTCCGCCGTCAAAAGCAAAAGTCTATAATTACTAGATGGGCAATCAACGATATAGAGAGTCGAGTATCGGTATATACAGTAAGTGATTAAGCGAAAAGCAATGCGCCCAGCTTGTTTCTCCCTTCGTTGCGCAACTGCGGACTCGAATCTTCTTTCATGGAACAGACTAGAAAGGGAGAAGCGAAAGGGGCGAGGACAGGGGATATGCCAGAGGCACTGACGTTGAATATCCATAGTAATACTCTATACACGCCTTGCCATGTCCTACGCAATATCTCGCCTCGCTAGGATGCCTTGCACATGTGTCGTTCCTCATATGGTGGTTATGCCTGCATGCCTGTCGAGTCGCTACCATATACCTAACCCATCGGAACAAACGGCGACCAAGTGCAAACGCGCAGACGGCACCCGTGGTGTGTCGAGATTTATGGAGATAGTATGCCATGACAAGATAAATTTATGAACTGGCCCTGATGCCACACGGCACGCGTTGAGTGCGTTGGTACGAATAAGTGTTAATCAGGATGTCTCACTTACCCGAGACATGGAACCAGTACGGCGTTCGGCTAGCAGAAGAAAGACAACGGCAATGACATACGGTTTTCTTGCGTGGATGAACAGGAAGATTAAGCTTATTATAACATATGCACACCCCAGCATCAGCCATCTAACCGGGTCATACCTCTGCTGTTGCCTCCCTGCTATGACGCGATAACATTATAGCACGATACAACGCCATATGCCTTTGATGGAACTTGTTAAACTTGGGGAGACACGCTGTGTTATAGTAATAACATCGCAATCCTTAGGCCAGGCGAAGTCCAAGGGATTCTACAAAGACGATACGTATGAGTCGATGGCGGGCTTGCGACACAAGGTTGGACCGTACATAGCGTGGCACACGCATCGAGAGTCAATAGGCGAACACCCGATGATCATAGGGCTGGCATATCCAGTCCAAGGGGAAGGATTAGTCGGGAGGCCACTCGTCACCCGTCATCCAAGGCGATCTCCGGAACGAGAGGACGTCCTGAAGTCGTCCATACCCTACCATACAACCATCAACCAACAGCAACCCCAAACGTGTCAAGCCAGCAAGAAAACAAATAAACAGAAACCAAAAGACAGCAATAGAATACCAACCCAAGTATCGCAGCAACACCCCATCCAAAAATTCACCCAATCCAAAAGACAAGGATGTCAAAAAAGCAGTAAACCAACAGGGACCGCGTGGCGGCCAGAAAACAAGTAAGTAACGACAGGCGTCGAAATAACCACACCCCGACCAATCAACCGGTTTTCCCACCTAATTACGCAATCCTCTGCCGCCGTGCGCTTGTCGGCGGTATCTCTATTCGCATCCAAAAGCGAGATGATGTAATAGTAATAATTCGAGAACCTCACCTCACCTAACCCACTCAAAAGTCTACCCAGCCAAAATACCTAGGTATCCAAACACAATATCAAAACATCATCTACCTAATTTGAACTCCCTGAATTCCTGCATATAGAAGATCTCACCAACAATCCCCAAAGAAATTTCCCATCCGCAACCCCATTAACACCAAGTACACCATATACAACCCCCAAAAGCGTAAAACCAACTACCTAGGTATCTATCGAACAAGAATAACCCGCGCCCCATCCAAGTCTTCCTATACTTCCCCCCCTCTAAGTGTTCTGAGCATGCCACATACTAGTTAAGTGTGACTGACGATATGATATGTACGGAATAATCACAGCCACTGCGTGAAGTATCCCGTAAACGTGATCGTCTCTACCTCCCGGAAAGTATCCTAAACTCTACCTAATCATCCACTATCCAGGCTCTTCTCTCTAGTTCTATGAAACGTCCTCAACGATGCCCGGAGTAGCAAACATCTCGGCACAACCTACTCATAAAGCGCACTGCATAATCACAGAACACTCAATTAAGATAGAAAACATAATGTTGCCATGGTATCGGCCAATGCCGGGTATTCCTTTCTTGTGTCAATTCTATGGACAGGGGGAATCATCTAAAAGCCAACCTTACCGCCCTCGCTGCCTGGCCGCTCGTTCATTCATACAGTTCATGCCCTCATTGTTTTCCGGTCCCTTTCATATGCCATCAATTCATGTACCTAAAAGGCCGCCCAGGCCTTTCAGCGGCTGCTATAAACCATTTGCGCCGCCTTATTTGGTGAGTATCTGCACCATCTCCTGCACTGCTTGCCTCGTCGCATCGTCGAGCTGCTCCTCGGGAGGGCTAAGGACCTGTTGGAACACCGGCAGCAGGCGAGGTGTCAACTCCTGTACGGTGGGGTTTGCCGCAGCATCTAAAGACTAGTAGTTAGTATCAGATTGATAAAACAGAGAATGGGAAGACCTACAAAGCTTGTGCAGGCATTGGTAGACCGGTTTGTTTTCTTCATAGTCCTCCTTAAGAGGTAGTAAGTCAACGAGGGCAGGTAGCACGTCTGGAATGGGAATGTGGTTCGGGTTGGACAGAATCATGCGGCACAAGCAGCCCGCCGCGTTATCTTGCAGACGTTGAGCCCGAATTTGCAGCAGGGGCTCGAGACTGCGCAAGATCTGCGGGACGCTGGGCAAATAGGTCGCCTCATCTTCAGAGTGATACACGAGCTGGCCGATGGCGTATGCGGTGTTTGACTTAGTCTCTGGGTCCTCGTCCGATAAACGATGTAATAATGGGGGCAGGAGAGTGGACGTGTATGGCGTCACTGCTGAGCCCATGTAGGCGATACACTCCGCCACGACACCCACAGCGGTAGATCGCTCAATATTTTCATTTGAGCTAATGAACTTGAGGACCGGCTTCTGGAAGACCTTCCAGATTTCGGAAAACTGGGAACCCAACGCAGCCGCCAGCCCGATCAAAACATCGAGAGCGGTATCAATGATGAGCCAGTCCCATTCGGAACTACCTTGAAGATCACCTTGGTTCTCATCCTCATCGCCAAGATCCTGCTGGCAAGGATGACATCTAGTGGTGATTGTACCGAGGACAGTAATAATCTGCTCCATCATTGACTTCTGACTCAGGACAGAAGGGCCGGTTGCTTTGAGTGTAGAGGCGACACTGCGATTGATTTCCGTAACGACATCACTAACGTATGTTAGCATCGACCGCGAACCATACAAGGCTGATTGGATAGGAAACATAGCAAGTGACAGCTGAATCAGATTTTGTTCATATACGTGTTCTCAGCAACCGCGAATAGCGTCTGAGTGAGCTGGGTATAACGTAATGTGATCATCATTGTAGCTGGGGAGAAAGTGAAACAATGGCAATTCAAGAGTCAGGGAAAAGATTGACAACTTACCGATCCGCCTCGTCCTGCCAGATGTGCATCGTAGCTGTCGTTACGATCTCGCCGAGTTTGACGATGTTGGGGATTGGCTCAAAGTTCAAGGGCAAACCAGGCGCCCACTTCTGACCAGTCTGCTTTTCCATAGCCTCCCAGACACAGGCGTATGTCCGCCAGAGTGTTCCAATAGCGGTTTTGCGGCAACCTTCATACGAATGCTCGGCGAAAGGTGCTACTAGTTCGACAGCCTTTTCGATATACGGAGCGCTCTTCTCCTTAGAGGCGTAAATGACATCGCCTAATACCTCGAGAGCAATTTCTTTCTCCAGAGCCTGTGCAGACACGCCGACAAGGTCATCCCAATCGTCATCATCATCGTCATCGTCCATAAGCTCTTCTTCGTCATCGTCAATGTCTCCCATGCCCTTGGCGTTGCCCTTTTTGTCGACAATGAGGCCCTGCTCATCCTCTGATAAATCAAAGTCGACTTCCTCTTCTTCAAGTTCAAGACTCTCAAAGAGACCGTTGAAAATGCCAGCTAACGAGTCACCGAGATCGCCTTCGTAAACAGTGGCCAGTTGGCTCCACAGGATGAAGGTTGTCTCTCGCAGGCGAGCGTTACCTAGATGTAGTGCCTTTTCACTGGCTACCAATAGTGGCATGACGTACGGGTGGAATTCCTGCGCGCCAACACCTACGGCAATGCGACCCATGGAATCGCATACGGCGCTTCGCAGCGACAATTCATCCTCACCACTTTCAGCCATTATGTAGGTGGACATGGCTTCCATTGTTTCCTTCAAGAAGGGTTTGAATGCATCTTTGACGGACGAAGCAATGGCGCCCAGAGCACCGGCTGCGGCCGCCTTGACCGTGAAATCAGGATGGGCTAAAAATGAGCCCACACGATGAATCATGGTCTCTCCGTACTTGGCCATCACATCTCGTTCTAGGCCTTCGGCAAGGGAGTCAATGACACCACACACCGATCGAATGATTTCTACATTCTTCTTATCGTTCTGGTCGTTGCCAGCAGCGTCCAGGTTAAGAATGAGGGCGGTCAGAATGGCATCGTGATGCGCTTCTATGCTATTGGCCAGGTCCTCACCAATGCGGATGAGGCCTACCAAGGCAGAGTATCGAACACTTCTCTCCCGATCCTGTAGCAACTGAAGAACGGTTGGCATCAATGAATCAATCTGGGTCGAGACAAATTCGGGCGCGCCTTCGGCGCAGGTTCCAAGGGCCAGGATACAAGCCCTGCGAGGACCAGCAGCCTCGGCTGCAGCGTATTTGGGGAATTCTTCCAGCAGAGGAACAATGACCTGACGGGGAGGCAGATCAGTCGCAAGCTGGTCAATTAGGGCCAAAGCAGCCCTTGCAGGAGTGCTATCATCCTCCTCGTCATCGTCCTCTAGTTCGGACAGAATCATGAGACTCTTTCTCGTCAGCTGAGCACCCATCTCTGGAACGCCCTGAACCTTCATGCGTCGATAGCGCACGCATTGAGCTAGGAATGCCAAAGCTTGACAGCGTACATCATCTTCGACGGCAGAATTGGAGGCCAGCTCAAGCATGAACTGGACAAGGTCCTTGAAGTAACGGGAGATGAGGGCGGATTCATAAGCCAGGAAGGACTGGAAAACCTCGAAGGCTTGTTGTATGCGTTCGTCATCTTCGTTTTGGACGGCGTCTTTGAGCACATCAACCATGGCGGGGATGAACTCCTGTACGGCGTTCAAGGAGTCCTCGTCCTCATCGACATCGATCAACATGAGGGCAGCGCTGATGGACAGCATGGTGTTGACACGAACATCGCGACTCTGAGGGTCGCGAATGGTCTTGGTGAACAGCTCAAAGAGCCTCGCCAAGTGACTCTCAAAATAGGTTGGGTTGGCCTCAAGGAGACTGTATATGAGATAGGAGCCAACCTCACGATGGACAACATTTCCCGAAGTAGACAGCTGGGTGATATTGGGGATTAAGTCGGCCCACTCGCTGTTCTCGAAGTCGAGTGTGGCTATGGCAGCAATGACGCGCGACTGGCCATGACGGCACTTGGCATCTTGCTCGTTGACGATCGTCTGTAGGAGTTGGTTGCGGACCTCAGGCTTCTGAGCGGCGCTGATGCTCATCCAGTGCTTAGGAACGAGTCGTAGGGCCTGAACAGCGGCCAGCATACGAACTGCCGCATCGCTATGAGAGACGATGACATGCAGCAGGCCCAAGAGCGAGTCGGGGTGAGGATAGAAATGCTTGCGCAGCTCCGAGGTGGCGGCCTTGACCTTCTGGGTATCAGCTACGACAAGGAGAGAGTAAGAGTCAGCATCGGCGACAGAGGGGGTGACGGCGATGTTCTGGTAGTTGGCGGGCAAGGCGAGAAGACTCACGAATCTGACACGCCTGGAGCAGCGCGACGAGCTTTTGTTGATCCATGATATACAAGTCGGGAAGGATCCCCTCTCGACCACGGATATACAACAGCGCCTGGGATGATGGACAGGCCAGGCACGGGGTGGTAAAGGAAAGGAGGGAAATAAGGAAAGAGGAAAAGAGGAAAAGAGGAAAGGGAATGGAGGGGAAAGAGATCGGCCGGCCGAGCGAAGGACGCGAAAGGAAGAAAAATATTTGGCGTTTAATTTGAAGGTGGGGTTTTCCCAAGTTTGGGGGGGCTTTAGGGGTTCGCCGATAAGATAAGCAGCCAGTCCCTCGTATCAGGGGTCCTTTTTTTGTTCTTTTTTTTTTTCCGCTTCTTCCTTCCGCTGCAGTGCCTACCTACACTACCATCCACCAGGCGCCCGGTGTGCCGATAAGCCCTGCCCAGGTGGTGTGAACTTGTAAGGTGTCACGGTGGTGTGTACAAGTGCCATTCATCATTGCTATCCCAACTACCATTATTTTCACTTCTGTACGTTCATATGTGAGGCCAGTCGCCATTTCAAAGACAACGTAATCGTTCGAGGTACCTATCATTATGACCATTTGATCACCAGGTTGCAATGTATTTCATCCACTGCAAACTGCGATAGGGAGTACACTAGGTACCGGTTTCACCACTGGAAATGGACTGTCTTTAGAGAAAGCGATGACTTGCGTAAAGTCCTCACTTACTCATCCGCTATCTCGTGAACCGATCAGACTCGTGGGATTAGCTTGTTTCCAATTCCCCAACGGACTATGAAGTATGTATCCAGTGTTATCCGATAATTTACCAAAAACTAGGCATAACTACGCATACGCCATTCGCCATTACAAGCCCTCGAAATGCCGTACGGCCTCGTTGCCCACCCACGCCGACCTATCTCGGATTTGCTCCGTGCCCCATATGCCCTCCTCCGTGACATACGCATCAATAAACCCAGCCGGAACCGTTTCAAAATAAGCGTTCCTGACCGTAACTTTCGGGTCGTGAGCCAGGGCCTTTTCGATAACCTCGTCAGCTTGAACGGTTGCTCTCCAAGCCTGTATTAGTTCTGAAGGGCTGTTTTCTTCAAATGCGTCCTCAGTGGACCCGGGACCTGTGATCTTTTCTGTATCGCTCACCACGAGAACCTTCGCGTTTGGCGCGACATATCGGGCGCTTAATACCGTTGGGAGTGATCCGATTTTCTATAATAATCAGTAAATAACTCGCCGGTATTGCGATATATTACTTACATTACTCACATCGCCGCTCGAATTAAGGCGGTCGGCGCCTAGGAGTATGAGATCGATACCATGAGCGGCCAGAGCCGCCGAGGCGTCGGAGTAGACGGTGATTTTAAGCTTGGACTCGGGTATATATTTCTGCAGCAACTTGGCAACGAGGCTTACGCCTTCGAAGAGTGGTCGCGATTCCAGGACACGTAAATCAATAGCAACGTCAAGAGTCGATGTGGCCTTTTGGAGGACGTTGGTGATTGTAGAACCTAAAGACAGAGTAAGGATAGATATGCTTTTCTTGGAAACATCAGGTTGCAAAACTTTTGATTGTATATAGTCAGTGAAGTTTGAGCAGATCCGGTCCCGCATAGAAACCCTATCGCGTAGTTGCTGGTCCAGTGCTTCCGTTATCTGGTTGACTTTGTCTTCTGGGGCCGCTTCAGACAAGTAGATAACCCGTATTTTGGCTAGAGCTTTTGTTATGCTGCTGGTAATCGCGGCGCCCATACTTGGACGAGACTGGCATAGATGCCACGCAGCCATGCGGATATTCCACCACCAAGCCTCGTCTATGGGCCGAGAGCTTCCCAATTGACGGATCACACTTTGGAGGATTGATACAGCCATCCCTGCAAGTTCTTGGGCGCCATGCTCGCTACAAGATAGAGTGAGTAGTTAACTCAAACAACAAGGAGTGCGAGAAAAGGATTCCAAATATCGTACTGATCATCACGCAACGTTTGTAGCCCTTTGGTTAAAACTGCGCCCGCATTAGGGCCTAGGCCATACTCTGGCCACACCCGTCGTAGACTGTCAATCAGCCTCGGCACGCCTCCAAACTCATCCGATCCATTGACCTGCATCGGGTCAAACCATTCGATGCCATCGTGTTCCCAGTCGAGGATTATACCCGCCTCCCCTTTCCCGCCCTCGCTCACATCTTTGATGCGAAAAGCGAAGGGGTTTATGGTCCATTCACGGCCAATAGACCCATCGGTAAACGTGTAAGGCTTGCCAACCCTAAGCAAACTTAACGACGAGGCTGGCAGCTGCGTTTCCTCGGAGATCTCGCGGAGTGCTGTGGCCAATGGGCTGGCATCACTTTCTTCCACACTACCAGAGCAAGGGGCCAGCTTGCGCCTAGCATGTCTCCATCAGCTTTGGGCCTAAGGAGGATTCGTGCGCCCGAGTCTGCTTCCACTTATACCTACTGGTACGTCCGGACTTTGTCACTTCGTCTGAAGAGGGCTACTCTGGCTCTCGTATCGTCTCCATTGGGAATCTTGAAGAGAAAGGAGCCGGCTACCTTTCTCTTCTTGGTGATGACTGGTTGGCTCGAGGTTGCCATTGCTCGTGCCCCTATTTGACAAGCATAGCTGAGGCATATTATCGTCTGCAGCTTATAAGACGAAAATAGAGGCCGGCAACCTGGTCTCGGATTGAGACGGTTTAATGGGGTCCGTAGCGCCATGACGAGTAAGTCATAACATTCCAAGGTTCGCATTATAGTTAGAAGTTACGTAGACAGTGAGATCATCTGCGCAAACTTAAGGTTCACAGAAATGTCAAGTATCTACCTAATTACCGGGGTGTAGGTAACTATCTAATAGATGCTTATTCTTGTCTAAATGCATTGCGCGTGCATAAATATGTAAATAATGAAGTACACCACCCCTGAACCCCCGTTTAAATCAATACGCGTCGCGTCACGTCGGGCAAACTCCGTTAGGAATTCTATGGCTGCCAGTACGCGGCTTTCCAAACGCAGCACCTTTGCCGAGTCCGCGTTTAGCAAAAGCCCTCCAGATCTCGCATTGGTTGCTGCCGCCAGTCAGAGCAATATCCGCATCCAAGATGGCATCACGAGCTTGGACAAAGTTCGGGTTGCAGGGTTGGCTATTGTCCATGAGTTAGAACCGGTATCTCAGGCGTCATTCGCCGGGCGAACGAGGACTCAAGAGCACTTACAGAGCCATCCCGTCAATCACAAGCTTCATTGTGAGGAACTTCCCATCGGTGGGGACGCCTCTGGAGTCAAATGCTGGCTTCTTCGCAGTGCTGAGGCCGTGCTTGTCAATGAGGTTCCACATCACCTCGTAGAGCATCGTGGCCCAGATCTCGCCGATGTCGTGAACCTCGTTGTATCTATCTGCCGCCGTGTACATATAAGGGTTCACCTTGAGATCGGTCGAGTACAAGTACTTGCGGACTCCAGCTTCTTTGCCGGTGACCCAGCTGCCGAGGCTGTAACTCGTGTGCCTGGTGTCCCCTTCCCGGAGACGGATGGCCGTGGCCATGAAATCACCCCAACCCTCGCCCATGCCGCCGGCCTCTATGGTATGGAGACAGTTGGAGTTTCGGGGTCCGCCAGTCAAGCGAGTCGAAACTATGCATATCGAATTAGCTCTGCTTTGCGTCTTGCCACGATATGGGCCTCTTACGTCCGTGAGTGTACTCGTGAATAATGACATCTGCTGCAAAAGCACAGTCCTTCTCCGGAGTCGTGGCTGTCCACAGATACATGTACATGTGGCCGTTTTTCCCATCAGGTGGAGTGGCAAAAGCCGCGTTATTTCTTCCGGAACCATCTTGGGCGTTGAGAATGACGAAGTCGCCGCCTACTCCGCCTCGGCCGTTGTCGTTTGCCTGAAAATTCCCCGCCTCCTCTGTGAAGCCCAGGTCATAGAGCACATCGTGGTATGTGTTAACGGTGTAGAAAACCTGTGTCACAGACGCGTTAGCGTATGACGAAGGGGAAGACCAGCTAGGGCTCCAGTCATATTCGAAATCGAGGTCATTGCTCGACGGTCGGTACCCAGATAACCAATGTTTTTCGCCCCGAGGACTGGTCTGAGCTACTGCGTTATCTGAAGTTTTAATCATGTCAGTTCATCTGCTCCGTCATAGGTCTATATGTATATCAAGGTTGGACACCTACTACCGCGAGTCACGGTATATGACGTGTTTCCATCAGAGAACCAAGTGAATCGGGAGCTCTCGGGGTCCCATGGATCCGTCAACACCTCACGCTCACCGCAGTCAGGGTCCATGACACCCCACGGACTGTGCCGGTCAGACATTCGGTCAACAAATCACACAGTATCGGTAAAACTTACTAGACTTTCATCTTAGCATCCTGAACCCAGTCCACAACGCCATGAATTTCTTCATAGGTATTCGCGTCGACGTACGAAAGCAGCCAGTTAGTGCGCACGTCAGTCTCAACCCGCCAAGTCAAAGCTAACTCGCCGTTGGACTTGATGAGGTACATCAAGCGAGCGTTGGGATCCTCCCGGGCGCCCGAAGTCCCCTTGAGGGTAAAGGTATCCATCTTTGCTGTTGACTCGACGGTTGCGCTACCGGTGACAGGAATATCGAGCACGGATATCACCCTCGCAAGGGCTTTCGAAGCTCCGGAGACGTCCCGCTTTGCCAGCGGGTTCTCTTCCGGGATCTTACCCTGGAAGAAAGAGTTCCCGTACGAGAAGATGGTTCCGTCGGCGGCAACCTTCGTTCCGAGTTAGCCCAAACAAATTCATACCGAAAATGAACATATCGTATGAAATACATGGAAATGCTTACATTGACGTTGAAATCGGCATTATCAATATCCAGCCCATGAACTGTTTGTTTGAAATTGACATGAGCAATGCCATTACTGCTGACATAATGGTCTTGGACAACTCGAAAGTTGGCATCAGGCACCACGCTTTTCACGAACGCAGTGGCTGTCTCGACGTAGGAGTCCCTCTTGACCGCATGTAAATTCGGGTTTGTGCTTGCCACAGCTCTGTTGACATACTCAGGGTTCTGCGTAATTCGATAAGGATCTAGATCAACGGAACGTCGACGAACACCCGGCCTGGAGCTTTGATCAGGATGGGCGGACGCGGGTATGGAAGTCCCTAGAAGACCAAGTAGAAATAATGACCGCATTTTGAAGGAAAAGAAGCAATAGATGTTCTGAGATTCGGTACTTTGTTTTGGGAACAAGCAAGCGTCTTTGATGTCTAGAAACCTTTCTGGTATCATTGCTGCGGATTGATCGGTTTATATAGATATACGCTTCGTAGCGAATCGATTCAGGAGCAGATGGCCCAATTTTTGTTTTCCAGCACGTAACTGATGTTGTTGATCACGACTCTTAGTCGCGTGCTATCTGTCGACTCTGATTGGAAACATCCTGAATTTCGGCGCGGAATTCACAATACTGAACAGCCTCACGAATACCCTTTTCTGACGAGGTAACTATTCTATACCAGAGAAAACAGCATGTCCTTAGAACCAAGTCCATGGCAAGTCAGGCAAGTAGCTCACAGACAAAAGTGACTGCGTTATGATAACAACGTCGCATATATTTTCAAGGCTTCTTGGCAATACTAACCAAATCGAAGAACTTATTACTCAACTCTTGGCCGGCTCTTCGCTATGTGATGGAGGACTTGCTCACTTCAATCGTGAATATATACATGGCGCGACGCGATTTTACACGGTGATTGTCATCCAGCTAGTGAATGAGATGGGCTTCATCAGCATGTCATCAAATCACGGATTCACCCACCAATCTTGGTCGGTATTATGAGCTCGATGGATGATTCAAACGCAACGAGAGAAGAAACCAACCAATATATCGTCAGTCGTGTCTTTCATTCGTTTTTCATAACACCTCGTGTGCCAAACATTGCGCGAACCCTAAGGCCTTCCTAGAAGAGATAACTTATTAGATACAGCCTCTCAGATCTCCTCTATATTACCGGGTAATGAGGATTTACATCATATTACGGCCACAGTCTTGAAGTCGGGTGTATGCTGATGTCTTTACCCAGACATACGGCCATTTGACCTCCTCAACCACATCCTGACGGGGTTTGGGGTAAGCAATACGGCAAGCTGAGGGATGGCCCTCTAGTGAAAGGAAACCCAACCCAGTGCAGGCCATCTACCTAAAGACGCGAAAGAACCCAATAAAACATTTCGTGAACTTTTTCCTTCGGCTTTATAAGTGCTTTCCAATACACATAATCCCTCAAACCGGCATTCCTTCCCTTACGATAATAGTCATTAATCAAGCCTGGACAATAGGTAATTGATAACAATAATAATATCACAACCAAGCCCACACAGAAAATGGACCATAAGAGAATAACACAGGCAAGCAACGCACGAAGAAAGAAGCGAGGCGAGATTTCTATCACTACCTACCAACCAAGCGCATCAAACACAACACGTCCACACAAGGAGGAATCTACAAAGCCTCAATCTCAGCCAAGACAGAAGCAATAATCTCCCCCGCCAGTGCAGCAGACACGACACCAAAGACACCAAGCTCCAGCACATCCCCACGTAACGCCAACTCAACATCCACGCCATCCTATAAACAAGAATTAGTCAAAGTACCAAAGAAAATCAGCACGTCACTAACCGTGTAAGAATGCGCAACGGCGTTCGGGGTGAGACTCGCGCTATCCGGAGCAGCGAGGTATTTCAATACACCAGGGTCTTCGCCAGAGGGCGAGTCCATTTTTTCGAGCATGACGGATGTTGATTCAGATGGTAGCGCCTCATCCGGCCGAGAGAGGATATTCACCGTCGTATCGATCCGCACGCCTGTCCATTCTTGTATCTCCCACAAGCTAGCCGTAGCGTTCTCGAAACCACCAATCTCCGCGATGTCTTTTTGTATGGATGATGCTATCGCAGTGATGCTCTGGCGTAGCGGATCTCTGACTTTCAGTGGGAGGATATTGAGTGTTGGGAACGGCGCCGTTTCGATATCGGGGTATGCGGAGCGATTGGCTAGATATATACCAAAGACGCAGTCAACATTGTCGTCTGCATGACTTTCTCGGCGGGTTGACTTCGCGAAAGCTTTCGAATATGCGGCATATAAAAGCGCCTGTGTCGATATACCGTGTGCAGAGCTGTTGGACTTGATTGATGCTAAGTTGCTTATAGCAGTGCGTCGGAACTCATTGACCCGTTGACTTGAGCTAGCCGTCGTCGATTCATGCAGGTTAAACAGCCGCGAGCATGCGTCCCCGCGAAGATATGATGTCCAGAACAATTTCCTTCGGGCCTGTATTGGCAGAGAGAGATGCTTAGAAGCAAATCCAAGCCAAGGATTTCCATGAGGGGGGGCAATAGCTGAGAGAGGAGAACTACAGAGTTCAACAAAGCGATTCAGTATAATGGGCAGGCTGATGCCGTCATACAGCGCATGATGTAGGTAAAGGTTAAGATTCGCTTCGCCTGACTGTTCTCCAACGAAGTGAGCAAGAGCAAAAGGTGTAGCGGCGTAAATGAACTCCCATCGGCCACTAGACTCGCTAACAATATGCGTAGCCCGCTCTCTTATAGAGTCAGGCTTCAATATAACCTGAATAAATGGGGGACTCGATGAGTTAGTACTGATGAAATGAGTCCTCAGCATTGCAACCTCATCAACAAGCGCGGTCCAAGCTCTCGAGACACTCGAGGGATCGGCAGAACCAGAGACTTTAAAGGCGAACTTGGGAAAGAATACCGCACCCCCGCTGGTTTGCCACACAGCCAGCATATACGTCTGCATTGGTAGACATGGCAATATCGTCTCAATTGACTTGGGGTCAAGCTGAGTACGTGATATAAGTTCTCGTATCTCCTTGCCATCGATAACCGAGTCAAGGCGTAGCAATGTTCCTGCAGGGTCCTCGGCATTTCCGTCAACTTTTGGATTTGCCTTTTCCATAATAGCACGAATCGATGACATCGTCACCAAATCTCTCGTGGAAATCTCAAAACCGCGTTTCCGAAGCATTGAACTCGCTTTAATGGCACTAATCGAGTCAAGGCCAATGTGGAAAATCGAGAGGTCGAGGTCAATTTCATGTCGGCTGACCTGAGATAGGTCAGACAAGACGTCGAGCACCGTTTCATACCCTTCTGGAAGAGAGCGAGATTGTTGCGAAGCAGGTCCATTTCTCGCGTCAACGCTCTCATAGATCTGCAATCCAGGTTCGAAGTTCATCGGCTGAAGCCCACAGATCGACACACTTTTAGAATCAGAGAACAAGAATCTCAGGATTTGTTCATTGGCGTCTCCAGCAAAGAAATCCAGGACTCTCTCAAGACTAGATCCAATGTCCTCTAAACCTTGCAGAGACATGTAATTCCCGTCGCAAGCGAAACGCCAGATGGCACGTGCTCCTACGAATTCCAACTCGACACACAAGGGATAATCGACCGTAGCAACGGAATGAATTGATCTAAGAATCCCGTTATCCGCGTTATTGTCCCCAACATTCTGTAGAAGGAACAAAGTGTTGAAAAGCCTATCCCTGTGCCCTTGAACGAGTCTTTGAATCTCTCGCAGCGGAGTGTGTTGGAATTCAACGACGCTGGACATGATATGCTGGCAATATTGGAGGAATTCGGCGACAGTTCCATGGAGCGCAAGTCTCAAGGGTACTGTGTTCATCGTAGGGAACATCAATCCTTGGGCCTGCTCGGTGTCCCTTCCCGACAAGACCACTCCGAACACAACATCCAAAGATTTGATAATCGAGGCAAACACAGCAGCCCAGCAAGCTTGCCCAAGAACCTGTGGCGTAACGTGATGGGCTTTACATGAAGCCCTTATATCTGCGGCGCTCCTTTTCGAATACTTCTCCAGTCGATATATAGTATCATTACGGGACGTTGTGTGAAGTTCCGGAAGCAAGGTTGCGTTGGCTTCATGCAGGAGATCAGCCCAGAATTGCCGTGATGAAGTGTCGGATGGGAAAAGCATTCGTGAAAGATAAGGCACATATGATTCGCGGGGCACATAGCTGCCTTCATACGCTGCCCGAATATCTCTATGGAGCATGGGGAGAGACCAACCATCATATAACGCATGAGCGACGGATAAAATAACGAGCGTCTTTGTCTCCAGCTCCACGAAATGTACCTGGAATAGGTTCGAAGTGCCGCGACCCTCCAAAGCCCGAAGTCTTATCATATCCGTTAATGTAGGAATGTCATTCATGCTCGAGATTCTCAACGTTGGTCTGAATTCCAGCTCATGCTTGCGGATTACTTGATAATAAGCAGATCTGATTCGAGGATCGTCGACTTCAAAGAAGACAGTGCGTAGAATGGGCGAGCCCATGTATACTGTCGAAATGGCTGATTTTAAGAGACCGATGTCGATATCTGATGGAAGCTCAAGTACATCATGGTTGAAGTATGCATAGAAGTCAGAGCGCACCATTTCTGCTACCATAGAGTCCTGGAGTGGTGTTGGCGGCAAGATGGATTCAATACCAGAGAGCGTAGAGTTTGCCCGAGTATGATAATCCTCAAGAATCGAAATTACGCGCTCTAGTTCGGTGTTGTTAGAGGTGCTTGCTGCGTGAGGCGCCATCCTTTTGAGGCTAGCCACTATGTTCTCGAATATTGGCTGTTTCATCAGCGTGCCTACGGAGACGCGATGACCCAATCTCGTCAACTTCCCAGCAAGCTTTATCATATCGATACTGTCAAGGCCAAGCGCAAAGAGATTCGTAGCCGCTGAAATATGTTGTTCATCAACACCGGCAAGGGCAACAAGTTCGCGGCGAACGGCATACGCTTCCTCATTCCATTCAAATGGAACCTCAGTCGTAATTGTACGGTTAAGCGCCGAGTTTGATTCTGTGGATGGTGTCGAAACACCTTTGTTGATCCCAGCATGTGATGCCTGGGCGACAGGGAATGAGAGAACGCCCATGGGATCGGAAATAATTGAATTCAGGGACTCGATGAACTGCCCTAACAGCGAATCCAAAGCTGGCTCATCGGCTATGTGCTGTTGTGCTGCGAGGGTGATGCGGAGCATATCGATGTCGGTCATGATGATCTCAATGGCTAATGGGTAATCTGGGTTTGGAGGTGAATCGTGAATGGTCCACAACGCCGTATCACCCTTGTTTCCATCGCCAAAATCACGATCAAAAGTGAAGAGCGTGTCGAAAACGGGCTGCCCATTTGTACAAAGCTTTTGTATGTCCCGAAGGGGCGTATGGACGAAAGAAAGCAGACCGTTATTGAATTCCTGAATTCTCCGTGCGAGTAACGTCCAGGACATGTCGCTAGTGAAGTCTACTCGAAGCGGTAGTGTGTTGAACAGCGGCCCAACAACGAGATCTATATCATCAACGGCAATCGATCTTCCGGACAGGATAACTCCAATCGTGGGCGGATCGACGAAATACCGACGCAACGTATGTAGCCATGCTGCTTGCAATAACGTCTGGTGGGTGACTTGTAGTAGCTTGCGCCGGTTCTCAAGGCCCTCAACTGCCACTGAGCGACTTATGGCGCTACCCGTCGCGGTGGGCTTGTCTATGAGGCTCGGCATAGGTTGGAAGTGGTGGTTCTTTAAGAGAGCATTCCAGAATGTATGAGATTGTGTATGATCGAGCAGCGGCCCCACCGGAAGCACAGATATGAACGCAGGACCAGGTGCGCATGGAAGGCCGTCGTACTCTGATTTCAAGCTTCGGAGAATAAGCCCAAGACTGTGAGCATCGTATACACCGTGAAAGAGCCTCAGAAGTAAGTGGTGCTTGCCGCCCTCCATAACATGATCCACCTCCACAGGCCATTTCAGCACATGGTGGTTCGCCTCAATCCACAGACGTCTTCGTTCGACGAGTGTCTGCTCAAGGGATTCCGTATCAATTTCCACGTCGAACCACCTCAGAGGTCGATCCTTAATAGCCACTTGGAGATATCCATCTGGCGTGTCAACAAATGCTGTCCTCATAATAGCATATGAGGCTATAACTCGGCCGATGGCAACCTTCAAGCGATCAACAGACACATTAGAGTCCAACTGCAGATCAAATTGGTTGAAGTAGCTGAGCTGGGCATCACGACCCATTGATCTGGCTATAATGCCCTGCTGCAATGGCGTGCATGGGGCCACATATTCAATTTCGGTAGCATTCACCTCGAGAGCCTCGCAAACCAAACGAAGATACTTGTGACGGAGTGCTTTCACGAATTGCCTCACGTGGAATGAGTCGCTATTACGGACTTCAGATTTAAGTCGATCCAAGGCCCGCGAGAGCTGACCAAGTTCCGGGTGTCGCAGTATCAGCGAAGCCGTTGCGGAAGTGAACCCAATTGTCCGGAGCTGCTTTGCTACTGTAGTAGCTGTGATAGAGTCTACACCAAGCTGATATATTGTAGTCATTGGGGTTATATCGCCGGCCTGGATGTGCACAACTTGATTGATTGCTTCCAAAACCTCATTCTCGAGCCTATTTAGTGGCCTGCGCTCTTCGACCGTGGTAGCTGCAAGGGCTTGAACTTGCTCATTCGATAATTCCGAGAAAAGTTTCTTTAAGCTGTTGACGTCGACCTTGTTATTCGTGGTAAGAGGAATGCGCGAAACACACAATATGAAAGTTGGTACCATGTATGTCGCAAGACGGGACATGCACGCTTCTCGAGCACGCCTAGCGGATTCCAAATGATCCGCGTCGTAGAAAACCTGTAAGTCGACAGCGGGGGTCGAATCAGAAGACAAAGTGACAAATGATACGAGAAGATTCGTCTCTTGCGCCTTGCGTCTTGTTACCACCGTGGTAACATCGCTTGTCTTGTCGGCCAGACTTTCTCGGATGGTATGGTTGATTTCGCCAATTTCCAACCGTTGTCCCCGGAGCTTCACTTGATCATCCGCTCGACCGAGAAAATCAATTGAGTCGTCATGAAGCACTCTGACCAGGTCTCCTGTGCGGTAAATCCGCTCACCGGACGCATGCAACACGGGGAAGCGCTCGCTAGTAAGTTGCTCTCTGTTCAAGTATCCTTTGCCGACAAGCTTGCCCGTGACACAGAGCTCACCAACACCACCACGGAGTACAGGCGTCTCGGAATTACGTTCGAATACATACGCCCCAACATTACGGAAAAGATTTCCTATGTTTGACGGTCTTCCGTTACGAGGTACGCCTCGGTACATCGTCACACCGATCGTAGCTTCAGTTGGCCCGTAGGCATTATAAATAACCCGCTCAGATCCCCATGTTTCCAGGATATCAGAACGTAATTTCTCTCCACCCGTAATGAAAACGCCCTTGCACAGGCTTGGGCACTCATCAGGACTGATAAGTCTTGCCAGGCTCGGGGTCAAATCGATATGTGTGATTTCGAGCTTTGAGATCGTCATGGCCAAGTCACTGAGAATGACGTCCTTAGGCACGGCGACGACAGTAATTCCAACATACCAAGACCAGTATTGCTCTAAAACCGACACATCAAAGTGGAAAGCAGCAAATTGAAGCCACCTCGAATCTGAATCCCATCGCCCAGCGAAAAGATCTTTGAAGGCCGCCATCGCCTGGACGGCGTTCTCATGACTTATGAGACATCCTTTGGGGGTTCCCGTGGTGCCACTTGTATACAAACAATAACACGAATCGGACGGCAACACCTGGCGCTGCAACGACGGGCGTGAATCTGGCAGTAAATCTAGCATATTCGCATCCATGATGTGAAAGGGCACTGAAGACTCATGTACCCAATCGAAGTCTTTGCCGAGAAGTAACAGTGTGGCGTTTGAATCATCAAGGATGAAGGTCTGTCGTGTAGCAGGTGACGAGGGGTCAAGACAGAGGAATGCGCAACCCGCTTTGAGTACACCTAAAATCGTAAAGTAGGCGATCGGGGTTTTGTCGAAGCATGTTGCGATGATGTTCCCGGGTCCAACTCCACAATCAATGATGAAACGTGCCACTTGATTACCCAAGGCATCTAATTCTTGATATGTCCATTTTTCGCGATGATCTAAGTGATTTATGTCATCTGTGAATTCGAGAGCCAGAGCAGAGGGGATCAACTGGGATGAAGCCTCAACCAGCTCATGCAAGAGATAATTGTCGGTAGGCAGCGATTCGCAACTAGCAGGAAGAACTGAAAATAAATCAGATCTGCTGACGGCCAGTTGAACAGCGCTACCTTCGACGGGAAAGAGAAGATCGGCTAGTATGGCTTCAAACTGATTGAGAAGGAGCGCAGCCTGTTCCTTTGGTAGGATGCTAGTTTTAAACGTCAAATTGAGTTGAGTCATGTTAGAAGACGACTCTTCGACTTCCAGTGAAATGGAATACTCGACAGACGCAAGCTCTTTGACAACGCGAAAAGGCGGCGGTCTCGTGGTCTTATCCACGGCCTGATAGAGCAATATAGTATCGAACATCGAGCCAGTAACTCCGAGGCAACTTTGAACACGGGTGATGGGCATAAAGTGACATCGTCGGAGGTCTTTATTATACTGCATCATCTGCTGAACCAACTCAGTATTCGAAGTTACGTTCTCGGCAATCACAGGTAAGGTGACAATCATCGGGAGAGTTGTCTCTCGCGCCAGATGTGTTGCTCGCCCATCTAAGACGACCCCGAATGTGACTCGCGATTCTCCGATGTATGCACTGAGGAGACGCGCCCAAGCCGCTTGCAGTGCTGCTTGCATTGTAATGCCAGCTTTAGACGCCGCTTGACGAAGGTGAGATGAAGAACTACCACACGTATGAGACAGTGTTAAAGTACCCGGATCATCGACACGTAGTGGTGTCATAACTGGGAACTCATTGAACACAAAATCATCCGCTTTTTGCT
This sequence comes from Xylariaceae sp. X802, assembly GCA_028637635.1. NCBI lineage: Eukaryota > Fungi > Ascomycota > Sordariomycetes > Xylariales > Xylariaceae > Xylariaceae sp. X802. The sequence continues at coordinate 2,201,464 of JAJFDH010000001.1, read as the reverse complement.
TCCAGAATGCCTCCCCTACTAAATAACTCGATTTGGCAAGGGCAATGTAGTGCGATACCGCGGCGGTGAGACTAACAACTTTGGGTTTGTTCGCGCGAAGAATAACTTCGCCCAAATCCTGTAGGAGACTTCGTAATGTGAAGGCATCGTAGAGTGCGTGGTGGATTGCCAGGTGGAGTGTCAGAGACGCTTTACCGTCAGTAGTCTCAGATGTTTCAAGAGCAACTCGCCAAGGTGGCAGTGCAAGTGTGTGAAGGGCATCGGCTATAGCATCCGAAAGCCATTGCCTGTTGTCAAATACACCCGATCGGTGGATTGAAATTGAGGGTTTTGAATGATTTGCATGGTAAACCAACATCGCAAAGGAACTCTCTGCATGGCTGATTGGAATGAAGCCAGTCCGAAGGATTTGATGGTGATCCACGAGCTGAGACCATGCTTCGATGATAGCATCTGGGTTTGTGACCATATTCACTTCGTAAGACGAGTAGTTGAAGTAATATTGCCCGTTCGAATTCAGAAACTGTGAAAGCAGACCTTGCTGCGTGAAAGTGCAAGGTAACACGGCTTCAAGAGTTTCGAGGCTAATCCCAGACTCAAGTATTCTCCTTTCGACCTGCCCCCGGAAGCTTTCAAAATCGTAGTTGCTTATGGGATCCTCCTCGGCAGAGGAATTAGTTGCAGACGCTATCCCGGCGCATGTAGGATTCCCAATCACATCGGTCGCAGATATGAAGACGTTCTGCTGGCGGAGTAACATCGCTAGCTGAATAGCAGTTATACTGTCAAGGCCGTAATGGTAGATTGGAGTAAGGCGCGTGACCTGATCCTCTGATATCTCTACCAGCTTTGCCAGTGTTCGGCGGACGATCAATTCCATTGGGGACCACTCTTCATCGGAGTCAGGAGTGAGTTCAAGGAGGCTGCCTGATGACGGGGAATATTCTACACGCGTAAACAACCGTTGGACGTCCCTTTGCCAGTTATCCGGTAGAGTCTTTGCGGTGGGAACGTGGGAAGACGGGTGCTGAAGGCAAGCGTTAATCACATGACAGAAAATGTTGCTGATCAGTTGCAAAGCCTGATAAGATGTCTTTGATCTGAAGCTAACTTAGCATATGTCATTCTCGTATTGTTATCTGGGTTCAATAAATACTCACTTGTCTCGGTGCAGCTGGATCGTAAGCGTTTCTTGAGACCCAGCGGGAATAACCTCGCAGACTATCGGAATCTAGTGAAATGTAAGCCATGATTCTGTTCAGCGCAGAAGTCGCTAACTCACATCCATAAAGCCATCTTCATATACTAAGGACCATAGCGTGTCGTCTAAGGGTGTCGCTGGCGGCTGAAGAATAACCAAGGTGTCAAACAAACGCGTTTGGGTCTCAGTGAGTTTCTGGATGCTTCGTAAATCGGTGAACTGATATAACGTCATGTTGGCGTTGAGTATCTGGAACGCCCTCATAACGTCTATCAGAAAAGTTGAGCTGGATAAATCCATCCTCATTGGAAGTGTATTGAAACATGGAGCTACAAGATTGTCGATCATGTCCGCTGATAATGAACGGCCATTAACGACGTTGCCAAACGACACATCATTCCGTTGGCTTAGAATGGATAATGTGACTGCCCATGAAGAGTGAATGAGGGCTAGCATCGAAATCCCCAAGTTCCGCAATTGGCGCTCAATCTGCTCTAGCGTCATTGTAGACACTTCGACGGAAAGGTTGCTAGGCATGGAGTCCTCCGAAAGCATCTCGCACTCAAGGATAGCGGGATAGAACCCACGAAACAGCTGTTTCCAGAAATCATCTCGACCTGGGGATGATTGCTGCATTTCCTGAAGAAGAGGCTCTAAGGGCAGTGGCGCCGGTAGCTGCCTACCCCGATACAATGCCTCCACTTCCGACAAGATGATCCGCATGGAAATACCATCGTACATAGCATGGTGGCAGACAAATGAAAGGTAGTCCCCGGATTCGTTGGTCCGAAATATGGCTAGTGCGATAGGAGGTTCATAACGATTTGTCGTGACTGAAATAGAAGCAAGATGTTGCCAGGCCCGTTCTTGCAAAGAGGCGGCTTCTGTTTCCAAGATTTGCCACTTCGGAGTATAGTTGTCCAGAATTACCTGAACGACTGGGTATCGAATGTTGTCAGAAGTTATAAAGCAGGCTCGCAATATTTCGTGGCGCCGGACAACCTCATTCCAGAGATCTATCATGGCCCCATGGGGCACCCGGAGTTGAAATAGCATTTGGTTGTAATAGCTCACCCTATCCAAAGTAGTTTCTGACGAGGAATTGAACGACGACATGACCATTGCTTGCTGTAAGGGAGTGCAAGGAAGCACTTTTGCGACCGATTGCCCATTAATCGCAAATAGCTTCTGGATCTTTTTCGCAACTACTTCCGGAAGAAGAGCGATACCGGGCTTTGTAGATTCGCCAATAGCTTGCAGTTTATCAATTGCAGATGCTAATCGACTGACACTTGGATTCTGCAAGAGCAACGATAAAGTGATCCGCTTTCTTAACGCAAGTTGAAGCCTACGCGCGACTGGCATTGCAGATATGGAGTCAAGGCCAAGCGCGGCAAATGTAGTCCAGCGGCTGATGCTCTTCCCATCTTGCTTACAGAGATCTATGATCACTTTTGCAATCAAAACTTCTGTTTCGGACCAGTCTGAGTGTTCGTCAGTTAGATCTCCAGTAGAGCTGTAAGCACTCAAGTCGCTGATTGAAAGCTTCTCAACGGTGCTACGTAACGTGCTTTCGTCTATCTTGCCAGAAGAAGTCAATGGCAGTGCCGATATGGGGAATATGAATGTAGGCACCATATAATCTGGCAGACTTGCCCGAAATGCATGTTGTAGCGCTTGTACCTGCTCTGCAAATTTGTGTGCGGGCAGCAAGTGAAATTTTGCGGCGGCATAACCAAGAGGGATGTAAAAGAAGTCAAGATGTTGGCGTTTCGGGTTTTCAGGGGTGACAAGGACGGTTTTGCACGTTCGCGTAAGGTCAGTCCTCAAAGCAATTGCCTGGATCTCTTCAAGTTCAATTCTCAGACCCCGTAGTTTAACCTGTGTATCCATTCGCCCGTGAATAATGAGAGAGCCATCGGGGAGCATGCGACCTAGATCCCCCGAGCGGTAAATTCGTCCATAATTAGGGTGGTCTATGAACCTCGCCGCAGTCGCCTCGGGGAGCTTCAAATATCCGGCTGCTACTTGGTCGCCACCAAAACATAGCTCGCCCATACAACCGACGGGCACAAGCTGTGTGGAATTCGGGTGCAGAACGAATGCAGAGGTGTTTTCGAAAGACCATCCAAGAAAATGCGACGCATCGCCTGGAGAGACTTTTCGAACCGTGCAAATATTGGTCGTCTCAGAAGGACCATAGCCTTACGTCTGTCAGCTGAGGTGACGTGAAAGTGGATGTGATAGTTGGATTTTACCTTGGTAAAGATGCCGTGACCATCTCTGGAGCACTTCATCAGTCATTGGCTCGCCGGATGTAACGAGAAATTGGACAGTAGGAACACTCTCTGGATTCAACAAAGATGCCACCGTGACAGTTAGGCTGAGATGGGTAATCTCCAGAGATCGAATTATCTCTTCGAAATTTTCAAATAGCGTCTCATTGGTAGCGGCACACAAGCACATACCATTAGCCCAAGCAAAAAATATTTCGAAAACAGAAACATCAAAAGCTTGGGAGCAAGCTTGCAGCATTCTGCAAGACGTGTCATGCGGGTAGATGTCTGAAAGGATAGTGATGTTGCTCAGGATATTCTTGTTAGTGACTGCGACACCTTTAGGTATACCGGTGGTGCCACTGTGAATGTTAGCAAAAAAGCTAGTAAACGGAGTTCGACACTGCTATTCCGTTCGTCGTACCTGGTATAAATGACATATGCAAGGTCGGACGACCCTCCACGTATGTCGAGATTATCACAAGAATAGGATGAGAGATCCACGGTTTCGATGTTGACTATATTTAGAGTCTCTCGACTCATAAGTGGCGATGACATTGTATCTACGACGCAGAGACAAGGCTGAGCTTGGTCGACAATGGCTTTAACTCGTTCCAACGGTGTACTGGGAAGAATGGGGAGATATGCGCATCCGGCCTTTAGGATACCGAGTATACTGCAGTACAGTAAGGGTGATTTTTCCATGATAATGGCGATAACGCCGCCAGAGATAGGAGCATATTGTTGAAGATGCCGAGCAATCTGATTTGCCTTGGAATTGAGTTCATAATATGACAATTGCGAATCCGCGGCGTCCGGAGTTGCGGACGCCGCAAAACGTAGGGCAGCCGCCGACGGAAATCGTAGTGCGGAGTTCTCAACCATTTCGGATAAACTAGAATATGTGTTTATAGATCTTGGGTTCTTGTTGAAATGCGATAAGCCGTCGAAAGGGAAATGCTGAGGGATAGTCTCGATAGGTTGCTCGAAATGATTGGTGACATAGTCAGCGAGGTGGATGAGATGGCGTGTAAAAGCCTCGACCAAGGGCTGTGGAACAACATCTGTCTGAGACGTCACTTGACAGGTAAAATGATCTTCGCAGGGTTGAATCTCAATGAGCAGCTTAGCCTCTGTCGCATCGCGGTGCATTACCTCTCGCAAGACGCCTGACTTTCGTCGGCGGCTAGCGAGAGATTCTTGGTACGAAAATATAACATCGAATAATTTCGCACTGGCGGGGAGCCCGGCGGCTTTGTGTATTTTCGAAAGCGGGATATTGCCATGTCGTAGAGCTTCCCGATTGATCAAATGAATATCTTGGAGTAGCTCAAGAATAGTTTTGTACCTTGAGATGTTTATTCGGAGTGGTAGTGTTGCCATACAAGGCCCCATGATCTTCTCAACTCCAGTCAACGGAAGACTCCGACCCGATGAGACACAACCAATTGCGACATCCTCATTGCCTTGAACTGCGGTCCAAAGCCAGGCGATGCATGCCTGAAAGAGCACTTGGGGTCCTACCGAAACGCGCAGCATGAAATCCGTTAGGATTCTGGGGTGAAGAGGAATCTTTGTCACAGCAACAGCTCGTTGCGGTTCAGAAACTGCTGCGGTCCGGAAATCTGGCGAAGAAAGAGCACCAAGTCCACGAAGGTGCTCGGTCCAGAACTCCATGGAGTCAAGACTCTCGACTTCGGGGCTGTCTTGCAAGTGGCTCACAACGTGTGAGAATTGAGGTCTTTCTGCTGGTAGGACCCCACTCAAAAGCAGCGACAAGTCTTCGATTATGAGATCGACGGTCCAACCGTCGTAGATTGCATGGTGAATTGTTAGGAGCAACTTAAAGAGCTTTGTTGTTGAGGCTGAACGTTGAATTTCTATCCTTAAAGGGCGCAAAAGAAACAACTCAATATCCTCCACCTGACCTGCCGGATTGTACCCATCTGAGTTATCATAAAGCTGAGTATCATCTAATCGTTTCCAGATTACCTGACACAGCTGACTTTCTATAAACGCAAACCCGGTCCGAAGGATTTCATTGCGTTCAGCCAATGTTCTAAGGCTCGACTGTAGTATATCTAGCGTGATCGACGAGGTCAGTTCGAATTCGACTTGATTAATGTACAAATCGGTGCATTTGAGGGTCTCGGCGATCATTGATTGTTGTAAAGGCGTTGGTCTCTCTACACGATCAATCTCGTGGACTCGATGCTCCAACACGGGTTTCGATTTCATTATCTCCGAGTAATCTTCGGGCGTCTGGCGGCGGGTCGGCTGACGTTCCGTGCCTGGAAGGTTGGCTGGTATCCTATTGTCATCTATTCTTCGTCGGAGTGCCCGAGGCGTTTTGGCGCTTAAAATGTCGAATGGGGTGACGAAAATTCCCCGTTCTCTTAAAAGAGAAGCATATTCAATTGCAGTCAACGAGTCCATTTTGGCAATAGAGAATTCTGTCAGTGGACCGACGGGTTCCTCAAGAATAGCAGATGAGACCTCGCACAGAAGTCTTTCGAGATCGTCACTAGGTGTTTCATTATTGGGCGTATTTGTCGTCCGGCCGACATAATCACTGATTAGCCGCTTCCTGTCGACTTTGCCAGAAGGCAACTGGGGAAGATGCTCCATCGTCACGATGTCTGAAGGTACCATAAAGGCTGGTAACCAAGACCGACATCGATCGAAGAGCTGCGCGTTCAGATGTGATGTTACCTGCTCCACGGCAGCGAATGCGACCAGAATATTTGATATAATCGTCACAAAAGCGCCATAACATCCCGGGACCCGTAATAGAACTTGTTCGATTTCTCCCAGCTCAAGTCTTTGCCCATTGAGTTTTATCTGGCTGTCATCTATCCTGCCCAGACATTCGATGGTCCCATCTTGCCGAATCTTAGCCTTGTCGCCGGTCTTGTATACTCGCCCGAACGGCGTATTCACGAATGAGGCCGCTGTCTGGTCAGACCTGTTCAAATAGTAGGTAGCCAGTTGTAATCCACCAAGCGCAAGCTCCCCAACTTCTCCTATAGGGAGAACTTCAAACTCGGAGGTTGTACTTGGGTCGGTTAATATACGGATGACGAATACTGAGACCGTGTCAAGCGGAATACCTATTATGCTTCTCTCTGAGATGGCCGAGAAAGCCGGCTGAACGGTGCTGGTGAATTGTCAGCCAGAACCCATATATAATCTTCGAAATAGATCTCACCAGTGAATCGAAGCCTCGGTAGGGCCATACATGCCCCACAGTATGCTACTCTTATTTTCATTGCCGCCAAACTCTTGAATGACTGGATCCGTGAGCATTTCTCCAATAGTTAAAAGAAGTCTGAGACCTGGTGCCTTGGAACGCTGCCTCAGCATGCTACCAGCCACCGAAGGTGTCAATTCACATGCATCTATTTCCATCCTCTTCAAAACGCCGGGGAGATCAGTCAACATCTCCGCACGATTGCAGCCCACTAATGTGGCTCCTCGAAAGAGAGGGAAGAAGATTTCAAAAATAGATACGTCAAACGTCGGTGCCGCGAATTGGAGAAATCTCGAAAAGTGCGGTAGGTGCCGCTCATGAGCTAGGATGGATTGGGTCACAGCTAAGTGAGAGACAGCAACACCCTTAGGCGTGCCTGTCGAGCCCGATGTGTACATGACATACGCGAGATCTTCAGGTTTCGGCTCACGGTGACTGGCCAAGTCATGAGAAGGAGTTTCAGAACCGCTCAAGACATCATCGATGAAAATGACTCTGTATTTGTTGTCGTCCACGGGCAATTTGGCTGCAAGACTCCTGCTCACCAACACGACATTGGCTTTCACATCCTCGAGTATGAACCTCACTCGATCGGGCGGGATGTCAACATTCAACGGACAAAAACCACCACCGGCCTTCAGCGCAGCCAATATGGCAATGTAAAGCTGGGGAGACTGAGGAGAGAGGATGGGGATGATAAAAGGATCCCGTGTTTCTGACGTCGCGGAAGTGCATTCTCCCGATCTTAAGGTGCATGTTATACTATTAGCCAATGCCAACGATGCCGCATGTAGCTCTGGATAGGAGAGGACAGTATGTTGGCCATTTTCGAGCAGGAAGTCGACAGCAGCAGATAGACCATCAGCGCTCGCCTGAGCAACAAGCTCATGAAGTAAGAGCGGACCGGGGATCCTCGTAGGGTTCGCATTAAGAATAGAGAGGCCTTCCAGAGGCAGGAGTTCGGGGTGGTTTAGAGACATAGTAGAGAGGTAGGCACACGGACAAAGGGTGACAGGGAAGCATATTTTGTCCGTCACGGCAGGCTTGTGGCGGCGGCAAGGTCTACAGCATCGATTAAAGGGAGCCGGACAAGACTGCTATCAGGCCAGAATTGCTATAGATGACAACTCCAGATTCGGCATTGCTGGGCATACTTTGGCATGGCGTCGGAGTGTGAGCCGATGACGGGGCATCTGGTACCTAGGTATTTGTCCGCGGCTTGATGGCAGCGGGGAGGGGAAGAGGGGATTGAAAACAAGAGTCATTATTAGGTGCATAGGCCCCCAAATACAGAGACTACCTAACTAACTGCCTCGCATGGCTAGAAGTGGCCGGATGTACGAAGTACGGACTTGTAATGGTACCGGTAGAGGTTCGTTGATTAGTGTACCTATTGGGAGAAGGAATATTTCGTATCTGCAGAAAATTTCTTAGTGGACTTATTAGTATAGGTAGCGCTAATCGGGGCCACTGCCACCAGTAACAGTAACAGAAGTAGGTGACGTCTTCTGTTACCGGCCCTGCTCACCCAGAGTACTTGTTACCACGATGCACTCAGCACTTTTATATCTAGGTACACTACCTAGTCACAGAATGGGAGAATAGATAGAGTATAACGGTACTTAGTAAAACCTTGCATGGAAGCGCTTCCTATTATCATGTTGACCACTGAGCAGAACAGCGCAGAATTCCATGTCCGCTGCGGGCCAAATCACGGGATTACCAGGGTGCTCAACCCGACACCGTATCTATTCTTGGCGGTTGAACGTTGGGAGTCACGAAGTATGTACTGTATCTGACTATAACCACTGTGCAACGAAACGTGGTTATTTAAGGGGTCCCTTATTCGGCACCCCCATCTCAGTATTCGGCACCCCGGTACTTCCGAACGCACCAAGGTTTGCCGGGAAACTAAGTACTCCAAAAGCGCGCCATCGCGAAAAGTCACGAGCGACTTTCAGTGGATTTAGCACCAGAGGATTGCTCACCACTTTTCTTGAGCAAGCGTAGCCAACACGAAAGCAATACTGCATTGATTGAATACCGGTAATTGCGAACTTGGCTTATCGTATGGTTAACCGCTTCTTGCAAAATGTCCTCCGTAGCTACGTACGACCTGAAGTTCCTAGGTAGGTAGTTTATGAACGATTATATCCTGTTTTGTCCGTTCGACAACGTCAAGATTCTACGCTCTGGAGTACTTAGTTTCCCGGCAAATCTCGGTGCGTTCGGAAGTATCGGGGTGCCGAGTACTGAGATGGGGGTGCCGAATAAGGGACCCCTTATTTAATGTCCTGTGACAACTTCTCAGTCCATGTGAATCACTATCTTGCTTGCCATGAAAATCTTGACTGTATCCGTGGTTTGACCACAACAAAGGTACCAACATACGGACGCGCGAAGCACATAACACTACCTAAGTAGGATGATAAAATTAGATCAAGTGCGCCATTTCCCACTTCCCACTTCCCAATTGCCAGCGGCATGTATTAGTCATGCGTGTAATCATGTGTGCCGTCAGCTCCTGCAAACCCATCTTATCTGATCCGATGATAATCCCTATTGCTGGCATTAAAATCCCTGGCCTGTCTGTAACCTACCGACACCTACCCCTCCTGGCTGCGCTAGTGAGACACACAATGCGCGACGAGCAAGCCTCTACCAGATCCCTTCCGCCTTACAAAGCAGAGCTCAATCAGGACGTACAAGGAAGCAGACAGGAAAAAAGAAAACGAAGATCCATTGTCGACTCAGCTGGAGGCTTGATCCTATGTACCTGGTCAAGTGGGCAACTAAGCAAAGCGCGTCGCCCCAAGTTGTCGTCGCTTGAACGAGGCTTCGCAGCTACGTTCACCCGCTATCCACACTAGACTTTGTCTACTGCGGGATCTATGGAAGAATGATTCACGTTTACAAAGCATCCCGCGTCCATCCTGCTGCCTCCATCTTCATAGTCGCGGCCCGTTCCCCTGTCAGGGAGTCGGTGATTCGGTGATTCCTGGCGCTGGATCGGGGTCCACGATGTATACGCCAATACGCTAAATAGCCGCGTAACATCAAACAATGGAACTTCAATTCTCCACCCAACTATTCTCAAGGTACGTAACTCACTGCCCGCCTATAAGTCGGCCCCCTCGGACTGCACACTACCTACACTACCATCTACTTAATCTGTGACGGGCCAGCGCGACAACCCGAAGCAGTACGTGTACCGGTAGATGTAGCTATATGTTATGCTTGGGTAGCGCCTTGCAGCAACGGCGATCCGAGTCTTCCACTGCTCGCAGGTTACTTCGTACCCATATTTAAAAGGTTGACCTTCACTGGATCAACCGGCCACCAAACCCAATTTTCCGGCAAATGTTGCATTTTGCACTTCGGCCATTAGCTTTCCACCTTGCCGTTTGGTACGTTCCGATTTCGATTTCGATTTTGATTTCGATTTTGATTCCTCGTCGAGCGCTTTGTTACGCAGAAATATCTATTACTTGTCACTAATGATGTAAGGCGTTGCCCGGATAACCAAAGACACCTGGCTACGGGATAATCTACTCGTCATTCTATTGTCATCACCTCGCTCGCTGTCGCCCCCAATATAGAATCGTATCTTCGTCTGCTCATGTCTTATAGTCACATGCAGCGAACATAATCATACTAATTAAGGAACAGGATATAAGAACGATTACCATTGAACATTATGGCACCTCACAGTCTTACAGACAATGATACTCATGCTGTCGCTAATAATAAGCGGAGTTATTCGCTTCGGGACGTTGTAGGCGACCCTGTTTCGAGTAGCAGGACAAGCCGAAACATTGTATCGAATCTAGAACCAACGCCCTCGACCGAACCCCACGACCTCATCTGTGTCGGGTTTGGCCCAGCTAGTCTTGCTATCGCCGTTGCTCTTCACGATTCAATCGAGGCAAATAAGCTGCCAACACCGCCGAAAGTTCTTTTTCTGGAAAAACAACATGCCTTCTCCTGGCATGCTGGCATGCTATTACCAGAGGCTAAGATGCAGATCTCCTTCATCAAGGACATGGCTACCCTGAGAGATCCGACTTCCAAGTTTACTTTCCTGAATTATCTGCATAAGAACGACCGGTTAATTGATTTCACCAATCTGAACACATTCCTTCCGGCGCGAGTTGAGTATGAGGACTATCTTCGTTGGTGTGCGAGTTCCTTTAGCGATGTTGTCCGATACGGTAGCGAGGTCATTTCGGTTTCGCCAGAGGCAATGGAGTCCGGGCCCGTATCAAGCTTCACCGTTACCGCGAGAAATTCAAGAACAGGGGCCGTGGAAAGTTACAAGGCCAAAAACGTCCTATTTGCTATTGGAGGCCAACCATCGATACCCAAGTTCCTACCGTCCACGCATCCCAGACTCATTCACTCCTCTCAATACGCACACCAGGTTCCCAAGATCCTAAATGAGCGAGACGCCCCATACCGTGTAGCTGTTATCGGCGCTGGACAGAGCGCAGCGGAAACATTCAATAACATACAGGCCCTGTATCCAAAATCTCGAACCACCCTAATTATGCGCTCCGAGTTTCTCAAACCCAGTGATGACTCTCCATTGTGAGTGCAATTCAACGCCAGTGTCAACAGCATTGTTAATCTTAACAGCGTAAATTCAATATTCAACCCTTCATACGTCAACGATCTATTCTCGCGGTCAACTCAGCACCGCGAGGCTGTATTAGAAGATGCTCGCGGGACAAATTACGGCGTCGTCCAGATAGCGCTTATCGAGCGCTTATACGAGCGCATGTACCACCAGCGGCGTGAGCTAGGCAGCGACAGCAAAAATTGGCCTCACCGTATCCTAGGTTCAACTCGGATAGTAGGCGTTGAGACCGAAGATGACAAGATTCGGCTGACGGTACGGCCCCTTAACCAAGGCGAGATTCAAGACGATGTCGACGAAAAGTCCGAAGCGGACGAGATTTTCGACTGCGATCTCGTTATCGCCGCCACTGGCTACCGGAGACAGGCCCATATGACCATTATGCAGGGAATTACCGATCTCCTCCCCGAAAAGCCCGCCGAGCGCGACGGGACGGTAAACGGTCGACCCATTACGGTTGGCCGCGACTATAGTGTCCAATTCGCCCCCGGAAAAGTTGCCCCGGGCTCGGGCATTTGGCTCCAAGGATGTTGCGAGGGAACCCACGGGGTGAGTGATACGCATACAATTTAAAGAGTTATCTGGGCCTAACAATGGATATGTAGCTGAGCGATACGCTATTATCCATACTCTCTGTTCGATCGCAAGAGATCGTCGATGCGGTATTTAGGCGCAATGGTACGAAATGAACGAAGTATGAAAGGGACAATTGCATGCCGGGTTCCATATCCAATCATTGGATGACAGCGAAGTCGAATTGATGCAGGTCTTGAATATCACGTGAGATCCATAGACACCTTCCAAGGACTTTAGTCCCAGCCATTGAGGGCCTCAGCCCGTCAAGGCTACCCGAGTCATTCTGAATTATGAAAGCGATGTATAATATAATCCTGTCTTTGTCTTTACCATGCTACGTCAAGGCGGTGTCTGAAGTTCAGCTCTCCTATCGACCGCGCAGCCAATTATATTCAGAACGGGTCAAAACTGTACGTTACTGTCCACCGGGGTATACATCTGTAGATGACTGCCCAAGTCTCCGACTCGTCTCACGATCTAACGCTCATGACTATGGTCCACACAACGATATCAAATCCAACTCCTATATGGCTTCACTCACGGCCGCTTCAGACGCTAATCATCACATGATCTAACAAAAAGGCCGCCAAACCCCAGGTTTCACGGCGGGAAACACCGCCAGCCCCCGTCTCGCGCCACTAAAGGATTCCGTATATCAATAAACGCTTTCCAATCTACCACATCGTCAAAGAGACGGTGAGAGGAAAACGCGATAGCGTTTATAAAACAGTAACCCATTTCATGATTTTGACGTAGATACCAATACCTAAACAAAGTCAAACCACCATCGTGAGACCCGACGTCGAGGTGCGGGGACCTCCGCGGGCCGTAGTGACGTCAGACCCTGAATCCACCTCCCTTCGCAGCTGTTATGAATTGTGTTTGCGAATAAGCAAACAATGGGATGACGCAATCCATTACAAATGTAGGTGAGATATCGCCGGGAAATGGATTGTCGTTGCCGACGTGTACGAGATATTCCGTTACCTTGGTAATTACATAATGTTGGCGCCGGGATTTTTTGGTTGTTGATGGGGATGGCTTGGGAGGGGGTTTAGGTATGTAGGGACCTTTATGTATTGTGGTGTTGGGTTGTATTCTCATCTATGCGTTACACGTTTTCTGTTGATCGTGTAACTTACAATTGTCGTGGCTGTCCCAGTTACCAACTTACAACTCACCCTTACAAAGAAACAAGGAATCGACTGTCAAAAGATGAAGACGAATCGCAACTGGAAGTAATTGGCCTCAATGTCTTTAGTTATGTATTGATACGGACTAAGTTACGAGGCGAGAAGTATCAATTGCACTGCCAAGACTTAAACACCGTGCCGAGAACTGTATTTCCTAGCCGGTTTGTTTTCTAGCGAATGTCTCGCTCCCAGGTTCCCACGTGTTTCGCTATATTGCCCGGGGCACCACTTCGCCTGTAACTCCCGGGCACATGTTGGAGTAGGTCAGGCGGCCGAGCAATGCGGTATGAATACGCCGAATGGTCGGGTAAAGACGCTATCGGGAGTAAACCACCAGTTATACCAAGTATGTAAGTCCGTACTGCATTTGGAAGGGCGTTGCTGAGTGTCGTAGAAGTGATACAGTGTAATATAGGTAGTAGCGCAAGATCACAGCTATATCGTTCCAATTGTTTCTGACCGTGTAGAGCGCAACTATCGCACACTGTAACAGTGTCAGTTACATACGGCGCATACGGATAAGTTACGTAAAGCTGGCGGCAACGAAACGCCTCTATCTGCCCCTCGTTCGCATCATGTGCCCCTCATTCGACTACCTACGTCTCGCGATAGCCCCGCGCCTTTGTATTGTACATAGTACATAGGTAGTGCCCTGCGTCCCTATCGATGCCCACTATTCTTAGAGGGCATGTCCATGCGAGCTCCCTGAAAGTCTTGCCCTTATTAAAATCTTAGGCATCCGGTTGGTAGATCGCAATCCTCCTGTGCCAATCTTGTTTCGCCATCAGAACCTTTTTCTCTCCCCGCTTAATACCTCACTGTCGCATCTCCATTCATACTTATTAACTTCCAATACATACCTCCTTACTTGGAACCTTTCCAGCCGCCGCTTGCTCCCACGCACCTGAAGTTTACCCTCCACCTCCCCGATTCCTGCGCTCGCATATTTATTACAACCATGGATAAGCTTGGACTGAAGCCCGGCGTCATCTACGGCGAGGACGTCTACAAAGTACGTCCCGATCCCCCGACCCGCGATCCTCTTGTTTCCGGGCGAAGCTGCGCAGTACTGACGTGAATACTCTTTTTTTCACTACAGCTACTCAGCTACGCCAAAGAAAACGGTTTCGCCCTACCCGCCGTTAACGTTACGTCCTCCTCCACTGCCATTGCTACTCTGGAGGCTGCCCGCGAGGCCAAGTCACCCATCATCCTCCAGGCCTCGAATGGCGGCGCTGCTTTCTTCGCCGGCAAGGCCATTCCCAACGCCAACCAGGAAGCCTCCATTGCCGGTTCCATCGGTAATTACAACATTTCCTTTCCTACCATTTGCCATACTCTGGTGCCTTGGCTGACATGACGAAATCCTCGTTATCCAGCCGCCGCTCACTTCATCCGCTCTGTCGCGCCGCTCTACGGAGTTCCCGTAATTTTGCACTCCGACCACTGCGCGAAGAAGCTGCTCCCCTGGCTCGATGGCATGCTCGATGCTGATGGTCAGTGAAAACCAACTACGTGTCGCGACGTTGCCAGCAAACTTACATGATGCAGAGGCCCATTTCAAGCAGCATGGAACTCCGCTATTCAGCAGTCACATGATTGACCTGTACGTAACCACTCTAACCATCGTTGTTTTCTTTGAGGCTGTAGTCAACAGTAGGAATCGCTTTACAGCAAAAGTCTCTATATTTCCACATGATCGCCCTATTCGAAAAGCAGTGGAGGCTTTCTCCTGCCAGAGCGATAACTAATCGACTCCTATTTAGTTCCGAGGAAGACCTAAAGTCCAACATCGAGACCACTGCCAAGTATCTTAAACGATCCTCCGCTATCAACCTCTGGCTTGAGATGGAGGTCGGTATCACCGGTGGTGAGGAGGATGGCGTCAACAACGAGGACGTGGACAACAACTCTCTCTACACTCAGCCTGAGGATATCTGGGCTATCTACCAGACACTCAGCCCCATTTCTAAGATGTTCAGCATTGCTGCCGGTTTCGGCAATGTCCACGGTGTCTACAAGCCAGGCAACGTGAAGCTCCGCCCCGATATCCTCGGCAAGCACCAAGACTACGTTGCCGAGAAGCTGGGCCAGCCCAAGGGCTCGAAGCCCGTTTTCTTCGTGTTCCACGGCGGTTCTGGCTCGAGTAAGGACGAGTTTAAGAAGGCCATCTCCTACGGTGTGGTCAAGGTCAACCTCGATACCGACCTGCAGTGGGCCTACCTGGTCGGCCACCGCGACTACATCCTGACCAACATCGAATACCTCAGAACCCAGGTTGGCAACCCCGAGGGCGCCGGCAAGCCCAACAAGAAGAAGTACGACCCCCGTGTCTGGGTCCGCGCTGGTGAGCAGACCATGAAGGCCCGCGTTATTGAGGCGCTTGAGGACTTTTCGACTGCTGGCAAGCTGTAAATGAGTAAATTCGGAGTCAAAGAGTTTGTGTATGGTGAGGTGAAAGAAAATCTGTTGATAGGCTACTCGGAAAAAACGCTTTGATGAATTAGAACACTAGGCTGCACTACGGTTTTCATCAGTCAGTTTTCTTGTTGTTTCCTTTTTTTGTTGGCGACAGCATAGGTATTCGCCGCTAGGTAGGTATTGCGTTTCGCCCGCTTTATAGTCTGGCGGGTGTTACGGTGAGCCGTCGGAGTAGGGGAGAGCATAGAAAGAAAGAAAAACTGCATGTGCTATTTGTAGACAACGGTCTTCTAATCAATCCTCTGGTGCTTTTTTTTTTAATTGTTTCTGCTTGATGCTTTTGTGACTTGGGATATTGTTGATGTTTAACTAATAAATCTCGGCGTTGGGAGGTCTTGCTAATCACTCTGTTGGCTCCCGCCGTCTGCCAGACTTCCTCTCCGGTACCAGTATCATTATATGAGAATTACACACGGTAGATAGACCCTCCACCCAGCAGGAGGTACGAGTGGTAAGACACGAGTTAAACCGTGAACCCGTAGACCATCGCGTCGTATTGATTATCTAGTGCAACCGCCAGCTCAGCTCGGCCAGCTCACCTTGCTAACCACTAGACAGTCGCTAGGCGTCGGCTGAGCGGTTGTAATGCATTAGACGCATTGCTGGTTTGTTACGTCCGCCTTAATTTCTCCTGGTCGTAATGTATGAATAGTGTACGGATTAATGAATTTTCATTGTTTTGTTTTTATGGACATGACAGGACTGTGTGTAATAAGTAAGTAGGTAGATTGCCCATCACTCCGAGCTTGGATTCTGAGATACCGGCTTAAATTGTTTAGAAAGTTGGCTGTTGTTTGTTGTTTGTTGTAGTGCGGCCGGAGCGCGCAGTCCAGCTAGCATGTGAGTAGGTATTAAGAAGGCCAAGAAACGCACCGTCGAGGTTGGTTAACTAGCACGCCAAGCGGCAAAATGGGGGATTGCAGATACGAGGTCCCCGAGCTGCGCATGGCTGCGGGTAATGTTTACAGCCTGCGTCGGAAAGTTGGGTTGTTTAGTTTCTCTGTGAAGCCGGCATGAGAAAGTTCGGATGGAGTTGTGATCGCTTTCTCGCGGTTGAAAATTCTTTGGTCCGGATGATGGATCAGCCGGCAGTTGTGTTGATCGTCTTACCTGGTATTGACTTAGCATGCCTCTGCTCCACCTCACTTGTGCTCGTTTGGTCGGGAATTGCTACGTTGAGGCCGCCTCGATGTTCGACGTCTACGTGCATGGCCTACAAAGGGAATGGCTGGGCGTCGGAATACGAAATCGACACTCGAGCTGAGTCTGACGTGTTCAGATATGGAATTCTGTTAGTACGACATGTTGACTGCTCTGGTATAAAACCGCCTCGGCAGGTAGGAAACAAACGATCGATTTCTATATTCACGATCCATCACACTCAGACACAGCAAACCTCAAAAATGAAGCCCACCTCACTCGGTCTAGCGCTCGCCGCTATCACATCGCAAGCCGTAACATCAGCAGCCGACCTCCCGCTCCCACCACTCCCGCCATGGTATCCCCTAGAGCCCTGGCAGATCAGCTCCGTCACCACCTCACACCCACACACAAGCCCCTACGGCACCAACGCCAGCAGCCTGCAAGTAACAATCGCAAACCCCAAGTCCATAGCCGCGGCGCCCGCACCGCACGCATCCGGCGGCGGCTACATAGACTTCAGCAACAGCACGGCGCACTGCGAGCTGCACTGGAAGACCGACGCGGCAACGCCGTACGGGTACAGCTCCAACAGCTGCGTGTCGGCCGACGCCCAATGGAGCATCACGCTCCTCGAGCTCCACACCGACCTCTCGGGGCCCGGCGACTACTACGCCGCGCTGTCGTTTGAGCTCACGCACAACGAGACGTTCTTCGGCACTCGGGCCTTCAAGCACATGACGGGGAGCACGACGCTGCGGGCTGGCGTGAATCTGGCGGGGCGGTGTGTTGAGGACGGGCTTTGCTCGTATCATTTGGCGAATGGGAGTTCGCCGGTTTTGTTCCAGCCTACCTTGGAGTCGTGCAAGTCCGCCTGCGGATAGATGGTTGCGGGAAGCTCGGGGGAGCGAAGCCGGGGATTCAGAGTCTGGATCTTCGGACTGAGACGGGAACGGAGTGTCACGTATTAAACACGCGGTATCCAGCTCCGATGGACGTAACGGGTAGTTCGCTCGGATCGTGTAGGCAGTCAATATACTCCATAGCGTAGCATCGGGATATTTACCATGATGAAATCCGCCAATTGAATAAACAAGTCTCAAGTCTCGAAGACAGATATCCGTACGTCCGCCAAGATAACAAAAGAAGAAGACCTTCGCAATGCTCTCGTACGAATCCTATCCCACATCACAGCCAAGCAAGCCAAAACAAGAAACAAAATGAAGTCGACGAATCTGCTATGGGCGTTCCCAGCCCAAAGCGCAGCACAAACCTTCACCAACCCCGTAATCTACGAAGATTTCGCCGACAACGACATCTCCCTGGGCCCAGACGGGCAATACTACTTCTCAGCCTCGAACATGCACTACAGCCCCGGCGCCCCAATCCTGCGCTCCGCCGACCTAGTAAACTGGGATCTCATCGGGCATTCCGTGCCGACTCTAGCCTTCGGGGCGAAGTACAACCTAACAGACGGCCACGCGTACCGCGGCGGCACCTGGGCGTCGACGCTCCGGCACCGCGCGAGCAACGACCTCTGGTACTGGATCGGGTGCATCGATTTCTGGTACACGTACACCTACACCGCAGAAGACATCGCCGGGCCGTGGACGCAGGCCGCCGTATCGCCGGGCGGGACGTGTTATTACGACTGCGGACTGCTGATCGACGACGACGACACCATGTACGTAGTCTACGGCGCCACGGAGGTGTACGTGGCGCAGTTGGCCGCGGACGGGTTGAGCGAGGTGCGGTCGCAGAGCATCCTCAACGCCTCGGACGTCGGGGAGGACGGGATCGAGGGGAACCGCATGTACAAGAAAGACGGGTTCTACTACGTGCTTAACGACCATCCCGGCGATATTACGTTTATCTGGAAGTCGGCTAGCCCTTGGGGTCCGTACGAGAGCAAGATTCTTATCCGCGATGTTGCTTCGCCGGTGCCTGGGGGCGGGTATCCGGACCAGGGTAGTCTTATTGAGACGCCGGCTGGCGATTGGTATTACATGTCGTTCACGTGGGCATACCCAGCCGGCCGCATGCCGGTGCTAGCCCCGATCGTCTGGGGCGATGACGGGTTTCCGAGCCTCGTGTACGACTCCGCAGGGGGATGGGGAGAGACGTATCCGCAGCCACTACCGGAGGTGCCAACACCGCCCTGGACAGGACGAGACGAGTTCCAAACCAGCGCTCTAGGACCGGACTGGGAATGGAACCACAACCCCGACGAAACGAAATACGCCTCGGGGGACGGTCTGACACTATCCACGGCGACGGTGACGACGGATTTCTACGCGGCGCGGAACACGCTGACGCACAGAATCCACGGGGAATTCCCCGTCGGGACGGTCAAGGTGGACATAAGCAACATGCGCAACGGCGACCGCTTCGGACTAGCCGCGTTCCGCGACCGCTCGGCGTATCTAGGCGTCCACCGCGCCAACGACACAAACACGCTGACGTTGATCCATAACATCACGCAGGACGAGACGACGTGGGACACCACGAGCAACGGGACGGTAGAAGCGACGGCCGAGCTCCCCGCGACGACGCTCTGGCTCCGGGCTTCGCTCGACGCCCGGGCCAGCGGGACGCTGGCGGCTAATTTCTCGTATAGTCTTGACGGCGAGGCGTTTTTGTCTGTTGGGCAGCCTTATACGCTCTGGACTAACTGGGCTTACTTCATGGGGTATCGGTTTGGCATTTTCAACTTTGCTACTGAGGAGCTTGGGGGGTCTGTTCTTGTTTCTTATTTTGATTCTGCTTAGGATTGGATTGCGATTGTTGGCGGTTGAGTTTGCCGCCGGGAACGTAGGTATGATGATGGGAAGATATCGAATTGCAGTACCGATTGCTTGCTTCCACTTGAATGTCGATGCCGTGATGGTACATGACTCGCTAGCTCCAGACGCGAAAGGATCGCGGTATCCTACAGTCAGCATCCCGTGAAGTGGGCTGCTCACCACGCGAGTCACGCAAAAGAGGATCGACCACGAACCAAGTGGACAAAACGGACACCGCGTCAGCACTAGAACAAGACGGTAAACGCGGATCTAGCGTAGGAATCATAACTTATAAGTATGCCATCGCGAATACCTACCTAGCACCGCCAACAAGATCACAAACACAACCCATATCTCCAACGTAGCACTCCAAGCAAAGAAAACCACAATGGCAAACCCACCCCAGCCAACACCGGCGCAGCTAGACGCAGTCCAAGCATCGATCCGCGACCTGCTCCACCAACCAACCTACGACGACGGCTCCGCCGGGCCCGTCCTAGTGCGTCTAGCCTGGCACAGCGCCGGCACCTACGACGCAAAGACGCAAACCGGGGGTTCCAACGGCGCCGGCATGCGATACGAAGCCGAAGGCGGCGACCCAGCGAACGCAGGGCTGCAGCACGCGCGGGCCTTCCTAGAACCGATCAAAGCCGCGCACCCGTGGATAACGTACGCGGACCTCTGGACGCTCGCGGCGGTTGTGGCGATCGAGGCGATGGGGGGCCCGCGGGTCGCGTGGAAGGGCGGGCGCACGGACTTCGGCGCGACGGCGCGGGACCAGGCGAAGATCCCGCCGCGAGGCCGGCTGCCGGACGCGGCACAGGGGGCGGCGCACTTGCGGGCCGTGTTCGGGCGCATGGGGTTCAACGACCGCGAGATCGTCGCGCTGAGCGGCGCGCATAATCTCGGGAGGTGCCACGGGGACCGCTCCGGGTTCGAGGGCAAGTGGGTGCACAACCCGACGCGGTTCTCGAACCAGTACTTCCGGGTGCTGCTGGCCAACGAGGGGGAGTGGAAGCGGAAACGGTTAGGGAACGGGGTGGAGCAGTTTGTGTACGTGGAGGAGGCTGCGGCGGCGGACGGGGACGAGGGGCTTATGATGCTGCCTACGGATATGAGTCTTCTATCCGATGCGGCGTTTCGCGTCTGGGTTGAGGTTTATGCGGCGGATAAGGAGCGCTTTTTCGAGGATTTCTCGGCTGTGTTTGCTAAGCTTTTGGAGTTGGGCATTCGGCGGGATGCTGATGGTAATGTTGTCGACGAGGCGGATGTGCAAACTGCGTATCGCAGTGCGCCTAAGAAGAGCGATAAGCCCCAGGCTGCTGGGGACCGGGGCCAAAATCAGGTTCGGCTGAGGAAGCAGGGCCATAAGCTATAAAGAGGGAGGACATATTGCTTTGCGATCTGGGACTTGGGAGTGTCCCTATGGACACTTGTAGAACAGGGGATGGCAACGACGTGACGGACTTTCAGCACTATAGACAGGTTTAGACTATAGACTAGACCATATCACGACGACCGTGAGGCAGCGAATTTCAAGTCGGATCAGTAGTTATAACGTGCTGTTCTCGTGATGGAATTTGGCGTTGCCGCCGCCGCCGTCTTTTTCGCCCTGTCGATACCTAGATCTGCAAGCAACCAGTCTCGCTCGCCTTTAGTACACAAACTCAGCCATAATACCATGTGGTCCTACCATTCAAGCTTCTCCATCTGTTTCAGCGTCAGCGCCGTCGTCAGCATCCTCATCCTCTCCATTTTGTCTCTGCTTCTCGCGTTTAATCTTGCGAAGCATGACTTGGTCGTCGTAAAAGTCCTTGATCGAGATGTCCTGTTGACATGATATCAGTATCGGGTATATACGCGCATAGAGGATTCGTAATAGAGGTGTGCTCAAAATAGTTTACTCCATACCTTGCCACAACCTGTCTGTGGACACTTGGCAGTGTGACCTGGCTGTTCGCGTAGGAACAGCGTAATGGCCGCTTTATTAAAGGTATGCTTGCACGTGGTGCTCGTATAAGGTTCATCCATGATAACCATGGATAGCGGGCAGTAGATGCTGACGTGCTCCTGGGCGATGACCAGGTCTTCCTCCTCTTCTTCTTCCTCTTCACCCTCATCGCCGCCGGCATTATTCCCCGTAAACCATCTGGAGGCATCAGGAATGGGCTTGTGATCTACACTATGCACGGCATCCCACCACAGGCGCTTGAAGCCGATGTAGTCGTTGTCCACCGCATAGCGCTCCTGCAAGGACCTCGTCGCGTAATCAGCAGCTGCCTTCTCCTTCTCGTTCTTCCACATTTGTAAGGGACCGAGGATATCGCGGTGTGAGTTTCTCATAACGAAGTCGCCGTCCTCGTCTTTGGTGACTGCCTCAGGTTGTTCTCCATTTCTACTCGCAGCATTCGCGCTCTCAAATTCGGCCTTAGTGACCGTGTCGCGTATAGCTTGCCGGCCGTCCTCGAGCTCGACGCGTAAATCTATGACTGCGCGCACGGCATTGTCACATTCGGTGGTGAGAACTGGCACAGCCTCGCGCAGACGCGCCAGAGACTCTTCTTCGACGCGTTGGCACTTCTTCGCTTCGCGGTCATCGTCGTCGCCTTCGTTCTGGGGCCGGTTTTGCTTTCGCAGCTTGCGCAGCTCCTCCTTCTTTTTCACGTGACGGTCGTTGATATCGCGTACATTGTTGGTTAGCAGCGTAATGGACTGCTTAAGCTGCTCCTCGTACTTCCGGGTGTCTGTGTTTTTGGAGAGCTCGGCCAGGGCCTTACGCGCGTCGTTATCGAGAGGGCATGATGGGGGCTCGTAGTCCGGCAAGCGAGCAGGACGCCGCTTCTGCGGAGATGCGTCGCGGGCGCGATTGCGGTTGCGGCCCGACAGGAGTGGCATAGTTGACTGAGAAATATGGGAGGCGGCTGATTTGACAGCGGTATGTCGATGCAGAAGACAAGGTGAAGGGGTGTTTGTCGATTAGGTAACCTGGACAATGTTAGGGAAGTTGTTCTGTGGATGGTGCGCGTAACATAGTACTTCGTTCCAATGCACTTTACGCGTAGAGGCACTATCAGCCTATCAGGGTGCTGCCGATACTGTCTATCTAGGCTGTATATGTGCTGTAGTGTAGTGCCCCCCGTATCAATTGCCTTTAGCGGTCGATAGCCCGAACCACCGATCACTGCAAGTACTGACAGGGTAACGGTGCGGGCTAACCAATGAGCTTTGCTATCCGGGCACCATGGTTTCGCTATCCGGGCACCATTCGGCCCGGAACCAGCTGCCAAAGTCTGCCAGGCTATTTTGCGGCCGGCGGCTTTTGTAACCATCTGCCGTCGGTGGGCTTCCAGGCAACATTCACGGTTACATAAAAGCGAAAAGGTCACGAATTTTGCACGTTATAAGAGTTTAATTACCTAGGTAGTTGAACGCCCGTATATTACCGCCTTTGTGAACCAACCTGAAGGATGGATAGGTAGACGGATGGATAGAGGAGTTCGATTAACGTCTACGAAGTAGTGTACTTCCGTACCTACGGCAGGGGCCGGAGCCCCGTCCTTGACCTACAAGATTTCTCCCTAGACTCCGATTCAAATATATGTGGTTAGGTTGGATGGGAGCGCATCGGGTCCGTAGGTAGGTCGGTACATGTATGCACGGCTGCAGTTACCAAGTTCGCTTAATCAAGGGTCCCGTTCCTTAATCAATTGATCTCCGGCCCGCCAAAAAATCTGGCAGCTGATTCCGGGCGAATGGTGCCCGGATAGAGAAACCATGGTGCCCGGATAGCAAAGCTCTAACCAATGTACCTAACTGCCGTAGCCTGCTGCGCTGCACAGCTACCGGTACTTACTTCACACATGCTGTAGCGTGCCTCGCGAAGACCCAAATTTTGATTGAGCTCCATGCGTCCGACAACTTTTGTTTCCGCGATCCGATTGAGCCCGCAGGAATATCTCGGACGGCCTGCCATCTCCAACCAAATTCTCCAACCAAATTCCTGTGCAGCAGTGGTACAGGTGCAACTGCGACGTGCCTAATTCTCGTTCTTCGTTACAGATACATGGCAATTAACGTGTAGCTCGACAGCAGGCGAAGCTGTCAGTTGGGGCGACGGTCTGGCGAACCTCTCATTCACTCAAGTCGCAAGTTGACGGGCCGAAGGCATGCCCGGCATTACCTGAGGTCGTGTACCGATCGGCAGGCATTTGAAGTACCTCGTCCTCATGAAGTAGCCGACCTACTATGTAAGCACGCTGCAGCCGCGACTCGTCTTAAGGTTTTCTTGAATAAGCACCAAAGCCATCATCGGACCACCGGGCTACCAGTGCCACCGGCGGCGGTACGATAGCCCAGGCATGCCGATCATGCTCCAGCAGTTCCACCGCCTTTGAACTCTATTATTGTCTGCTGCATGCCATCGAAATCAACAATTGCCGCATGCGACGAGACCGGCGGTCGAACATGAGGCTGCACCAGGAGTGAGCTCTGAGGCAGGCTGTCGTCGCATTCCGCCCCTGCGTCGTGCAGAGTCGATGGTGGGCTCTGGTATATATAGAGCGCCGTGTGCAGATGTGCAGCGATGTTGTGGTTCATGGAAGTTGGGGGTCGGATCATGGATCATACCCAGATCTGATGCCCCTTTTTAGTCTAGATTCCTCTAGATTACGGTTACCAATGCCATGCCGAGCGCTTGATTCGCAGGGATCGTCCAGCAGCGGCCGCCACTCTGTGCTGCATGTCATTGCAACTGGCAGCGTGTAATACGATGACAAGTGCATGGGAGTTGGACCCCTCGACGGCGATTTGGACTCCCGCTCGGAGCGCCGACAACGAAATCTTGTTTTCGTATTGGGCGGCTTGATGCGCCACTAGCCTGCATAACATTTAGGATAGCCCTCCACGTTGCATCCCACCGCCGCCCAACCTCATTCGCTGCAGATTTGCTGTGCTGCGGCCTTTATAAGATCCAGTCGAGCCGTCAGCCTGGATATAATAGACTAAGTAATTGATGACCGAGCCTTCGTTATATTCCTCCCGTCTCACCTCCGTTGTGCACGCGTGCTACTTCCTACCCAGTCGACTCATACCCGGCTTATACAGCGCTCTATATACACCAGTCTCTACAATCGGAAGATATATATCAGATGGACCGCTATCTGGGACAAATATGGGCGATACCATCGCTGGTGAAGCCCGATGGCAAGAAACTGAGAAAGAAACTCCAGAAACCTGGTGCCCAGCCTGCCCAGGCGCCACCTCAAGCTCCGCCTAAGCGGCCTGCGAGGCCTTCACCGAGGCCGTTTTCCGTCAATTATAGCGAGACCAAAGTGGCGACCCCAGTGCAGCAGAAACCGCAAAGGAGCTCCATGTATTTTAGCCTATTCAGCAGCTCCAAGTCGAGTGCTGTATCACAGCCCCCTTTGCCGACATCCACGGACTCGGGGCATGCGACCTGGCTCGAGGATTTCCGGAAGAGCGGTTATATCTGCCGTAATAACCGTCATTCTCGCCACCTAGATGACGAACAGGAGTGGGAAAGTCCTCCAAGTGTCGTGCCTGAACTCGCACATCTTGCTGTTAGCAACGAAGAACCAGCTGCACCTCAGGAGACGGCAAAAAGCGCTCCGATCACGAGTGAAACTCGTCAGATAAAGAGGAGGTACGCGAAAACGCCCGTGAAGCATATTGGGCAGCTAGAGGGTCGCTATCCGCTACGCACCCAGGATACGCCGCAGGATAACCCTAATACTGAAAGTATTGCCGAGTCGTACAGGGCCTTGCTGGAATCACGGAATCCCTACACGAGCGAAGCAACTATTAGCCGTTCCACGAGTGTAGTGAGGCCCAGCGGATCATTAGTAACCCAAGGTCCTGGTCTCGAGCCGTCCTCCCTAGAGCCTACAACAGCATCGCCCGAACTCTCGCCCGCTAGAGGATCGCCACGATCTGATGATGGGACCCTGGTCGCTTCCGAGGACGATCCTATAGACTTCAAGAACGGCCCTGCTTCCTCGATGCCGAGCTCTCCTTCTTGGACGAACGACGGAGCATCACGAGCACCGGGATGTGAAAGAGTGACACCTACCCGCAACTCGGATATGAAATTATGCCTAGACCTGCTGACGAAGGAGTTGCTCTCAACATTCAATGAGTCCCCCAGCCAGCCAATCCCGGATACGTCAGCGCTACAGATAAACCTCATGATCGAGGCATATGAGAAGCTACGCGACCAGATACTCAGGACTCATGAGACAGGAGATGGGCCCCTGAAGCCGATGTTCGATACGTGGCTCAAGGCGCTGCGGTCGGTGCATGAAGGGATGACCGATACCGATGGACAGAGCGAGAGTAACTACGGAGACTAGGAACTCGGAATATTGAACAATCAGCTAATAATTGATACTCTGAGCTTCTCCCCATGAGTTACGAGTCTACCTACCCCGACACCGGCATACAACTCGGAGAGTCCGATTACCAGTTCTATGGACCCCAGTCAACAGACAGCCTGAATCGACTGTCAGCTCCGCAGAAGCACATCCAGGAGTATCTCGCAGCTCTCGGTAACAACATCGTTCCACCTATGAGATGAGGTTGACGCGATACCGTGCACGCAGAAAAAGACGACTCACATCTCACAAGTCGAATACCCCTCACAACAAACCCCAATCCACTTCTCACCCCTCACCCAACGCCGCACTAAGAAGATACAACCACTGAAACGACCTCACCAGCACTCAAACCCATAAACCCCAAACACCGCTCTCACATCACAGCAAGCAAGCAAGCATCCAATCGTTAAAATTCCATTATCATTTTCATTCGTCAAAAATCCCGCAAAACCAACAACGACACTTCTACCCATTATCTACTACCTGTCAACATAAGATAACCCATCAAGGAATCCTCAAGCGAATACCCCTTCAACATCTCACGCGCCCAAATAACTCCACATGAATCACAAAAGACGAAATCCAGCACGATTACAATTCCTTTTCAATCAACTGCGTAACGAAAAAGGGGGACTTATCAGCGATATCAAGTTCATTCCAGTATTCAACAGCGCATTATATTTCAATTGTCTAGAGGTTGAGCGAGCGGTATTGGTATAAGACAGGCAATGCGCATTATCGAAGGCGCAGCTTTGCATAGAATCCAAGAACGTACGAAAAAGAAATGAAATCTAGAACGGGCTTCAGAGCAATCACGGGAAAGAGAATCGGTATATAAACCTAGCCGGTAAACAGATCAATACAAGATCCAGGATGAACAATATAAAGAAAATGCATAGAATACTTCTCTAAAAAGCGTGTTCTATTACTGTTACGTCTAGATCTTCTCGCCCTGTAGGATCGGCTTCGCCTCATCGCTCCTCCACCAGCTGACGCCCTCCTCGCCGGGGTATGTATACCTGTCCATGCTCTCCGGCTTCATCTCCACGCTGTAACCGGGGCTCATGGGCGTCTGGTAGAACCCGTCTTTCACAGCCGAGGGGTGGCGGAAGTGCTCGTGGAGATGGTCCACGTATTCCAGGACCGACAGCTTGCCGCTAACGACCACGTAGTCAATGGTGCTCAGATGTTGCGTGTATTCGGGCAAGCCGACACCACCGGAGTGCGGCACGATGGGAACACCGAACTTCTTAGCCATGAGTAGCACGGCTAGAACCTCGTTTACGCCGCCTAGTCGGCATGCGTCAATTTGGCACACGTCAATGGCGCCTGCCATTAGCAGCTGCTTGAAAACGACGCGGTTCTGGCACATCTCGCCGGTAGCGACGCCGATGCCGAGGTGTCGAAGCGCATCGCGAACGGCCTTATGACCCAGGATGTCGTCGGGTGATGTGGGCTCCTCGATGAACCAGGGCTTGAAATCCGCCAACTGCTTCATGTATTCGATGGCCTCGGGAACACTCCATACCTGGTTCGCGTCTACCATTAGGATATTCCCGCGGTCAAACCCAATCACGTCACGCGCGATACTTAGTCGCCGCCTATCTTCCTCGATGCTCCCTCCGACCTTCAATTTAAAGTGCTTGTATCCCTGGCTAAGGGTCTCATTGAGCAGGCTCTTCATCTTATCCTCGCCGTAGCCAAGCCAACCCGCACTTGTTGTGTACGCTGGGACGGCACGACTGTTCATAGCGTCCTGCAGACGCTCCGCTTTTCCATTCTCGCTCTCCTTTAGCAGAGCAATGGCTTCTTCAGGGGTGATAGCGTCCGTGATATAGCGGAAATCGATGCACCGCACGAATTCCTCGGGTGACATCTCAGCGACGATCTGCCAGACCGGCTTGCCCAGGGTCTTGGCCCACAGGTCCCAGATGGCGTTGATCACGGCGCCGAGGGCGAGGTGGATGACACCCTTCTCAGGGCCAATCCAGCGCAGCTGTGAATCGTTGACCATGTACCGCCAGGTTTTCCCCCAGTCGGCCACCAGAGAGGAAAGGGTGCGCCCCTTTAATCGGTCTCCGAGGTGGTTGATGGCTGCGCATACTATGTCATTGCCGCGCCCAATGGTAAAGGTCTAGGCTTTGCCGTCAGCAGATGCGGTGATACGAATGCGCCCATGAGCCGACTTTACCATCCCGTGGCCTGAGAATTCCGAATCAGTCTCGAGGATGCAGTAGGCGGAAGAGTAATCTCCAGCGGCATTCATGGCGTCGGAGCCAGTCTTGTCCAAGGACGTAGGGAATCGGACGTCCCTCGTCCTCCAGCCAGTAATGGTTATTTCAGGCATTGGAATTTGTGTGATTCTGGCGCCGTCTGTGTGAGAAGTGGTGTGAAAGGGACGAAAGAAGGCACCAGAGTTCAAGGGGAGAGAAATGTTAACCGGGGGAAGGATGAAGAAGAGAATGGGTGAGACAAGACGAAGTGGCAGGCACAGTCATTACCCGCGACTTCTGATCCTTCGGCTGTTCAACTCCAGCCGGTCCCGGATGCCGCCATGCCACCCGCGACTGCCCATCCACGACAATTGCCACCATCGTGGGGAAGCACGAGGGGTACACCGTGTGGACCCGTGCCACCGTCGTCATTCCGACTCCCGAGAGGAGGCTAAGACAGCAAGGGAGGGAAGCGGCAGCGCGATTGATGGAAAAATGGGCAGCGGCGCTACTGCAGGTCGGCATCGAGTGGTTTCGCAAAGGGCGATGTGTGATTGATGTACACCTGGAGTGGGATTAAAGCAACCAACTCAGCCACTTGAGGCGTCCGCTTTGCACTAATTTCCCATCTCAAATTTCAAACCTTCGTCGCGACGTCGCCTCCTTAACATCAAGCTGGCTCGTGACTTGGAAGGAATCTGAGAGAGAATGGATCTATTTAAGGTGCTGGGTATCTGAGTATACTCTCAGGCATTTTGGGAACTAGCCACTACCTGCAATACGACCCAGAAGATATCGTGCTCCCCGCAACCGCCGGCTGTGTCACGGTCTGTGTTCGCTTAAACTTGCCGCACTTTTGCTCGAGCAGCGCCAACAATGTCGTTCTATACAGCTCGTCTTGCATCATCCCGCCTGCTAGCACCAGGCCTGTGCGAGTCGGATCAAGCTCTCGAGCGTTGATCAGTAGTGCTACTAGGTCTGCGAGACTCGACACCCCGGCTTCAACAATACGTTTTGCTTCCTCGTTGGACCCGGCCATGGAGAGGGCAAGCTTGGCTACTCCAGCAATGCGTTTGGTAGTCGCAAGTGTGGTATCTGCAGCTTGGTTTAGGGTTGGATCCGGGACGAAAATCGTGCTCAGGAGGTCTCTCGGCTTGGACTCAGGGTAGAGCCTATTAAAATGCTGAAAGACTGCTTGCGACAATGGTGGCAGTTCCTGCGTGGCGGCGGCTATGTTGTGCAAATCAGAAGCATATAGTGCTCTACGAAGCGCTTCCCGCCCGATTGCATAGCCGGAGCCGTCATCACCGAGGAGATAACCCCATCCCCCGACGCGGTGCGTTCGCCGGAACTGGTCCTCAACCTTCGTAGAGCTCATAGCGACAGATCCTGTTCCGGATACAACAACAACTACAGAACCTATATCTGCTTCACCAACCATGGATGTTGGTAGGAGGTCGACGTCGGCAGTAACTCTCAGCTTCGTGCCTATCGGAAGACCTAGTAGCTCAGAGAGGGCGTTTTCAACTGCCAGGGACAATGCCGGTCTATCGTAGCCAGCCACGCCGACCCAAGTAGCTGATAAGTTAACGGCCCGCAGTTGACGTCCCGCCGTGACTTTGCAGTTATCTATTGCTTCTTGTATTGCCTGCGAGATAATCAAGATGGCTGTATCGATGCCGACATTTGTTCTACAAAGATTAGTGGCCGGTCAGGAGTTTGAGCCGAAGAAAACACGACGTACACTTACAAAGGCCGCCCGTGCCCATGCCCATCTCTCCGTCGGTCGACATGATCACAGCCTTGCAGCTAGTACCTCCCGCATCAACACAGAGAACCGGGTTGTCATCATGGCTCTCTGGCTGTGTTTGCTTCCCGCTGGCCTCTTCAAACACGCGGGCGAGGATGCCATCGTTACGTCGAAGAGGGTCTTCCGCGTCTGACACTGATATTTTCAATACGATAATAACGGCGGCGAGTTTGACGCTCCCTTGACAGGACTTCAGAATCTGATCTAATTTTGTGACTGAATATGCGCGGGCCTCACGGCCGACAAGTCGAAAAATGTTCCTGGCCCGCTGCTTTGAGCTTGATATTGGTGGCTTTTACATCGATCATCTGCAGTGAGTCAGCCGGGGTGAACAACTCTAACAGAGTAAGCCAGGCGCTCACCAGATTTCGGTATGTCTTGCCAAGCTTAATCACGATGCCGGTGCTAATCATGTTCAGCACTAACTTAGTTGCTATCCCAGCCTTCATCCTCGTACTGCCGGTCACCGCCTCTGGCCAAGTGACGGCCGCGATGAGGTAATCTGCATTGCCCTCGACTCCAACTTTCGAAGGCGATACACATACAAGGCCAACAGTAATAGCGCCCAATGACTTTGCATAAGACAGGCCACCCAGCACGTACGGTGTGCGGCCGGAAGACACAATTCCGATCAGCGAATCCACCGCTGGGTCCAGGTTGAATGTCTTCAGGCCGGCCTCGGCTCCGTCCCTATCATCCTCGGCACCCTCCTTGGCATGCCGAATTGCATGGTCTCCGCCGGCTATCAGAGCTACGAACTGGCCAGATGGAGCCGAATACGTAGGAGGTATCTCGCATGCATCAAGGACGCCTAGCCTATGCCACCAGCGGGTCAGTACCGACCGCCATAAGTCTGGTGACGCGGCTGGTTGGGTTGAGAGCACGATTTAAACCAGTCCGTTTTACCTTCCGCTTGTCCCGGCGCCAATGTAGAAGACCCGGCCGCCGTTACGCACACGTTCCGATAGAACTTCAATGACATCCGCAATGACCGGGATGCAGCCTTCGACTACCAACGGTACATCTTTATCCTCCCGATTAGGATCCTGCAAAGATCAAGAGTAGTCACCCGGTCAATGTCAATCGCCTTAGAGCTCCAGTTCTCGGTCTGCAAACCGGCGAGCTGGACGATAGGCGTCGACATAGCTTAGGCTGCTCCGATTGGTCTGTGAATCCTTGCTGTATTACGCCCTGCACCTATAAGCAAGGATGCCGACTGTGCGTGGTGATGCTATTAAGCTTGCTTTTATTTTTTCGAAAAGAAAAAAACCATGGTCGCTATTACCAATAATAACGAGCAAACCCTCAAGCACATCGGTCACTTAAACCCGCCGTGGCCTTACGCTTTAACCCTTCAGTCGGTCCTCGACGGACCCGAATTGCTTCAAGAACCGAAAGCCGGAGACCGCGGAGAAAATAAACAAGATACAAGAGAGCTACGTATCTTGCTGGGATTCTAGCAAACGGATTATTACCCAGCCTGTGGTGTCGGGGGCCATGAATTAAATACGTCGTTTACGTCCGAAGGTGAACGGGCGTAAAAAGGCCACTTATCCTGCTCGCGTTAGTTTTATTCTACCCTGTTTTCTTTTCCGTAACGGGGTGGTCTGGCTGACTGACTATTAGAAACCCCTCACGTGGTAGTAATGGTGTAAAGGAGGGTTGTTGCTTATTTGCGTCTTGTAGGAGGGCCTCGTATCTAGATACTCATAAGATATGATAGGTAATGCATCATCCAGGACTGCCCACGCCAATGTAACGTAGCAAACCATACCTAACCGTCGACCGCTTCTTCGAGTTACTATACCTTTGTAAGCTTTGCGAGAGGGTGAATCCCAGCTACGTATATGGATGCCGCTTACCCGCCTATGCTAAGAGTGGTCGTGCCGGACCATCACGTCGTCCTCAGACTCCAGAAGAAAGTAGTCTAAACTATCGCATGGTCTACGCCGGCGACATGTCTAACGAAACGAAAGAAACACCAACCTCTGTCCCTGACCAGGGGGCCTCTGTCCCTGACCAGGGGGAGCGGGACGATAACTTACACCGGCCAAAGTCATCCAAGCTGGTGCGCTTCTATGCTCACCCGTGGACACAGATTGGGCTGATTAGCTTGATATGCTTCTGTCTACCTGGTGTAAGTGACCAACGACTCTATAACAAAGCTAGGGGATTCCGACGGCAATGCTAAAATGGTAATTACAGATATACAATGCCCTCACCGGTATTGGAGGATCGGGCCAGGTTGATCCAACAGCCGCAGACAACTCCAATGTCGCCTTACTCTCTACCATGGCCGCCACGGCCCTCTTCATAGCCGGCCCGGTCTTCTCGTGGGTAGGGCCGCGCATCTGCTTTCTCATCGGCGGGTGGACATACGCCCTCTACACCGGCAGTTTGCTGCATTTCAACCACTATGGCAATGACTCCTTCGTCATCGCCTCTGGTGCTATACTGGGCATCGGCTCCGCTTTCCTCTGGATCGTCCAGGGTGCCATCATGACGACCTACGTGGAGGAGTCGCAGAAGGGCCGGGCAATCGCCGTCTTCTGGATCATCTTCAATCTTGGAGGCGGTATTGGGTCGTTGGTCTCATTCGGCCTGAATTACAACTCTACTAGCGGAACTGTTTCTGATACGACGTACATTGCCCTCTTGGTCATCATGGTATTCGGCTATTTACTCGGTGTCTTTATCTGTTCACCATCGCGTATACAGCTTGCCCAGCTACGCAACGCCGTCGAGACGGAGAGGCACAGCGTCAAGGGCACTCTCGTCATGGCCGTTAAGACCGTCACGAAGTGGCGCGTAGCTTTTATGATCCCGTTCTTCTACTCCGCCAATGTGTTCTACAGCTACCAGCAGAACGACGTCAACGGTGGAAGCTTCAACATCCGTACCCGTTCCCTAAACGGGGCATTCTACTGGATAGCGCAGATGGTCGGTGGCCTTATTATGGGTCTTATTTTGGACATGCCCTGGTTTAGTCGTAGAATGCGTGCCCGTATTGGCTGGGCCGTTCTCTTCGTTACTGGCTTCGTCATCTGGGGAGGCGGATATGCGTTCCAGCTATGGGAAAACAAACGTATTGCCGCAGGCCTTGTTCAAGATATCGACTACACGCAGGGAAACCTCTCAGCTGGGCCCATCATCCTCTACATATTCTACGGCGGTTACGACTCCCTCTGGCAGGGCTTCGCCTACTGGATCATCGGCTCTGAGTCTAACAGCGCCGCGCGCGCCGCCATCCTTGTTGGGGCGTATAAGACATTACAGGCGGTCGGCGGTGCAATGGCGTGGAGAATCAATGCCCTCAACGCCAGTCCGTTGACGCAGCTGGGCATGAACTGGGGTCTGTGTATCGGATCTCTTGTTGTTATCTTACCGACAGTGTGGACTGTTTCGGATCACACGAGTGCTGAAGAAGAGGCTGGGGCTGTGAAGCAGGAAGTAGCTCCTAAGACTGTTGAAGATGCGGATGTTTGATTATGGCATTCTTCTCACTCTTGTGTCCTGCCGTATTTAAAGGGGTAGTGAGCGTATGTTACTGCGCAGTACTTGGTAGTAAATATTGTCATAGTGTAGGTAGTCCAGTCCTTACCGAGAGTTCGTGTCGACTTTTATATAACCTCTACCCTACCTAGGCTATGCCAGGCTTCATACGCATTCACACAGTCAAAGTTGCCGATAGTTCGGTTCATGTCCTCACGTTGGTTATTACCCGCGTCCGGGCACTCAAGGTTTCCGACTTAATACTTCGCTAACCCCGAGCACCGTCAAATACCGCTACATAAACATGCCTAACAGGCTTTCCTGCTTGGTGAAATAGTTTAAAATCGCCAATATACCTCCGCAGCAAAGAATTCGGACGGCATTAGGTTGGTTCGTACATAAGCCCAGGCGCGCAATCAACACCAGAACGCGTAGACATATGGCTATATAACAAGCAAAAGCGCTCCGGAACAACAAACCACAACAGCAGACATCCATCAACCGCTTCACATACACGAAAGAAACTAGTCCACCAAAACAGGAATCCCAGACTTCGCGAAAATGACAGACACAGCCGCTCCCCCATACGAAGCCGTCGCCAGCGCCAACACAGCCGAGGGTGAGAGCGGCACACCAGAGAATATCGCACCAGCAATGGAGCAACCACAAGCAGTCGAAAAGACACCATCCCGAAAACCAAAGAAACGACAGGTTCTTTTCTCGCAGAATACTCATGCGGTCCAGTTGATGGCAAGGTAAGCAACCACACCAGCACACATCTAAACGAACAAACACACACAAACCAAAACACACACACAACCAAAAGCACAACTAAAAGAAAAAAAGATCAATAAACGACGCAGAAAGAGGAATAAGCGCAAACACCACCACCACAATCCAAGAGTCGCAGCGCATAGAAAAGCACCTGAAAGACCTACGGGCGGATATTGCGGACTTTCTTGACTGTGTCGATGATGCGCTTGTGCTGCTTTTCCGCATGGTCAAGTGGGTTTTTTGCGTCGCTTTTGTTCTTCTTGCGATTACTGTTGGGGGGTTCTTGGGGTTGGTTTTGAGTTATGTTACGAGGAAGTGAAGGTTTGTGGTTTGGGGTTGGGGTTGGGGGTTGGGGTTGGTTGTTCTTCTTGTTTATACTGCTATTGCCATTTGGTCACTGTCGCGGGAGAGATTTGCGGGGTTGGATATGCTTCAGGAAATTAGATAAATAACCGGAATAGAGCACGATACCTGTATCAAAAGGATACGAAACCATGATCATGTATAGGTGTCGAGGTACTTAATCAAATACCAAGCCGGCGCGTAATCGCAACCATTCAGAGCAGGCAAGAAGCCGATCAGTCACAGGCGGTGCAACCCACAACACCACCAATGCATGTAGTTATAGCCGGCATATTACAGGAAACCCATCGTAGGAAACAAACCCAGACTAACCCAAATACACAAAGCGTATTCGACAATTAAAAAGTGCCCAATAGAAACCGCCAGCATCTCCTACTCAAAGGGTTTAGCCCAGCAAGCAACCCATACAAGGGACCAAGAACAAATCAAAAAGAAAGCCACTCGTAGTCCAAAATAAATTATCCAACATCACGCCAGCAACTGCACGGCGGCTACAACAACGAACCACCCCGCCCCGATTGGCCCAGCACCAAGAACCGGGCGCTTCGGGAGTCCAACCGTCGCCCGCCAAGATGGGAAAGATGGGACCTGCAGATCCAATGACATGTTTGCATCGACAGCCACTTTAGCGTACGACGTCTGAGGAATTGGATATCAAGTCTTGTTGGTCCCTATCTGGTCTGCTTACAACATGTCACGTCGTTTCCTGAATAGCTGGTCTCGTGCTTTGAGTCTGGAACGCTGCGGCATTTCAATAAAGTCCTGTTGGTTCTCCTAATCGCTCGCTTGCAGCTTAGTCCTCGATTCGCTTTATTTTATTCCTTCAGTTTACCCCTTGCCGGCGTGCCACCGGATAGGACCAACTTGCCTGCGGTTCCTACGTATTTTGCTACGCTGGTTCGTAACGTTCGCCATGGCTACCGACACAGCGGATTTCCCTTGGCCGACAGTTAGTCAATTCTCAGGGGCCGGCGCCGTCGACAGTGCTGCCGGTGCGGCTGGTCCAAGCCCCGGTGCTATTCAACTCTCTCACGGTGCCCTTATTGCCATCATCGTCGTTGTCGCCGTTGTCGCCGTCGCCGGCAGTGAGTAAAACCAGTTTTAGAGCTCCCGAAGTGGCCAATAACTAACCACAAGCAGTCTCAACCACCGTGCTTTTCTACTTGGCCAAAAAGAAGGAGTGGAAGGTCCGGGAGAATATCAGACGATCAGCGAGGAAGGTGGTCGCTGCATTGACGCCTCGTCGGTCTGAATTTCCGAGATCTGTCAAACAATCGTCAGGCAGGTCGTCTCGAGGGCATATCCGTATTGATGAGGTGCCCCCGACGCCTAGACTTCGACCCGAGGATGTCGAGAAGGGGCTAGGAAAATCGACTTTCCGGCAAAGTCCCGAAGGGCGGCCCAAAAAGTCGACGCCGAAGTAAACATGTTATATACACAGGGACCAGAGGATTACAACATTATCCCACAAAGATTGTGGGGGGCGAGTTTGGGTATTGTTCCCTTATTGATAATTTCGCATTTTCCGGGGAAATTGATAAATCATCTCAAAGTCGCCTTAGAGCGTTCCCGCTAGCACTGCGCCGGGCAATCGCCTGCTTCTTTTCCGACGTCGAGGTTGTAGGCTCATCCGCTTTTGCCTTATTCTTCCGTTCCGGTACGAATGTAATCTCTTTATCGCCAACTACATCGGCTCCCCTGGCTTTGGTGGGACGACCCGTCTTTTGAGTCCGAGAGCCAAATGCCGTATCTCGATCGCGTTTGCCACTCTCTTGATTCGAAGAGCTCACGCGCATAACGACCGGTTCCCGGGCCTTCTGAGGCGCGTCCCCAAAGTCACTCTCGTCACTACTACTGCCGCTACCCTCATCGCTCTCTTCTGAGAATGCAGCGGCAGAAACAACAGGTTTACCTGACTCAGGGTCAACCTGTGTGCTTGGATTAAGCATCTTGAACTCCCGACTGTTTTCGTCGATTTGGAATTCTTCACTTTCGAACATCTTGCTGAAACGTTCATCGCCGAGAATGCCGGCATTTGTATCAACAACAGCACGCCTCTCCTGTCGCTTGAGCAATTTGTCGACGAGTCTCTGGTTGACCTTAACCTTCTTGTTGCCGCGGATACGACTGGCTCGTTCTTTCTCAACCTTTTCTTTGACGCGTTTGGCACGTTCTTCCTCGAAAGCAAATGGATTGGCGATTAGGCGGGCTTGTTCGTATAATTTCGAGGCTACAAAATAGCCGTGCATGTAGGGTCGCAGCAGATTGGTCTTGCCGATCAAATGGTCCATGCTCAGAGATCTTAACTCGGGCAGCGTCAAGAACTTGTAATTTTCGTAATTATCCGTTGTCATCTCACTTGCCATCTCCTCCGTTAGGGAGTCGAGATGTGCAGCCCATTTTGGCGCATTGCCTAATTGAGGGATCAAGAAAGCGTGCATTG
This sequence comes from Xylariaceae sp. X802, assembly GCA_028637635.1. Taxonomy (NCBI): domain Eukaryota; kingdom Fungi; phylum Ascomycota; class Sordariomycetes; order Xylariales; family Xylariaceae; species Xylariaceae sp. X802. The sequence continues at coordinate 2,164,441 of JAJFDH010000001.1, read as the reverse complement.
CCTGCCCCTCGTTGGCCGTAAGAATCATGCCTGTTCCCTTGACCCAAGTGGTGAAATTAAGGTCGACAATGGGTTCGATGCTGGCCCATGTCTGTCCGGTAGACTCTTCGTTAATTTTGATAAGTTGTTTGTCACTAGACATCAGCTTCCGTTCTGATGACGAGGTCGTCATATGTGTTAGGTTTTTAATTGGAAATCCGCTGCCGTGATCTTTCCGCCAGAGAGGCTTTGGGCTTCGCATATCGAAAAGTTTGACCACGCCAGTAGAGCTTCCTGTGGCTATGGAGAGCCCCGAGTCGCTGAAATCAAGCGCAGTGATTTCGCCTTCCTGGCCACCCAAGACAGCAATGCGCGAGCGAGAACGCGGATCCCAGAACTATTGTCTTCGTGTTAGTGACCACCTCCTACTAAAGGGGTCGAGACGACAATACCTCAACAGAGCCCATTGAAGTGCCAAATGCGAGTAGGTTATGTGTGTTTTCTGCGATTGCTATGGAATTCACGGCGGGAGCCCAGACTATATCGAAGTAAATGTCAGTGTACAAGCCCGGATAGCTAGAGGGAGAGCAAAGCGGAGGCCTGCCACCACAGGGAAAGACGACGTCAAAAATACGTACTACTCCCTTGTAATCCAACTTCGGTACCGTCATCATTCCCGACATCTACTCGGTAAGATTGCATGAATCGCCCGGCCTCAAGATTAAACCTGAAGACTTCTCCATGACCGTCAGGACCGATGCCTACAGATCCAATCAATGCCTCCGTAGCTAGACGATCATAGCATAGATCTCTTCCATATCTCGGCAGCTTAATGGTCTCGTGGAGACCCGCGAGGGTATGAAACTCGACACGTCGGTCACTTTGCAGATGGAGGGACTTGGACGCATCGGTCGAGAGCAGCGTAAAGGTTATGTTAAGGCTCGTCGTGTGTCGCGCATACGATAAAGAAAGATGCGGTAGGTAGTGGACGTGGATCTGCGGCTTGTAGGTTCCGGTTGATACAACCCAGTTGTTGTCTTCGGAGACGCGAACACACGCGCTGGCCTCCTCGAAGGAGAAGTCCTGCAAGAGCTCAATGCGGTTCTGGTATTCTGCGTCGTCTTTCAAGCTGCGTTTCCGTCTTCGAGCAAGCCAATCTGGGAGCGGCCTTGCCGTGTTAGCACCCGATACGGTGTATACCGGCACGTCGCCTTGTTGAACATGCATATTGAGCTATGTCTCTGGAAAAGTCGAGTTGGAAGGCGTCGCGATCGCCTGTAAAGTATCCCGATAGCCAGTTTACTTTCGCCGCAGCGACGGGCGAGAAATTAAAGTGGGCCCATATATCGATAAGACGATAACGCCTGCTAAATCGTGCCAGTTGTGGTGCTAGCATCGCACCCCGGCCCCGTGCCGTTACCGGCCACATTGCCTAACTAACCGCTAAATGTGCCCCGAGAACTCGCTAAATTCCATTATTGGCCGAGACTAGCTGGTGGCCTACGATATGGAATGCGTCAATATCAATGAAGCATCCAACCTCCACGCCCTTGTGTCATAAAGGGAAACTTTCGCTGCTTTTATAGCCAAGCACAAGTCCAACGGTATCCCTACGCCATGGGACACTCGTTCATGTTTCTACGTCCGTACTTGAGCTCGAAAACCACTTTCGGTATATATTATTAGATTGTATTCTAACATCCTGATTGGCCGAGGTAACTGCCATACCTCAGCACAAGGCGCAGACCTTATCATTCTTCCTCACAATACAACAACGTACACCTAACTAAAGTCCTGACCCTACGTTTCTCACGATACTATCCTCTTAGGTATCGAGCGTAACCATGCCCAACTAATTGAAAAGGCGCAGCGCAAACGCCACTTCTCGTTGCCGTGATGCCAGTGTCTTTATCCCTGATTCCCTCTTAGCACGCAACACGACACTCTATTTTCAAAAGCTCCTTCGCGGAGGGTTTTTCACTCATACACAGTCTGTATCTCCAAGGTAGCTTTCGCTGCTACTACGGCACACTAGGTAGCCCAGTAAATTTCACTATTGATACCACATCACACAGGCCACGGACTTAAACTCGATGTTGATACACATGACTGTTTTGTACTATCTAATCTTGTTGCACTACCTAATTGTACGCATTGCCACCCAAGAGGTGGAGCGATCACGACGGCTGGGTTGCGAATCCCGAGTCATCGTGACTCGTTGGGCTCAGAGTTTGCAGTTCGCTCGGTTATTCCAATCCCTCCCAATCCAGGGCACATGTGCGATGGCCCGGTGTTGGGTAGAAAGAAGTCGAAGTCGTCTCCAGGATTATGAAACAATGTTACTATACTCTTCACTCCCAGCATACCCTCGACATGCTTTCGACACATGGTCGTGGCATGCTTATCATTTCCCATGTGAGCTCCTGCGGGCATTCGTTTGACGAATTTCATCTTCTCAGGTCTTCCTCACTCAAGTGTCCAGCGCCCACAAGGGGTCCTCCTAGTACCCAGCCATAACGGCATTATAATGGGACCATGCTAAATCTCTCGAATGTTTAAGGAGAACGTCTTCAGTTAATGGCAGACGCAGGATTTGGTCATGATCCAACTAGAGACAGTTAGTGCGATGCTTGGAGGTTTGAATGAGACGTGACGCCTTACCTCTCCAACCTTGGCTGTACTGGCGACTGCTCTTGCAACCTCGGCAGCCATTTCGGTGAGCGCTGCGTACTCTATCACACTTGCTTGCGGCGTATTGCCATGCATTGCAGGTAGACTTTCAAGAAGGCTGTTGACCAGCGTCTGCGGGGGCTTTTCGGCACGGCGGTGGAAGCCCATGAGCTGCAGGAAAGCCTTGTAAATCTCGCCGCCAACGTTCCACCCTGGAACGTGTGAGTGCCGGCCTTCGAACTGCTGAAGAACATCAGCCAGCCCATCATAGTCTTGTTCAATGACGGTCCTTGGGGCCAGCTCCTTGATGAAGGTCTGGTGAGCTTCGGCCCAGCATTCGGCGCGAAGGAGGCATTGGACTTCGGCTGTCGCATCTTCCTTCACACTTCTCATGTATAGGGCTTTTGACTGCCAGATCCATTGTGTGGGAATTTTAAAATCTGACGCAAGCTTCCTGAATGTTGTTGAGTCGTCATTCCCGATTAACGAGGCGTGTCGGCACAAGTGATCTTGGACAGCCCGGGCACGCGCATCCGGATCGGTGAGATGCAACAAGACGAAGACCGCCTCAAGCCAGCTGCCCTCGTGTGTTAACTGGGCTGCGAAAGATATCGTTGCTGCATCGAGCTTCTCGGGGGCATTCTTCCCTAATGATATCCGGCCGATCGATGCTAATGCTTGTCCAAGTTGCCAACAGAGACGGTAATCTAGTGGGGATAGCTGGGAGTGCTCTGGCCGTATGATTGCTTCAAAGTCAGCCCGACTGTCTGAATACAGCTTCAGCAGGCCCCAAAGAAGGTCCTCTCTGCTCTCTTCGTGAGGGTCATTCCATATGGCGGGAATCCCTTGTTGGACGAACCATGGAACAGGGCGCAACTCCTTGTCCTGCTCGACATCTTCCTTGTATTTCTCAACCGCCTCAGCAATGCTACTACCTGCGGAGATCGCATACCATAGTCTCAACCCGAAAGCTTGCTGCCAATTGAGGCCAAATCTCTCCGATATCAAAAAAGTTTCTGTGCGATTCTCCACGGCTCCCCCCTTAGTTCCTTCACATACGCAAACGTTGCCACTAAGCATTTCGTATAGCGCTCGGATCGGCTGCGAAAATTCGGAAACAACGTTGGCTTCTTGCCATTCTCGAAGCTGCTCTTTCATGTCTTTCTTTACACCGTCGTTTGTGCCGATGAGGGAGAGTAAGGTGGCAAGGCGGAAATTTTTTCCTTCCAATAGATATTTGCATGCTTCGGCTATGCGATGGCCGGATAGAGCCGCCAACGCCTTCTCCTCTGGTGCATGTGCCATGATAACCGCTTTGTTTGTGCGCTCTTCTACCATGGATTCCCATAGTTTCGACAAATTCTCTCGACGAAGCTTTTCGGCAGCTTCCGGAATACCCTGCAGTTCCAAGGGGATTTTAACATTGTCAAATAAGATACTAGCAAGCTCCCAGACGAGTTGCTCGTGCTCTTCGGCAGAGTTCTTAGTCCCGCCTACAATGGAGAAATCCCTCAAGCTCAATTTTGAATTCATTTCTACGGCCGGGACACCGTCGACAACATGAACCCGTGCTAGCTTTGAGTGGGCGTTAATAAACTTAGCAGACATCTGGTTATGAGAGAATTATTAATTGCCGCGACAACGTTTTTCTATCGTCAAGTGGGACATACCTCGTTAGTGAACTTGGCTATGCGGATGTCTTGGGACTCTGATACTACAGCCCCTTTCATAACGGTCATCAGTCCATTTTTTTCGCCTAGGCGTGCTGACCGACCAAACGCGGGGACGCCTAGAGAAGAGAAAATGAGAGAACCGCCAGCCCCCCAAGTAGGTCGCATTGTACCATGCCAAGCTCGTTCCGTATCATCCATCTCGGTTTCGTCTAAGTGCTTCGATACGCGTTTATATGGCCACTAAGGAAATAATTAGCTTATAACAAACTTCAATACCAATATGATTTCGCACGACCATTTCTTTGTCTGCGACTCCTAAGACCATGTATGCTCAGCAATGGGATTGGAAACAGACCTTGACGCCTGTTGGCCGAATCGAGGCCTGAAAATTTTCTGTGGGTGCTTTTGCCTTCTCGAAAAGCGAATTCATCAGATCAATGCTGGTCGCAAAACCCTTGCTATCTGGGATGATTCTTTTCTTCATAGGTGACGCCTCTCGGACGCTGTCTCCGGCTGAGCGGTAGATATCCGTCTCAAGTATGCTCTTAAGCAGCGCCCGATCGCGCTTCTGTGGGCTGATAGTTTTGTTGAGCATGTCTAACCAATCGTTCCCAGCAGCAACCTGGACTTTCACTGGCGTTGCTGAGATCTTGATTGCGCGCATCCTTGCTCTCATAATACCAGCGGGGGTTTCATGAGCAAGGTCTGACTGGCTACTATCGAACGAGTCGTCGTTATGCTCCGCGGCGAGATGGTGCCTGAGGTGATCACTCGCATCGTCGTTTACCTCAGACATCGCATATTCGTCATCCGTATTAGCCTGATCCAAAGGGACAAGGGCATGGGAGGACGAACCCGCGGAGCGATTAGCTAAAAAAGACGGCTTAGGAGCCTTGATCTCCGCCATATTAGCTTCGTCGATCCCGTAATCATCATATTTTTCCGGTTCGAAGGCACCCGGAAGGGCGGAATGGCTCGGCATTTGGCCTGGACTGTCTTGTCGACCCGCGTCTATAGGCGAGTTCAACTCGACTCTGGGCAACGCCCCGGCCGAAGGTTCGGCCGTCGCGTCGTCTTCGTCGTCTTCTAGACCATATGTCGTAAAGTGTTCGACGGAGAAAGTCCATTCGCCAGTGTCCACGTTGTAGTTTTCGAATTTGGTATCGACGATTTTCTTGAGGCGCTCAATATGTTTGGAGATGGAGATCGCTTTACCAGTTCGCGAAGCGCGTGGTCGGGCGTTTTCTAGGTTGATGAGAGCCGGTACGTTCAGGCCTTTGCCGACTGATGGCTTCTTGACAGGATTAGGATATACTGTAGCCGTGCGGGGTGACAGCTGCACAATACCTCCGCAGATAGTGTCGAGGTCAATGGAGGTGAGGTCCACAGGTATCTTGAATTTGACGTAGCCAATATTCTGACGCCCCACGGTGAGATCGGCAACTTTCTGGCGTTGGACTCGGTTCATATTCTGAATCTCGTCTTTGGTTGGGGTCATCCAGTAATCGCCGGGCTCGCCGTCCCGCGGCGCGCTTGAATCACGAGCTGGGGGTGAAGAAACTTCATTCTCAGGCACGATCGCAAGCTCTTTGCCCTTGACTTGTTCCATCTCGGGGGTCGAAGGAGGTAAATCGTGTTTAGAACCGTTCACGCCGTTTGTAGGTTTTGGTCTGATATATCCAAGCTGCTCTGCGCTTGGAGTGGAATCAGGTGACCCATTTACGGCGCTTCCATTTTCAATTGCTGGCACATTACTCGTATCGAAGCTGACTCGCTTGATTAATTTGTTAGAAGAGTTGGACGTCTCCGGGGTTTGTTTATCCTTGATTGGCGTGGAGAAGAGATCGTTGCGGAGGTCCTTATTAATGACGAGCTTTTTGACGCTGCCATTGTTGTATAACTTTGATCCTGAACCAGTGGAGAACGCACCAGGCACCAAGACACTGTCTTCAACGTTAAGACTACGTCGCAAGGTGCTCGCCGACACGCTTTTCCCTAGATTTCTCGAGAGGCTTCCACCTAGCATGCTCTGTGACAATGCGCCAGGAGTGTTTCCAACACTCGAAGGGCTGCTTGGTGTTCCGTAGGTACTATAAGAAAGCCCATAACCGCGTTTCTGAGGAGTGACGAGTCGCGAGGCTGATGCAGGGTTGAGCTTATAATAGGGAAGAATCGACGGGCGTTTGGCGTTTCTTGGGCTCATTGGCGTTGCAAGCGGTCCCGGATTCACCGCCTCAGTACTGCCAAGGTTGGCGAATAGGGGGCCATACGCGTTAGGATCACTAACACTCGCCGTTAACGACATCGTATTAGGCTGAGCTCCTTGCGTGCTACCAAATAGAGAGCTTCCCATTGTGCTGTTCTGCGGTTGCTGCGTAGTAGAAGCGCCAAACATTGAGGTCTGTGGCTGGGTATTTTGACCTCCGAAGAGGCCGGTTCCTGCTGATTGTGTACTCGCTCCAAACAAACTCGGCTTTTGCTGGCTTTGGCCTAGAGTACCAAATAAACTACTACTTTGCTGGGGTTGTTGTTGCTGATTTTGATTCTGCCCCAAAGAACCAAAAAGTCCACCAGTGTTAGTGTTCTGTGCGGTACTTGGAGTGCCAAAGAGTCCGCTGGTAGATCCTGTTGTAGGTTTGTTACCACCAAATATACCCCCTCCAGTCTGGGCAGTATTCGATTGGCCGAAGCCACTCGTAGTGTTGGCATTGTTTCCAAAGAGCCCACCGCCGGTAGTGTTGGGAGTGCCGAACAAGCTTGTTCCGGTTGGCTTCTGCTGGTTGTTACCCAAGAAACCGCCGGGTTGCTGCTGCTGTTGCTGATTCTGCGCCCCAAATCCACCAGTGTTGCCAAAGGCACTCGTAGGCTGCTGATTATTAGTTCCAAACAATCCCGAGCCGGTGTTCGTGTTGCTAGGGGTTGCAAAAAGGCCACTACCAGAACCGGTATTCGTGCTGCTGCCGAAGGCGTTGTTGGTGCTGCCTCCGAATCCACCCGTATTTCCGAAGCTGATGCCCGGCTTATTTTGGTTGCTGCCAAACAGACCACCACCGGCGTTGGTGTTCGTTGTTCCAAATGCACTTCCACCAGTGTTGGTGCCAAAGCCACCTGTGCCACTACTTCCAAAAGCTCCGGTCTGGGTGGGCTGCGAGGTCGAGGTGGTACTGCCAAATAGGCCACCGGTTGTGGCAGGCTTAGATGCAAATATACCGCTGCCGGTGTTGGAACCAAAAGCATTTGTGCCTGTGTTGGCTTGGCCAAATGCGCCCCCGGTCGTGGTATTGGTACCGAAGAGCCCACCACCTGTTGTGTTTGTGGCCGTGGCACCGAAGCCTGTGGAAGGCTGGTTGCTAGAGCCAAAGCCGCCAAATCCAGATCCAACGCCAAATGTATTGCTTCCCGAAGCACCACCAAAACGACGACCGGCAGCGTAATCTGCTAATCGCAGTTCCTCAGCTGACCATTTCTTGTAGGCGTCCTGGAACAAGATGCTCTGAAATGAGTTCTGGGCGGCGCTAGTATTGCTTTCTTTCTCTATTACAGGTTGAAAATTGGTTACATTGGCGGTACCGGGTGGATCGCCTACAGACCCCAAGCCGGTGTTGGCGGCATTGGTTGTGTTGCCGAAGGCCCCAAACGTCGATGTGGTACCGGTGTTGGTGTTGCTACTTCCAAAGACACCAGGGCTGCCTGTCGTAGATCCAAACGCAGGCTTGTTGGCGGTAGCGCCGCCGAAAAGCGATGTACCGGCCCCGCCGCCGAATGGAGTTGTTGTCGACGTATTATTCGCATTAGATGAACCGAAACCGCCAAAGCCGGTGCCAGACGTTGCCGGAGTAGAGCTTCCAAATAATCCGCCACCAGCAGATGAAGTGGTCCCAAAACCTCCCGGTTTGGCTCCAAATGCGCCTGTGTTACCGGTAGATCCGAAACCCCCTAAACTCAAGGTTAGCGCGCCGGTAGACGATGGATAGAGGAAAGATTGTAGATAGAGACAGGAGTCGAGACAGGACAACGTACCTGCTGTGTTATTCGCGCCGAATCCCGATGAAGTGCCTCCGGAACCGAACAGGCCACTGCCAGGATTGGCGGGGGAACCGAAGCCGCCTGTATTGTTACCAGCGTTGGCACCGAAACCTATAGGTCCCACGTCTTGGTTAGAAAGACTGAAGGATGAAGCGCATCTGACAAGAAAAGCGAGACCATACCTGTACCGGTATTGTTGTTGGTGCCGAATCCACCAAATCCACCACCCGCAGTAGTATTGCTTCCAAAGCCGCCAGCGCCGCTGGTGCCACCACCAAAGCCGCCGAATGACATGGTGCTGATTTGTTCTGCCAAAGTAGCTTCTCAAATGAGCAGAATGTACGCGGCCGATGTTGGGTTATCGGTTTGCGCGTCTGACGCGTATGGATGATTGAGGTGGGCTGCCACAATTAGGTAGACGGAGACATGGAAGACAAGGATGGACGTCGTCGATAGTAGACAGATCGTGTCAGAGGAGGGATGTTGTAGGGGAAACGGGCGAGGTTGTGATGAGTTGCCACGCTCAAGCAAGATTTCAGTTGTGAACCTTCTTTTTCACTCGTTATTTTTGATGATGTTTTTTTTCCTCGGCGGGTCGCGACGCTTGTCAGTGCATCAGACGCCGGGCATAGGGAATCGCGTGAAGAGAGAAGACGGTCTTGGACAATGCGATTTACGCCGGGGATGTAGCAGAATGGACAATGGCGAATAGGCGTGGAAAACAAATGGATGGGACTTGGGGGCAAGAGAAGCCGGTGGCGCGATGGTGATGGTGAACAGAGTGGTAGGTAGTCCGAAAGTCAAGGGAGCTCTCGAAAGCGGCGGATGGCTTGCGAATTCCTGCGTTAGGCGGTACAAGGGAGGTACTTGACTGTACCGGGTTTTCCGTTAGACGACAACAGGCAAAGACGGAGGCCACAAGGTGTGGAAATGGCTGGGCAGGACGGACTGTGTGCGGTTAAAGAAGCGGACAACGGATACACACGGACCACGCTACCTATCTACCGGTGCTATGTAAGTATTGAGGTGGTGTTACGCGCTGCGAGCCAATTGGAATCGGCCGTAGACACGCCTGTGGGTCAAAAGGCGGGACAGTGCCCAGTTGGCGAAATCCACGGGGGCAGCTCAGGAACAGGGGACGAAGTTAGAGCCACAGGCGGAAGTTGGAGGTTCATGCAGTGGTTGAATGTACCTACTCACAGTGCCAATATGTCTTATCTCACGGAGTACATACAGCCAGACGGTTTCGGTACATTGCCATAAGATCACAATAATGCGCCAATCACAGGAACGACTTGGCAGTATCACTCTAACTAGACAGTCTCTGGAGCAGATGTTGAGTCAGAACGATAAGATTCGCTGTGGTTGTTTTCTTAGGATTTGTTACTTTACGGCGTAGGCATAGATACCCCGAAGCAAAACGATTTACTGTACGGCTGCGAGAGGATGGAGAAAGGAGAAAGGAGAAAGCGGCAGGGTGATGAGGTGGAGGAGGGAGGAGAGCCAAGGTTTTATAGACGTGCTCTACGATAAATAGGCAGAAGTTGCCGACCAATGTTTGCTCATATCGGCTGACGGATGGTTAAGCAAGGCAGACTCGGGGCTTGCTGCCTAATTCTGTAGCATGTGCAATACCTACCTACCGGTATCCTACCTTGCGGACTTACACCACCATTCAGAGACAATCAATAGCCGTAAGTTGAGCGGCAAAAGAGGAAAATAAGAGAGGAAAGAGGAAGACTGCTATGCATGTATCTACGAAGTACCGACTACCTACCACAAACACTTCGTGCTATGCTTTGGCCGTTGAGGTGAAGCAAAGACCCAGCGGTGAGTGAGACTGGTTCAAAATAATGGGACGCGGTGGGCCAGGCGGGACCCCGGCCGCCTGAGGTCCCGATCTGGACAACCCCACACAGACCCGTGGCGCCCCACTACAGCGCCTTAGCCTGGAACGCGCTAAGATAGGTAGGAAAGTGGCTCGCGCAGCCCCAGCCACTCGCCGAAAAACAACGCGCAGGCCAGTGAACAACATTGGGACAATTCTTCACGATCCCTCTACCTATCTAGTTCTGCCTGGTCCTTACCCATCCCCTGCGCGATTGCTTCCATCGGCCTGTTCTCTCCCCTCTGACTTGGACATTTTTCAATCAAACAATTCTAGCGCCTGAACTTGTCGCAACCCGCTATGGACATTGCTTCTCTCGATTTTGAACAATATCCCCTACGCTACAACAATAACAACACCAACATCCATCCTTTCATCCATCCAGCCCACTACCGTAGTTAGTTTGCGCGTGCGCGCGTCCTTGCCGGACAACCATTTCCCCCCTCGACCTCGAGCTTCAACCACGTCACGCCTCCATCGTTACAGTACATATCAAACCACGTTATTGCGAGAGCGTTTGTTTCAGCATCGCGCCTGATCCTACTACCGTGATTGATCTCCTTTCAACGCTGGCATCGTGCATACGCGGTTCGGCCATACTCATTTCATTCAGTCGGCGCTATCCGCCAAATTGACGTTCCGATCACCTCGTCTGGATTCTTTCTAAGGAGACGCGTCTCGGAATATCCTCGCACGAATTTAGAATCGTCATATTTGCAGAGTTCACCAATCCGGAGGTACCGCAGCAGTTTAGATCAAAACATGATGGCATCGGGTATGAAAAACTACGCCAGCGGCAGCATGAACGAGTACGCAGGGGCGAACATGCACAATGCCTCTATACGGCCCGGACCAGCGCGACCGGGCTCGCGTTTCGCCACAGTAGCGCGGAACTCTGAGCATCCGGACCCGTGGGATCAGATTAGCGATGAGCACAGAAGCGAGATCAATGATTGCGTAAGTGATCTGGTGAAGAAGCGCACCAGAAACACGGGCGGCGGGAAAACTAACTACATCGGCTCTATATAGTTCCACCTCTTCGACATGAACAAAGACGATCAGCTGGATTTCTCCGAGTTCCGTTACGCGCTCCAAGCGCTCGGCTTCAGCAACTTGTCACGCCCGGATCTAATCACAACCTTCAAATCGACGGCTCACCCTAAGCCCAATTGGACACCACTGCCGTCCATACCCGGGCAGCCAGCGCCAGCCACCACGCCCGGCGTCGTGGACTTACGGTTGTCGCGCGAAGGGTTCCAGGGCATCGCCGCAAAGTACATTGCTGCGCGAGATCCCCGCGAAGAGCTACTTAAGACGTTTATGCTATTCGACAAGGGCACCAAAGGCATGATCACAGTCGACGATCTGCGCACCGTTGTAAAGGAACTCAACGAGGACGTTCCGGAGAACGAGATTCATAGCATGATCGAGCAATTCGACGTTGAGGGCAAAGGCGGCGTTAGTCGCGAGGAGTTTGTCGGTATTTTCCTCGATAGGTGACCTGGAATTTCTTCAGTCGAATGGAATAGCAGAGAAGACAGATCCGCGACTCCGGGTTCAGGGGAAGCGCCTCAGAGTGAAGCCACCCGTGGACCCGTGGATGCGAGGAAGACGAGAGTTGAGCCGAGGCGCTGAGGCGACGATGGAGCAGAATAAACACTCAAATCGATAGGTGCCAGTCCACTACATTTCCAAGGCCAGTCGCAGAACGCATCGGCGAAACCAGCGCCAGCCAAGGAGAAGTAGATTCCCGCGCGCAACGATCCAACGCCGTTCGGCGCATGCAACACAGCAGCTCGTAAGCCCAGCGCAAAGGCGCAGAGACAGACACCAGCGCCGAAGTAACCGCGTCAAGACCTCAACCCAGGACGCATTATCGCATACATAGAGGAAAGCATAGAGAGGCGCAATAAGCAAGCGAAAGGAGCGCGACGGCAAATACCCAAGGAGACAACCAAACAATGATGGGAAAAAAGGACCTTTTTCAACATTGTATATACCCCCAGGTCTTTAATCTTGCGTATTACACTACTACCTAATCTTTATAATTCAAACGACGAATAGCCAGTAATGAAAATGGCTTCTTCCAATTTTTCTTTTTTGTGTTTTTCAGTACCGTTACCGTAGTATTCTTAAACGTACATGCATCTATTACCGCAATTTACACTAAAACCCATATGAAAAAGGGGGTAATAATCACCACGAAGTCCACAATCCAAAAGAGTGATTCCCCAGACACTTAACAAAGCACAAAGACAGACAGCAATCAAAACTCCAAATCCGAATGCGACTAGATTAATAACAACCATGCCATTCAAGCCCATCATATATACCGCACAGCAAACCGTAGCCCGGAAAGCCATTTTCTCTAGGACAGTAAAAGGAGAAAGATATAAATCTCCCTTATTCGAAGCTACTAGGTATCAATTGAGAGAAAAAAATAAAATAAAACCGCGCGAGACAACGGAACGAAAACAACTACACTAAAAAGCCCGATAAAAGGCTCTGAAACGAACCCGCCGCCGGAATAACGTTTAATACACTTGGGGTCTATGGTAGAGATCCGGTATGCGCTTCGCTCGTTTTAAACCCCCCGAAGTAGAATCATGGGTCCGCCGACTATGGGAGTGATTACCAGTACCTAGTACGCATTTTGATTGTGCGGAGTCTAGAACTGTATTAGGTCTTGCCCCTGTTGGTTGTTTTGCTGCTGCGGCCGGGCGGCGAACGGGTTGTTTCCTCCTCCATAGCTGTTCAGGCCCATCATCGCAGGTCCGGTCGCAGCCGGCATCTGTTGCTGGCCGTATGATACTTGAGGCATGCCTGTGAACTGCGTCCTTAAGAAAGGGTTGTTGCCGGTAGCCTCGGCAGTAAGCTTTTGGACGCCAGACCCGGCTGAATTTACGAACGTGCCCGGCGCTGTGTGCTGAGCTGGAATTCGCAGCTCACCAGTATTTCCAAACGTATCCATTCCGTCACCAGTAGCAAGGAGAGCGTTGAGCCTTTGCTCATGTTCGTTCATTGGCCGCTGGGATTGATATTGGGGCTGCTGCCGCTGCTGTTGCTGAGGCTGCTGCTGTATGGGCGGCTGGAACGTCGGCTGAGGAGGTGGTGAATACGTCTGGAGTGTCTTTTGCTCGGGGAGGCTTTGGAGGGTATTGATGGTTGGCATAGATGAGGTCTTAGCGGTCTGTGGTCGTGCAAAGCTCGATGAGGCGAAGGGATTGTTGGAGCCAGTTTTTGCCGGCTGTATAGACGTCTGGACACCAAGATGGCCATTACTACTGTTTGCCCAAGGGTTATTGCTCCCCGGTTGGGCGACTTGTTCGGGAGGCGATGAAGGTGATTGTGGTTGAAACACTTGCTGCGCATATGGATTATACCCAGTCGGTTGCATCTGGAAAGGCTGACTCTGAGTTTGCTGGCCATAGGGATCATACATGGCAGTCGGTTGTTGTCCAAACCCGTTTGGAAGACCGTTTGAGTAGCCATTCGAGAAGCCGTTCGCGTAGCCGTTATTGCCAGGGTATCCAGTATAAGCATTGGTGGCAAATCCTGTCGGCTGTGGCTGCATCATTTGGCTCTGGTTAATCGGATTTCCGAGCCAATCGACATTATTGCCCTGCTGGTAACCCATGTTCATACCGGTAGGCTGAGGTTGAGCACTCGGAGCATGGTCACCGAACTCGAAAAGGGCGGAAGCATTATTCTCATCTAGCTCTCGTTTCCGGCGTTCTTCCTCCTCCCTGCTGAGCTTGATAGCTTTTGCGAGATCGTCATCATCATCAGCAGCAGCAACTTGCCGGCCTTCGCGCTTTTTCCTATCCTCCTCCTCTTGATATTTGCTCGCCTCGATCGCTAGCTTATATTCAGTGTCCTCCTCGTCGCTGTACCGCCGAGCGGGGCGCTGTTGTCGTTGACTACCTCCGGGAACGGTGGCCGGGGCGAACTCTTCGATACCAGAGACTCGGGACTTCCACGTTTTCCTGTCGCTTCTCTCGGCGCGTAATCGGTCTTCGTCCAGAATCAATGCCGTAAGTTCTTTTGCCGCAACACGAACTATCATAGTTTAGAATGCAACAGTCCAGGCAAGGATAAAAGTCGGGACATCAAGGAAAACAATGTAACGAGAAAACCTACCATTCTGACCTACGTCTCGGCCTTCTTCGTCGATATAGACAAATTCACGCAACGTCTTGATAATGAAAAGGTTCTTCCGAGCCCAAGTCACTACCAGTTCGGAACCTTCATGTAGACAGTAGTCGACGACCTTTAGGGCCTTTAGAACGTGTCTCCAGTTCTTGCCTTTGTCATTCAGGCGTTTGTCGAGCATGTCAACTATGTCGTAGAACTCGGTCGAACTATGGGGTGGTCAGATCAAATCGAATTGGGCACGAGATGGACGGCAGCATACGAATTATACGTCATCTGAGCAATCTCGCTCATTTGAGTTCCAGTCGGGCCCCATGGGTCATTACTTGTGGCTAAAGAGAGTTAACACCAGATACCAGGTCAATCGAAGCGACACAGGAGCATACCTTCTCGAACCTTGACCTGGACACTGGAGTAGCCCTTGGTGACATTTTTGACGCTCCTCATTACCTTCGACATCTTGCCGATGGTGTCTGCAAAATAGGAGAGAAGAAACGAGCGGGGGGACTAGATGCAGTGGGAGGTGATAGTCGTGATTGGTATTGTTGTTGTTGATCTTGTAGAATCGGATGTCGTTGGGCGTTACCGGTAGTACGCAATCAGGGACAAAGTGCCGCGATGGTCGGGTATTCGGGGAGCCGGCGCAACTGAATGCGCAATTCACTAGGTTGAGTTAGCTCGTGGTTGAGGAAGTTGTGCGCAGTAGGTAGTTGTCAGGGGATGGCTAGACTTGACGACTAGCGAAACCACAGCACCATGGCCGGGGAGTATTGGACGGCTGATTGGGTGCGACGGAGAGAGGATCCCAGAATCGACGGGGGTTTGTCACGGACGCGCTAGTACGCCGGATGGTGAGGGATGGAGAGACGGGCGTGATCCGAATGACCGAGCAAAGGCGACGAGGTTGGGAGGGGAGACAGCCGAGCGCCAAGCCATTCTCTGGCTGGAACTGGAGACAGAACATACCTCCTTACTATATACCTGCACCACGGGGTGATGCTCAGCTCGGCAAATCAAGGGGACCATCCGTTGACGGGTTCAATGGCGGCACATACTTTGTGTCTGGTGCAAGTCGCGCAGCCTGGATGCCGTCTGCTGCTGGCGCCGGTCGATTTGGCTCGGGGGGAAATGATAAAAACGATGGAAGAGAAAGCCGGAGTCGCCAGGGTTGAGTTGGATATTTTATTGGACCTGAGCCGTTGTTGTTGTACCCCTACTTGCACGGCACAGTGGGCAGTCCGTGGCGGTTCATGATCGCGGAGGTACCTGCTCGAGTGGGGTACCTCGTCCGTGGCCCTGGCTGAGGGGCACGGCGTAAAACGTCGCTATTGTTGGCCGCGAACTCTCAATGCACTCAGCTGGGGAGGTAGAGTACGCGGCACAGTATGCCAGAAACTGTCCATCAGAATGACGCGCAAGCGCAAACAACGACGGATGAGTGCCTGTGGCTACGCTGCACTACGCTAAGATAGGCAGTACCTATAATAAGAGGTAGCGGGAGGTATTGGGTTAGTTACGCGTACCAGCAGCGCTAGTAATTAAGGCATTATTCACTGCAGTTTATAATGATACCTACCTAATCTTAGGTACGGACGTACCTATCTGCCATCCGTATAAGACTCTTTTACCGGAGAAGACTCCGCTATCGACTTGCCCAGTAATTAGAACGGATACGGTCAGGATCATAAGGCTGGAAGCGTCTCGACGACAAGTACGGAATAAGCAACGGGTGGCTGATATCCGGGCACCGGACGGGCTGACTCGGCCTGCCATCTCAACCAACGCACATATGTCCGAGGTAGTAACGAATTGACCGACATTCGCATGCCCCGAAGCATGGAATCTCAACTAATTACGTTAATCATTGTATTCCGAATCGCAGCTAGAATTCCTAGCTACGCATCGACGTGGCTAAAGATGTAGACAATTACCTACTAACGGCTTACCTATCACTAGATGTACTATGTAGTGTACTGTCTCTACCCCGTTGTCCGTCATACTGCATTCGCATTGCCCGGCCTCCTGACCTTCACAAACACATCACTCGCAAGTCGCTATGCTTGTCCCATCGGTTGGCCCCCGTGCCGCTCGGCCACTCCATCTATCTAGGTGCGGTTCCGTCAGGGGATGCGGCACACAACGGGCCGTCAGATGTACAACAAGCCGCATCCCGTCTATACCGGGCTGAACTCATCTTGCCCTCAACCTTATATCGGCCTTTAGGTCTACAGGTAGCGTATGTCTGCCATGATAAAATGATGAGCGTCACCAACTTCTTTCGTCCTCGATCACCTCATTCGCTGTTGGACCTTCAAATACCTAGTCCTGATCAATACAGAATACTATGCATTATAACCTGCTTCCTAACAGGATCTATCGGATCTAGTGTAGTTATTGTATGCCGATCAAGCCACCAAACTAACCACACATATATGTGCCCTGTCCATGGATCATCCTAAAGTTAAGATGGCAGTGAAGAAGCACCGGGCGAAGATTGTTATTGTATGGATATGTTGTAGAGACGCGCACCACTGTTCAACTCGACTTGATACCTAGGTAGGTAGCTGTTACGGAGTTCATAAGGGGACTAGGTATGTCGACATGCTTATTTATACAGCACGATCGACGTTTACGCCTACTCCGTATCTCACGGTTTCTGAGTTGAAACTTCAACGTTCCGTCTAGTTGCTTATAATCCGGGCAGGTTTGGCAGGAAGCTATCTGGAGGGTAACTTAAGCAACCTACCCGTCCCTGAGGTCAGTCACATAGCCAGGGGCAGAGTGAAACGACATCATTTGCCATCTCTCATATACGATGAGAGGGCCCTGTACTCGTCTTTCACCATATGTCATAGTACCATGAATCCCATAGAGTATAGCTAGCCAAGGCTCATTAAAAGACCTACCAATGGGCAAGTACGTGATAATATTCCCCAAGTAACCTAAACGCCGATTTCTAGTGATGCATATACACCCGAATTCTGTACGGTCGTCGAACTCGAAACCCCAGCTTCAAAAACAATAGACATTGGTATCATAAGCAAAACATGAACCTAAACACCTAATTACGCTCCAGGGTGGGCAGCCTCATCCTTTGGCTCCACATGCATCAGATCCAACCATTCCAGCGCGAAGGCGGTCACGATGCGCGCCCAATCGCGGACGGTGGGCATGTCGAGATGTGCACCGTCGTCCTGCATCGTATGCCAGACAGACGGGAACGGCGTCGTGATTAAATGCAGTATCGGCACGCCGCGGTGCATGAACGGGAGGTGGTCGTCCTGAACGCCACCACGGCCAAATCCCGAATTTTCCTTCGCGGCGTCGGGGAGAAATGGACCCTTCGGGCTCGACTCAAGGAGGTTGAGCTTCCGCATGCGTTGCTCGATGTTGGCCATGGCGCGGTACGCCCAGTGCGTGGGCAGAAACGAAGACCTCACGATAGGATTTGCAGCACCAAGAAGGTCCAAGAGCACGAATAGACTGATTTGGTCTAGAGGAGTCTTGTAGAACGAGTTAGCTGGGAAGTAGGAGGTTTCCCAGTTTTCTGCTAGCGCTCTGTGTACGTCGTCAGTCAATCATCAGCCTATATAATCCGGTGTTCTACCAGACTTCTCGAAGAGGTAGCGAGAACCGCAAGATTGGGTAGGCCATACCTAGACCCATACAGCGAGTCTGTGTCCGTCCACTCCAGGAATGCCTCCTCTCCATCCAGCAACAGGATCTGGACGCCCATGTCCTTGGAGACCGTCCCGCCTTCGCCTAACGCGTTAATCTCATCATGCATCTGCGTAAGAAACTGGTCGATAGTACGAGCCACATGCATGAGAATTGCACACGGTACAGCGCTATCCGTAGCCCCGATGAAGCCGTCGGGTGTGATCTTGCTGTCATAATGAGCAACGAGGGTAAGCAGATTGCTCTGTCCTGCCTGAACCCAGGGCGGCTCGCGCTTGAACAAGAGATTCTGAAATGGGACTTCGCGATCACCGGTCACAGGTGTCTTGCCCGTAGAGTTGAACCATTCAATGGACCAGGCCGGGAGCTCAGCGCGAAAAAAGTTAACGAAGTGCTCCTGTGCAGCGATCTGGCCCGGCGTCCCAGGTACCCGGGGGATTAGGATCGGCGCCAGCAGCTTGCCATTATCGATGTTAAAGTCGTCGCCACCGGACGGCACGAGTTTAAGGAAATGGTCGGAGAGCGCAGTATAGGCGAGCGCAGGCGACGTCAACAACGACAGTAGTATGAGCGGCTGTACGAGAAGCGAAATACGCGACAGAGCCATGAATGCATCGGCCGCTCCAAACCGGAAATGGGCGGCGGTTCGTGGTGGGTGATACCAGAACCACAGCATTTTGACCGGTGCTGCCAATGGTTAGCTCAAACCAGAGAACATCGTGATCATAATGAATTGACGGGCACAGATTCAGGAAGCTGTATGTAAATGGTTGAAGAGGACAGGTACCTATCAAAGTTGGAGACGACCTCCACTTACGCTAAAAGTTACCTACTTAGGGTAAGGAGATGAGATGGAAAAGTATTGCGCACACATAAGAAACTGTCAACCCCGTTAAATATCTTTCTCCCCCCCTTCAATGCCGCGCAACACAACCTTCAAGCCAAACGACTTTATGCCGTAGCAACACTCCTAATCTTAAGGGAATGAATGAAGCTATTTTGGTTTTGATGGAGCATACGAAGTAACACACCACATAAAGGCACGCCAAAGAACCGGATAAACCGTAAACAGCTTCAGTATAACAATTTCTCGGCATCCCGGCTGCCTGCGAACGCCGACCCGGCAACAGCTGTCCACTGGATAGACATTTCCTACTCACCTACGAGGCCTCATACTAGGTATGATAGTGCATGCACACGTACAAAACCCTAGTCACGTACAAGGCAGTCATCGTGATTAGAGATCTTTATTCTCAGCAGGAATGAAAAGAAGCAAATGCCAACCTATGACCACCATTTTAAGGACATCGTATCTCCTCTACAAGGTTTATCGGCTGCGACCCAATGTACGAAATACCTATGCTGCTTGCCCCGTTGGTTCTGACCTGGCAAGATGCCTCCCACGTAATCGCCGCCAACTCCTTACGCCAACAGAATGAGTGAAGCTACCTACGAAGTGCGTAATGCTTCCATCTTCTACGCCTCGTAGCCGCCCCTGGCTCTTTGCGTAAGTGCAGCTTCTGGTATACATTAAATCTAGCGATTAGAGAAGAATACAATGCAGTACTGTTAACCCTCCTCGTCTGGGGCACCCATGTCTTCTTCAGCCTGGTTCATAGTGATGGTCTCGGCGTTAGGCGGGTCATCAGATCTGCCGTTGGTTGTGATCCCATTTACACCCGAGGCACTGGACTGGGCAGTACTTTCTGCAGGTGCGAAATCACTGAGTTGGAACTCTCTTAATTCGAACCTAGCAAAAGTCATCCCTGCTTGGTCGCCTTTGCTCGCCTCGGTCTCGTTGACTTGCACCTGGACGGTATCAAGCATCTCGTTCTCTTCATCGGGATCGGTCGCGTGGATTGACGGATTATGTTGCTTCTGCTTTTCAATCCAAGCAGGTGGCATGCCGGGGCCACTAGCCGCATTGCCATAATCGCTTTTCTTGGTCCCCTTAGGCCATCGTCCCGGACCTCTCCCAGTGCCGCCTGACTTACGCCCCGTTGTGCTGGACCTTTTCTGTGTCGATCGCCGTACGCTGCCGCCCGTCGCCCGGCGCCCACGAGGTCGAGTACGTGGCGTTCGGATGTTTGAAGAATGTGGCAATGCACCTGACCTCATGATGCTGGAACCGGCACGAGAGATACCCGGGCGTTTACTAATCGGGGGGAAGACTTGGAACCGGACCGCAGGGATATTCTCGTACTGTCGCTGCCAGCCATTCTCATCGTTGTTCATGCCATTTGCTTGTCTGTGACCCTCACCGTGCTGGGATGGATGATGACTACCTCTTTCCTTGTTGATGCTATAAAACTGTGCATTTGTCACGGTGTCCATCAATATATTGTCGTTGGGTTCCGTAGATTCGAGCACAGCTGGCTCGCTAACTCCTGGAGTCTTTTGGGCCGGGCTGTCGACTCCTACCGAGTCATCCGTCGTGACAACGCCGTCTGCGGCGGCCTCGGTAGCTTTTATTTCCTCATCCTCTTCGCGAGGAGCTATAGCATTGAGGGCCGGGCCCAACTCGAAATTGGTCGCATTACTTCGACCCATGACATATGGTGTCCACGTTAATGCTTTAGGGTTAAGCTTAACATAATTTTTAGCTTCCCACTTGGCCACCTCTTTTTGGCAATATGGCACATCAACACGAAAAGCGTACACATGAGTGACCGGGTCTCTTACGAGAAAACGAAGCGCCTCAAGTGCAGACACCACATCGTCTGGGGTCATGCCCGTGTCGTCAGAAATCCGCCTGATGCTGATGCCTTTCTTCTGAGCTTTGTCTTCAGGGACATTCTCGATCAGATACTTGCAAAGGACTAGTCTCCAATAGTTGCGGTACGAAACCAGTCCCATATCTGATAATGGCTTTTCTGGCGAGCCGCTCTTCTCTTCAACTCTGGTAAGCAGATACGAAAAGTCAATAAGAAGGTGGCCGTATCCTTTCCGTTGGTGAATTGGCAATGTGAGGATGCAGCTGACATTGTTTTGACTGGTGGCCCTTTTCTCCTTGGAAAAATAACCAACGAAATGATAGCCCAGATCGTCATACTCGCACAAGACGTAAAATAAGAAGGGTTCGACGTCGTAGTATAACGTTTTGGAGCCCAGAAAAAGTTTGGCGAGTAAACATAGGTTTTGACAGTAAACCGGATTCTTTCGACCATCAACCTCAAAGAATGAGATACAGCCTTGCCGGTAGATTTCATCACCAGGCGGATGCTTGGCAGGGCATTTGAGCTTATGTCTCCAGGCGACATAGTCCGAGTTCATGTACTTCAAACAAAACTCGCAAATATACAGCACGCGATTACGGCTGTATTCTTCCGGGTAGGGTGCAGCGTACCAGGTGTCGATCTCCCAACCTCCAAATTCGATGCACTCAATTTGGCTTACCGGACATGAACTCTTCTTTGACCGCCTGATGGGTAGCTCGGTTTCGGATTGCATGTTAAGCAGCCGATTTCTCCATCCCTCTTCGGCTTTCTGCTTGGCCTCGTCAAACCGTCGTCGGTCGTCTTTTGTAGGTAAAGTTTTCGTAGTATCGGCTTGCTCCTCTGTCAGGATACCCCCGTATGGTTTTCCTTTCAGCTCATCTGTCTCCTTGTCGTACAATGAGTAGAATGGTTGTGAGAAACTAGGAACGAAAGGAGTCATGGCTGATGGCTCGCTAGTAGTGGCGATAGGGGTGGCAGCAGGAACAATAGCATTACTTCGAGATGTCGCTGCTCGCGATGGTTGCGAAACCGTAGCTCGGGCTCTAGAACGCTTCTTAGAGGATTTCGGTTTTCGCGACAAAATCTTAGCGAGGTCATCGGCGTTCACTCGCAACTTGACTGTAAGACTAGAGCGCGTTTTCTTGATGATTGTACACGACGGCGCCAAGTTTGTAACTTTAAGCCTGAGAGCCCGTGCAGAACGTTGACGAGTCAAGGGCTCCTCACTGTTGTCGAGTTCAAGCGCGTCATCGCTATGGTGGGACTCATCAGCTGTATTTTTCCGCCGTTTCCGTAGTGATATGACATCTTCTTCAGCTTCCGTAGAGGACGTCTTCCTCTTCCTCAGAACACGCGAACCGTCCATGGGGTCCTCGTCGAGTAGTAATTGGTTGAACATAGAGTGCGAGTCTGGCTTGTTTACACCTCGCTGTGGAGGCAGCAGATCACGAGCAATCCGGGGTGCAGATCCTCGTCGTCCAGACGTAGGAGATATATCCACCCCATCTTCGTCATCCCCATTAATCTCTATGTCCTCGTCCATATCTGTATTCTCATTGGCGGTACCTGCTTCTGAATCGGGATCTGATTCTTCGTTGCCACGCAGGGGGCGATCAACGGCGTCAAATTCATCGTCCTCGTCGTTTTCAAGGGGGTCATCAGAGTCGGCTCCCGAACCTCTATCACTGAAGGCTGAATCAGAGTCGTCTGATGGCTCACTCTCACTGTCTTCTTCGTCCGTTTCGCCCGGCTTTATTTTCACTGCTCCAACCCCCTCGTCCTCGTCCTCCTCTTCATCATCTTCTCCCTCAAATTTCAGCTCGTCTTCCTCGCTCAAATCTTCGCCTCTACCGGCATCGTGCTCGGGGTGAAACCCAGCTCCTTCATTTTCTTCGTCCTTTACTTCAGTATCTGAATCGAACACCCCGTCATAATCGTGGATGTCCTCATCTTCGCTTTCAGAGTCGACGCCCTCCTGATTAGTATCTTCCTCGTTAGGATGGGCTTGTTGCGGCTCGTCTGGATGATCCGACTGATGAGCTTCTTTTTTGACATTTCCATCATCTTCATCCCTATGGTTACTTTCTCCAAGATCTTCAAGGTCTTTCTCCCGCCCTTTCGATCCTGAATTTGATTCAGTACTCAGGGAAACGGCGCCGTCAACGACCGTGCTATCCGGCGCAGCACCCTCGTCGAGATCAGCATCCTCTTCTGAAAGAACTACGCTCTGTTGCAGCTCCTCCTCCATAAGCTGCGCATTCGCCATTGCTCGCCTCTTCTTAGCACGTCTAGCGTGCATCTAAAGTAGGGGACTGCGGCGAAACGTGGTCGAGAAATCGAGCTGTCGGGCCCGTAGAGAGAACAGTTCCCGGCCTCTAGCAATTTGCGCCGCGCGGCTTTACGTCATTGACGATGGCGATCGCATGTCACAACTGAATCTAGGGTGAGCTTTGACTAGTTGTAGCGCCGGTGTTGTTTATGGTAAGATTTTCCTGGATCGATCGCGGTGTAGCAGCGTCGGATTTAGCCTGCACACGCATTGAACTGCGGGTTTCCAGGTTGCAGCTAATGGGAAGACGCGACCATTCTTGGGATGGAGACTAATCCGGGGCGTAGGCGGCTGATCGAAGCTCGGGGAGAAAACGACGCGTCGTGCACGGGTGAAAGTTGGTTGAAGTAGGATATCGGGCCGTGGGAATATTTTCTTGAAGACGATAGCCACAGGCAGCTCGGCGATGATTCCTAGATGGTGAACCGCGAGGCTCTGCGAAGTACGTACGCAGCGAGGGATGTGGTGTGTTGGGGAGTTCGGGGACGACTCAAATTACTTGGGTAGACGTTAGCTTGTGTCTTATGTGGCTAGACACGCTAGTGCCACGCTATCCACTGCGGCGCTTCCGCACTACACTTGGAAGGCACTGCCCATGCTGGTTAGATACTGCCTGTTTTTTAACGTGACTACCAATGGCATTACCCAATGGCATGCGCTAGTTACGTAAGTACCATTGCGAGGGACCGGGGGTAAATAGGTACTCGCAGTCAACTGACATTCTTTCCATCCGACTAACCACATACGGTAGTCATCGTAAAGCACCGTTACGCGATAGTTTAACCTCCACTCCCCGTAACAGGTGCCCATCGTCCCCAGGCTATTCTTCCAAGTCAATTATTCCTCTGATTGGGTGCTTCGTTCATCCAATCGACCTCAATTCCT
The DNA here is from genome assembly GCA_028637635.1 of Xylariaceae sp. X802. NCBI lineage: Eukaryota > Fungi > Ascomycota > Sordariomycetes > Xylariales > Xylariaceae > Xylariaceae sp. X802. The sequence goes on along the minus strand of JAJFDH010000001.1, from coordinate 2,140,444 downwards.
ACCATACCGATACCAATTTGGACGCTTGTTCACAGCATCGAACGACATACCAGGTGAGCTTTCGACTATCTACATGATATCTAGCTTGACATATCACCCTCTCCAGCACCTGGCTAACAACCGCTCTCAGCATCGCCTGCCATCCGTCGCAATGCCGGTTCCCTTTGAGGCCCTCATTCCTTATGGAATCATTCTCGCCGTAAGCCCCATATCAACGCTGCTAAACCGACAAAGCACGCGGACAGCTGAAACGATGTAGATGTTTGGCGCGACCGGCGCAGGATTGTCAAAACTTAGACACTGGCAAAACGGCCACAAGCGACCACGCCACGGTCTGGATCAATGGGATAGAGTAGGTTTCTGAACCCCGAATACCACCACGCTGATGCTAATGCCCCTCTCAGCAAAGTACGAACTTCGAGCAACAGCTTCACGTCCCCCACTGAAACTGACACTTCAAAACCCGCAGTGATGGATCGAGACCGACGATTGACGGGGCTCTTGCGAGGACAGAGTGACGCAGCAATAGCGCCTCCTGGGTTCGAGCTCAATAATCCTTGGAGAGTACGTTTTCAATCGCCTCCAAACGACACAGAGCTATCGTTACTGACTCGAGGGGTTTTAGGTTGAAAGGCGAATCGCATAAACCGAGCGGACTACGAACAATGGGACAGCGCCATAGGAAGTTACTTGCACAACCACCAACGCACCAAATGATATAAATGAATTCTTTTGTTGGGTCTTATGTGTAAACACGGGTATTGTCTATTCAACTGTCTGTGACCCTAAAGCACTGTGACTACTGGCTCTATATTATTATCTCCGGTCGGTTTTTGTTGAGGCCTTCTAGAAGCATGCAGGCTTGACAGAGCCTCTGACTAGACATGTAGCCACATTTCTCACAAGTGCCTAACTTTTGTCTCGCAATCGTGGCGGTTATGTTTCTAACCTTCAGTACCTCCTCTTTGTGAGCGTGGGAGGAGTTGTCGCCCTTGGCGATAGCGACCTCTGTCTCTAGTCCAGCCGCTTCAGCGGCCTCATTCGCTTTCAACTGCTTCTCCATGGCTGCCATCTCTCCGCCTCTTGATCTGCCATCTGTTGAGCCGCATCCGCCCACATTCTCATCTTCTTCTGCGGGTTGAGACGAAGATTCGCCCCCGTTGCAAGCGCATGTATCCGGCATAGCGCCCGGCACCAATCTAGCCATATCCTCGCCGCTCCGAACGACATCTAGAATAGCGCTGGGCCGAACTCGCTCCAGGTTCTTGATGAGACTTCTTGCGCTCCCCCGGAACGCTTCGGGACTGTATATGCACTCCGTACTGAAGTAATCCAATTTTTTGTGATATGCATATAGTACGATCTCCTTCTCATACGCGTACTTGAGGGGCTTGCTCCGTTTGACTTCGCTTGCGTTGCTACCTGTAACGATGCTCGTGCTTCGTGACAAGCGCGGTAGATCGCCGCGAAGCAAATTCATGAGAACAGTTTCAGCCACATCGTCGGCATTATGCCCTGTAACAACATGCTTGATACCGAGCAACTTAGCTCCTCGATCTAGCGCCTGTCGTCGGAATACACCGCAATATGTGCAATTACCCTTCTTTCCAATGGTCTCCACAACTTGGTCCATGGTCCAGCCGTACAGCTCATCGTAGCCGACAATCTTCAGGGGCATGTCATATTGCTTTGCGTTTCGTTTGACAGTTTCCAGAGAATCATCGCGGTAACCTTTGATGCCCTCGTCGATACTCAGAAGTACTAGATCAACCCCGTAGTCATATCTCTCGTTCAGGGTCTTCAACACTGATGCCAAGACAGTTGAGTCTTTCCCGCCCGACGCTCCTATCGCTACTTTCTCGCCGCGAAAAAAGAGCTGAGAGGATGTTACCGTGTGGTGAACCTCGTCCTCGAATACCTGAATGAAACAGCCTTTGCACAGCTTTTGGTGATTTTTAGGCCGTTTGATTAAAGCACGCTGTGTCTTGCAGCTTGCGCAGAGCGCGGGTGGCATTTCGGGGTACAGAATATGATGTTGCTAGGGATTTTCACGTTATCAGCGTAGCACCTGTAAATCGCCGTGTATGAAGGAGGTATGTGAGATTCAAGACGTTATACGGGATGACTCTTCGCGCCTCTGATCGGTAAATTGATTGTGGTGGGGTCAGCGTCGCCGTTCAGGCCCTGCGATGTTGAAGGTACGGATTAGGTATTACGTGATATAGATGGTCACTGCGATATGCAAATAGTCAACATTATGCAGGTCAAGTGTAACCGAATTAGACTATGCATCTAATCAGTGTAGGCTAACCTATTCTGCTCTAGTGTCGGTCTTGGCACCACTTTGCCGACAATCTACCGGCCCGCACAAAATTGACCGGGGATTTCTGCCCTACTTAACTTTTATTTGGAAATCCTCCCTCGTACCTCTCAGTTCGGCCGACATCTCAACTCCTACGACCATCGACCAAATCGTTCACCATGGTAAGCTTTTAAACGCCCACGCCGATGTATATCGCCACTTGATCGAGTCTTCGAGAGTTATTACTCCGAGACACAACTTCCGCCAGCTGTCTTCGGACACTGGTGAAGAAATGGCTTGAGCAAGTCTTGTTGTGCGCTGAGAATGCCACACATGACTTGTCTCTCTAGAGTTCAAGCAAGATCTCAGTCAATGGAATACATTAGCTGATTTCTTCTTTCTCCATGACCAGGCCCCCAAAGCTAGCGGAAAGAAGGCGGCGCCGGCCCCGTTCGGGTCGAGCAAGAGCGCCAAGAAGGCTCCCAAGGCAAGTTAATTCAACTTTACCCTTCCCATGTCCTGTGTTTCTCGCCCTATGTGCGCTGACTGTCAACGGTAGAACCCTCTCATCGAGAAGCGCCCCCGTAACTTCGGTATTGGCCAGGACATCCAGCCCAAGCGCAACCTTTCGCGCATGGTGAAGTGGCCCGAGTACGTCCGCCTCCAACGCCAGCGCAAGGTCCTTGCCCAGCGTCTCAAGGTTCCTCCTGCGATTGCCCAGTTCCAGTCGACTCTTGACCGCAACACCGCCGCCCAACTCTTCAAGCTCCTCAACAAGTACAGACCCGAGACCAAGGCTGGTACGTGAAATATGCTGTTCCTATCCAATCGATTGTTCTGTTCCGTCTCCGGTACTATATACTTTAGAAGTCTTCAGTAAACCGGCATAAATTAAACGGCTTGTGCTGACTTTGCCTTATAGAGAAGAAGGAGCGCCTGGTCAAGGAGGCCACTGCCGTCAAGGACGGCGGTAAGAAGGAGGATGTCAGCAAGAAGCCTTACACAGTCAAGTACGGTCTTAACCACGTTGTTGGACTCATCGAGAACAAGAAGACTTCCCTAGTCTTGATTCCCAACGATGTCGACCCTATTGAGCTGGTTGTATTCTTGCCTGCTCTCTGCCGCAAGTTTGGCGTCCCCTACGCCATTGTCAAGGGCAAGGCTAGACTTGGCACGGTCGTTCACAAGAAGGTTTGTTATTACAATTCTTTGTTTTGAAACATTTACTAAAGAAACAACTAGACTGCCGCCGTTCTTGCTCTGACCGAGGTCCGCTCCGAGGACAAGAACGAGCTCTCCAAGGTCATCAGCGCCATCAAGGAGGGCTTCCTAGCCAACACCGAGGCTAGCCGGAAGCAATGGGGTGGTGGTATTATGGGTGAGAAGGCCAACAAGCGCATTGAGAAGAGGAAGAAGGCCTTTGAGCAGGCCATCAAGATCTAAACTTCTACGTTTAGTAACAAAGGGTCCGGAGTTCTTAGCTTTGCATGGTTTCGGCGTTGGAGGAGGCAAAATGGAATACCAACTTGAGGATTTGCACACTACCATGCCAGCTTCTGGAGCCTATGAATGAAAACCCAAGTGAAGCTCCCCGAATGGAGACCCATAATAAGCATCTCGCTGTCTATCGCGAATTACGTACAATGCCGCCTGCGCTTCGGGGTTAGCAAAGTTTGCTCGTGCCCATGTTAATGACTCTTCGACGTAGTCTTAGTCTTCCGCGAGGACACTTCCTAAACTCAGTCCCGCCCACTATCACAGCAACTGCTGCGTAGGTAGTACGGTGCTATCTACTTACGTCTGTTCAAGGCTACACTCTGTTCGATCAACTTCGCGAATCCAACGAATTCATTACTTGTTGTGGCCGCCGTTGAACTAGTGCAATCCACCGAATGGAAGCATAGCGGCCGTGATTGAGAAGCGAAAGGCTATCTTCACAAATGTGTCTAAGACGAAATCCTAATATCTGATTTCTAAATTCCGACTTCCATCTTGTAATATTCGTATAGTACTGGTTCCGGCTCGCATAAGTCGCACATCCGTATCATAGATATCAACAGCTCATCTTGTTGAAACTGTGCTCCCTCGCTTATGAGCGTCAACCTCCACTGAGCCGCGGTCTGTTGCCTAGGTATTCCGACTTGGTGCGGTATCTGATGAATCGCCAGTTGTAGCCGATACAGTCAATTTGAATGAGGGTTCCCTAACTCTTACATAGTATGTATTGATACTGCTATGAGTTACTCTATCCCTGCGCAAATAGCAACGCTCGTCTCAAATTCGAAATCCGGAGGGTTTGGATGATAGGTAACTGATAACTATGCGCATAAGGCTGAAAGTGCAAATTGTGTGTGCGTGAAAAAGCCTCACTACGCTGTAGGTAGGGCTTTTGCAGCACGGAACCTACATCGTCTCATCCTGTCCGACTTGATACTCAATCTAACCTTCAGAAACTCCAATTTTTGTGTGCGGGATACTTCTGACAAAGTCGCTTACAAACGGAAACAGAAGGACTAAATACTGCGTTTAGAAGCTCTGTAATTACAGACTGTAGTGTAGTCTACAACTAACAGCAATATACCTAACTTGACATCTGTCTACCTAGGATGTGCTTCAGACTCCGGTACGTTATCTCTTTGGCTGCCCGAAGACACTAATAACTCGGTTACTTGCTTTACATTACCACTCCGTCAGTTACCGAGTTGGTGTCTTCGAGCAGCCAAGGGGATGTACCGTCGTTGAATGCAGCATACATAGGTAGTAAGACGCCAGGCCTCGAAATCCTGGTAAGCCGAAGCGGGCCGGGGGAGTGCCGAGTAATGCCAATTACGTAGCGCAAGTCCTATCTACATATCAATGTAAGTACTTAGTACGTTGACTTATGACAGGAGACGTGGTGATAAGCTACTCACGAGTCACGGGACTCAATGAGATCTACGTGTACCTCGTATTTCCTCCTAGCTTGCGTCCGTCGTCCAGCTTGGACACTAAAACTGTTCCCCCACGTTATCCGGTCAGGGAAGTCTTTGGGTGGGTTTCCCCAGGACTTGCTGGAGGAAGCGCCCCTCCCCCTATGCAAACGCAGAATCTATCACGGGTGTAGCTCCCGTACCGTCTGCTGGGATGCGGTTGCGGTTACCGTGAGATCCTAACTGCATCCGGACCGTGCATGCAGCCTCGCTGTGTCAGGACTTCGGCGTTAACTTGTTCTTGCTTAGTCTTGCGTACAGAGCGCGCGCAGCAGATCGCAATATACACACACGTGCGCTCAGCGGCCGTGTACTGTGGTTGAGGATCTGACGCCGGATTCCTAGATGTCGATGTTGCCGCTTTGCCAGTCAGATATGTATTGCTGGGCGATTACAGTAGGTATATGTGCTGCCCTTGAATGCGCCGCCTTGCATCCCATATGTATACGGGCAGTGCTACCTGCGCCAGGATAATGTGGCCGCGGACAGAAACAAGCTCGGCCTCACTGTTGCCCGGCATTGCTGGAGTGGTCGTGTATAGTTGCCATGTACATGCCCGCGCCAGCTAAGATGCCCGACTGCATGCCATCATCTACCTAGTCCGTGCTACGCTCAAGCGCCATGCCCTGATGCCTGCAGGAGCCTGCGTTTGCTTTCCTTACCGCTTCGAGAATACACATCCTGCGGAGATGGTGGAGGTGGGATGCTTGCTCTGCCTACATCAGATATCTCAACCCTGCTCAATCCACCCCAGGCGCCACATCTACGTTTCCCATAGCCAGTGGCGTCTGTGATAGGAGCATACCCGAGTTGGTCAGCGAACGAGACATGCGTTCCGGAGACTCCGCATAGATTTATAAGAAATTAAACATCGCATCTCCCCCGGACATCCTGGAGAAGTCGCCACTTTGCTCGATTCTATTCTTCACCGCCGGCGTTCCGTAGCAGTAGACGTTTGAGGTCACCTTAATTGGTTGATTGTAATTTGTGGGTTGGACAAAACGGCCTTGATCCTGAACATATCTAAAAGATGGCTCGTCAAGGTGAGTCCACGAACACTCCGTCTATCGCTCTTGGCAATTCTCTCCAGCATCCTGTCCGTTCACGCACCGTTGAGAAATCGTCGAGACCGCACACGAATTACGCATCGCTCTGCTTACCATGGGTTTTCCAGAGGACGCTTTCGCTTATGCGCTGAGCTCCAACCAGGCCTGGGCCGGATATAAAGGCCACCAGAATCCAGAGTTCTTCCCCAGGTTAGCGGCAGGGCAGTCGCCAGAGATTCGTAAGTGCAGTTCCCATCTGTGGCTATGAGAATTAGGTTTAGGGGCCAGTGCCCTTGTCGCAGAATCGCGATTATAACCGTCCTGTCTCCGTGCCCGCCCAATGCCATTATCCAACAGCACGATACCTCGGCGCATTGACTGACCTTGAATGACATCTGTAGTATGGCTTGGCTGCTCCGACTCACGCTGTCCGGAGACGACGATCCTCGGCCTCCAGCCCGGCGACGTCTTTGTACACCGGAATATCGCCAATATCATCTCGCCGACCGACATCAACACCTCAGCCGTCATCGAATACGCCGTAGCGCAGCTCAAGGTGAAGCACGTGGTGCTATGCGGGCACTCAGCATGCGGCGGCGCGGCGGCAGCGCTCAGCGACGAGCGGGTAGGGGGGATTCTAGACATATGGCTGACGCCGCTCAAGGCGATTCGGAACGCGAACAAGGGGGAGCTCGCGGCGATCAGCGACGACAAGGCGCGCGCGGTCCGCATCGCCGAGATGAACGTCGAGGCGGGCGTTAACGTGCTCATGGCCAACATGACGATCCAGGACGCCATCCGCGACAGGGGATTGCAGGTCCACGGCATTCTGTTCGATATCGGCTCCGGGCGGATCCGCGACTTACACTTCGGCACCAACAAGAGCGGGCGGAAGACGGAGTTGCGCGGCTTGGGTGATTCTGAACTTGTTCGCGGCAATCATGGCACGCTTGTTTTTAGGAGCGATGGCGTTAGCTTGCAGGTCAAGTGAATGAGAATACCGGTTCTGCTTCTACTATCGACATGCTTCTTGACTGGTTCGTGAATTGCACGTGCTGCTGGCTGGTTGATCTGTAGGTTTGGTGCCCAGTATGTGCTGAGGCTTGGACGCGAGCAATCGGTGACAAGGCGTGGGAGACAGATTTAATTCTATCTCGATAGATTCTTCGTAAGAGTACGAGTTGCAAGTGCACGAGGAGCTGTCGCTAGGTAATGGTAGCCAGCAGCCCCGGAAAGTTCAAGCAACCGGTCCTGGTCGATCTGGTACTTGTTGAAGGTAGAGATCGGGATTCGGGACGGCAGCCGTAGCAGAGATGTCCACGTATTTGTGGACACTTCTCCGGCCCCACTCTATTTAGGATGGATTCGCGGAGCGCGCCGAGACGGTGCCCACTGCTCAGTTCACTCGCCACCCAGTTCATCGCTCACCTGGGCAGTAAACCTGGGCATTCCATTTCACACACAAGATCACTATGGAGACCAAGTGAGATGTAATACCACTGATGTGATGCGGTAGGGAGCTTACCTCGGTACCACACTTTTACTTATACATCGCAACATTCGCTGCCGCCATCACATGGCAACATTCCCAGTATACCCCGTGCCATGTACGCCATCTTGCATGAGCAATGGAGCAGCAGCACGCGATGTCCTACTTACCACTCCATGCCGTGCCTCACCTGTCCATTTCGATCGACGGGCGGGGCATCCCACCTAGTATAAATACTGCAATGCAGCGGAATATCTGGTACACGCCGCCTCCTTCACGTCTAGCCACTCATCGCGGTGGTTGTATATTACTAAGTTAGCATGGTTGGCTAACGGGAAAAACCAGGAACATCCTTGAGTTGTGGCCACCAGGCCCGCCGTGACATACACGAGTACGTAAGATCGTTGGAATCATTACCATAGACAGGCCACAGAGAGCCTAGCTATATAACCTGTTCATCTACTATGGTCCACATTGAAACCGCAGTCTCACGACTACATCATTATAATCCGGCGACGTGGAGCTGAGGTAGACATCCAGGCATCATGTCTCTCGTCGTGTTATCGGACGACGCGATCCGCGACTTGCTTGAGAGCTTGGTTCGTGAAGAATTAGAGGGCTTTACAGACGCCCTCAAGACTGCCCTCCATGAATACTCAACCGGCACGCAGACCTTTGACACAGACATAAGTCACCAGCCTGAGCAGACCTGGGCCTACTCGAACCATACCCGGTCGACGACGTTGTTTTTGCCTTTAACAAGTCACTTTGGTTACGGAGTTAAGGGTCAGTCATAATCACCAGACTCGCAGCAACATCAACGCATTGAGACAAGATGTAGCTAATGCCGTCCGGCATCATAATAGTGGTGACCATCCCCTCGCTGTATGACGATCCCTCGCTTGCCTCGACGAACCCTTCCGGCTCATTAACCTTGCACTCCCCAGAGGGCAACCCTATCGGTGTTCTCTGCGCGCGAACCCTCACGGCTTTTCGTACGGCGCTTGCTTCTTCATGTCTACTAATGAAACGCGAACACGTCCGGACATTGACGGTCTTCGGCGCCGGCTTGCAGGCATACTGGCACATACGGCTGGCTCTCCAGCTGCGCGGTACGACAATCCGCGTCGTCCACATCATCAATCGACGATTTAGCGACAATGCAAAAGAGATCCTAGGGCGGTTTTACGCCATGCCTATGGAGGTAAAGGAGCGCGAAGGTTGGGCAGACGCGCAGTTCAGCTTGCTCACCCCCGGATACGGCGAGTATGGTCGATTGCAGAAGGAGAACATCCGCGCTGCCGACGTCATATACTGCTGCACGCCCAGCACCGAGGAGCTATTCGATGCTAGTATCCTGACGAACCACGAGGGTAGGAAGAAAGGTAGGTTGATTATCGCCGTTGGCAGTTACGCCAGGGGAATGCGCGAGTTGCCAGTCGAGCTGTTGATCCAGGTCACGCGGCCTCATCAGCCCGGTCATCATCTCCATTATCATAAGCACGCCACGGAAGGAGGCGTTGTCATCGTCGACTCCCTCAAGGGCGCGCTTCAGGAAGCCGGTGAGATCATTGACGCTGGCCTAGAGCCCAAGCAACTTGTTGAGTAGGTTCTTCCTATTCATCTTTCGCCTCTTCTCTCTTACTTTACAGTCCCCCTCCTCTTTCGCCTCTCTAAAATGCCTTCACTTGCCGTCCTATGACATAGTCTTGCGTCGGGCAAGAAGCCCAGCATCCCTAGAAAAAAGCTAAAGCACTATTTAGACTGGGAGAACTCATCATGATCAAGCGCCTAGCTGCTGCTGAAGAAGAAGAAGAAGACAGCACCCAGGCTACGACGGATGAGGACTCGCTCCCCGAATCCCTTGACAAACTAGACGTCACGCCCAAAAGCTCACCTATGTCTACAATATCCGAGTCCGGCTCCGGCGGCTCCGGTTCCGACAACGGCGAGCACTCATCACCGCGGATTCTGTCGCGACTAAAGCGCGACAGCGGCACCAGCATAGCGTCACCGGCGGCCCTAACTGCGCTTCACCTGCCGTCCATTCGGCGCCTCGTACCCACGACTAGACAGCGTTCGTCGACTGATGAGAAGAATGATGACCATCTCGCGCGCTGGATGACGTCCGGCAATGTCATCTACAAGAGCGTGGGGCTCGGGCTCATGGATCTCGTCGTTGGGCTCGAGGTCGTCAAATTGGCAGATGCGAAGGGTGTGGGGATCCACGTTGAGAATTTCTCACGGTAGGGTATGGGTGTCGTGAAGGGGATTCGACGCTGAAGAATGCACTGGACAGCAAACAAAGGATACTTTGGTCGGGTATTCGGGTTAGCGTCACATTTAATTTGCGGCTGTGCTCATCTGATGTCGGCCGTGATATCTCCAGCCAGACCTTTGCCGCGTGCAATCTGATATGCTCCGTGTATTTTTCCAACTAGGTATGTTCGTGATATTTGGTTCTTTTCTCCCTAGACCATTAATTATTTGGTCTTTTGTTGTCCGCGATCATGTTCATTGCTTCGCTCTATTCATTGAACCTCATCATTAAAGATTTCCGGCATGTTAAATAGCTCTGTTCTTGGGGCGGTTACGTCTTCTCACAGTAGAGTGCGTACAGTGGTACGCAGGCTCTTAATTCTCTTAGGAGAAGTGTGAGCCTTCAGAGCATCTCGGAGCGCACGAGCAGCTCTCTGGAAATCTAAGGGGTTATACAGAAAGTAAATTAGTCGGCCCAAGTTACTTTCTGTATGGCCCCTCGGATGTCCAGGGTGTTTCTCGTGCGCTCCGAGATGCTCTGAAAGCTCACACTTCTCCCAAGAAAATTAAGAGCCTGCGTACCACTGTACGCACTCTACTTTGGCTTGCAGGTTTAGAAGGAGAGGAGGAAGAAGTGACTGATGACGAAGAGGGGGAAACAGAGAAAACTTCGGAAGGGGAAGAAACTGACAGAGAAATCAGCCACTTAAAAAGGCTGGCAAGAGTGACCAGCAGTACAGATGAAGCACCGAGCTCCATTGCCAACTGTCTCCAAGCAATCGCCGCTGAACGGCCCCGAAGTGCACTCGTAGGGCACTTAGAGGCCGTTCAGACGGTGATTGCTTGGAAACTATTGGTAATGGAGCTCGGTGTTTCATTTGTGCTGCTGGTCACTCCCGAAGTCCGGGGCTGTGAAGTAGATCGAGAGCGCGCCACGCTTCCGTGAGAAGCTCTTGACCAGGGTTCGGGTTCATCCATTGATGAAATTGGGCTGACATTGATATACGGCCGAGCGAATAACCCGGCGAGGGAGCTCAATTGTCAAGGTACGCGTTAAGCGAGGAGCAACTGGGACGACGGCTGGAATATCGTCCCCGGAGCCGATTGTTGAGCTGTCGGAAGATGCGGACAAGATTACGCAACCTAACAAACGCGACGTCGGGATTGTGGACTGGTATGTTGAAGAGCGTGGACATGGTAGGTAGGAAAGTTCGGATACCTATCAGGCTCTTCCTAATTTGGTGCGCGCCGCCACAATAGCCACTGTGGCGAAGCCACCGAATACACGTACCCGTGCCACCGCTCTCCCTTCCGGGGGGTCCGGAGTCAAGACAGTCGATTAATTTCCTACAACACAATTCTGACAAAATATGTACTGTAGTCTGTAGGTATATACGGTAGTCGTTCGCACACAAGCAACAAGTAAGCTAAGCAGAGGGTGAACGGCACCGCTGACCCTTTTCCAACAACCTACCCAGACGAAAATCACCTTTCCTTAGTCCTTGAATCTTTTAACAGCCACAGTCAATGGTGTGTTTAAGCCTTCTAAGATGGAAGACGAACGCGCATTTATAAATATTTTTCTTTAATTTGCTCCCGGCCGATCCTGTTCATGTTGACAATAACTACATAACTACATAATGTACATATAAATATATACAATTCCACCAAGATCATGTTTCAATCATGTTTGTTAGATAGTCCAAGATGGCCTGCCCGCCGGTCGAGCGAGGGCTACACTTATTCGGCAACCCACACAGCCGCCATGCCCATGCCGGTACCAACGCACATACTCGTGACGCCGACTTTCTCGCCGCGCCGCTTTAGTTCGTAGAGGAGTGTGCTGACCTGCCGGGCACCGGTGCAGCCAAGTGGGTGGCCGAAGGCAATAGCACCGCCCTTGGGGTTGATTTTCTCCATGGGCAGGCCAAGCTCGTTAGCGCACCACACGCACTGAGAGGCAAAAGCTTCGTTGATCTCGAAGATGTCGACGTCGTCCTTGGTCAAGCCAGTGTGCTCAAAGACCTTGGGAATCGCCTTCCATGGTCCGATGCCCATCAGCAGGGGTTTGACGCCCACCACGGAGGCCGCAACAAACTTGCCCAGAATCGTCTGTCCGAGACGCTCGGCTGTGCTGCGCTTCATCATCAGCACGGCGGCGGCGCCATCGCTAATCTGCGACGCATTTCCGGCATGGATGCTACCGTCTTTGGCGAAAGCAGGTTTTATTTTGCCGAGGGATTCGGCCGTGATGCCGGGGCGCACGCCATCGTCCTTAGTCACCGTGACAGTGCGCTTTTCGCCTGTTTTGGGGTCCTCAACTTTGACAGTCAAAGGGTGAATCTCCTGGTCGAAGAGACCAGCTTGTTGCGCCTTGAGTGCTTTTTGGTATGAGGCGGCGGCGAAGGCGTCCTGGTCTGCCCTGCTGATGTTGCGATCCTTCGCCATGTCTTCGGACAAAACACCCATCGGCACTTTGCAGTTCGCGGCCTCGGGGTGTGATTCGAGGAGCTCGGAAAACTCCGATACCGCCGCAGGGCTAAGGTACGTATTATTAGTGTCAACCGAACTAGAGTCTTGCACAGGAAGGGAGGTAGGTAAATTTGAACGGGTAACATTGACATACCCGTATTGCAAACTCATGCTCTCAACGCCGGCACCGATACCAACCTCGATCATCCCGGTGCGGATCTGGTTGGCAACATCGACGCAGGCTTGTAGACCAGATGAGCACTGGCGGTTGACTGTGCGCACAGCTGTGGTCTCGGGAAACCCAGCCACGAGAGCGGCCGCACGCATCTCGGTGGCGCCACCACCGGGTGCTAGAACCTCACCAACGCACACATCTTCCACCAGTGCCGGGTCGATTTTGGAGCGAGAGATTATACCCTGCAGGGCGCCAGCCATCATGTCTGCTGCGGCCGTGTCCTTGAATGCGCCCCTGCCGCCCTTGGTGAAGGCTGTGCGTAGGCAGGCTGTTACAACGACCTAAAGGACCATGTTCTATTAACTTCTCTGTTTCTTATGCTCCCTGGCCTACAGCGGCTTGCTCCCCCGGCGAGGATATAGGAAAGGGTCGCATACATCATCGGGGTTCTTCTGTAGGATCTTGTCCCGAGCGGACCGCGAGCCAGACATCTGGCCGGAGATCTGTGTCAATCTTTCGATGGCTGGCATATCAAATGGCTGTCAGTACTAGCATTCGCTGCCTGTGTATGCCTTGGTTCGGATTGATAATGAAAAGCAGAGGTTTAAGTCAAGTGGCAATGGAAACCGAAAGGGTACTCACCACCCATTTTCTGTTTATGTATAACTTCTAGATAGATGGTCCACAAATCTAACTTGAATCCGCGAGTATTCTGGAAAGCAGCTACGAATGGTTTCGCTTCTTTTGAAGTAGGGCTGCTATGATGCGCCGCGTATGGAATGTTGATATGTTGTTGGTTGGTTAGGAATTTAACAAGTCGTTCGTCGGGGAATGATATTACCCTGCTCGCTGGACCTCGGCTAGTATCTACTGTACTGGCTGGCCGTTGCGATGATGTCAATAGGGGTCTCCACTGCCCGCCGAGGCAAAACAAAACGTAGCATCTTATTGGTTTACATCCGTAGACAGCTTGACTGCGCATTACTCAGGCTTCACATGCCAAACTCGCTCTACCAGGAACCCGGTAACTATACCTCTACCGGTAAATCTGGACGGATTAACTCACATACCGTAAAATAAGGCCAATTAAAGGTATCTCTAGGCAGGTATACAAATGGAAGTGAGCAATTCCGCAGCTATAAAGGCAACGCTTACACGAGATAGTTGTGCATAGCCTGAAGTACTATGTACAGACACCCGTCCCGATATGGATGTCGGTATCTTATGCTGTTTATATACATAGAGCGCCTATTTGAATGATTCCTAATAGTTACCTAATTAGCGCATATTTTAAATACCTGGTACGGAACGTAAACAACCAACATTTTCCACCTCAAAAAAGCATGACGGACGTTCTGCATTCTTCCTTTTTCTTTCTTCCTTAGTTGGGCAATTTTCCAACACATCACCAGCTTCACTTCTGGTTAAGGTTCCGGTTTTGTGAGTGAGGGCTCAGGGCTACATACAGAGAGACTTTAGTTTTTCCCATTCCGCCCTCTCTTACATATTTTGAAGCAGAAAGATGGTCGGGTCCGACTATGCCACATCGTTAAACTGTGCACTTGCTTCCCTCCTTAGGGAAAGCTCAAAAAACGCAGCCTCCCTGTTCTACGATGCTAGATCTGTCCCTCTAGAAATTACGACCAAGTCTTGCAGCAGGCTCGCGAGTTTGCATGCTTGGATGTGCGACCGTCGGCGATAGTCTATATAGGCTCTGCCGGGGGGCTGCGCCCACCCCAGCCTCGACGTAAATATACCACCACCACGACGGACGTTCTGCTGATAGCTGCAGAATTCGAACCCGCACGGTTTCCTATCACCGGATGTGCCAATTTCTCACGTAATATGGATGTCTCCTGTCAATAATGGATCTGCCTCGCCTAGCTAGGGAAATTCTGGCTTTCTCTCATACGCCTAGGTAGCCGCCGGCCAATATGCTGCGGAAAACCCAACCTAACTAACTGCTCGTGAAAAGACTTGATAGGTATCAAGGGGTTGACTGGTGATTGCACCGGCAGCCTGTCTGGCTTGAGAACCCGTTTCGCCCTGTCTTTACTAAATCTCGCGAGAAAAACTACAGATGGCCTCGCCTTCGTCTCCCGGCCAAGCCGTTCGCACCGTTACATGCGCGCATGTGGCACCCGTTGTTGGGGGCCGCAGTTGAGGGTCGGGCGTAAGATCTGTCTGTTGGAGTGTCATGTTGTATTCGGTATGGTCTCCTATGTTCTAGCAAAAGATGAGGGTTCATATACCCTAGCTAGCTGTCAGATGATGCCCCCGCACTCGACCAAATACGCTCAACCAGTATTAATAGCCGTACCGGTCAAACATCGTGGCATTCCAGACCATTAATCAAACGAACGACACCTCCCATGCACTGAATGCATATACCTACGGCTCAGACCCAGTCTGCACCCAATCCTCAAGAGCTGCGGCCCCTAGCGAACGAACGTACGTACGTGCACACGGCTTGCCACTTGACTGGCCGTCGGCTACCCGTGGATTCCTCAATCAAGTTTTTCCCTAAGAGTTGAAGAGATGGCGAGGTGTGGCGTGCATGCATGATCATGGGCATTTCGTGCAACCAGTGGTACCAGGAATTGTCACCACTCCTTCGGTCGTGTTAATAAACAAGATCGTATTCAAAGTGCATTTACGGCGCGGACCGACTCGATTGACCGTTTGAGGTTTCACTTACACATGCCGCCCGCGAATCATCATCATGTCCTCACCGTGAGTTCCGGACACGGCCAGCACATCTAGTTACACTACCTATCAAGTTATCGTTATGTTCTTTCCGCCTCTGCAAATGTATATGAGCAGCCTTCTCTCCAACTCCAAATGCCATGTCTCTCGCCATGTGCTAAAGTCCTGTCTGGCGAGCCGTTCGGTCTTGTCTGTTGGAGCTAGAAAAGGCTTGGGTCTGAAACTCTGATTTTAGGATCTTCCCACGAGAGACCATGAGCTCAGAATCCAGAGCAACGGTAAGAATTGCTCCTGCAGAAACAGTGTCTATACGCTCAAAGCCTAACGACGAAAGCAAGCCCAATATCCCTCAGGAGGGGCTTGATAGTGGCTGGCCGGCCTACTTGGCCGCGGCGATGGCCAGTGATCCAGATCTCGACAAGAACTACGGTATCAAGCGCCTCGCTGGTGACTATGCCAGATTACCAATCAAGAAAGCTAAAGCCATTGAGTTTGCAACCGGTCACGAATCCGAAGAGTTGTTCAGGATTGGCTACATGCTCCTAATCGTGCAGGAGTGTGAGACATATACACTTTCCGATTTGGCACACGTCATGTCTGTCAACTGGGTTATGCCGACAGACGATCTCGATTTGATTGACCGTGTCCGTGATATGATGTTCTCGCCTTGTAGTTTCGCAAGGCAACTAAGTCAATCCAATTTTCAGCACTTTGCCGAGCGTGCTGGTGACCCTCTCGAGGCACGGAGTTTCAAAGACCGCCTGGAATATGTTAGGGCTCACCCACTGGACTTCCCTCGCAATGTGCTTTCAGTGTCGGAGATCAAGGCGGTATTGTGTGCAGAGATCTGGTGTACATGGGCATTCGAAAACCGCAGTCCGTTACCATCTGAAAAGGAGTTCATTGACTTATTTGGTCCCGACACGAAGGTGCAATTAACGGCATTCGTGACACGACTGGAGAAAGGTAAAGTGTCCTTCAATTTGTTTTCATAGACAGGTATTAACAAGCACGATAGCTTTCGCTTGCGAGGAAGTCGAAGATTATCTTCTTCGGTGGTATGGTTTTGACACGGTGCTCCTTACGAGGGTCAACGATCTAGTTGATCTTGTCCAGGATAGGAGCGTCGACGATCTAGTTGATCTTGTCAAGGATCGGTTGTGAATTCTACCACTACCTAGCCAGGAACTCATCATTGCCGTACCAACCAAAGGGAAAGGAGGGGAGCATGCTCTGCTGACGAATCTGCCACTTAGGGAGTCAAGGGAAACTGTGGTAAGAGGTTGTTTTGCCTTGAAAGAGAAAGGGCACTCTAGTTTGAAATTAAGTAAGTTACAATCTCAACAGACTGAACATGGCAGTGTTAAAGCGCCGATGTGGCGCCGCCCTCGATAGAGTCGATGTCAAGCTCCGGGGCTTCCCTCTTGCGGTATAGTATCCTAGTTTCCGGGTTCACCCTCTGACGAAAACCTATGTTCTCAACGGTTGTATCCGTCCCTGGTGCCAACTTCCAATCATACTTGATTAGTAAATGGCATAGAGCAATCTTCAACTGAACGGCAGCGAAAAACCGGCCAGGACACGCATGTTCACCGTGACCGAAACCCAGGTGGTCGGCGCTCGTTGTCACCAACTGCGCTACATGTTCTTTACCCGGAACTGATCGGAGCTCGAGATAGCGGTCCGCTTTCCATTCTTCGGGATTTTCGTAGACCGCGGGGTCTAGCATCCGGTGAGTGTCTATATGGATTCGAGTGCCCTTCTTGAGAACAGTGCCATCTGACAACCGTGTCTCCGCATCCACAGAACGGCGTATAGCTATAGATATCAACGTCATCAGCCCTTTGCAGACGTTACATGGGATACCCAATATGCTCACTCACCGGAAAACACGGGTTTAATGCGCTGCGACTCTTTGAGGACGCTATCAAGGAGTTTCATGTGGTAGAGAGACGACTTCTTCCAGCCGTGGGCCCTAAGCACGTGAATGATCTCGTCTCGGACGGATTGCATAGCCTCGGGATGCTCCATGAGGTCAATCATAGTCGTCTGAAGCAGATCGGCCGTAGTGCTAATGGACACGAAAGACAGTATCATCTGGAACGTAGCAGGATCGTACTTCCAGTTGCGCTCCTTCGATTCTTCGTGAATCCACTCGAGCGAATCGTTGAAAACCGGCACTGGCTGGCCGGCCGCCTTGGCAGCTTGCCTCGTCTCTTCTCTCTTCCTCATCGCCGAATTGATGTGCTCCGTTGCGCGGCGGTAGTAGTCTCGAACACGTCTGCATTCCGGGAGGAGCGGCAGCCGACCAATATATGGCCGCAAGATGGCGGGATATTCTCGGAGTTTATTGGTTCCCGCCACTATAGCAGCCGTATAACCATTTGCGACCCGTATCCAATTTTCATCCCTGGCGAGCTCCTGTCCTAGGAACACACGTGATGATATACGGGAGGTCAGATCAAACAACATACGCTTGCAATTCGCCTCGTGCCATTCTTCATGATCTGATCAGTCGGGTATTACATGGGAGTTGCTTGGCACTGGGACGAGCTTACCGGTGGAATCTCCCAAGATAAACTTCAAGGCAAACGAGCTCTCTTCGGTTAATGGCGTGGTGGCCTGGTCTGCTTCAATTTAGCGACGGAGGGGGGGAAATCAAGAGGAGTCGAAGCTTACCAAGTGATCTTGTTAACCATTTTCTAGCGAGGATCTGCACTAGTTCGCCGTTCACTCCCAATGCTGCGAGAGGCTCAAAGCCTGGGATTTCGCAAATACGCTCCTGGAGAATGCCATGTTCTGTTAGCTGGCGGGCTTGGTAAATCGAGGATGGGTATAGATAAATAAATGCATGCCTGTGCAAATGTTTGGAAGAAGCTCAGTCCCGGATTGTTGCGGATCTCATTCATTCCCTCAGACTGCAGTACTACAACGTCGCCGAACTCGGTAATCATTCGGTATGGTTGGTTGGGATACAGGTTCCTGGCCTTCCGCAGCAGGTCTTTAGCTGAATGCAGAAACTCGTGCTAACAATTCTAACGCATTAGAGACTTTCTTCCTCGCGGATTAGCTGGTGTTGGACCTGCCTGGGTTCGAGCCATGGAGAAGAGCCCGGCGGGATTCACTAATGGCAATTTATTGAAACTGGAGTTGGATGCGATCCAGGTGTACTTCGTTACGATCACTACGATGATGCCGACTAGGTAAGGGGCCACTTGAGTAGACAGGATAGCTCGCGGGCTCCAGTCCCCCTCGAACGAGGGAAACCCGAAAGAGAAAGAGAGTGTCTCGTTCATGTTAGACGATTGGGTATAGGAGCCTTCTGGCGGCGGGCGTATCCTGATTCTCAAGCACAAGAGAGCAGCGACGCTGCATATATTTATAACAAACGGCTGTCAGAATGAGACGGCAGGGAATACTATTTCCTGCAATATCTGATCTTTTTTCGGATCCGAACCTCATCGCCCGCTCGTCCTAATGGCTGTGTGATCATCATCAGGGCGATGCGCCTCTCGCCTCTCGCGCTTATACCCCGCACTCGTGAACGTTCGTTCAGTTCTCCTATTGCACGCATCGCACATAACGTAGTACATCGCAGACGAGGATATCGGATGATCGGATGATGTATTGCGGTGCCTCTTGTGGGTTTCTATTGGTGCACATACCGCTTAATTCCGCGGGGATGCCGACATGGCATTCACCCCCCAGTCCTGCCCCGGCTTGCACATTCTTCCTCGCCGAGTTTCGTTCATAGTTACCCGAGTTGACGGGCCAACGCTGTCAGATGTACACGCAAGACCGGTGCCGAAGCGGGTATTATTGTCCACATCGGAGTTTGCGGTCAGTTGCCATGTCCGTAATTCCAATTTCAATGAAGCGGATATTCGGCCTATCCATTGTGAAATCTATGATTGGTAAACACCGAGGAAACATCCACATGATTGCCTGATATTGTCGTTGCTTTATAATCGCCAGCTACTGGAGGCTCATGCCAGAATGAACCATGACCGGCCCCAGCATCTGGGTTCTGCAATTAGAAAACCACCAAACCTGGGATCTCGGAGGCCAAAGGCCATTTCGCAATCAGTCACAATGCGAAAGACTATACTCCGGTATTGTAAAGACCGTTCAAGGGCCGAAAGGCCGAAAATGATGACCCCTGCTGAACTTGCCTCTACCTACTATCCCCTTGGCTGCCCGAAGACACCAACTCGGTAACTGACGGAGTGGCTGTGTAAAGCAAGAGGCCGAGTTAGTGTCTTCGGGCAGCCAAAGAGATAAAAGACTCTTTTATTGGGATGGGGGTTGAGACGAGGCAAGCAAGGCGACGCGGATGTCCCGCGGCCCAGAAAGCTCAAAATTCGAAACGTCACAGGTAGGCAGTTATGCTTTATCATGCTGAACCAAGATGGAGTGTCTTCTGGTTCATACTACATCCCCCGCGTGGGGTATTGGCAGCAGGGCCCTTTACAGCCAATGTGAACTCCTCACCAACGCAGCGCGTCCTGCGTCTCCAAGATGACTCATGTTGATCTCCCTACCTGCCCATGATCACCAACGCCTTCTCTCATTCCAGCTTCACGATCAAAAGTGAGCCCTTCCACTACCTCATACATAACAGAGGAGAGAAACAATCCCTTTCCAGACAGGATTCAAGATAATCCTGGTGTTGATTCGGAGTAGCTTTCCTGGGATCTTTCTCAGGCCCAACCCCTCAATTCCATTTCAGCCTGCCTATAACGACTAGTATCACCGTGACGAAGTCGTGAAAATGCCCTACTGTTCGACCTGCGACCGACAATTCCAAAGTGAACGCGCCTTACAGCAGCATTACACATCCCCTGCCCACAACCTGTGCACGAAGTGCCAACTCATGTTCCAGACGCCCGGCTGGCGCGACCATCATGAAATCCTAGTGCACCACGTATGCGCTGAGTGCAGAAGATATTTCACGACCTCTGAAGAGCTTGAAAGTGTTAGTATCTCGTCCACCTACGGCGACGCCCTTTCCTAACCTCCCATAGCATTCTGCCCTTTGTACGGCCAGCAGTGGAGTTTCGGGACATGTGATGACCGATGACCTTGGAGATTCACTGTTGACGATTAGGGCGCATTACAAGCAACCTCTCGTCACTCTACTGCGGGATATCCAGCTGTGTCGAGAGCAATCCCAAAAATCGGTGGAATTTGTGCGGAATTTGGAGTGTCTGTACCTTCCGACCCAGAGCTGTATTCCTGATTCGACGGCACGGCCGACAGAATCAGAGGGTTCTCGCCAACCAATTATTTTCACGAAGCGTCAGATCGATGCTGGGTGGAACAGACAGTACGTTGCGCTGTCCTATACTTGGGATTCCCCTCTACATTCAAAGGAGACGGATAGCAAATACTTTGTGCAACCCCTCAATGGAGGCCCCCAACAATCCAAAGTGCGAGGCTCGGTGTTCGAGAGGGCGCAAAAGTACATGGCCTACTTTGAGCTCCAATTTCTCTGGATTGACAGGGAATGTATCGCTCAAGAAGATGGCGAAAGGAAGGAAATAGCAGTCCAAGCAATGGATCTAGTCTACCATCTCAGCAACTATCCGATCGGCTTATTGTACCAGCCTATACTGTCAATTGCAGAACTCGAGTTGCTAGCAGGGCTTATGACGGGGCAGTTTGTTGAGAAGTCTGGACCTGAGTTCAAGTTGCGTTCGGGGCCGGCACGGAGGAACGCGTGCAAGATTCTCGAGCTCCTGGGAGCTATAGTTAGCGATGTTTGGTGGACTCGCGCGTGGACCTATCAAGAGAACTACCGCGGCGGCATAGACATGAGACTGCTCATCCCGCATTCTGTACGCTCGGAAGACTATCGCAAGGCCTACGTCGAGCTCTTTGAGAATATACCCGGCGAGATTGTCCTCAGCTCGACGAGGTTTCATGAAGCCGCAACCGCCTTCTGTTTGGCGTTCAACCCCCCTGCTGGCCTGATGAAAGTCAAAGAGCTGGTGCTTGAGCGAGTGAGAAAATACACTCTCATCTTGGAGAAGCCTGACGAGTTTGGGCGCGGCCTTGCAACAAAGTCTATGTCACCCCGCATCATTGAAGATATCGAGAAGAGACAGTTGAAATTCCCCTTGGACCGCCTGCCCATAATCGCAAACTGCTGCCAATACACCGTTCGCCTCGACAGCACAGAGCTCATGAAAAGGGGTCATAGCATTAGTCTTTCTATCCTAGCTCTGTTTCTCCTGAACGGGGAAATCCTCTATAATGGACGGGATAATGGGGTCCGCGGCTCGGGCGAGCAGAATATCACCAGCTTCTTGAATGCGCAAGCGTTCGACCGGTATTCGCCACCACAGTCAGCGCATGGTCTTACATATAATAAGAGCTGCAGGTTCATTGACGTGGAGCTTACGAAGCATGGAATTGAAACCCGTGGGCATCTGTGGAAGCTTGGCCGCCGTATCGAGACCGCGACGTTTCGTAGGGCTCTTCCATTTGTTCTGGACGGTGGTGACTTAAGCCGTATTGAACGACGCACGCTCATGCTTCTAGCGGAGGAGCTACATGAAATGGGTTACGTCCGGCTTTACGGAGATATTTGTGAATATCTCAACGATGACGACGCGTCCCGGTATGGAATATCCTCTGCGAGGCGATATAAACGCCACATGGCTAGTGAGTTAGCAGCGGCAGTAAGGCAAGGCAGGACCCTACAAATCGCGACACTCTGGTATCCTTTCGGCAAATCCAATCCATATTACGGCGACGGCATTTTCATATGTAATCCATCCGGCCCGGACGAGCCTCCGGATTTCGTTTTCACGGCTTCATGCGACGAGGCTAGTGGTGATAGATTCCTCCTTGATGACATCGATAGGCACGTGTCATTGGAGGTTGATTGCACCTTCGGCAATGGGGGGCCGCCAGTCCTACACACTCGACGCTGGATTCATGGGCTATGCTTCTATTATGAATGCCGTAGAATCGAGGTCACTTTCCCGTGGCCGAGTACTATCATGCGAATTTGAGGCTGTAGTCGTTGGGTGTTCGGTTATGGGTCATTGGTGTTACGGCCAAATATAGGAAACCAGTTGTGCATTTGAGACTGCCCCTAAATTTCATTTAGGAATCGCTCAAGATATCTTGCGCGTCACGTCTTGCGAACTTCTACTCGTGTCCGGAGCGCATGGCTTACGCTTAGCCCTGCATGGAGAAGTGCATGCATTCCCATCAGTGCTAAAGCTGAAGTAGCACCCATCTTCTGCTTGAGTCTGAATTCAAAGTCGGTGATATGTTTCCGGTCGCGAAATATCCATTCTTGCGGAGTACATCCGTATCCGTCCGCGTAATGAGATATTGGGAAAACACTTCCCTCTGGTTTCCAAGCGCTACAAAACGAGGTGATAGATTTCGGCGGCATTGGCGTCGAGAAGACTGGTATAAGTAAAGATGGACTCTGGGTTGAGATGGGAGCCATGAGCTCGTTGGGTTGGATACACTAGATGAGGACGTTAATGTGGATCCCCTAGTAGTCTCCCGTCTCCGCTATGCGGCGGGCCGAACAACGGGCTGTGCAGCGGGTCGTGACGCGCCCTAGTAATATACCTTACTGGTCGGCCTGGCGTATGGGTCGGCCACTAAGGGGCGCTGCCCGCTGATGGGTCGGAATGACGATAGCTAATCCGTCGGATGGCCGAGCAGAGCCGTAGGCCGAACTCTCGGACTGAAGATGTTACCTAAAGCATCCAGGCCATAGTGTGGACTCTGTGGAGACCTCAGTCATGGACCTGATTGGTGAGTGCGCCACGCTCAGATTTTGTCCGGGAATAACGACGAATCTCGGTACCATTCACATGCTCAACCTCACTGTCGATCAAAGTGCGACACCTCAGTGAGCAAGTCCTGACTTTATCATGGTCGCTGCCCCAATACTGCGGCCGTTGGCCCGAGCCCCTGTGGGCGCGCTGGTCAGAACATACGCTACATCAATCCCATCCAAGACACATCACCGCGTGGTCATTGTTGGAGGCGGGACGGCCGGCGTGACTGCGGCCGCGCAGCTGCAGCGCTCTGGGCGGCTAGACACCAAGGACATTGCTATTCTGGATCCCGCTCAGACGCATCACTACCAGGTGAGCAAACTGTGCCGGCTTATTCAAATCTCGTTTTAACCCCGTTGCAGCCTGGATGGACGCTTGTGGGCGCTGGCCTAAAAACTGTAGACGCAGTTCAGAGGCCCCTGTCTCACGTGATACCAGATGGCGTAAAGCACTACCCCTTACGGGTGTCGGCTTTCGATCCGGAGAACAATGCCGTCAAGACGTCCGAGGGGGTTGATATCTCGTATGACTACCTGATTGTTGCGCCCGGCCTCGAGACCAATTTCGCTGGCGTCTCGGGTCTTAAAGAAGCCCTCCAGGATCCTGCTAGCCAGGTATCGTCAATTTACTCCGAAAAGAGCATCGAACAAGTCTGGCGGAATATCCAGGCTTTTAAGAAGGGACCGGCCATCTTCACCCAACCTGCGGGCATCATAAAGTGTGCCGGCGCACCCCAGAAGATCATGTGGATGGCACTCTCGCAGTGGAAACGGGAAGGCGTACGGGACAACGTGGATATTACCTTTGCCACTGGAGCTGCCTGTAAGATTGGCATTTCCCTCACACCAGGTCGCCAATGCTGATAGGGATATAGCCATGTTTGCGGTACCGAAATACTCGCAGGCCTTGGAAGCTCTGCGCAAAGAGCGTAATGTTGGAGGGCTCTTTCAACACAACCTTGTCGCCATTGACACGAAAAACAAGGTGGCGACTTTCAAGAACCTGGCTGAGGGTGCTCACGGTGCCACCGTACAGCGAGAATTCGGCTTCTTACATGTGGTCCCTCCTCAGAAACCATGGGACTGGGTCGCTAAATCGAAGATTGGTAAGTTGGTATTTCACGTGAGATTATTATACAAGGCGCTGCATCGATGCGGCACGCCGAAATCGCAGACTTTTGGGTTAACATTTGATATCTGTGCAGCTGATTCGGCCGGCTGGGTTGATGTCGACAAATCTACGACACAGCACAACAAGTTCAAGAACATCTTCTCGATAGGTGATGCTTCCAGCCTTCCGAACAGCAAAACGGCCGCCGCGATCACATCGCAGCTCCCGGTCATGGTTGACAACCTCTTGGCGACAATGGCTGGCAAGGAGCCCAAGGCCGCCTACGACGGCTACGCGAGTTGCCCGCTCTTGACGGGACACAACGAGCTTATGCTCTGTGAGTTCAAGTATGGAGGCGTGCCCAAGGAGACATTCTCTGGCATCTTCGGCGGTCAAGAAACTCCCAGAGCTGCTTTCTATTACTTGAAGAAAGATATTTTCGTAAGTACCTAGTTGTGGAACGGAGCGTTCGACACAAAATGGCTAACATGACATTAGCCTATCGTGTACTGGAATCACTTCCTCAATGGTAGTTGGTATGGCCCCAGTCACTTCGTCCGACCGCAGACAACGCCAAGCCAGGCGTAATGAAGGATTTGGTGGTTCTGTTTCATAGGAGACAAAAACGATCCTGAAAGGTAGCTTCAAAGTAGAACATCGCTCGAGAAGCCCAGCCTTGGATCCTGTAACAATAGAAGTACGTGTGCAGTATTACAACGCCCGAAACTCCCTCACACCTACACAAGTGTACATGGTTTTCTACCGGAGAGAATCATGTTGGGACCCTCTACCAACCTCTCGCATGACCTTTACTAGTTTAGCACTCGTCCCCGTTGAGATTGGCTATTCGAAACAACATGATGAGCCAAAGCCCAGTGTGGCTCTGTTCTTATCGCATCTGGCCAACGACAGCATTGCCCCGGTGAACCCTATACTCACCTTAGTCGGCGCACGACATGATGTCTCATTACAGGTATGTATTCAGAAAGAAAAGAAGCAAGGAGGGCGAGGTCAGGAGCCTGCATGATGCTCGCTAACTGAGATTGCCTTATGAAAGTTCGATTCAGAAGGAAACGGCGTTTATAGTGTTGTAACAGGGGTCATCATGGTCTTCATCGCGCATTCCTTTTGAATCGATTATCGGGCTGCCGTATTTCGGTGCCGACGACGCTCCCTGGTGCCATCCACGTCACTGGCACTGGCACATAACCAGTTCTCCAATCCTGATCATCAACCTTGCATTATCTGCCTGAGTGTGGAACCGCCGGATCCGCTGTAGAAATATCAAGAACCCCAGTCGCTCGAGGCTAAGTTATCCCTAGGGCAATCGTGCTCGGCCGATAAAAAAGATTATCAAGTGCCGCAGCTGGGCTGAGACAACTTATCGCATAGAATTCCGGACACATGACGAGGCGGGCTGGTGTGGCGGTGTGTTCAGATGTATGTCTGCACGAACTCGAACAAGCATATCGGCATCAGCCAACCACTAGTTGGAATTCGGTCGCATAGGAGGTATTTCAGAAAGCCACAGGAGGTAAGGAGTCTAAGGACGCATCCGAGAGCTTATCGACCCTTCAGACAAAACTACCGCGCTATGCTTATAGGTGAAGCAGGCGATAACCCCTGGTCTTCCCGCCGAACGGATATCTAAGCTATATTTGGACGAACAGGGCCTTGATAAACCTGCATCCGACGATTTGGCATGGAACCCGAGACATTCGGGGACTCCACGATGGCGCAGTATGCCGTTCTGCACCCGCCAGCCTGTTGGCGAAGGCGATCGGCATGCAAGGGGTCTAACGAAGGCAAGGAGATCAGATACGGGCTAAGACGAAGAGATAACCCCCAACCTACGATGCTTGATGTTGTCATTGCTGCGTAGGTGCATACCTGTAATGAGACATCACGACATTCAAAGTCTCTGCCCAGAGTGCTTGAGGTTCTCCCGCTTTTGCCCTTGACGGCGAACAGTCGGCTGCGGGATAGAATCTCAAGCATAAATAACGACCGGGCAGCCCGCAAAACAAGCGACTCATCACGCACAGTCGACTAAAACAAAACCCAACAACGACCTGTCAGAACGAGTAGCCAGAGTCTTCATTATGGGCCCGCAAGAGTTCGTCATCGATACGCGGAAGCTGAGGTATTCCGGCATTGCAATGGTAAGAACCAGCGAAGGCCTGTCTCATTCACTCCAGGAGTGCCACTGATGTTGGGTATAGAATGCCTTGAAGAAGAGTGGCATAGAAGATAATCTGCGGACCCACGATCAATGCGAAGACAACAAACCCGTCGACCCCGATAATGACAATCTAGGTCGTCACCCGTCCCCGCGGCGGGTATGGCTGAACAATGACACGATGTCAGACTTTTTGACTACCGGTTTCTCTGGAAAGGTTGCTCTATGGGTTGAGAAAGCCCTGCGAAATTATCGGCCGACCACTGAGTCTCTGGATTTTGTCAGGCCGTATGCCTTGAAGTTGCATACGGAATTCGAAAAGGAGAGAGACATGAGCACCCGCTTGCACGAACTCGATACGCTCGTGCTGACGTATCAGTGCGCGCTCGAGGTTTGTGGTGCTGTTCTTTTGGCGGCAAACACTGCCGAGAACCCGATAGATTATGAAGAGAAGCTTCGTGCACAGAGAGTTGGGGGAGATGACCACTTCGCGTCGTGGGGTAGGCTACTTACTGGACTCGAGTGTGATCCTCCCATGATCGCACAGGTTGCATTCTATTTGCTAATGTGCCAATCTTTCACCTTCGAACCGACTTCTCCTAAAGAAGACTATATTTACTCGACACTGATCAGTGTGGATTGGGTAAGCATTGGCCGTCCTTCCTCAGATCTCGAGACTTGACTTCCTTCGTCTGAAGAGTCGCCAGCTTTGCTGATTGAAGGTTTACTTGGCAGGCCAAAAGCCATAACGAGCTCCATAGCCGTCTGGCCGCATTCGAGGCTCGGGCGCGGGCGGCTGTACCGACTCTTGATGACGCCAAGTCTGGAAGAGACCGTTGCGTCTGGAGAGCCTCCGCCGCGTACGTCAAAAACTTGAATGCGTGCGAGAATGAAAGAGACTTTAAAACTCCAAAAGACGCATATATCGAACATGGACTCGATCTTGACCTGGTGATTATTGGCCGTGCTTTTTGCGGAGAGAGAGGCAGACGAGGCTACACGCATGGGACTCACTCGAGGTGGCGATGCATATAGCAAGTGTCTGTATTCTCTAGGATGATGATCTAGATAGGATCTAGCTATGCTATGGCTACAGGATGTGTCCTGGAGTAGGTCTGTGTCCCTCCTGGCGGGGGCTTCCTTCCCTCCTTCCCGGGGGGCTCCTTCCTTGGGCTGCTACATGCCGCCCGGAAATTTTTTTTTTTTTTTTTTTTTTTTTGTATCCTTGGGACGCTCTGACGAGTCTAAGGAGTTTGCCAAATGTCGAGGAGGAGTCTTTTACGGGGGGTGACTTCCTCCTGCTCCGCAGCTCTCTTTTGTGCTGATGACGTGATTGGTTCATCCGTGTCCTGTTCCTGTTCCTCTTGCGCTGAGTGCATCGAGTCTTCTTCCGATTCGACGTTCTCTGGGACCTGTCCTTCTTTTTCGAATTCGCTGGGGTGAGGGAGTTCGATGGGGTCCGTGAGGTCTGGCTCCTCATCTTGTGAGTGGACTGATTCGTTATCGCCGACTGTAATTATTTCGGACTTGTCTGGCTTGTTGAGTTTTTTCCTGTCCTTTTCGTCGGCTCTGGCCTGTTCGAGGTCGCGGATTCTTCCGAGCAGAGACTGGTAGTCGTTTTGTGTCAAGTTCTTCTGGATCCTGTCTAAGCGGGATATGACTTCCTGAGTTCTCTTCTTGTCATTCTCCTCGATTGTGTTGATCCTTGCCTCTAAGGCCTTGATCTTGTTCATCAATGATAGGTGGTTGTCCGTCACGATCTTGGTGATTTTATATATCTCGCTAATGCGTGCGTCTTGTTCTTTCTGTTTAGTGTCCGTGTCCGACTTAAATCTGGCCATGGTTTCTCTGAGAATTTCTCGGATTTGGCCGTCCACTGGTCCCAAGACGGTGACTTGTAGGAGCTTGCCGATTGACTCTTGGATTTCTTGGGTTGATTCGTTCTGAGCTTTAGTTATGTGTTGACTGAGCGCGCGCAGGTTGTATTGCATCAGTTCCCACATCTGGGAGATGTCCCTGGGCGTGACCTCTTGTCCTTCGATTTTGAAACTGGCTGGCTCCGTCTGTGTGATGTGGAATTCCTTTGATTTGAGCGTATGGAATTCTTCCTGGGTTTGTGGGTTCGTTTGCACCATATCGTCGATGTCTGCGTCCGGTGTTTGGATCGCTTTGTCCCTGGCGGCCTGCATAGCCTTTTCTGCCGCTTCTGAGATTTGTTCGTTCAGATCCTCGGGCACGGTAAGAGGTTTTGTAAAGTCTATGGTTGTTGGGACAAAGATTGCTTGGGCTATAGCTTGGGCGGTTGTCTTTGCTCGGACGGTGGGCAATGGGGTTCGCGGTTTGTTATCGTCGGTGGTGGCCTTGATTGAAATTGTGGACTTGTATGGGTGACCGTATTTTTTGGCCCAGGATTGCCAGATCTTCAGGATTATTCTTTTCCTCGGGTTGATCAAGATCCAATTGAGGCCGGCTTTGAAGATCTTTTCCTTTACTGATGTTGGGAAGGATCCGAAACCCAGGGATGCGTCACCTATGATCCGAATCGCTTCCCAATACTCAGGGCCGGCGTCGTCAAGTTCCAAGTTTGTGTTGTCGGCCCAGTGTGTTGCCGTTCCTTGTGCTATGGCTTGGTCCAGCCATGGCATTGCTTGGATCCAAAGTTTGGTGTTCGCGGGCTTTTCCATTGGCTTCGTCATTGCCAGGTAGGATAGAACTTTGGCTCTGTCCATGTATTGCCGTGGGGGCGCGATCTTCAGCACTGCGATCCACCATTGTTCAGGATTCTGTATGTCGGCGAGATGGGTCTCATTTTGCCCCAAATTGTTGATCGGTCTCAGCCTTCGTAGCTTATTGTTCTGTTGTGGGAAGTCGGGCCAACTCGCCGGTTTCCTCCATCTGTCGACTGTTCTTTCGGCTTCTTCGCAGAGAGTGTTGTTCTCTTCCATGGTTATATCTAGGGTGCCTCCAAAATCGACGTGTTGGAATGGAGCGTCCGTTCGGTGAACTTGGCTGGGGCTGCTCACTGTAATATACGTATATACGGCGCACGGCTGGACTAGGTGCGAACGGTGGAATCGGGGCCGGAAGGCAGGCGATATGGCAACGGGCAGGGCTACGGCAGCAAGGTGCAATATAACGACCGAACGGCGTATATAAGTCTAATACACAGACTGAACCTTGGAGGACCAAGGTTCGTGGCCGGAGGCCTTCCTTGGCTACGGCTATATATACAGGAATTGACTAGATGACTAAGAGCGGCCGTACGGCTATATGACGTCAAGACTTCTCCGCTCCCTTAGATGACTAAGAATCGCCACCGGAACCCGGACGGTCCGCTGCTACTGGCTATCTTCTATAGCGCACGTGACGTACGTGACAACTGCCTCCCCCTTTCCTGGGAGATCGTCCCTGATCTCTACGTTTGCAATCCGGCCGAATCGGGTCTAGTGTGGCAGGTCGGATCTAGGGCGGAGTGGTGTGTGATTCCAGTAGGTCCTTCGGTGGTGCGGATCGGGGTGGAGAATACCGAGTCGGGATCGTGACCTCCGGAGTTGGTGGCGGTGGTTGTACGCTATTCCTAATTGATTCGGCTTCGGGACCGATCCGTGGGCGTTTCCCGCCGAATTCGGTTAGAGGTAAACAGCCGCGTGTGTTGTTGTGTTGTTTATTTTGGGAGAACGCGGTCCGGCTGTTGTTTATTTTGATTCCGATGTTATTGATCTCTGATCTCGCCGTCGATGTGGCCAAATCGGGAAAGGTGCTTTGGGTGAGTGGGCGGTGAGGGAGTGATTCGGGACCGGTGGCAGAATTCCTCCCTGGGTATAAATATCTTGCATCCCACCCTCCTTTCCTTCCCTTTCTCTCTTCTTTTCTTCGGGCTCTTACTAACTGCGTTCCGCTGGTTTTTCGTTCGCGCTTCGCTCTCGTCCCAACGTTAGTCATCCCAACTCCCGTTAGCTTACCCGTGCCACCCATTGTCTTGTCAAGTAAGTATTATTCCTTTGGCTCCGTGGTGTTTCCGCTGACGATTCAGGCAATCACAATGGCTGGCACCCTGCGCTCCGCCACCTACCAAGGCGTGCTGACGCAGCGCCCGGAGGGTCTGTCCGCAGCCCACGGGTACTGCTGTCGCAACTGCTACAGCCGGCTCGCCAGCGGGTTCAATCCCCGTCGCGGTCGGTCTGTACAGTTGAGCTGTTCTTTTGACAACCCGGCCAGTATCTGCTGTGCCTTGTGCTCGGAGCACAAGGACAAATGTGAGGCTGTAAGTATCCGTGGTCGGTCCGTTGGGGTTCCGCTAACCAGGTTAGGTCCCCGGTCTGCTGCGCTTCGAGCAGATCCGGACCGAAGAACTGCTCTCCTGGTCCGAACAGGCCTGGGAAGAAGAGGACGTTGAGGGCCGCAGCGTCTTCTTGTGCTCGCGGGCTCTCCGGCGGGACATGGCCGGTTGTCAGCTTCGGCTGATGATCGCGTTTAACCACCTTGTCTCGCACCATCGCCAGGAGCACGGTCTGGGCGCCACCGGTGCCGACAAGGCAACCAACTGGGCGACATACGACGCCCTGATCCGGGGTCGAAAAGCCGTGCGCATGGCACGCTATGCCCCTCTTCCTTTCTCTGCGGTAAGTACCCCGGGTCTCTATTGGTACCTGGGTGGATTCTGATGCTGACTGTCGTAGTCGCTTGCCGACCGTCGCAATTACGAGCGACGCACCTGCTTGCGCTTGGAGTCGTACGATGCCGGGTACGAAGCCTAGTCGGTGGCGGTCCGGGGGTTCGTGGGCGAACTCCAGAATCTCCTGGAGGCGGAGTTTCCGGAGCTTTGGTTGGCGATGATGCCACTCCCTCCAGATATTCTGGAGTACGAGTAGGCCGGTGGGTGTCCGGGGGGTTTTCGGGGGGTGGTCTTGTTTGGTTGGGTGGTACTTTGCTGGCGTTTAGGGATTATTATTTGATTTTTTATTCTGTTGCTTTGAACGACAATACAATCTCCCCTCTTCGCTTGCTACTTCTTTATCCTCTTGGACCGATGGTGATTCGCCCTCCTTTCGTAATCCCGGATAGCTTTTGGCGCTGAGATGTCTTCTTCGGCAACCCATTGGTTGTATTCCGATGGCCAACCCTTCCACTTGACTTCGTAGTGGGTTCGTCCTTGGATCGCCGTCTTTCCGACGATGTCTTCGACTTCCCATTCTTGGTCTTCGTCATCAAGGTCTGGCATTGGTAACGCGTTTTCGAGTGTAGCCGTCCATGGTTCAAGTAGTTGGATTGGAAATACGTTATGGATCCGTTGGTATTTCGTGGGCAATGCGAGCCGGTAGGCTAACTTCCCTATGCGGCCCACAATCCGGAACGGTCCTATGAATTTGGGTGACAGCTTCTTGTTCTTGAATCGGAAGTTTGTTGTCGACAGGGCCACAAGGTCTCCAACCTTGTATTCCTTTGCTTGGTGTCTCTGGTTGTAATACTTCTGATGTCGTCCCACTGCAATCGTCCATCGTTCGGTGAGGGTCCGCCGGAGTTCCTCCAACTTATCCAACCGGGTCTGGACTCCGGGCATAGTAGTCTGTTCGGAGGTAATCCGTCGGAAGTCTGGGTTGTAGCCGTAAAGGGCACGGAACGGGGATAGTCCTGTTGTGGAATTGACGGCGTTATTCATGGCGAAGAAGGCTTGCGGCAGCAATTGGGGCCAATTTGTCTGTTCGCTGTCGACAAATGCCCGTAAATAGGTCTCTATGATCTGGTTCATCCGTTCCGTCTGTCCGTCGGTCCGTGGGTGGAACGCTACCGAGTGCCGGAGCTTTATTCTGGACTGGTAACATAATTCAGACCAGAATTGACTGGTGAACAAGGAGCCTCGGTCCGACACGATACCGTCGGGGCTTCCATAGCGGCATTCGACTTCCTCATAGAACAGGGTTGCAAGCTCGACTGCGGTCATTGTGGTGTGCACCGGGAAGAGTAGTGTCAACTTGGTGAACCGGTCGACAATCACTAGGATTGCGTCCACTTCCCGGCCCTTATAGAATGTCGGTGGTAGGCCCGTGATGAAGTCCATTGATAGCTCCCTCATCGGTCCGCTAGGCTGGGGTAAGGACTGTAGTTCACCGTATTCCCGGTGGTGTTTCGCCTTCGTTCCGAGACATACTTCGCAGTCGTGGATGTACGACTTGACGTCTTTTCGCATGTTACTCCAGTAGAACTTCCTTTGTAGCAGGTCAACAGTCCTATTCTGCCCGAAGTGGCCTGCCATTGGGTCGTCGTGGTATAGTTCTATAAGCTGGAAGCGGATGGATGCTTCTGCTGGCACGTAGACTCGACCATCATGAAGCAGTAGGTCGTCAACCACCGTCCATGGTCCGACGTCGTTTCGGGGTGAAGACCGTAGATCTTGCTTGATGGTTTGGGTCTTGGGATCTTGTTGTTGGGTCTCTATTAGCAATTGCCTCAGTGGCTTAGAAATTTCAGGGTTGAAGATATTCTCATCTATGCTGGCAATTCTTGCCTCTTTTCTTGTAATTGTCTGAATTCGGGGGTATCTCTCCTTCCCCTTGGCTTCGTCCACGAGCCGTTGAGGATTCTGCTTATAATAAAGCTTGCAATTGACAGTTGGAAGATATGGCATTGTAGCCTCAAGGGTTTGAACCCGACCGGCAGGACTTCGGTCATCCGCCATTTCCTTTTCGGATAGCAGATCTTCAGCCGCATCCCTCCCGGAGCGCTGGCGGTCCTCACGACCTTTTGAACCGTCGTCACGGTTGCTTGCTAGCAGAGTCCCATTATGAGGACTGGCATTATTGCCTCGACCTGATCGGTCAGCGCCAGGGTAAGTCTTCTGACGGCGGAAGTTGCAATCATCGTCGCTATTGGTACCGGGGGTGTTCCCGTCCGCTTCCGACTTGCTACCGGCCCCTATACGGCCCTCTCTGCGGCCACTGCCGACTTTCTTCTTGAGTTCATTAAGCAAATTTAAATTGGTCTCTGTTCTAGATTCTTTAACGTAATCAGGGCGTCTCGACGGCGGATCGGCCGTGTTCTTCTTGCCCTCTCTATACACAATGTTAAAATCATAGGGGGCTAGGTACATACACCAACGTGCTTGGCGCCCGTTCAGCTTGGGCGTTTTCATGAATGACTGTAGGTTGCTGTGGTCAGTGACCACCTCCGTAGGGTGGGCGGTGCCCTGTAGGTAGTGGCGCCAATGCTTGAACGCCTCGACGATCGCCAGCATCTCTTTGTCGGAGACACTGTAATTCACCTCGGGACCGTTGAACTTCCGGGAGTGGAACGACACCAGTCTCCACTTGCCTTGGTCGTCCTTTTGAGATAGCGTAGCTGCAAGGGCGGCCTGTGAAGCATCAGTCTCCAACATCGTTGGTCGATTTGAATCATAGAAACTGAGAATGACGGTGTTGGCGAAGGCATCCTTGAGGGTCGCTATCGACTCGCGGGCGGTCTCATCGAGTGATATTTTGGTGTTCTTGGTGATGGCGACGTCTTTCTTCAGGTAACGTGTTAGCAGGGCAACAATCTTTGAGTAGCCATTTATGAATCGACGATAGAAATTGCAGAACCCCAGGAATTGCTGGAGGTCATGCACCGATTCAGGCACGGGCCACTCTTAAATCGTGGCTACCCTCTTCGCATCCATTTCTAGCCCGTTATTCGAAATCACGTATCCCAAGAATTCTAGCTTCTCTTAGTAGAATTGGCACTTGGATGGCTTGGCATATAGTTCTGATTGATATAGACGTTCGATGACTTGCCGTACATGGTCCGTGTGGGATTCGCGGTCTTGGGAGAAGATCAGTACATCGTCCAGGTAGACGATGCAGAATGTATCCAAGACGTCGCTCAGGGCTTCTTGGATATAATTCTGGAACGTGGCCGGTGCGTTGGAGAGTCCCATAGGGATCACTAGGAATTCGAAATGGCCGTAGCGGGTGCGGAACCCAGTCTTCCACTCATCGCCTTCCTTAATTCGGAGTCGGTAGTAGGCGTCTTTGAGGTCTATCTTCGTGAAAATCTTCGCCTTGGAAAGTCGGTCTAGCATTTCCGAAATGAGGGGGAGAGTGAAGCGGTTCTTCACCATAACCTTGTTGAGTCCTCTGTAGTCTACGCAAAGTCGGAGACTGCCGTCTTTCTTCGGTACAAACAGGATCGGAGCCCCCGCGGGGCTCTTGGACTTCCGGATCTTGCCGTTCTTCAACATTTCGTCTAGCCACTCCCTTAACACCCTTAATTCGTTGGGGGCCAGTGGATATATCGGGTAGTAGGGGACCTTGGCTCCTTCAATAAGGTCTATAGCTAGGTCGCCCCGGGTAGAGTGTGGCAGCTTAGCAGCATTGGTGACGTCGAAGAACTGGGAATACTGGCGGAACTCCACCGGAACGGTGTCGATTCCGGGTGGTCCTGTATCGACAGTGGTCTCTTCGAGATACAGTGGTTCCAGAAGAGGGATTACGGCTTGGCAGCAAACTTCGTTGCGGCATGCTTTGGCGAATTGTGAGGCGGTTAATAGTTGTAGCCGTCTCTTCTGCAGTCCGAAATACCACCGGTTCGCCCCCGTATCTAGGACGATGCCTTGTTCTTTTAAGGTGGTCATTGTGACAAGGGCAGCAGTGCTGGGCTTGGGACAATCACTAAGTGAGGCAGAAGTGTATAGTGGTGTCCATAACGTTCTATGATTCTTTATGGTCACCAGGTTGCTGGAGGAGGGAAGGTTTTCCCTTTCTCCCCAGGTCCTGGGGAACACAGACTATACCCAAGTGCGGACCCGCTTTTCCGCACCTGTGCCCTAAACTAATACAGTATAGTGTCTGACACATAGCTGGTGGCCCAGTAGCTGGAAGTTCTTGCATGGCGCATAAAGTTACGTAACACTTTATGCGACATACCGTACATCTCCCCTAACTGTTTGCAGCCACTTATGTGTCAGTACATAATAGGGCATGATAAGTGTAGGTACATAGGTACATGCCTAAGCAGAGGTACAAGGGTACATGAGTACTAAGGTACATGTGTACCAAGATACATAAAGGTAGAGTACATGAGTACATGGAACAGAGGTACAAAGGTACAAGGAGACTTGTGTACAAGAGTACAAGGGTACAAGGGTACATGGTGAGGTGTAACATTGTACATAGGTCTGGTAAGGGATGAGAGCTTATAAGAAGGTATGGTAACTGTATAGGAGGGTATAGTGATTGTGTAGGAAGGTGGTATACTTGTACGTATGACAGTCATGGATAGCAGTAGAGGGCTTCCCTCCACTCTGTCGTCACGTGGAATGGCTATGCATGCGCGTCGGAACTTTCTCATGGTGCCTCGGTGGTCCGTGAGCGAAACGTCGACCCAGTAGGCTCCGTAGGTAGGAAGTTTGGTTTCGGTGGCTCCTTTGAGTCCGGGTGTTCGGATGGGTGCCTTTTGTAACTTGTGCTTCAGGGCAAAAGAGTAGCTGATGCAGTCGCATTCGGCGCATGAATCTAGGTCGGCGTGGGTGTCGATGTGGTCGGACGATCCCTTTCTTGGGTGGATGGACACTGGGGTATGGAACCGTCGGGCTACCGGTATGGATTCGGTAGGTCCAGACTCCGGTTTGTCTGGGCCTACTGGTCGTTTCCCGAATCCCGGTCTGTTGAGGCATAGCTGTCCGACCCGTATCCGTCAGTGTACCGGTCATCCTCCCCGTCCGAGTTGTCAGTTCTATAATAAGATGGACTGTCGCTCTCGGCTTTCTCTGTTTCTGACCAATCGGCTTGGGCTTCTTGTATTCGTCGTTTGTGCCGGTGGCTTCCCTTGTCGTTGTTGTCCCTATCTGGACATTCGTTGGCGTAATGGCCTTTCTTGTGGCACCTGTAGCACTCGACTTCAGCCCGGTCCTTCGACGGCTCGCCGGCGGGCTTGGAGTCAGAGGGGCGTGTGTGGTCTCGTGGTGCCCTTGAGTGGCGTTCAGTAAACCGGTGCTCTCGTCTGTGGTGTCACCGCTTCATTTCTCGATGTTGGCGACCTCTGACGTAGTGGTCTTTTCCATCTGGATATTCTTTCCTAGGGGACCGTCCTCCTTTCGTTGGCCTCTCGGAGGTTCTTCCTCCTTGGGTATAGTGCTTTGGCATCAGGTCCCAACGTCGGGTAGCGGCGTCAACCATGTCTTCTCTTTTGGTTGGCAACTTCGGATTGTAGTTTTGGATTTCCTTCTGCAAAACCGGCAATAACTTTCTGAAGTAGAGCATGGCCCGGTCCTTGGGCGATTTGTAGTCGTCTTGGTCCTCCAGCTGTGCGAGGTAGTAATCAAACATGCGAGGGTGCTGTCCCTCATGCTGGTAGGCGCGCTCAATTTGACTATTCACCATGGCGATCAGGTTGGAGGATCGCCGGATCATGGTCTTGGTCCACTTGACAAACACTTCGTATTCGTTGAGGAGTCGGTGACGTTTCGTCCTGGATAGACCGTTCTTGTGGACTTGGAATTGGTTCTTGCAGACTTGGTTCATTTGGGAAATGGCGTAGATGATCTTTCCCTTGTCGGTTCCATAGCGGGCCGGGGCCGATTCATACATGAGCTCCAGTTCCTGGAGCCACTCGGTCCACTTCAGGTAGGTGAAGTCCATCGACAACTTGGGGTAGTCGAACTTCACTAGGCGGCTAAGGTCGATTTGATTTCCGCCCCGGGTCGCCGACAAGGTTGACGATAGCCCACCAGAGTGATTTCCGGATCCTGACGATTGCCCACCGGACCGGCGACGGCCCGGTGCGTCTCCATGATCCGAGTCAGGTTCCGAATGGTTGCTGGGGCTGCTATCTTTGGAACTGCTAGAGTCACCGCTATCGCTGGGACTAGTCTGTCGGTGGCTGTGATGGTGACGTGGTTTGTGACGACGTCCGTTGTCGTTTCGTCGTCGTTCCGAGACTCCGGACGGAGAGGGGTCCCTGCGTGTCATACGCACAAGTATACCACCTTCCTACACAATTACCATACCTTCCTACACAGTTATCATACCTTTCTATACAGTTACCATACCTTTCTACAAGCTCCTTATCCCTTACCAGACCTATGTACAATGTTACACCTTGTCATGTACCCTTGTACCCTTGTACTCCTGTACACCAGTCTCTTTGTACCTTTGTACCTTTGTACTTTTGTACACAAGTCTCCTTGTACCTTTGTACCTCTGTCACATGTACTCATGTACTATACCTTTATGTAACTTGGTACACATGTACCTTAGTACTCATGTACCCTTGTACCTCTGCTTAGGCATGTACCTATGTACCTACACTTATCATGCCCTATTATGTACTGACACATAAGTGGCTGCAAACAGTTAGGGGAGATGTACGGTATGTCGCATAAAGTGTTACGTAACTTTATGCGCCATGCAAGAACTTCCAGCTACTGGGCCACCAGCTATGTGTCAGACACTATACTGTATTAGTTCAGGGCACAGGTGCGGAAAAGCGGGTCCGCACTTGGGTATAGTCAGTGTTCCCCAGGACCTGGGGAGAAAGGGAAAACCTTCCCTCCTCCAGCAACCTGGTGACCATAAAGAATCATAGAACGTTATGGACACCACTATACATTCCTGCTTCATTTAGTGACTGTCCCAAGCCCAGCACTGCTGCCCTTGTCACATATGATTCTTTACCCTCACCTCATTTTGCTCAATTACTCGGACCCGACACTGGAATCCCAACCCCGACACTGGAATCCCAGGCCTTGTATGGCTAGTTAGGCAGTCCGCTAGCTTGCAATCGCTAGGTCTCGCATCTCGCCAGGTCTCGCATCTTACTAGGCATTGCACTTCGCCAAGCTTCGCTCCTCACTGGGCTTTGCTCCTAGCTAAGCTTGCATTCTGCCAGCTTATACCTTCGATAGCCTTAGGCTTTATTAGGTGCACCTGCCTAACCCCGACAGTCTGCATTTCATTAAGCCTTGAATTCAAGACTTCTTCGCTCAGCTCAACTTCTTCGTTATCACCCAAGTGGGCAACTCTCCTTCCCTAAACCATCCCTCATTCCTGAGCTCAAGCGACTGTCTTTCTCGTTACTTGGAAAGCTTGCTAGTTCTCAAGTTACATACTGCGAAGAATCTTCTGCCAGATTCGATTCGGTGCATACTTATGAGATTCCACAATCAGTGCTAGCCTTAGGCACAAGCATTCATTGCCATTGAACCCATCACGTCAAGCCGATCAAAATGATGTAGTTTTTCGACTGGCAAGACGTAGCAAGCTCGGGAGTTCTAGCAACTCAGACACCCCTTGATGATCAACCGGATGTCTTTGGTAAATCAGGTACCTCCAACAAGCTAGAACCCCCTCCTGATAGTCTCATGACACTTCCGGACGTTCTTAACAGGCCGGATGGTCTCTATCAACTCTCTAGCAAACCGGACAAGGCCAGGAGCCTCCTGACAAGTCCGGAAGTGCGCTGGCAACCCGGACAAATCCAGAGTCCGTCTTGCATCTTTAGCAAGGACGGAAGTCCCCCGATAAGGCCGTGTTCATTTTAGCAAGGCCACAAGCTACCACGGTTTACTTGGAAGCTTTCTGACAGCGTCACACCACTCGCGCCGCCCAACGCATTCACGCTGTGTCAATTTACTGTCACGTCGATCCTATTCCTAAGATATCTTAGCCAAATTATAAGCTATGAGGGAACAGTTATGCTACTGCATTCTTCGCGCTAAGACGATCATAATCGTGTACTTTCCGATGCCTTGAACCCGTCCGACGCCTACTCCGTCCGATACCTTCAATCCGTCCGACACCTCTAATCTGTCCGACGTACTACAACTTCGTCTGACGCATTACATCTCTGTCCGACGCCTTCAATTTACTTGAATTCCTTCGTCGACTTCAATCAACCCGTCCAATGTCTACTCCGTCTGACGCATTCAATCAATCCGTCCGACAAACTATAACTCCATCCGATGCTTTGAATCAATCCGTTCGACCTTCCGACCGTCAAACTGCAACCCGGTTTGACCCGTTGTTCGAATTACACTCGTGCCGCTCGGATTACCGTCGCGCGCTTAGAATTCCACTGCGTTTCCAGCCATATCTCTGCGAATATTCAAGTTATGAAGAAACGGGTTCCGCCATTGGATTCCTCGCGTCAAACCGACCAGGAAAGTGTATTTTCCGACCGGCAAAGTCCCTTCGTCGCCCCGAACCGCGACTTCGCACCGCCCAAAATACATTCGCGCCGACACACTCGCGCGTACTTTCGCACCGCTCGAATACATTTGCCGCCGCCCAAATAGGTACACTCGCGACCGACGAATTATAATACTTGGGCAAGCCCGAAGGTCCCTGGACAACCCGCCGGCATGACAGAAGCCTCTGGAGCCTTTGGCAATCCCGGACGCCTTATAACAGCAGGCCGGATCCCTCTAGCGAGCCGGGGCGCACCCTGATATCCTCGAAGCCCTCTGGTAAAGCCGGAAAGGACGGAAAACCCTCTGGCAATCCTGAGGCAAGGTCGGACGCTCCTGGGCAAGGCAAGAAGCTCCGACTACCTTCTGCAAGCCTGGACACTATATGGCAAGCCCGGGTACCTTCTGACACGCTGGACGCCCTCCGGCAAGCCTGGAATACTATTGAGCGCCCGGGATACTATTGCTGCGCTGCTCGAATTTATCACCGCTCGCATTATCCCTTTATTCTTGCGATAATTTCGTCAGATTTTGAGCTATGAAGAAACGGATTGCGTCATCGTGTTCGTGAGATCAAGACGAGTAAAATAGCCACTTTTCCGACCGGCAAAGGTCCCTCCGTTGCCTAGAACCGTCGCCCTTGTGAATATCGACGAAATCACTTCGTTGTCGCGCCCGAATATACTCACGCCAATTGAACCATGTCCGCCGCTCAAATAAAAGGCTTCTAGCAAACCTGGAAGCCTCCTGAAGCCCCTTCTGACAGGCCGGAATCCCCTGCCAAAGCCGGAATCCCCTGGCAAGGCCAAAAGTTGCCACAGTCACACCGGACACATTCCGGCAAGTCAGAAGCCCTTGGGCAATCTCTAGCAAGATCGGACACATCCTGAGGCTCTCTGGTAGGCCGGACACCTCCCAGCAAGCCAGACGCCTTCTAGTGATAAACCAAGCATCCTTTGACAAGTCCTGACGTCTTCTGACAATTTCAGAAGCACTCTGCCAACTCCGGACGCCCTATAACAATCTTGGACACCCTCTGGCAAGACCAGAAGCCCCCTAGAAGATCGGACAATTTCTAGCAAGCCGCGGAGACCGCGTCTTCGAAGGAAGGGCCGTAACTGGGAATCCAATTATCCCAGCTAACAGCAAAGAAATCAAGCCGGGCTCTAGCCTTCAAATACCACTGTGCTTTTTAGCTGTCACCCTTAAGCTCATTCCGACAGGGCCTTACAAATCAAAGATTGCTACGACGCTGCTATCCTTGATACCATACCATATATCTTTGCAACATAATATGAAGCCGCAGGGACCGCGTCTACAATTGAGGGGACCATACCTTGGGGATCCAATTAGCATTCCTGTGTCTGTGTTGCTACCTCTACTGTTATGGTACCGCCTCTCTCTTAACGTTGCCTCCACATTACACACTATTAGCGAAAGCTAGAAACGAGGACCTGAACAAGGCGTTGTCGAAACTCAAAGCGCAATTGCTTTGATTTCACCGTTCATGATACTGCTGCCTCTATGCTGTCGTTGCTTTTATCTTGATTAGAATGCATCACATCAATGCATTACATCATACATCATCATGAGTTTGTTACGTGTCAACTCTTTGTCGCATTGCTACTGCACATATCATGTCTTGCGATCTCTCTCATGCTTTGCGATCCCTCTCGCGATACTACTCACCTATCGTGATGCTATTTACCTATCGCGACGCTATTTACCTCTCACGATGCCGCTGCCTCCTTCGATGCCGCTGCCTCCTTCGATGCCGCTGCCTCCTTCGATGCCGCTGCCTCCTTCGATGCCGCTGCCTCACTCCAATGCAGCCGTCACTCTCGATACTGCTGTTGCTTCTTTTGATGCCGCCGTTTCTACCTTTACGCTGTCTTTACTATGCTCCCCGCCTCTCGTAATACCATTCGC
Source organism: Xylariaceae sp. X802 (assembly GCA_028637635.1). Classification (NCBI taxonomy): domain Eukaryota; kingdom Fungi; phylum Ascomycota; class Sordariomycetes; order Xylariales; family Xylariaceae; species Xylariaceae sp. X802. The sequence continues at coordinate 2,098,841 of JAJFDH010000001.1, read as the reverse complement.
CCCTCACGACGCCTCTCACCTTTCATGATGCTGCTATCCTTCATGATGCCTCTCTCCACTGTTCGCGTCGTCAATCCTCTTGTGTCGTCGATCTTCTCTTGTCGTCGATCCTCTTCCGTCGTCGATCCTCTTTCGTCGTCGATCCTTTCGCGTCGTCGATTCTCCTTCGTCGTCGATTCTCTTCCGTCGTCGACTCTCTTCTTTCGACGACAATACATAGCCATGCTGTTTTCAGTAGCTTGGTCAACCCCGATCTTGTTATCTCGACCTAGTCACCTTTATTTTGAGGCTGCTGCCTCCCTCGCATCGCCGCCTCTCTTACATCACTGCTTATCCCGTCTCAGCTAAGTTCATTCTTTTTGATTTGCCATGGCCATGACTAAACTCCTATCACCACGACACCCTCACTCAAGCCCATGTCACTACATGGCCTCACCGGTTCCCACGAAAGCCTATACTGCCATAGCCGTGATACTTCATCGATGCTTTTACCATGCTATCATCGATCCTCTGCTGTTGTTATTCTTCCAGCTAAGTCTATCTACAGCGTCGCTTCGTATCATATCTCATTATACCTATGATGTTGCCGTGGTCGCAACACTCTCACTTGCACTACATCTAGTCAAGCCTATACTGCTACCCATTGCCGCGATTAAGCCCAAGTTGCATACTTGGCCATGCTGTCTCACCTATGCTATCGCACATAGCCTCGCCGCCTATTGGATTGCTACCTCTTGCATCGTTGCCATCTCAGCTAACCTATGCCACACCGCATTTGTCGACTGGCTCCTCGCGTCGACTCTCTTCTCGCGTCGACTCTCTTCTCGCGTCGACTCTCTTCTCGCGTCGACTCTCTTCTCGCGTCGACTCTCTTCCTTCTACGGTGATACATAATCGTGTTGTTTCAGTTAAGTCCATTCTCTACTTTGTTATTGTTTGCCAAAGCCTATGTCATCGTACATAGCCATACTACTATTACATAGCTGCACCATCTCGACCTCGACCTCATTATCCATGGTTCATGCGAGCCTATCATAACCATGTCGCCGACCTATGATCCACGACCGCAATACCTTCACCTGTACTGCGCTTAGTCAAGCCCATGCCATTGCTATGGCCGCGACTTAAGCCCAAGTCATACACTTGGCCGCGATCAAGCCCATATCACTACACGACCTTGTTGTCTTCAACTTCGCTGTCCTCGACCTTGCTGTCATCGACCTCGCTGTCATCGACCTCGCTGTCCTCGACCTCGCTGTCTTCGCTGCTGTCATCGACCTCGCTGTCATCGACCTCGCTGTCTTCGACCTCGCTGTCTTCGACCTCGCTGTCCTCGATGATCGTCATCTAAGCATCTGCCCATCCTTAAATTGACTTTCAGGCCGATTCATCTCGCCATAGCCGCGATCGAACCCATATCGCCGTGTATAGCCACATCACCATCAAGTTCAGCCTATATTGCCGCATGACCTCATCGATGCCCCACGCAAGCCTACGTCGTTTCGTAACCAAGCCCATGTTGTCGCATGGCAGCGCCGACTCAATACAAGCCCATGTCGTTACATGGCCAGCCCTACTTCAGCAAACTCCTTTGCTGTCGCATCCTCTCAGGACAAGCCTCAGGCTAGGCCTCCTGTCTCTCGTTACCCCAGTTATCTCTCTGCTTTCAATCTAACTATGCTTTCAGCAATTGAATTCTTTCCTTTCGTGCTTTAGTTGTTCATCCTTCAAGTTATCCTTCAATCAATCTATTCTTCAGACCATTCATGCTTGAGGACAAGCATAGAGAAAGGGGAAGCTGGCTGCAGTGCATGCCTATCCTCACCATGCTGTCACTCCATTCCAGTCATGCCTAGTAGGCAAGTCACTGGCAGTTCATTCAATCAATCACCTCAATCACTTCATGCTTGAGGACATAAGAGAAAGGGGAAGCTACCTGCAGCATGCCTACCCTGGATCCTATTGTCTCTCTAATAGCACTCAGCCCTAGGAGGCATCAGACCTAATCATCAGTCAATCTAGTCAGGCCTAGTTGCCTCAGACCAAGTCATCCATCCATCAATCCAGACAAGCCTAGTAGGCAACCCAGAAGACCTTCCTGCCTCTGCGCAAATTTGCGCAAGCTTCAGATCAATTCCCAGACCAATTCAGACAGCCCTAAGAGGCATCCAAACAAGTCTTCCTACCTCTGCGCAAAATTTGCGCAAGCTCCAATTCAATCCAGACAAAGCACATCACTGTCCTCAATTGATCTTACCTCTCTACTGTTCTTCAGCATCTCATCCTTTGCTGCCCATGCTAGCCATGTGCTCATCACCTAGGACTCCCTGTTAAGGACCTCTATCTGTGGTCCATCAGACCCATGCCTGGACCTCGAGCCCCCAGTGCTGATAAGTTCATACTTGCTGAGAGTGGTGGTGAGGGTGTACCTTTCTTTAACACTCCCCTGTGTGAGCCTCTACCTGTAGTCATGAACTCATGGTTGGGTCTTAGCTCCCAACAACAGGTATGTTCATGCAGTGGGTTAAGAACCTCTACCAGTGGCCTTGGACCCAGGAGAGAGCTAAGGCTTTCAACTGTAGAACCATGGCCTGGTTTACTATGTTGGCAACAAGGATCCCTTTCATGGGAACTCTCGAGATTCCTATCAGGTCCTCTTGAGCCTGAGCTGCATGGTAGACTGATAAGTTCATACATGAGTGTTGGTGGAGGTGCACCTTAGGCCTCACAAGAGGACCTAGCTGGCTGGGTAGCCTGATGGGTATGGAGTGCACTGAGTGGTGAGCTTCATGAGAGGTACATTACCTCAAGGAGGTACATCACCAGGTCATCAGCCAGCCTAGTCACCTCAAGGAGGTAGACATCCAGACATTCATTCATTCAGACAGACATACACCCAAGGCTAGTGCCCAGCCTATCCTCAATCAAACCTATCTACAGAACCTCATCAGCCTTTGAGCTCACCTACCTGGCAGACACTGAGCTCTAGCTTCAGGAGGTAGTAGCCTTAGGAAATACTAAGAACCCAGTCAGACCTCAAGCCCCTGACTGGAGTAATCAATTCAAACATTATGAGGAGATGGTTGCAAGCACTATGCCTAGTGGTCAGACATTATACAAGCCTTCAGACAAGTCAAGCCTTCATGCAAGACAAGTCTTCAGACATTACTTTACTTTAATCTTACCTTACCTTACCTCACCCTACCTTCAGACATAAGCCTTCAGTCAGCCCAGTACCTTACCAGTTCTATAAGCCTACCAGGCCTTCATTCTGAAAGTTGAGAACCATAATACTGCCAAGCTTTTTTCTTGGGCATCAAGGAGAGCCAGCCCCTGCCTAGCAGGAAGCTTCTCGAAAAGGTCATTGCGAGCCTGAGTAGAGCAGTAAGTCCTTGATTCATGGGAGAGCCAGCCCCTACCTAGTAGGAAGCTTCTTGAAAGGGTTATGAGCCTGAGTAGAGCATCAGTCCCTTGATTGGTAGGGTTTGTCCTGAGTCTTTGCATTAAGCCTTCACCATGGGTGTTAGGGAAGAGCTAGCCCCTGCACAGCAGGAAAGCTTCTCTAAAGGGCCTTGTTAGCCTGAGTTGAGCGCGAAGTTCCCTAGCTGCAACAGCAACTCCAGAGTATGATGGTCCTTGAACAAAGCTTGATAGCCAAAAAGTCGGGACGCCTTTTGAGAAAGGGGAAGCTAGTGTCATACGCACAAGTATACCACCTTCCTACACAATTACCATACCTTCCTACACAGTTATCATACCTTTCTATACAGTTACCATACCTTTCTACAAGCTCCTTATCCCTTACCAGACCTATGTACAATGTTACACCTTGTCATGTACCCTTGTACCCTTGTACTCCTGTACACCAGTCTCTTTGTACCTTTGTACCTTTGTACTTTTGTACACAAGTCTCCTTGTACCTTTGTACCTCTGTCACATGTACTCATGTACTATACCTTTATGTAACTTGGTACACATGTACCTTAGTACTCATGTACCCTTGTACCTCTGCTTAGGCATGTACCTATGTACCTACACTTATCATGCCCTATTATGTACTGACACATAAGTGGCTGCAAACAGTTAGGGGAGATGTACGGTATGTCGCATAAAGTGTTACGTAACTTTATGCGCCATGCAAGAACTTCCAGCTACTGGGCCACCAGCTATGTGTCAGACACTATACTGTATTAGTTCAGGGCACAGGTGCGGAAAAGCGGGTCCGCACTTGGGTATAGTCAGTGTTCCCCAGGACCTGGGGAGAAAGGGAAAACCTTCCCTCCTCCAGCAACCTGGTGACCATAAAGAATCATAGAACGTTATGGACACCACTATACATTCCTGCTTCATTTAGTGACTGTCCCAAGCCCAGCACTGCTGCCCTTGTCACACTGCGATTGGAGCGTTCCCTAGAGCGTGACTCGTGATTTCGTTTCTTGTGGTGACGATGACGAACGCCCCCGACTCGTCGGCCTTCCCTGGACGACTCTCTTGACGTGTCTGATCGTGATGATGACGAATTGCGGCGGTGTCGGCCTCTGCGGGATTTTCGGGCCTTACGGTCCTCGGCCGGTCCGTCATCGGGCCTGTCGATTGGCGATTCCGAGCCTGACTGGTCCCGTTGTTGGGTTGCAGCAATAGCTTCGGCCATGAGCTGGTTTCTGATTTCACGTCCCAGTTGGTGGTAGTATTCGCCAGCGATTCGTTTTCGGTCCATCTGGCTCAAGACGGGGGTCCGATTGGCTCCCGTGGCTGGAGTGCCTTCGTCGATGTCGACGTCGCTTGGCAGATCTCGAGGGATGCTTTCCGTGATCCCACTGCCCGGGGGTTCACTGAGAACCGTGGACCCTTCTTCCGGTTCTCGGGGTTGGTCCAGGCCTGGGCTGTCTGGTTGGCCCGGTTCTTCGTTATCCGGTTGTTGGTTGTTCAGGTGTTGGTCGTCGGGAGGGTTTCCCGGGTTTTGGGTGTTAGCCCTGGAGGTTTCGGCACGCGTGATGGCCATGGCTTCTTCGTTCGCAGGTAGTCGAATAGAAGAAGGTTCAGAATTGTAATATACGTATATACGGCGCACGGCTGGACTAGGTGCGAACGGTGGAATCGGGGCCGGAAGGCAGGCGATACGGCAACGGGCAGGGCTACGGCAGCAAGGTGCAATATAACGACCGAACGGCGTATATAGGTCTAATACACAGACTGAACCTTGGAGGACCAAGGTTCGTGGCCGGAGGCCTTCCTTGGCTACGGCTATATATACAGGAATTGACTAGATGACTAAGAGCGGCCGTACGGCTATATGACGTCAAGACTTCTCTGCTCCCTTAGATGACTAAGAATCGCCACCGGAACCCGGACGGTCCGCTGCTACTGGCTATCTCCTATAGCGCACGTGACGTACGTGACACTCACATCCTTCACCGTTCGTCTGAGTGATGGCGTCTGGGGAGGGTCCATGGTGACTACCTTGGTGGCTCTTGGAGTCTTGGGCGTCATCCTGAAAGTGATGATTGATGGTTGAAGTCGAGGGTGCAGGTACGGAGGTGACTGTCCCTGAGTTGAGGGTGCGGGTACGGAGGTTCCGAAGGTGATGGTTGATGGTTGGGGTCGAGGGTGCAGGTACGGAGGTGGCTGTCCTTGTGTAAAGTCACGCTAGTGTGGGTTGTGGCTAAGCTTGGGTTGGTCACGAGTTTGGTGCACTTTCCGTTCACTGTGTAGGTGCGGGGTAGGAAGAGGAAGAGGGAGTGGCTTCCTTGCGAAGCGGCTATATGGTTCGCCTGGCTAAGCTGCTGTTGCTTGGGTGGGTGACGAGACGCGTTCTTTCCCCGACGAGACGCGTTCTTCCCCCGCGACGAGACGCGTGTATTAGTTTATCGTCTTTGCGGACGCTATAGTTTACTGTCGTCTCGGACGTGTCTAGTTTAGTGTCTTTACGGACGCTATAGGAGTTTAATGTCTTCTCGGACGCTATAGTTTATTGTCGTCTCGGACACATCTAGTTTAATGTCTTTGCGGACGCTGTAGGAGTTTACTGTCTTCTCGGACGCTATAGTTTATTGTCGTCTCGGACACATCTAGTTTAATGTCTTTGCGGACGCTATAGGAGTTTATTGTCTTCTCGGACGTATGTAGTTTAACGTCTTCTCGGACGGGTGGGGTTATAGACGGCTGAGCCAGGATACGTCGGCTTTCGGTAGCTTGGCTGTCTTATGGTACTCTTTGATCAGTTTCGGTACGTCGTTGTGCAGGACGTCTCCCGGTTCCCAGGTTGGATCGTCGTAAGACATCCATTTGACTTTGTAATACAGTCGTCGGTTTCGGTCACCCGGACGTTTCATCTTAGCATGGTCTAGGATCTTTTCTATGATGAATTTCTTGGTTCCGTCTGTGGTGATTGGACCTTGTTCGGGGGTGTTGCGGTGAAAGAGGTCTGACCGTGCAGGGATCAAATGTTCTATGGAAATCTCCGGTCCCCATTTGAGCCATTTCGGTAGGGCGATCCTGAGTCTCAGTGGGCTTATGACCTTTTCTATGGGGAAAGGTCCCGCCTTGCGGAAGGATAGTTTTGTCTGATGATTCAGGTGGTATCCGTCCTGACCCGGTTTTGCCAGTTTTACATATACTAAGTCTCCTTCCTTTAGCTCTGGCGGTTTGGAGTGGAGGCTGTCATAGTATAATTTCATCCTAGTCTGTGCTATCGCAGTATGATCTACTGCTTCTTGACGTAGGATGCTTTGCATAGTCCCGAAGTCTTCTCCAAGTGAGTTGTCTACTGGTAAGAAGGTCTTGGGTTTTCTGCCGTAGAGTATCTCGTATGGTGACTTTGCCGTCGTTGCTGAAGTATGAGAGTTTATACAATGGACGACGTGTGGGACGTGGTTCTCCCATGTGCCTGTATCGAGTCTTGCTCCCAGTATGGAGACCATGCTCGTCATGAAAATTTGGACGGCTTTCTCCGCCTGACCGTTGGCCGCGTGGTGGTGTGCAGCTGTCACCTTCATCTGTATGTCCGCCGCGCGGCAGAGGGACTTCCAAAGTTGGCTTAGGAACTTTCCGTCCATATCTGAGATGAACACGTCCGGAAGCCCCCAGTCTGCATACACCTTTTGTAGGTATCGTTCTGCCCATGTCTCGGCGGAGTCTGTCTCTCTTCCGATCATCGCTTTCATTGCCTTGGAAGTTTTATCTACTGCGAGTAGGATTGTATCGTTGCCATCCTTGGAGACTGGTAGACCGACTATGAAGTCGAGACAAATTGTGGTTAATGGGGTGATGGGGGTATCTATTGGTACCATGTCCCCGTATGGTCGGCTGGATGCATGCTTGGTCCTGGCACATCGCGGACAGCTGTCGTTTATATACTTGGCGACGAAAGCTTTCATGTTCTGGAAGAAGACGAATGATCTTAGAAATTGGTATGTCTGGTTAATTCCTGCGTGGGCTCTTTGATCATGCGCCATCCTTAATACTGTCACCTTGTGTCGGTCCGGTATTGCGAGCCTGTCACCTGCCACGTCCATCATGTACATCAATCTGCTGTCGGGGTCCAACCGAAACGTGTGGATCGTGGTGATGGGATCCGCCAGCTTTTTTGATTCTTCATAACCTTGGCATAGCTTGTTGTAGATTGCCCTCAGGGATCGGTCTTTCTTGTATGCTTCTGATATGTCCTTGATCAACTCTTCGGACATGTGTATCGATGCAGTGGTTGCAGCCTCTTCCTCTGCTATACGAAGTTCTATCGGGATGATTTCGTCCTGAAGGTTATGTACTGGGGATTGAAGGTTTGTGCTCGAGCACTCTTCGGTATGTTGGGGATCTTTGGCTTTCTCGTTATTACGCCGGGTCTTCTCCCGAGCTCCAGTCGTGACGAAAGCTTTCACCACCGGTGGGACGTCTTTCGGTCCGGCCGTCTGTCTAGGGAGTCGGGATAATGCATCTGCATCCGTAAGGGTGCTTCCCGATACGTGGATTATCTTCAAGTTTTCTGCGAAACGTGAGAGGAAAAGCCTCCAGCAGCGTAGACGGTCCGATACCTTTGGCCTTCCGTCTGCGTCCATAAAGGACTGCACTATCGCGTTGTGGTCCGTGTATACGTACAGTTCCTGGTGATCCAGGTAGTGCATAATTTTTTTAAGGGCCCAAACGAGGCCACACGTTTCCACCTCGCACATCCCGTATCTGCTTTTGGCCGGGGTCAACATCCGGGACAGGAACAGGATCGGCCGGATTCGTCCGTTCTCCTGGGTCTGGTACAAGGCTGCTCCAATGCCCCCAGTTCTGCTTGTGTCGACCCGTAGGATGAATGGTTTGTTGTAATCGGGGTGAGCAAGTTCGACGCTTTGACATAATCGGTCTTTTAGAATCTGAAAAGCTTTTTTTGCTTGTTCCCACAGTTTGGGGATCCGTCCTTTTAGTTCGTCGTACTCCTTCTGTGCTTTGGCGGGGATTCTTCCTGTGGAGTCTGCTTGTGGTTGTTTGGGCGTGGGTGGCAGGATACATCTTTGGGCAAACTGTCGTCTCGCGGGGTTGGCCCTGGCTTGACAGCTCCTGAACGCTATCGTTTTCAATTCTGCTAAGGGAGCTTGTAATGCGGCGAACCGGTATATCCAATTTCTTTGGAATCCCATCAGGCCTATGGTGTGTTCCAATTCTTGTAACGTCTGGGGCATTTGTAGCTCCCGGATTGCCGCTGTTTTCTCCTTTGTTGTCGACAGTCCTAGGCGGGATACAAACACTCCCAGCGCTTCGAGGCCCTCGAATGCAAAGTGGCATTTCTTCAATGACATCGTGCACCCTGATCTCGCGAATATGGTCAAGATAGTATCTAGGTGTTCGATGTGTGTTCGGATGTCCTTGGAAAAGATTATGACATCGTCTATATAAACTAGGACGAATTGCCATAAGTACTCTGAGAGGAGCGACTCCATACGGTGCTGGTAAAATGCCGGAGATGTCTTAAGGCCCATGGTTGCCACTGTGAATCGTTCCTGTCCTCTGTGATCAGAGATGAACGCCGTTTTCCATCTGTCCTCGGGCGGGATAGGCTGTTGATAGTATCCTTTCATCACATCTATTACTGAAAAGATGGCTGATCCCTGTAACGCGCTCAGAATGTCGTCTTGTCTTGGTAATGGGTAGGCGTCCCCTATCATCCGCAAGTTTATCTTGCGTAAATCGACGACGACGCGTGGTTTTCCCTTTTGCCATACGATAAACGCGGGGGCGGCTGCGGGAGAGGGCTCGCCCAGTGATACCGATTCTACTACGCCTATTTCCCTCAGGGGATCGAGGATCGAGTCCATTGCGGCTCTGTCCTTTTGGCTTTGTCGGTATGGACGCTGATATAAACCGTCTAAATCCGCGTCTGGTTTCAGCCGGATTGGCATCTCTATTCCGTCTTCAAATCGACCCAGCTCGTCGCGAAATAAACGTGCAGACTTATTTAGTACTCTCTCGATTTGTCGTAGTATGTCTGGTGACCACGTTTTCGGCACGTTGACATGTTGTATGTCGATTTTGGGCGTCGGGGCTGGACGCGTTTTCTGCCTTTCATCTGGGACTGTGAACGGATATCCGTCCCCATATTTGTCGTCTTCGCTTCCTTCCTTGTCGTCCGCCGCGTCGTGTTAGAGGAGATCGCTAAGAGGTATCGCGTGAGGATGTGCGTCTCTTGCGTGTATGGTAAAGACCTGTGGGGAGCGGTCTATCTGTATTGGGACGATGGTGCCCATTCGCTGCCCTTTCCGTAGCATGATCGGAGCTGTCCCCAGGTTCGAGAATGGTAGGGCTGCGTCCTGTCCATCTACTATTGCATGAATCATTGAACCCAACATATCCCCTGTTGGATTTGTGAGTGTATCTGGGTGGATCAGGTAACCGTCGGCTCTCAGCGGTACGTGTGCGTGTTGGACCGGTATGTTCATTCCTTGGCCCAGTTCTATCCGACAGTCCTGTGCTATCCGGATGGTGTGCGTCTTTTGTTTATTGAGCTTGGTCTTTGCCAGCGAGGTCGCCCATATGAATCGTCCAGTATCTGCTATCATGATCTGGTCGTTCTGGTTTGGTCCTCCCCAGCGTATGTGAAGTTTGTTTGTTTTCACAAAGTCGAGTCCCATTATACACCCTGCGGAAAGTGTATCGACCAGATGGATGGATGCCTCTTCTGTCCAAGGTCTCTTTTCCGCATCCAGCAGCGTAATCGGGACTGTTATTTTTTGTGAGATGGTTGGTCCCTCGCCTCCAATGCCTCCGGTCTGGATGTGGTTCTCTAGGGATTGGATCTCTGCCCTGGGGTAGAAACGTCTTTGGAAGTCGTAACTCATCAGGCTGATCGGGGAGGCTGTGTCGGCGTATACCTCGGATATCTCCGCCGAAGCGTAATTCATCACCCTTAGGTGATCAAAGGACTTCCAGGTGTGTTCCCTTCCGTCACAACTGAATACGAAGGTCCTGTTCTTGTTGCATTTAGGGCTCGGCCCTCGGACTTCTATACTGTCCAATGCTTTGTCGATAGATAAGTTCGGAACTTGGTTCGGGACTTGGTCGCCGGTGTCATCGTCTGCCTGGGTATCTTCTGTATTCACGTCTTTTTCTGCTTGGGATGGCTCTTTCGGGATCTCCGTTTCTGTGGAGAGGGATATGTCTATGCTGGGACTCGATGTTTTGCCGTCCGACTGTGTTGGTTTTTTGGTTTTTTTGTTTTTTAACTCTGTCTGTGAGCTAAGTGTGTCTGATAGCAAGTCGGTTGTAGTAATGTTGTTTACTGCGGGGACGCTTTGGGAAGGCGACGTGTCCCCCGCTATGGACTGTCGCCTTACCGGTTTTCCGAATCTTGATTGTCCGGCGTGAGGGTATGCTCGGACTGTTCCTCCGGTTCTTGGTCGACTGATTGTTGGTACGACTCCATTTGCTCTATCACGGAGGGGAGTTCGTCACTGTTTTGTTGTTGTTCTGGCTCCCATGGGGGTGTATCATCTATGACGAAAACCCTGGCTTCGTCCTTCCTTTCGGTACCATAATATTGCCCGCCTCGAGCATTGTTGTATCCGGCTCGGTAAGATCCGCGTCCTCGGAACCATGTGTTTCCTCGTCCCCTTGTGTTGGCATTCCAGGATTGTCTTTGTTGGGTTGGGGGGTCTCCTTGTTTGACTTGGGGATCGGACGGGGTCGACGTCTGCCCTGGGTTTTGTCTGACCTTCGGCTTTTCTGTCGAAGGGGTCTGCGGTTGCCATCTAGCAGGTTGTTGCCATCTAGCCGGGTAGGCTTGGTCATATGCTAGGTCGGGAAATCGGGGTAGGTGGTCTTTCAGCGGAATGGCTCTCTCCCTTTCACTGCGGCGGAATATCGAGTTCTGGAGGTCTTGGATCTTTTTGTCTTGCTTCAGCCTCCATTCTCGTTGCTTTGTCCAATCCTCGTACGCAGCATCTTTGTGCTGGTATATCTGTTTTCGGAGCTCTGCCACCGTATTATCCCTTGTTAGTCTCATGCTGATTCGGGATTTCAACCTGTCGTCCAGGTCATTGTAGATTCGCATGGCTAGCCAATCTTCGGTGAGGTCGCCGGCTTCATTGTACCAACGGAGTTTTTCATCGATGTATTCATAGACGGACATGGTTTCTTCCGTTTCGAAACTGTGATGGATCCCATCGCCCGTCCGCATCATTTCGTTTCGGTTTTTTCCGAATCGTTCGGCCATTTTGCTTTGGAACAAATCGTAGTTCGAGGACAGGTCCTCTTTTTCTTCGTCTGGCAGGGATATAAACCATTTGGCGCCCGCGCTTGAATCTTCCAGTAGTATCCCGATGACGAGATTGTCCAGGACGTGTCTCTCGCCGAATCGGCGGACCAGATGGTCCAGCTTGGATAAGTAAGTGTTGACTGGTTGTATATCATTGAAGATAAATAATTTTTGGTCAATTTTTGGTGGGTGCTCTCGGCTGATCGTTGGCTCCCTAGTGTTGGATGGTGCTGGGGGGTGGCTAGGTCTTGACCACCATCCTGCCGATTCGTGGCGTCGGTATCCCTCTCCAGGTCCATTCGGACGTGAGGGTCCTGGGTTGATGAATTCATAATCCTCTCGGCTCGGTTGATGTGCGACCTTCGGTCGCTCATATTCGTCCCGGCCAGGGTTGTGGATCGTCTTTTGTCGTTTCGGACTGGCTGAGTAATCCACAAATCTTTCCAGCAGGATCCTGAAGCTTTCGGCCGATCTGGTTGCCCTCTGGAGACGTCCGGTTATTTGGATTTGCTGTAGGATATCGTTTAGTTCGCTGCCGGTGAGTTCCCTGAGAACTGCTTTTGCTTTGGCAGCGATATCCTTTTTCATCATGGGTAATAGCTCCCCGTACTCTCCGAACATCATCGCGTCCATGATTTCCCGTATCAAGGCTGCGTCAATCAGATGGTCTTCGTTGGAGTATGAGTCTTCCGTCAGACCGCTGAGTTGGCTTCCGTGTGAGTGTCTTTCGTATGCCAGGGGTGTGGCTGGTCGGGGACCTTTCCTTGCATCTCCTCCCATGTCGTTGTGAGGATTACGTCTTGCTGTGTTTCGAGCTGCACCTTGTGCACTTGACTCGGCTCCGTCCGCCATTCTGGAGGGTTTGAGGTTCTCTTCCACTGAATTTCCGTCCTTGTCGAGCTCAGACACCTTCTTACTATGTGATCGATCCTTGTATGAAGGTTTCTGAATATTCTCAGTGGATTGTCGACGGGGGCTTTCAGCGGAGGTGATTTCTCCTGAGTTGCTGTCTGGAATGTCTTGTTGATGGTGTACCTCTTTTCCGGTATTGTTCGGGTACTCCTCTAGGGAATTGATATTTTTACTAACGTTGTCCAGACTTGGTTCGGATCCTTCCGTGTTGCCTGTTTGGTCGAGGTGGGGAGAATGTAGTCTTCCTGGGGAAGAGGGTCTGTCCGTGGGGGAGATCGTGGGTAGATTGCGGGGTTGGTACACGGGGGTGCTGGTCCGTGCGTCTATGGTCCGTGCGTCTGTGGTGTGACTCTGTCCTGACGCGCTCATATAGCTCGCGAAGGTCGCTTCGCGCAGTGATTGGTTGGCGGGTGAGAAAATATGGGTCCCTGTCGCGCGTGACTCCTCGATTTCTGTCACTTCCTGGTGCGATTCTGTGTGTCTCCTGATTCTCGAAACAGGGGGTGTCTCAGATTCGTTTTGCTCCTGGACGCACGAGCCCGTTTTTGGTCTGTGCGCGGCGCCCTGATCGGTCAATGGTTCGTGACCTTCCTCAGTTGAGGAGGTTGCCGTCGCTCTTGCCTTGTTGGATTGGGGAGGTGGTCTGATCTTCGGTCCAGTGCTGACCGATCTGTCCCGCGATTGTCTCGCAGTCGCGTTGCTGTTTCCCGGATCAGTACTTTCCTGTTGTGCAGTTCGTTCGGGTTTCGGGAAGGCTCCTGGCACCAGTGGTGTGGTCAGATTCCTCGTTTTTTCTGCCAGCGGCGTGTGTGGTCCTGGTGCCTGGATGATTGGGGCGGGTCCCGTTGCGAGTGGTGTGTTGGGCACCAGCGGTAAGCGGATGAATCGGTTTGGACGAATAAGGGGTGGTGGGGATGTTCTTTGGTTGTCTGATATGGAGGGCGTAGTCGGGATCTGTTCGTTCCGTGGTATAGATTCAGGCGGGTCGGGTCCTCTGGCCTCTGTGTGGTGTGAGTCGACGGGGACGGCCTCGGCCTCGATGGGGGCCTTTACGAAACGTCCTTTGTCGTCGCGGAGCCTGCCCTTGTTCTTTTTGCCCATTTGGGCTCGACTATGATTAATCCTTCGAGGACGTGCGCTGTCTCGGGCGTGCCAGCTGCCAGGATTAGTCCTGCGAGGACGGGCACTTCCTTGGGCGTGGCGGTGGGGGTTTATCCTCAGTCGTGGGCCTCGAATCTTTGTGAGGTAATCTGAGTAGGTCGTTGATCGCTGTGACGGTTTTAAAAACAACGTCGTAACTCGCTAGCTACCATGCGGAGAGAGAGGCAGACGAGGCTACACGCATGGGACTCACTCGAGGTGGCGATGCATATAGCAAGTGTCTGTATTCTCTAGGATGATGATCTAGATAGGATCTAGCTATGCTATGGCTACAGGATGTGTCCTGGAGTAGGTCTGTGTCCCTCCTGGCGGGGGCTTCCTTCCCTCCTTCCCGGGGGGCTCCTTCCTTGGGCTGCTACACTTTTGATGGCGCTGGGTCAGCTTACATGCGCCAAGACGGCACCGCGTGGTTTGACAACGAGGGCATGGACTCGCTTATTGGCACTGGCCTATGCAACGATGTCATGGATCTCCATGCCGACATCCTCACCGGCGAGACACGGAATTTGTTTCGAGTTCTGTATCCACGCTGTGCTAGCATTGAGCAGGCAATGGATATTTCATCCATTCTCCTGTCTTCTATGCTTTGTGAGATCTTCAGGGGTCACCATCGAGCACGGATGCTCAACCGCGAAGACGGGCGAGTCTCCACTTCACCGGGCTACAGCATGGCCAGGGCTCGCTATCGCCGAATCTTCGAGACTCTTGAGCAATACATCACTCGCTACCCGCACTTTTGGGAATGGTAAGTTTTCCTGTTTTACGAGTTAATATACATTCTGGTTACAAAACGACAGACGTTTCCCCTTCAGAACGCAATAAATTCAATCTGGGTTAAGTAGCTCCATCGCCTTTGAATGCTAATACCAGGCTTGGACCACTATGCCCCTTCATTTCTTGCCCGTAAACTTTACGGACTGCTCTAATACCAGTTCACAGGACCTGGAGGATCTACAATAAGGCCAAATCGCAGATTACCGAGGCGGCCATTGCTGAGCCACTTGTTTGCGGCCTTAAGAGAGCTGCAACGGGCACTATGTTACCGCCATCTCCTGCCAATTCGTTCTTTCACCTGTGGTATGACATGGTGGAAGATGGCTCTGCACAACTAGCCAAGGAGCATCCACTTGGCGTCAGTGAAAGCATGGCACCCACCATACGTGAAATCCACAGTCTCTGGCATTCAAAGTTGCGTGACGAATCCAAAGAGCCCGGCTGGGGTCGTGAGTTTGATCGCAAATCCGATGTGCTGCTAGGCGATGCCGGCGAGATCTTGGAATCTCAGGGAGGTCCGATCGATGATATGTGTAAATTCTCCGTCGCGTATGGGATGTTGAGCATGGGTCTGCCTTACACTGCTTATCACACTATTAATGCCATCATCATGACCTTTGGCATCGAAGACCCGCCCGCGGATCCGCCGGATCACGGCGCCTAATAAGGTGGGCTCTTTGCGAATCTGCCGCGAACACGCCTGGACTTGGGGGCCAGCTTGGGGGCCAGGATATCACGGTGGTGGAGGAGACGTGGACCGGGAGTGAGTTGTTTCGTGTCCAGGCAGCCGTGACTCGAGAGGGCGGCAGCGGTTTAGCAGTTCGGGAAAGATGAATCATGACAACAATAGGTATCTATGAGTATGTTATTTAGAATCCAGGCGATAAATTTACACATTATCACTGAGCACTTCCCGCACTGCACTGTTTGGTAACGCGCGTCTTGGTCACTGCTCAGTTAACTACGTAAACCCAACGCAAAAGACTCGAAACCCTTCATCGAGACTGAAGCATTGCTGTCTGGGCGTACTACTTTCGATCTTTAGATACGCTAACACATGGCTGCTAAGATGTTCCGATTCATCGCATAGACCGCCTGGTTTAGGGGTCGGCTCATATCGCCGTCGTCGAAGCATTGTTGAACCTTTAGGCTGGGCGATGGGGCCCTCCCAAATGCCATGGACCCTGCTAAGCTCAAAACCAACATACGGTACAAAATCTGCGTATCCCACATAGAATCTCTAGTCTGAAGATGCCTGGCCCAGGAGAGTATTCCCGCTACGTCCCCCGTTGTATTCTCTCCCGCCCCTTTGAGGGCAACACTCAGCATGCGAGTTGGACAAGGTATATTTTGCAATTACAACCCCGGAGCAGCTCGATACAGTAGGTACTGAGGTGGTTGCATTTATGTCAGTGAGGATGAATGTGCCAGCCGTAGCGCATGCCACACAGTTATACCCCTACCCTTCTCTTTTCCATCCCACGGAGGTAAGAAGACAACCCCAAGGCGAAATATAATAATCGTCTAACGAAGTTACAGCTATAAATTTGAAGTTAATCGTAGTGAGTCTTCGGATACGCTGTGATTTTACTGATTCGCCGTTTGGATCACAAATGACCTTTCTGAGTCGCGAGATGCTGAAGCCAGAAATAACGGGTTGCCAGTTCCAGAATCCATTAGAACCAATCTGAGAGAATCCTGCCGCGAGTGACAATGTAATTGAGCGGAATATCCAACAATACGACTGCAGCCCTTCACGAGCTCAACAGTGAAGGATCCGCGCAATCCGACACATGAGTATCCGTCAGTTGCCCAAGGGACTCAGTCCCCCCTTCCATGAGTCTAGTTACATCCGGGTCGTCGCAATTAACCCACTCAGGATAGCCTCCCGAATTAAAAGCAATGTCGTTAAAGCTGTCAAAATCCCTTAAGGATATCTCCCATGCACTATCATCGACTGGAACAAAATCAGTCGCGCCAGGACAATCGACGATCCGTAATTCCGGACGAATGCCGAGGACGGGTGAGTTCCGAACACCATGCGCCTCTGTGCTTTCCCGTTTTGCAGCCGCCGCATACGCACCCGGCGTCGTGCCCGTAACCCGCTTGAACAAGCCGTGGAGATACCGCGGCGACAACCCCACATGCGCCGCAAGCTCCAGCATCTGGACATCTCCCTTGCGCCGGCGCAGATACTCGCACGCGACCACGACCTGCTTCTCGGCGGAGGCACGAGGCGACTCGTGGCTGGGGTCTGTGGACTCAGGCCTACAGCGCCGGCACGGACGGAACCCGGCCGCCACTGCGCTCGCAGCAGAATCGAAGAACCGGACGTTTGCGCGCCGCGGACGGCGTGATGGACAGCTTGTTCGGCAGAAAATCCTGGTTGAGACTACGCCGTAGAGGAAGTTTGTTGTGGGCGTGTGTGCTAGGACTAGGCGCCAGCGGGACTCGTCTGTCAGGGGTGAGAGGCGTGATGGGTTGGTGGGCTTTTCGCGTGGGATGGCTTTTACATCATTGCGGGCCATTTCATATGTGTCAATGATGGGAGATATATAATAGGAAAAGAAGCGGCGACTGCAATAGTGTTAAGTTCTAGTCCGGAATGACGAGGTTGGTAATTATGTAGTTGCTTGAAGACGATGGTGATGCATCCATCCTATATACAATGTAAACACGGTAGGGAGACCTTTGGTTGCCTAATGCGAACTGTCATTAGCTTCTGATTGGTTACTTTGACCGCAACTGCTTTGTAAGATTGTTCATTGTGGTTTTTCAGGGGTTGAGAGTTGAGTAAGCAGACGTAGATGATAGATCCGACAACTTCGCTGCTATGCGCTCTCATATTGGTTTCTGTATCTGGGCGTCTTGGACTCTCTAGTATAGACAACTCTGCTTTCTTCTTCCTTTTGGGGAATGTCTTCATTTGTGTTGTGTTCTCAGGTAACAGTTAGTTACGGGGTTGACACAAATAATTAGACTCCGTGGACTCTGGTTGGCTGTACGAAACACCCGCCGTCGTGAACACTGAAAGAATATCGTAATCACCAAGAGGCTAGTCGAGAGTATTAATCTCATAAACATGACATTGTTAGCTCTCCGTCCGGGGTCTCGTAAAGATAAAGCCGGATAGAAAGAAGAGAAGAATCCGCATTAAACTCGAAGTCAAACCTGAAAGTGAGACTAATGAATGCCTCAACACGCGGTTCTTTGTGAGGAAGTTTACATTATCAGACTGTTTGTACTGGTTTATCTGGTCTAGTCCAAAGTGTAAGAGTTATTGGTGATGCGAGGGGAGTTAGTCTGCGCACATCCAATTCACTCAACAAGTCATCGAGCGGCATGCGAGGCAATGGGCGTAAGATCTTTATACGTCCCTTGCCTCAACTTCGAGGTTCCATGGTCTCTCAGTGGGCGGACGACATCATAAGTTTCCAGAATAGGCCGTTCACTTTATTTCCTTAGCTAGGTAGGTAGCTTTACAGCATGAATGCTTCCGCATAGTGACCTTTCAGTGCAACTGCCCCTCGTAACACATCCAGGACGACATCATCGCACGTCGACGATGCGCAATTGCTTAGTCGGCGAGGGGTTTCAGAATCTAGGCACACAAACAAATTTTTGAAAAAGGGCCTGCCTACCTAGCCCTTGCCATGTTTCCAGAAACCAAACTGGACTTGTCTTCAACCCTCCCCTCCAACCAGACTTGCAGTTTCCCACGCATCGTCCCCGTCTTCTCTCAACTCTGAACACATTTCTAGCTCGTATCTTCCCAGTCTTTTCTGAAGTCAACAACCTATTTCTATCAGTCTTAGCTCTGCTCGTCATGGCGCATGTCCCGAAGCTCGGCGGCATGATCGAGGCCCCCCATGAAAACATGGAGCAGGCTCTGACATGCGGCATTGAGCTGGAATTCCTCGTCCCATCAATTTCACACAAGAAACCGGATCCAGACCCCGACGTTGACCAGGAGCTGTACACGACCTTTAAGGACGAGCTTGAATACATTCACCATGATATTCGCGGCCAGCTGTTGCAGACTCTCCAGCAACGCCTTCACCACATGGAATTTCGTAGCTCGGCTAACGATCAATTCCATCCCCCACACTACAATGTCATCGTTTACGATACTTGGCGCGTCGACGAAGAGGTTACCGTCGAGAAGGAAGGCGGAAGTGACTTCGACGCCCCCCCAGGTCCATACAACTGGACCCCATGCGAGTTGACCTCAGCCGTCATGCCCCGAGACGGGTATGACGAGCAAGTCGAAGACGTGTGCCGGGTTCTGAAGACAATCAGAATCCACCTGAACAAATCAACATCGGTCCACGTTCACATCGGCCTAGGCAATGAGCCGTTCAGTCTTCTCACCGTCAAGAAGTTTGCCACTCTCTACTGGGTTTCGGAGAGAGCTGTCTACGAACTCCACCACCCCAGTCGCCGGGGAAATAACTACTGCTTTGCCTTGACGAAGTACTCCCATCTTGGCAAGAAGCGACAGGCAGTCCTTGACGACGAGTTCGGACCGGTACCCGAAGACGCAGCCGAACAGATGGAACCTTACATCCCGAAGATTAAATTCAACAGAACCCGGTCCCAGATCCGCCGCATCTGGGGATGCAGCGACGTCCAGTCCATTGCGGAACTCATGCAAGGAGCGAACGATGTGGTACCGCACGAAAAAGCCGGTGGTTTCCGAGGCTCGGTCGGCTTCAACCGCTTCGTGGCGCGAGGCGGTATTGGCGGTAATATCCAGACTTTCGAATGGCGTCAGATGGCCGGCACTCTCGACGCCGATCATATCAACATATGGATTTACTTTTGCATGAACTTCACCGACTTCTGCCGTCGGAGTGATGAACATTTATTCAAGGCCATGATGACCAACATCATGGAGAAGGGACGGGGTCTCAGTGGGACTGATCTTCTCAACTTCTTCGGGGTCAACACTGAGATCTTCGACGCCAAGGTCGAGTTGTGGGTTGCGGACCCGACATTCCGTGGAGGTAATCGGGGCAAGCAACTGTTTGTTCCTAAAGACTAGAATTAGGCGAAGGAAGGAGTTCATCGTGATCTCGCTCTCCTGTGATGAGCATCGGGACTTGTTATCAGAATGTGTGGACTGGTTGAGCACACGGAATACTTAGTTAGAGCCCTGCCTTTTAGCCGAGCCCAACTGTACTTTTCATTCTTTTCCTGCCTCCCTCCAGGGGGCATAAAGAACGCAGAAGGATTACGAAACTGCAGACGTTCGATTCTGTAGACTCGGGAGTTGGCTTACGACATGATCGTAACCACCGAAATACGTTTGCAATGGAAATAGCTAGCTCCTAATCAGAAATCTCCTATTCAACCCTTTCCTTTCGTAAAGATGTGCATGGCTTATTACTTATCTCGTAGTTCACACTCAGCAAGACAAACTCCATAATTCGTCAGGGAGGCGACTCACTCGTATGCTATCTGAGATATGGAGGGCAGTCTATCAACCCCCTCACCCCTCTGCATCAACGTATTGCTGGCATGGGGAATCGAAAGAGCAAAATGACGGTGACAAGACATCCTTTTTTTTGGGTATGTATCTAGCCTCTATTCCTTACATAACACGGAAGACCACCCTCCATGGGAAGAGTGAGGCTGATTTTGCTGACGCGTTCGGTCTTGTATGCGGGTTCGAAATCGAACATCAGGATCATAGTGGCAAGGGCCTGGGCGGCAATGACCTCCGCCATCCGCTTACCAAGGCATATCCTAAGTCCGCCGACTTTATATCCTGAGAGTCAGTATGTTTGTCACTGAAGAAATTGTCTTGCTAGGGCAATGCAGTATAGCTTTTGCTCGATACGGAACATTTTTCATCTTTCATTTCTCTCTCGGGATTTCGAGTCCGTGCTGAGTGACGAGGGTTCGGGGGATCACTTACAAAAAACGGGAAATTCAGAGGCACTCTTGGAGATGAGCTTTCTGTCCTCGGTGAGCCATCGTTCGGGTCTGAACAAGTCGGCATCTTCCCCCCAGGTCATTCGAGACCTGTTCATGGCCCACAAACTCCACACTACCACCGACTTCGCGGGAAGAAACGTCCCATCTGGTAGAGTCGTCGCCTTTTCGCATTGTCGGATCTCGAAGGGTATTGGGGGATAAAGACGGAGCGCTTCGTAGAAGACCGCCATCGTATAGGGCAGGGATGCAGGCGAGAAGATAGCAGACGAAGCGTCGTGTTCGTTCCCAAACGTCTGAAAGTCAAGTCTATTTTCTTTCAGCAATGATTGCGCTTCCTCTCTGATCTTTTCGACGGCTGATCTGTTTTGCATCAGAAGATACAGACACCACGTCAATGCCTGTGCCGTCGTATCCCGTCCAGCAGTCAGATACGTTAGAGCTGCATCCGCAACAAGTTTATGTTGCAAGCCCAGGTAAGCGAACAAGGACTTGATTAAACTGCCCGACACTTCGTCGAGTCTGTTTCCATCCGTTCCATCCGCGTCATCTCGCTGAGTTGTGGTGTCGATCGGACTTTGGCGGTCATCCACAGCATTGTGGACAATTCCCAGTCCGAATTTCCTCACTATAGCCAAAGATTTCCTGAAGCGGGAGCCCGTGAACATCTCGGTGATGGGCCATAATGGGTTTTGAAAGCGCGCTGTAACTACGCCAGATGCATGCTCAAACGCAACCGTGAACTCGTCGCCAGCGTGTATTTCCATGCCATAGGCCATCTTGCCCATCAACAAGCTAGTCAGTTCATGAAAGACAAGCTGCAAATCGAGGGCGCCGTCCTCTTTAGCCTGTGCCTTGAGTCGCTCCACGCTTTGGCCTAAATATCGAGGGAGGGCAACATCTGTCATGACGCGCAGGTTGGGCGGATTGAGGAAATGGGAGCCTGCTTTTCTCTGAGCCTTCCACAGCTCGCCGTCGGCATTGATTATCCCATTCCCGAACAGATCCCACGAACGCCGCCTCACGAAGTCGCCCTTGGTGAATATGTCCTCGTTCTTGAAGACATAGTCAAGATTGACAGGGTCGTTGATGACGACACCCGGTGGGAGAGTTGGTACTGTAATTTGAAAAGTCTCTCGCCCAAACTGCCTCTCACACTTCACGAACCACGAGAAGAGCTTCTGGCGATCTCGCAAGAACAACAATCCATTCCCGACTACGGGAAGCGTGTTCGGAGGGTCCCTATAGACGTGCACATCAGACATGTCCATATATGTAATTGATTCGAGGCCACATACTTCAGGGGAATACCATTTCGGCGAATACGAGGAGCGGATAACAAGAAATGGTAAATACCAACTATGGATATCAGCACAACCCATAGGAGGCCGTATCCATCGAAGAGAGCCGTCGTATTAAAATTTCTCAGGGGGACCGAGATAGACATATTAACTATTACCAGCGTTCACATATGCGCAAACTTTTCATAGGAAATCGACAAAGAGGAATTGACCGCTTGAGGCGCTTAACATAGAGGCCGACTGTGTACAATTGCCGACATTTCAATGTTGGTAAGTTGAGTGATGAGATCATGGAGAGGTTATCGTGTGAGTACAATAAATACAGCGGTGGCAGTACCGGCAGTGCATGCTTGCCGTATTGTTCGGCCTACAAAGTATCTCGGCCACAAGACCTACCCCGGCACAAGAACAGGTGACTATTAGGGGAGGGCAGCCCTGGGCGGCCAAGGATTACAGAAGGCCGGGAAGAAAGCT
This sequence comes from Xylariaceae sp. X802, assembly GCA_028637635.1. Taxonomy (NCBI): domain Eukaryota; kingdom Fungi; phylum Ascomycota; class Sordariomycetes; order Xylariales; family Xylariaceae; species Xylariaceae sp. X802. The sequence continues at coordinate 2,076,548 of JAJFDH010000001.1, read as the reverse complement.
AGGTACACATATTAGTTACCCGGGGCTACCCTTAACAGCAAATGACTTGTTTATCTTGGGAATATCTTTCCGACGTCCATATCTTTCGGTGCGGACAACCTGCCCGCGCCATCCTACGTATTACCGCCAAAAACTTCCCGTCATCTTCAAGTTGACGTCTGACTATATCCTAATGCCACGAGACAGAAACAGTGAAATAAGACTCGATATCCGAAAAAAGAAAAAGGAAAAGAAGCGTGTAAACAATCGACGACTTTTAAATACGTCATACCCGGTTCCAGGCGAAAACAACCTAATGGCGCCCTGGATCCCACGGTTGCATCTCTTCGAGATTGCCGATCAGTCCTGGTATGCAAAACCCCATCAGTCGAATATCCTCACCATTACCAAGTTACCCGTCTACTTCTTATACGAGCCGATGCTCGCCCCATGAAGACAAGCCGTGCCGATGAGATAATCCACCTCACCAAGGCAAGAGATGAAAACACCCGTCTGCCTCATGAAGCGCTCATACATTCTCCGTATAAGTCCCTAGCTAGCTGAATACCAACCACATCCCAAATAGGTTCCCGGCCTTCCTCCGCGGCTACGTGCAAACCGGCCTGACACACTTATGGACAACACGTCTCCCGTTGCTCCAGCAATGCAGCCCGGCAACACTGGTCGCCAACACCCTGCAGCGCGAGCTGAAGACATCCGTGTCGTCCTACACGTACATCGACTTCTGCGCAGGCGCGGGTGGTCCAACCCCGTACATAGAGCAGGCAATGAACCAGGACCTCACCTCCCAGCACCCACCTAACCAAGACCAGCCGTCGACAGCCACCCCCCAAAACGGGCACAGGGCCGAAGGTGTCAAGTTCATCCTCACAGACCTGCACCCGCACGTCGAGAGCTGGGAGAAGGCAGCCAGCAAGAGCCCGCACCTCACATACATCTCGACGCCCGTGGACGCAGCAGCCGCGCCAGCCGATCTGATCATGCAGAACAAGGCCGGAGGGAAACGCGTATTCAGGCTCTTCAACCTCGCGTTCCATCACTTCGACGACGGGCTCGCAAGAGCCATTCTCAAAAACACCGTCGAAACCAGCGACGCGTTCGGGTGAGCAATAGAATCTCCCCCGCAGTCGCTCCCACCAGAAAGAAAAAGAAAGGCAGAACACCGCTCTCAACCCCAGTGTCAAAGCCATGATCCTCACCACTAACCCATACCCAGGATCTTCGAGCTGCAATCCCGCACGATATCCTCCTTCATAGCCTGCACGCTATTCGGCGTTTTCATCCTCCTGATCGCCCCCTTCCTATACTGGTGGTCGCCCCAGATCCTCTTCTTCGTCTACGTAGTCCCCATCGTGCCGTTCGTGCTAGTATTCGACGGCTACGTATCCAGTCTGCGCACGCGCACGGCCGACGAGGTCGAGGTGCTGCTGCGCACCTGCGGCGAGCGCAACACGGCCGCCGACTGGGTCGTGCGCAGCGGCTCCGAGACGTTTCTCTGGCCCTGCGGGCACCTGACGTGGGTCATCGGCATCAAGGAGAATGGCGGGCAGGACAGGTCGTGAGATGTCAGCGGAACGGCGTGTTCAGTAAGCATGCAGGGCCTACACATCTAGGTAGGTACCAGCTTAGCACAGGGATCGCAGACAAAACGATCAGTACTTCCGAAGGATGAGACGAGGCCTGATTTCATAACTTAGAGAGCTCTGTTAGCATGGGGGATTTGTCGATCAAGGGCCTCAAAAAGCAAGAACACAACAACTGCGTTAATAAAGCTAATAGAAGCTGATCATGCGCATCGAAGTGAAATATCTCCATTCCTTGAATACGACCCCCTGCACAATACCCTTGGCAGATATCTCCAGCTTACTCAGCTGCTACCCTAATTTGCCATGGAAGCCCGGGAAGCCCTAGCCCTTGATTCCTTGCCATGCTTATTAGTAGGTAGGTAGTTAATTGAATCTTCGCTGCAGCGGAATTACGATGACTGGTAATATTGTACCTATTGTATCGGTAAAAAAACACCCAAGAGACGTTGCTCGACTGTAGCATGAAAACGAACGCCTGCTACAAGGGCCAAAAACTAATTATATATAGAATTCGGGGTGAATGCTGTATGCATATCGTGTACCCCATCTGCTCGAATCTTCTCATCTTCGCGTCCATTTAGGTACGCCCAAAGGATGTGCCAATCGTTCAGGCGGATCGCCGCGCGAAAACCCCCAAACCATACAACGTGTCAAGCACATTGGCTCCATGCTTCGCCCTAATCACAACCTCAACAAGAAAACCCTTCAAGGTGTCGTCTACTCGAATTAACCGCCCCATTTCTTCACCTTGTCAGCCAGCCAAGGTAATCCACTACGATGAGTGTCACCATTCTGCCGTCGACATGTTAGCTTCTTCACGCAGTCGTCTTCTCGCCAAAACAGAGGGAAGAGAGATGAGATGGCAAGAGCCCACTTACGCATGAGGCGCGACGCGCACGTAGTATGTACCGAATCCGCGATAGAATCGCATCAATCCCTCCTGTCTCGCGACCTTTACAAAGCAATCTACCGTATTCTTGTATGGTAATTTCCCATCGGGTCCACGTTGTTGCTTCTGTAACCTCGTCTTGACAAAGTCAAACGGTAGGCTGAGAAAGCTTGCGAAAAAGCCCGCAATAGCACTCGCCGTCAAAGTTTGTGTCTGTGTAGACCATGAGGTACGTGTCTTGAGCTGTGCCTTTGCTTCCGAGAAACACGCCAGTTGGCCTATGTTGAGCGACATAGCTCGCACCACAGTCGGTGTGGCGCCGGTCCATAATCCCTTTACACCTTCCGCCTTCACGATGGATGATAAAGCGTCGATAACAGACTTGTAATTCTTTCGCTGCGCGACGGGCTTAAGACCGTCGGACTGCATGCGAATGAGGGCGAGATCGGCTGGATTGCCGACGAATGCCGCAATGCCGCCTGCCGCAAGGCCAGCGCTCGCGCGTTCCAAAAATCCAACCTGCGTGCCATTGTCCTTGGCACGTTGTGTTAGGGCTTTCATGAACGTGTCAAAGAATCCTAGCCGGGATGTAGTATAGATGGCTTGACGAAGCAGCCCAGCCGAGAGGCCGGTATAAAAATCGCGAATCTTGCCTTGAGCCAGAATCTCACGGGTTATTGATATCGGTGTAGGCTTTGGCCCAGTAGCTACGCCCTCACCAGCCAACTGGAGTCGCACCTTGACCATGTCGACGGGCTGGATGACTGTCGTGGCTGCCATGCCAGATATACCACCGTTGAGAAAGGGGAGAGCCGCTCTCATCAGCGGCGTGTGGAGGAAATCAGGTTTTGCAACCGCCATGGTTTCAATTGTTCCGGAACCTTGATTGCCCATGTTGGATGTCTTCGACCGTGCGACCTCAGCGGCTTGCTTGATGGTGTTCGAGCTCATGATATTTGGGTTGGCAGGGCGCTGTCTACAGTACCCCGACAATGCAATTTGGCGTCAGGCAGCGAGGGAAGCCAGCGACACACGAGAGGCAAAGGGGGAGGTCTAAAGAAAATACCACTTCATCAGCGACGTTTTGCAAGACTGGGAAAGTGAGAAGGACTTGATATGTCACGGTTGTGAGTGACCACTCCATTTAATGCCGGATCTTTTCACGGAGACCAAGTGAGACGTCATTGGCTGTTGGACCAAGCATGGCCGTGCTTAGGAGTTGAGCAGCAATGCTACCTCCAGAGACACAATAGGTCCGGATGTGATCGGCTACTAGTTTGCCGCTAGCTCACCGGCCGGGAATATTAGGAAGCAGACTAAACCCTCCTAAATCGGCGTTCTTCACCATGACGTTTATGGGGCATGGGCGCCAGACACGACGAAGGAGAATGAGGCGTTCGCACTAAGTGTGTTGAGCCTCGAGTGGTGACGAAGCCGATGGGTATCGGTGGGACAACCGACGGGAGACGAGAACGGGGGAACGGAACAGGAAGTAATAGGATTACCGACTGACCTTGCGGAGACAGTGAGCGGAACCTAGTTACCCGGGCAACAACAAGAATCACGATCGCACTTCGGCGCTGGTACAGATGAGGCTTTGCGAGTATCAAAGGCAATGTATGTCTGATATTCTGGACAGAGAATGGCCGACTATGGGATCGGAAATACGAAGCTTGCAGACACGGTCAAGGCAATGGCAGAAACAGGTATAGACGAGAGGATACAATACACGACAGCGCAAGAAGAGGCAATATTTGGATATTTAAGACGTGCGGCCAAGAACGAGATGGACTTCTTCGCCCTGGACTCTGGACTCTGGAGAGAGCCCGTGGATGGCGACAGCGGTTTGCGAGAAGCCCTGGTTATGAGTGGGATTTGGTGAAGAGAGATAAAATTAGGTAAATAACAGCAGCCCAGCGCTACGGCGACTCTTAAATCCAAGTGGTGAACCTTGATGCGGTCCTGGTCCAGCGTCGGGGACTCGGGGGGAATCCAGCTGGGCGATGGCCAAAACCTTAATCTCGCACAGGGGAAGAGCCGAAGAAGAGGGGACGGAGGAAGACGGGAATAGGTGGCAATACTGGGCAGCGGGCGATGGGCATTGGAGACGAGGTATCTCGATGCGTTTCAACCGGCACGGGCCCAAGCCAGGTGCAACTTGCAAGCCAGCAACAGCAAGCCGACTGCGACCGCGACTGCCACTGCGAGTGCGACTGCGAGCTGCTACTGGCTTTTACTGTTGCCCGCCGACTCAGCACGGTGCTACATGGCTTCCCTTTGCGTGTGGACGGTTGGAGTAATGCGTGCGAGGTAGTCCGGAGGTATCTCCTCTGCCACCGCCGCGGGCGACGTACAAGCCGGCGACCGCAGTGCGCAGTGCGGGGTTGGTCGATCGCCGTTTCCAAGGGACTCATAGCCATTACCACACGCATTCCCGTAGCTTCCCGCCACTGGGGCCGGCAGCCTCCCTGGTGTCCCATCAGCCAGATGGTACCGGTAGGCACGACTCGATAAAGAGAGGCGTCTCCAAGCGTCCCGCGAAGGTACATGTCGGCCGCTACTAAGTACCCAACCTAAGCTCCCGGTAACGGAAAGGTTAACAGGCGGGTGCATTCTATATCGCAGGTACTTCCATTATACCTGCTGGAGGTCAATATGCTACCTTCGCTACCTACTCAGATTCCGGGCGTGCAATGAAGAAGCCGTCTCTACCTATTCCGTATACGATCGCTTTTATTAGCCAAAGATACCCACTTACCTTTCTGTCTGCCGTGAGGGGCCGAGTCTTTGTCGTCACTGGCATTTTGTGGCCGGTAGCACCCTGTATTGCCAAGTATGTACCATCTATTCCGGGCCGGATGTGTTGGGCAATAGGACCAGGATTCGTCTACCTGTCGAAAGCGCAATTATCCGACCTGGGTAGAGGACATGATTAAGCAGACAGTGGATTTCTGAGGCTCGATTAGCAATTGGCCTGCATGACCTCGTAGAACGACGCTTCGCGCTGCTAATGCACGCCCGCGTCGGGTTTAACACAACCTTGCAAGCTGCTAATCGCTCCGGGGTAGCCCGCCAAACAGCAAAGTGCTTATTGCCGGAGACACGACGCTAATACTACCTGCGCTACGTTTACCAGAAGATGGTGTCGTAAGATGGGCAGGTGAGATCTAAGACACACCGCGGGACGTTGTCGGGTAACAGGAAGTTCATGGCACATATTGCACGGTTGTCCCGCATAGGCAGGTAGATCAAAAGACATGTGAAGATGAGGACAAGGCCCCTATTATCCGTTTGGGTTTGGAAGCAGGTAGGAAGACTCGGGGTCATGATACTGATACCGTGATGCGTAACTACCAGGTGACGTCAGAGCGCCTGCAACGCAGTTATTATGTCATTAAACGGAATCAGTGTTATGCTTAGGCGATTACGAAACTGAACTGCCTCGGTAATTACTTAAAACACCAAGGGGCATTCCGTGCTTAACCGTAAAACGGACCCGAACATCTGAAATGGCTCTCTATCAACCCAACCCAGGTCAGGCGTCTACCTATTTATTATTCACTGTTCTAGAACCACCAGAACACAGCGATATCGCTGCCTCAAATGTCCTCATCTAGGACATTCCCATTTCGAAAGTCTGCGTCGCGAATACTCTTCATAAAGTGCCCAACCTGACGGATCTGGGGCCCGGAATCCCGATCTTCGGGACGCGGTCTTGATTCTATGGAACACCACCATCGCGTATTCTCGTCGCGGCTACGTTATAACGGGATTCACAGTGTCTAGCGAAGTTCCTTTGTCGGCGCTTCGATGTTTTCCGGTCATCTCGCTAGTCAGGTATTATCCGACCTTGCGCTTCCCGGCCCACGCAAGTCTCCTAAAGCGGCGCAGTTGCTGCGGCTCCATACGGAATATCGAAGAACCACTTTACTTATAATGTCGGCAATGGCTTTTACGAATCTACGAAGTACGAACTCCCTACTGTACATAGGTAGTCCAGACATGGCATAGGTAGATATGTAGTGTACTATAAAACGATTATAGGCACGGAATATGGCGTAGCGACTTCGCTAGGTAGTACTGGGTGGTAACGACCGCCGGGCAGTGCTCGATGAGGATATATATGAATCGGCGCTACCAAACGATCAGGATTGGCTCTTGAGATTCCGCGCTCGGGCCGAATCAGTTCCTGGACTTCTTTTCGGACCGTTCTTGGGCATCAACCATACCTATCTCTGCGATGGAAAACTTGTTGACGAGAAACAATACCTATAGATAGCACACCATCTGCAAACTCGTCGTCTGGGTAGAGCTAACCTTTTACCGCCTAGGTGTGGTGCTAATGCGACCATGCGAGCTCATCATAAAGCGCGCACGGTAGGTATCATGCTGAAGACATTACCTATATCAAGTCATTTTGCTAGAGTATGTAATAATAAGTCTCAGATATTTCCGTTTCTTATCGGTGTAGGTAGGTAGTAAATGCCGCGGGCCACAAGCCGTGTGCCGGTAGTCAGGGCGAACTCGGAAAGAAACGGTATCGTAGGCTGGCGATGAGAATCTCTAATTGACGGTTCCCGAAGCTATTTTGTGCGCTACTTGCTAGAACTTGAACCTATGCCGCAACTGGCCCGCAGGCATATGAAAGACCACTACCTACCTAGCAGCGATCTAGAAAGCGGATGGGAAAGTCGTAAGACGCCCTCCATCTGTCACTACGACCGTTCCGTTGCAATACCCGCCTGCGCGAGAAGCAAGATATAGTATCGTACCGCCCATATCATGCTCGTCCCCAAAGCGTTTGAGGGGAACCCCTTCGAATTTGGGTCCAGCAGAGGCCATGATTGGCGCTGACATCTCACTAGGGTAGACTATGCTCATGATTGGCGACGTTAGCGAGGTCTACAAACGTCTATAATCATGAATGATTCACAGGCAAGCCGTACGTTCCATGGTCTCGTGAGATTTGATCACGAGTTTCCGCAAGGGGACACAACATTGTGGAAAGGCGTTACTGACCTCCGGGGCATATCACGTTCGCTCGAATATTCCATTGAGGGAGCACGACGCTGAGCTGTTTGATCATGTGCGTGCATGCGGCTTTGCTCTGTGAGTCTGCAACTTGTCAGCATTTTCCCTATGTTTGACAGGTGTCTTCGCGGTAATCCCTGATCGTAAATGTTTGGCTCCCGAGGAGCACGAGGGGACCAGGACAAGTCACTCACTACGAGATGTCAGGACTCAGGACAGAGACGTTGAGTATGGAATGGGGCTTTTCTCATGCTTACCAGGCAAAACCCCCGGTGTTTACCTTGTTGAAACAGGCAACAGAACTCACGGCCACAACCTGGGATTTCTGCTCCAGATTTGCGCGGGCGTTGCCGGCATCAAGCAACTTCAGGAACGCCATAGTGGTGTACCAGACTGCGCTGGTGTTGACAGCAAAGGTGTTCATGTACTCCTCCATCGGTACGGCCATGTTGGCGGAGATGAATTCGTCGATTGTTGTCTCCGGCTTCGGTTTGATGCCCAATGGCCCGCCAATACCCGAGTTACAAACCAGAAGGTTTACAAACCCGGCGTCTTGCGCAACCTGCGATGCGGCTGCACTGAGCGCCTCGACGGACGTCACATCGCAAGTAATCGGCACGACGTTGGCGGTACCGATGCTAGACACAGCCTGCTGCAGCATATCCAGCCGACGGCCGAGGATATACACTTTTGCGGCGCCATTGGCGACGAGGGCCTTCGTGATCATCAGCCCGATGCCTAGAGCTGGCATCAGAGCAGGACAAGTGACACGGTCGCTGGCTTTCCTACGTACCTGTGCCGCCGCCCGTGACCACCGCTACCATACCGTTGACATTGAAGAGATTCGCGGCGCTCAAAGTCGCTGGATTACTTGCAGAGTCGGCCATAGTGATTTGGGGTTCGTTAATGAGCGCGTAGCCTTAGAACTTGAGCTTCAACTACCTACACCGAAATCTAATACAATCAGATTCCTCTCCGGTCGGCCTTGTGAAGTGTCTCAAATACAATTCCGGTGAAGTCATAGGTGACTCCCGATCGTTAGCACTGGGACCCCGCCGCTGTCATCCTAGGTACTGTATGTAAGGAGGTTATACATGCCGAGATAGTGTAGACCGTAATACGGACTACCTACCTAGTCTCGATGGAGTGGGCCATGACATCGTTGTACCGGTATGTAGTCAAAAACCATGGATGTTTGAAAACGTTACTCCTAGAATCACCACTTTGATACTAAAGATGCAAACCGGGTATTATCTGTCTGCCCGATACGAACTCGACAGGTTCCCGGCACAAATAAGTAGGCGGCTCGACAATTGAATAGTCTCCGGACTTGGAACGGTATTAGTGCCTTAGGGATGGGTTCCCATGATGGGATGGCCACAAGCAGGAAAGGCATGCGCACCTATCCCTGGAGTTGGTGACCGTATTTAGGTAGGTACTTGGATACAGCTGTATGAATCATATTCTCACAGCAAGTAGATAGGTATATACCATGAGAGTAGTCAAGTTCATAAGAGCATTAGATGGGTAGTTATAGTACGGAATACAGTTTCAGGGGTAGCGGAAGATGAAGTCCAAGATTGGCTGCTGTGTCCGTGATTTTGGTCGCAACGGATGTACCTACTTAACCAGCTTGGCCGATTACTAAGCAGAGTCCGCGCCATCTTCTATAAGGACAGTGTTTCGATTGAATCGATAAGCTTGATACACTGTGTAGTTATAGACCCCACTTAAGTTTTCCCAGCGAAGAACGCTCGCGGTCTCTGCGTGGCTGCTTCACACTCGCGCAAATACATACAGTGGCAGCGAGCTCTGCGCCGAAGATGCCGAAGCGGAAAAGAGGCGAGCCAAGCCTCCAAGAGAAACTCGCCCAATGGCAGAAGGAACTCGTCCGTGGCCTCAAGGTCGCCAAGGGCTTCGAGCGCCAGCGCCTGAGCAAGCGGCTGCGCGAAGCAGACCCTAAGAAGACCGCCCGGCTGGAAAAGGAGGTCCTGGTGCTGAAGGTGAGCGGTGCCCGTCACTCCGCGTGCGCGCCTACGTAGCATGGGACCGATTATTCTCTATCGTTCGCATAGAAGCCTCTTTTTAACCCGTCCCGCGCAGAGTATCGACCTCCACCAGGCTGCGCATGCGCATCTTTGCTCGTCGCTCCTCAAAATCAAAGGTGTCGCCGAATCGCCCAAGTTACCCGCCGAAATCAAAGCTGTCCCGAAGCCGCAGTTGTCTGAGGAAGAAAAGACGGCACTACACAATGTCACGAGCGCGCTATGTAACCGGAAACAGGTCAAGGATGTGATCGAAGAAGCGATTATGGGCACTTGCATAGCCCTGCGGGTCCCAATGCCGGAGAAGAAAAATAAGGGGAAGAGCAAGGAGAAGGCTGCCACACCCAGCAGTACGAGGAATAAGAAAGAGAAGCAGGCCCACGATGGAGAGGAATTGGACGATGCCGCGGACGACGAGTCTGAAGACGCCGAAAAGCCTGAATTCGATGGTCCGCCGCTGCTGAAGAGGAATGCCGAACTTGCTGAGGGCGAAGAAGATCTTGAGAGCCACCATGACTCCGAGTCCGAAAGTCCGGACTTTGAAGGGTTCTCCGACAGCGATGCCGAGGAGAACATGTTCTCTAGGTACGATGAATTTGTAGGAGGTTCAAGCGAAAGCGAAGATGACTCGGATGAGGAAGACGAAGACGAAGGCGATGATGACAGCCAAAGCAATCGCATAGATACTAGGTCGAAGTCTCTCCGAAAACTTACCCTTGATGACGCTTCCTACTCGTCGGACGAGTCCGATGATTCAGAAGTCGATGACCTCCGCCCCCCTGCCAAAAAAGCCAAGATCAAAGCTGTGAAGCCAGTATCTTTCAATACAGGTAACTCGGCATTCCTGCCGACATTAATGGGAGGCTACATATCCGGCTCAGAATCCGCCTCAGACATAGACGTTGCACCACCAGTAAGAAAGAACAGGAGGGGTCAGAGAGCACGCCAAGCGATATGGGAGAAGAAATACGGTGAAAAAGCAAAACATCACACTAAGGAGAAGGACACGAGAAGCGCGGGCTGGGATATGAAGAGGGGCGCTGTAGATGTTGATGCGAATAATGCATCCAGACCGTGGAAGAAGGGCATCAAGGATCCCTTCGAGAAAAACCACGTCCATCCCGAACGGCAAAAGAAGATGCAAGGTGACGGTGATCGCTCAGTCAAGGGGAAAGACAGAAGACCGAGAGATGCCCAAGATAGGGGCCCTGCCGGACAGCAGGACAGGAACAAGAGCTCCCAAGCGGAGAAGCCAACGCCAAAACCGCGACCCGCGCCTACACGAGACGATACCGGGCCTCTCCATCCCAGCTGGGCCGCGGCCAAGAAGGCGAAGGAGGAGGTTCAGAAAGTGGAATTCCAGGGGAAGAAGGTCGTCTTCGATTAATTGGATGATAGGCACGTGGAACTCCCAGATGGAAAGAATATCTTGACTTACCTAGTTTCCACGGAACCCTGCGAGATATACCAATAGCTATTTACATTATACCAGATACCCAATTACCCTTTACGAATGCAAGATTGATCATTGCAATGAGATCCCATTACCGGTCGGACATCCGCCAACGCAACACCATCGCTGTTAATCCGTTGCCGGGGTAGAGGGGGGTATGTCCGTAGAACATCAACCCAACTGATTCAAGAACTGGGTCCGCGAGTCCGTTGCTTTCTATCTGGGATTCTACCTGCCTCCGCACACAACCGCCCGACCTACAAGTGGGAAAGAAAATGCCCTAACGTAGAAATACTAATTATTACCTGTTTAACCGGCCACCAGTACGGGTCCTCGCGTTCAGTAGCTGAGTAGAACGCAAGCCACCGCAAAGCTAACAAGGCACATAAGCATCAAATTCCAATTCACAGAAGCTTAAACACCGCAGCCATCTAAAAGCGGAAATCACCGGTGATATATTGAATAAAGCACGAAACTACGAAAACCTGCTATCTCCAGCGCAGTAGGGTATCAAGCGTTTCCTTCCTATGACTCCATAAATTCAGACCTGGGTGTACCTTAGGTGGTGAGGGTAGTGAATAGAGTCGGTGAAATCATCGCAAAAGCTGATAAAAAATCGAGCGAAATGAATTGTTCCTTGCTTGTGTTGTTGTTCTTGTTGTCGTCGTCGTTGTTTTCCCATGTTTGGAATTGAGGTTAAGTCCCCATCCCCGAATTTATAGTCAAGTGAAGGGGTGAATCTCCTGGTCGAAGAAGGCGAGTCTTGGGCTCAGGATGAAAAGGTAGCAAAGGTGTAGCCCTGGTGGTTGGATATGCGTATACTGCGTCTCGAGGATACCAGGAGGCCGAGACATTTGGTCTCGCCCGTCAACTAGTCAAGAAGAATGGGATCATCTCTGTTCCCCGGGCCGGAGTCGTCGTCGTCTATAAATAATGGTGTACTTATTCTCCGGCGTTTAGAGGGTCCAGACTGCTAATCCGGGTTGCCCTCGTCTATGGCGCGCTTCGTACATTCTTTCGAGTCGCAGCCAGAGTCAGAGTCCGAGTCAAAACTGGATGCATCCGACGCAATGAGAACCGGATCATCAGACCCACCCCGTTCCGGATCTATTAGGGGAGGCTTTATGTCCAGGTCAGCGTCGGCGTTGACGGTGATATTATCGTCGTCGTCATCGTCAATGACTATCACTGTCGGTCGTCTGTCGTCAATATCCACATTTCTACCCATATACGTCTTATTGCCACCATAAGGTCTGCGGGAGAGGTTGCGAGAATAAAGCTCCAAATCATCATCGGAGTCAACCTCCGAAGATGGCGTTCCCGAGTCCCGCGAGCAAGCATCGTTCAGGGGTGCGTCACCATAGAATCGTCTGACGAGTTCAGCGGTTTCGGCATCAGGAGCGAAACCCCGAAGCCCTGTAAGCGGCCGGAGTCTGTGTATATGTGTCTTCTTAGCCAGCTTGTCAGGCTTGGGCCTCGTTACCTGGTTATTTACGTCCATTAAGAACGACTTGTCGGCTATAGAGGTACGAGGGGATTCTTTGTTAGTATCATAGAAGCGAACCCATCTCATGTCTCGGAGCTGGTAGATGAAGTCCATTCCTTGGACGGTCCTTAGACTGCGATTCCTCCAGGAGTTGCACTGAAAGTACTTGGTTGGTACGTCGGAGTCCGTATCTTCTTCCGTGTCGCTATTAGCGAAATCCTCGGAGCCGTCCGATTCCCCCATCATCTCACATCGGCGACGCATATAGTGCGGTGCACTTTCGTTGATATGAACGCATAAAGTACGCAGACGGCTAGTATGCATCAACCAACATAGGGGCTCTTTGCGAAGAGACAAGCCTCTTCTTTTCCTGGGCATCAATGCGCCTGTCCACATGATCTCTATATTGACTAGCCGCGCAACGCGAGACTTCCCGATACCGCTGCAAAAGCGGCCGAACTCACCAAGGGAACTAAATGCGAATGTGTTCGTGGCTAAAAGAAGTTAGCTGTGTTGGCAGATTAACAGATAGAACATACAATAAAATAGGTGAGCTGTTGCGTAGTACCAACGCTTGGAGACCAGCAAATAGTCCAGATACCTAGAGGGTTTATCTGCCTTTGCAACGCAGCAAAGCTCGTTACCAACATGGAACCGGCTAGGATAATGCACTTTCCCCGGCTGGCAATCTAGAGGGGGATTCCGATGATCTAGACGGGACAGGCAGTGTACTAACTCGTCATTCGGGACGAGGTACTTCCAAATACGGCACTGGATGTCGATAGGAAGGCTCTCAAACTGGAACGGGGCCTTTTCTAAGAATCGAAGTGGTTTAAGCCGAGTAAATCGCTCAGGGAGGACGATAGAACGCAAAGGTCGATGTATCCCTTCCAAATTGAGGCTATCAAAGGGCGTTCGTGGCACTTGATCCAGGTAATGTTTCTTGATCGCCGCTGGACTGTACACCGTGGAGTCCAGAAATAGATCCGGGTGGCAGATGCTAGGATTTGGAGACATATTGCCCTGCTTGCATGAATCACTGTAGATCAGGCCGTAGCCTGCCGGGTAGCTTGCAGTGTCCTCCGGCTGATTGTTGCGGATGGTGTCTATTAAAGTATTGAGCCTCGGTGCCCAAGGCTGGAAAATTATCAGTCAGTCTAATCCGGTAGGAGTTGCTGCAACTAAACTTACGTTCCAAGTGAGTCTCCCGCGCTCTCTGAGCTCTTTGATTTTGTCCTTGAGTTCATTGATCCGAACGTTACGCTTTCTTTCCTCCGCTCTAAACGCGTCACGGAGCTGCTCAACCTCGCGGTTCCATCCGTCCTTGATCTTCTGACATTCTGAGCATGTCTTTGATTTCGATTTGGAAGTACGAGCGCGGGGTCTGGACCTTGGGTTGTCTTCTTCATCTGTCAGATCGGTATAATTACTGGCATCGTCTGCCTCCTGCACCACCTCATCTTCTTCTTGCATATCATCTTCCAGCTCATCTTCGGAGTCGCTAGATTCAGGGTGCCAAGGCTCAGGGAGATCCTGACCGTGAGCGCCCCCTTGGAAGTCGTTGGTATTATTTTCCATGGCTGCGACGAGGTTGCTTGTATGAAGGTGTGTAACCAATAAACGATGAGAGTTGGGGTATTTGAGTTTGCGAAGCAAGAAGGAGGTTTAAGATGGTGGATGAGCTAAAGTCGGGTGATAAATCACGATATGGGAAGACTGAGGGCTAGGGAAGATGCGAGGGATTCAAACATTAGAGGGGTGGAGAGTGTTTGATCGGGCATAGAGGACTTCCATTGGGGGTGGGGTGCGAGGGTGGTTCAACCAAGGGTAGAAAGCAGGCTGATGATTGCTAAGGAGGATAGGGTATGAGGAAGGAATGAACTCCGTTGAAACGCCCAACCGGCTGATACGTCCGTTGAGCAGTTGGAGCCGCGGCCCGCCAGCGAATGAAGTGTTTGTTTCTGCGTGTGACACGTGGATGTTTTCGTGTGGAAAGTAACTGTAGATCGTAGATAGAAAGATCGGGCAGACCAGATCGAGAAGGAAGTTATGGATAAGTAGAGGTATGGTTGTAAAGAAGCGGCGTAATCGGGGTAGGTACGCAGGGATCCCGGAGGTTGGTAAGGCCTTCCGTAGTTTCCTACCGTAACTTCGATCCACTGCTGAATTCCCAGGGAGTGTTAGAGGGACGGACCTTCCTCATTGAAACGACAAGTACGTCTGTATGTATTACGGCAGTTGCGACCGGCCAGGACTGTATGATAGGGCTGAAAGACGACTCAGGAGTCAGACGAGCCTTAAGTGGTGACGGATGGTGGAGACTCGGCGACTATCAAGGCCAGTCGCAACTCTCAGGCTCACGGCCACTTACACGGTCAGTCACCTGTTGGCTGTATATAGCATTTCACACGGCCCCTGAAGGGTCCTTTTCTACAGTACGTACACCTTTCAGGAGGTCTATAAGAAGGGCTGGTTTTCCTGCAGGGCTTCCAATATATAGAAGGAGTCCTTAGATATCTTCAGACTCGCACTCAGATCAATACACGAAATTCCCACTGCCCTTACGGTGCTCTCCAGCATCCGTTGCCCGGACCAAACTCCACCAACCTGCATCTCTCGCGACCGTGAGAAGAAGCCTTCCATTCCGTGATGAGTTTTGCATACTAGGTACTTGGTACCTAGAAGGTTGTTGAATTGGATCTATATACGAAGTAGGTACACTGTGTTACGAGTTATTGTGTTTTCAAGTAGTCCTTCTCAGAGGGCGTAACGGCACGTGTTTGACTTGTTGAACAAGAACTTCAAGACTGCCAGTGCTGTTGTCCGAGGTTCTTCTCCCTGCTTACCTAATTACATTTTGGCGTTTGGTAATCAAGACGTACTTTTAAAGTATATAGTACCTCAATCTCCTGCAGATATGTTAACATAATAAAGTATACAGTACCAAAATCTACCTATGAAGTGTGCACATCTCTCACGCACGCACAGTTGCTAGCGCCAAATCTCATTGTGTAGATCAGCCGCTGCCCAAGTTTCGTGCGAGATTGCAGCCTTTACTAATACCTAACGAAAGCCCATTCCTCTTGTCCAACCTCCGAATCGACCCTCAATTCTACTCGTGTTGACATTTGATAACCGGGTCAAGCGAGCATAATCATCATGTCTTCAGAAAAGCCTCTCGGCTTCCAATGGCAGTTTGCTGCCGGCGCCATAGCTGGCGTGTCCGAGGTAAGCTTCAATTCGGTTTCCGCCTTGCGTTGTTTCTTCGCCAGATGCGTGACTAACTTCGCCGCTGTTGTTTAGATCTTGGTTATGTTCGTACCCTTACCCGTCCCGTACTCGACCGACTGCCCGCGATCCTAATCTTTTGCGCCTCCCTAGGTACCCCTTGGACGTGGTTAAGAGTCGTTTGCAATTACAAAGTGGCAAGGCAACCGGCGCTGATGCCTACAGCGGTATGGTGGATTGTTTCCAAAAGATAATTCGGAATGAAGGGTAAGGTTGATGCGCCGGCTTGTTTCTGCCACGCTAACCTTTATTTCGCGGCATAGGTTCTCAAGGCTCTACCGTGGAATTTCTGCTCCTATCCTTATGGAGGCGCCGAAGCGTGCCACCAAGTTCGCCGCCAATGACGAATGGGGAAAGGTTTACAAGAAGGCCTTTGGTGTTGACAAGATGACGCAGCCGCTCTCCATTCTTACCGGCGCTACAGCTGGTGCTACTGAATCCCTTGTTGTGGTTCCCTTTGAATTGGTCAAGTGTATGTCAAGATTTGAACGAACTTTACACTTGTTTTGTGCGCCACTTTGTACAGGGAAGGCCATGCGCTTGGTATGGCCGAGGCTATGGGTGCTGGACGGCGTCGTCGAGGCATAATGGTCCCTGCTCGGCTTAAGAGAGCTAACATCATCTACAGTACGACTACAGAGTAAAGAGTCTGCCGGCCAGTACAAAGGCGCCCTTGATGTTGTATCTAAGGTTATCAAAAACGAGGGTCTCTTGGCCATGTACAATGGCCTGGAGAGCACCATGTGGCGCCATATTCTCTGGAACGCCGGCTACTTCGGCTGCATCTTCCAAGTCCGACAGCTTCTGCCCGCGGCGGAGACGAAGAGCGGCCAAATCACCAACGATGTTATTGCAGGGTCTATTGGCGGTACCGTGGGTACTTTGCTGAACACTCCCATGGATGTCGTCAAGTCCCGTATCCAGAACACCCCAAAGATTGCCGGCCAGACGCCCAAGTACAACTGGGCCTGGCCCGCGTGTGGCACTATGATGAAGGAGGAGGGATTTGCCTCCCTATATAAGGGCTTCCTGCCCAAGCTGTTGAGATTGGGCCCTGGTGGCGGTATTCTTCTAGGTACGCCAACTTGTTTATAACAAGCCCGCATACATTCAGCTGTGCCAACTGCTAACACACTTGAACAGTGGTTTTTACAGGTGTCATGGACTTTTTCCGGACCCTCCAAAAATAAAATAAAGCAGCTCATAGAACGTTTCTAGCGTTTGGGGGGGTAATGTACCTACTCCTGCTCGATACCCTAAATGGAGATGGACATTGTACATACCGAGGCGTCGTGGCGCAAAGCGTGGGAGATAGAGTGAGTCATGTGGATGAAGCGGCATATCATGCTCCGCACATACGTGCGCAAAGTAACGTAGGGGATCGGTTTCCACTTTGCGATGCTTTTCAACAAACAGCGGCCGCTCCTTTGCTCGACACGTATGCACACAAGGAGGCATATGCATACTTACCACCCTCTTCGCACGTCCATGGATGTGTCTTTACATTGTCTGCTTATGTAGTTGCAACTACAAGTATGTATCACTACCTACCGATAGTTAGACATTTACAGCTTCATAAGTCTGAGTATTTAGTCCGCGCTCAAGTGGTGACATACGGAGACCTACCTCCGTAGTTGTAAAGAGCTCGGCCTGCGGCACCTACAGGGCGCACTACTGTGGTGTAGGAACTACACCACTAGTATCCGGGTTTTCACCGACCGTTCCGGCTCCGTGCCTTCACTCAACTCGAGATTGTATAGGTAGGTAGTCCGAACCGCTGGTCCGAACGGCGATGGACTATTGTAGGCGGCGGCGGCGGCGTGCTCCGTGCTGCTAACCCTGGTGGGCCACTTACCGTGCTCGGCCATTTGTGGAGTCTAGCGGACACAAATGTGGCATTTCTGGCGCTTGGTTAGGGGGAAGTGGCCGACTCCGATTAGCGGTCGAGTGAAGAGCAGAATTGAGCCATGCTTATCAGTTGGCAACGTTGATTGGGCCAAGCTTAGGTCACTATCACCCCCACAGCGCCATAGATAGCGCACATATGCTGGCTCCGGGTGTTCTCACTGGTTCCGACTCCTGAGTGCCCGTTAGCTCCGGTTTTGGCGCATGTTCTGTAAACCCTTCCAAGATAGAGCTAAGCAGTCGCGGGGCGACGGTGACACATGCCCCGGGTAGCCATGACGCCTGCCAACCCACCTATAGTGGCCATCCTTCCTCTTCTTTATCCCCTCTGGCCTCTTTCGCTGGACACAACCTCAGTGCGCGACGCCAGTTTCGTGATATCCACAGACGGAACTATATCCAACTTCACCATTCAATTCATCACACTTCTATGTCCGCATCCGATCCTATTTGCGCTCCAACTCGAGCCATCGGCGAAATCGAACCGCCCTTCTTTCACACCCTCTGTGCCCATTTGATTCGGAAATCGCCTTAAGCCTGGGATAATCTCCATCCCCGCCCTTCCGCCGAGGCCCTTCTCGATCGTACCTTTAAATACGCTGCAGTCCTCGAGGCTTCGGCGAGGTGCTATCTGAAGCGGCCGAAGTACCAATATCCGAAAGCGTCGATGACCAGTTTGTGGGGGTGTTTTTGGGATGATGACATCGACAGTTTCCGTCGATTACTCGCTCCCACGGGCTCTTCTCACACCACAGTCAAGCCCCCAGGTCCGGGGGTAGGAAGCTCCGGCACGTATGGGACTTCACCGCGGTCTGCCACCAAGTCGCGCAAGGTCTCCGGGTTCGGCGCAAGCCCCTCTGCGGCCAGGTTCTCTGCCAGCAACTCTGGAAGAGCCGAAATAAATAGTCGCGACTACTGCGGTCTTACCCTCCTCTTACGAGCTGCTTCGTCCACGTCACCGAATGCCGTTGCTTTCGTCGAAGCTCTTCTCGAACATCCCTCTATCGACATATACGTTCAGGATCCTGAGAGCGGCTGGAATGCGCTGCACAGGGCTCTATATAATGGTAACATATCAATTGCGAGGCTTTTACTCGCGAAGGAACGCAGGGATCTGACAGAATCATTTGGGCCGAGCAGTATTAAGATTGGGCAATTAATCAAGACGAAGGATCACGAGGGTAATAGTCCGTTCGATCTATATAACGCCACCATTGCGCTTCGTTCCTTGAAAGTAGCGGAGGAATGGCACCATTTGGATAATGAATCGGAACCGGATGAAGCCCCTGGGGACGCCGAGACTGAGTAAGGCCCCATGAAGCGAGGGCTGTGCGCGTGAACTAACCACGATACTGTAGGCATTCTATTGGATTTCCCGGCTTGGGAGGAGAAATATTTATATTCGGAAGCAACAAAAACCTGTCCCTTGGTGTCGGGCATGAAGATGACAGGCAGTACCCAGAGCGTATTTACCTGAATCGTCCGGAACACCTCGTTCATCATCACTATGATCAGTTGCTTTCTCAACAAGCAAAACACCCCTCCAGTGGTGACTCATCCCCGCGCAATTTGGCCGATGTTCCTATTCTGGTGCAAAACCGGCCTTTAGTCATTCAAGACGTTGTGCTCTCTAAATTCCACAGCGCCATTGTAACGACAGATCAGTTTTCCAATCTGTATGTTTCAGGCCTTGGTCGCGGCGGCCGTCTAGGCCTTGGAGATGAAAATACGAAACTCAGCTTCACACCTGTTCAGGGGGGTTTGGTCGACAAGCAAGTCACCGCGGTCGCACTTGGACAGAACCACACCTTGGCTGTCACCAGCGAAGGCGAACTATGGACGTGGGGATCAAATTCTTATTCTCAGTTGGGATATATGCTACCACCACCCAAAAAATCTGACGAGGAGCCTGTCAGCACCACGCCTCGTCAGATCTTTGGACCTCTAAAGAAAGAGAGGATAATTGGAGTTGCTGCATCGTCGATACATTCGGTCGCGCATACTAATTCGTCGCTGTTTTGCTGGGGGAAGAATGTTGGACAACTTGGTCTCATGGATGCCGATTCTCGATCTCTCGAAGTTCAGACGACTCCGCGAAAAGTTGCTGTAACCTTGATATCGAGTCACTCTTCCGCCGTATCAGCTATTTCGGCAATTGATAGAGCTACATGCTGCCTGTTCGGAGATCGGTCGCTTGTTATATTTACCAGCTACGGCTACAAAACGATTAACCTCCAAAATGCCATTATATATAACAATGCAACTCTCCAGCAGTCGATACAATTCTCTTCAACTACTCCTATTGACTCGAAGCGCCGAAAAATCCGCCAGATTGCAGCTGGTGGCGACACCGTCGCAGTTATAAGCGAGAGTGGTGATTTATTCACGATGCAGCTCAGTCACAATTCTTCTGAGGATCAACTCACTACTTCAACTACCAATCCCTCGAAAATCAAAGATGCGATTACCACACCACACTGCATTTGGAATTCACGCAAAGATGGTGTCAAGTCTGTTGGAGTTGGCGAAAACGGTTCCGTCATTATATCCACAGAATCGGGGGCCGTCTGGCGCCGAATCAGACGTACTAAGGCTCAAGACACCAAAGGCTCGGGTTCGGAACATAAACCAAAGGACTTTAAGTTCCAACGTGTTCCATATATCACTGATGTAGTCGCAGTTCGAAGCTCAACATTCGGTGCCTATGCGGCCGTTCGAAAAGATTGTGATGTTACCCGAGACCAACTTGATGTTTCCAAACCTACTCTGTGGGAAGACGTCGGCTCGTTGCTTCCTCTTCGCGGCTTTAAGGCTCTGAATTCAACGACAAGGGAGAATAAAGACACCTTCAAGTTCCAAATTACGGACAAACTAAAGGAGCAAGTGGACGACTTGAGCTATGAGATACTGACGTCAACGGACCTAGAGGATGATTTATCAACCCATTTTTCAAATTGGGCGTCTACAAATAAGGCTCTAGGTGTGGCTATACGCTCGGCGTCAAACCCAAAACTCTGCCTCCCAGTACATTCGTGGGTCCTATCAGCCCGAAGCCCAGTTCTTCGCTCTGGGTTGCAACGGTTTAGAGAAACCGGCCGCTATGAGATACCCGAGCTTCTTACTATTACTCGAGAGAACGGCATTATAATCGTCGAATTTGCCTGGAACATCGACATCCTCGCTTTGCTCAATATGGTGGTCTACATCTACGGTGATCGTGTCATTCCTGCCTGGAATTATACACGGCAAGCTCCGCCTTTGGCCTACAGGTATCGCCAAACTCGCACCGACGTTATGAAAATAGCCACTCGTTTAGGGATGCCGAAGCTTGAAGCTGCCGCGCGCTCCCAAACTCCTCCATCTCGTTCAATGAACGTGGATTTTCAGAATGCTATTACTAACACAGCATTCTTCGAAGATGGTGATACTCTCTTGCAACTTGATGGCGACGAAATTCCAGTACATAGTACCATGCTGTGTCAGAGATGCCCCTGGTTTCAAGGACTGTTCAATGGTCATTCTCGCGGGAAATGGCTTGAAAATCGCCGAGCAGCACAAAGCGACTCTGATCTCATAGATATCGACCTACGTCACATGGATCCTGAATCATTTTACTATGTTCTGCAGTATTTATATGCGGATGTGGGGGAAGAGCTCTTTGATTCAGTCGTCGCAGACAACATTGACGACTTTGTTGAGCTGGTTATGAGTGTAATGGGCATCGCAGACGAATTAATGATTGACCGCCTTTCACAAATTTGTCAAAGTATTATTGGCCGTTTTGGTATGTACCATACTCCGTTACTCTTCTGTTTCCTCCTGGTACCTAACGAAGCAATAGTATCAACCCGCAATATCTCCACCCTTTTGAACTTTATCAGTCCCATATTTGTTGCCGAATTTAAGAAGAAAGGCCTTGAGTATATTTGCCTTCAGATGGAGACAATGCTTGAGAATCAGTAAGTCTCGTCTATGGCCCTGGCTGGTTTTCCGTCTCCTTTCAGATTTAACCTGCATACGACAACGTTTCGTCCTACTAATTCCGTACCAGTCTTCTGGACGAACTAGACGTGGACCTCTTACACGAGCTCGACCAAGTTGTCCGCAACAATCAGCTTGCCCGATGTCCACTGGCCCGAAGTGGGAGGGCCGAACAGCTGCTTCACGAACAAAATCCTTGGCTAGCAGAAGACATACACGAGGAGAGACAAGCTCGCGCCAAGGACATGCATTTCAAGGCGAATACTAGGGATGATGAAAAGAAATTCTCCTCTCCTTTGAGGATTCGACTTGGCAGTTGCGACGATTCCTCCGGCACTCCGCTAACGGTCGACAGAGAAGCGCGCCAGCGATTGAAAGTGGCTCGTAACGAACCGTTTAGCCCAGATCTTCGACCCAAGGCCTCCCTACGTGATCTTGTCTTTGATATGGACGAAGAGGATGAGCTAGGGGCAGGTAGCTCTACGTCACCAAGCCTCAGACCGGAAGTTATTGGCGACTACAATGAGCTAAATCCTGAATCGTCGCAGTCTGCAGTCCGACATGATTTGGAGGGAAATACTATATTGAGTACACCTGAAATCGTCACCCCATCTTCGGTTCCGGTTTCTCAGTCAACTATTTTGGCGCGTACACCGCCAGATCATGGTGAAAGGGGACACCAATTGCAAACTGGAAATCCTTGGGGGTCATCGGCTTTACCCGTCAGCCGTCTAGATCTTCGAGAAACGCTAGCCCAATCGAAACCGGTCCATTCAGCACTCTCCGCCGGGCTCACCGCGCAACATCGCGAAGCGGGCTCTAAACTCACACCTCAAAAACTTTCGCAAAAGGAGAGAAAGAGGCAGCTTCAGCAGCAAGCTGAAGAAGCGGTCCGACAAGAGGCTGCAGCTAAAGAACATTTGCATACACCATGGATGAAGGTGCCTGATAAAAATAACGCGCCGTGGCAGGCGACGGTGACTACGCCTACGAAATCTGCGAGAGATCTACTGCACCCTGATTCCGCCTCAACGTCAAGACCATCAAACCCTAAACCATTAACGGTTGCCGAGGCTGCATCGGGTAAATCTATACGACGGCGGACTGCATCACCCGATACTCGTTTTGCGGGACAAAAGCCAAGTAATACACCAAAATCGCCTCCAGCATCCTCACGTCTCGAGTCCCAGCCGTTAACCCCCCATTCCAAATCCTATATCCCACGTGCCCCGAAGCCAGAACAAGAAATTGGACTCGCTCTTGCGGATATTATTAGCCAGCAACAGCGTGAGCAACAGAGTCGCCGTGAGGCAGTGGCTAAGCGCAGCCTACAAGAAATCCAACAAGAACAAGCGTTCCAGGAGTGGTGGGATCAGGAAAGCCGGCGAACGCAGGAGGAGGAAGCGAGGAAACTTGCTCGCGAAGGAAACAAGGACAAGAAAAGGGATGGGCGACGTAGTCGAGGTAATAACACCCCTAAAGGTGGCGAGGCAGGGAGCAAGACGGGTACCAGAGTTGCGTCCGAAGTCGGCTCTTCTAACTCGAAGGGTAAGGCGAGGCCCGGTAAAGGGGGGAAGAACTAGACTATAGATCTCTTGCATTTGCATAGGTAGGCATACCTATCTATGGACCACGGCTAACAATCTTGGGAGGCTCATATACATACATTTGATATATCAGGGTGGGAACGGTGTTATCGAGGGGGTGGATGAGTTGCGGTATCTTCAGGTACATAGTTGATTGTGTAAGTACGGCATGTATATTATTAGCCAAGACCACGCTTCTAACCCGTGCTCGTAGCGCTTCAAGATGATCCCAGATTCCGAGAGGTGTGAATCCGATTAGCACTTGTAAGGGGCACCCATGCACGGGATGCACCTCCGGGCACTCATCGGGCGGAAACGGCTGCCAGGAAGTTGTATCGTGTCAACGTTGTTGCATATAGCCTATAATCCCCAGCCAGTCAATATATTGTCTGTTGGTCTCAATTGGGATACATCGTGGTTGGTTATTCCTGTAATAGAACATGGAATGGCTTCTCACATTGACTAGATAGAGACCTACCCAGTTGGTCTAGACTAGATGGAGGTTATAATGCCGAGTTTATGTATCTGGGCGTTGCGGGTGGATGGTGGACTAACCTATCTGGGTACTAGGTAGTCTAATTACCAGGTAACCTTTCTTTGCGGGGGCCGGCACACACAATCTCTCTACTACCTACCTACCTACCTGGGTACACTACACTAACCTATCTAATAGGTACAATATAGGTGCAGAACTCCAGGAGAATCGTATCTGAATGGCAGAGGCATGAGAAAGGAAAGCAACCTGCCGGGACGCGGTTAGGACTCTTATCGTCATCCTTCGTGATGATGACATGTGCCGTCTCGGGGCTACGGTTTAGCTACCGCTGTGGCCCCGGTGGGTATACCGGATAAAAGATAACTATGCTACGGTAGGCAGTGAGCAGGTAAGTGGGAATCATTACCTGTATCGAGTCTTCGGTCCTCCGTCCTCGAACATTGTGTGGCCCTGCTCCGCTGCCACCCTGCGTCCCCGGAGCCGGAGGGATAGGCGATATGGAACTAAGGCCTTGATTCTCGTGTGGCGTAGTTGTCGGATAGATGAGAAGACGCATAGACGCCGGCATCTACGCGAACCTGGGCTGGGCGAGCGACAGATTCGTGCGAGATAAGGAAGCCCCCACGGTATGTCCGGACGTGGGATGGAGTCTCTGCTGAAATGACCCGTCGTAGAGCCCTTCCGATGTGGAGCCGGCGATGGGAAGCGAAACTGAAAAGAGGCTTCCGATTGTTCCAGGTTGGAGGGCTTTCGATTGGCCTTGCGTTGGGGAGCCGGACGGATGGGATCCGGTTTGTCCGCTGGTGAGAAATGGCTTGCGCCGACGGAGGCCCCGCGGGAGACATGCCGCTCAGGACATGCAGGTCGTACATGGCATGGCGGCTCGGCTCGAGTGCATGTCTTTGAATTCGCGGCCGTCGTTGGACCTTGGATCTTGGATCACGGCATGTGATGCACCTGCTCATGTCGCCAATCCGGGCTTCGCTCTGTCACGAGGCCACGCAAAGAGTGTGACATAACGAGTCATATATCATTTCTCGTGAGTCGTCGGATCTGTTCGTGCGATTGTTCCTTGCGCGGTTTTCATGCCGTCCATGTTCCCGGTCATAGCCCCATGGAATCAGTCCGTCACATTCGCGCAGAATGCAGATAGGTGTGGCATTGCCGGTGCGCGTCGTATAGTCGCGGAGGGCTGGAAACCCCTGTCCACGCACCCGACTGCACCCGTGAGATGCCAACCGTGAGGATAGGACGGCTGCTAGGAACGCAGTCGCCTATGGATGCCGTCGGTCTTCCGCTAACAGTTCCAGCAGTGATACTGTAGTATTTCAGTATCGCTGGATCTCGCGATCCGGGAGGAGAGGCCAGAGCCGACCCTGGTGCGTGTTTACTACGGCTTCTACGAATCGGCCGTCCCTCTCGCTTCGCCTTGGCCCTCGCGTATGCAAAGGAGTCACTGTTGGCTGCTCGTGAGACCACTGCCTTGTTCGGTTGGCGCCCACGTGATACCGCAAGTCTGCACATACAGGTTGTCTGGCACGATGGTACCTAGTGGACCATGAGTACACACACACAAATCCGGCGCGAACGAGGCCGATCCCGCTTTTCTCGAAGCTGTCTATCGTCGCTTTTCGCTTAAATTCCAGTCAACATCCTGATTTCCCACCCAATGACCAATCACGAAACTGCACAGACAGATCTAGGTGGTGCTGGGCGACGGTCGGATTGGCTGGCTAGCTGCTACTGATTGCAAGCGTTGCATAGGTAGGCGGCGCCATGTCGTGATTCGCCGGGCGGAGTGTCATCGAACAAGGTGATGACAGGGCCGTCTGCCCTCGCGCTACTGAGCATCCATTTCGATGGTGATCTGTTCACCCAGGCCCCTCCTATACAACCTTGTCGTTTGGTGAATAATCAACTGCTACAACTACTCTACTATGTACTCACTCAACATGGCCAAGAAGTGCATGGATTAATGAGTGTATACTCCAAGTGCCGGCTGCTGAATGTAACGCCAGTGGTGATCTCTTACCAAGTTAGTACGCGACAGCAGAGATACAGACGACTGGAGTTGGACTCGATGGGACGGGTGAATGTTCCCCAGTGCCACCATGTTCTGGTTTCGGATTTCCTATCCTGCAAATCCTATGGCACACACCACCACCAGCCTCCACAAGAAGCCTGAGCAGTGAAAATCCCTGATGCAAACTCAATCGCCATGCGACGGTGATGATAATAATGGTACCACTTTGTGGAGCCCGGTCGACGCCCACATTTTCAGACTCCGGCCCGCCGTTGCTGTTGTCGTCGCCGTTGTTGTCGCCGCTCAGCTATTATTACCTAATTTCTTCTGCTCTTCAATTATCCTCGCGTTAAGCTTCGCTTGCTGAACCACTAGATCGGCCTCAAGTTTCCCCAGTTGAGTTTGCCTGTCTTCTATGTCGGGCCAATAGTAAGCAAACGTCCTTGTTCGGTTTCTTGGCGACCACGTACTGGCGTCCTCCTCCGTCTTTGCTTCCTTCAGCCACTGCCGGGCTTCAATGATAGCAATATCAATTTCCGCTATGCTCTGTCTCAGAGCTTCCATTTCTGTGCCCAGGGATCCGGCGGTCGACTCCCTTTGTTCGCTAATGACCCCGAGTCCTGTTGAGTTGATGTATTGTCGAAGAAGTTCGCCACGGGCTTCTGGAATTTTGTGCTCATCTCGCAATCCCGATTCGCTTAGGCACGTAGGCTCCACACTCTTGTTCTGACTCGATGGCCTCGATCTTGGCACAATCGCCGGGCAGTAGTCCGATTCGATGCGAGTCTCGCTCCGTAGCGTCAAGCACAACACCACAAGGGGATAATTGATCAATGAGAAAAACCCAGCAAGCGCCCCATCTGAACAGCTTGGTCTGCAGCGGAAAAGGCGAGGGGGAACCAGAGAGTAAGTAGGTAGTTGAAATAGACAGTAGGAGGCAGCAAGTCAAAGCCCGCGCATTCCATCCCCTTGAACCTTGCAGTGGCACCTAGGTAAACGCCACTACCTATGCTTTCCTAGCAGGCGACGACCGTTCCATTGCAGGCTATTCTTACCGGCAGGTTGGGAGGAGTCGGATGCGTGGCCTGGGCCATCATGGCAAGCACACTGCCGTACACAACCACCGACATTGCCTAGGTACAAGTCGCAGATGCGTCCGGGTCTTGGCGAGCAACTGATAAAGCTTACGACGCCAGCGCGAAAAGAGAGAAGGGCTCGGCAATCTCGGAATCGCTGAAAGATTCGATTTACCCCATTTTCACGACGGGAGTCTAGAATGAAACGGGGGGGCGCCAGCGGAAAACGCTACTTACTGTACGAGCCCGTTTTGCCGGCTGCGTGATTGGCTGGATCGATTATTTCGGCGCTTACTGGGGGTTGTTTTGGCAAAGCGGTCGTTGTGTCATCGCGGTGGGCTCTGGCTCTTTTTTTCGGTTTTTGTGCTTTTCTTTCTTTTACTTTGGATGGGTGGACCTCCTTTGCTAGATTGGTTCATTTATTTCTGACGCTGCACACGCACACACACCACACAAATCTCTATTACTGTTATAGCTGTGTAGGTATAGTATCCGTGTATAGTAGCCGTGTATAGTGTCTGTGGAAAGTGTAACACTCTATGTAACTCGGCCTCTCCAGTCGATGGGAGTCTATAGAATACGGAGTAAAGCATATGAACTTGTCCTTTTGTAATGGGGTCCGGCGCGAACTGCGACCGTATTGGGAAACCTGCCCTTTGTCTTCCCAGCTGAAATAAGAGATGTAATGCGGCCTAGAACTAGCTAGGGTCTACACTAGAGAGGCATGATATTTCATGTGCTTCCGTCGCGAGATCCTCAAGTCCGAATCCTCCATAAACGCCGTCACGGCGACTATGAATGAAAAAAAAATCGGGGAATAAAAACAGCGTTCTCATCTAACTTTATTTGTCAACAGTGCTCGGCAGAGAGACCGGCTCTACGTAACTACACTACACCTAGCAGTCGATATTGCCCGACCCGCTCGACCCGCAGCGGTAGCCAACTGTCGAGTTTGTGTTTGTGTAATCACTCTCCACAGGTTCATGTCAAAAGGCGAGGTTGCGACTCCGGTGCTGTCTCGTCGGCCCAATCGTGAGCAAGAGAGGTTGCATCAGGAGCCCCTCTGCTGTGTTGGTAGGCTATCATGAGCAGTCGTACTATTGATTAGGGAATGGAGCAGCCCGGCCTGCAGGGAGCTGTGCTCACGTTCGCACAACTGCATGTTGGGTCCATTGACAATCAACCGGACTGCACTAGCGCTACCACCGTAGTCAGGAAGTACGGTTGGACTCCACGATGTCCGCGTGGTTAGAGCCATCCTGGTTGTCATCCTCCTCACCACCGGATTTCCAGGGAGCACCACTACCACCTCGGGAACGCGAGGGCAATACTCATAGTCCTGACAGCTTTCTTGGCGTCTTGACTGCCGAGGTGCGATGTTTGAAAAGTGCCTTGCTCTGCATGGCACCATAAATATCTCCTCGACACAACCCTGGAGTTGTTCAGTGCACCGGTAACTCCAGAGTCATGGTAGCTGTGAGAAGTTGATGGTGTAGACTGTGAGTTTCGGCCACTGCACCATGCCCAGCCGGCCAGCTTGACTAGTCTCTTTGTCCAGGACCTGCCGGAACTTCCATATCTGGGTGGATGCTTTCAGACAGATACGGTGTAAGTAAGCAAAGACATCCTCAATTTAGGGAGCCGTCTTCATGGAAACAAACTTGAGACCGACCTTGGAGATTCGTTTAGGTTCGCTTATCCTTGGCCTTGACGCTGGTCGAGAATCAAGAATTACAGACGGTTAGGTAACATCTAAGGCATTTCGGGAACAAACGAACCACAATACGTATGAGCGAAGGTCAGTTACCGGTACCTATGCCGACAGTCAATGGCTTCAATTTCGGCTGCGGCGGAGCACTAGCAGCGGCGTAGCATCAGTCATGATGCAGTTGCATGACTTCGCACAGGCCGGGGGGTCCGCCTAGGATCATAGAGACCCAGGACTATCATCGATTCTGTCCCAGGCTTCAGGGAAGACAGCTCGGTCGTCTCGTGACTCAGGTCAGTGTAGTTGAGGTTGCGTGGCTCGGTTGTACCACACAAACCATCAGATATCATTCGTGGCACATCCATCTAAATGGATATCGTGACGTTTGCTAAACACGGCGATACTCGAAAGTAGGGTTTACTAGCTTAAACGTGATTTGTAATGGATAGAAATCTAATTCTAATAGAATTAGATACAATCTTGGCCCGGACCGAAAAGCTTATACACCGAGAGGGGGCCACACACTCACCGTCAACCACAATCGGCCGAGCACCTTGCCCGAAAATAGGGGTGTCTCTGGGAAGCGACTTGGGCCGTCTGCTAGGCCGTGCGACTGGCCATATTCACCTCAAAGGTGAGCATAAACTAGACACCCTCCTTAGCGTCGGGAGAGATTCGTGGTACAAATAGTTAATCATGATCTTTAGCACAAAAGAGGTGATTTTCATGTACTCGGCCATAGTGAGGCATTAGGCGATTTTTCGAAGCAATAGAGATCAATATCTAAAGTGATCTCCGGTCGGGCCGGACCGTAATTCTGGTCACGCACGTCCGAGACGATGACAGCGAGACAGATCATACTAAAAAGGAGGTCGATCCAAGCGATAGGGATGGAGTCCAAAATTTCCCAGAATGCCTCGTAATGAGTAGATGTGTACAGCATCGAGTCAATGGATTGACGCTTCAATGGGAGCACTGGGCCCGCGGGTGGCATCCAAATTCAGCCGTATCGCTTAAGATTGACCGTCATGATAGCTTCTTACTTATTTATATCCCTAGGCCAGGGCATCATCGGCGCGTAAAAAGGAGATGGGCAATAAACCGCACTCCAGGCAGTTGAAGTACCCGGAGATGTAGCGGTCGGCCGCAATTTCGGGAGATGGCGCCATAAGGTCCTCAGCCCGTGGGTTTTGCCTGTGATATCAATAAAAAAGAACACTCCGAGTAGAACGCTCACCGGCCTCTTCAGTACCGCCATAGCCGTCATGGACCTGTTTCCTATGCCCCTCGGACATGGCCCTTTAGCCGGCGCTGCTGCCTAGTAGGGCGCTGTTTACCAAATTTAGCGAAGATTGAAGGCTGAACGCGTGTACTTCCGCACTCTGAATTCTTGCCTATCGCAATAGGTATTGCACCTGGCGGTATCGGCACTAGGACCACCCGCGCTGGCAGTTAAGGCGGCAGTATGGAGGCAGTGTCATTCTGCGAGGGATGGAGCGCTGTACCTGGGCTTTCGTTGTTCATCTCCTTCGCCTTGACAACAATAGGTATCGGAGCTCAGCGACGTAACAAGATCGCTAATTAGTATGAGCGGCCACGTGAGCGAGTTGTAGCGTGCTGGCCAACTCCTTGTCGTCGACGGAGCTTTGATGGGCATGGATGAAGATCTGCCCGCGTTACGAGCAGTATGAGAGCTGCCTACAATCACCGCAAGACTTGAAACAGACCCGAAGGGCGTGTACGAGAATTGGGCGATCAGCGTTCTAATTTGGATGGATGGTGCTCATTTGTGACGTTGACGGGGAGCGCGAGGGCCGCGGCGTATATTTGTGTGAGTAGGGGCCTCGCTAGGTGAAGTTGATATCCTCGTCGGAGACATGAGGGTTTTTGCTAACCTGCGATTCAAAGCATGTGTCCCAGTAACAAAGCTCCAGAATAGTGGCCGGTGGTGATCAAAATAGGTACAGGACAGAGCCTAAAAGTGGATTGGGGATCAATCCGTAGCAAAGGTCTCCTTAGTCATTGATTACATAGCGTAATTATGTAAGATTGTCTCCTTATCAGAATAGACTTTGATTGGCCAACCTGTGTTATCTGAAGTGCTTGTGGGTAACATATCTTTGACCCATCACGGAGTCACGGACCGTGTCCTTCTCACCGTTACCCACGGACATATTACTGTTTACTCCTCCGCTTTGTGCCGCAGATGGTCGGATGCCGTCCTACCTCCTTTCGGGCCCCGTTCCGAGGGGGAGAAGATAGTAGAAGTCTGTCTTCTCTCTTCTATCTTCGCGTCAGCAGCTGGGCTTCTGATTTTCCGGTGATTATCAAGCAAAATATGCCACTGATCAGTCCTTCATATCATCGTTCTCGTTCGCTTGACCGCGTGCCTTGACAATCTGCCTCCATCACATGGCTTCAAACCCCAAGCCCGGCCCGGAGAAAGTTGCCCGTCCGCTACAGCTGCGTCCGCCGAATCTATCAGTACGAGAAAAGTTTGAGTCCACCAGAGGATCTCTATTTACTTGACTGGGACGTACCGGATGAACCTTTCAATTTGCAAAATTGGACGAACAGAAAACGGGAGTCACGTTTCGTCATGGAATCTCTACCCGCCCCAGGCGAACAGCAGAAGCGACGAGCCTATTTAGCTTAGGCGCGGTATTCGAATACCAGCATTATCGCATAGTCTTGTCAATCGTTAATTGTGCGACGATCCTGACTCTTGCTCGTGTTCGCGCAAATCCTTGAGCTTCTCATTGGGAGCTTCGTCGCAGAGAATGAGGGATATCCCTGGACTCAGCGGCGGTACAGCAGCCGTAGCCGTTGTTGTGAGACGAATCCCAAGGTCATCTTGGGTCGTAAGGGCCCCGACTGCGCGCTACTAGGGCCAGCACGAATCAGTTCTCCAGACTCACGCGTGCCGGTTCCATTAACCCCAAGAGGATCCCAGCCAGCGCCGGTCCATCCCATGGAGCTGCTGATCGGGCCACCTAACTTGCTCGTCGTCAAATTTGAGCTGACGTATCCGACTCTTACACTAATGTGGCCTTGTTCTTTGCCTTTGGTGGTCGCGTCCAAGCTGGCTGCATGAAGGCTGATCATTTCCACCAAACCCTTTGAAATATTGATTGGAGTTCATGATGTGTTGAATTGTGCCGCATTACGTTACTCCCGCGGGCGAAACGCGCCATCAAATTGCTAATTCATATGGTTTGTTCTTGTGATTCAGCACTTCCATGGAATGGTAACCGTATTTATATGGTTGGGCAGCCTTCTACAGAGCAAGCCGAATATGCTCATTCCCGGCACATTCTTTACCTACAGGCTAGACGACGGCTTCGTTCTAATTTGTGCTCCAGCCCTCTCACGATCTTACATTTTACAGAAGATTGCTGACAAAAGTCATTGTCACCGCGTTATGCCAAGGTCACGGTTCGTCAGAAGCGCCAATAGTACCGCATTAGCACGAAGCACTTCGTCTTTCAACCTGGAGTCTTGATGATACCTGGAATAATTGACAGCTTCTATTCCATCCTGGGCTGTCTCTTCAACCTGCAAACCGCTGGGAGCTGCTAAGAAAACGTCGCTGTAAGCGCCAGTTATGCGGCCCGCCTCCAGCTGCGACTGACTCCCTGTGGTTATATGTTGAGATGAATGGAAACGACATGATAGGCATGAGGTTCGTATTTGCGCTATGATTCTCGGAGTGGCCGTCGACAACCCAGCATTATACCAACTTCCCATCTCTAGAGACTCCCGTGAAACTATGGAACAGCCCCCGGGTATTAGTTACAACTACCATCGCTCCTTGCATGCATTTAGGACGCCAGATTCGGTATAATTCCTATCAGAATGTTAAACGCAACGAGTTCGGATTTTTCTGGTACCTAGGTAAGTTTGACGTTTGACAAGGTGGTAAATTACCTACGGTAAATAGGACCACAGCGAGTATGGCAGAGACAGTGGCATTCTATGTGGTATTATACCGTATACCTACCACAGCCATGCCGCCACAGCCGTGGTCCGTATTCTATTCTTTTGCGGGTGCAGCTGAACTATTTATCACTATCTAGTGCAGTATCAGCGTACGAATGTCCAGATGAACCATTGATCACAAGCCAACACTGTTCAACGTACTTGAGTATTGCCACCAGACATGCGTGTGGACCTCAGGGTCACAAAACCAGGTGCGTCGGAGTCTGGTTATGATATGTAGACTGCAAACACTTACGCCCGAAATAGCTGGCCTGGCCATGAGAGAACACCCAGGGTACACAGCTACCCCGAGATTGATTATTGATACATTGCATTGAGCACTCCGCGCTCTACGAATAACATGAAAGTTAGGAGGCAAACTTTTATACCATTCGTCTATTATGCAGACTATCTATAGCCTCAGGCAGGGCACCACCACTCGATTCACGGTTGAATTAACTGGCAATGAGACCCCGACGATGGACGATCAGCCCACCCGGAACTTAATACTACCCAACGTCTCACTCGTTAAACCGGCTGAGTACATCGTACCAAAAGCTTGATAATCACCCCTCTTTAGCCGTGCAATGCGGCTGATATTGATTCCGAGATCTTTCTTTCGGACACCGGAATTCTCATGTGACGGTGGTCCTGTATTGTCTGTGCCTGTATCCTCCATAATATACAAGACAGGGTAAAGTCACCTTGGATTGGTACGGCATTCCGAATCTGGCCGGACGGGCAGACGTTTAACGTTATTTCACCAAGGAAATACGAAGTACTTGGGTATAACAATGTGTGCGGCGTACGTTAGTTCTTGTACCTGGCTGGCTGAGTGATGTCTTCGCCAATGACATCGCTCAGCATTGTCTCATATAACCGAAGAGTTGCCTTGCCAGAACATTGTCGGCCCGTCTCACTATCAGGTGTCTGAGGTAATGTTTTCTGGGTCCAGCATAGTGCGCACCTCCGGGTCTGAGACTCTGGGGATTGTCAGCTCCTGCACGCATCCGCTGACTCTCACAAAACAGCCGCATCGTGGAGAAACTCGAAGCGACCTCTCCGACATGAATGTCTGTGGAGTGGACTCGAGTCCCTGAGGCTATTCAGCCGTTAAGCGCGTTGGAAAAGGCTATACATTTCTCGTATCCAATTATTTCCTCCCACGGACCTTCTAGACTGCAATAAAGTATGCAAGACAGCTGCGGTGGCCATTGTAAAATTGCTTGGCGTAACCCCATCATGCAGTTCATCTGAAGTTTGAGGTCAGCTCGCACCGGCTGGTTCATATGTTGTTACCAGTTGACGTCGCAGTGCTCGAGTACCAGCGGGAGCAGCGCCGACTTTAAATATGTCAGTTCCCCAAGCTTGTGAGAACAACGAGGACACAAGAAGGCATTGGAATCCACCAAACGCATACTCCCCAGCACCAAGTCAAGCCGGTCCATCGCTCCGCCTACCCACGATGCTGCAGTCGCTTGCTGTATTCTGTTCCGCTATTGCCGCCGTCTCGGCGTGTATCATCCCCCCAGGGCCACCACTGCCAAACAACATTACCCAGGGCTTCGCCTTAAAGCTGCAGAATGCCTCGTACCCGGACATCCACAACCATTTCCTCAACATCTGGGACTGGGGTGGTGGCGACCAACACCTGTTCGTCAGTCCCGCCGGGAATTCGACAAGCGAGCTGCAGCTCATCGACGGCGTTATAACCCTG
This sequence comes from Xylariaceae sp. X802, assembly GCA_028637635.1. NCBI lineage: Eukaryota > Fungi > Ascomycota > Sordariomycetes > Xylariales > Xylariaceae > Xylariaceae sp. X802. The sequence continues at coordinate 2,042,300 of JAJFDH010000001.1, read as the reverse complement.
CCGTGGACCCCGCCCCGACGCGCGGTGATCAACGGCGAGGTATGTTGTGCATGATCGCCCTTTGCGACATATCACTTCATCGGTCTAATTGGCGTATCTAGTATGAGCCGTTGGATAATACCACAAAGATGTTTATGACCGAGAGATCGGACCCAAGAGCTATTTGGGACGTCGGTATGTTATTAGCACTGAATTCTTTCTTCAATTCTTCGTCTCCCTTATGTATACCATCTTCCTTGATTCTTGCTTCTGCGTACTCCCGCCGCCGGGTTCCTCTCAGGCGAAGTTTTGTCATAACTACGACTTTTGAACAGCCATGGCTGACTTCCTGCCTTATAGTGTACGGCTGCGATCCCGATACGGACGTCCTGCAGATTGAGCTTGCGTTCAAGTCCCGTGGCGATATCGAATTCGGCGGTCTCATGGGCGTGCGCCCGTTCAACGGCATGTATGATTTCCGGTGGAAAGGGCCCGGCACCTCGGGTAAGTCGATCATTTTCTCACCAAGGAGTAATCCACAATTTGTATCTCATAACGGCTGCTAACGGAGCATAGTCAATGATCCCAACCGCCCATGGGTTCATGTTACGATGGTCATCGTACATACCAGCATCGAGATCACGGTGGGGGGGCAGTAGTTGACTTTTCGTTGCTCGTCTCCGTGGGTGGCCGCGCGTGTCATAGTAATTATAGGCGTGGCACATAGTTTAACGACCTCAGGAAATAATGTTTTAGAAAGAAAAGCTATGAATTCCTCTCGACTTCTCATATTCGTGATGAGTACATGACGTGTTATCATTCAATTTTCATATCAATCTCTTTATCCTGAGCTTCGCCACCGCGTAAACATAGAAATGTTGTCGTTACCAGTGCCTCTGAGCTGACCAATACTGCTGCTGTCATGGATTTCATAGTCCTTCAAGTCTCCAGATCTCGCCGAGACTAGGGGCGTGACCAGACCACCCTATTCCAAGAATAACTGCCAACGATACTTCTTAACAGCATAGCTTCCTCGCGACAGCGTTATCTCCTTGCAAATTCTGCCTTCATAGAGCTGCCACGCCGTACCCAAGGTATGGAGTTCAGGTCTTCCACCGCATTCCAATCTATTATTCCTGCCATGGGAACCGTCCCTCAGAGACCATGGACAGCCCACAGCCATGCATTGTAGGATCAGCAAAGCATCCGCACATTCAACTCCGTTCCGAGTCTATCCGCGCTATCGCGGACAGCAGGCTTCCAAATAGTTTCGCCTTCATGATTCATCAGGCTGCCGCCATCGTGGGTAAATTGCCGTAGAGTAACCCCCATAGCCCATCCCACACCTCCCTCTGAAATATGATTCATGCCCCCCTCGATGCCTCCGTGGGCAGTAGCCCGGTTTTCTGCCGCCGCGGAAACTGATGTAAAAGCGGGGGGTGGTTCTGACTAGATCCTGGAAATCGAGTTGGGAATAAGACTGAGACAGAGCCCTCGCCTGACAAATTACGTGCAACAGCCGTTCCATATGCTCCGACCACCTGTATGCTAGGCTTGTAGGCTAGGAGCTAACCGAGCATTCCTAGAAGATTCCGTGATGTTATGGCGACTATGTAGTTGCCTCCGTCCCCCGACCCTTGCCTGCGCTCCTGTCATATTATGACAGGCAAGGAATTCTGGTTGGTCAGGTATGGCGTTACTTTGCCGACTGAAATAGCTTGATGATCTCCTCGTGTCCCCTCTTAGATGCCAAAGATAACGGTGTCTCGCCAGAAACAGATTTGGTGTTGATGTCGGCACCCTTCTCAAGAAGCAGCTTAACCACAGCCCCTTTCCCTTTATCGACCGCCCACATCAACGCCGTCCAGCCATTCTCGTCTTTAGACTCTATATTGGCACCCGCCGCAAGAAGCAGCTTGACGGTCTCCTCATGTCCCTTCTCAGATGCAAATAAGAACGGTGTCTTGCCATAAAAAACTTGAGAGTTGACGTCGGCACCCTTCTCAAGAAGCAGCTTGACCAGAGCCTCATTCCCTGTATTGACTGCATACAACAACGCCGTCCAGCCATCATCGGTCTTAGACTCTATATTAGCACCCACCTCGAGAAGCAGCTTGACGATCTCCTCGTGTCCCCATGCAGATGCCCGAATTAACGGTGTCATGCCATAAGCAGTTTTGGAGTTGATGTCAGCACCCTTCTCAAGAAGCAACTTGACAACAGCCTCGTTCCCTGTAGCGACTGCATTCATAAACGCCGTCCCGCCATCCTTATCTTTAGACTCTACATTAGCACCCGCCTCAAGAAGCAGCTTGACGATCTTTTCGTGTGCAGTTGCCCGAAATAACGGTGTCTTGCCGGAAACAGTTTTAGAGTTGATGTCGGCGCCCTTCTCAAGAAGCAACTTGACAATAGCCTCGTTCCCTGTACTGACTGCATCCATAAACACCGTCCCGCCATCCTTATCTTTAGACTCTACATTAGCACCCGCCTCAAGAAGCAGCTTGAAGATCTTTTCGTGTGGAGGTGCCCAAAATAACGGTGTCTGGCCAGAAACAGCTTTAGAGTTGACGTCGGCGCCCTTCTCAAGAAGCAACTTGACAATAGCCTCGTTCCCTGTACCGATTGCATGACACAACGCCGTCGAGCCATACTTGTCCTTAGACTCTATATTGGCACCCGCCTCAAGCAACGCCTTGACCGCAGTCCCGTTCCCGAAACTGAGTGCATGCAATAACGGCGTCCGGCCACTATTGTCTTCGGACTCTATATTGGCACCCGCCTCGGACAGCATCTTGACCACAGTCTCGTGCTCGTTAGCGGCTGCAACCATCAACGGCGTCCAGCCAATTTCGTCTTCACACTCCCGGTCAGCGCCTGCGTCAAGCAGCAGTTTAACAATAGCCTCGTGCCCCTTTCGGGCCGCCCCAGACAACGGCGTCTCGCCTTCTACCTTGTCCTTAGCGTCCACGTTAGCACCTGCCTCAAGCAGCAGCTTGACAACGGCCAGATTCCCGTTCGTAGCTGCCCAGAACATCGATGATGCCCCGTCTTCAGACTTGACATCGACGCCTTTCCCGAGGAGTAATTTGACGACTACTTCGTGCCCAAAATATGACGATATTAAAAGACTGGTCGGATGCGGGAGATCATCCCGTTTTTGAAGATGCCAATAAATCTTGAACCACTTCGAATAGCTCTTCAAACCTGGATCACAAATCCTCAAAGTGGCTTGCAGTATACTCGCATTATCACTAACACAAGCCTGGCGGAAATGGTCACCCCAATATCTGGCAGCATAATTTAAGAAGGTATAATTGTGGAGATGGTCGGTCTCCCAGCTTTCATCTGTCGGTATACTGTCGGAATTGAGGAAATCAAGATAAGTCACGCAGAGCTCCGCAAGAACCATGTGTGCGTCGCGCCTAGTTATTGAGTGTTGCCAGAGTGCTCCCGGTGCAATAGTTGCAGTAGACGAGGAATTCAAGAGAAATTCTCGAGCAGTTTGGTGCAGGAAGTAAACCTTGCCTTGATTGATTGAGACGAACAGTCCACACCAAGATCTGAGAGTTCTCTCGAAGTCCTTTTCTTCTTCCAGGTCGAGGTCGTCAATAGACTTCAATGTAGCGTTCGTGTTTAACGCGACGTTCATCTCCGTAACTGTTAACGGCCGACGCGCTGCCAGGATAATACTCAAGGCCTTCCGGGTCATCACGTCGTTCTTAGACTTGCGGAGAATCTGCTCATATGCCTCGTATACATTCTTCGGCATCGTTGCCATGGTGGAATCAACCCCCTTCTGTGTCATTTTGAACTGTTCTGTTTCCAAGAAGTCAAATATCAGGTACACCCAGAGGTATGTGCGGTGCGGAATTTCCAGCAAATTCGTTTCCAGGTGATCCCGGATATCGTCTTTGAGGCCTTTCTCCTTTGCCAGCCTGTCTACTCGGTACTTGATAACCTGGTTTACTTCTTGACTAATAATTTCCGACTCATCTTCTCCTGATACACGCTTGTATGGAAATTTGTTGAAGAGGTACTGGAATTTGGACACGATCTGCTCATACGATCGGGTTGTAAGAAGACACTTCAACTTGCCATGACTCGACCCGTCGCTGCAGAATTGGTTCTTCAAATTTTCTACTAGGCCTTCAAATTCTGATTCGGCACATTCGTCCAGGGCGTCTAGGACAACGATTATAGGCCCCGCCTCGGAATCTTGCACGGCATTTCCTAGCACAGTCCAGAGTGACCTCGTCGAGTTTATCAAACCTGGCCCATCTTGGTCAAATTGCTTTGTGGCATGTTTGATTAGGAACGGCCTTTGTAAGAAGAGTTGATGAAGCAGCGCACAGAGTGCTTGGCGGACCGTGTTCTGATCATTGTCCTTGAAGAAGAAGTAACAAATAGTTGGTGATGATAGTTTGTGGTCGATGAGGTATTTGGCCAAGACGGACTTTCCACAGCCCGGATCTGCCGTGACCAGCAATAGCCCCGAGTCTTGTTTCAACCAGCTTTGGAAATCCTCATGGTTTAGGAACCATTCACAGGTGCCGTCCACTCGATTTTCCACGCGATCTTTATACCCTTCATACGTGACGTCCTTGCCGCTGCTAGTGAGACGAAACAACTGAAGACAGTTCACTTGCTTGTCAGACAGCTTCTGTTTGACTTCATCTTCTTGTATCTCAAGCGTTCTCCTTGCAATGCCCAGATGCTCTTTTTCAACATGAAGCTGCTCTTCGGCAACGGACAGGACTTGTCGCATGGCTTCCAAATTTTCTTTGGTCGCCTCGTCCAGAGACTGAATCTCCTGTGTCAACGTGAATCCATTTATCTGATCCAGGCTTTTGTTGATGATTTTCTCCTGCTTCTCGATGCCATCTCTCATCTGCTTCCATTTATCCGCTGAGAACACGTCGCCGAAGTAAGTTTTGAAGCTGCTCCCGAAGAATCGTAGGACACTTCGGATTTGAAATTCCAGAATGTGTTGATAAAGAGTGACGATTTGGTTCTTAACTTCCGCCACTAAGGCATGGGCGACCTTGGGGTCCTTGTCGAGCTGCTGAATAGGAGTCTCAAGTTCAGCATAGTAGCTCATGCGAGTAGTCACGTATGTGAAGCCGTCGCGATTAGCTTCACCTGCAATCTTGGGGTTCGTGAGAAGCGGGAGAATGATAGAGACACCGGCCCACGCAATAGAAGCTTCTGGCGACTGCTTGACAGCTTCACCGATCAATTCTTTTGCCTTGAGCATCAAGTCTGCAGCCTGCGCAATTTGATCCGTCAGGGAAAATTCATGCCCGGCAATGGTGTACTTTTTTTTGTGGTTTTCGACTCGTTGTAGCCCCTGCGTGATTATGCTTTCTAGCTGGGCTCGCCGGGATCGTCTGTCGACACCATGAGTTAAGTCGTCTGGTGGCAAGGCCCGCGGAGGCAGTTCGTCATCTGACGTGGAATCTGTAAAATGGTCAATGCCTACTAGTCGAAACTTGTACTCGTCTGCTACGCACCCTTCAGTAGTAATGTCTCGTATTCTTCTACCAATTTCCCATTGGCCTGTTGTAGAGCGTCATATGCGCGGTCCCAAAGGGACTGAAGCGCGGGAGGTTCTTGGTGAGTTGAAGGCGGACGACTATTGAGCGCTGTGTTTGCCGGGCCGTCTCCAGGGCGTGTCTCCTGAACGAGGTCCCTGCTGCTCGCTCGTCTCGCGGGAGGTTCTTGGTGACTTGAAGGCGGACGACTATTGAGAGCTGTGTTTGCCGGGCCGTCTCCAGGGCGTGTCTCCTGAACGAGGTCCCTGCTGCTCGCTCGTCTCGCGGGAGGTTCTTGGTGACTTGAAGGCGGACGACTATTGAGAGCTGTGTTTGCCGGGCCGTCTCCAGGGCGTGTCTCCTGAACGAGGTCCCTGCTGCTCGCTCGTCTCGCGGGAGGTTCTTGGTGACTTGAAGGCGGACGACTATTGAGAGCTGTGTTGGCCGGGCCGTCTCCAGGGCGTGTCTCCTGAACGAGGCCCCTGCTGCTCGCTCGTCTGTGTTTCTTCCCCAGGAACCTTAGCCAGTCGAATCTTCGGGTGCCCTCTGAATTCGAAGGGTCGACCCTCTGGGCCTGGTCCCGTTCCCGCTTGAAGCAGCTCATGATCAAACAGCGGTTATTGTATTTTTGGAACGTTGCCTTGCGCTTCGTATAAGAACAAATTCCGATTGCATAGACTTACTTAACCTAGTTGTATTCTTGAAAAGACATGTATCAATAGGGATCGCCTTTGGTCTGTTTGGTTCCCTACTTCTCCGTGGCCAAGTGAGATGAGTCGAGGTAATAAATGTAGGGAAAAGCAGAAAATGCCGGCCCTAACAAGCACACAGCCTACTGCGCTTAGCCCAAAATACCACGGAGGCCCGGGTCGAGTGCGTGATATGATACCTAGTCAGGTCGAAAGGGCCAGGGCCCAAGCAGAAGCAGTACGTATGGTATGAAAAACGCACCCAGCTTCGCCCCCGCCGAGGCGCCTAACTCGATGCAACCTCATCGTTGGGGGCCTAGAATAGTAGGGTCCTGGAATCTGTACTTGAGATTTCGTACGCACTCATGAAGAGGCTCGGGCTTGTACTTCGTAACTGGGCAAGAGATGGGATGATGACTGTCGCAACGCATATGCGTGTTCTCCATTTTGGGCCTGTTGCGCGGGATAAGGTGGAGTTCCATTGGGCCGTTTCCTTCGAGTCGCAGCACTTCTTTGATATGTTCCCTGAGTAGGCAGGGATGAGATGCCGAGCATTGACACCACCAGCCGGGGCATCTCAGATTGGTCAAGTAATTAAGCGCTTTAGAGTAGGCTGGATGTCCCTCTGGTCTCCGAAGGCAGGAAAATTTCTTGCAACAATGGTGTTGCTGTCAAAGTACACAGCATACTAACGAATCCTTATCCAAGGGACAAGGGGAGGAGGCATAGCCAGGGCTAATACCTGCCTGATCACTCCTGGTCTCTTCCAGAAACATCATGTAGGTAGGTATCGAGCAAGTAGATACAACACTTCGAGCCTGTGTCCCAATGGCTCGGGCAAAGCGACGCATCCCACGCCTCCATCAACTCGCCAGCAGCTGAACTGAATTGTCACGCCTCCGTTAAATAACCGCCGCTCCCTTGAGATGATCGATCATACCCTACGTCCGAATTTAGAAAAAGGCCCAGGAGGTCTAAGTCAGCGCTTTACGTAGAGGTATTGCTGGCCTAGTAACTTATGTACTTCGTACATGAGCACCGAATACGGTTTGCGTATCGAATTCTGCAACCCTCTTTATGCAAGTTCAACGTATGTAGTAGCACCGCATGTACGAAGTACGAGAGGGATACATAGGTAGTCCAAACGATACGTAGTGCGCGGTAGAGCTCCAGGTGTTGGAGACCACTCCACCCATGTATCCGGGGCACAAAGCTCTTCTCGCATTGGCTTTCCGCCATGGAATTCGCTTTGGCGCCCCTGTGTGTATATCGCCTGCTCCGTAGCCTTCTCCCTAGGACAAAAGAATAGGTCCCAGAACTGACAAGGTTGCTTACTATTAGCCTCGTCTCAGTCCGACAGATTGTCGGTTTAACACGCGCAGCAGCGTTAGCACTCAGTTTAGAATACAGCTCGCGATATATGGCGCTCCCCCATCATCATATCTTTAGATGTACCCGAGAGATGGCATCCTTTGGTCATTCGACAGGGAGGGAATGGATATACCGTCAAGAAGTAGCTTCAGACAACCAAGACGTTAACTGAGCCAAGGTATCGGTAAACCCTCAAGCCGTTGCAGAAGTTACCGGTGCCCTGGGCGTGCCATATTTCTGGGTCTAGACGTTGTGTACCACTCATATAGCAGATTGGATTGATTCAGGCGCATGTGAGACGAGTGCGGCAGGGTGTACTGCATCATGGCAGTTTGGCTACTCACACCAAGGGGGCAGCCAACAGTCACTCTAGGTCGACGAATCTCCAGACTCTGCGTCAAGATTCGCACCACGACTCCTAGCAGCAGAGACACCAGCATCCATTCTTTTCAGGACCATTGACGATTTTTCATGGTAATGTAGAAAAGTCGAATCGGAACACCCGGGGGTAAGATTTCCAGTAGACGGTCCTCTTCTCACATAGTGGCTAGGTATTGCGCCCTAGATAACTAGTCCAATGCGACAAGGATGGTCTCGAAGAGATCATGGAAAATAGCGCCGACGCGGTCACTCATAGGCTGCCGAGCATTCCTCGACCAAATGGGCTGTAATAAGATACGTTATCGACCCTATTCAGGACTGGACAGGCGGGAATCGAGCGCATCGGATCAGGGCGGACGCGTCTCGGATTCTCTTCATATTTGCCTTTATCCATCAAAATCGTCTTCGGGCTGGACAAATAGGCGAATGTCATAACAAGCGTGCAACTTTGTCCCGACTGCCTCTCTCTGTGCCGACAGATCCACCAATCCATTTAATACAGTTATTTGCGCGTCTCAGCGCGATTTTCAGTATCGGTGGTAGAGATGTTCATGATGTTGGTGAGTCCTGGCGAACCCAAACTGAAGTTGGTGCGATGGCACGGGTATCTAGTGTACGGAGGGTACCTATCGGCTATCGCCAGAAATTTTAAACGGGTTGCTGACTCATTAGCATAATGACTAAGCATGAATACGCCGATGAATCATGTTCCGTCGGCTCGAATTGTTACCACACCAACGTCCGTACTTCGTATACACATTAGTTCCCCCAACAGACACCCCGACAAGACACTCGGACTGAACGCCGCCGGTAAATTACCTTGCAGGCATCTCTGTTTGTCTTAAACGAGTTGTCTCCCTGTGGACATTGTATACTTGCACGGCACCTTTTCCCTGCGATATCACGTCCATTATGAATCTTCTTACCTCCGGCAAAGAAACCTTCACCGAGGTGCAGTGTATATAAGTACTCCTACACGACGTCGTTATGTACCGGAATCCGCAAAATCGTCTGCGCAGGCCGTCGCTTGGACGGGTTTAGCCGCGATGGCTTGGAGTAGGTCCCTACCGTTGTTCGAGATAGCCCACCAGTTGCGTGAAACCCGGCAACTGGAAGTCAGTATAAGCGGCGACAAATATCTGAGTCACCTGGGAAAGCCGAGCATAATAAGAAACCGAATGGTTTTCATGATAGTGGAAGGGAATTAGGCTACGCCAGCCATGAAGCCCTCAACACATCAAGCCGTATCAACTCTCGCCGCGGCGTTTACCTCCGTAGACGCGGTGTTCGGGTCGGCTTTCAGCACCGGGCCCGTTGCCACTAACACCTTTATTCGGGAGTCAACTTCCACCCTGACATACCGAGCCCGCCAGGCAATAATGCCGGCGATCTCGCTCTGTGGGTCAGTATGTGCACGTCGAACGAGGACTTAATCCAGAGTATCGCCAACGACTGGCTGTCTAACCAGTGGGGCATCTTCGCGTATACCCTCCTGTCAACCGGACGTGGATTTATTCTCGCCAATCGAATAGTTGTCGATGATCACATAGCTCACTCGTAAAGGCCCGTCTAGTCTCGGTCGACGCCGGCAAGCGCTGGCGAGAAGATTACGATGCACTGTAAGAACTGGTTCGTTCGCGATCCTGACAGACTGCGGACTGAGGCATCCTATCTATAGATAAGTTTGCTGACGCCACTCAGAACTATACCCAGACCGTATCCATCAATGGCAATGTCGTGGCAACTCTTTCTCCCAGTGACGTACACGCCCAGGGCTGGGGTAGCGCCGTCGAGTGTGCTGCAACTGCGACACCATTCCCGCCAGTCCAGCTGTCCACAAAGAGGCAGACTGGTGATTACTGATAATGGTCCTGCTAGCGTGGACCGATACCGAGATCATATGGATGTTGCAGTCCCTAACTATATAAACACGCTGTACAAGAACCCGGGCGTACCTGGGGAAATGACCATGAGGGATGGCGGCAAAAGCTGGACCGTCTCGACGATTACGATCTCGGAGTTCACCTTCACCGGCTGAATTATTGGCGAAGAGGGCTTCTATTGTTCGGGCTCGGGTAGTACATGTTTCCAAGTAAACCTAAGTATTAGAATAGCAATGAATACGCCATTGTGTGCAGAATCATGTCGAGCGAATGTCCCCAATACGTGAACATGCATAAACTCAGTCCATCGGCACCGTCCCTTTATTTAAGCTTATTCATATTCGATCGAGCGGGTTTGTCCGATCAATGAGGTTTAAGAACTGTATGAGAACTTTGAAGACACGAAGACGCTTGATACTTAGCATGATAGGTAATATTTCCACGCACAGGATATTCCGTTTGTACAAAAAGATTCATGAATAACACACTTCGTATCATCAGTATCTAACACGCTGTACATATTCTACAAGAACTAGCAATCTTTCAAATCACGGACCAGTCAGGACCAGCAAGTCAAGGAACTCGAGAGGGCAAGTTTGGAACTGCTTTTACTCATAGAACATTACCACAAGCCGACACCCATCCATCCATAATATGCGTACATAACCAGTGAATTATTACTAGTTGAGCGGGCACAGATGAGAACGCGCAAGAGTTTCAAACAATGTTCTAGGCCGATATCTCCCTTTAGCGGCCAACTGTTCTATATACCCGATGTACATCTAGTGGTCCAATCCTTCGCGGCTCAACAAGTCTAACAGGAATTCCGCAACGCAAATGCTTTGGGTGGCAGACTAGGTGGTAATGACCGGAGACATTTCTGAGTCATTATCCGCTAAATCATGGCTAAATCCCCTCCAAACGCAGATTAGATGAGGGCGTACGCGGTACCAAGGAGGGCTACCAAGAAGGTGGCGCCAACCATGGTTTGAGATGCAGCACCGGTAGCTGGCGTGTGGCTACTGGCAGGCGAACTACCGGTCTGGGAAGGGGAGCTCGATCCGGAACTAGCGGAACCGGCGCCCGATCCAGCGGAGCCAGTTCCCGAAGGAGTAGGTGAGGCAAGCCCAGTAGAGACGCTGGAGCCGGTGGCGGTGCTCGAAGGCGAGGAGGATGCCGAGGAGGATGTCGAGCTAGTGGGGTCGGAGGTGTCAGAGCAAGTAAGGTTGAAGCGGGGCGTGGTCGACAGATTGTCAGTGATAGCGAAGCTCTGCTGGTTGGCAGCGTTGGCGTCAGCCAGATCGTACCAGAAAGTCGGGACCTTGTTGAATAGGCGGCGGCAACCAATCTGCTGCCAATAGTACTCGGCGTTGGCAACGCTAGGGACAGCATCGCCCCATGTGATGCCGGTGTACGGGAACCCTGTTTCAGTCACCCAGACGGGTTTGCCGCCAGCGGCACCGACAGTGGCATCGTAGGCGGCGTCAAACAGGGAGCCCGAGTTCGTGATGCTGTTGTTTTTTCCATTCTCGTAGTAGGGGTACTCATCAACACCGAGCCAGTCAACCGCATCGATGACAGCCTTGTTGGTACCGTTGGTCCAGGCATCCCACGTGTCAACGTGGCCGAGGGGCACAGAAGAAATGGGCGAGTTGGCAAAGGCCTGCTTGAACTGCTTGATAAAACTGACGAGGACATCGGGCCCAGCGCCAACACCAGTCGGGTCGTTTGTCAGTCCAGTGACCGACACACGATATAGGTCTTCGCTGCCAATTGAGACACCGATAATGAGGCTGGCCAGGTCGTTGCCGTACTTGTCCAAGGCACTTTTGAGGGCGGCAATCTCGTTGTCGATATTAGGAGTGCCAGAAGCCCATATACCAAGCAGAAGTTTGGTCTTGCTCTGGACGGCGGCATCGAAGGCCTGGATAGGGTCACTCGTAGAGTAGGCCTGGATGTTGGTGTACAGTCTCGCAGCGTTGAACTTTCCGGGGGCACCTTTGAGGTTCTGGGCCGTCTCGAATTCATCAAGGAAGTCTGCCTTGAACTTGGCGGAATTGTCCTCCTTCGTGGCGCCTGTGTTGAAGCCAAGGTAGTTCTCCGAGGCGGATGCGAGCGTAGCGAAAGCGCCCGCAGCAAGGGCCGTGGTAGCTGAGACGCGCATATTGAACAAGTAAACGGATGCTTTTCAATACGAGCGGGAACAATTACCAAAGGAGTGGCGATTAAAAAAATGAGTGGAATTAGCTGTATGAAGCTGAAAAGGGTATCAACGAGAGACTGTGGCAGAAGACAGATACAGAGACTGAAATGCGAAAAAAGACAAAGAAGGAAGAGAGGAAAAAGGGAGCCGGAAGTTGAAAGGGAATCTGATGTTTTACATACAGCACTCGAATGCGCCACGAATTCGCTATGATTGGCTAATTAGCAGTTATGTAAGCGAGTTTCAGATCACGCACGCTACCTGGCCTCACCAACAGCGCGCTAGCATAGTAAGGGGGTGGCAAGGCGGCACTCTTCCCCGGTCCGGCCTGTCGTGGTGCTCGGCCACTCCACCGCCTAGGCAGGGCGATAGGGAGGACACCTCTTCCTAACCGACGTGGTGGCCGATCAATGCGGTAGATCGAGCAACAGGGCAGACACGTTACGGCTACACGATTACATATTGGGTTAGTGTGGGACCCACCAGTCAATACACGTGTACTAGCGTATATGTGCATACATTTCCGTAACTTCATGAAGAATTTGCGCCTTCATTTGCGAAGTACACTACGAAGTAGTAGGTAGGAACTTCGTACTTCGTACAATGCACGGTAGTATCCCCTCTTTTTAATGGGCTTTACTTGACCTATATTCAAGTGTAAACCATCCGAACAAGTGTTTCTAGCTTATAATCTCTACTATGCAAAGTGTCCAGTCTACGACGTGCATCTGTACTAGGTATGTATTGCTTCGGAGATCTGGAAGATAATCTTCGATTGAGCCGGCACGCGGCCGCCCTCGTTATAGAAATACCTAGCTATTGTTAAGATACATATACGAGCCGTGCGGGCCCCCGTTTAAATGAACCCACTCAGCGGCTGACGCTTAGTGGAGAATCTAATTATTGCACCACGCATATTCCGTGCTAGGTAACTACAGGCAGGTGCGTAAGTTCTTGTTCGGCCTACCGTACTCCCCGGCCATCCAGGCCCCTACCTACCTGTACAATCCCCTGTCGATGATCCGATGGCCGAACAGCGCGGTTGGCCGAAGAATAGGGGCGACGTGGTGTCCTAAAGTTATCCTTTGTCGTTTCCTCTGCCAAAATTCAAGTCATAGCCGGAAATCCAGATCGGCCGGTCGTAGTCCGTACTAAATCCACCACAGCCCGGCTAGTTAACAAAGCTCAGCTTTGCAACTCCCATCACCGCTCTATCAAGAAACCAACGAAAGGAATGATAGGTACTAGGCGCAGCGTCGGCCAGCCCGTAGCCATACCGGTATACCTACACACGGAGTGTGGCATCACCACTCAGCTGTTTGGTTCCGCTGCGTCATTGACTTTGTAGTACCTCGTGCCCTCGGGCATCGAAACCGATGCTTCAAGCGCTGCAACTTCGTCGATCCAGTCCTGGAAGGGTTGTTCCTTGGTGACAACGCTGAATGCTGGCTTCTCCCAGATATCCTCTCTATTCCCGGGGATGGTGATCTGCCTCTCTTGTTTGGGTCGCGCCGCCTCAAGGTCATCTAGCTCCTCGAGGAGATTTTGGCCCCCACGAGTGTCATCGTCCGATATAGGGTATTCCTCCTCGTCAAGCATGTCGGCGTGAGCGTCCGATTCCTCGGGGGATTCTTGCAACTGGAAGCCGATCCACTCGTTGTCGGTCCAGGTTCTTTTTCCGTCGAAGAGTTCCCAGGCCATCTTAATCTGATTGGAATCAGTCCACCACATTCTGCCGCTCGTTACTTCGCCTCGACCTGTATCGACTAATTTGGATGGGTGACCAAAGCAACCCAAGCCAAGGTCAAATGTAGGCACAGAAAGCCTGAGCTTGACATGTTTCAAAGATCCCATGTCTTCTACTATATCTCCTGTGCGTGGCAGCGTCAGTGAAGCAGGGCGGTGAGCTCGAGAAGGTATGGAGGAAAAGCTACGTATGGGTGGTAGGGCGGACCAGCCTTCGTTTTCTGTTGTTGCCTGAGCGCATAGTCCGTCGCCATCATAAGATATCACTTCCCGAAGTGATTGACTCATCTTTTCTCATGAATGGCGTAAACGGACTCAACAGGGCGTTATTCAAGCACGAGAATGTATCCGGTGTGACTGAACCGGTTTACTCTGACTTATCCTTACATCTGATCCGAAATCTCAACTTCTTATAATTGGGAGGAAAACAGCGCCGCCTTTGTTTGACGACTGTTCGTTGTTCACAATCAATTGTTCCCATAAAACGCCTTGTGAATCACGCACAATCCTACTGGCACAATCAGCTGCCTACAAACACAACAAAGCATAACAACATGTTCGATGAAAGAAACAAAAGGAAAAAGACAGAGGGCCTGACTCCTTGAAGCCTGTCAAACAGACAGATCATCTGCCATGCACGACTTGGGCTCTGTCAATCATACACAATCCCAGATACAGGAAAAGAGTAATCGCATTTCGCATCTCCATACCATCAAGAAGCACCTAACTAATCATTCGTCCGACTTCCAAATGAGAAGCTCATCAATAGCGCGTCATTGAGTGGCACCCGAAGATGAGAAGAAAGCCGCATTCATCAATGCATCATGACGGCGGGCGATTATCGCGCTTGTATTCAATCCCCCACTCAACGGCACTCCCGATTCTCATCATGATTGGTATTATTAGAGGGTTTCCCGAAATCAGTACTCTCGGGTGTGAAGTAAGAGCAATATTGGAGGTGAAACATCCAAGTGGCGTCGGTAAGTGTGACATGGCTTGACGTTTGTCGCTATTACCAATATTCACCGCCAGGTTGCGCCCTTACTGCTGTGGCAACAATATATCAGGACATTCTCTGATTCGGGGCGTCGAAGTTGTTGTGCGCGTACGGCGTCTGGCGTAATGGGATACCAAAATCAGGCTAGCCAGACGACTGAGGACTCATGCAGACCACCTACAGTTCATCATGAGCGGCAAGGGATGATGAACGTCCTCGTACTGGTCGAGTAGAGGCATGTCGGCAGTCAGGAGAGAATCATAAGCAGAACATTCTACTCATTGTTAGCAGTGTCCTCTTCGAACAGCAGTATTGCGCTTGTTGAAGCTATTCAACGAACGTCATTGTGTGAAAGCGCCATTAAAAACAGTCGCGAATGGCTTCTTCGCGGACTCGGGCACCGCCGGCGCAGCTTTGGATCATAAGATGGTATATCAGCACACAGATTGGTCGAAACCGCGAGGAGAGATGTCGCGCTCTAATCGAACGAGGGATATATGCTAACTTTCAAGGACGACGCGCGAATTGAATCAAGAGCTGAGTAGAAAGTTACAGCACCATCCGACAAGTATTCGTATTCGTGCGCCCATACTGGTTGTCAATTGAGCACCGCGATGAAGTCATCGCGAAGCCCTTGCCTCGGTATCTTGGGGTATGACAAAACACCTGCGATCTCAGGGATGGTAAAAGTAAACAATGACGCAAGAAAATAAATAAATAAATATGAAATAAATAAAACGGGATATTGATTTTGTCACCATCTGAGTAATTGCAGATTCCCAATTAGTGCAATCATCGTCCCCTCCCTGATACCACCTCACGACTGCACAGAAAGCGAGGCTCCCGTGAGAAGACATGTGTCCCGCGGATGGCATGGTACCTCAGTGTCATGTCACCCAGGTATGCGGCGCAATCCGA
This sequence comes from Xylariaceae sp. X802, assembly GCA_028637635.1. Lineage (NCBI taxonomy): Eukaryota > Fungi > Ascomycota > Sordariomycetes > Xylariales > Xylariaceae > Xylariaceae sp. X802. The sequence continues at coordinate 2,026,599 of JAJFDH010000001.1, read as the reverse complement.
TGTAAGGGTATTGCATCAAGCTGATCGACGCGCCCACATGAACAGCAATAACCATGACGACGATGATATCCTCATCACCCCCGCAAAGCCACGGGGGCCGAATGCGCTGGAAGGAGGTGTGCCGTTTCTGCATATGTACGTATGTGAGCAATGACGCCGCAATGATATTTGCGTCTGGTGCAGCCATCGCCGGATTAAACGCCCACTTCCTACCTGTCGCGGGGAATTGTTTGCGAACGCTGGGTGGCGTCACCAAGTGAGATGTTATTTATCTGGGTTACCGTACAACGGTCATGCTTCGCGGTAGGGAGAAAATAGATTAGTGAGATAAAATGGACACAGTAAAAGTAATAAATATAGAAATTATCTCGGCGGTGGTTAATCGTGCATTGTGTACAGCCTGCGTTCGCATGAATCAATTAACTCTGCCCTCTGGCTCGCGTACATGATTAATGTGTTCGTGGGTGAGGCAGCAGTAGCAGTAGCACGGGCGTCGAGTTAGGTAGGTATTCCCGCCTAGAGTCTACAGTAAGTCACCGTCAAACATAGACCTCCATCGCTCGTATCTACGCTATCGACACAATTAACGAACCGAACGCTACAGCTAGCCACTGGCGACCGTCGGCCCTGAGTTCATGTCATGCCGGATGAGATCTCAATGGCCGGTTAACGAGATAATACGAGTCTTGGTACTTGATTCTCTGAGTTATTCTCTCGAACTGCTTGTCTGACCGGCTCGGCCAACCGGTCAACCAACATTGTTCAACAGTTTCCCCGTTTCTTTTCGCTTCTGTGATAACTATCTCTCTGCGGCATTGATTACATATATGAAGTACCACGACAAACTCGCAGTTGGGTTATACAGCGTAGGCAGTGTGCCCACCGATCGGGTTGGGGTGCACACCCACGAGAGCGGTGGTGATGGTGTGGTTTTTATTCCCTTTAACTTTTTCTTCTATATTCACGCATGAATTTACCGAATTTATCATTATTATTCTTTTTCTTTCTTTCTTATTTTATTATTGTCTTTGCTCCGGGCCTCCGGCAGTGGCTGGAATACGGTACGCACCATCAACTAGCAAGACAGCCTAATAACAACCTTAGTTGCGCCAACTGGCTGGAACCCCAGGCACAAGATGTCAACCTGTGTCAGAAGGGACACCCTATCCCGGTTTCACTTCCGCCAGCTAGCCAGGCCGTGGGGGACCTTAACGACTTTAACGCGACCTTTTGACTAATTTAGCTGCGCGCGAGGCTATCATCGCCCCAGCGAACTCGGGGCTGTTGGTCCAAGGGGCTCCGTGACTCACATGAACACCCCGTAGTCCACTGGGAGCATAGCCCCAACCCCGTAGGAGAGCCGTAGTCTGTCTGTGGGGGAGTTGCCAACTCATCAAGTCAACGTCCGAGAGTTCGTCACATGTCTCGTAACAGTAGGGCTACCTGTCTTAGGGTAGTTATGCGAGGATGAGCGAAGGATGCCACAGGAAACAGAACGGTACGTCTCTCCACCTCCACCTCCACCTCCGCTCGCCCACCCTATTTCAGGTAGGCAGGTTGTCACGGCCGCTTGAGGGGGGAGTGGATGCCGAGACGATTCGCTCGCTCCGTTCAATCGACGCTGCTTCTCACCGCCTGCAGGCAGGCTCACGGCCATGGTCATCTGCCTGTCAAACGCTGAGCTGGCAGCCCTCCCTGTCCATCAGCTGTCTCCAAGAAGATGATCCCGACGAGGCGCGCAAAGGGGAGACCCAATGTGGAGTGCAATTCCGGCAAAAAAATAAAAGGAAAATGGGGTAATTGTAATTGTAGTATTAATTGTTATGATCAAATGGAAAAAAGAATTAACTGATGTTGAAAGGAAAAGGCTAGAGACCTACCACCCATCGAATACCTAGGCACCTATGTCTATGCCCCTGGATACTGTTGTCACCAGGCTCCAGCAGCGTAACTTTGATCCAATTCGATGCCTATACTAAAGACACTCAACACTAGGTACCTACCTACCTGTAGACAGTTCTTTTTAGCTTGATCATTAACGTAAAGCGTATAACATCGCAGCAGCATGTGTCCTAGCCATGGTATCCATGCAAGGGACGAGTTGCACTTCAGATTCTTCACATTGGAAACGGGGCCTAGTGTCTTCTAGAGTGATTTGGGTTTCCGTGCTTCGTACAGACGTACCTATTTCCACGAACTCCAGAGACGCTGAGATGCGCCATCGTGGTGTATACCGGTACTGCATGGTCCGCATCGTCCCAAGGTACAGATCTGAAGACGCAATGCCCTTTGCATCTGCCCTCTACACGGGTAACCTCCCGTTCGCGTGATAAGGGACGGCCGAATGCGGTCCTGGTCGCTGTATCACGCAACCTCCTGCCGCAGCCTGGCAGATGCTGCACATAACAGGGACCCGAACTCTTCTCGGCTATGGAAGTCCCGGAATTAAGACAGCCATCGCAGCCAGTCGCTAAATTCAACCCGACAGTCCAAGGGTCCAGGCGCGCAGGCAGCCTTCATCTCCCAGATCGGGGACTCTGCGGCGATCACGTAGTCTGTCGGACGCGAACTACCCAGACTTCCCCAGAGACTACCCAGAGCCGCTGAGCATTCTATTTAGTTTGTCCAACCTTAATTTCCACGAAGAGAATGTCGTTGCGATTGGCGCCGGGGCAAGCGGGCGGATTGATCACGGGGTACAAAGCCGTATCACTATATATAGGTAGGGTAGGACGTTCGGGGCCGTCTATATTTGGCGTGGTGGTAGCGGGCGTCTGAACCTAGGCGGACCGGGAGCCATCCTGGGATCGTTATTTATACAACCTGCCTTTCCCGTCTTGTCTTTGTCTATATCGCAGCAAATGCGTCAGCGAACTCGGAGGGAGAAGACATGCCAACCGACTCGCGCGATCCTGTGGTTGCAAAAGAGCAGAACGCGATTCTCTCTGGTCTGTACTATAGGTAGAGCCTATGCCAAGCAACGCTTACATTGCCGAATAGATACTACCTTTGTTGGAGCATCGCGCAGCACAGTATACCATGAGTAAAAGTTGATGGCAACTTGTTGGTGCCGGAATGCAGAGACAAAAGGGTTTTCAGCGCAGTGGCTGTACGCAAGTCGGATTAATAAGACGCATTTAGGTAGCGTGTTGCCACATTACCCGGCCAGTAGTAGAACTCGGTCACTCAGGGGCTACACTCTCCTAAAATCCTCGTCTCCAGGTCAGGTGGCCGTGACACCTGCCTTGCCGAAATACGGAGTTAGAAACTGAGTACAGGCATCAATTACAGTGGCCTTGGGGGTTTATGGCGCCGCAATTACAGCGGTATTAGGGGCCTGAGCGATTACCTATACCTTAGTAGCAAAACCATGAGCCACACTGCGTCACTTCGAACTTTCCACTTGTCGCCAGCGCCTCAATGAATCATATCTCATCATCCTGACCCGATCACCATTCATCCCAGCTTTCATCTTACTAGTCGGACTCACCAATCAAGGCACATTTTCACATATATCAAAGCCATGCTGTTCAGTGTTGGGCTAAAATCTGCGATATAAAAGTTCATTTCGAATGCTGTAAGGTACCATAACTAAGTCACTGTGATTTTTATATCCTGGTTATAGCCTCTTGAAAATCTGGTGGCCAATCAGCCCCCTACACTACGACCCTCCGGAAAATCAGTTTTCGCCCAGCTTATCACAGGCAGAACAACGGCCATGATCTCGGCAACCCATATTTCCCGTGAAGCAATTGATGGCCGCCAGGCGGTAACCGAGGCGTCACCGAGTCGTGTCGTCCCGAAGCCCGTCCCAACCTCTCAGCACAAGGACCCACGACGATATCAACTGGATCAGATGAAAAGGAGATTTTCGCCGACCACAGGCACTCTTCAGAATGGAGCGACAACTCTTCGTTTCCAACTGAAGCCATCGGATCCCGACTTTCCCTATGAGTTGGACTATCTAGATTGTGAACTTCAGGTGCCCTCGTCATATCCAGAGCAGGCGCCGACTCTCTTAGTAAAGAACAAAGATATCCCCCGCGGTTTTTGTATCAACATCGAACGTGGATGGGACAAGCTCGTATCAGAAAAACAAGGCGCGACGCTGTTGTCTCTCACCAACGCGTTGGACAAGCAGCTAGAGACTTTTCTATCCGAGCAGAAAGCTGAAACGGTCACATTATTGACTTTCAGGGACACCCGACATTTGGACAAGCCGACAACATCATTAGGCGGATCATCGAAGCCGGTTTCACAACCAGCACCGAAACCGTCCCCCCAACCGCGAAAGCTATATAAACCTGAGGAATCTTTCACCGGGGAGCAGGTCGCTAATGCCAAGGCGCGACGGACTCAGGAAATTCGGCAACTTGAATCAAGAATGGGACGCGAGCCGCTTTACCAGAAATCAGCAGATGGCGTTGTCTACACGTTGCCGTTTGAGCCGAAACGGCGGACGGAACTGCCCAGAGAGTTACAGTCTGTACATTCCGTGCAGCTGATCATCCCCTTACTCTATCCCATTCAAGTTCTCCGAATACTTTTCAATGATATCGAGTCAGAAGATGCAGAGCCATTGGAAGAGGCATTTGCGGCGAGGGCTGCGCAGCAAAGCCAGATGTCATTAATGAGCCATCTGAATTACCTGTCGCAGAACATGCACATTATGGCGAAGCAAGTTAAAGCGACAAAGACGGAACAGTCAAGATCAGCATTCAGCACTACCACGGACAAAGAAGCACCAAAGATGGTTGAAGCTAGAGCGTCGAATACAACAGGTCATAAAGATGGAAGAGATCATATCCATGTCATACAACGTCCCCCGGAGTGGAGTGATGCTCATCAATCAGGAGAGTCGGGCGATTCAGATTCAGACTCAGATTCCTGGGACTCGAGTGCAGATAGTGAAGAGGGTGGCGCTAATGTAAAATCACATCCGCCCTATGTCTCTGGCGCTGCGCATCAGGTTGAGAAGGGCACCGCGATTTCATTCCCCACGATTGAGCTTCATGGGATCGAACTCCTCCAAATATCCATATTAAACATCAGCACCAAGTGCCAACGGTGCAAAACACTGAACGACATCACAGGCCTTCAACCCGAGAAAGAGAAAGCAATCTCGTGTAAGAAATGCGGCACCTCGTCTACTGCCAAATTCCGACAAGAAATGATACACCAGAATTCCACTCGCGGCGGGTTTATCGACGTATCTGGCTGCACAGTCGCCGATATGCTGCCAAGCACGTTCATCCCGACATGCGGGAAGTGCTCGACGCCTAGTCAGGGCCTTGTGTCGGTCCGAGGCGAGACCATCACAAACGTATGCCGTGAGTGCCACGGCCGATTCACTTTCAAGATACCCCAGGTCAAATTCCTCGCCATCACCCCGGGATCCGCACTCCCGCCCACAGTCGGGCCGAAACGGCGACAAGAGAAGTTAGGTTTGCACGCCGGCGAGCCCCTGCCGGGCCGGGGGGCATGTCCTCATTACCGGCGCTCCTACAGATGGTTCCGCTTCTCGTGTTGCAGTAAAGTGCACCCGTGCGATAAGTGCCACGACCAAAACGAGGATCATCCGCAAGAGTGGGCAAACCGCATGATCTGCGGCTGGTGCAGCAGGGAGCAGAACTATGCCGTTGAGGCATGCGCGTTCTGCGGGCGGTCCGTCATCGGGAAGAGAGGCAAGGGCTTTTGGGAAGGCGGCAAAGGTACCCGCGACCAGACCAGGATGAGCCGTAAGGATAAGCGGAAGTATCGTCGAATCGGCGACGGCGGGGCGAAGAAGAAGGATTAATCATTTCTTTTCCCCGGCTTTGGCGAGGATTTTACGTATGAGTGTGTTGGGGTGCCCATTTAATTGGTACTGATGAGGTAGATGCGTGACGGATCGCCTGCGGCACTTCTATCAAAGAGGATGCCTGTAACAGTACCTACTGTATGTAGTGATGAGGATGACGATGTTGTTTGAGGAATACAACTCACCAGATGAGCACACGCAATAATGAACAGGTACACTACATATTCCATCCATTCGTAGTGACTACACATGTATGCCCGTCAATCATTTCTGGCAGATCACAAGCATGGCAGTGTGGTATAAGAGCTGAGATGGACCGTATGAACCCCTAGTATTCTTCGCGCAAGACACGTTCCGCAACGAACATCCGCTTTCAAATCCCCTATTATTTCAAAGAGGCGAGTATCATGCATTCATAACTATCAAGCCCAGAAAACCGACAAAGAACTCCCAATGCGCCCTACCGTCCAGGCCGATCAAGATCCAAAGAAACAAGCGACGCCAAAAGCCGCGTCCACATCGCCGTACTCTCCGGATCCGCCGCGCCCTGCGTCAGCGTTTCCCGGTTCCCAATGATGATCAGCCCGGATTTCGCGCGCGTCAGCGCGACGTTCATGCGCCGCAGGTCCTTCAGGAAGCCGATCTCGCACGAGGCGTTGCATCGCGTCGTCACGAACACCACGATGTCCGCCTCGCGGCCCTGATAGCCGTCGATGCTCGACACCTCGATGTTCTTCATCCCGGCGAGTTTCTTCGTTAGGACCTCTAGTTGTTGCGTGTATGGCGTCAGCACCGCTATGCTTTGCTCAGGCACTGCCTGTTTTGCTTCGCCAGGGCTGGCCTCCTTCGGCTTGGAGAGCAGACTGCAGACTTGGTGGCATAGTATTGCTTGGCCTTCGTTCGATTTGGATTTACGGCCGAGCTTGTCTTCTCTTGTTCCGCATTCGATAAACACCGTTCTTGCTTTGTCCAACTTATTGCTAGGGTCCGTTGGCCATGGAAACATGGAGGGATTGAGTGCTCGGTCCATGGGTTGGATTCCGGTGAGGAGCCTGCCCTCATAGAACTGTTCCGAGCTGAACTTGCAGATCGAAGGATGCATGCGATATTGTGTGTCCAGCATGAGCTTCGGGACTCCTGAGTCCGGACCTGCCGGTTGCTTATACAACCGCTCGAACAGAGAGACGTCGAAATCGAGCGCACCCGCAATCTGTTGTACCGTGGGTCTGAGTTGCACATGGTCTCCAACGAGTAACGCTCGTTGGCAGCCTTTTGTCAGTGGGACAAGCGAGGCTGGCTCAGTCTGTTGGGAGGCTTCATCGATGATGACAACCTCGAAGGTCTGGTTACGCAGAAGTCCAATACCTGCACCCATACACGTTGTAAAAGCAAGGCGGCACGCTTCGACTCTCTTCTGCGCGTCCTTCAAGGCCCTTGGATTTGCATATATTTCCATCCCTGCCATTGCGTCAAGGGTATATGGCCTCAGGTCAGCTGCTACCTTTCGAACCTATCAAAGGTCAACTTTGTCTCGCAATAGTAGATGACAAACTTCACGTACCTCCGTGCTTATACGTAATGCTGACTGTTGATCAGGCTTCGCGACAGATAGATATCTTCTCATTACGTTGTCAACCGCATTGTGTGTGGGTGCCGTGACCAATATGCGCTCGCCCTGAAGGACTTTCTCGAGCGCAATTATAGCTGCGACTATTGTTTGCGTCTTTCCCGTGCCCGGGGGACCCCAGAGGCACACAAGCGGATATTTCAACGCTGCTGAAACTGCGGCATTCTGACTGCTATTCAGCTCTGCTTGGGCATGATCCACGCCAGAGAAAGTAATGGCAGACGGAGACGGAAGCCCCAGAAGTTGACTCGAGATTGAGCAAACCTCCATGTCCGTCGCGAAATTCTCAACTGCACGGAACATAGTCTTCATGTTGACAGAAGGGGCACAGTACGTCAACCTCCAAGAGCATTGCTCAAAATACGGTGGTAAGGGGTGTAGGCAGCGAAATCTTGCCTTCCCTTTGTCTGAAGCGGTCACCAGTGCGTCCATAGTGTATAGTTTCTGGAGTGGCAGATTTGTGGGCGGACTCGCTACTTTCAGCCGTACGTGAGCGGAGCGCTCAGGTGTCCCGCCGGGTGCGTCTATCCTGAATTCACACTCAACTTCTGCGTTCTCATCAATCTGTTTGGAAAACAACTTCAGGATCAGAAGATCGTCTCGAGTCTTCGCGTTTTCGTCAGCTTCGCCGATGTGGTCTAGCGCGATCCCGATCATATTGTGCTTGAAATTACGGACAAACGGTTCATCCCCTTGAAGAAGGCGGGTACTCGCAGGCTCGAAGCATTCCAGAAAGATGTCCAAGGCCAGCCCGGAGGAGCGAACAGTAAGTGCTACGAGCTCCACCAGATCAGTAAAGGTATTGAATGACATGGACTCTATTTGCGATAGAACCCTCTTCAACGGTTCCAAAACTAGCTCTTGAGCGTCGTTTGCAAATAGAATTAATCCCCGAAGTATGTCAGGGGCTCTGTTCTGGATCGCGGCGGCCAATTCTTCCGGAAGTTCATTCCAACTTTCGAGCCGCGCAAAGCAAATCGAAAGAGATGGATTCATGTTCAAGGCTCCGAATATAGCATTTAAAATCGCGGTAGGTGCCAGAGCAGTAGACTCCGGTTCGCGAATTCGGCTTAACAGGTAGTTGACAGATGTGTGTAACAAATCCTTTGCGTTACTTTCCCAGAGCCATTTAAACAAGTACGTCAGATTGTCGACAGATTGAACGTCGTTAAGAATAGAAAGATCACTTTTGGCAATACGAGCAACGTATTCCGGCTCAAGCCCCAAGTCAAGAGTAGAGAGTTTTGGAATCGAGTACTCTTTGGGTTCCTCGTCGAACAGGGGCATCGTCTCTTCAGTATCCACATACTTGAGCCAGAGATCTAGGGCATGCATAGATTGGACATCTCGATTGGTAATCACATAAACCTCCTAAAACTGCATCAGCACTGATATTCTCAACGGTTTCGGGAAATGCAGTAGTGTTCTGGCTTGGCTTGGCTTACAGCAGCGAGTACGCCATTTCTATTGACTCTTCCGACATGCCTCTGAAGGCCACGACTGAATTTATCGAGCGCAATGCTGACTACGAAGTCGAAATTGAGCCCGCTATCAAGTGTCTCCTGCCTAGCGCGGCGTTTGTCTCCTTTATTAGGGAGATTCCGATAGGAGCTCTCATCTGAGCCGCCGCGCCGAATGTGAATCCAAGTATTACCTCTCAATCCTTCGAATAATTGGAAGGAATTCTCGTCGCAGCATAAGCGGTAATTTATCTTCGTTGGAAGACATAGTCGGCTTTGTAACTCTGGGCCTTGTGAGTGTGGGAAGGCGAATAGGCGCACGCAGTCATCCACCAGGCAGTCTTGTGACCTTTCGACTTTCTTTGGAACATATATGGCCACCGTAAGTCTCTCATCAACTCGAAGAATGATCAGCTTCCTATGGAACAGCTCCAATGACCTGGCAACTTCTTCTAGGAAGGTGGCCATTCTATCGCGCGTTGAGTCGTATATGCGCTTCCATCGAATCCTGGGATGATCCAACCCAAATTGATTGATCTCTTGGCCACTCACTAGACATGACGAGCAAAGACCGTTCGATATGAAACTTGGCACATCGGGAAGAATCGGTAGTTGACTGATTGTCCAAGTCTTTTCCTCGGCTGTCAGACTGTTCAGGTCGAAAAAATGCAGAAGATCAAGTAAAGGAATGTCATTCGTTCTACACCACTTGAAAGCGAGTTGAACGAGCTCGAACTCGGAAATAGCAATTCCATCACGGTTCAAAAGCAGCTCCATAGCGTCGAAGTCATAGCCGTCTAGGTCTGCGGCATCAGAGTTAAGCAAGTCAATGGACCTTTTTGCAGCTTCGTGTAACACGTCGAGGATGAACGGAGCAGTGTCGGGGGATGGCTTTGGCGCATTCTCCAACCTTTGAGGTACTTGAATACGATTACCATCAACGCATTGAGAGAACAGACGGTTGAGCTCTTGACATTGAGGTGCCATTGGCCCTTTAACCTTCGCCCAGTCAAGGTAGAGGTTCTTCACGCGCCCTAAAGAGGCACTGGAATACTCTGCGAAGAACTGGAAGCATGAATTAGTCGGGCTGATTCCAGCGGATGTTCAGGGTTCGTTTGTGGTATTGCGACAAGTAATACAATGTTCGGGATTGAACGCGAACGGGTAGATTTCTAAAACTCACTTGCAAGCGATCGTCATCGGTTATACCCTTGAAATTGACAGGTTCCCGTGCGGCTGGGTAGTCTGCGGGCTGGGAGATTTTCGATGGCATTAGTTCTTCATCCCAGCAGACAAAGACTAATAAAGTACAGCTATTAGTAAAAACCCATGCTCGTAGCAAGAGACTTGACGTACAAGTATCTCCATCGAGATCACCTCCAGACATCATATCGGCCGATGGTCTTTTCCCTCGGATTGGAAACACGATGCAGTCTACAAGGTGCGATAACTCTGGACGTTCGACGAGATTGAATTTCTGCAAATCTCCCGGGTGAAGGCAGGGATTCCGCGTAACCAGGACATGTGCGTTCTTTAGAGTTTGTGGCAGACCGTTCTCATCAGTCGTAATCTTGACATGGCATTCCCCTTCTTTTAGTACGCCCCAGGCATCGCAAACACCGTAAAGAAGTCTCGACTTAGGCACGAGTATGCGACACTTCTGAGTGTCGCGCTTGTTCAGCGTCTTCCCCTTCTCCGATTTGACCAGTTTCAGAATTTCCGGTCGGACATCTTCGAGGGATTGCATTAGAACCTTTTCAGCAAGGTCGGGCCTGTTCAGATAACAGAGGAATCTAAACGCCACTTGCGGAGTTTTAGAGGCCTCATCGAGAAATTGGAAATGTTGGTTTTGCTTCCGCAACAGTGTTTCTGCCGAAATTCCCAACGAATGCAAGAGGATTACAACTTCATCATTGAGATTACCATAAACATAGGGCTAGGAACGCAATCAGGTCAACAGTATCATCGCATGCTTCTGAGGAATGGGCTGACCTTCGAGTATCCGACTATTGAAAAGGAAAGATCATCGCCACCCGAGAACTTTTTCATAGACTTCCGAAACTTGAGCTGCGTGCGCGGGTCCTTCATGGTAGGATCCAAAGTTACCACTCCCTTGTAGCCCCTATATCTAATCTGGAAAACAGACGGACTATATCTCTTATCGCGAAAAGACAAGCGCAAACGGCGCGAGAGCTCCTGGGCGAACTTTGGAGATATCAAGCCACATCCGTCCGTAAAGACATAGTTACCACCCTCAACATCGGGAATGTCTTCGCATCGGTCGGGCGCCACCCTGGTGGCTGCCTGGGCTGCTGAGAAGAGTAGACCAATGCGCTTCGCCTTTTTGGCTACCGTCTTCATTTTACTGAAGTCCCCAAATGACTCGATTCGTGCCGATATGTCCTTCTTCGAGGCGGCCCAGAGCATGCAGGTTCTAGACTTGAGCTGACTGTTGCTGTAACCATAGAAGTTATAGTGAGCTCCCTGTATGCCAATGCCGGCACGTAATAATTTCACCACATAGCCACTGGATTCCTTTCTTGACCATGGCTTAAATCCGCCCCTTTCATCAGGTATGTCATAGCGCGGGCTAAATGCTGAGAAGGAGACGAGCATTAAATCACTGGGTTTCAGGCCCTCCGTGGCTCGGTTAGGACTTAACTTCTGAAGCCTTATTGAAATATGCGAGCGACCTCTAGTATCCGAGGCCAAGCTGATAGATTTGACGTAGCCATTCTCGTCCAGAAGACGCGGCCCGGGCAACGATGGAACGTGGTATTTCCATTCAGAGTCGGAGAGTGCAACGTCTTGTAACTTAGTTTCGTAAGAACCGAATTTCACTTTTTCCATCGCGATGGTGATTCCGCGGGTATGAATTCACCAATGTCCGGGAGCAGGGAGCAAAGGGAGAGGAACAACTCCGGTGATGAGTACCTCAGTGATGAGCAGCGACCATTTTTTACACTGAGCTGCAAGTAGAAAAAGTGCATGCAGGTTGGGCCATGATTGGTCTTGTCGCTGTGCCCCTCACTTTCTCGCCGATCTTGCAGCAAGCATATGGTGTAGGTACCGGACCTACCGGTAGACGGCACGCGGCAGAGCCACCCGACGATGGAGATGCCATTATTCGGCACATTTCTTTTTTGACCGCCCATCCAATTGGATCTGAACCCTTGAGATGAGCTCAGTGCTTCCATGGTTAAAGGACAGGCGGTCATAGAATAGATAGGAATGTGTGTGAAGAAGATGGGACTGTTGCGTGAAATCCATGCGACAACCCGCACCTCGTATGCGGTAGACCCACCTCTCCTGCTGGCCAATCAAATACGACTTTCATTCGCCAATAAAGCCAGTTTGCTTACCAAATTGCTTACATAAAAGGAGTAATTTACGCGCAACAATGTCCTACCGATACTCGTGAGTTGCGCCCGCACTCCTTCGGGTAGATATAATAATTCCTACTTTTAGACAAATCGACAGAATACTGTGGACGTACCAGGTGCATAATAGACATCAGGAGGAAGGAATTAGACTGCTCAGGCCTGTGTTGACGTGTACGGCTCAATGGTCGAGTGACTACAACACCGCCCACTCTGCCACCGGCACGCAGCCCGCATTGAGCATAGTTGGCATTGTTGGCGCCGTTGGCATTATTGACGGCGTGACATGCAGTGCTACCGGTACCTGGCCGTAGCGGCCAGTTATAAGGGTGCGTTTGGTCAGCCCGACTCTACATCTTCACAGTCACCTTGATCCAGTTATTTCATTAATGATCTTTCTTTCCGCTGCCTATCATGTCTGGACCGCAACCAGAAAACATGGCAACACCCCCAAACATCTACATTATCGGAACCCAGTGCACCGGCAAGACAACCCTGGTTAACGCATTAACAGAGCACTTCAACCACAACCCAACTAAAGCAAAGAAGCGCCCCGGTGTCGTCAAGGAAGTAGCCCGGACCATCCTCAAGAATCACGGCTTCACGAGATCCGACATCCGCAACTCGCGCGATCGAACCTTAGAACTCCAGCGCCTCATAATAGAAGGCCAGTTCGCAGCCGAGGAAGCCCAGCTTCATGCTGCTGCCGATGCCTGGTTCATCTCGGACCGGTCCGCCATCGATCCCATTATCTACACGCGGAAGTACGTCAGCAAGGAAGCGGCTGATGCGCTGCGCGCTGCACCACATTGGGCGCAGATGCGGGACCGCATGGCGAAGTCTCTCATCATCGTTTGCGAGGCCGGTGCCAACTGGCTGACCGACGACGGTATCCGGTTGATGCCCCTTGATAATGCGGAATGGCTCCAGGTGCATGATGAGTTCTGCAGGGTTCTCGCCGACGCTGGCCTGAAATATCATGTCTTGCCCTCAAGAATCGGAAACAGGGATGATCGCATGCAATTTGTGCTGTCGCTGTGGGAAGAGAAGAGAAATTTTAATCTTATTCTACTCGGTGATAGTAAGTTACTATGAGTATGTGAATGCCGCATGCGTGTTAACACATAGTTCCGTCCTACCTCCCTAACCATACTACCTAGATCAGGGACCTTATGGGCATTTGCCTAGTTGACAGTGCCGGCCGCCGCCGGATAGGGGCAGATTTGGGCAACGAGGAATGTGGCAATCGTTTTGTATCCTAGTAGGTATTGATATTCGCTAGGTAGTTAGTCCGTAGTCAAGGACGCAAATTATAAGTCTCAAAATAACACCGTATTCCGAGACATGAGGACGAGAAAAGCAAGAGGTAGGTAATACTACATCAAGCTTCAGTCGATGTATCGCAATCTGGAAACAGGAGATGATGACTGCTGCACATTCAAGTTTCAACAAGGCTCAATAAGTGAAAACCTGGAGCAGCTTTTCGGTCACTTCTATCATCATCAGCTCTCCGTTGCGCGTGTGTAAGAGTTAGGCCACTGTCCACTAGCAATCATAGCGGTTCAGGAGGGCCCATTGGGAGCACGAGATGCCATTCGGTGTAATTTTGGGTCTTCCCCTCCGAGATAATATGAAGATTTGGGGTAGCTAGGCGCCTGGGTGTGCTTACAAGTTACAGTACAGTTGGCAGGCGACAACGAGTTACTGCGTATAGGCGCTCCACAGCACACTATGAACATGTACTTCGGATTTCGGAGCACCGGTAGATTATTCCGTACGCGTGGTCGAATTCCCCGTCACAAAATTTGATCACGGCCTATATAATGATACCGTAATGTATATAGAGTATATTATGAGGTGTTTAGGAAACTCAGGAAGCCTGAAATACATCCCCGACAACCTGACATAGGTAGGTAGTTATACACTAGCCGCTTTCCCGGGGTTCCCGAGGAACGTCGTATACTTGATACGCAGGTCATCGGTTTTTGACCGAGATTCGTATGGCTTTTGCTTAAGAACCAAGTTGCTGTACATGACCCGTGTAAAGTAACGGTACTGTGGGAATCACAAGTTGGACCTGTCTAGTGTAGACCGTAGGTAGGCTACGCAGTTAATTAGATGCTTTACTGTTTACATTCCTGATTGTCTACTTTTACACTACATACCGGTAGTATGGCTTCCGAAATTAAGAAGTGTTCAGCGTTTCGTTCGGCCCCTCCTTTGAGGATCGTCGGTCTTGATTAAGTCCAGCTAGCCCCTGATCCAGGGCCTCAGTATATTTTAGTGTAATTACCACGTGGGAGACACGAGCGCATCACGCGATTTGTATCAGAGAAGTACGAAGCACGGATTGCACATAGGTATATCAACTCTCTAGGTATCCACATATAATGTCCTACGGGCAGATTAATAAAGATCCGTGGATGTCACCCCAAGCATAGTGCAGTGCTGAGTGCTCGTTCACGGTGTCTAGCTTCGGAAGACGGGGTTCGCGGGCAGGTTTTCAACCGAATACACAGTTTATAGCTAGTAGCCGTGCGGCAACCAGTTATAAGTTAGTGTGCTTGCGTACGGTGTATCTATTCAGATTGCAGTTGCTTCCGTTGACAACTGACAGTTCAACGTTTGCATTGTTTAAGGAACGATCGTGGTAGGTATACGAGATGAAGTAGATAGTCGGAAAGGTATATTGGTCGGAGCCAAGGCAGGTCCATTCAGGTATTAACCCACTGACCACCGGTCACCGCCCATCCGATCGACTGCCGTCTAGCTAGCAGCCGGGAAGCATCTACGGACAGGTCCGGCCGATATGTGGGGCAACCGACAGTCCGGCCGGTTGTCGGGTATCGAACCTGAAGTTTATAGGACTGTGGGCTATAGCTCACTAATACGGACACCTGCAAAACTTGCAACCTCGGTATTACAGATCAGATGATAGATCTGAGCCAAGAAAAGTGAAAATTCCATCAAGATTGATCGGCAATTTGCTAAAACGGGATGTGGCTGACCGGCAGTATACCGGGCTGGTATGATTGTAGACCGGTGTCTTCGCACCCAGCAAGTCATGAAAACTTCCGATCTTACCAAGATTTCGTGGAATCACAGCTGGGCGTTGGTGCCAATCAGAAAATGGCCGACGCTCAGCTTTTGTTGACCTAGGTTGTTACCGGTAGCATGGATGCCTGCGCTACCTCAGGTCGGAGTCTTGTCCAGGCATGCTATTCTAACAACTCCAGTTCTAGAATAAAAAGAAATACACTTCTGAGTTTACATTGATTCTAAAATTCAAATAATGAGAGTAAAAAATACCTACCCGCTTATAGCCGTTGCGACTTATAGGTAAAATGTAGCCGTGTTATTATCAAGTTTCAACTTCAACTGGAATATGCGACGCGTATCAGTAGTTTAGGTTTTTGACCAGTATCATGCGCGCACGCTCCGGGATATGCAAGGGGTTGCCGCGGGTAGTAGATACTGGGGTTGGGGTCGTACTGCCTCAGGCCTACCGATGGCATCGTCATCCACAGCCCTATGGCCGCGCCTACACCTACAGGCTACGGCACGACGCCCGGCATCCTCGTCGGCGCCGGCCCAGCCTCCCAGGTGAGATGGGCCGTAGCCTGCCTCCGGAGCGCCGGATCGAGTCAACAAAGTGTTTACGAAGCAACATGTTTCATGAGATCAGGAGACTACGTTGGAAAGCAAGGCAGGTCGTGGAAATCCGGTTATTTAGGATAACGTGACATAGCTTGCTATGTACGTGCTACGTATCTAGATAGTACGTATACCTCCGTCTTCTACATAATGATCATATACAGTCAACATCTAAGTTTATACTTGATTCAGGCATTTGAGATGGAAATAACTACGTATTAAAGATTTTCTATATTCTAAGTACCGTTGATACAGTATGAGCAAAGGCAGCACACAATATCTGCAAAAGACGGGCCTGCGCTTCCCCATCTCCCCCACAACAGCATTCCGCAAAAATACAATTCAACGGGGCATACTATTAATAAGAACACTGTCAAGAATTCGTCAATCTCGCGCATCCGTCGCAAATGCGTATTAATCAGACGGACATGTTTCAGAACGCGACATACTTGGCTGATTGCATATATTCAACGCAGTTTGCCACCTAGATTGACATCCTATCAAGGACCATCTTCGCAACACGGAATTCCATGTACATACCTACCTAGGTAATCTACACCAGGAGTTACGAGTTACGAGTTGCGAGTTTCAACGGTATATACAGGCATATATATCCGATGAGACTAGCCATGGCACTGGTTTATGTGTCGCCAGCCGCGGACCTAGATAGGTGGATAGCGATGCCTCGGATATTGGGAGCCCTGAGGACCTACGGGCCTTCCTAACGTAGCCGAGCCGGGATAACCGGAGATGCCGGGCGATATTTCACTGAGTCATCCGGCGGCTTCTCCGCTGAAGACGCGTACGCGTACGCGGTCACCGAGTGTTCAAACGCGGGGAATCACTAGATACGGTCCACGTCTGTACAGTCCGCCGATACTTGCAGCCCCCTGCAGTCGCATCTGCTTCCCGCATAGCATTATGTACATAGTCAACTACTATACATAGCAAATCATGTTTGCTGCCTGTCGAATTGCACAGCTGGTATTCAGCGTCTGTGGGCACATGGAACCCCGGTCACGGACAGACTGTAGGATTATCGAAGCCATATTACGGGAATGCGCAACTCTGCGCTCTGCCGCGCCGCTCGCAAGTTATCTAGGTTCTCCCTTTCCACACGTTCCGCGGAAGTCCAAGCTCTGAAACACCCCTATAAGTGCTGACTATGTACCATATACGGCGGCAAGCAACAGGCCTATTGCTCGTTGAAACACGTCTCATAGCATAACGTGGTAGTTGTGTACGAAGCACTCTATCTGTCTGGTCTATTACTTGGTACGGCTACCAACAATAGCGTTCAAGGGGCCGTCTCAATCTGAGATTCCAGAATCTTGGAACTGCAGATCTATAGTCACTCATCTACACGCCACATACCTACATAATACCGTATTATATTTAATTGTAGACTGCTTCATATTGAACACTACGCTACATTGCTACACGAAGCATATACCTAATAATTGTAACCTACCTACTTCGTAGGTACATAATTTACGTCTGGCTGAGATGTGTTACGCGGTAACTAACACACATGACTTCCGAGCCAACCCAGTGTCAGCGCTTCGGCTACGGCGTACGGAAGTGATACCGTACGGCACATGACACGATAGCAGACAGGGGCAGTTCATGCTGTAAGACGGATTCCGACGCTAATCGAGTAACCGGCCCTTATCCGCGGACCAAAGGATGCCCACTTTGCGAGGCGAGGCAACCATCCCAAGACCTCACAGGGCTACGTACGAAGGTCCATGCTACCCTGCCCTGTGCTGTCAGCAAGGTGCAGGACGCCACCTTCCGGTCTGGGTAGTACGTACCAGCTGTCTGCTGCGAAGTCCCTCTTCCTCAGCCTCCCCGACCACCACGGGCACATGACGGTGATTAAGAACCAGGTTGATCGAAGTGCTCTCCGAGGACCCCCACATACCCACGGCCGTGAAGCACTGCAGACTCGAGGCCGGACCACGACCGCCAGACGAACCTCGGCGCTGGTATCCGGAAATCCAATTGATAAACCTCACCATCGCTTAGTTTTTGCCTTTAGTGGCGGCGGCGGCGGCGGCCGAAGTTACGCCATTCTCCGCGTTCCACTTCGAAACTAGATAGTGTAGGCACGTACGAAGTACATACGTACACTACCTACGTACACTACACTACAGCGGCTTCACGATCTTTCGGCGCGATGAGGGGGCGGGAGGGGAAAATGCTAGCTTTCTCCCCGAGTGCTTTCAACCTCGCCTAAAGTAACGTTCTCCACGTTAGCGGCGGGGATGGCTAGCGACAAGTCGTGTGGGACACCGGTCCAAAGAGGATAAAATCCGACAAAGCGGGCGCCCTAACCCAAGTACGGCGGAATAACACTTCCTTGGGACGCCGCAAGCGGATGGAGTGTGTAGATCATCAACACTTGCTGGTAGCGTACGCTAAGATCATTGCTTCTGGTGAGAGCCGCATCGATCTCGAGCCATGTGACAGCAGGGAAGTGCTTCGCCTTTCTGTGTGGCGCATCTGGTTTACCTGCTCATGACACGAGACATGAAACGGTTCTTTTGCTCAACGGGCCAATGTCGATGCGCACGGTTGAATGGATATCTCCACTAGCCCTGCCGGTACATCATGTACGCTAGCAACGAACTCCTCACGACTCCGGACGAGAAGGATTAAATCCCTAGTTAGTAACTATACACGACACTAAATACCCGAGGTAAATGTAGGCATTCTGCAAAACATTTTACACGTGCACCTAGTGGCGGCACAGTGTCGTATCAAATATCCACTCGGTGAGAGGAACGGCTCCCGAGCCTTACCTTGTTAGGGTCCTTCAACGCTCGATCCTGGTGCCAAAATCTCGAAAGGCCCGAATGGCAAATAACCGCGGCCGCAATCTTTTTGTTAGGTCTGTGTCAGACCTACTCAGTATAATCCGCGTGACCTACTGGCGAGTCGGGTACGATGTTCGGTACCTGTTGGTCGTCTGGATGACAAAAGAACAACTCATAAGGCGCATCATAAGATTCCGGAGAGAGGCCAACGTAGATCGGCGACCTACACTTCCATTTAAGTTTTCCGCAGAGCGCGGCTGTTGTTTCGGATAATGGTGCAAGCAGGTAACATAACATACCTCGGTACATAATGTACACAATCACAGAGATCTTGTCGCAAAAGCCGCGCTGCTAAATCATGGTGGACTTTTGCTAGTTTCCGACGGCGTCGTGGTGGGAGACAGCGCCGTTGCGAAGGGTCGTAACGTAACGTTTGAATTCAGGCTAGGGGATTGAAATGCGGGCCGGTTTGTCCCGGGATTTGTTACGTGGACGGGTAAATGCGCTGGGCCCCCAGCCACAACGGACACTCGCCACAACAACGAAAACATATTTTTTCAGTGTTAACTGCCACTACTTCGTACCTAATTGTGTATACCGGTAATACCGTCAACTACCGTCCACCTCCCTACACAACTGTAGTGTAAATAATTACTCGAAGTATGGTCCACTTAGTTTAGAATTATCGAAGGATGGGGCTACGCTACCAAACGTACGGAGGTCGAAGTGTTGGATGCGTGCCGGATCTAGCTACGTAGTAATTAAACGACAGTACACTAATCCACTGACTGGCTACCACTCGCCACGTTACCAAACTTACAAAAGCAGGTATCAGAGCCGTATCTCAAATGACAAGCAGTTTCGGACGGACTATGTAATTAGTTATCCAGGTGAAACATGAGGGCTGGGCGCAGATACTTCGTACCTAACAACCTTAGTCAGTCGCACACTATGGCTGTTAAATCCGGCGCTGGTACGAACAGCGCTAATGTTCTCGAAGGCCGCTAGAACCATGTGGATTGCAGGGATGCTTAGCGCGCACCCCCCTGGGCGCTAAAAGCTTAACCGTGTCGCTGGTGGGGACCCTTGAATTCGGGGGAGGGAACCTTAAAATAAACCGAATCTGCAGCTGGATGTATTAAACTCACTGTCAGACAGAGGCAGAATAAGGAGAGAGTGGTGTAGAATGAGTCGTGACGTGTAAATGAACAGAGAATCGGTTAAGCGTCTCGCAAGTCATCCCCTCGGTAACAGGAGTCGGCATTCTATGGGTAGGTGCGAAGTCCGTGGACTAATTTCCAACCGGCCTAGTGTAGCACACCACTGTGCGCACAGGCGTAGGTACAGCCGCGGGCGCCTATCTAAGCCACAGGTTCTCGCCAGCTGCCGAAGGGCTCAGCGCCACAAACGCGGGGAAGAAGCTCGAGAAATGCGCTAGTCAAGCACACGGACGAGAACCGTGCATGCGTGACGTGATTGGCAACAATATTACCAGCTGACCAGCGCACTAGGCAAGTGGCCCGGCAAAAAGCCAACATGCATCACCCTCAAGCCACGTACATACGGACGTACTGTAGGCAGTTGTAGTTTTCGCCCATCGCGTTTATTGCTGTATCTGGCACTAGTTGTAGGTAGTGTAATGCACTATACACACTATTACCGTACGTTCACTGCTTGCAGTAGGTGGCATGGAATCGCATTTGGTACCTGTTTAGTGGCAAAACGGACGGTACGTCCGTACGAAGTACCTTCGCGATGTACATAGTATGCCGGTAACGAGTAAGCACGGCGCTGCGGCGACAGTAGGGAAATAAAGGAAGGAGAGGGCAGGTGGTTAGGAGATGGGAAGCGGGTGCACTGTGTCGAAATTTAGCCACCTAACTACTAACCATAAGCGGCGGTATGTTATAGGCATCTATGTGCTCGGTACCACCTACGTACGCGTTGCATTAGCACGGAGCACCTGCATGAATATTTTCGATTTTTCACACTCGTGTGTAATAAATTAGTAATTCGCTTCCCTTTGTTTTGGTTTTCGTTCAAAGATAGGATCGAGTCAATTCCTGGCGTGCATCAATGAAATGAAAATGAAAATGAATGAAATTATAACAGCCGGGAAACCCCAAATAAAAAGGAAAGGCGGTGAGACTTAATGGAGGGTCATCGCAACCAGAGAACAACCTGTCTCAGACGCATGCTGCGTTCGGGCTGCTACCGTCTGATCTATCAAGGTGAGGGGATGACGGGCGTGTAGCGCGTAGAGGAGGGTGGACAACTCATCATGCGTTTTCAAGCTTTTCCTGCGCATTCACGCTTTCACATCAGAGCCTACCTAACAGTTTCCCTTTCTCTCTCTTCTCCCCTCCGAAATGAACCATTTCCTTCCGTTCTCTTTTTCTTCCCGCACTCGTGACCTTTCTACCTTTTCTTTCAATTACGTATTGAGCGCTCCATCCGCACAATTGGCTGGCTACACTGGAGTTTACGTGCATGCGTATCATAGGCATGTTTATCATGGGCGTGTTAGTGGCTGTTGTGCCGCCGGTCTCGCATGTTACTACGTCTACGCTACATTATTACCAGTATGTGGGAGAGCCGGACTCGACTGATCGCTAGCTGCTGCTGGAAGTGCCTAAGCGATGCCTCCACCAGCCAGCCCTATAAAGTTATAATGTTACCAAGGCGTCTGTCCAGAATTGGGTCGGCCCCCCTCCCCTCGTTGCATCGGACCAAGATTCATGTTGGGGAGGTAGCGTACTTGACCGGTCAGTAACCGAGGAGGGGTTGATAAGGCTGGAACTCGTTTGATCTCCCCTATTTTGGGCATGGCGGTTGAATATCAGGAGACCTGATGGAACCCCGAGGGGCATGTGAACAGGAGCATAAGAGGTAAGGCAGTGATTGCCAGCTCAGCAGAACCAAACATTTGTCACTCACTTGCTCACTCGCGCTGCATGCTGGACAACTGGGTATATGCCTGGCTGGCTGGTGCCGAAGGTTGCGATTGGTAACGCGCGATGAACATTGGTTCCCCTCAGGCAACTCGAGTAACAATATCGAACAATATTGGCATATTTCTAAGACACCAGCAAATGTCCGCACGGGTTTATAGACATAGACTATTAGATAGTATCTCCTGCGTGACGGTACGTAGCTCACCTACTACGCACCTGGCCTGTCAAGGCGCATGCAAGGTACCTACTTTAACCTTCTGATCCTGTACCTTGAGGCAGCAATTACGCGATTACGTGCTTGTCTCGTCGTCGACCACCTCTCCACGCCATGGAGCCCAAGCGTTCACTGCTTTCCATCGTGACGCTCAGCAACGGTATGACAGTCCCCACGAATTGTCCACCTGCTGCGGCAATGGGTCGCGATGTCAGGCAATTCAGAACACAACCGAGTAGCCACTCCGGCCAAAGCAGCCAGTCTCGGCGGGCCATGGGCACTTCTACATGTGTGCATGTGTATGTGTATGCATGTACGGACATTTTGCGTTTGTGTGTAATGTGGAATGTATATAATATTATATGTAGGTACATGCTACCTACCCTGCAATGGAATGCAGCGCATTGTAGGCATGCCACATTTGCGATGTGTGTATTCCAGACCGCCTGCACCGTTGGGAACATGCAGGCACAAGACAGACCTAATTGATCGAATTAGATGCTCTATCAAAACTGGATGGCACACCGCCGGCTCCTGAGTAGACGGACCCTCAGAAGTTGTTGGGTTGTGGTAAGACACTGAACTGAGTCTTGCTTTCTAACCGTACAATAAATAATACCTGGGTAAGACAATCTCCACGGCGGCTAACATTAGACGTTGATATCCGTCCACTAAGGGTGGCGCGCGCCAATGATCAATATCAAAAGGCCGAATATGTAGACGGTCCTCTTCCTCACGTGCCTTGGAATGGTTACGGCCCAGAGTCAAACACCTACGTCCTCTACGCCAGCACCCCATAACTTTCCAACCTAAAGATGATCTCAGGCATTAACTCATAATCAATCACAGTGTGTAGCAAAACGGACCCAAATTAGGAATGGGAATAGCATTATTTTTCTGGAGCTAGGTGGGGCATCACATTTCAGCTTTTCTTTTTGTTTTCCTTTTTGAATTCCTGTAGAAGGTCTGCCTTTTTGTGGTCGCGGCGTGATTGCTTTTCGCCTTGGCTTTTCAGTTCGGAGGCGGACAAGGTCGTTCATCTTGGATCCTCGGTCGAAAGACCGTCTGCCTCGTCTTGCGCTGTAGGTTGCCCTCTTTTGTGTCTTGCTAGAATACATTAAAGATCCTTTTGTCTTCGATTGGCCCCTTCATACTACTCGCCGGTAGCTAAGAAGAAATAAACTATCACCCCTGGGTATAGGGCAAAAATCAAAATGCAACCATGGTATCTTGGTGCTACAACGCCAACCAGAGTCAAGGGGTTGCAGAGTCAGAGGGATCCTCGTTTGGTCGTTGATCACATTATCGTGTAGGACCAAGGGCTGCTGTGACCGAGACACAGCGAAGCTCGTGAGCGTGGTCGATCTTCTCACCTGAAGGCAGAAGACATGGCATATCGCTTATGCCATTAGAATGACTCGTGAAAATAATGGTAGAAACGCCGATCAGATGCATGCACAGGTATAATAAATCCCAAGAACCCCTCGCCATGCAAATGAGAGAAATGAAAAGAATGTACAAGACAGGAGTGGATAGCCTGCCATTGCGACGATGTAATAGTAACTTCCGAATATGACGCGTCAAGAAGCTACCATCCTTGGGCGTGGTATCCACCATTTTCTTCTCGTAGGAATTGGGTCCAACTATTAGTGTTGAGTTCCTCCTTCGATGGTTTCATAAATGACCTCTCGGGATACTGCTTTAGGTTGGCCACGTCGTGCGAGGTGTGGCGTCGTTTCAGCACGGCGTTGGCGGTGGAAGACTTCTGCTGTCGCTCCCAGAGGAGTTGCCGCCTAAGTGACTCGGTTAACTCTGTGGCCAGCATGTTTCGCCTAGTAGTTCGGGGCGATAGCGCGCTTTGCTGATGCTGGGGTGCGGATTTTGTGGTGATGGGTTGAGCGCCGGACCTAGGGATTTCCTTGATAGGATTTAGAGTGGTGTGTCGCACGCCTCTTCTCATTTCCAACCCATGATCATCCGATTCGTTGGGAGATGCCCCGGCGTTAGGCACGTTTTGCAGCTGGCGGGCGCGCTGTGCAATTGCTGGGGTGGAATGCGAGGCGAAGTTGCTCAAAGCTTTTACCCGCTCCTCTTGCCGCGCTGCTTGTAGTTCTGCTTGCCGTTCTGCTAGCCGTTCTGCTTGCCGCTCCGCTTCCCGCTCCGCGTCGCGTTCTTCTTGCCCGGCAAACATGAGACTGATGAGGGATCTTCGCGAAGTCAAGTTTGGTTTGGAAGGCACTCGCGTGAAGTTCACGGGATCCTCGACGCTCGATTTGCCACTCTCCTCGATCGAGTCCTCCCATTCAGAATCTTCATCGTCATCATCGATGGCGCTCTCGCCTACATAGCTGCCAGATCGGTCGCTCGGGGTCGATATCGTCCGCGTTGTGATTTGATTGCTGAAAGACGTTTGCTTTTTACGCATTCCCAAAAGCGAGCTAGATTTCCCTGAATGCAATGCACTCTTAAGTGAGGAGCTAGGGTCAGTAGAAGAGGAGCCACCGATTTTGAACATGTTGCCCTTCTTGGGAGGAACAGGTTGGCGGCCTTCGAGGCTTGGTGAGGATTCATCCTCAGATGAGCCACCTAGCGCGAACTTGGCTGGCTGCTTCTTGGATTGCACTGGCTTCGGTGCGGGCGATGAGTGAGGCTCTGGGATAACGTCAGGCTGTAGTGATATTGGTTCGTGAGAAGATCTTGGTGAACGGAATTGACCAGATGGAAATCCTCTGATCACGTTCGTGGCTGAGAGCTCAAAGCCCGTATTTGTTGAGGACTGCGATGTTAAAGTAGATGAAGCACAGTCAATGGACTCAGTCGTAAGGGTGGCAGGTGATTCCCCAGTCTCGTCAGATGAAGTTTGCAAATGATCACTACTTATTTCGGCAGGGGATGCAACAATTTGTGGCAAAGGTGAAAGATTCGGCTCCTTTTCCTTGATAATGGTGACAACCATTTTCTCCAGATGATCTGACGTGATATGCCGCTCGCGGCCCCTGCTTCGGCTGCTGACAGAAGAGTCTTGCCGCAATATGTGAGGCCGCAAGATTTCCACTGGTTCGGATTCGGTCGTGAGCTCGATATCTTCGTCGTCGGCAATAGAGTCGACGCTACCAGATAACTGTGGCAGATCATGTATACGATGCTTGTCAGGAATGTCCTGTGGTATTGTGGGAGGAGCTGCCATTGGTGTCTTTGTCTGACCCGTCGTTTCGCAACATAAAGCCTCCCTTGTCCATAACCGCCAGCTGAGATTTTCTAATCTTCGCCCTTGTTCCACCGATTCGGCGCATCTTGAGAAAACTAGGTGTTTTGCATTAGTCGTCACAGCGCAGAACTACATGTAGTATGTCCAAACGTACCAGTCCACATGCTAAAGAGGTTCTGGGGGTTGTTGGTGTCAACCTTGTGAATGACATTCGGGTCCACAGTAAGAACCAGCCCTTCCGCTTTACCTGGCATCTTCAACAAATCGCGGTGCTCATGGAACAGAATGTATGGCGAGCCGTGATATAGCGAGAAGATCTTCCTAGAGGTGATTGCGCGTCGGCGGATGCAAGCAACAGTCGAGTTCTTCTTTCGTGTCAAGCTAGATTGCCGTCACCGCAAGCTGATTGACCGTACAATTTCAATTGCACCGAATCGCTTGCACGAATTGACAGTTTGCTAGTCGACGTAGTCACGACTGGACAGCTATAGGTCGGTGGGCTCCCAAAAAAATGTGTGTATACTCGGCGAGAAGGGCGAGAACGAAAGTGGCGACGAGATACAAGACTCGAGGTTGCGATGGCTGCCGGGATTGGGATCTATGAGTTACGTCGAACGCATGAAGGCCATGATGTTCTGCGGTCGGTAGTAGGAGGGTGTACGGAGCTGGAAGAACGAGAGGATGTGGGTAGTGGTACACATTAATGTATTTGATAAGAGAGGCCTGAAGAGGAAATGGGCCAGAGAAGAAGGGCGATCAGGCCCTAGCAGAAAAGAATGGAGAATAAAAAGGCGCCCTCTCTCCGATATCAGCCATGGTGCGGAAGTACGTACCGGCAGGGATGCCGGAGTACGAGGGTACCTCGCGCCGACGTACCCATTCCACTGTGTTACGCCTGAGATGTACGAAGTACGTCGCACATCCACGAAGCCAAGCAGAGCATCTGGCCCGTTGACAGGCCTACACCACCAGGTACTGTACCTACCTTACTTCCCTAGGGGTGGCCACAGGCTTGCGGGTGGGGACTGCGGCGGCACTGGGATTCCCGATCCTTGAACCCTCCCATGATGAGTACCTGAGTACATGGTACAGTACAGTACCCCCCTGGTGGCCCACTGTGGCATGTCATGTAATGTACCTCCAGCACCGCTCTAGGAGCACTTGTTCCCTCCGCCCCACCGACTATGCCAAGTACACAGTGACCTCTTACGTCCGTACACTAATCCGTGATACGTACAGTACGTACTAACAGTGCAGCGGTCTGCTAGCGTGGTGTGCACTGGGGGCATTACTACCCCGACCGGCCTAGAGGACTCCATAGCGCGCCACACCAGGCCCAATGCGGCACTACTCTCCTAATGAGGCATTTAGGGCACTCTCAAGAGGTCTCAGGACTCAGGAGGTCCCACCAGTCGGCCCAGAAGGCCCAGCATTCCGGCACTGCGTTGCGCTTCGGACTTGAAAGTTCCTACCTACGGGCGTACTTCGTACGCTACGCTACTATGCTAAATGTCTCTAGTGTAGTCCGTAGTGTACGCTACCTACTGGGAAATACAACAACCCGGTGGTCGTTTGCAGTCTCAAACCTCGAGCAGAACAACCGAATTCAGATACCACTGCTTGTGCGTCTAGGTATCAATTCTCCTGTTCTCCTGTTCTCCTGTTCTCCTGTTGGAGAGACCGCTGCAGGCGCACCCCAGCCCAATTGGTGAGAGTCGTCGATGGAGGCGAGTGTTACGCTCTTGTGACGTGTCGATAACCGCATGCCCTGCGGAGGTGAGAGCGAAGTCACAACGATTACCCCCTTAGGTAAGGTATGACCGGGAATGATGAAAGACGGACATGATACGGACGTAACTATTACTTGCAACTCTCGCAAGTCCAGGCCAGGCCTTTCACTTGCACTAATTAGGTATCTTGTTACACCTGCATTCAACATTCCAATTGCCAGAATGCACACGCGGGAAGGTTAATCTCTACAAATACCGGGGTACACCACTACTTACACCAGTCCAGCACATTCATGACCGCCGGCTCCGCTCGCCTTCATCTTGTCGGAACAAGCAACGCAAATATCAACGCATGGCAATTGACCGGAATGTACGGACATACAAACACCAAGTTCACTCCGCCAGATTCCGAGATGCGAGCCGCGCCAACTGGCCAACACAATACGCAGAGTTGCCCTGTTACTAGTCCTCCTGGACATTTCCATAATAGACGTCCGGCTGATCAAAGAGATCATGCAGACAGTCTCTCATGCGAACGCTACTTCTACACTGCAGATGTACTTACCTCGGCAATGTAGGTGTTGACGTAGCGACAGACGTCCGCTGGGCCGGATTGACAACAACTCATCCGATAGCAATCTCGTGGCAATCCTCCGGAGTCTGTCTCTGTTGCTATGTGCCGTTCCAAAGCCAGGTCAGGTGGTAGAAAAACCGACCGTTTGGATCATGTCTAGCCGACGGCGCTCGGCGTCCACGTAAACGCGGATACGTGGATACAAAACCTCTGTCTGATCAATCCACCGAGGCGGGTGAAGTAACTACTAAGGCACTGCTCACGATTTGGTTTCCAAGCGGGCTTATGATTTGACACCTGCAAGTCAAATCAGGTCAGATTATCAAGATTAAGCAAGGTTAAGTAAGGCAGAGGCAGGTCAGGCTGTGGGTGATCTCTATGCGTTGGCATTCTTGCGTTCCCGTGAGCACTCTGCATCCTTGGAGTGGCGCGGCGCGGGTAAAGTGCTCGGTAATGGAGGGCCATTAGTTACATCAAAGGCTTGTTACCCATAACGTGTTAACCCCGTTACCTCGCCTGCCACGCTGCTCGGCCACCGTCCGTTCCCAAGCAGGGCCATTTCGGGTGCTGGCCCTCTGACTGGTGCAGTGGCCGAACAGTATGTAGGCCAAGCAATAGGACCTACTGGTACAACTACGAGAGGCTTTAGCACGCTTTACGAAGGACCTCGGAGCTCTGGTGGCATAGGTAGGTAGAAAGCCATCCATTCTTACTAGCTACGTATGCAGCCGCCCGTGTCTTATCTTTTCTTTTTTTGCGTCTCCATCATACCATAGTACCAAAACGCCTTGTGATTGATGATGAGAGGTATGATCAGGTGAGAGCTTAGCCTCCACCTCCCGGCCGCCAGCTAAATAAATGTTCCCGGCTCCTTTAAAGCACATACCTTACCGTAACTAGCACTTCACACTGTCACCGGAGAGACTCTTCCCCACAACGTCTACCAATATTAGCTAATACAAGCCAAGAGATGCGCTTCGAGCCCCCAAAGTCAGAAAGGTACTCTTCGCCACCCCGGGTTGACTCCAGTTCATATTGTACCTACTAATCTGCAAGCGCCGCTGTTAAGGAGTCACATGCCACGGACCACGACTCGGGCACCAATGCCATCTCGTACCTCCCTGCTATAAGACAACCCATGAGCAGGAATTCGCTCCAACCAACTCACCAGAAAATAACACTCGAATGATGCATATCTCCTCAGTCCCAGTGCCTACTAGTCAAGCTCACCACGGGACGATTCATTTGCTCGGTAATAACGCGTTCACGACATGCTGGGCCACTATGGTGGCTACCGGTACCTCTAAAGCGAGTGAATAAGGACGCCAACGCCACCCTTGTAAGACCTATAGATAGAGTGGCTGAGCACTACTGTAGGGTTATCTACCCGGACTGAGCGATTCAAGAGATGATATACATAGTATAGCGGTAGGTACTGTATGTGGATAAAACCACGTGTGGAATCTGGCAATATCGTGTTATGCATATGGAGTTGAACGGCCCGGGATGATGACGCGATGCTGGTAAGACTTGATATAGGGTAAATAAATAGTACGTACTTGACTTCCGAATAACTACCTAGTCTACTGTGTAGCACCGCCGAACGTCGTACGCCTTCAGTCGGATATGGGCACATATCCGTTACGGCAAATACGCAATTGTCGCTCAATGAGTCCAGTCACGAGACGGCGTATAAAGTAGAATCCAGAAGTTCCTGGTAATAAGATTAGACAGGAGCGCAGATTGAGCTCATAACTTCATTGTGAGAATCAGCCACAACGTTGCCTTTCTGCCCCCGGGTTCCGCACATGTGATACGTGCGGATATGCTATCAATGCAGTCCGTAACTACCTGTGTATATTGAGTATGTAGTCAGGGAGCGCCATGTGACACTGGAATTACTTCTAAACACCATTCAGTGCTGTAGCCTTATTGTCGGGCGTCCAGCAGGCAGGCAAGCCGTACCCGGACCTATGCCAGCCTAGGGATTTGTCATGCTCATGTCGTAGATCAGAACATGTAAATTAACGCCAACCGGGGTGATATACGGCCCTCTGGAATGGCACAGCGCTTTACGTCCGTACACTGCAGTCCAAGCAGGGTCGTGCCATAGTGCTGGGAGCTGCTGCGCAACATTGTGCCCCCCCGGTTGATGGTTTTCAACACTACCTATGACCAAGGCACATCCGCCTTACATCGTCATATTGGGTGCGGATCATCACACGTTTCAAAACGAATGGTCCTTGATACTTCCAGCAAGACGCCACAGGCGCTAATGAGTTGAGATAACCTCTCTGATCCCATTGCGCAACGGGTAGTCGCCGCATGCTCAATGTGATTTGTGTAGACAGTTACGTAAGTAAGTCGGTGTGATAGGTATGTACGAAGTATGTATAGAACCTACTTATTACTTAGCATTGAGTATTTACAAGTGCACAGCCGGCCGCTAGGTACGCTGACGCGGGGTGCGGGAGCTCCCTCTATGCTTAATACCTAATAAGTGTCCATAGTATAATAGTAGGCGCAGATCAAGCATTTTAGGAAAGGAACGCGATTATTACAGTTAGGTTTGAAATTACTGATGAAAAGCTTCGTACTATCACGGATCTGTGACCATGCCTCCAGCGCACCGTGACGCACTCTCAAACCTGACACGTCAGGCACCAAACCAACTTCTGGATTTGTTCACTAACATACACTACCCAGGCAAGCAGGTAGAGTAGGTAGTTAACCACGACTGTCGTGGTGTCGCAAGATTTCAGTTCAATGGTACGGACAACTTCGTAGTTGGTTACATGGCTGGTACCTGTCAGCCAGCATAGGCAATCGATAGTGTAGGGGCATTCAGCTTCTTTACTCTTTCTGTGAGGGAAATCATTTCTGATAAGCGGCCGGCCACGTTCCCCGGGGGCCGGAACCGGGAATATTAAACAAGGAATATGGGGTTAGACCAGTCACGGGGCGCCCATCCTACTACCTAGTTGTGGGGCCCCGAGCTACCCCTAAGTACTCCGTAGTCTGTACGAAGTAGTTAACGTTACCGTGTTACCAACTTATTACACTCAATAGTGTACCTACACTACACATTCAGTTTCACCACACTGGCGGCACGGAAGTTGGCTTAAAAGACGGCGGGGCCTTAGCGGCCTGAGCCGATGGCCCGATCAGCACTTTTGACCTCGACTTCCGTACTTTTACGGACTACCTAGGAGTAACTGCTGGGTATCCGGATCGGGAGTAACTAATTGCATTGAGCGGGTGGTTGACGGGTCACGTAGGTATTATTGCTTGATCACTTAGGGGGACTCCATTACCCTACCTATATACACTATTACCACCTCGGCAATGTGTTTGAGCACCCAGGTCAGGAGGCGAGCAATAAGGAGCCACAGGCCAAACAGTGAGATGAAGACGTTGGTTACAGGGTGTAGGGAGGTACCTAGGTAAATTACTCGCGAGACGATCCAACCCCTTAACTACTTCCTAGCACCCAGCTATGCCCAGCTATGTATTAATGTCATTGGTTATGTAGATAGGTACGACGTAAGGTAGTTGCAGATCTTGATAGGTGCTTTTCCTAGATATTCTCCGGATGCTGAGTCGAGAGCAGGATCGAGAGTCGAACGATTTAAAAGTTTCGATCACCATTGCGGTAATACAGTGGGGCTTTAGCGGTCCTGGCTGATCGAAACTTTCCAGGCCGTCGCTTTTCCATACTGCCGGTATGACCCCGACAGAAACCCCGTCCGTGACTGCCTACCTATCGATCGCTGCACGGTTCCATAGGGCCTAGGTAGGGCAACTGTGGGTAGCGGTCCAACTCACAGATAAGTTACTCACTTAATTCTCACTCTACACTAAACAATCGAACTTTTGCCACCTTGCAGCATGTGATCGATTTCTAGTTCGATGTCTAGACCTATCTAGACGACGTCAAACAATCCAGTTATGCCGTGGCTAAGTATTTTGCCGAGCTGTTGGAGACAGTTTCAAAAGGTCACGAACTTGGAACGTTACAGCCAAAGTATGCTCCCCTCTCTTGCCGGCCGAGTGGGCCTAACTAAGCTCTTTCTTTGATCCAGAGTGGGGGGATCCGTGGGGTTTACGCAAAGCCGAGTTGAGAAGTTTCTGTCAACTGAAAGGAATGTCCTTGTTGACCATCTTGAAGTTCCAGTGTATAATATTCGCTTAGATTCCCAGAACGTCGGATGTACGAATACAACACCACGTTAGCTGTACATAGGCATCTGCCCTTGACAGTTGCCGGAATCTTTTGATCACGCCCAGCCCTGCCTCAAGCGTGTCTCAGCTGCGCACTAATCCGATCCCGACTCGGCGTGGCGTCTCAGGCAATCTGGATATCGATGCGCTGTTTTCGTTTGTGGCTACAGTACAACTCCCAGGCGGTCATAGCTTGCCTAGCCGCTGTAGCATATATCCTGTACGCCAAGGACTGTAGCATACCGGTAATCAACCAAAGTTCTTGTTGAATAACGGCCTGGCGGTAAAAAGGTTTGGCATACGGCAAGATAAGCCGTAAGCTTCTTGGCAACCAGCATTTTTAAGCTTCGATCGGGTCCCATTGACGACATACCTAGCAGAATCAAATGCGCAATGCATGTCCGGTGTTTGCGGCACACCGATGGGAAAAAAGAAAGTATATACAATAGGTATACATCCAAGGACAGTTTGCACCTATACGGAATACCTCTACCTACGAAGTGCCTATTCGATAAATCTAGATAACTAATTGCCAACTGTTTCGGATCTCTCACCCAGATCTTATAAAGATCTCTATCTAGCCCCAGACTGTCACTTACATACTATGTAGTGTACGGACTACCGGTACAGACTACACCCGCAACGTAATAACCTAGACTATTCTCCGGAGGCTGAATATGGAGAAGCGTGGTGTTTGTGATCAGTCATTAATTGGGGAGATTCTTTAGATAGTCGAGTGTCACCATCTGCAGCCCTGCAGCTAGGCGAAAACCTGGTCCCAGAGACTCAGCCGTGAGACAAAAAGCGATCGACGTTATTTGTTTAGTCTTGGTGAATCAAAGAACGATAGTTACTTTGTACTTTCCGCTGAAGTCTCCATAGCCGGGTATAACTCCGTATATCAGCTCCCCTCTTGTACAGTACATTCTACGTCTGTACGTAGTTTCCAGTAAGCAATATTAGGGCAGACGGGTAACTTGGGTCACGCTCATCAGCAAACCCCGATTGGTAGCGAAACTGGCCAACCCCACAACCTGATAGGACCGCGTGACTCTGTTCTCACCAACGAGATGAACGGGATAGCCCGGCCGCCACAAACATTCAAAACGTGCCCGTTCTGGTACATCTTGAGGACCAATCCCATCCCGCTAGGTCTGTGACCGTCTGTGAACGATTGGTTACTGGTAAGCCGGGCGGAAACCTTTCCAACCCCTCATTGCTACGCTCCGAGGACCTCAAAGCTCTGAGGCCCAGTTCAGTGTGCTCGTAAATGCCAGTTAACAGCAGGTAGAGTTAGGATCAGTTATTCTCTTTCGCTGTCGCGTACGGTACTACCTTGTAATAAGTCATAGGTACAGTTGCATGAACTTATGACACTAGTTACAGTTACGTCTTTCTCGCGGATCAACGCAAAATCGATCTTTCTCGCCCAGGACCACCCGGTAGTTTGCCGGTAGTTTGCCCCGAATTCGTAGCTTGCGTCGCCAGCTGGACGCGAATGATGCAACCAATTGCGCATCGAGGCACATACTGTAGCTTCTGGTAATCATTGATTCAAGCCAAAATTGATGACACGTAAAGGCTTCACTAGGTATCACACGTTTGTATCATTAATAGGCTGCCGACGCACTACCTATTCCATCTCTTGCTAGCAGCGGACGGGGGACCTGGGCTCACCAGGAACAGTCGGGCCGGGTAAACCACGCCATCGGCTGGCAGGTCACGGCGTTTGCTCCTCATTTGCGTCGTGTTCAGTGTAGCGTTCAGTCACTTATTAGTGTGCCGAGTGTACAAAGTAAACCAGGGGACCTCGCAGATCAGGAGTCCTGACTGATGGCTGTCTCCTGCGGGCCGGAGCAAGTGCTGACCGGCTAAAGACTCAGCAACCCCGAGTTTGGATTCAGGATGTACGTATTCGACATGTGCGGGATAGTCAGCGTTAATGCGGACAGTGCAGTGTCCAGCCAAAAGTAGAAGAGCACCTGTTTCCCCCGAGTCCTGACGGTCAGCCCTCAGCCGATCAACCAAATCGCCAGCACTGGCCCGAAAGTCATTGCGACGACGAGTTCTCTAGATCACAACAGAAGAGAAATCCAGGGTTTTCTTTCGCTATTGCAGATAATAGGTTGCAATTAGGCAGCGCAATGGCAGTGCAAGACCTCTCTGGGTATTCGGACCGCGCACCAAAAGTCCGGGACTCGCATGGTTGAGAGAACTGCTAGCGAACTCTGGGGAGTAGAACCATGCTTACAGCAGCCTAGGGAGTAGGCACTGATCCTATAGCTTTGTATGTACCTACTAATAGGTCTTGGGCCGGACTGAGAGGATAAATCTGATGTTCTCTAGCTGAGGTCTCGTCTTATTCGGTGAGTTTTGCTTGAGTATACTGAGAGCGCATGAATCCGTGCCCCAGAATAGCATGCTCAGTTATGATTTACCATCCGGTATTGCCACAAGCCTCACTTCCATCAGCGTCGGAGATATACACTAGGTATAATATACCCCTTAGCTGATAAAAACAAATCCTTTTGGAATGCATCTGATCCCCATGGGGAACGGCGTATGATTGGGCTCCTCCGAAAAACCACAGTCGATCGCATCCATCGTGACCCGTCACGTATGTTACAACCGTCAACGCCTAGATAAGTAGCTGCTTTGTCAGCGCCGACTCACTGGAATCAGCCATCCCCATTCTACATGCCAAGGGCCATTCGCTTCCGATGGTGTAGGGCCACTTACTTATGGCCTGGGCAGTCGTTGGTGTCCCCGGCTGCACGTCAGAGGGGAAGAGGTCACACAGCTCTCAGGTTTCAGCCCTGCGACGCAACACATGTAAATAGGTAGATGGTCCTTGACTACGCTCAAGGGGGAATGACAGTCTGGTAACTGGTTCGCGACGACATTGCCGCCCAGGTCCACTCCAACGGGACCCTATTCATATGTACCCCTACCTGTTTTGTAGGGAAGTGTATCATGAACAACTGCAACTGGCCCGCCCCTACGACAATATACCGGTACCGAGAACAAGTTCTCGCGAGTGAACCGGACCGCATACGGACGACGGATCTGTAAAGAGTAGGTGCCTCTAATGGGTATAAAAGGATCTGCTCGCCATTTTAAGGCTCTATAACCGTCAACAGCGAAGAGGGCCGGGCGCAAATCCCCTATCTCCTTGGCTGGCCGAAGACACCAACTCGGTAACTGACGGGGTCATAATGTAAAGCAAGTGAGCGAGTTTAGTGTCTTCGGGCAGTCAAAGAGATAGTGTGTTACGGGGATCCTCGGAATTTCAGTGGCCCGTCTTGATCCGACTCGTTTCCATCACATGCTGACAATGCCAGCGCTGACGAAGTGCTGCATCGGAAATAGATAAAGCACCGTCATCATATCAATTGACTTTTAAGTCCGCAACCAACGGCGTTAACAGACAGTGGTTTACACCGCGACTAGACCGAGAAGGATCAATTGACAACCCTGCACCCTACATAGTAGCAAGCGACTCCTCGTTGCCTGACTCGTGAGTCGCAAATCCCCAATCCTCATTCCGCGTTCCGCCGTCTGGTCCCGTGACGGTCCTCCGGCCGCCATAAAAAGCAAGCGCTCCTCTACAACCTACGAGGTTGAGG
Source organism: Xylariaceae sp. X802 (assembly GCA_028637635.1). Taxonomy (NCBI): domain Eukaryota; kingdom Fungi; phylum Ascomycota; class Sordariomycetes; order Xylariales; family Xylariaceae; species Xylariaceae sp. X802. The sequence continues at coordinate 1,991,332 of JAJFDH010000001.1, read as the reverse complement.
AATGGCGGGCGGCTGGTGTGGCACATGAGACAAGACTGTTAACACCATTCCATGACGACGGATTCGAGGAGATCTGATGTAACCCTTAATCCGTCTCCCTCCTGTTCCCGTCACTGCCTTCCTGAAATTCCGAACAATTGCCGTCGCATCCGCTCCACTCCATCTAAACGAAGAGCCCAGGAAGGATCCAGAAGGATACCCATTAGGGACGGAACGTGACCGGAATCCTTTCTGCCTTTGATGTTACAACCCTGCTACCGCCCCATGCTCCGCCCTCCACTAGAGGCTGGCGGGCCGAAAGCGGGGAGATGAGGGTCGTGTTTTCACCCCATTGCGACGCGGGTTGTGGCTTGTTATCTGGGTACCTACACTCCCAAGGTAATCATTCCCATGATCCGTCGAAGGATCGAAGTTGATAGGTCAATGAGTTTTCGGATTTGGGGTTACGCTTTGGCCGTGTAATCCGTACGTGTCTGAGCTCTCTTCTACGAATGAAATGGGCAGTGTAATGCGTGTTCAGCACAGAGGCGGCGGTCATCATGCAGATAAAACTCCCGTTCTCACATGCCGCTGGTCATCTCTGTGGCTGCAGCAGCTACAACATACCCCATCGGAGACCAGGCGAAGCGATAGGTAAGCGTGTATCCTAGGACATGTCATCACCTTTTATTTCTTGCAATGCGACAGGGCCGATTTTCACCGCCTCCTGGCTGTCGGGGGTTCCGGGCACCTGAGCAGCTAATTATGTTGAGTTACATGGGTAACGGAAGGGAAGCGAGGAGAACTGCACAGTCGTTACCTGACATCCTCCCCGTCCTCATCGCCACGGAATTCCCGCGGTTTGGTCCGTACATGCATGTCGCCTTGCGTGTTACGTTTTGAGTAGTGATTTGCGACGAGAACAAAAGAATCACAACGCGGCGATATCGCTATCGCTAATTACCTGGTACTGGCACGACATACCTAACCTAGATCTTTCGCGGCATACCCAAACTGCCAATTAGGCAGCCAGCACGAAGAGGCATAGAGATTTAATCCAGAATCAATTGATTGACTTGACTGTTCTCAACAACGGCGGAACGAATCCCTCGAGAATCGACAGTGCAAACAACGCCTCCAGACGCCACGCATCGCACGGGTAGTGAGAACTCGGATTCCGGTATAGGTGCAGTAGGTAGGCGCCCGCAAAGCCTATGATCCCAAACTCCGGGCGTATATGCAAGAGAGAGGTATGGCATGTCACCAACGCAATGATCCGAAGCGTACAGCAGTCCGCAGATGAGGTGCGGTTTCACCGCAATGCCACAGCACCGCGACACAAGACCCGATAACAGAAGATAATGATAGTATCAGAATATACCTACTTAGACGAAGAAAAGAGAGGAGAGAAGTAGATGCAACATGGCAATCAAATCAACGAGTGAATATGACTGGATAAAGCAGGTATCTAGGTACCTACCGCGACATGGCCGCCGCATCTGGCCGCTGGCGGCTTGGTCAAACGCTGGCAAACAGCGCCACCATTGCGTTGGTGTTTGTCAGGCATCACGGGTCTGAATGCAGCCATGTAGGTCAAGATCGATCGGCACCGCCTGAACCCCTTGCTTACCTATTCGGGGGCGTCGGGCAGTCCCCATGGTGGCGGCAGGCTGTTCAACTCACCGTTCAGGTATGATGTCATCGCCGTGAGCTGCCATCGCGTAGGAAGGAGCAGCCCGGCGCTATGTTAGTGCCGATGTTGGAAGCCGGCGCGGCTTCGGGAGTGCTCGTCGGGATCTAGTCCGGCGCCCGGCAGAGAGTGGCAGAGCCGATTATTGGTGGTTTCACGGCGGACAAGCAAACGAGGATATAGGGATGCCTACTGCCGAAGATAGTGTAGATTTGCAGGTACGTGTCGGCAGCTTGGTTGAGAACTTGAGATAGCTATTAGCAAGTGAGCATCTAATACAATTGCTTAGATATTCCATCCCACTACCGGCATATATAGTTAGCTGCTGTGATTATTCACTAGGTAGCCTATATGTAGACAGACAATTTAACGGCCGGTTCGACCTTTTGCGTGTCATTTGAAACGGTGTACTATGTCCTTGCTCTGGGACAACGCTCGTCGGACTGTTTGCATAGTCCAATGCGGGGTTAGAAAAAGGTATGAAGAGTTGTATTCCCGTTAGGGATGAGTGCTCCAATACCCCTGCCAAGCAGCTTTGGTAGCCGTAGACCATGTCGATATAGAAGTCGTTCGACGTAAGTAGAAGCTGCAGCTTACAAACGGAAGGTTGTGTGTACAAGACTTCTAACTAGGTATTGTCTGGAGATACCGTGGATGTCAATCTACTCGCAGAATAGACATCCGGAAAACAAGTAAAATAGACACAAAATATAAACCATAAATTAGTTTTACGCCGGGTATTTTCTCCGCTGACTGTGACAAATCTTCTGCTCGTTATCACCACTTTACGACGGTTAGGTCAGAGTAGCACGCCGGCGCGCCGAGACTTACATGGAAGGATGGGTCGCAGGAAGCTGGATGTTTGATATCAAGTCTCACACTCCCATCGTCTTCGCCGGCGATAGCTACCAGTCGGTGCGGATAGTACGCTTCAACCAATACTCGAGTTGATGAGTATAGCGTGGTCATTGCAAGCCAGAGCTGGTGCCGGTGCGTGTCCCCATCGGTGCTGTCTGCAAGTCATACTTACGGGCAGCTGTAAGAATGACTGTGCTAAGCTTGCATGCACTACTCGAGAATCTTATTTGTCCGCTTGAGGCTCTAAATACGATTCGCTCTTTGGGAGTTCATTCACCTGAACCAGTGACGGGTATAACGTGCGATCGGAAGCATTAACCGGTGAATGTGGACGGGGTCGCCTATGATAGCTTAAGTGGGTAGATACTATCTAGACTCTACAATACTGATAGAGATGTCCTGATTATTGGCTCCTCAGGGGCTTGAGAGGCATATGGGTATTACATGGTATACTATGGTATGTGTATGTTTAAGGTCCTAGGCCTGATGAGGGCCTGTCGCCGTCCCCTAATGTCAGCTTACAAGCATGTCGTCTGTGTACAAAGTGTAAAACTTCACGCACACGCGTCGGCATGTCGTGCCAGAGACTGAGGTCCTACGTTGTAGCACTAATGGCCACACAGCGGTCTTCGTCAGCCTCCTTTAACCACTTGACTTACAACACAGAGTCTCCTGAGGTGGCGAGCAGCCTGATCCCCGGGTGTGATCAATAGCGCGATGTTGTGACGGCGAAGCTAACTAGTTACGTAGCTTGTACAGGGCTGGTTGCATCGTCGCGGGGGCGTATTCCATCATACGGGGGCATATGCGACGCATGTTCTCAGCATCTATCTCAGAATACCCTCGTCTCGGATGTCAGTACTATGTTCTCTCTGGGGTCGACCTTTGTGTCTTAGGCTCCGTCTTAAACAACAGGCCGGGTAACGTCTTAGGGACCACTATTACAGATAAAATATCACTTGACTCAAGCCACAGGGGGACCGCGGTTGAAACAGTCGATGTAGGTAAGTATAGGTACGCGATGAAGTGTCTGGGATTCATCAGGTCCGAACGGATCGGGGCGAACCCCACGTCAACTCCCTCGTACCTAATCACGGCTGGGGTTACATTGCTAGCAACAACAGGAATAGGTACGTACACCATTTGCCATTCAAGGAGGGGAGAAAAGGCCAGCAACAGGGGTACTCAGTCAGCTCGGCGGACCCTTAAATAACGCCTCGGTATCCTGCACAAGCACTTACGGGTGTGGCGCCGGATCTGCCAATTGCATCCATCAGAGCAGATACAAAAGCGATCACACGTCTTACCCAAGCCTGGGGGGCTGGCCAAACTGGGAGACACCCCCACGACGGAGAGGACCTGCAAGAATGACCTCAGCCTCCGCAGAAAAGCCAACCAGTGCACTATCGCGGCGAGGCTACATCTGCTGACTGATACTTCATGTTGATCGTTAGTTACTCCGGCGCGAAGCGGATGTGAGCTCGACTACTTTAGTTAAAGTCGCATTCAATGACCGTGGCCACAGCAGCTATAGAAGCGAGCGGCGCCGATGATCAACTAGGCAAAGACGTACATCTTACTCACTAGAAGTGTAACTCTCTATTCTGAGATCAGTCTGTACGGCATCTCTGCTGGGGTTGTCTCGGTCCCCCAAGAGAGCTTATTGTTCCCAACACGTGGTGGCATGATCCGACGTATTTTCGTATGAGTGGAAATGAGACAGGAGGATTCCGCATTGCGCACAACAAGGACTGAAGCGGCAACTGGCGGTGAAACAGGGCAATACCACCCTGATTCCCTGAAGCAGAAGAGGAGAGCACGCAACGTACAGACATTCGTAAATATAATACTTTCTAACATCGAATACCGGTCTTCAAGGTTGAAGGCGACAATGTGTACGCGCGAGAGCGAGAAAGGAGACGTAAGTCAGGGACAGTCAGAAGGTTGAATTGACTAGGGAGGAGATCTGAGGGAGGACCTTAGCGCTCATTTCCACAACCAGCTGGACAGTCCAATTACTACTAGAGGACCCACCCCTGGAGAACCCTCTTCGCTGGCGCTCAGAGGGCACGCAAACTCTGGGGCAGACTTTTATTCCTGGGGCAGACTTGCACCATACAAAATTTCGCATTTCCCATACAAAATACATACCGTCTGCACCAAGGCCTCAGTATCTCACCACAACCAGCTCGGAATCAATTATATTATAGAGCAATATATACCGAATACATAACCGATTAACACAATACCAAGTTAATTGACAGTCATAAAGTCTGTGGTTGCTTTTTCTATAGAAATTCATATTGCGGCATCAGTTTTCGCGATATGCTAGTGTACTTTGGTTTACATATAAACTTGCGTGTAAAGCTATGTACCCAAGGTATGTGATATCAACGGCATAAAACAGTTTTATCGTACAATTGAATTAATAGATCTAAAGAGTCGGTCAACGTATTGCCGATTCACATATTATTAATACAATTAGAAACCGTTGTCGATAGATATTCACAGTTAAAGTGTTGCGATTTTCCTTAGTTTGTATGGGAATTGTATGGTGCAAGTCTGCCCCAGGAATAAAAGTCTGCCCCAGAGTTTGCGTGCCCTCTGAGCGCCAGCGAAGAGGGTTCTCCAGGGGTGGGTCCTCTAGTATACACTACGTTTCCCAGAAGTGATCCCCCATGCGGTATACGGTAAGTTGTAGCCAATGGGAACCTATATAACTTTACCCCGTCTCCCGTGTACGCGATGATTGGTAAGTCCTGTGACGGACATACTTACTATTAGGTAGGTAGCAAAGCAACCCTGTCACTCCCAACGATAGGCAAGTGGATTGTTGGAAATGGGAATCAGCTGGCGGCGACACAGATACCGTTACCTATTTGGCACAAGAACAGCTGAACCGGAGCCATTAGCTATTGAGCAAGGGGCACATGCAGCCGCATCCAACTATCTGAACAATTCCGCGATTGATTTCACTCGCCAACAGTAACAGTTGCGAAAGACTCACAGCAAGCAACATCATCTACATACACCAAACCATAAGGGAACCTCGCAGCCGTGAGCGATGCGAGCCTGGTGTTGGCAATGGGATAAGCAAGCGACAGACAAGGCTGGGCGATTTCGATTACGCTGCACGAAGGCTTGCTTGCCACAACTGTTCTTGTCTGACACCCGCTAGACACGCGGTGAAATTGCGCGGGGTGTGATCATTTCGCAGTCATCCGCTTACGCCGTTCTCACGCACTACATGAGAAACACACCAGTTTACTCCGACTCATTATCGGGGGGAGGACGACAGTAGCAAATATTACCTGTCCACGTCTCTCATCAAGGACTCGGTGAGTTCTGCAGGAGCCCATGCAATCGGCCGTCCGATGCGAAACTGCGACGACCTTCATCTCGTAGTGTCTGTTATCTCACCTTAAGACATGGGGAACGTGGTGGGGAGGGATTCTCCGCGACGAGGGACGGTAATGCTTGGAGAGTCCTGGACATCGGTAATAAAGGACAGGTAAGGCACATAATTGCTACTAAACAAGTGTCTCGCCGTTGATAAAATCGTATAGAGAGCAGGATTGAGTAATCAAACCACGGCATGCAGTATTCGCTTGTAAGTTGTGCTCGACGCTTGTATTATTGTATACGGCATACCACCCTTCATCGGATCTTCATTTTTGCCCGTATCTCTATCCTCCAATTCGAACCGGGGTTATCTCGGAGTTGCTGGAATTCGGTGTCTTCGGACTTGAACATGAGATAGAGGTATTCCTGTTTCTGGTCGTAGGTCTTAGATACCTCGTCTATTTGTGTCTACTATGTAGGTGGTCGCATCTACCTAGACTGCATCGACGCTGTCACGCCAAGTATAACCCAACAACCATCCGCAACACCCACGGATGCGAACTATTTGACTGTCGCACTCCGGAAAGTCAAATGGTAGCGACGAACGCGTCCTCTTCCCGTCCAAGGAAGTACTAACTGCCATTTATGATATATCTCGGAGGTTACAAGACCGGCACGATGGTAACGAGCATTTTCGGCTGCAAAGGCTCTGGTGCAGCCCCCATATGTTGGATCGGCATATGCGGGCTCTGACCGGTAACATCTCAAGGTACCTCGTCTCTGCACGGGTGAGGGGAATAGTAACGTCGGGGTGTGTCATGCTCTGGATACGGCCATGTGGGGGTGCAAACCATCAGATCAACATGCAAACATGTGTCAACCGGCCAAAGCCCGGGAAGACAGGTGTTCGTGAACATGCCTCCATCCCAGCGAAACGACGTGGGCGGTTGCGATAGAAAACCCCCGGAGGGCTTTGACTGGCAGCGGCATGCGATAGCCGTTCGTAACTCGTTACTATGTGCTCGCGCCGTTGTCTACTCTTGCGTCTACTCGCATGCACTATTAGGTGACGAGTCGTGATCCAGCCAGCCCCTACGGACTCTGGACGAGTGCAACACACCCCGTTCTCGCCTGGGTTCCTCGTCAACGCGCCCAATCCGGGGACCCTTGCCAAATGGGTTTCCTCTTTGAGAACCCGTTCCCTCACACAGATGACTATACGGGTAACAGCCGTTCACGATCACACAATGTCGCCTAGTTTGCTCATCGGATCACAGCACCGGACTGCTGTACAGTAACACGTTCCCGAGAGATCGGGTCTGGGGTTCATAAGCGAGTCAAGGACAAGCAGTAGTCTCTGTTTCTGCCCTGGTCATGGTTACCATTGAATGCCACCTACCGTGGCTGTGGTCTGAGTCTTAGTCTAGGCTCCTAACTCTAGACTATCTACTCTCTGCTCAGCGCTGTCGGCGTTCACGATGATACTTACATAGGTACGGAGTACAGTCAACTGTCAGCTACCCCAAGAAAGGCAGGGTAGCATCTCACCCTACTAGTCCTCGACACTGCGTGATGCGCCGATTCCGTAGGTCAAAGATGCGGTTGAGCACAGCGTTACATGAGTAATACCCAGCGCTCACCGGCCGTGGGAACCCCTGCTGTTCTTCTGGTTGAGCCCTGCCCGCCTTGTGGAGTACCGTCCCCGGGGATCTGAGCCGATGCAGGCAGACCTTGTCAAGATGCAATATGCCCAGATGTGAGGTAATTAATGCGGCCACTGTTCACCCCGTTGCTCGGCCTTCCGGGCTTGGGCACTGCAGTGAGCACGTCTCGAACAGCCTACAGGTCAGTCGGGTCACCACCCACGCCTCACATCTGTGTGGAGTGACCAAGCATCGCAGAATATAGGTTGAGCAACAGTTAGTTATGGCAATTTACAACGCGTTGATAATACTATCCCCTTGGCTGCCGTAAGGTGCCCCCTCCCCGGTGCGTGACATCTGGCAAACTCTTGGCAAATCAACAAGCCAATTGTATGCTTGTCTTTTAAGGGTATATTAGCATGCGATTGGCCCATTGATGTTGCCGAGAGCTTGCCAGATGTCACGCACCGGGGAGGGGGCACCTTACGGCAGCCAAGGGGATAGTGTAAGTACTTCGTAATAGTTAACGATTCCTCTTCCAGCCTTGTAGTTGTTGGTCAAGGGAGGCCCAGTTGGCAGTCAGATCATTAAACCCCTTGTCATAAGTGCTCACACTACAAAATATACATGCGCCCATAAGTCGCAGGGGAAAAGAAGGCCCGTTACTACGTAGCAAAGACCAGGACTCGAGCTACCCGGCGTACTCTATACGATACCGACAAAGTATGGCTGTGGATAGATTGCTCTACCGCAGCAACCTGAGAACCCCCAAGCTGACAACCAAGGTATACCCCAAGCGACGACAGCAAAGAATATACAGTACGAGACGCACCGGCGAAGGTATCCTTCTGGAACCGCAGCAGGACCGTCCCGGTCACCCCGTCGAGGCGGTCACGGGTTCTGCTTCCTTCGGAGTTTAAACACGCTGCGATATATTAAGCAGGCAGAGCTGGCGCACGCTCTAGAAGACTCTGAGGCTGAGGATGCGATGCTGCGAGTTTCAAGTAGCGACGCGGCGATGTGGCGTTTCAACAACCGTAGGAACCATTGAACCAAGCCCACAGGCTTCCGGTTTCGTTTTCTTCAAAAGACGTCTTCACGTAGCGAAGATGGCGGCGCTGGACACACCTTCTGTGACTGACAGCCGACCTTCTATAAAAAGATACCCCTGGCAGGATGCACTCATGATAGATAACGTAGGCGCCTCTGTGGGATTCCCTCGTCCACCATGGTGAGATGACCCTCGCCAGCTGGCTGGCTCGGTTGGCATCGTCCCCGCACGCCGACCCGTCACGCGCTCAGCGCCCAGCGGCATCGAAATGGTATCTCCTAACACTCACTGCTCAGCCTCGATGCGACCGGACTGACCGGTCCTGCTGCTTTGGGTGCGCTGTTGGGTTCCCCTCAGCAATGTCTCCCTTAGTTACCATGTACAGTACATTTCTCGCGAGATGGGGATTACGAGGTCTGTTATAGTTATGCGCATGGTTGGCAGGCCCAACGGTCGATTCTGCACGCGTTATCTAGAATGTTGGCATCCCCCGCGGCGAGGGCATCGACTGTCTTCTGCCAACTACATGAACATTGGCCTGTCAACTTTTAATGCGGCTTAACATTACGTCTGCCCGAAGATCAACATGCACCCTGGATTTGCAACCCCCTATGCTGGTCCTGATGCCGACTTCGGATTGCTATAGCATGATGAAGCATAGATCTCCCGCAAGAAGCTTGCCGAATCTCGACTATCGCATGTAATGTGAAAATGGCATTTGAAATGTTAGTGATTTTTAGACAGCTGCGTGAGCTGGATGGTTTCTCTCTGTCTCCGAGCAGGTTAGGCAGTTAAGAAACTTCAACTTTCTACTTCGAACTCAGGATGCGACGACGTGTAGGCTCGTAAATGGGTCAACTATCTGTCGCAGTGCCGTAGTCTATTGAACGCTACAGTTGCCAGTCGTCTACATAGTATGAGTAACGCATCCTCATTGTCGAGTCTCGACAGAAAAGCACGCTGATGGCAGTAACAAAAGGCAACAACAAGCAAGTAAAATCAACACATTGACACGAATCTAAATCTAGACATCCCGCGACCCCAACCAGCCAGCAACCACAAGGCAAGTCATCTCCATCAAGTGCGAAACGTCGGATCATCCCATCCAAAGACAGGGAAACACAGAGGATATTACAAAACACAGAATGCGGTATCACAGCGCGGCTGCTGAGACCCCAAAAGAGACTGAGCAAGACCCCGTCTGGTCACGAAGCAGCACGCATTGAGCGCAGTTCTCGGGCCAGATCTCAGATCACGCAGACCGCATAATCTATTTCGCAGCACCGGTCAATAAAGGCCCCCCAGCTGTACAACATCCGCCACCACCACAGCAGACCCAACCCCCCCAGGAAAGCAATGCAGTGGGTTTTGCCAAACCCCCCATGCCGCTGTTTCCTGCGTCACCACCACCCCGCGTACCAGGCGATCCGGTTGGCCGCGACATCTTATACTTTGCGTAAGTTGCTCTGCTTTACCTACCTGCCGACGAATTACTCCGCGGTGTTTCCCACTCTCGTCTCCAATTATCGGTTGTTGCGCGGCCGTTCTGGCGAGGAGGTAAGGTTGCACGTTATCGAGCCGAATCGAGAAGCTCCTCCCCGCCGATGGCGGACGGGCGAACGCAAAGGGCCAGGTCAGTGAAACCGCGCAGGAGGGAAGCCAGCTTGCGTGCGGCGCGGAGCCCAGAGCCGGCGCTCAGGAAAGATTGGCGAAACGAGTAAGACCGGCCGAGTATGTGTGCCGAGCGTGTCTCTAGCTGTTTAACTTCGTCGTTATACAGTTTCCCCCCGAAACCGAAACCGCCGGATACGATATACCATGCTTGCACGGCGGTACAGACACATCTTGTACTTCGTGCGCCACGTACCACTCCGATATACCGAACACGAGCCCGGTAAGCTGTGCGAATATCTCCCGGGTCTTGCGACGCTATCGAGTCGCAAGTTGCGCGTAACCATCCGACGTTTAGGCAGGGGCTCAGGAATTATACACCGTGAACATCTACAATGCTGTTTAGCTCATCCCTGAGAGATAAGACACGAGCTTCAGAGCGGAGAGAAAGACCGTCTATGAGATGACCTCTTCAAGAGCTGACGCCGGAATGCGGTGCCCGACCCTGAACGCGCTGACTTCATGCGTTGTCAGTGATCTGGTATAAGTGATAGGCACTGCATATTCACGACTTACGTACAGGATGACACTCTGTATCCCCGAAAATCCTCACAGTTGCTGCCGCGTCACGGGCTTGAATATTGAGGCCGGTGAGCTGATCCGTCTGAATAAGCACAGCTAAAACCAAGCATAGAAATAGTTAGTCTTAGAATCGAAAACCGACATAATCAATACCAGCCTCGCAAGGTTTGACCGGCTTAGTGTATTGTGTAGATATCAGGTCCTTCTAAGCAGCCATGTGACGAAGGAGACGATGATTAGCCCCGTGGAATTTGACCTTCAACATGCCAGTATAGCTCTTTACTCGCATTCCCGGGCTCGCCGGACACACTCCGACGAGAACCTCGAAACGAGGGTCATTAAGCCATCTGAAATCAACTCACAAGAAATTAACATAACCGCGAGGGACTCCAAAAACTTTAGAAACCAGTAGAATATCATGATTGAATAGGTATCTATGATATGACGCCTCTAGTAAATATGCGAAATTCTCGATGCCGAAGATGCGTGCTGAACCGCGTCCCGGGAATGCAGATATCTCAACAAACTCTATGCTGGCCTGCCATCTATGTACGTCCAGGTATATACACGTTTTGGCGCCCCATGAGCGCGTCTTATCATCGCTATTTTTTCCCCTTCTTCTTCTTCTTCTTCTCGGCGTATCCCTCTTCTTGCACGTTATGCTGCCCAACAATCGTCAAGAAGACCTGGTCAAGCGTCGTTGGCGTGCAAGAGTAATGTTCGATGCCAAGAGTTTCCTTCTGCTCCTCAAGCATCACGACAAGTTGCCCCACAGCGCTGCCGCTGCTTGCCTCGCCGCCGCCGATCGAGTCTCCGGGCACTGAAAACCGTACCTGGCCGTGGTACGTCTTCGACTCGACCTCGGCGCCGGGAAGGGCTTTATGAATCCAGTTGACAATGCGCTCCATCTCCAAGTCCGTCGAGTGCGGCGCTGTCTTGCTGACGAGATGCACGTGAACCGCGTCACCAAAGCGCTCGCGCAGGTTGTCAATCGAGCCCATGGCCAGCATGCGCTTAGCCAAGATGCCGGCTCGGTTAGCAAGGGCATCGGCTTCCTCCATGCTGTGCGTGGTAAGCAGGATGGATCGGCCGGGCACGATGGAGCCGAGGGTTTTCCACATGATTCGCTTGGCGGCGGCATCCAGGCCGGAAGACGGCTCGTCCAATAGCACCACGCTGGGATTGCCCATGAGGGCAATACCGAGGGATAACTTTCTCTTGTTACCGCCGGACAACGCGTTTGCCATTCGTGTCGCGAACGCTTCGAGCCCCACAGCTCGGATTACTGTTTGCACGTTGTGCTCGACGTCGGGGATTCCCCGTATACGAGCATAGAATCTTAGATGCTCCAATACTGTCATCGAATCGATGGCGTCAAATTGGGGACAAACGCCTAAATGGGATCGCGCTGCGGCACGGTGCCGAACGATCGACGTGTCTTCTACGAGAACGTCACCTCCATTGAGACTAGGTTTAAGGTCGCCTCTGATTAAGGATATCGTTGTTGATTTACCTGCTCCATTCGGTCCAAGCACTAGATTGAGTCAGCGTTATCTGTGACTAGGAAATGAATTTCTCATGATCGAGCAATACTCACGGGCAAAAACTTCGCCATGCTTGATGCCAAAGGTGACGTTGTCCACTGCCGTAAACTTGCCAAATGACTTAGTCAGGTGCATTACGCGGAGTCCATCAGTACCGTTGGTACCGCTTGTGACGCGAACAAGTTCATTGGCAATTTCCTCGTCAGAGGCGTTACCATCGCTGTTTGTCTTGATACTCCTTTGCGTAATGCGATTGATCAATGTTGTACCGGCACCACTATCGTGCCAAAGAAGTACTAAGAACAAGAAGATAGATTGCACGATGAGGTAAAGTATAGGCCCGCCGTAAGCTAGAATTGACGCAGGATTGCTGCGAAGTTGCTCGCCGTCACAAGCAGTTGAGAACAAGTTGAGTGCCAAAAATAAGGTACGGACGACGTTAGCAATAGGCACGAATGCTGAGATAACGAAGTGAACAATCAATAGTGACGAGTCGATCCTTGGAATGGGCGTGTATGTCTGCACGCCCAAGAAGGCAATGAGGTAGACCAAGAACCCTACGGCTTGTCCTGCGGCGGAGAATGCGTACGTTGATAACTGATTGGTGCTGAATAGTGAGACCACGTACGATAGCAAAATCGAAGCTAGGCCGTAGAGGAAGAAGACCAAGAATATGTAGTCGACGTGGTACCAAACATTTGATACCGTTACGAATATGACCGTGACGAGAGCTGATGAGACGAGGACAATGACAAAGTCGAATAAAGTGTAGGCAAACCAAAGTGGAAGCGAGCGTACACCATTGGAATATTGAAGGTCCCGAACATTTCGACGACGTTCCACGTTCGGATAGAGACCGAAAAACGCAGGATAGGCCGCCAGACTGAGACACAGGTAAACGATCAATTGAAGCGAATTGCCTGTACCAGGAACAAAAGGGGTAGTGAAGGGTGAAAACGAGGTCGCAATACTCGTGTTCGATAGTAAGATGTCAAGAGCGTTCTGGCCGAATACAGAGGTGAAAACAGCGTTAATGTCCGCCATATAAGAAACTGTTGCCGGAGAATTTGCGTCTCCGAGCCACCATCCAGCTGGCTGGATATGCCGGCGGTTTTCCGCGATGAAATTGTTGAAGTCGGTGAAAGAATCAACAGCATTAATAGCTTTGCCCAAGGCTAATGCCGGATTCTGAGTGCCACCGGACGACCCGTTACCTGAGCTCGCGTAAACATTACTAAATAAACCAAGTGAGGCGGGACCAATCTTCGAAGCTGGACCGACAACCAAAAACAGGTCATCAAGAAGTGCCGAGTAGTCCACGGTGGAACCGGCGGCAAGTTGGTCAGAAGGGCGGCAAGTGGAGGGCGACTGATTCTTGACAAAAAGAGAGGTCAAGGCGGCTGCTACAATAGGAATCAGCAAAGCAGCCACGTAGGGAAACCAATTTGTTTTAAAGACAGTGCATCTTTTCTGCATAAGCACAAAAGTCTGTCTGAAAAAGCCGATCGGTTGCCCTGAAAGGAGCTCAAGTTTGTCTTGCTCAACGGCGTCTGCAGTAATTGTTGGGACTTCTTCCGTGCTTGTCGTGCTTTCGTCCTTTTCCGTGCTGGAATGAAGCACAGATTTCTTAACAGTCTCCTGTCTGACTTCCTCGGCAACTTGCAAAAAGACGTCCTCGATAGTCGGACTAGAAAACTTGTAATCAGAGATGCCTGCAGCTTCTAATGTCCGTATGACTTGTGCGGCGAGATGCGATGAGGGTGCCAGGTAGCTGATAACGTCAAACGACACAACACGCCGGACATTTTGAACCTCGGGTGACTCCTTAATATCCCCCGCGTTGAAAACGTGAATGCGATAGCCCGCACCTAATCGGTCCTTGAGCTCAACGGACGAGCCTTGGGCCCGAAGTGTGCCCTTGGAGAGAATTGCAATGTGATCCGCGAGCAGATCCGCTTCGTCGAGGAAATGCGTAGTCAGAATGATTGTTCGTTTTCCGCGCTCCGCAAGCAAGATATCCCAGATTTTTCGTCTAGATAGGGGATCAATCCCCGACGAGACCTCATCAACACAGCACACAGCACTGCCACCAGTCAACATCATACCAAGTTGTAACTTTCGTTTTTGGCCGCCCGACAGGGTCTTAGACCTGGCATTCATCTTTGGCGCAAGATCCACTGCAGTGACAAGCTCTTGCAACTCGGCTTTGGATGCAATTTTGCTGGGAGATTTCAGTCGATTAAAGATATGGATGTGTTCCAGAACAGTTAATTCGTCCCAAAGAACATTCTTTTGGGGCGCAATACCTAATCCTCCGGTGCCGTCGATTGTAATGTTTCCGCTCGTCAATTTGCTGATGCCTGCAATAGAATCAAGGGTCGTACTCTTTCCACTACCGTTCGCGCCGAGCAATGCAAGAATCTGCCCTCTTCTGGCGCTCATTGACAGATGGTCAACAGCCACAACGGCATCCCTAGGCTTTGAAATGAAGGAGAACAGACGGCGAAAGGCGTTGGGCTTGTAGATTTTGGTGAAGTTTTCGAGACGTACAGCGTCGTCAGCAGCACTCTCCGCTGCTTGGCCCCGTAGTATAGTGCGGCCCTGAGTAGTGGTTCCGTGGAAGACTCGCTCGAGGTAGGCACCAAGAATGGGATACACAAATATCTGGATAATCAGAAAGACCCAAAGGACAATACCAGGCAAGTTCCATGGGTTTTCCGGGGGGTTGTGAATGAGGTCTGCGGCGACGCCGTTTCGCTCCCACCGCGCTAGGTAAGTCATGAACCACACAAAATTGCACGGGGCAAAAAGCAGACTAAGTACAGCGACGGTAGCCGTGCCCGGAGACGTCAGAGTCTGTGCGAGAATAGCCAAGAGGATGTAAACTATTACCGTGACCACACCAGAGAGCTGTGCTCGTTTGAAAAACGCCGCGCCAAGGACCGATAGAGACGTGAAGGCAAGACCAGCAAGTATGAAGTATATGAGCACAATTGCAACGTTGGTTTGCGGCCAGACTCCCCTCGCGATGATGATGGAGCCAATCACCCAACCAGGCAGGTATACAATCGTGAAACTGAGGTGATGCGACAAGAGCCTCGTAAGTTGAGCTTGCCAAATGTACTTGGTAGGCATCATAGCATCCAACAGCTGCGACATGCCTATTTCCCGCTCAGTAGCCATATGGCCCGTCATGTGGTAGCACACGCCAATTACGACGAGGACAAAGGCGACAGCCAAGAAGTTCGTCAGAGATGACTGATAGGCCTGACGAATTTGCTGCTGGCGTTCCTCTTCGGTCAGGGAAGTGAAAGCGTACTCATCTGTGACGCTAGGAAGAGGGTGAGCGCTCGGATCGCGCGAGGCAGCAAGATTAGCAATGGCAGAATCAACGGCCCTCTGGAGGGGAAGCGGGTATATCTGTGCGTCGTTATCGTCCTGGTTAATGAAGATCCTCGAACCCAATGCGCTATCGGCACGGAGTGTATAATTCCAGACACCACCATTTCCTTCGTTGGGCGACGAGTTGAAAACTACGGCGCCGTAGCAGCCCGAGCTTCCGCGCAATGTGCTGCGACACACCGAAATAAGGTCGCTGGTCTGCGACAGCTTGACGGCACGCTTGCCCGCACCGGTGACCTGATCCGCCAGTGTATCTATAACCCGGTCGATGTCACCCCCAGCTAACCCATTATTCACGAAGGCGACCGTATTGCGACTGTTAAAGGAAGCCTGATGCAGCGCATCGGGTAGCGATCGGACAGCGTGCAGGGAACTGATGCCATATTCCGACGGCGGGACAAATATGTATCTGGCGAAAGCGAGAAATGCGCCCAGTGCGATGGGTAGAATAAAGGCTCGTATAGCGGTCGCAAGACTATGACGGACAACAATGATCTTGAGATTCTTCGCCGTCAAGGTCCACGTCTGACGGAGGAAGGCCATGGTCGGCCAGGTTTTGCGCACGAGCGCAGCAAGTCCACCGCGATGTTTTGTGGACCAGCGCTCCGTGGATAAGCGCCCTGAGAGGGCCGAGGGATCCGGATCCAGTGGCAAGAGAAATCTTTACAACACCATCAAAAGACAACGGGTATCCTATGTCGGGAATGAGATAAGCAAAATACAATAAGACGGGAGGTATATACAAAATAAGAGAACAAAATAAGAGAAGACAAACTCCAAGTAACGTAATCGGATACTGGACGGCCTATAAATAAGAATTGAGGAAAGGAAAGAAAAAAGCCCCTACATAGTAGAGCCTAGAGGACGGAAGAAGCAGGTATGTAAGCTACGGGTAGTCGAAGTGAAAGTGAGCACGAACGGAGTTACGAGATCCATACGAAGTACGTACGTAATGTATCACTGCTAGACTAGGGATTTATCCACGTGGGAACATGCAATGTACGAGGTAGTGTAAAGGCCAATAACCGTTAGGCTCACCGTTACGGGTTCCAGAACTTCACTGTGCCTGCGCCCGCTTAATATTATTAGTGTAGTATGTAGTTGGGTAGATCGATAACGGTAGCCTGCTTCATGGAACCCCGCGATCTCTGAATCCTCGCTTGTTGCCCTCGCAGACTCGAGACCGACTACATACATAATTGATAAGATACGGTAGACAACTACATACGAAGTACATATCCAGTGATCCATACGAGCATCATGCACACGAGGCACTGCGCTAGGCAGTAATATTCATCGTGTACGAGCCTTGGAAGCAGGTACGCGTCCTCCACATACAACTACCTCGGCTACACTACATGGACCCTGCTAGCCCATGCCCCTCATCAACGGCTAACAAATGCAGTTTCCAACCCGCACAAGTAGGGCCCGTTGCATTACTCGGCCGCCTAGGTAACCTACCTATGTCTATATTTACATACCGTTGATCACTGGTGCCCTTGCTCAAATCCCGCCGCCGAGAGGTACGGTAGTCCGTAGTGGGAGAGTTCCATCGGCGTCGGCATGGTGAATCCCGGGGGATTGACTCTTAACAGTGCCAAGCTGAACATACAACGGCGTTTGCTAGTCGGTTACCAAAGATAACTTAGCACAACTAGCTGCCCTAAATCCTACTAGTACCTTCTAGAGCTGGCCGACCCGGGGCCGAGCTTATGTCGTAGTGTACCTAGGTAGGTGCCTAGGTGCCTCACTACACTAGACTGGACAATGGGCACCTACCTGAACTAAAAGATGTGGACATAGGCGTTACCTACCTAGTTAATTGCGGTCAGTCAGTTGTCCGTTGCCAGTTGGTATCTAGGCATCAACTATTATGATAATGTAGGTAGGCAAGTAAGCAGAGACTTATACCTAGAGCAAAAGCCGCGAGTAATAAAGAGCTCATCATAAACTCAGGTAAAATACTGTGTAAAGCTTGCAAGAGAGGCTGCCGGACATGCCTCATATGAGATGCTAATTCGCCTCAATGTCAGAACAACAAACCGCTCTCGAGTTAGAGTCTACTTATGAGCTTTACTGCCTACCTGTGTATGGATCTCAGGCACCTACAATGCCTTGCCTAGGCGTTACAGTCGCGCATTGGTAGGCATGCTTTGTGTAATCGAAACGAGCACCATCTCTATCACGTAACTTTAACTATCTCTTTGACTGCCCGGAGACACTAACTCGCTCACTTGCTTCACATTATCACCCCGTTAGTTACCGAGTTAGTGTCTTCGGGCAGCCAAGGAGATACGTGGGACTACGGAATACGGAATACCTACTAGAGGATCCACCCTTGGAAACCCTCTTCGTTGAGCGTAGCGAAGGGGGTTACTACGGGTGGATCCCCTAGTACGGAAGAGTTGTACGCGTAATGCAGGATCGGATTGAAGCGCTAGTTTCCGAAGCACTAGGTACCACTGTTGAATGGCCTTTCGTACGTACGAAGTACGTACTGTTGCAATGAGAAAAACGACTGTATTAGCTATGATTCTGTATATTCTGTATAGGAGTAACAAAGTAGGTCTTTGTACAAAGTGTGAAGGCATTCCCCCTTTATACCCGATTATTGTACTTCACCACGGGTGACGAAGTCAGTTACATAATCCGTACGCTAAGTACGTACAACCACGGTAGTTTATCCAGTATCACAGGCTGCAGCGTGCTACTACATCTGTCATCCCGTCCCAACATAATTATTGTTGTTGCCTAGTAGGTAGATATTTGCATCCAGGTTACCGCACTCGCCCGCTCCCCTCCCGCTAAGTCTGTGTAATTATGCCAAGTTATAACATACCTAGGTAGTTATGACACAAGCGCATCGCGCCCAACAATGCTTATCAGCGGACACATCCTGGTTGAAATGTCGCCGATCCTACCAGAAGCCTCTTATAGGTGTTCTTCAGGATATAAATAATACATTGGCTATTCAGAACGTTGGTCTATGGTAAACCCTCCCATATAGTCGTCATCAATCTCAAAGCCACCTCCTGCGCAGTCTTCGTCAATCTCAAAGCCACCTCCTGCACACTCTGCGTCAATGTCAGTGCCACCCGGATACTCGTCGCTGTGGTTCGGGCGATCTGGCCCGTCCTGCACCTGATCTGCCTGTATCTCCAATTGGCTCGCTTCCATATCATCAGGGCTGTTATCTGAGGTCGCCCATACACGCTGTCGAATCCGTAATCTCATCAAAAACAGTCTCCACATCCGAAGCGCTTGCCGGCATTTTCTCTCCCTCTCCATCTCAGTCTCTAGGTCCTTGAGTCCATCGATCACCGCTCTGACTGCTTCTTCGTGCTCGGCAGCCACTACCACGCCGCGGAGAACCGCCGTTCCCTTCTTTCCACTGAACTGGAACCCGGTCAGTGCAGGTGCATAATCAACGCCCGAGATAAATGCTGCGCGAGCACCAAGATCATCCTCAACGTAGACACCGCCTTCTGGCACCATGCTAGGCACGTAGAGATCCAGGTTTCCATACCGGTTCTTCGGTACTTTTCCATTTAGAACCGGCGGCGCTTTGTAAAGTTCAGTTTGATCTATCATATAGATCGGTGTTCCACATGTATCGCCTTCTCTCACTTGTTGCGGTTCATCACTGAAAAGGTCTTCGTGCAGTTGAGAGGGTCTCGTGATGAACTTCACCGGTATCTCGTTGGGTAGAACTGCTCTGCCAAGTCGATACCACTTTTCTCTACTGCGGGCAATCCGAACATCCTTACGCCTGTACACTCTCTCCAGCGGAGCCTTACTGCCTGCACTAACTGTTCCTGATGGGCGTGCATTTGGGACAAGCACCTCATGCTGTCTTAAATGCCGCTCCAAGGCAAAAATGGGATGGTCTTTAAAATCGGCAATGTTCCGGGGCATTGGCTCCTGCGCCGCTATTGCGGCCATCTCGCTCGTTTCGATCTGATCCAAATCGCGAGTATAGCCTCGCGAATATGCTCGAAGAGCCCTGAGCCACCACCGTTGGCCGTTGCTTAGAACACTTTCAATCCGCATCCTTCTCGTCTTGGCGTTATATGCTTTCGCATAGCGTAGCGTCACGTCTTTTGCTGTACCATCCTCCTCGAAACTCACGACGTACGTCATACAGTTGTTTTTTTCAGACGCTGGAGGCTCCAACTTTTGGGGTTTCCAGTAGGTGCCCGTGACTAGCGGGTCTGTCGGCTGCCATTTCTGGTGTCCCTGGTCCAAGATTTCAACCCAATAGATCGGATAGCGTGATTCACGAATCCGTGTTGGCGCCGGTGTCACTTGTCGAGGGGGAACTGGTGCCATCTCAGGTAGTCTAAAGGCCGCGGCGTTCGGATGCCCTAGCCTTCTGCGAGGCGTGAGGGAAGTAGGCGAATTTGTAGATGCACCGAGAGAACTGCTAGGTTCGGATGGCTGACCTTGTTTCTCCTCTAACGCCTTTGTATGTTTCATTTTCTGGGTTGCCATGTATGGACCTGCGGAGCTAAAAGAAAGGGGTTGTAAAGAGCAGACTAGTCTAGCCTCAACGCCAGCCGCACGTAGAAGTGCACAATATAGCTGGGCCCCTACATCTCGTGAGCCACTGAGAGACTTTGCTGCTTCGCGGAAGTCGGACTTCTCCAAAGGCGCTTCTGAATCCGCAGGCAAACAGTACTAATGGCACATGTCAGTTTTCCTCACTTGTATTCAAGCGGCGTTGGCGGACAATACAGCTTGCAGATGCTCTTCCGTCTCAGCCCAAAACGCTCTTCTCATTCCCCTCTCTGTGATTTTGAATTTGAGACTGAACATGGTGTTCACTTGCTTCAGCCCTTCTTTGAGAGAGAGTGCCTGCGCGAACTGGGTCAAGTGGCTAGCTGGGTTGAGTTGCGCGACCATTTTTGGTGTTAGCAGCTGTCGAAGACTATCTTGCACCTGAGGATCGTTACACCATCTATTCCTCCTGGCTACGTGTGCTAGTAGGCAGAGAAGGTGAGTTTGGTGTATCTCAATCCGACGATCCTTCTCTGCCTTATTTATAGGCTTCCGTCTATTAACGGCCGGTGAAAGTGCGGGTTTTACATGGGCCGACAGGTCGAGTTCTAGATCCTCTGCAGTGTTGGGAACAGTTCCCTTGATAGACGTATAAGCGGAGAAATCAACATCTTCAAACGGCTCTTCGGCCTCCTCTTCCTCGTCCGAGTCACGATAAACAGTCTGTATCGTTGCAGCCGGGAGAGCTACATCCTCAAACTCTATATCGTCTAGACCTTCATTTTTGTCTTCATCTTCGTCCTGGTCCTCGCGCTCGTCTTTTTCCTCGGCCAGGCCAGAAGAACTCTGGCAATTGGGGTTTTCGGGCGAGGATATTGTGTTTTGGGCCGGACGATCATGGCGCTGACTCGGACGCCTCCTCTTGATTGGTCGCTCCTCTGAGGTTGAAGTTGGTTGAATGTCGGCGTCGGCCAGCATATCGCGATAAATTTTGGGAACATTGCTTTGTTTGGTACTGGATCTAGTTGACCTTGCTGGACGGGACGAGGTGTGCGCTGTCACATTCGTAGAAACTGCACCAGCAGCCTTCCGTTTTCTGCCAGCCATACTAGATAAGAGGGTTAATACGGGCGCAAAGTGATCAAGAAAAACCAAGATGGAATTGTAGCAATCAAGGCGGACAATGGATGATGGAAAGAGTCACAAGGGAATGTTAAAGTGCTGTAAGTTTAGCAGTCATGGAAGATCGTAACGCCTGGCTGCACCTGCTCAGATTTAGAGGGTAGGGGGTTACGTCACGCGCAGGGTTACAGGGCATAGCGCGTTAATTAGTGACGGGAGAGCACGTGACATCTAGATACTTCTGGTTAGGTGCATATGTGCCTTTAAGACGGCGTAAACCCCTACCGGCAGGTTCGACTCAAATGTATTGCGCCGCTAAGTCCGCTAATTTCCACTATAAGTCCCCTTTATTGGCGCATTACTTATCTAGAGTTCCGTGCATGCAGACAGTCCTCCAAGTTGCACCCCAGATTTACACACATGTGCAGTAACTACATATTATCAAAGTGAGCCCATTATCAAATACCCAAATGCTCGGCTTGTTTACATTGGCGACCTACTGCTGAGAACGGCTATGTACATACCTCCGACTTTCATGCACGACGCCGTCGCGAGGACCCTACAATAGCAGGTACCCATGTTGAGCTGTGTTACAAATATATAACACTGTCGGTCAGGTAAGTACAATGTACGCGGGCCTGATATATGGTAGGTTATGAGTAGGTAAGGCGTGGCATGATCTAAGTCCACGCTTGTTAAACGGGGCTCTCCTCTATCGTGGGTATCAGTAGCGTGAGCGGTTATAAGATGGATGTCGAGCTTATTTGTTTCTGTACCCAGCAGCAATCTCGAGCCCTCAAGATCCGCACATGGCCCTCAGTCTCACAGCATCCAGATTTCAGGGGACTGAATCGCGTTCTGCCATTCCCTATCCGAGTTCAAGCCTTGAAGGGCACGATGGGATATAGTAAAGTTTTGGTATTCCGTTTAGAGGGTCCGAAGCTCATTGTCGCCACAAGCATAGGCGAATCTATAATTGCCCTTACGATATACCACGCTGTAGCAAACGTAAGAAACTCCTGAACATCTTTGTTGAGTCGAAACTTTTTGATTCCCGTTACTTCTTCTCGTGGCTTTCCGGAAGGATGTCATAGGACATGGCGTGCATCCAAGGAGATAAGTATCAAGGACACTGGCGGCCTGCAGTGTTTTGAAGAAGGTCGAATTCACTTCCATGATGTAGCTTATCCCAAACGCCTATCCCGCCGTCCCAAACCAACGTTAAATAACAAGAGACCTGCTTCATATACACGTTACGCATTCCATCATGACTCTTGAATTATTCTATGTTTGACGGCGGCGCTTGCGAGAAGACGACCTGACCGCCGGCGCATTTTCTTTGGCTTCAGCTTCTGCCATTTCGCGGGCTTCATCGATGAATCTCTCCCAGCATTCGTTGCACATGCCCTCATTCCACTTAACGACTTTTTTGTCGACCTCACCTCGGGGGCCAAGGCATTTCTTGAAGAGCTCCGAACATGTCTGAGGGCCTAAAAATCCCCAACAAGAGCAGCATTGCCATCGCTGATATAGCTCAACGCACATTGTACCCGTACTAGCACTAGCAATGACCAGTAGACGCTAAGGCAGTTTGTTCGGAGATAGCCCGCTATGGAGCACAGGTATAGGCTGGTCGTAGATCGTGTTCAGTCTGTCGTACAGGTCGTCGGTTGTATTAAGCTCAGTGCGCGATGAAAGGGCTTTCCTTCCGTTCTGCGGCGAATTGACTTCCTCAGGCTTGATAATTTCGAGTTCTGCCGCTTCGTATGCCGCTTATCGTCTTAAAATCAAAGAATGCTCTCCACAAACTGTCTAATAACAGCAACAGATATATGACTATCCCTGGTCACTGGAATCGCATTTTAACCGAAGGTGAACACGAAAGGTGAAGAAGCTTTTCTTGTCTCATCTGAATACGGAGATGAACTCGAGCTGTCTAGTAACAGCACAATCTGTTCAGGATAGAAAGCGGAACCACACGACAGAGAGGTGAGGTGGACTTTGGTAGTAGGAATCTTTGAGAAAAAGTTGTTGAAAAATGGCCTACAGGCTAGATAGGTACCTACATTTATGGCTGTCAGTCTTAGATTACGTAACTAGTGCAGGCCAAGCTGGTTGGCTAGGTACATTACATCATTCTCCACCTGTTGACTTAGACACGCATACGGACCCTGTGGCTCGGCATACCGCACTGCTCGGCCATCTAGGGGAGGTCTAGGTGGGTATTAAGTAGGGAGTATCGCTGCTTGGTGGCCGAACAATACCTAAAACGACCACTTATGATTACCTAGGGAAGGTTATCTACGTGTAGTTATCTACAACCGGAAAGTAGAATTGGGAGGATTCCTGTGATTCAAACTTGATTGGGAGGATTTGGACCGCTTACATTAGGTACCCACATGATGCTACTCGGCCTACAGAGTTGCTCGGCACTCCGAAGCACGTCCCTTTGGAATGTGTGGCCGAGCAGCTTCGCAGACCGACTAAATATTGGTGGGGCAAGCACTTTAAACCGGACATGCATCAATTAAGGTTATTGGGCCTGGCGGATAACTCTCCACAACCCTTTCACTCGCCGTCTCAGCCACCAGTTTACAGACGTACGAAGTACATACTCATCAGTAATCAAGTCAACTAATATATTCAGATAAGTAATCCGTAAGGCATGTGTGTACCGGTAGTCGCAGTCTACGCGGTCAGGCGAGCCACCTGTTGGGTTCTAGTTATTCTCGTTTTTTTCTGGAACGTCCGTAGTTAATCTCTCGTAATTATGTAAGTTAATTAGTAATCAAGGAGCCGATAAACGTTATCTCATTAGAATTTGATTGGTCTGTCAGAACAGCATTGCTCCAGAGTCAAACCAGGGATCCAAGGAGGACAGTCCAGCCAAGTTTGATGGCAGCACCCAAGTACCTACCTATCCAGCCTTTGAGCTCTCACGTCCGAAGTACACATCTCGTATTCGTCGTTCTATCGAATACATACCTAGATAAACCTTCCCGAATCATGCCGTCCATCGACGACCAATACTCGCGCTCGGAGCAATAGCATACGCACGATTTCCATGAGTTCCCAGGATCGTCGTTAACGTGGTCCTATTGCTGTACGACGGGAGTTCGGACTCGCTGCTTGGGAATGTGACATCCTCGCCCATCAGCTTTATCGTCAGACTTGGGATGATATCTAGATCGACGATGGTGCCATCAGCCTGTTCCCCAGACAAGGCCTCATTAGCGTTGGAAACGAAGAGCGTTGCTATATATGAGATCGGCCGCCTCGATAGGCAGTAGGGATTCTCGCGCCCGTTTGTTTAATCATGAGGCTGTCTTGATTTGTACGTACCTTGATTACCTTAACACACAGGTCCGTCACGAGTCTGCTTTTGATGGCTTCAGCATCATTGTCGTCCATACGAAGACGCTTAACGGCCCTAGTAAGTGGCAACTCGTCGTATGCATAGCCTGTTGCCGGCATACTAAGGAGCACCGATCGGCCAGCAAGGTTGACTCCCAAATACACGTTGATGCTGCATGGCAGTGGAAGATCTGCTCGA
Organism: Xylariaceae sp. X802; assembly: GCA_028637635.1. Classification (NCBI taxonomy): domain Eukaryota; kingdom Fungi; phylum Ascomycota; class Sordariomycetes; order Xylariales; family Xylariaceae; species Xylariaceae sp. X802. The sequence continues at coordinate 1,966,458 of JAJFDH010000001.1, read as the reverse complement.
TCCACCTGGACGCTAACGAACCATTCCCGCTTTGATGCTGGGGCATCCGTGGACTTTTCAGGAATCGCTAGGCCGCCATACAGTCTGTTGATCCGTGCAATTGCGGTCTCCTTTCGACCTTGGTCCAAGCCTGATATGTCTGGATATGTATAGCCAAACTTTTCAATACTTGCCACTGTTCTACCGGTATGAAATGTTCTTCCGTCGGCCTTCGTTTTATCTAGTCAGTCATTCCTTTCGGCAATTTGGGAACCATGGAGATGGCACGGCAAAACCTCTACTATATAAGCTGTCGCCATGGTGTGTGCTTACCTGATAAAACGGCTTTAACGAACTATCAGCAGTTATCAGTTCACCTTTAGCTGTCGAATACAGCCCCTGGCTGGTGTAAGGCTGAGTCTGTACTGAATCGCCCTCGTGGATGGTCGTCCATATGGCAGCTAGCCTATCAAGATTGCAATGGTGGAGCATGCTACAACATAGAAATGAGCATTCCACGCTGTGATAAGGCCGGTGGCCTTCAGAACGTACAATAAAGGGTCGAATGCGGTCAAATCCAAATTCGGAAATGATCCTCCTACGGAATTATGGATCATATTATGAGGCGCCTCGAAGCTAGACCCAGGCACTGCCATCGATGCCATCTGGTCATATGTCGTGGTGGCGGAAAACGTGCGATACTAGTTTCTGTCAGGAAGTCATCCTAACTGTTTCTAATTCGCTCCCCCAATACTCACCACGGAATCCTTAATCATATCTATGACATTGGACAAATTCCCGTTTACCGAATCCGGATCAAAACCATTGTCCCCAGCCCGTGTTGTTGTAGGCCCAATGCTGCCTTGCCCCGGGAACTGGGTCGTATTCAGCGGGTATGTCTGCCAGCGATAGTTGTACAAGGGGTTATGAAGAATCAACTCGCCGTCTGGACCGTTCACCTTGATGCTTTCCTGTATAGTGGAAGGTGGAAGACTGGGATCGCTTGCCCAATCCCAATATGGAAGACGAAAATGCTGTGACGCCTGCTGGTACGCAGACGTATTGCCGTCTGTATACTCCAGCGCTAAGCGTTGCACTTCGTCCCCAAGAACTTCCTTATGCCTAAGTTAGTGGCTATTCATTGGGAATATTCGGTTTTCTGGTTTCGTACCTCGTACAGGGCAAGATAGGCACGATGCCAAGGAATCAACTGCGGTGACTATATAATATTCACTTCAACACTGTTCCGTGGTCAATCGAATCTCGCGTATTACCTGGTGTGGACAATACCCTCCCCCCGATCCGCCGGGAACAGGCCCAACCCCATTATACGGGGCATAAGGCATGCCATGTATGCCTGAGAAAGTCAGTCATGATCTCGGAAACTGCGCCTTTTCAAACGAAATTCCGACCTACCTGCCATCGCAAAATGAGATCGCTCATCGTCTTCTGATTTATTCTGCAATGAATCAAGGGCCCGGATGAACAGATCCCTGAACCGCGTGAGGAATTTGACGAGTTGGGTCGTTGGAGAAGTATGTCATACCACATTGGACCGCCTTCGCGCTCCAACAAGTTGATATTAATACGTGAAGGGGGCTCGCCTGTGGTCTTGTTGATCCCCGTCGTCATTCCAATGACGGGAACAGGTTCGTTTTGGGCTTCGGTACGGCCAATGCTTGCGATAATCGCTAAGCATAGTGCGTACTTGCGAGTCCCTACCGGCATCGTGATATGTATCAATGACAGTCTGGCTAGCGATTAATAAGTCGTTCGCGACCGTTCTACGGCTGAGAGACCGTGTGGGATGAATAGATGAAAGCAGATAATGCCTTGCTGAGAAAGTTTTGGTCATGGTTGGCACCATTAATCATGTCATCGTCCGGCTTTCATAGCACATCCCAGAGTCCCCTATTTACGTAGCGGGACTCTGGAAGGCTGGCCGTTAAGGAATCTCGAGGAGACGTGGCCAAGCTACTTTCAGAAGCCTATTCACCCCTGCCTTTCCTCCTCTTCCGCCATGAGACAATCCATCCTGTGAAGTGTGGGAAGTACACAGCAGAAGCACGCTTCTAGAATGCTCTGTGATGACCCGACAAACAGTCGGTACTCACGACATCAAGACGCATCCGTGCGTACCCGTGCAGAGACATCCGCGTCACTAAGCCAAAAAGGTGTCGAGTCTGTATTCCGTGTTGATAATCCAGCCTCCAGGAGTCACTCAGACGGAAATCCCGCTACCAACAACACCTATCGTCCAGTTCGTGTTCCTAACAAATGCATAGCGCTTAAGGACATCGGAAACAACGGGAGAATAACGGTTACAATCAACACAAACCATGTCCCCTCTAAGGCTTGCGTGGCTGCCACGTTGCGACCGGGTATACCACGTTTTCCGGAAACGCACATATCTATAACGCTATCACAATGCAACCAGACGGCGTGCGTGCCTCGTTCAAAAATTCCCGTGCTGCTTGCCGAAGACAACTTCTCGCGTTTTTGATCCGCCCGATGGCCATCCCCGGGTGACAGCAGTCCGTTTTCCTGTCTTAGAATTTACTACATGCCTCTTGTATCCCTCGCGGCTATGCACCCGGCTGCTGCGGGTTGCCGAGGGGCAGTTGGCCGGATGCGTATGCTGTTTGAGGATGAATTCACAAGAAAATCCTTTCGTTGTAAAACTGAACCGGAGTTGCCCTGTGGAGTCACAGTTGATCGCGGAGCGTGGGGGCGAGGGATGCGAGTCGCATGTCTCACTCGTAGTGATGACCAGTATTGGGACAATATGTTGATGTTTTCGTTGTGACAGCTTATACCCATCAGTAAGTGCTACCTACCTCGCCTGCAACCCTCCCGCATGCGCAACTACGTATCCGTTAATACACACGCAGTAGTGGATCTCATCGTCAGCCGGGTTCCTATGAACATGCCAACTCTAAACGATCATACCTATACTCTTCAGAAATCACCAGCCAACTTCGAATCATATTGGGACTTCCAGGACAGTTGGTGAGATAAAAGTGATATAGGAGAAGCAGGGCTTTAATCTAGTAATTCATGGACTTGAAGTTGTTCGGCTTGCTCGTGATTGCGAATAAGTACTGGCTTCTCAGTCCTGCACTACATCACAATGCAGAAGGCCACTGGGTTTGGCCATCATACTGACCAAGGGTCTGTTAGTTGATGCGTCCAGGTATAGCTTGAAGGGTCATCACTAACGCTCGAGGATTCGATATGGTCAGTAGCAGTCAATAAACCCCAAACCGATCTCACTCCCTCCCTCCCTTCTTTTCCGGGGAGTAAATAAAATGAGATCCGGGGCAGGCAAAGGCAAAGGCAAAGAGATTGATGATTGATCATCGGTGGTAACAATGCGATATGCCAAATGATAGTCACGCGACCCATCATCCGGGTGATGATAAACATTCGATAAGACCTACCCGCCGCATTCCTTGTGGACAAAGTACATACTGTCAAAAAAGATGCATTGGCAAGCTTGTCCATCAGGGAGTGCAGCGTAGAAAAGAACGGGACTACCAAAACGCTTGGCGAAACACCGCCCAACCAAACCAAGAAAGAAGGTTCAGAGAAAAAAGAAAAAAGGAACACACGCCGAGCTCGCTAACAAAGGAAACGTCGTAGAAGCATTCCATGGTACGAATCCATAGGGGCTGTACGCTAATGCATAGACGATGGTAATCACGACGACAACACCCAAAATAGCAACGTGAGGAGTACGTGCCCACGCCACCACCCGACCTACCCTAACCATCACGTGCATCAAGCTGCATCACGATCAAAAAGGCGTGCCAGAAACTCGCCGCAGCTTTCACGAGGAAGAGATACACAGCGAATGCCTCATGCATGCCCGGGTGAAACCAGCATAAATCACCCTATACTGCACACGATATAACAAAAGCAACCAATCGACTGAGGCTTGCAGCGTGCCACGAGCTGCCGTGACCGTCCTCATAGGCCAACGTGGCAGCCCGCCGAGGCCAGCAAGTGCCGGCAACCTGTCACAAAGTCTTTTCCAGCGCCATCAGGTCACGGTACCCCTCTTTCCACGCTTCCGATTCCTCGTCGCTTGGTCTGGGGAGCGGGCTGCGGGCGAATCCTCCGTACCCAAACCACGACTGCAGTCCAGATTTGACACCAACCACCCCGCCGCGAATCGCAGTCCAGTCCCCCCGTGACACGATTTCCTGCATCCTCTGCGCCTCCGCTATCTTGCCTTCCCTGTATAGTTTGGCCGTCTGGACACAGGCTTTTGGGGCGATATTGGCAAGGCCCGCCAAGATGCCGTCGCCACCGGCTATGAGAGACTGGATCGTGAAATCAGCCGAGCCTGCGAGCACCAGAAACGGAGGACCGTCAGGGTCGCGGCTGTTATTCTCAGTCGCGTTCTTCCGAACAGCGGAGGCGACTCGGTTCAGTTTGCCAGTATTCCCACATGTGAGCTTAACACCGACGATATTAGGATGTTGAGCCAAAGCCAGGATGGTGTCGGAAGAGAGGTCTATGCCATTCACAGCCCCTGGGAAGTTGTAGATTATGATGGGAATTGGCGAGGCATCCGCAACCTCCGTGAAGTAGCTCATGATGGTATCCGTCGAAGGGGCGTAGTATGAAGGGGGCAGTACGAGCGCGTAGTCACCGCCTGCCTCGGTTGCCTCGGAGCAGTACTCGACCGTCTCACGGACACTCTGGGCGCCACATCCGACTATCACCGGAAGATGTGAGAAGCCATCACGATTCAGCGCGGAACGCGTGGTTGCCGTCACTAGTTTGCGTTCGGCATGTGTGAGATGAACAGCTTCGCCGTTCGAACCCTGCGTTGCGAGGCCCGTAACACCGGATTGAGCGAGTCGTACTGCATGACGAGCGATAGAACCTGTGTCAACCTCCTCCGTACCAGGGTCGAAAAAACAGACCGTCGGAACATAAACTCCTGGTATCAAGGGGCGACCCATACTGGCACGATCTTCTATGTGGGTCGTTTCCGTGGAGATACCTGAACTCAACAGGGGCTTGATATTGGCTAAACTTGCTCTCACCGAATTCTGGAGACGTAGCTGATCTGAGATACAACTTGGCAACGCCGACAAGAAAGTTTCCTGCTGGCGATAAAAGATCTGTGTGTGCACCCCTATATCGAATACATCAAGGGAACCGGCCCCGTTGGCTCTCGGTTGGCGAATGGGTGAATATATATTGGGGAAAGGGGCCTGTGTAGGCTTGGCTGGTGACTAGAATCGCCCTGGCCTAGCGAGGACAGGGAGATACCAACTTCGATATGACCCCAACGATAGGTCGTGGATATATCATGTGAGACAAGCTAACTTCGACCGACCAGAATCCCGAATGGGAAGGTGACCAACAAAGTCGCCGCCAAACCGGCCGATTGGGGACGTCAGAGATGGGTAGAACTTGCTACTTTCTTTATTCTTTACATATTCACTCGCAGCGGTCAGTGGCGTTATAAACCCTTTCGATATTAGCTAGATAATCCTTTGGTTTTGGTTAGCAAGATACCGGCTCGCGCGGCACGGGCTGTCGTTAGGTGTCGAGACAAAATAGCCGGGATTAGACGCAAGGATAAGAGCAAAACCGGTCCTAGGTATATTACCCATGGGCGATATTTTGTAGGATTTCTAAGCAATGATCAAGAGGAATACCTAGTAAAAGACACAGCCTGAGCCATGTCGTCACTGCCCGAGATTCTGTGGAGGGACTGTGAGCGTCTAGGGGCTTGGCCTTTGGTTGCGCTAACGTCCTGTTGATGGGAATCACAAAAGGGTCAACAGCGGAGACGGAAGATACTTTGGGTCGGCGTTCATTGAATTGGGGGCAGGCCAAACTTGCAACAGTAAGGGACGGTACTCAGATCATCGTTACATATCCAAACAGGGCGGATGTACCCGTTTAGAATCATGCAGGCAACCCTAAATATGCTACCGAATGCAAGTCAGAAGCAGCTGGCCGATAGTCTGGAAAGATAAATGCGCGCAGCATTCCATGAGATGCGTCTTTTGGGCATATCTTTGGCGCGGAACTCTCACGTCCGGGGGGGCTGTGCGAGGAGACAGGGCACATACATAATGTCGATCGCCGACACACCTATTGTATTCAACACCGGTGTGATGACGTTCGCATGTACGGCTGCGGCGGTCGTAGCCGCCGCGCGCCGAGCGTAGGAGGTCAACGTCCTACGGAGGACGGCGAACTACGTTGTGTAGACTAAATGTCTGCACACTCGACGAAATGACGCGTTCCGTAGGGCAGCCCGGCATAGGCTCAAGCCGGAAAAGAACGTCAATGCGAGTTGCAGTATCTCAACGTAGCGCAGCTCGGTAAGGGGTGCCCCCACAAAAGCGCAGAGCCGCACGGGATTAGAGACAAAATTTTAATGTTGATGGCTCGCGGCTTCGTGGACTCCGACAATTGGGTGATTCGCGTTACCGTGACGCAGTATACGGCGCAACGTCGAGGGTAGGTGGCCCGGTGAAGCCATTGATGGATCTTCCTGCTCCGTTCCCAGGTGAGATGGCAAGTCTCATCACGTTCGGTAAAAGTACTATCCCAGCCCTTCCATTAGCAGACGCGGCAAAAGCACGTACCCGCGTTAGTTGAGTTGTGTGGTCCTATCAGATATTAGCAGATGCTCTAGATGGACAGGACCTTGTTGTCATCACACGAGACATGGAAGACGTCTTACAGATCACATCAGCCCATTCGACACGTGGTGTAGGGATACAAAATGTACGAAATAGAAATATCGGTGCGGAGAGGTTGCAGTGGCTGTTAGTAGTGGGCTCACCGATGCAGTGTGCCAAGAGTAGGGCGGAATCGAAATAAACGATACCTATTAGGTCCAGCATGTAGGCAAATGCGGTCTAATATACCACTACTAAGACCGGAGAGACGGTTGTTTCCGAGTTCGTTTGGTCCTGTATTATAGAGCACGTTCGTTGTATCGACAATATGGGTTACTCTAGTACCCTCAAGTGACAAGCGGTAAAACTAGATAGGGTGTCTAGCATACTCGAGGACCATTCAGCCCTTCAATGCATTATGCTTCCATGAGGCACGATGTCTGCCACTTGCCTGTGCGTCTCCACGCAACTCAACTTGTGCAGATGCTACCCAGCGACAGCCATTCAGCAACCGGACGTAAGTGGAGGCTGCCCGTGGAAGGGTGTGATCCGGAGGATTGCGTTGAGGTCGGCCGTAGATCTTTTCACAACTGGGCACCACTAATCTTTGCATGAAAAGCTGCGCTGAAGAATTGGAATACTTTGGCGTTTCTGTTGGTTGGTTGGCTGCGTGGTGAGTAGAGAACGCCCCCTGCGCGCAAATGCCCAGGTCGGACTACCAGCCGAATGAAGCATTCAATGGCCGAAAGGATTCACAATGTGCACCTGTAAGATGCCCATGCACATCGAGAACATCTGGTGCGGGGAACAGAACCTTCGGCATTTGGAATAAGGATTTACGTGCCATTAGAGGTCTAGAATGATCACTCGACCCATGGTGCGTCTCGAGACGCATTGCAGCGCAGCCGGCTTGAAGGTGTCATGGATCTTCTCAGGCATCGAGCATCTACCCAGCCCCAAGATGAGTCTGCGTGTCCTTTTGCAACAGTGTCTCCGAACCGCATTCGCCCGACGAATATCTCCAAACCAAAGAATGTGTCCTCAGCGTGGCGAATCTATAGCATTGGGTTGCTAGGTAGACAAATATGTACTGAAACGCAAATAAGAGACAGAGTAAGTGACACGGTGATTTCAGCGTCAAAAATGCTCAAAACAGCGAGGGCAGGCGATTTTGTCCGATTCGCATCAAGACCATCAAAGCCGGACGCTCGCTTCGGAAAAATTAGGGGTGACGGATGGATCGGCGCCCAGATGAGGGGATGATAGTAGGGATTGACTTGGGATCAGGCACCGCCCTCCCGCTTCGCATATTCCTCTTCCATGGCTTCTTCATACTTGCGGTCAGCCTCAATCTCGGCTTCCGTCTTCTCGCGAGTTATTCCTGCGCCTGTATTTACGCCAGCGCCCGTCGCGGCAACATGCAAGTTCCCAGCCTGCGACTGGCCCTTGCCGGACGAGTCGGTGATTGGGCCTGAGCTCGATGGCTGAGACCGGGATTGCTGAGACGACGACGAAAGGGTGTCCGAAGTAGGAACGGGCATGGTGATAAGCGAGGGTGGAGTGATGGCGTTTTCTCCGATGTATGAAAGAACAGGGAGATGCACAGGTACACAAATAAGGAAGACTTGTTTTTCAAAGGTCATGAGAAGTTGAGAATAGGGACACGGGTGGGTGCTGTACAGTATCTAATATTCCACAGTGTATTAGCTAATAAGCTTGGGTATTGCACACTGTCCCTCCGGCGCTTTTCAGCCCGTTCCGGCCCGAAGCGATTTCAGCGGCCCGTCCCTAATCTCCGTTTGCCGATCTGGATCCCTTCCTTTAGACCTAAACAACCGTCCTCTTTAGTATCTACTTACCGGTATTTATTCTCGACTCCTCGCCGTACATCGCATCATAATGAATGAACCCTAGCTATGCTAATCAAGAGCGCAACGACGACATCTCTCCAGAACACCCCGATGCGCAATGGCTTTGAGGTTTTAGGAGCCGGCCCAACTCCACCGCCATCACCGGAAACACCATACCTGCACACTTCACTTCCGGGTCCCCATCAGCCTCCAACAGCACGGCCTCAGCTCTCTGCACATCAAACTTCACAATGCCCCCAGCTTCAACCCGAACAAACTCGCTATGCTCCCCACCGAGTTTTGGTGCTCCACCGCCAACGGCCGGCGTGCCGGTTTCGTCGTCAAACACGGTCCCAGTGACGCTGACACAACTCTCAACATTTGCACCGGGCGCCATTAGTCTCACGACGCCAACATCTACACCTTGAACCCAAGGCGTGGTTACCTCGAAAGTAGAGACAGGTGGTAGCCCCCCACTGAACATACCCATCAGTCGCGGATAGCGTGGACGGCTTACTCAGGCCGCTGGTGCCATTCCACACGCCCATGTCAACGAAGACGAGCTTGCGGAGTGCGTTATTATCACTGCCACCATAAATCGCGAAGCCACTCAATGAGCTCGAATTAGAGCTTGGCATGCCCGCGATACGAAATGCATCTGCTCCATCACAAGCAGGGCTCATATTGCTCACAACCCGCGCAATGAAATAATGCGCGTACCACCAGAGGGCCCTAATTCCAGAGGCCAGGGTGTGACGGATCTAGACCCATCGTGTAAATAGTACTGATCACACTGGTTGCACTGGGCGCATGCCAAGGCCAGTCACATGCTCATCTACCGTATGAATCCTGTATATAGCACTCCGCACGGCCATTCAGGGTACGTACAACTCCTGAATGTCTATAAAAAGGGCTATTTCTCCTGGAGGACAGGAGGAATTCTAGTCTTCAGAGATCTTCACAATAGCACTCTCCAATATATCGTTTCTATCTGCCACTACGGTGCTCTCCGGCCAACTTCTTCCAATCTGCATTCCTCAAGACCTCCGTCAGAGTTATGAGCCCGGCTTGCCTATAAGCCGGATACTCTTCTCAGACAGCCCGTAGTTAGACTCGTATATTCTGCTTTTTCCCATCACTTCGGAATCCCTCTGTCAAGCTCGTAGTCGTCGCCATGACTACCCTCAAGATCGAATTCCCCACCAACTTCGTCCTGAAGGACTCTCACGACTGGCTCATTTGGTTTGAACAACTTCGCTTCCATGCCTCCAATCAGGAGATCTGGCATATGGTGGACCCTGACGAGGAGGACGCTGAGCCCATCGGGTCTAGCCCTCCTACTAAGGCCTCCACGCGTCAACTTCTTCTTGCCCCATCAAAAGCCGAGCACGCCAAGGCCCTTGCCGCGTGGAACGCCAAGCCGGCAGAGACCCGTGGAGATGCCCCTGTCTATCTCCCGCCGCCATTCGACCAGAACGCTTTTGACACCCTGCACGCTGAGCGCCGCCGCAAATACAACAAGGAAGCGACCGAGACCGCTGGTCTGACCAACAAGTATAACATCGTCTACGGGTGGGTCATGAAGACTGTGGCGACCTCTCTCATGCGCCCTACCACGTCTAATCTGGCCCTCCGCGGCAAGACGCACCTTCAGGATGTCATTCGTGAACTTCGCCGCACGCTAGCCCCTTCAGAATCAACCGCCAAGGCCTACGTCTCCCAGGAATATCAGCTCGTCTTGGCCCTCGCGAAGAACGGAAGCATGAAGCCGGACGCCTGGTATAGCCGCTGGCAATCCGCATACCTCCTCTGCAAAGCCTACGAAAGTCCCGAAATCCAGGAGCCCCTTGCCACCCGACGCTTCTTTGAAGCAGTCGGCGTCAAGTTTCTTCCCGAATGGGCCAACCAGATGACCAATCTCGTGTATGACCGCGAATCCAGCAACGAGACGCCCAAGCCCCTTGAGGAGTACGCCGCGAACTTCTACAAGAAAATCCACGACATCAAAATACGTGGAGAATTCGACCTGGCTGGAACCTTCGCAACCTTGGGTGGGGACTCAGCTGACCCGAAAGTGCCTGAGCCCAGCCAATCCGAATCCAAAGCTCGGGACAAGGGCGGTAAGAAGTCCAAATCGACCAAACAACACGAGTGCCCCTGCAAAACCGACAACCAGACGCATCCATGGAAACCCGAGCAGTGCGCTCGTCTGGAATTCGCAATCACTGGAAACACGTCCTTCAACTTCGCCAAGGGCCGCGTCCCCAACGCCGAGCACGTCAACGCCATCAAGCAGCGCTACGCCTACACGAAGTGGGATAAGCTGCGCCATCACATCGATTCCAACGGCTGGCAAGTCCAGCAGCGACCTCGCAAGAACAAGAAATCCTCCAACGCGTCTGTGCCCAGCAATAAGTCCGATTGGCCCTCTCCTAACCTGGTCTGCGCGCTAATCGACCCGCAGTGCCTAGGGACCGTTCCAGACCAGTCCGGAGTCTTCACCACTCATGGTTTTGGCCCTCACGTGCTCTCGAAAAGTACCCTCATCGACAATTGTGGCGCCGTTCATCTCGTCAACGACAAGGCCCTACTCGAGCCAGGGACTTTCAGAGAGGCGACCAACGGAGAGGTGGTGCAGGCTGGTACTACGGAGTTCCCGATCTTGGGAACGGGCACAAGAGTCATCAAAAATGTATTCGCTAGCGCTAAAGGCCCTAACACGGCTGACCTGACTCTGAAAGACGTTGCGGTGGTTGAGGGGTTTCATGTCAATATCGTATCGGAAGCTCGTTTGAGAGAAGTCGGTGTATGGTATTGTGGGGAGGACTGTACGCTGCGCTTCGGAAGCCTGGCCAGCAACGTCAAACTAAGCAACCTGGTCCGGATGCACAACCTGACCTTCCTTGAATACAAGCCCCTTTCTCTCTATTCGTCTGGAAAAGAACTCGTGATGCCTTCTGATGACAGCTCAATTCCCGTTAGCGCCGCAGCACTCGTGGCAACTTCAGCTAGACCAACTATCATGCGCGCCTGGAGGCCATCCCGAGACCCGCCTAAGCCAAGAGAAGACTCGGAGCATCTTTGGCACCTGAGATCAGGCCATTTGGGTCCACGTGCCCTTCGTCAGCTGGTTCACCGAGCTCGGAATGTCCGTATCAATGGCACGCCACGTATCAAGTGCGAAGCCTGCGCCAGGGTCTACGCCAAGCAGGTAATCTCCCGCCGTACGTCGGAGAGGCGCTCCCCAAGGCCCTTCTGGAGGGTCACCTGGGACCTATTCGACTATACCCAAGGGTATGATGGGTCCAACTGGTTGTTAGTCATCAAGGATGAATACAGTGGTATGATATGGACCATACCGCTTGTGTCCAAGAGTGGACCGGAAATCCTGAAGCATCTCAAGCGCTTTGAGAAGTGGGTATTCCGCCAATACGGTCTTCGCATTTGCAAAATCCGAAGTGATAACGAGCCCGCCGCGATAGTCCTCAGAGGCAGTACTGAGTATCAACGCTGGGCTAAGGAGGAGGGCATTGACATCGAGTCACCTCCTTCCTATACCAAGGAGCCCGTGGGTGGCAGTGAGCGCGCTGGTCAAGAGATAATCAACAAAGCCAACAGTATGTTACAGGCAGCCGGCCTGCCTGCAGATCTCTGGCCCGAAGCCGCTCAGACCGCTTCACGGCTTCACAACATGAGTCCCTCGGAGACTCACTCTATGTATGCTCCTATCCAAGTCCTCGAAACCTGGTTTCAACAGTATTTCAGATGGTACGCACCAGAAGTCGTAAGGTCGCTGACGAGCGACTTAACACCCGACTGGAGCGGCATCTACGCCTATGGATGTAGGGCATACCCCGTCGAAGTAGATAGACTCGCCGGAAGGCAGCGACGAGCCTACAAAACGAAACCGCGTGCCCATATTGGGTATCTCGTTGGTTACAGGGCCACTAACCTGTATCGTATATGGGTTCCCGCGCTTGGTGAAGTCATTACCTCGCGCGACGTGACATTTGACGAAGAACTCTTCTATCACGAGAAACAAGAGCGCGTAGCAAACCGCTTGACAACAGCAGAAGTCAGGCAGATAGCCTTGGATCTCCTACCAGTACCAGATTTCGAACCAGTATACGAAGAAGTAAGTGAACCACAACCTCAAGAGTCTTCTCCTGGTCCCTCCGATGATATCGGGGGTGAGTCTCACCAAACTGATGAGCCCACGGTCGCCCAGCCGGAGGTGCAAAATTCGGGGGTGAAGCCGACTGATGTGCAAGACGGTGCACATGGAGACCAGTCGATGGGACTTTTGACACCTCGTGAAACGCCTGACCCAGATGAGGCTACGGTCAGGCCCGAGGTCACCTACAGAGACACCTTGCCAGGTGCTTTTCCTGAAGACGAACCGCCGTCCGTAGGAACAGTGACTCCTACCGCCAATATTGACAACATTTCATCACCACAAGGGTCTCCTAGCACGCCGGATCAATTAACCGCGCAGCTAGAAGGTTTAGCTGAGCAACCGCACACGCGCCACAGCGGTTCCCCAGTAGAAAGGGACACAAGTCGACCACCAGTTCCCGCAGAAAGCGCTTCACGCGCTCAAAGTAGGCCGTATGACAGACAATACGCCGAAAGATCAGTGCCAGAAGCCCATCCACAGGCAACTAGAGTAAGCCGAAGGATTCGTGGGCTAGCACCAGAAACAACTCCAGACGGCTCAGGGAGTCACGCCGTCTTCACCACATTCTTGTATGGAGAAAGAGAAATAGTAACTCCATCAGACCCATCCTGGTCAGCTTTCTTCGACACGTTCATGCCGAATGCCGAAGACGCCATTCAGAAAGGCGATCAGGAACACAAGACACTGCACGCAGTATTCGCCGCAGCAGTGAACCAACGCAGCGCTGTAAGGCCTAGCGCAGCGCCCGAAAAACGTTATCATCGTAGTGAACTCCTTGTCCCACCTCCAGCCAACTGGAAAGACCTCGCTAACCATCCTTACGGCGAGCTTTTTCGCAAGGACGCACAGAACGAGATAGAAGGCCTCATCTCCATGAAAGCGGTCAGAATCATCTCACCGGATGAAGTCCCCTCAAAACCGCTTCCAATAAAATGGGTGTTTGTGTACAAATTCGACAAACATGGTTACGTAGAACGATTCAAGGCTCGAATCGTAGCCCGTGGAGACCTTCAGAAAAATCCCACTCTCCAGTCAACATACGCAGCAACTCTGGCAGCCAAGACGTTTCGTCTTCTCATGGCGATCGCAGCCCATTTCGACTTGACGATCAGACAATACGATGTTGTCAAGGCCTTTCTCAACGCCTCTCGTGACGGCAAAGACCCGGTGGCGTGCAAGTTACCGGAAGGTCTCAAGTACGACAACAAAGTAATGCTGCTGGAACGTGCGTTGTATGGCCTCAAGGACTCTCCCCTTCTCTGGTATAAAGAATTCGCCAAAACCCTCACACTGAACGGAATGACTCAATCGCCTGAAGAGCCTTGCCTCTTTTATACTCCCGACCGCAAAGTCTTCATCATCTTCTATGTTGACGACTTCCTCATTCTCTATCGGGAGCAGCACAAGGACCGTGCGATGAGCATAATACGCGGAATCAAGGATGCGTATGAACTCCAAGATCAGGGTGAGGCGCAATGGTTCCTCGGAGTGAGGATAATCAGGGATCGCAAAGCCAGAACCATCTCTCTGGTCCACGACCAGTATATCGAAAAGGTCGCCGAGCGGTTCAACCTGGCTGACAACAGCTGGATTCCCTACACTCCGTTGCCCATGATCGAATTCGAAAAGTATGATGGACTAGCAACCAAAGCGCAGGTGAAGGACTATCAGGAACGCATTGGGTCGATCTTGTATACGGCAATTATGATCCGACCTGACATCGCCTTCGCGGTCGCGCAACTGTCCAAGTACTTGACAAATCCAGGACCTCTGCACTTCAAGGCAGCGAACCAGGTAATCAGATACCTGTATAGCACCCGCTATCTCTCTATTACTTATGGAGCGGGCGATGAGGCCACTCAGTCGCTCATTATAGCAGGAGACGCCTCATTTGCGGACGACAAGGAGACTCGGAAGTCCTCTCACGGATACATCATCTCGATGTTCGGTGGGCCAATAACCTGGAAAGCAACCCGTCAGACCACGGTGGTAACCTCAACAACCGAAGCAGAACTTACCACCTTGGGGGTGACCGGGAGAGAGGCTATGGGACTCAAACGATTGTTCAAGGACCTCGAGCTGGAGATTGGCCAAGACTGGGTTATCTTCTCGGACAACACTCAAGCCGTTAGACTTGTAGTCGGCGAGAACGAGAAGATCAGTACCAAGCTCCGCCACGTTGACATACAACGACTCTGGGTTAGACAAGAGCACAAGAAAGGGTCTTTCAAGGTTGAGTACTTACCGACCGACAAGATGCCAGCTGATGGCCTCACTAAAAACCTTTCACGAGCTCCATTTGAACACTTCAGGGCCTTGATTAACCTTCAAGACGCGCGACAAGGGGTCCCCGAAGGGCTGAAGAAACAATAACTTTTGGGTATTTAGTAGCAAAAAGAAGGCGAAACAGTTCAGCCTTTACCGATACTCCAACCAGAACAAACCAGTCCTTCCCCTACCGTACACTCATTTGCCTTTACGGCCACCCTTTTTTCCACCACGACCGCGGCTTGCGCCGCGGCCACCAGCACCACCACGAGCACCAGGCTGGGCTTGTCCATCTTGACTACCCTGCGAGGCCTGTGCGAAAGCCCCCGCGAACAACTGGAAGGCAGTGACAACTTGCTGCTGCCAAGCGGGCTGGGGCTGGTCAGCAGCGGCAACAGCGACAGCGGCAGGAACGCGGCGAACCGGGACCAACGGCAACTCCTCCTCTTCCTCCACGTCATCGTCAATCATGATGACATCCCCATCGTCATCCTCCTCCTCAACCTCTTCTTCTTCTTCTTCTTCCTCCTCGATGGGAGGAGGAGCGCGAGAACGACGAGCCGGAGCGCCAGACTTCTTCTTTGACTGGCGTGAGGGGGATTCCGGTGGTGGCGGAAGAGCCCGGCGACGAGCAGAACGACGAAGAGTGGCGCCGCCATCGGAGCTACTCTGAGCCGGCTCCACGGGGGTGGTAGGAGTCTTCTTGCTTTTAGGAGTCTCCTTGCTCTTGGGAGCCTCCTTCTCCTGTGCCTTCTTGGCCGGAGTCGTCTTCTTCCCCGGTGTCTTGACCACAGCCGGAACAGAGGAACCATCACCAGAGGGACGCTCAGGTCGGGGTGCGGCATGCTCACCACGTTCAGTGGCAAGCAGCTCGGCCACCGTGACAGCGTATCTGGCGTGGTCCTTGTCCTATCATTAATTTCATTAGTTTATCTATTTATAACTCGTTTTCGCGAATCGGAAGCTGCTTACCGACTGCGTCGACTCGGGGTTTTTCAACACCCGCACCAAGTACTCGCCGAAGGGCTGAACGGACGGAGCAGACTCCGAACAATGGCGCCCATTTGAACACCGAACGCAGCGAGAGCCCTTCTCCGACCAGAAGCATTCTCCTGTAGAGAATCCGGACATGGCAGAACGGATGCACTGGTGACACGGAACTGCTCGCGCAGGACCGTGGGGCTTCTTACTGGCTGGCTTCTCTGGCGAGGCCCTCACGACTTCCTTGGCTTGTCTGTCCAATTTCCGACGTTTGGGCGCCGGAGACAAGTCTTCAGAAGGAGGTACCTCACCAGGTTGGGCACCAGTATCAGAAATCTCTCCGTCAAGGCGTTCCCCGACGGGAGGAGCATCAACCTCGACTGGATTACCAGCCAAGGGCGCTCTGGAAGCACTGACAAAAGGGCCAGCGCGACCAACTTGGGTCAGTGGTGTCTCTCCTTGGACACCACGGAATCCCGCCGAATATCGCCTTGCCTGTGGCAAGGGCGTTCGCTCGATCTGTGCAGCTGGTTGGCCAACTGCAGCGAACGGTGAGGGCGGAACCGGGGGCGGAACACGAAAAGCGCGAGGACCGAACGGACTGCCAACAGGAGCAAGACTGGGACCCGGGAAAAAGGACCTGGGAACCGCACTGACGACATGCTCGGGGGTGGTCGACGGGAGAACGAGCGCGCGAGCCGGAGTGACCGGAGCGAGACCAGAAACCGAAGCAACCGGGGCGACCGGTGCTGGCGCAGGCGGAGCGACCGCAGACGAAACGGGAACCAAAGCAACCGGAGCGACCGGTGCTGGCGGTGGTGGCATTGAGGTCGGCTCTTCGACCGGAGCAGGAACCGAAGGCGTGCACGAGGAGGCTTCAGTGCCTCGTGCAGCAGGGCCAGGAACGAAAGCATGGTCGGTAACTTCTTCTTGAACCTCGCTGGCAGCCAGGGCAAGCATGTTGAGCGGCGAGGATGGATCCCGGTAAACCGGAGGGGCCTCCACGTTCTCTTGCCGAGTCGTTGTTGGAACGACTATCCCAATCTCCTCCATATAGACCGGTGTTGAACCGGGTGCAGCCTCATCGGGCGCATCGTCGAAAGCAGCGGGATCGCGTTGATCTTCCATCTTGACTGTTTATAGAAGGTCAGATTGAGCTTCTGAAGATGCATCACGATCGCTTGGAAGACTTACGAAAGGCAAACCGGCGTAAGTTGACTTTTGCGGTGAGCTTGGGAAGAGGTGGAAGAGAAGCCAGAAAGAGGGGTCGGCAACGCCCTCCTACTTACCTACGTGTGGCAGCAACAGATTCACGCGTCTGAAAGCTGCACACACGCGTTCCTTACCTAATCGTCGCCTACCACCAAACCAACAGCCAAAAAGACGCGTTTGGCAAAACGCGCTAGTGGACAACATTCTCCTATGTTTTTGAGCCGCTCAACGGCCCTCATAACTGCAACAACTTGCATTTCCTTTCCGTAGTAGAAGCAACGACGTTCACGATGTGCGACGTCCAGGATCGTAGTCCGGAGCGGGCTTACGCCGCTCCGAACTGGGGGGTGTGTGACGGATCTAGACCCATCGTGTAAATAGTACTGATCACACTGGTTGCACTGGGCGCATGCCAAGGCCAGTCACATGCTCATCTACCGTATGAATCCTGTATATAGCACTCCGCACGGCCATTCAGGGTACGTACAACTCCTGAATGTCTATAAAAAGGGCTATTTCTCCTGGAGGACAGGAGGAATTCTAGTCTTCAGAGATCTTCACAATAGCACTCTCCAATATATCGTTTCTATCTGCCACTACGGTGCTCTCCGGCCAACTTCTTCCAATCTGCATTCCTCAAGACCTCCGTCAGACAGGGTCTCGTTTTTAAGCTCGTAAAGCAGCGGCGTGAAAGAGGAGTACTCAGACTGCGCGCATAGGTGGAAATACACCTTCTGTATCCCGATACTTGCGGCCGTGAGGACATAATCAACCGCCCAAAGCGCGGCCCCAAACACATCACTGATACCAGACTCCCCGGAGCACGATACTGAATTCGTCTCACCCATAACGAGCGGCGCTCCTGCCGCCTCCGCGGCCGCCACTTGTTGTATGTACCGGCCCACGTTCTGCCGCAGCACCATATGATCCGACAGCAGATCCAGACTTAAACGGTACCATCGTTCCGTGTCGCACGTCGACTGGGGATACAGGTGCGTCGCGTAGCTCGAAATGATGGCTTTCTCCTCGGGCCGGGAGGTGATGCCACCGGCTATCAGGCTCGCGATGCTGAAGTCATCGATTTCGTCCTGCTGGTCCGGGAACAGTAGAGGGTCCGCAAATACGGCCGTTTGGAAAGTAGGTAACTTCTTGCCGCCGCTTTCGTTACGGCTATTGCTCTAGTCTGCCGTCTTCAGTGCACTATACCACTCACTGCCCGTGATCTGCCCCGTCAAGTTGCTGAATTGCGCCATATATTTACTCACGCCCCATGTGGCATCCCGCCAGCCCTTACGAATGAAATGATCGACCTCGTTCCCAAGCTGAAATGCCACCAGTGAGTCCCCCAGCGCTGCATGCGCTGCCTCGGCCTGTGCAACGGCGTTAGCCCAATCTGACGAGTTGTCCACCAAGTTAAGCGTGTAGATGAGCTCCGTGCCGGCGGGGAAGTAGTTGACCCAGGACTCGAACCAGCCAGGCGTAATATTGAACCTTTTTGCGCTTGTTGGGTCCGGGAGCACCACCAAATCAGTCCCCGTTAGTGGCAATGGGGACGAAGGGTAAAGATATGTCACATCAGCCGAGTTGCCGCCAACGCGAACCGATGGCGCCTTGCCCGTCACGTTTGCAGTGCTGCCTAGTAGTGTGCTTGCTAATGGTGTGTTGATGTATGCATCTAGCCAGACTGGCTCGATCGAGTATCCGTAGACGTCGGTTACCAGGGGACGCGTGCTCAGGTTCGATGGCACGGTGATTCTAACTGCAGGCTTGTCCTGAGCTGCCGCCGTCCTCACGGCTACTACAGCAAAGAGACTTTTCGATATCATCATGGTGATGTAGAAGCAATACCCCAATGACTTGGTTTATGCTATTGTTATACGTTCACACAGCTCATTAGCTAGTGTGCTGAATAGGCAGAAGATTCCAAGTCATAAACCCAAACCCCGAAGCCACAAGCTAGCGGAGAATATCCGGGGTATGAGAACGAGGAGTTGAGGCACAAGTCTATATATGCCCCTGTCCGCACCTCTAAACACGGTAGTATGATGCCAGTTATATTCAACTTGTTATTAACCGTCCTCATTGTCGTGATGTAACCCTGATCATTACCGGTAACCTGGCTCGCTCCGGCAATCATAACGTTGAGGAATAAAGTGATCTCACTGAGGCGCGAGGTATGAAAATAACTAATACTACGCTCTAGGACAAGCCTTTACAACCACGCGTCCCTTCTTCCGTTAGTGTTTAGCCACGGGCCGCGACTGGGTTGAGAGCTTCTCCCTGGTGGTATGTCCATGTATCAATAGACAAAAGTCCAAGCAGCAAAGAACCCGATCACCAACCTAACCGACCCGAGAATCCATGGTAATATATCCCAGAAAAATAACATATGAATTGTAAATCCGTACCCCAGTAGCATTTGCTACCTATACACAAAGCAACTAATCATCTCCATTACCCCCAGCTAACATCCCGTCCCGGCATCCCACAGGGGATACAAGCCCCCGGAGCAGACTGCTAAGCGCACCAGTGGAAGGATCGTCGGCCGAGGGATTCAATGGATCCGTCTCCGGGCTATCCCACAGATCCCCGGGGAGGATCCGGGGGAATGACACAAACCCTCGGAGTGTCTTGGCTAATCCCCCGGAAACATCACGAAGTCTATCTGGGACGTTGCCAAGCGCCCATTATATGCCAGGGTATTTCAAACAGCTTGCCAGGATAACGCTGGCGAGAGGTGAATCTAGCGGGAATTCTACGATGGCGGGTCTATTGGACTGGGATGAACCTCTCTATAGCGAGCGTCCATGACGCAGTGTATTGCTGAAGTAAAATATATCGACCAGATCATATCGACCTTTGTGTGAGGAATAGCTGGTGCCGCTGCACGAGCCATCAATCAAATCCCCTAAAACGCTTCAGATGGCGTTTCCAGTTGGGTCCTGACATTCGGAATCGAACGCCACGGATGGCATTACCCGTTGCGAGAGTACCTCCATCGCGAACGGAGGCTCGAGTACACAAAACGATGATATCGTAAAAGTCCTCGGCAACAATCTTGTCAAGCATCTCCCCAATTCATAATCCAAAGAAGCAAATATACATATCTTACCTATAGTTAAGCAACACAACCAGATCCGCCCAAGCCTTCACGTACGAGACAACAGATAACCCAAAGCACATAAAGAATAAAGAAGTAACGCAAAAAACAAATCACAAAACAAGTCAGCTCACCAAAACGCTTGCTATATAGATGCCACATACACAAACAATCCTCTAAACTACAAGCAATCCCGCCCCCAAACTAAGGCGACGCATACTTATATCCATACTTCGCCTTAGCATCATTAACCATCGCCGTGAATTCCTCCTGCGCTTTCCTCCTCTCAGGATCCGACGCAACGGCCTCCTTAACCTTAGCATTAGTAAACGGCGAAGCATAAGGGATAGCAAAGCCCCTCTGCACAGCCGGCCGAGCAAGGCAGCGCTCCAGCCACTGATGCACATTAGGGAACTTCCCCTCCAGATCCATGCCGGCCATCGTAGCGCCGTTGACCCAGCCAAGAAGGTTGATATCCGCAATACTGAACTTGCCGCCGACGACGTACTCGCGGCCCTCCAGCCGGGCATTAAGAACCCCGTAAAGACGCTCCGTCTCGCCGACGTAGCGCTGGATGCCGTAGGCGATCTTCTCCTTAGCGTAGCGCGCGAAGTGGTTAGCCTGGCCCTGCATAGGGCCCAAACCGCCGTGCTGCCACGCCATCCAGATCTCCGCCTCGTCGTACTCGTTGCTGCCGACGGGGAAGCTGAGCTTGTGCTCGGGGTCGTATCGCCGCGTCAGATACCCCAGGATAGCCAGGCCCTCGAAAACGGCGAAATCGCCACGGTCGTGGTCCACGATGGCGGGGATGCGGCCGTTGGCGCCGATCGCCGTGAACCACGGCTGCTTCTGCGTGTCTTTCGTGATGTTCACCGATTGCCATGTGTACTCCAAGCCGTAAGCATCCTTCAGCTCCTCGAGCAGGATGCTGGCCTTGTAGCCATTGGGCGTGCCTATGCGCTGTTAGCCTCAGAGCATAGATCGCAATGTGGAGTGTCACGCAGCACGGAAACCCCGGGACGTCGGAGATTGGCGATGACAACGCGAATAAGAGATTAGGAGCCCAACTTGATCTACTTACCGAATGTGAGCAGCTCGATGCCGCTTTTCGCAATGAGGCCAGTTGGTTCAGACATTGCTTCCTGTGTTTGAGGCGATGGTGACGAGGTGCGTGATTGGAGACTGGCAGTAGAGTGCAGAGCTCTTGAGGGGCTCGAGGTTATGCGCAGAGCCGGGATGGAAGATGGGATGGAAGAGGGTGTGGAGCTCAGGGATCTGGGGAACGGGTATGAGGTAACCACCACGGGAGGGAGGGTAACGGCACCTCTTATACTTCGACGCGAAGTCAGGGCCAGCCGTTGGAGAGACATGTGAGCCGGATCAAAGCGCGCAGGCATGCTTAGTAAAGCACCTCGACGGTCAAATATACGAGCACGGGAGGCGGGGTTTAGATATACGTCAGTCACCGCCAATCACAGCGCTACTACCGGTACGTGCACCAGGTAGTCGGGAAGCAATCGTCGCAGAATAATTATTAATGGACGCATGTAGGCATATCGCGCCGGACATCTACCTAAGGACGGCTTTTCCGCCGGCCACGGGTGGGGGTGATGGTTTGCCCGCCAGCATTAATAATGTCATGCCATTATTAATCCAGCCCGGCCACGTAAACAGATGGATACTCTTGGAATCGTATACATACCCTTTACCTTGTTTCACCAGTCTGACCGGATACAAAACTTCACCAGAGTATCCATTTTTCCCCATCGTTGGTCCGGTCCTGTACTCGTACTTTTTGCTCACTAACACCGAGAAGCCTAACTCTTCCTATCCTAGCGCAGTGGATCATTTTGGTTGAGCCGTCGTTGCTACCAGAGGCCGTCTTCTTACTTTCTCATCAATTCATTCCCCGTTCGGGTCGGTCATCTAGACAACGTAAGGGGGTGCATTCAGACAGGTAGATTGAAGATGTTTACCAGTAACCGCTTCGCCGATAATCCTCACGAGGGTACCCGCCACCTTCGCGCGGGCCATAGCCGCCTTCTCGTGGGGGAAAGTCACGCGGTGGGCGGTCATAGGGACGGCCGTTGGCATACGGGTCCGGGGGCGGGTAGTCTCTTCGGTACGGGTCGTCAAAACGTCCACGAGGTGGGCCGTACTCGTCAACCGGTCCGCGGCGAGGTGGCGATCGATAGCGATGATCATTGTAATAGTCACGGCGAGGGCTTCTGTCACGGTAATCGTCGCGGTAACCCCGAGGACTATAGCCACGTGCGGCCGGTCGACGATCGTAGCCATCCTGAGGCATTCCGTAGGGTCGACGGCCCTTGGGGGAACGAGAGCGGCGATCTCCACGAGGGAAGTCTGGCTGTGTCTAATGCTTAACATCAGTAGAGCGCTCATATTAATTAGCCGACCCGAATGACCTACATCAGCAACGCAATTGACGCGCTGTCCCTTGAATTCGCGATTATCAAGCTTCTCAACAGCAGTCTTCAAGTCAGCCGCATTCTCAAATTCAACAAATCTGTGAGAAGCCAGTCAGTTCAGTAACGTTTGTATCATTCAACGGGTGAACGAACCCTCGGCCATTGCCATCGCGACCGGTTTCCGAGTAGACAACGTCAAGGCTCGACTGTCGAGCAAAGTCTTTAAGGTCCTATATCCAGAGGCCATGTAAGTGGAAGTCCAAGGCGCTGCAAATCATGTGCGGAGAAGGCCAAAAAGTGTTGCGTCCAGAAGCAGAACCAGTAATCGGGTCGATCAAACCAATCCAGACATCTGGTGCACAATCCGACAGGAAAACATCTCCACGTTTTTCATCCAGCTCTTAGGACCCGTCCAGGAATGGAATCAAACACGTAAGATGTTAAGATGTCGTCACAGGGAACCGGGACTGACGATTGGCATCCTCATGAACGTCACCGGCAATGGTATCGTACAAACCACATCCAGCCACGTCGAGAGAAATAGATGGGAACGCCAGAATCCGGAACGGCAATGGAAAACGGGGAATCAACAGACCTGCCAGCTGGTATCATTGGGGAGCCCGGTAATCTGCATGCGAAAAGGAGTTCGGCGAGGTCGCGGGGCGCTGCGCTCATGGGCACCAAACCCTTCGCGCTGGCGGGAACCACGCGCAAACTGAACGGTCAAGCGTTCGCCCATAAAATCGGACCCATCTTGTCGCCATTACTATTAGCCAGGACACAACAGGGAGGGTCGGAATCAGAAAAGGCGGTGGCCAGAAACGGTCCATGACGTACGGAAAGCTGCAAACACGAGGAGGTTAGTCACTGAGCGCTACAATTTAGACGGCGGTTATGCAGAGGGACACCAAATACGAACCTGGAACAACGTCTCGCGCATCCATGGCATCCTTGTACTCGATGAAGCCAAAACCATTCATTAGTTTGATCTCAGTGATTTCACCAGTACCGTGAGTCGCGAAATGCGTTTCGACATCCTGCTTAGTGACTGCGAGACAGACTTAGTATAGAAGCGATAGAGGGGAGGATGCACCTGGTGGCAAGAATAGAGCGCGACATGCTTCTTCGGATTGAAGAAAAACCGGGATACTTACCGCCTTTAGGCAAATTACCCAGGTAGAGCCTCGTGGCAGAAACCTCAGTGGAGGCCATGGTGATGGTTGGAACAAGGCTGGGATCCAAACAAGTCCAGTAGAGTATCCGAAGTTGGGTCCAGGGCGAGGTCCAATGTTGGTAAACGGTGCACGCAGCCTTACAGAAGGTCCGGAAGGTTGAGCGCGTGCAGAGGCCTTGCTACCCGGTTAGGGATGCAGTGAGGGAGCGGACTGGACGATAACGTCAGGCGCGCTGATAATTTGTGTACCCGGCGTGAATAGAGAGACGCAGCAGGTGGCGGCTGACGGTGGCGCTGCGGGAGAGTAGGGAGGGAGGGAGGAAAGGGAGGAGGAAGGGGAAGAAGGGAAGACGGGAAGAAGGAAAAAGAAGGCGTTGCGATGCGACAGATGCAGATGGTTAAATGGCCGGGCTTGATGCATGGACAAGACTTACCTGGCAGAGGCCGCAGGGTGGGTACCTGGTGTACTTCGTGTGTCTGGTCAGCCGTCACTGAGATGCGTCCCGGTAAAGGCTCAGCTCAATCGGTTGCCGAACTGCAAATGGGCCTGAACGGGTTCTCCACAGGCACGGCTCCGCCTGTATATGCCTGGCGTCGTCAGTCTCCAGTGCTGAGGCAGAGATGGCTATCCACCTGGTTGTACGGCGTTGACGCTCGCTCAATAGTAGGCAGGCACTAGATAGACAGAGGATGAAGAAGAGTTTGCTGGGTATCCGAGATGGAGATGGAAATGGAGCCGTCGAAGGCGACTGGGCGGGTTGAGTGGGGGAGGTCCTTCTGGCCAATTGGCTTATGCAGTGGCCATGGCACTTTGCTGTGCGGCGTGCGCACTTGCCCGGCTTGCTGCGCTCCAGCCTCCATGGAACTTGGAAGTACCGGTACGAAGTACTTCGCCCCTGCCTCGTCAACGTGCTAGCGCGCTTAGCTATCCCGCTTCTTGGTCCACCAAGATATTCGGCCACTCCACTCACAAACTGACGACACCACCTGTTAGTGCACCATACCGAGGCGCCCTTACGCTGGCCACTTACCCGCCCCTGCCTAGGTACCTACCTAGGTACTTATAGACCCGTGGGAAGTATGGTGGCCGAGCAGCGTTGTTGACACGTTACCCAGCACTGTGGTATGTACAGTGTCCTCAAGTACGTGCGCACGGCCATTAACGTAACCGATACCAATTTGGGCCTAGTACCAGTTTGGGCCACCAAATTTCCCGCCTTCCCCCTAACCTACCACCATCGCACACTACCCCTTAGTTTTGTCTTTAGAATCGCTCTCACATAGGCCGCACCTACACTATCCGCTATCCTAACATCACAACATCGCATATACATCGATTTGCCTTGATAGATTGTATCGGTTGGCACAAATGAGTAAGGAAGAGCGAATCCGCCAGGCTATTGAAGCCATACAGACCGGTGCGATACCTAGCCTTCGAGAGGCTGCACGTACATTCGATGTCCCACGTTCAACGATCCAGAACCGTCTCAAGGGCTCCAAAACACATTCCGAAGCAGCTGTGAAGTACCAAAGGCTAACGCCAGCCGAAGAAGAGTCTATTGTAAGGGTTGCACTGCAGATGCAGGTGTGGGGTTGGCCTTTAACTATCCGCGCCTTGGAATCCTTCGCTACACACTTTTTACGGGCTAAAAACGACACTGCGACGCCATTAGGAATGTGCTGGTATAGAAACTTTCTAAGTCGACACCCGGAAGTGAAATTAGAGCGTGCAAGAAACCTTGATCGACAACGACAAGACGGCGCATGCTATCAATCCCTAAATCACTGGTTTGAAACGTATCAACGAATCTGATTGTCGTACAACATTGCGACCGACGATATATACAATATGGATGAAAAGGGGTTTATGAAAGGAATCGGAGACAACATCAAAGTCCTTGTCAGTCACGCAGATAAGGATGTATTCGCGTCACATCCTGGGAACCGTGAATGGGTCACTGTCATTGAATGTATCGGCATGAACGGCTACAGTCTCCCGGCCTTTGTGATTTTTCAAGGTCAACGCATTCAACAATCATGGTTGAATCCTGGTCTCGACGCGGATACCGTTATTCAGGTTTCTCCTAACGGGTGGACTGATCATGATATTTCGCTTCAATGGCTTCGCCATTTCGATCAACATACCAAAAACCAGGTTCATGGCAAATATCGAATGCTCATACTTGATGGTCACTCTAGCCATCAGACCATGGAGTTCGTCGAGTATTGCGAACAGAATTGCATTGTTCCTCTATGCTTACCTCCGCATACTACGCACGTGTTGCAGCCTTTGGATGTGGGCATTTTCAGTCCCCTTAGCAAGGCCTACAAACAACTCGTGAGCAAGAACTCTTTATTTGGGGCTCACCGGGTAAATAATTACCAATTTCTCTTATACTATCAAGAAGCACGCCGATGTATTGCACGCAACATTAGTGGTGCTTGGCGCGGTGTTGGGCTTCTTCCATATAACCCTGCGAAAGTTCTGGCTGCGTACCTCCCGAAATCATCACCATTTGCCGCAAATACCACAACTAATGCTGCTACTATCACGCCCGCAACTGCTACTTTGCAAACCGCTAATACCGATGCAATGTTCGATCGCATCACCGAAATCAATAACATCTCGAATCAACTCTTAGCTACTTGCGCGACGCCGATGCGCAAGGGTATTACCTTTTTACAGCAAACCTCTATTTCGGCTTTGAGCGACAACCAAGTACTTGAAGTTATCAACCGTGGGCTTGTTGACAAGCAACGTAATGGACGCAGTAAAAAGAACAACAAGTCATTTGGTACGGCCAAAATGCTACGTGTTGCCGACATGATCGAAGCGCAGGAAAAGCAGCAACAGGCCGAACAGGTGAAACTTAGCGAGAAAGCCCGAAAAGCTGCATTGCGTGGCAAGGTAGGCTTTGCAAAGCTAGTATGGAAGGAAATGCCCGTCGCATTCGATATATTTGAGTGTGATAGTGATAGCGGCGACAGCGAGAGTGACAGCGATACTGACTAGGGAGACTCGGTCCAACTACACGGGCGTAGGGCGTCGATTCATGTATATACCCACCTGCTTGTCTTTTTGAGTAACAGTAATACTAATCTCTAATCGGTCTGTACGTGATGTGGTGTAGCTGGGTGCGCAAATGCGTAGGGTAGGTATACGGAGTATTTAGGTGAGGACATTGCGAAGCCCGGAAACAAGGTGGCCCAAACTCGTACTTGGCCCAAATTGGTATCGGTTACGTTAACTTACCTACACTACACTACGCTAGACTCGTGCCACGCCTCGAGCAATAAGGTAAATGAGCACGTTCCTCGTCCTTGTTTCAACATTCACCCCATCATCATGCTATGCTTCTTAAGAAGGCCTTCTATGATCTAGGCACGGTGGTATGCCCGCACTACGTATCACGGCCGGACAATCTCCCGAGTCCCAACATGCAAAAGCTGAACAAACTCCGATATTCCTCCCTGACGGCACAACACAAGTGCATCCGGCGGATAACTCAGATTAGTAGTACTTAGGTAGTTATAGGTAGCATGTATGCATGCGTTTCTGCTCTTCTCTAAACACCAAGCCAATGGAGTGCTCAACTGAAATGCTGCTTCTCGAAAATCCCCCAAAAGTGCCCTCCGCCCCGACATGCGACTCTCAATAATAATTTCCCCTGCAATGCAGGCACAGA
This sequence comes from Xylariaceae sp. X802, assembly GCA_028637635.1. Taxonomy (NCBI): domain Eukaryota; kingdom Fungi; phylum Ascomycota; class Sordariomycetes; order Xylariales; family Xylariaceae; species Xylariaceae sp. X802. The sequence goes on along the minus strand of JAJFDH010000001.1, from coordinate 1,938,946 downwards.
TGTGATCTGCACCCTAACTGGTGCCATGCCCTGCGAGCAACCTTGACTACATGGTGGAGGTTGCATCCCTGATCACATGTACATTGCTACCGCACGTAATGTCTCTGTCAACCCCAACGCCGCCCCTATGCAAGCAAGCCCCTCATGTTTCGCCAGCCCAGAAACCAATGAGAAAACAAGTCAGACTCCATGTATGCAATCGCCGTCATCGTGGAAATGCTGGAAGTGCATGCCGCAACGGCGAGCCGGCCGAAGCGAGCCAATATCAAGGCTCGGCAAAGACAATGTCAACCAATTCGTCCATAATCGTGAAAATCAAATGCGAGCTGACTTACACGTTAGCAAGCTGCAACAAGGGTCTTCGACGGCAGAGACAGAAACTCACTTAAGCCTGGGGTTATTGAGTGTGGCGAAAATGCGTCGGCTAGCAGCCTGGGCATTGGCACGCCCTACCACATTGCCAGCCAGGTCCGGCACCAACGTGGCGAGCATCAGACTGGCTTCCCTGCGAGTCTTGGCCTTCTCTGACGCTGTGCGCGGCACCCGATTGTGATTGAGCTGCCCCTGAGGCCACATAGTATCCTGCAGCAGCCCGATGTACTTGATAACGGCATCCTCCTGTATCAACGTCTTGAAGTTATCTCGTACTTTGCGTTCAATCGTGCCGCCCAGCATCTGGTGTAGCACCACCACCACCGCTCGACCGCGGAGCCAGTTGTTACCCCGGTTAAGGCCAAACACTTCAAGGAATATGTCGCAGATTGGCTTGATGAAAGGTTCGAGCTCCTTGTTTTCAAATGCGTTCAATTCAGCTTCGGCCTCTGCCGTTGTTACGACATCCTCGTTGACGCTAAGCGGCATGGTGCTCATCTGGTTTGTAGCTGCCGCAATTAAGTTCTGACCGGCGAGGGAGAGCTGGTCGAGGACTGGGATATTGCCCAGGATATCCTCCATACCGTCGGCTACCGAATCGTAAAGCCGTGTGATCATGTCTTTTTTGTCTTCACGGCTCATCAAATCCTCCCCCTGCTGTATTACGCTCTGGGACAAGAATGCTCGCAAGTCCCTACTATGGCACACTTCAGGTAACTGAAGAAGCTCTTGTAAGTATCGCTCTAGAGCTTCACGTCTCTTGCGTAAGAATTCGCTCTGGAGTTTCATCACCATCCTTCTTCTGGGAAAATCGAGATTCCGTACGGATGGGTACCTATGCCGAAGCTTCTGGTGTAGTTCATGGAATTCGCTATACCGTCTTGTCACGACCCAGGTGGCCGCAGGCATTTTTTCCCCTGCATTCCTCTGGACCTCGACAATATAGACTGCAAATTCTTTGCCATCTTCGTCACGGCCAACTTGTATTGCCTTGATCTTGATGGAAGCGCGCCCGTAGAGACTATTATCACTTTCTTGTATTACATATTGCTGTCTTTGCAACTCCTTCCGTCGGAGTTCTCTCTGGAGACTGGCTTTGGATTTCCGTAAGATGCGTAGTTCTGCCGTATTGTTCGTCAACTCCGCCTTCTTCGTTAGGGACTCAAGTACTGCTTCTTGAGCCATGAGTCTGTCAATGTCATTGGTAAGAACAGTAATAGCCTCGGCGAGGCCAAGATCACCAGGTGCGGCTTCATGAACTTCATCTTCAACATCGGGATAGCGCTCTGTGTCATTATCCTCCTGCTCATCGGAAATGAGCCTTTCCTCATCGTCAAACAGGTCATCATCTACAAAAACTCCGATCCTCGATGCCGCGCTGACTAAACCAAGCGATGCAAGACTCGGCTTTTCGACTTCTTTACCGGCCGCGAGAGGGCGCTGAACGTCAACAGACTCCCTGGGCGATTTGTTATCCTGGCCAGAGAATAAGCTAGAAGCACCATCATCGTGACCGAATAAAGATTCGCGAAGATCTTCCGCGGTTCGAGGCCGTTCATCTTCCATGATACCAATCAAGGCTGCCTGCATTGCTTGGACAACCTTAGTATCCGGCCCGGGGTTTATTGGTTCCTGATCCAGACTTTGCACAGAGTCCCCTAAAGGATCGTTCTCCACGTCGTCGTCATCAAACAGGGGTGAATTATTGTTTTCATCTGTAGACCTCCGCTGGCCAGGTTGTTCGGGGCTACGAGCACCGTTAGTACCCATCATGTCTAGATCTGAAGCAGACAACCCTCGTTTCATGAGAGGAACAGACGTAGTATGTTTCGGGTTGAAACGAGTCACTGTGTTGGGCTTCAAAGATTGTGAATTAGAAGCTTTGTGAAGTTGTGAGCTTGTCGACGGCCCTGCCTGCCCTTGAGGTAATGCACTACTTTGGGATGCTTCCTCAGAGGCTAGCGCCTTATAGAATAAGTCCGACTTCTTGAAGGCTTGAAGATGCCTAGATTGCATGTCCTCAAGTACCAGACTCTGAATTCTTAACACGGCCCGACGGGCCCTATAGTACTGTTCCGGCGTTGCGGACCTTCCAGCATCGAGGAACTCGCGAATTGGTTGTCGTGTGCTCAGCGTAACTTTCAGCTCTGGACGGGACAGATATGCCTGGTCAATCTGAGCCAGGTCAACCCGGTCGGACTCCGTCCATGGGCTAAGAGTTGAGGGTAGCATATCATCATCGGCCGTATCATCTTCGAGTGGATTCCGAAAGCCATCCACAACTAACCAGAATTGAACCAGTGGCATAAGGCGTTGCCTGTCCATATACTCCATGAAATAGGAGAGACCAGACGTGTCCCGTAGAATGTCAACTAGCGATGCGTGTTCAAGCCGAGAAGTGCCTGAATTGTATGAAACGCGACTGGAGACTGGCGTAGGTCTTTTATCACCGCCTGCGGCTAGCTGTTGCACTCTTTGATCTAGAAGCCTCTTACCCATCTCCAATCGCCGCAGATACGCCTGATCATTTTGTGACTGTTGAGAATCCTTCTTCAATTGACTGGCCACCTCACTGCGAAACCGCCGTGCGTCAGATAAGTTATTGATCTTGCGGATAGTCCGAATAAATCTCTCGAAGCGACGCTCACTGTCCCCGGGCGTCAGTCGTGGGAATGCGACTGATTTAGAAGAACTGGGCGTTGGCACCGCATGTGCATCCAGAGCCGCCCGCAGTTTGCGGACAGTGGAACGATCTTGTAGCATGGACCGGCCATAATTCTCCATCAGCTGGTTCCACGTATCTGGTTCTGAGAGTAGCTGTACTACTGGGAACAATACAGCGCATGAAACGATCTCACGCACAATGCTAAACACGGCACGGCTTTCAAGGAGCCGTTTAGGAAGCACCTTGGGCAGAATACCAGCCACAATCTGACGCAAGTGGCCTTGCTGTAGGAGTTTTGTGTCCGAGTACGTCAACGATGCGGCCGAATGGATCTTCCCATCATTGTACTTCGCGGCAATGGCCAAGTCCAGCTCCTCCGATTCGGTTACGTCGCGATTCAGCTTCCGGCCGCGCACTGCTCTCTCGGCATCGTAGGCATCTCGGAAGTGGGCGGTCAAAATTGGAACCACTCGACTAATGAATATCTCGACCAAGTCGGTATCGAACAAACGAGCTTGAATAGCAACGACCACACGCCGTATGGCCTTGTCTACGGCGTTGGCAAACACGGGATTCTTGCTGATATTCGAATACCATGACGTTATATAGTCACGGATAACAAGCTCGAGCAGGTCATCCAGAGCACGCGAGAGTGCGGGCGATTCGGCGTAGAGGGGCGCCTTGATGTAGGTTTGGCGAGCTCGCAGGGAAGTGACCTCCCTATGCCAGGCCTGGGGGGCAACGAAGGTGACAGCGTTAGGGCGGGACGATCTGTGTCGTTTACTATAGGCCGAACCACGAGATACCAGGAGTATCAGCAGCAGGATAGCAACGAGGGTTACGACAGCGCCGGCGACAAAGGCGTGACCAAGCCATCGTATGCTAGGGAACCAGGCCACAGCGTGACCCCAGGCAATGAAACACACGACGCCAGCAACAGCGACGTGTCTCCCGTTAAGGGCGTTCATAATCTTCGAACGGCTCTGCTTGGCTCGTCATCATTCGGACTCGAGAAGGCGTCGGGGAATGAATGGATGAACAGTGAAGGGCGGGTTGTCTGCATTTGTGACGTAGGATGTAGGCCAACACTAATAAATGGCGATAAATTACTAAGTTAACGCGTATTTGCTGCGAGCTTGATGCTGCCCCCGTACATATGCAGATAGGGGGTGCAGCACAGTACCGGGACATGCCTGCGTGAGCTGCGGCCAAAATTAGGCCTGAGTAACTATCCGGGTACGCCCCGGTTATCGGGCAAAGACATGCGGACAGTGCATTTATGCCACCCTCGAAACTGTATTTTTAGTCATACATGATCATCCTTTTAGTGACTCTAGCAGTGTAGCTACTTGCCAAAGCTTCCCTATTAAGGTCCGTGTGCGGCTTTGTCGCACACGGTGGCTACTCTCTTGGTAGCAATACGATATGGAATTTGGGCCGCGAGTTGCGAGAATATAGATGCTAGGTAGAGGACACGGTGACAACTACACAACAAGAGTAATTCCGACCAGAATGGCCGTAAAAGCTAGGCTGCACGTATCGTTATACAATGTGGGTGGGCATATCGGTATACTAGGCTCGCGTGGCCCTCGCAGCTTGAAGGGAAGCCCATGCCCGGTACCGAATCATAAGAAAAGCAAGCCTACAGCGAGAAAATGCAGGTGATAGGGACGGAATAGTATGATACGAATTGTGTATCTGAATGGGAATTGGCTCGGGATTTGGGTAGCCCGTCACCAAGGAGGATCCTCCAAGCGTCTAAATAGTGCAATAAACTTCTGCCCCTTATTCCGCTCAACTTTCTTGCTCTCTTCAGTTTCCGTTCTCATTATAGTAACGCAGGGGTCTGCCTCCTGCTCTTCTTCGGACATTCTGCTGAACAATGGGTGCGCCTCAAGGTGCCGAACCATCCAATCATGGAGGTCCTCGACGTCCGTGATGGTGTATACAATACCGCCGGGCCGAAGGGCATAGGCATACTCCGAATTGAGCGTCGTAGATACAATGCGCGCCTTGTGCTTGCGGTGCTTGAAGTGTGGGTCGGGGAAGCAGATGAATGCCTTGGACAGCTGTCCCTTCCGGAAGAAGTTGGGGAGAAACTTCATGGTGTTTGCCCGTAGACAGCCGATGTTTTGATAGAGACCGGAGTCGGCGTTTTGAGCGCGCAGCGCGGCAATGCGGTGCTGGACATATTCCGCCACAGAGGTTCGAATCTCCATGCCAACGAGCAGAGTGTCTGGTAATACGGGGGCCAATGCCACGAGCAATCCCCCAAATCCGCATCCGATATCAACAACCTCGACTTCTTTCGTTAATTTCCTCGGAGCTGGAGATGTGGCGTTCGCTGCGCTGGCGTCGTTGGGCGGAGATGAGGCGATACTAGGATCCGCGTCGGCGACGAAGGCAGGGAAGTAGGTGTGCCAATCCATGTCATCAGGCGTCTTCGGACTGTGTCGCGTATCAGAAATAGGGCCTAACAACCGCGTTTGAGGAGCGCGCGACGTACTAGACTAAATGGTGATCAGAGAAGACGTTGGCATGCGCTCTTTGTCGGTAGAACTTCTTTCTGGGCAGTGCGGATACCGCATTTTCTTGCTGAGCTTGGCGATAGTGTGCTCGCTTCTGCTTCTTGTTGAGCGGTTCGGCCATATCTTCTCGCAGTGTTAGAGGATCTTTGTATGCTGAGATTAGACGATGGCGGAAAGTGGTGGCTATGGTACAGTGCTGCAGTCGCAAAGAAATATTTCAGTCTGAGGTCCTTAGTGGAGGTACATAGGTAGCGTAGTGGGGTGTCCAGTGCCTAACGTGCCTGGATATGCACCTGAGGGGGCAGGGCGACGGTAACTACAGCTAGCGGGGTATTAGCAGATAGCGGGCAGATAGCAGCGGGGTGGCCCGAGCCTGTTTCCGGGGCAACGCCAAGTGTTGATCCCAACCCGCGCATCATCATACCCAGGCACCAGATGTGGGTACCCATCTACCCATCTACCTGCCTACCCTGCCTACGGTACAACCTAAATCCTTTGTGGACGTGAGCACCAGACACGCTTATGATTCCGCCGACTATTCTGGCTGCAGATGCTTTTGCTTCTCTTTTCTTTTTTCGTCGCCGGAACTCATACCATACAGCTCTACACCAATATCTTTCTCATTCAGCTGTCAGAGGACGCATACGCCGATGTGTGTCCTCTGAAGAACCCGGATACCTCGCACGTCTCACTGCCTAACGGTACCTACTTCAATTGCTCCGTCGGCGAGTCAGGTGCTGCTCAGAGACATGTCCTACAGACGCGTTTGGTGATCCAGCCCGGGTGTATCAATTAGCGTGCAGTCCATTGATAGACCAGGCATCATTTGTTTCACTTCTATTTGTTTAATTCCCGACAGATCCGGGATCTGTGGGACCATTATTATTCGACTTCCGTCATGGCTTCGCCGAACGACGGCATTCCTGAAGGCAATGCTCGTCCACAGCGACATCAGCGGTCTAGGTCCAACGTCTTGATGTCCTTTATGAGCCGACGAAACAGCCCGGATAACCCATCGCCGATGCCCGCCGGGCCAAGACCCCTCTCCATTACTATCCCTCAGAATCCACCCCAACATGATATGACGTTTCCCAACTTCTCGCGCCCCAATGCGCTGGGCGAGATCCATAACCGCACCGACGCCGTGCCACGATCACCAACCAAATACGACGTCCCTCGATCCCCGACGAAGCAAGGGTTCATGTCCACTTTCAAGTCAGCTACCACCAAGAGCACCGCAAAGGCCGCCGAGTCGATCAAGAACAAGGACAATTCGTTAGAGACTACCGTTCAGAAGAAGAACAAGTCCTCTACCAATTTGGTAGCCCTTCTGAAACGTCCAAAGAGTCAAAAGAATCTAGATAAAGTGGCAAGCGAGGAGGCGGCACAAACCAGGAAAGACAAAGAGGATCAGGCCCCGTCTGCATCAGTCACGCCGCAAGAAACTTCGCGGCCGCCCATATATGCTCAGTTCTCTAGCGGCGCCTTGGAGCGGCAAACCGAAGCGGCACAGAGCAGCAATGTTTCCACGAGCGCTTCTTCGAGAGATAGATCAAGCAACCCTCAGGCGAAAGAACGGCCAAGGTCTTTGTATGCCACGGCAAGCCAGGAAAGCCGGCAAAGCAGAGATGCAAGCAGCAGTTCTGGCAATCACAAACTATCCCCGTCCAAGCTTCAACGAGGGCTTAGGATGTTCACAAGCGGGGCGGGATCTAGGAGCAAGCATCTGTCCGCGGAATCGACGTCTAGTTTCGTTCTCGATCCTAAGGATATCGATGACCACCTCGAAGCCATGCTGGATCGGCGGAACATTCCTGAGAATCAGAGATACAAGATGCGAAACCTGGCAGACACGGTTAAGATGGAACTCATCCGGCAAGACTGGGCTGAAACTAGAGGCATCAACGCTATCCGACCTGGTAGTCGCGATAGTGAGGCGAGCATAACCGGGGCGCCAGAGAAGCGGTCGAGGGGACGAAGCTTCACGTTGTCGCGAAGCAATGGCAAGAAGTCAGAGTCTCGCTCACCAACCAAGAAATCCAAAGGTGAAGGTACACTTGGCCGACATTTCCGATCACGGTCTACGGACAGTCTGGCTAGTGAACGGCCCTCTTCGGCCGGGTCAAGCGCTGGCAGCATTTTTTCTAAGATGAAATTACAGCAAGGACCGATGGATTATGTGAGTTATCTGCGCAAAGTTCAGCAACCGGAACTGGTCGAGGTGGGCAAGCTACACAAGTTAAGGTTATTATTACGAAATGAGACCGTGGCTTGGACGGAAGAGTTCATCCGTCAAGGCGGAATGCAGGAAATTGTTGGCCTCCTCCATCGCATTATGGAAGTAGAGTGGAGGTGAGTATCCAGAGATCCCAACCGAGAGTCAGATCGACCGAGTGTACTAATACGGGAATAGAGAGGAACACGAAGATGCCCTTCTGCACGAGAACCTCCTATGCCTCAAGGCACTATGCACCACAGCTCTGGCGCTTCAATATTTGAACTCGATCCAAGCGACGTTATTCCCAGCCCTCTTGCATATGTTGTTCGATCCGGAGAAGAAAGGACCTAGCGAGTTCACAACTCGTAGCATCATAACCTCGGTACTGTTCACATATATCAAGTCGGCTTCACCTCAGGACCGACCCATCCGAGCCAAGATCGTGCTTGCCCACCTCCGAGATCCCCAACCCAAGGAAGAAGACCGGCCGCTGGGGTTTGTGCTGGAGATGCGACGAGAACGCCCGTACCGCGTGTGGTGCAAGGAAGCAACCAATGTCACCAAGGAGGTGTTCTGGATTTTCTTGCATCACCTCAACGTCGTTTTTCTGCCACGGGATAAGGAACCCAAGGAGGGCCACGGGCCCTCCGGTATGGACAGCACGACCTATATGCGGACTCACTTCCCTCAGGAGCGGCAACCGGTGCCGGCCGCTCCCTACGTCGGAGGCGTGGAATGGGATGCCACGAACTATTTAGCCTCACATCTTGACCTGTTAAATGCCGTTCTCGCGTGTACGCCAACAGCCGAAGAGCGAAATACACTTCGCAGTCTGCTCTGCATCTCAGGATGGGAGCGCTGCATGGGGGGGAGCCTACGGCTATGCAAAGAGAAATTCTACCCGGGCATTCACGAAGGCCTCCGGACTTGGGTCGCCGCAGCCGCCGAGGATGGTTGGAATGTACGAGACGTGCGCTACGGGCCGCCAGCCGAGCCCAGGAGCCCCGCGAAGAGCAAAATTAAGAAAGAGGAACAACCAGCGCCCAAGATCGAGATTCCCAAGCTCAGTTTCGGTTTCGATGGCCTGAAAGATCTCCCCAGCCCGCTTGTGAAGTCGAGTGAGAACTGGCTCGCTTAGTGAGAGGCATTCCCGTGATGCTAGACGCAAGCCGCAAAGGAAACACAGGCCATCAATGGCGGACATGTATGAATGTGCAGAAGTTGCCCGGCTCCGTGTAGCTTAGATCCGAGCGGCAAATGAGGGTGGTTTTATCTGTTCTGTTATTGTCTTGTCGGAGTATTTTGTCAGGTTCCTCTGCTCTCCTCATTGGCTGGGGCGTCTGGCCTGGGATTTGTCATGATGAATTCGGGGAGTTTCCGTTTCGTTTGGTTTCAATGTTGGAAGAGAAAAAAAAATGTCCCTCGCCGCCATATTTCCGCCGACCCTTACTCTCTTTGGGAATGATGGTCGGAGCCAAGGAGGTAGGCCTTCTGCGCGATTTCTATTAGGGTATGGTAGCAGCACATGGCAAGGTAGAATTGTGGTGCATGGGATGTTATAATGAGAAATGACACGGCATGATGAATTGAATGACCTCTCCGTCCCCCCACGCTTCCTGCGTTTCACTCAGCCCGATGCCCGGTAATAGCCCGCTTATAATGCTGCTATGTAATGTAGGCGGCGCGTGGCTCAACTTGTCCTTGTGCATGAGAGATACGTAGGACATGCGCAGCGTCTTCTCCAAAGGGCAAGGTTAGGTAGTTATGCGTGCCACGGCTGCTCCCGGTTCGCGGATCATCCACGTGTCAGGCCAGGAGTAGATGTCATGTCGGTATTCTGTCGCTTCGGCAATGATTAGCGTCCAACACGTTCAACCTCACCGAGGCAATGCCTTCCAACGATCTCTGGATTTGCCTATTTGCCCATTTGCCCTTTAATTAACTTGGGCAACGTTCTGCAAGGTCAATGTTCCAGGTTTGGCAATCCTCACTCGCACGGAGCGCCTTGGCCGGTCGCTCTCCAACTCGCCGTTACATTGAGCCGGGGCCGTGCTCCGGTAGCCCGGGTAGCGGCTCCAGCGATTTTCTTTGGCGTGTTTCGTGTCACGGTGACGGACGACCTGTTAGGTATATCAAGGCAATTGATACAGAGGCATGACGAATTGATACGGAGGCATGAACTTACAGAGGCATGATCCTCCTATTGGTCCGAATGGTAATTGTTAATGGAACTTGTATTTTCCCTAGATTTTTATGTACTACCCATAACACGGCCACGATACCTACCGGCCTACCAGCAGTACGCGACTTCACTTTTTTTCCGCCGACTACACATCAATTAAGTACGTGACCACGCTGTTTAGTCTGTGCCCTGACCACGATAGAGAATCCCTCACGCTGCGACACTCATTCAAGCCCGTCAACAGTATCCATAATGACCGCGCACAATCGCATAAGATCAAAACCCATTTATTACGTCGGGGCGCTGTAGGTAGAGCACGACGACAATGGTTTGGTGATAGTGTGTCAACTCCGTATAGGTGTCTGTACACAATACAAAATCTAGTACAACATGCCTACAAGCTGTCTGGTACCAGTACGAAGTGTTATGGCTGAATGTCATCGCTGTTGTACCTATTTTTGGAGCCAATAGGAGGCGCGGAAAATTCATGCCTCTGTAAGGCCATGCCTCCGTATCAATTCTTCATGCCTCTGTATCAATTGCCTATATCAAGTAGGTACCTAGGTAGATTGGTTGATGTATGTGTATACACTGCCGTACTCGAATCCCGGTTTCCATTTCTGGCTACCTGCTAGAAAAATCTACCTACTGATTGTAATTTGTAACCCCGAAGACTGTAGCTGGGCCGTAGCGTGGCGGAGAGATGAATTTCCTGGTCAACCCCGGTGTCTTGAGCATTCCGTCGCTCCTTTTTTAGGAGAAAGGTGGGCAATAATGCCAGGCCGCATGGTTGCCGCATAGTTGCCGCACCCACGCTTCCGTCCAAGTATCAATTCTGATCGTATCTAGGATCTGTTCACCCGCCGCGTCTGAGCCGAGCTTGCGGGCCTCTCGTTCCTGTCGGGATGTCCCGGCGAATCGGCCATTGCATGGTTACCCGCACGCCGGGTCGGAGACCAGACCAATACCGAACGGCAAGGGATCAGTAACGGCAACACAGCTGCAATTTGCATTGCAGTTGCAGTCCGTGAACACTTTGAAGCACATCACTGGCTTAGATGGAGTCCTGGTGACGATTGAAAACTGGGCCAAGCTAATAAGAAGTAGCAAGGTCATAAATCAGAAAAGACGAGCAAATAGGTAGGTAGAGAAAAAGATGTGCAAGTCTCGTCACGTCCGTAATGACTCCCTCCATGTTGACCTCGGCCTTGCCCAGGCTGTTATGCCTCGAGATGCAAGCGGGTACCTGCCTACATCCATGATGGGACCCGGGGTTGCAGTGCTTGAAGAGGTTACATTCAGAAGCACGATTAAGCTGCGTGTTGAGTGCGCGCATGGGTTGAGTCATGTCGTTCAGCTGTTTGGAGAATGCCCACTCAGGCACTGTCACTGTACCTGCAGCGGGGCGGGCTTTGACAGGTAACCTTCTCGATACAGGCACGAAGCAGTGCCTACAGTGAGAAGTGCAGTGCAGCATAGCTGCTTAGGCAGGTCGCTAACTCTGGTCGACCACCTCGCCTAACCCCAGCCACTGGATGTGCCGTAGGCTCATGCTAAACTCCACTTTTGGCCGAGTTGGGTTGGTGGCCGGCCGTACTACCTAGGTAGGCATATGTTTTAGGTAACCTGGAGTACCTAATTCACGCATACGGTGTTTTGCTGTGATACCAAATTGTTTCCTGAATCATCACATAATCAATCACTTGATGCACTGCGGCGCCTCCTGAGTAACCCGAGTGTGGTTTAACTGCCACCCGAACAAGTACTACCAACTGAGTCCGTCCGCACTACGGTTGACAGTGTGCGAGATTGGATACATACTGTAATTTACGGAGCGTTGGTACTGGGCACTTAGCTACGCGTGCAATACGGAATACTATAGGCATATTATAGGCACAGGCTAGCACACCGAAGTACCCAAGTACGCAACGCTGGCGACGGCCTCTCGAGTATAGAGTACATGAAGAGTGAAGCTGTCTTTAAATGTATGCACTGTTTCTGTCGTCATAGGTACTACCGTCATAGGTACTACCGCCATAGGTAGGCGTCACCTTCAGAGTTCAGAGCTCGGAGCCGTGCGCTGCCTACCTACACTACACCCATCCCAACCATCACCCCACGCAGATATTCCTGCCATTCCTGCCCATTCTCCACCAGAACGCCATAAACCCTCAAGTTGAGGCCACGAATCACAACCAATCCCTTTACTGGTTGCCACAGGCCCAAACTAGGATTATCTGCGTCCGTAACCAACTTGCTGTGATGAGTCCTCAAGTGGCACGGTGAGCCTCAAGCCTTCTCGTGATTCGGCTCTCTCAAGCCAATAGCGAGCGGCATCGACACGACCTCTGAGAGCAGAGAACACAAGACGAGCTTCGCCGGCTACCTAGTGTAGTTGCCTATTCTCAAATCCCAGCCATCGAACACCACGCCGCGCATATCCACGGTGTTGGCAACCCAATCAGAGAGGCTACCGAGTCGTCGATCTCCGCTCACCAGTGCTTACCATCTACCCGCCTACACTACAGCATACTATCACGCCTACTGCGTACTTATACATAGTACGGACGTAGGTTCTTTGCTACAACGCTTACCGAGGCAGATTCGAGTTATCCACGTATCTACATTTGCGGGATACATACATTATACGACCTTTCGATAGGATACCTACCGGCACTCCATAGCTAATACCTTTGTCAACCTTGTCTGGTCCATGCACCGGTGTCGAATTGCACACACCGACGCCCTCATGCAGCTTGGATGACTCTTCGCCGTCCCATTTTAGTCGTGGTATCCAACGCTCACCAGATTGCACTGCAGCCTCTTAGTGGTCTGCATTCGCGCTGCCTAGTGCGCCAACCAACGTACATCGCTGTCTCTCGGTTCTGGGAAGGGTAAACCGACCCGAAATGCAAGTCATGCCATCCTGGATCTGTTCTCTAGCCAAAAATTGCCTGTTGACCCTGCCGGCTGCTGTCTTACCGACGAGTGCCAGGGGCCCGGCCCCGTTGACACCCTGCACAAACTTTTCTGTATCAGAATACCTAAACCGAGTCGAAGCTGACTTGTCGCGCAGCCTAGCAAGGGAATCTCAAAATGTCCATTAAGTATGGATCCTTCTCTTCTCTTCCTCACTCTTCGCCCTTTTGACATTCGATGGCTTTTGTGCACGTTTGCCCTCTTTTTTGAAAGACAGATGTAGTATAACTCGACGCAACTCCCTCTCCCCTATGAGCAACGGCCTCGGCCTTGACTTCATTGCGTGTTGTGCAATTAGATCGCTACTTGGCGTTAATCCTCAGTATGGATTACGGGCTTCACGAGCAGCATGCCTCATACATCTTGAGCCGGGGCAATCAAGACGAAGAGGAGACTAACTTGGATGCCAGCTGGGTCATGCTGTCTCGGTCTGGGGAGATAGAACCCCTTCCGCACGAAAGTATTCTGTTCAAGACTAGAGGTCGGATAGCTCTCAGCATTACGGCACCAAACCAGCCTCCTGACGTTGCTCCGCTCTCTATCAAGAGCGAGAGTGGGACCGCATATATTACAAATCAAAGGGTGAGCGATACCCCAAAGTACTGGGTGCGTTAGACTAAAGCCAGTTTTAGTTGATATACCTTCCCACTACTCCGACGGAACAATTCAAGTCATTCTCTACGAAGATCCTTGGTTGCGAAGATGGCCGCTTGCGATCATCCTGGGTCGGACCTTGGTACTGGGAATCCAGTGTTCAACCAGTGCCAAATGGCAACATCCCCCTAGACTTCCTCAGGGTGATCCTGAAGTTGACTTTCAAAGACGGCGGGTCTAGCGAGTTTGAGTCCAAATTTGTTGAGATCAAAGCGCGACTTCACCACGCTGCGCAGATTGCAGCGGAGTCTGGCCAGCATAACTGGGCTTTGAATGTCCATGACGAACAGCTGCCGGCATACACGGCAAGACAGGACCAAGACGGTCCTGGTCACATACAACCCCCTACCCGTGAGGTAGCTCAACGTACCAGCGACGTCGCGAGACAAGCGGAGACAAGCCGAACGACGCCGGATGAGCCCCCACCAGGCTATGACGAAGCCCAGGTTCAAGCCGTCGCCATGCGCTTTGCAACACGGTCGGAAGAGGAGCCAGAACGCCAGTGAACCTATACTATGCCACCTAGTTCCTTGGGATGTTTCACAACATACGGAGTACTCTCCGGTGGAACAAGGGAAAATTTGCCCGCAATGATACGACCTCACATCAGAAAGCTTGGCGGCCAGTACCGATGGTCAGATACGTTAGGCGCACATTGGGTCAACGGTACAACTTGGGGAAATTGGCATGGTCGGCATGCTCTCGAGATTGTGAAGAAGATGCTGGATTGTGCCCGATTCACGTGGAGACATTTGATGCATTATAAATTCAGGCCAGCGACGGTATGAACACACGTTCAGGCGAAGAACCTGTCAGACAGCCGAAACAAGTAGCAAGATCGACGGCCAACTCTATCGACGTTGCTTGGCATTCTGCAAAGTCAGCCACGTTTGCGAGGCCGCATTCTTAGCTTAGAATGTCTACCTAGTAATAGCCAACATCACAGCTTCCTATTTGTTCAAGGTGGATAGCAAAGCTACCTACCTATACCACATACTAAAGAGCCTGATGACCGGGTTCTCCCAATACGATGCTAATTTTCTTGGTTTTCTGCTTTACTATGATGCAGCCCGAGTGGGATAAGTCAGGCACACTATGGCTTTTCAATTCTCATTGCTTCCGTCTTTCCAACCATCCTCCATTAGCAGTGCCCAGGTTAATTAGTAATGTACATAGCGAAGATCGTGCCTTTAGTCGAATCAGCCACCTACCTGCTTATATTCAGGGGAATGTCAAATTCTTGACTTCTAAGCCCTTCGGTGTGGCTCCCTTACGCTGGGAAGGTGTGAAGGTAGGGCTCTACATTACTGTTTCTGCAAACATACCTAGGTAGGTATTGATTCTGCTTCGATAGGGCTGTTTGTTGGGGGTTCTAATATAGGTACGGCCCCCGACTCGTACTGACAGCCGTAAATTCCTCGGCCCCACATAGCTATAGGTAAGCTGTGTAGGCTTGGCCGCCGGTAAACGGGCCCGTGAAGCCTTCGGGTTTCCGTGCATTAATTGTAAAGCGCTCTAATTGTATGAGTATACCTGATTATAAGTACGGAACAGATCAAATGAATCGATAAGTATGGATTACAATGAGGTTTGTTGCGTTACTGTTAGTTATAGGACGAAGGCATAATACCTAGTAATCTCTTGAAGGGAGCACATTGCCTAAGTTGCGACCATATAAGTGATGCTTCCATGGATCTTTACAAATGTCCTTGATAGAACGTAATCATAAGATTTTTAACATGAACTACCGGTATCCAAGAATGTTTTACCTACTGATAACTATACACTTTTTATGTAATTATAACGGTCGAGGAGGTTCGCCGATGAGGAATAACGTCGTTACTCAACTTACACTGCGGTAACTGTCTGAAAGGTCACTGCTACCAGCCCGCCTATCTAGACCACTACCAGAAGTCGGCCATTTCGCCTAGCTAACCACTAGAATCGTCGTTGACATTCGCCAAGTTCCACCATTGGCCGAGGAGGTCTGGCGGCCGGCCCGTATTAGTAGCACGTAGCGCATTACGTATTAAATTTCTTTGCTAATGAATTCGATTCCGGTCACGTGACTTAGAGCTACCTGGACTTCGGACCAACCAATGGAGCGGCCCAATTGCTGATGCTCGTAATTTTCTCAAAGCGAGCAATATCGGGGTCAACCTTTCGTCGCCCATCGTTCTGCCACAACAAGAGCCATTGGACCCGTGCAGTGCCAAGCTGATCGCCATGGGAATTTGGGACGTCATCAACGACCTCGTCGAGGCCGCCGCGCCATGGAGTACAGCCGAGGCTGAAGCTCCTGCCCCGGAAAAGGTACTGCATAGGCGTAGTTCAACACCTGGCCAAGCTCGTAGCTCTGGAAACTCGAGCCTACTTTATCACCACCCCGTTCATCTCATCTCGGATGCGGCAGCATCACCCGCCGTTCAGATTCATTAGGATGGATGACTAATTAGACGCAGGACACCGGGGTCAAAGACGACGCTTCCGACGAGTCCAAGCTAGACAAATCGAGCGGCGAGGAGCAGGCTGCGACCGAGGGGGCAGCCAAGGAAGAGGAAGAGGCGGAAGAGGCGGAAGAGGAGGAAGCAGAGGAGGAGGAGGAAGAGGAACCGGAGCTTGTGGACCCCAAGGAGAAGTTTGAGGAAGGTTAGTATGAGCCTCTCACGGAAGCGGGGGACACGGAAACACGACGCCATATTCACCCTTATGACACTCCTCGTGATACCCCGAAAAACATCTCGAAAATAGAGGCGCGAAAACCGCATGGGAACCTCCACTAACGACGGCAATAGAGTGCAAGAACTCCAAGCAGTGCGCCCCGGCGAAGCACCATTTCGACGAGTGCGTCGAGCGGGTCACCAACGCCTCTGACGATGACGATGAGGACTGTGTGGAAGAGTGTGAGTACATATTCTGTCGCGAGGTTCCCGCCAAGGATCGCAACTCCGTGGCATTCTGACCGCCCCGCACGGGGGCTTGGATCGCAGGAGAAGCTAACATATCTCGTCTCGCGCAGTCTTCCACCTCGCTCACTGCGCCACCCAATGCGCCGCGCCCAAGCTCTGGTCCGTCCTCAAATAAACGAAACATATATGTACAATCCTCGATCGTTGGCGATGGCAATTGAAGCTACCCCCATATAGACTTCTAGAGCAGAACAATCGCTGGACTGGAACTCTAAGCCGATAGGCCGAAAGCCTCCACTGGGACGTGCCAGGTACGGTGGCCATGCAATTATCACGATTCGCGTCGGCTCGACTTAGTGGATGACAAGCAAGGCGTCTCGAGGTGCTTTATTCCCAGCACAAGCTGGCTCTCTTGTACCATTATACCGCGTTCACCCCGCACCCCTGAATAAACCAATGTCCTTTCTCATCGCCGGTGTGTCGTCTTTGCATCTACTATTCCAACCTAAGATCGCTTGCGAGCATCATAGAAATATACATGTAATGCCCAAACCGGTGCTAGATGGGAGAGCCCGGCCACGTGATCTTGGCTCTTCAGCCAACTATGGTGCTGATTATATACCGAAAACTTACCTGCACCCGGGGCAGAGCCCGAGTCGTGCCATTAGAGCTGACATACACACTTCATAGGTACTGTAACGATCGGTGGGCAATTCGTTACTCTACGTTAGCTCTGTTGTGACTGCGCTCGGAGCATTTCACGGATAGCAATGCGCACTCATAGACCGTGACCACGCGGAATAGCTATATGGGAGGATGGGTTCTATCTAGGTTAGCCGGCATTGACGCATCACAGTTTTCACTCATTCATGACAGCTCATGTCCATAGGGTCTTTGGTTGCGAGAATTGGCTTTTACGTACTATACCGTACCCACGACTCGCGAGTAATAGGCAGAGACGGGAGGTTGCTTTTCGCAGTCATTTTGTTTTTGTTTACTCTAAGGGAGGTTGCCTTGAAAGAGCTAATCTTGTTGGTTTGTTGGTTTGTTGGAAGACGCTTGTGATGGCTTGGTGGCTTGATGGGTAACGTTATGTAGATGGGCTGTTTGGATGTGTCCTGGAGGCATCGATTGCATTGAGATTGTGTTCACTTGTTGGGTCAGCATTGTAGGGGAATGTAGGTACCGGTCTATATGGACTGCAATGCCTATTATCACGGTATGTTCCCACGGCATGAGACTCTCCCAGACTTCACCTTGATGCAATTGGATGATTCGCTCCCGGCATCGAAAACCTATGCTATCACCTCGCTGGGTCTCTTCCCAACTAAGGCTCAAGAGACTTCACCAATGCCTCGTAATCCCAGTTGTCGGCTCTTGTGTCTTGAGCCTGTCCTCCCGGGATGATCTATTGGGTATTCTATTTGCGGTTCTTACATAGCACGGCGTCTGGGGTGTAAGTAACCCATCCATTCACCATAACCTTGCCGAGAGCTAAGTAATGGCCTCGACCGAACCTGCGTCGTTGACTTTAGTGAATATGTCCCAGTCTTGTCGTCCTTGGCAGACTTGCGCACAAAAAGCTCCCTGCTCCCCGCAGGGCTCGAGTGCACGTTGTTAAGATCCAGAAATAGCTTCGTTCCTTTCCATACTTGTTTTGACATGACGAACTGCTGACGGAGATGATAGGTTTGGCAGACCGCCCTGGACGTGACTCGAAGCAGCGTCTAGGCAAGTCTACCTATGCTCTCTTTCCCAAAGTCGTGGTATCGAGGATATAGTGGACAACACAAGCGGTCCTGTCCCTTAGGTACGGCTGACAGGCGACGCTGACGACCGAAGCAGGTATTATTGTGGGGCTATCATATGTAATTAGCGGGGTCGCATTGTGCCAGGTGCCGGTACCTGCCGCTCTGACTAAGCTGTATAGTCCGGTCACCTCGCAGCGGCCACAGCTCCCAGGTACTCCTCAGCCCGTTCCACGAGACCTGTTCCACCGCAGTCTCACTCTCATGGGCGAACGGCGACTCAGATATTAACATCGAGCACGGCGAAAAGTAGTCGCGCACTCCCGTCTTCTTTTCTGCTCCTTATTTGCTATGTAATGCCCTGTTGATCGAACAGGAGCACGTCGGTATTGCCCCGTACATTCGGATGACTATACCCGTCTATACCACGTCCTGGATACCGGTACGTTGCATCAGGTAGTCCTGGACCCTCGGTGAGCCTGCAAGCATCTTACGGTACGGCACAGCCTTGCAATGGCCCCCTCGACTATAAATAAGCCGGCTCTCGCGGCCGAATTGAACCCCACCGGAGCCGGCACTGGCACTGTTGACACCCACGACTGTGGTAACAGCAGTCAGGGTGTAGGTGGTGTGAACACCGACGATAAGACCCTTGACACGTGCCAACCGGACGGGTCGTCGGACGGGTTGCGGGCCGGGAAGGACGACTCGACAGAGACCTTCGACGGGGCGCGGAGTGATGGCATTGAATATCTGGTTTCGCATATTGAGGGTGACTCTGGGCCCGGCGACGGAACGGTCGTCGCGACAGATGCCGTCGGGCCTGTCGGTGAAACAGCAGCCGGCGGAGTTGAGGGCAGCGGGACTGCCCACTATAAAGTGTATAAGAGGAGGTGGTTTGGGCTTGTGCAATTGACCCTGCTGAATATCATTGTGAGCTGGGATGTAAGTCTTGCTTATCCAGCCTGTCATCCATCTCTCATTCATGAGCCGGCACCTGTCACGGCGCGCCTTTCGTATCTTGGAAACGACCAAAACAAAATATGAGCAGTCCTCAACGAAACAACGTAATAACGGCTGTAAGGAGGGACAGAGCTGCTGACCCCGAACGTGCTCATATAGTGGCTCACTTTCTCGCCTGTCTCTCAATTCGCCGCCGCCTACTACGGCCGTTCGGAGTCGGACATAAACTGGCTCTCCACGGCCTTCCTCTTCTCCTTCGTCGTCATCTCGCCGCTTACCATTTACATGCTGCATTGGGGGCCGAAGCAGTCAATTATGACGGCCGCTGTGTTCACGATCCTGGGTAATGTCGTGCGTGTGGCTGGCTCGCACTCACGGGACGGCGGCATCTACGGTGTCGTCATGTTCGGGCAGATCCTCTCCGGACTGGCGCAGCCGTTCGTCCTGAGCGCGCCGACGCGCTATTCGGATCTGTGGTTCACGGATCGTGGCCGCGTGGCCGCTACCGCCCTCCCAAGTCTCGCGAACCCCTTTGGTGCCGCCCTCGGCCAGCTTGTCGTCCCCTTTCTGGCCACTAGTCCCGCTGAAGTGTCGAATGCCGTGATTTACGTGACTATAATTGTATGATAGAGCTTCTTTCTACCCTTGCTCTTCTCCCGTCCCATCGCTTCGCCATGTCAGGTCGCTATGTTGATGAATTCTAACAATCTTCGCAAAACGCAGTCCGTCGTAGTATCTCTCCCGGCTTTCTTTATCCCTGCCTCCCCACCCTCGCCTCCGGGGCCGTCAGGCAGAGTCCCAAAAGCCTCCCTGCGCTCGTCCCTCCAGCTCTTGAACTCCCTGGAGCTCTGGCTCATCCTAATCCCCTTCGCCATATACGTCGGCTTCTTTAACAGCATCTCGTCTCTTCTGAACCAAATCCTCCTCCCATACGGTTTCACCTCCGACGACGCCGGCATAGCAGGCGCCCTCCTGATCGTAGTAGGGCTCGTCACAAGTGCCATCTCATCCCCGCTAATCGACCGCACCAAAGCCTTCCTCCTCACCGTCAAGATCGCCGTCCCCGTCGTAGGACTAGCCTACCTCGCCTTCGTCTTCGTCCCGCCCACCCGCCAGCTAGCCGGGCCCTACATCGTCCTGTCCGTACTAGGCGCCGCCAGCTTCTCCCTCGTCCCCGTCGCCCTCGAGCTCCTGTGCGAGGTCGGCTACCCCATGAGCCCCGAGATCACCTCCACCATCGCCTGGGGCGGCGGCCAGCTGCTCGGCGGCACCTTCATCATCATCTCCGACGCCCTCAAGGCCCCGCCCGACGCCGACCCGCCCGCGAACCTCGACCGCGCCCTCATCTTCACGGCCGTGCTGGCGCTGGCCGCCATCCCCATGCCGCTTGCCCTGGGCCTCTTCGGGCGCGGGGACAAAGTCGTCCTTCGACGCCTGCGGAGCGATAATGAGGGGGATACTAACGATCGTGATGCGTTGGCGCCTGCTGTCTGAAAGTGTCATGCCGATGGGTTTGCTGTTTACCTTGATTTCTGTTTTTTTTTCCCCGTATTGGCCTTTAGGAGTTGGGACATGGAATTAGATACGCGGAGCGCACATTATGGCAGGAATGAATTTGATGATGTTATGCCTTACAGCCATGATGACATTGGAGCAGGCTACGTAGAGCCGTTCTTGTCTCTTTAATTACGTTATCGTTATAGATATGATCTTTGGGGTATAATGCGTATATATCATGATTCGCGCGAAACGATACGAGGATGCTCGTGTTTAAGTCACCGCATCCCTATTTTCCCTACGCATGTGTGCCTTTTCTGTAGCGCCGGTCCGGTCCCTGTTCGGGGTCTTCCGGCGCCGTCACGTCTCCTTCCGGCCGAGAGCGGCTCCCCATGCGAGCCGGAGCCGTTCCAGCTCCGCCCAGCACCGACGACCGTCCGCCTCAAACCCGGCCCTTTGCTCTTCGGTCAGGGGAGCGGCGTCCCACTTGCGACCTATAGTCTTGCGCAGGACGCCGCGGGCGCCGTCTTGACGCAGCGCCTCGGCATCTTCGATGGTGCCCTCCCAACCCCAGCCCTCCACCTCGGATTTCTTCGGCGCGGCGTGCCCGGTTCGCGTGGCGCTTGATCCCCACTTGCAACGCTGCGCACCTTGTTGGTCGAGGGTTGACTGGTCGGCTAAGGCCAGCCAGGACGTGGCGACCGCGGCCGTGTAGACGTCGACGGTGTGCCAGGGGGAACCGCATAGGCGTGTCACGTGCATCGTGAACCAGTACCAGAAGTAGAGGAACCAATTGAGCGGGAACATGGATGTGCAGACGATGCCGGGGTGGGAGAGGTAGAATCGCGGTTTTACGGGCGCGGGCGAGGCGAAGTACGAGGCCGTAGCCTCCTGTACGCTCGGTAGCTCGGCAGTCAGGGTGATTAGATCCGTAATGCGTTTGCTACTCTCGTAGGGTGCCATGTAGCGCTGGGCTTGGAAGTCATCGAAATCGAGATGGTCATGGCATGCGTCCACGGTGCTCGTCCATATGACGCGAGCCGGCGTCTCGTTAGCATTGGCTCGGTTGAGAAGAGGTAGTAGCTCATGGGCGAGCACGTAGTGCCCGAAGACGTTGGCGCAGAATACCTCTGCTAGCTCCGGGGGAGCTGCGGACTTGGGACCGTCGTGCCCGATAAGCTTCTGCGAGTCTAGGATTGCTGCTTTGGGCAGGGCTTTCTTGTAGGATGGATACGTGGTAGCCTGGACGAGGCCGCGGGTAAGAATTTGGCCGGCAAACCCGAGCCAGTCGAGTCCTTCCCACCCTCCAAGGCCAGCGTTGAGGAGAGCCGCGTCCAGGCGAGGTATCCGCACGTCGTCGATGACGCCAGTCGGGTCGGTAACCTTGCCACTGACCAATTGGTCGGCGGCAGCATATATCGATCGGAGGTCGCAAAGATCTACCTGGACGCTCAAGACATGGACCCTGTCTACTACGGATTGTGGATCATAATTCGGCCCCAGGCGGGCTTTGAGCCGGTCTGATGTGTGGGCAGTGCGGTGAAGGTGGAGGCGTAAAGCCAGCACGGTATCGCGGGATTTGGCCTTGGAGCGCGTCGTCGGAATCAGGACGAGGTGGGAGGTGGGAGGACGCGAGACAAGGAACTCGTCTATAACTCGTTGGCCAATGCCGACACCGACACCACTGAGGCAGAGGGGGCGGAGTCGTCAGCCCGAACAAGTTCGTCATATTTGGTTTGATATATGGGGTGTAAGACATTTATGCGCCAGTTGCTTGAGCAGATCGGAGAGAACTTGAGCAAACACCGTACATACCTGTTGGCCCCTGTCAGAAGAACGAAATAGAGGTCGTCGCTCGAAGCTCCGGCCCACGGAGGAGACGCCATAGTGGCAACGATTGGAGGATTGGAGGGTGGGGGGTATTCAGACGATTATTTTAGGTCATATATTTTGGGTCGATTTTTGCGGTCAAAGAGACACGATGAGAGTAGCTCGGTCTATAAAACGGGAGAGAAAAAGATTACGCAGAACACGTGAAACAGCGATTTCAGCGGAAGGTCATGTATGCCATGGGCGCTACATTTATTTGCACCGGCCGCAGAATCAGAAAGTAAGAGGAGGTTGGCAGATAGAAGACCGTAGGGGAGGTATATTATGTATTGGAGGAGGATTGGTTAACTATTGGGCACTATCTAGACGGGTACTGTACGAAGTAGGGTCAGGGGTAAGGGCGATCTGCCTGATCGCGGACCGTGGCGCGTCGATGGGCCACCAAGCGTTGCTCGGCCAGGCGGAATTTCGCGAACGCCTGGGACTGCCTGGGACACTCCATAGGCGCCTAGCTGGAAGCAATTAGCTGGGTAGCGCAGGTGGGGTGGCCGAGCAGAGTGAGCAGCCTAGAAACATTAATTCCAGACCGTGGAAATAGGTACCGGCACTTACGAAGTACCTAATAAGCCCCAGAACAAGCCCCAGCTTATCTCGCTGCCCGATACAATGTCCCCTACCCAATTTTCTGCCTTATACTATCTCGCCGATCTGGTGTCTCTGATTTATTAAGTTATTAATAACTGAGCATACTCGAGACCGTCCGTAGTTCGGTCCAGTGCTGGGGTCTGCCCCCAATCTCTACGCGGCGCTGTACGCGAATGCTGCGGTGGTACTGGTAGCAAACCTGGGGCCATCGCAAGCCTTCATGCAGACACAGGAACTTCTCCTAATTTTGGGTTCCTACCTGCTTATAGATCCTGCCATCTCACATCAGCTCCGGCATCAGCTCTGGCATCAGCACCATATCCATAGACGCTTCCCTCGCGAGATCCCCGGTCCCGATCAAACCAGATCAACAGCATTAGAGTTGCTCGACCTCAAGGCCAGATATCTACAGATATTTATCCCCTTATTGCCCGATTAATATCTATCCGCTTCCAATTCCTCTTCGCCTCCTGCCCTTGAGATGCCGTGTCAGTAGCCTCGCCATTACAACGATTCCATTAGTAGACCGAGACTGCGAGCGAGACAGCAATGGACCACTTAGTTGCGCGGCTAGAGGCTGTTCCTTCGAGCCTGTGGAATATCGTGCGCTGGGTTACGTTCTTCTTTGTAAGGCCGAGTGCAGCGCGACACGATCCCGTGCTCCTACTGACCCTATTTCCTCGTGCAGAAGCTCGTCAGTCTCGCATTCGCCGTGCCTATCGTCGGCTTGATTCTGTTTGACTTCTGCGTGTGGCTTTGGAGAGTATGTCGCCCTTCCCTACCCGCTGACTCGCCTCGCGCAATCCGACTGCCGGACTACATGCAGCCCCCACCTTCTACTTCGGCTAGGGCTTCTAGCATCGCGATCGAACCGAGGGTCGACACACAGACTGCGGCCGGTATGCGGGAAAGACGAGCAGGCCGCACATGAGACATTGGCAGACGCTCGACCGGCCTAAGAACGCCACAATCATCTAAGACCCGGTTTGCAGATAATTGATTCTATTGAGTTTGGTGAATGAGGTCTGGCCCTATACAATCTGCGACAGCACCTTGATCAAATCGCTTGTGACGCCCATGGCTGTCACGTCGCCACCTGCGCCAGCGCCCTGGATAATAAGCGGGTTACCTCCGTATCGCTTGGTATAGAAGCTGATGATGTTGTCGCTCCCCTTGAGCGCTGCGATCGGGTGGGATCTATCGAACATTTCCAGGCCAACCTTGACGCTCTTGGTCGCCATGTCGATGCTCCCAACAAATCTTACGACCTTACCCTGCTTCTCAGCCGCCAACTTGGTCTCCTCCATTTGGGAATCGAACGCTGGCAGCTTTTCTAGGAATTCATCGCCGCTAGAGACGCTTTCGAGCTCTTTCGGAATGAGGCTCTGAACTGGGAACGACGTTGGGGACTCAACGGGAAGTCCTGCTAGTCGGGCCAGAATGGTCAATTTCCGGGCCACATCGAGACCGTTCAGGTCATCTCGAGGATCGGGTTCTGTGTATCCCAGGTCTTTTGCCTTTCTGACTTCCGCAGACCATTGCCCGCCGGCGCCCTCGACTGGCGCAAACGAGTTGAACAGGAAAGACATGGTTCCGCTGAATACACCTTCGATTTTAGTCACCTCGTCGCCCGTATCCACTAGATCCTTCAAGGTCGAAATCACGGGGAGGCCGGCTCCGACGGACGATTCGTGGTAAACCTTGGCTCCTGAGGTACTAGCAGCAGTGAAGATGTCCTGCCACAGCTTGTACGGTCCCGAGAAAGCCTTTTTGTTGGGCGTGACGATACTGATCCCGCGACTCAAGAAGAGCGGGTAGGCATCGGCAACGTCTTGGGAACTGGTGTTGTCTACTAACACAACCTTGGAGGGCGCCGCAGCAAGGTAGTCGGCAACCTGGGGCAACAACATGGGGGCCTTGGAGGATGCGGCAAGTTCCTGGAGAACATTCTCAAAGCCAATTGAGTACTCCTGATTGAAGAGGGCTTTCTTGCTCGTCGATATGTAGCATAGGTTAAGCTTAGGTGTTGGCCGCCGGGTCGCCAGAGCCGTAAGCTGGGACAGGAAACATTTGCCAACGCCGCCGGCACCTATTACGTGCTGGACGTCAGGTCGGGCACATCTATACTCTTAATCATAAAATGCTTACCAATAATAGCAATTAGCACCTGATTAGTCGTGGTGGCCATCGTGACAATACTTCCGAGTTTATGGAGAAAGCCTGATAATAGAGGTTTGCGTGCGCTTCATCACATGGGCCAGATAATAGGCGTAGGGATAACGTGGGGTAGGCCCCGGGTAGGCAAGCTTGAAGCTATCGGTAGACGGCCGATCACGGGGCTGTCATGTCCCACCAATGAGCGCAGTGCACAACTTATGCAGTCGCTCTTACATAAGTTATACATTTGTGGGGCATAGCTGAACGGCCCACTTTAATACTGGTGGAGTTCCAAGGTTCCAATCTCGCGATCTTGCCGACCATTCATCAATTCACCAGTTCACTAATCAATCCTCCTCGAATGAAAGTCGGCCAACATATATGCGACGCTGCCGGAATTCCCGCCCAAACGCCCATTTTAACTCAAACACATTCTAGGCAGCCCAACCATACTACCCTTAGAACCCAAAGAATGCCTCAAGACCCAAGCTTATACGGGCAACGCCCCGCCAAAAAGCAGAAGAAAGAGATCCCGCTGTCGAGCTCGCTGTCCTTCACATCGCAACTCAACTCGCTGATATCAGCACCTACGTCATCGTCCGGCGGAACCCCGGCCTCCACCTCGGGTCGTCCGCGCCCCTCCAAGACCAAAGACAACATATTCTCCTCCGTAAAGGCGAAGCGGAAACCGAAGTCGTCATCACCGGACGACGGCGACGGCGCGGACAAGCCAGACGACGATGCCAACAGGATCAGACTGAAGCACGTGCATAACACGGAGGAGGAGAAGCAGGACTTCGCGCGCGCGCGGCGCAAGATGGAGGAGAAGGCGCGCCTGTACGCCGCCATGAAACGCGGCGACTACATCGCCAAGGAGAACGAGGCCGCGCCGCTCGTGGACTTCGATAGGAAGTGGGCCGAGCGCCACCCCGAGGAGGATAACCGGTACTCAAGCTCAGGCAGCGACAACGAGTCCTCGGACGACGACGGCGGCGCCGGCGCAGGGAGGGCGGATATAGTCGAATACCAAGACGAGTTCGGGCGCACGCGCAAGGGCACAAGGGCGGAAGTGCAGCGCATGCAGCGGCGCGCAGCGCGCTCAGCGCTCGGGGCCGCGGAGCTGGAAGCCATGGCGGGCGTGCCGATCGCGCGGCCGAGCAACCTGATATACGGCGACACGATCCAGACGGAGGCGTTCAACCCGGAGGCCGGGACGCGCGACGCCATGGCGGCGCTGGCGGCGAAGCGCGACCGCGAGCCCACGCCGCCGCCCGACACGCACTTCGACGGGCGGGCTGAGATCCGCACCAAGGGCACGGGCTTCTACCAGTTCTCGCGCGACGAGGACGTGCGCGCGCGCGAGATGGCGGACTTGAAGGCTGAGCGGGAGAACACGGAGCGCGTGCGGCGCGAGCGCGAGGCGGAGAAGGAGAGGCGGCGCCGGGAGATCGAGGAGAGGAGGCGGGCGATCGGCGCTCGGCGGGCTGAGAAGCTGGCTGATAGCTTCCTTGACGGGCTTGCGGGTGAGTTGGGGATTGCTGGTCGTGGGAGTGGCCCGGGGGAGGAGACGAGGAACGCGTCTGTGGCGGTCGGTGATGGTGCTAATAACGCCGGAGAGAAAGATCCATCGTGATATATTGGCATGTTGTTTCATTAGCTATGCGGCGTGCAATGAAGCTTGAGCGTTATTTCTCTTTTGGAGACGGTTTGCTATGGGAAAGGGATTTGTGTTTGGTTATTTCACACTCAGCTCACGTCATCACGTCCCTACGGCTCACTTGTCGTGATGGAAAGGATAACGGGCCATGACACATCCCGTGGCACGGTTTACTTGGCCCGATCTTACCATCGGACATGAAGGCCTCTTCTGCGTCGGGCATTATTTACATCAACGCGGACAGAGAGCTTGATGCCAGTGTAACCGAGGCGAGGGCCATGCTACAAAGAATGATATTAGACCATTAGATTAGATCCCTGAATATCCGCAGGCACGCAAAGCTAACATGTTATCCAACTCATTTGGGGATTATATCCATGGCATACCTAAGCACTACAAGGCGGAAGCTGGCAATTGGTAAAATATCCTATATACACTCCAATAAATACAAGTCGATACGCGGACTCAAATCAACGGCACTCGGGGTAGAGTAGAAAGGGTACTATATCCCAAGCAGCCGACTCCAAAGGCCTCGAGGTGATGAAAGGCCACCACGACCAGATTCTCTATAGTAACAAAACGTAAAAATGTTCCCGAAAAGGTTACGCAGGAACCTGCCATAATATACCGATTTGCGACGACGAACTTCCTTAACGCCAGGTATGTAATGCCCACCCCTAGTCCATCCCACGCTATGTATCGGCTGTCGAAGCAGAGTCGCTGGGTTTCGAAATGAATAAATTATGCACATGCGGATTCGCCAAGAATCAAAACGCTTCTGCTTCGCTGCTCAGGTTACCCACCATGTGCATCCGCAATCCGAATCGTCATCATCAGGTGTGTCGTACTGTCGAGTGGACAGGAGCTGATGAAGAGCGCGATGTTTTAATAGAGACAAGCCTATCTGCTTATTCTCATTCTCTGGCAGTGATTCCATAATTTGAATCTCAATGAGACGCCTCGATGTGTTGTTGTATAGAGGAACGGCTTCCACACCACTACCCATGATCTCCACCTGACGGCATGTGGGCGGAGGCGCCCCGATTTCGGGTTCATAGCGCTCTACAATCTTCACTACTTTGGGATAACGTGAATATGGGGAAGGCGGCAGCGGAAGAGGGCTAAAGTAGTTTGGCTCATTTGACACCGTCGGTGTTATTGAAGGCACTATAGGTGTTGGCGACTGTGTCGTAGTTGATGGAGGATAATTAGAGTTTTGAGCGTCGTCTTCTTGCTGAGCGATATGCCCGTGTTGTCGCGCCATCACGTCTCTGCGGTATCTACCACTCCATTTTGCTCCCGTGAGCGCCGCAGCAGCGTCACTAGTCGAATATCCCTGACTGCTGCCATTCTGGCTAACATAGATAAAGACTTCGAGAACTGTGCCAGGCCACGTGCAAATCCACGGGCGCGCACCGCTTTGCACCACACCTTTTAGCTCTAGGTCATCCATATTAGCGCGCTTTTTCACGCTGTCTGGTGATGTATCGTTGCTTGGTGTCAAATACGTTTCGGGAAGAATAACCGTTTTGTTGTAGGGAATTATAAGGGCCCAGGCCGGACCCATTGATGGTTCGTAGGGATCGTTGACGAGCTGAAGTTGCTGGATCGTTATAGAGGGTGGCTGTACACCATACGAATAGACATATGAGTCTTCAGTGAACGAATGGTTATAGGTAAAGTATAATTCATACGCCGCGGTATCCGCCGGGTCCTGCTGGCGGGAGACCGTCATGACTAGCTCGGATAAAATAGCATCACAGTTCCAAGCCTTACTTTGGCTCGAGTACTTGACACAATTACTCGTATAATGAGGAACGACGAGGGGCAGAGAGTAATTCCCTTCCGGTAAGGGTGGCATGGCTTGAGGGGCGGGTCCAGCAGGACCTGGAGCGGGTCCTGGATCCGAATCAGGGGGCCTATAGCAAAAATTGTTAGCTTTCAATCCGAGGAATTAACCGGGATCGTAGGCTAGGTAGGTATACTTGTTGTGATCCTTGTTTAAATGGGGCGCAATGACCGTCCCAATGACCGTTCCCACAACCACACCAAGCAAAACCAACGCAATGACGCCTAGCACAACAGCCCAACAGGGGATGACTCCCCAGACTTTGCGTCTTGCGGCCTCTTTCCAGTTTGGGGTGCTCTTTTCATTCGTAGCAGCCTTGGCGGCACTGTTAATTGAGTGATCGCTAGCTTCGGATCTGAAACTCATGACGGAACCGCAAGACTGCGGGGAGTTCAGATGATTTAAATCTTCTGTAGACGCAAACTCGGGGTTTCGAGTGGCCAAGCCAATGCCACCGGCCCCGGGAATGCCAGGATTCGACTGCGCCGGAAGCGGCAATAGTTCCGGCTGGGCTATGTCGATACCCGGGGGGTTCCGGCCATAAATCTCCTGAGGATACCTCGAATAGGGTGGTAATTGTTCCGTATGTCCGTCAGGGCCTATCATATCCGCCGCTTCTTCCCCGTCCGGACCGAGCCTCCTTTGGTAAAGATCCGCTGTGCCAGGGAACATGACATTGGCTCCTCTCTGTGGACGGTTGTTGGATTCGTCATCGCCGAATGTCACATTCTGAGAGTATATACCATAAGGATGAGTCGGATGTCGAGGTCCATTGTACGATTGCCCAGATATGGATCTAGTTGACGTAGTTGCTGAGCTTGTCGCCCTGGCTCGTAGAACATCTTGTGGATACATCTGATAGGGATGCGAAGGGCCCAAGGGCCCATTGTAGGGTGCCTCGACAGTCATGGCAAGAGAGTCCGTAGGCATGCCGGGCGATCTCAGAGGTGTCTGTCCAAATCCTTCATGGGAGAGAGGGGACTCATAAGTAGGATATGGCTTTGATATACTGGAGGGACGGGGAGACGCAGCTCGAGGGGCCTGATGATCCAATGAGGAAGTCGATGAGCGTGCGACGTGGGGCGCGGTCTGATCCTGTGCAGCTTCAACAGGTCGGAAGCCGTCGGAGACTCCTAGAGCCTGCAAGTCATAGTAATCATCGTCATCGTCATGGCCCAGGCCATAGGGCAGCCGTGAGGCATTGCGATCCGGCTCGGATGACCTGTCGCTGTCACTTGGGTCCATCGCTGCAGCGGCTCGAGGGCAGCGGACAAATCGGCCGATCGGAGAGCTCGGGCGAGCACCTATGCTTCACAGCACCAAGGGGCTCGGCAGACGCGGAGGGCTAACTCGGCGAGATCATCGGGAGAGCCTCGTCAGTTGTCAGCCCGTGTCCGAATTCATCAAATTCAGATGTGCGCGATCCCGCGGGCCCAGCAACACGTGGGGCGGGACTGTAGAGTTGTAGCCGGTCGTCGCACCGCCCGGGAGTTGTATGGGTGTCGGCGTGTCGGCGTGTCGGCGTTGGGAGCGAAGGTGTTCGGGGCCAAGAACCGTAGCACGGAATCGCCAGCGCAGCGTTGTTGTGCAGAAGGAATGACGGGAAAACAGCCCCTGCTCCTGCCTGGCCAGGAGTGTTGTTTTAGCCGTGCCGCCCCTACCATGCGGTGGGGCCCTTGTGGGGCCGCGGTGGAGCTGCCGAGCCTGGCTGGGCTTTTATCAGGGTTCTGCCAGGGGATTCCGAACAGCGTTTATCACGCTAACGTAGGTACTAGCGGTAGCTGCCACGCCCGCACATCTCCAATGCTCGCACGTCCGTTACTTCTGCTCATACGGTCGTACCTAGATATTCTTCTATACGAAGCGCTGTACGTGTATTATGCATATAATGCACAACGTGAAGTGTAGTGTGCTTCAGATAATTTTAGTCATCAACATTGTGCTTCGAGTTAACTGTGCCTACACTACAGACAACTCAACTCTTCCCGTATTGGTAAACATACTTCATGTTCAAGTTGCACTATTCACTTACCCTCGTGGCCGGGCCCTACCTAAAAGTAGAGATGGGCCGGTATGTTGTCCGCTACGTACCTACCGGTAATTCCAACACTATTTGGCCAGCTAACAGGGTGCTACACTGCCTAGAAGAGCAATTTCCTGCCAAATCCCAAGGCAAAACGCGGCTCGGCTGATAATATTTCGAACGTTCCCATATTAGCGGATTTACAAACCTTCGCTGTAAGATGATTAGGTACACATTATCCCCTCGTTGAAGTTGTATATCCACCCAGTCAAGCTGAGGGTGAAACTCGCCTGGTTTGATGAAATCCCCGGCCGGGTAGGACGTATGGTATTGCCTACCTAGCTCTCGCTGGCAACCGAGTTTCCGATGATGGGGTTTTCAGTTCCACCTGTCTCCGCCCTATAGGGTGAGCACCTTGCTTTGGCTTAACGCCTCGGACCTCCCGCTTGACCGGTTCCGAGAATCTCCTACCAATGTGTCCGCCATCTGTTTTCCGTAACATACAACCCAGCTGTAACTTACATCGGAACGATGTACCTCAGCTATAAATATATGGATCGCATAGGTACTTACTCGCTTGAACTCGGCAGTTAGGCTCTACCACCAACTTCGACGCAGTACGGAATACATTATCAACCTGGAGGAGAGAGTACTTACTAAGAAACATTAAGTAATATTCAGATAGGTAGTTATTTGCACTATGTAAGTATAAACTTACTTGAAGACATTATTTCTATACTCGAGGCGTTGCAAAACACGTAGGCAGTTACCCCTTACCTGATGTGCGAAGTGCCGACCTCATTACACTGCATGTCAACTTATACCTTAGGTAAGAGTAATAGTTGAGACGAGACGTTTTACAAGACCGTGCTAGAGTTGGTTGTAGCAGCACGGTGGTTATAGTCTTGGCAATGCATTGATATTGGTATGTACCTAACTTCGCACTTCCCCGAGACCCAGGTTGGGCCACTACCTACCCATTGTTTTCCCATGCCTACTACACTACATACCAGTTGTTGCGTGTACACTCCCCTACGCCGCGGTCCTTTCTGTTTCTGTGTTGTTGCTATTATAGGCTTTTGTCTGCTGTCGGAATTAAAGTCGGTATTTCGAATATATTATTAAGGCGGGTGTCTGCTCGGGAAGACAGCTTCTAGATCTGCTATACTGTCGATTAATGTCTCCACGGTCCTACACCATGACCTATAGAGTATGTAATCCCTACATAATCCCACAGTCAACCTAGGCAATGTATCCATGCCTAATCAAGCAGGGAACTTAGTCACGCGGCATCGACAGCCTCGGTTACCGCCATGATTCATCCTTGACCAGACGAACATTCATGCTGGTAGCCATGCCGTCTCCTGGCAACGTGATATGCGAGGCCCATTTGGGCTCTACGGCCTTTTGCGTGCCCACAAAATGCCTCCCACGCGGGGCTTTCCCACTTCCACGCATGTGCGGGATGGGCATCATGACATGCATGGGCGGTGCCGTGCTCACGTCATAGGAAATGCAAAGTATCGACTTGACTGGACTCGCTGTGGCTGGGGCGGCTGGGTCAGTCTTCGATGGGTATCACCAATGGCGACGAGTGGGCAACGAGTGGGCGACGAGTGGGCTCGCCGTTACGTCTGTGACCCCGGCTTTGTCTGCGGCTGAATTGCTCATTAGACGGCCCATGGTCCCTCGCAGTTGCGCGATTTGGAACGCCCAAAAATATATGGAGCTCGTATGGAACTCGTACCCGATTAAGAGTCGCTTGCATTCTCGGTACTTCAGCAACTGACTTGAAAGTTGGGTGGTTCTGCTGTGGGCGCTGAGTTGGTAACCGGAGATGCGGCCGCGAGGAAACACGGTAGGTCGGCTTGTGGTGATGTTCAAACAGGTAGACTAGAATCCCCTTTTTTTTAGAGTGGAAGGAAGACGGGGGATACTATAAATGAGAGATACCGCGAGAGTACTCTCTACCGACATCAGACTCCCTGTAGATGCTGATAAGAGACCGGGGGGTAATCAGGTACTCAAGAATCCGAGTCAAGATAACAGTGAGATTCTTCCAGAAGATTAGACCATGACCGCCAATTGGAAACTGAAGTTGAAAGATGTGGAATCAATGAATTCGACACGTAGATGGCGGTCAGAGGAGGTCGACTGCGCTGATTCGCGTGGGCTGTGGGGATGTTGTTTGAGCTCCGTGCCAGAGCATAACGAGCGG
Organism: Xylariaceae sp. X802; assembly: GCA_028637635.1. Taxonomy (NCBI): domain Eukaryota; kingdom Fungi; phylum Ascomycota; class Sordariomycetes; order Xylariales; family Xylariaceae; species Xylariaceae sp. X802. The sequence goes on along the minus strand of JAJFDH010000001.1, from coordinate 1,905,852 downwards.
TGATTGGAAGTCGACGACGGGCATCGCGTCTCTGCTACGGCCAGGGTACCGGTAACCATGCGTTTGGCCAGAGGCCAATGATTGCTTGCTCTACATGCATGTTTCACAATTCGCGCTTCTTGCTTCTTCCGCAACTGAAATCAACTTCGTAGAGATTGCCATACGTTTGTGGAATTGGCCGCAGGTTAATGTTGATGGTCAATGCTGGGAAGAAAGAGCAGAAGGCAATGGGGGATGGGGCGGATGCGAAGGGGGGAGATAAAGATGAGGATGAGGATGAGGACGAAGACAGGAGGAGCAGTGAAGGAATCATGGGTTTGAAGCTTCGCTCTTCTACTTGTATTCTTCTTAATTAGACAAGGCTGTTCCTTGATGCCTCTCCCACAACCGACACGAATATGCGCGGCGCAATGCATGTCAATGCAATGATCGACGGCCCTGGCTCTCCCACTTTTCGCGATGCACGTGTGCATGTGCGACTACCAACGTCCTAGGCCACAACAAAGCGAGACAATATTATGGACCGACAGAGAATCCGTCGTTCGCGGATAACTACTCGAACCTGCCCGAGAGCCTGCATTCGCCGTGACCAGGGCATGTTCCTCCATCGCTGCCCAACAACAACTTTGGAGGCTGTGCTTTGGCTTATGCATCGCCATCATCGTTGTCGAATCCTCGTCTTACCAGGCTCACCAGTCCCGGGCGTATGCGGCTTAAAACTGCGTACGTAGTCGACAGCAAGTCAGCCTCGGCGTGTGGATAAACAGGAGTGGCCGCTTCAGGGTCTACCTATCGTGCGCGATGTAGAAAATGGCTGCCTAGCTCCGAGCCGCCCTGTCTGCCTGACAACGCCCAGGTGAGGGACAAACGGGGCGAAGGGCCTGACATGGAGATGGAGGGCGGCGATTGGCTGGGAATCCATGTGGCTGAAATTGGGAGAATGTACACAAAAAAGAAACAGGGCCGACGACACAGCAGCCAACCGCGCGAAAGTCCATCTCACCCACTGAGGCTGTTCGCCCGGCCCTGGTTCGGGCTGCCGTCGCCCAGCAATCCTCCTCATCCTTCCATCGCGAATCTGCATGAACAACATGCAGGACAGCTCGATTCTTGCAGAAGACTATCTGTTCAGGTATGCTAGCGTGCCGTGACTGACTGGGCCCGATCTGTCCGATTTGCAAGCTTTTCCGATCATCCAGGCGATGCCATTTCAGCTCAGCGTCTGAAGCCAGATGCTGGACCTATAGTATGCCCAACTTGCACACTTGGACGTGGCCGCTGGGCCAGCCAGACGTACATGAGTAGGTGATGTACTTACTGATGGAAGCACACGCAAACCAAATGTACAGCACATGGGATAAGGCATGCCCACCCATCGCGTATGTGTGTATGTCATGGCCGAGCATGCAAGTAGTCGGGCGACTACCTCTCCACACCACACGCATGGGCGACGCCGTGACTCGCGAGGTATCTTCTCGCCGCGGCTATTTACTGAGTACCTCCTCCCGCACATATAAGCTGCCAGTGCTTAAGACTTGATCTTCATTCTCCCCAGCTCCCTACACAACAAAGAAACGAGCTTCACCCCCTTGGTCCAACCTTGTTCCCCGTTGCCGCATCACCGTAAGATCTGTGGCAACTGATTGCGCACACCTTCGCTTGAGGAAGGTTTGTCTGTACATCACGCCTTGTGAGACGACTCAAGGGTAACAGACGTTTGCACACTACTAAGACAACTCAACTGCCCGGCTCGGGCTTGTCTCAGGTGCAACTTGCGCGCCCAAGCTCTTCCCAACATTTACATCCTCTCCTCCGTCGACTCCCCATAATATCTCCCCATTATCCATATGGATCCCCGCCGGCCGGATTCGGACGTCTCGTCCTACTACTCGGGCTCGACGGGATCAGGGTCGGTCTGGTCCACATCAGACTCAGTGTCCTTCGTGTACACAGACGACCCAGACTGGGCCTGGTGGGGTTTTGGAGGCGTCCGGGGCGCCGTAACCCGCCGAGACGACAGGCGAGACGACACCCGTGTGCGTGTCGCTGCACACCTCCTCCGGGGCCCGTTCGCGGCGCATAGGCCTAAGAAGCACAGCAGCCATCACCACCGTCATCGCCGGGACTCGGATACACAGTCCAACTACAGTTACAGCTCTGGATCCTCGTCATCCAGCCGGAGACACGGACAACCCTCGAGAGGGCCGTCACCAATGCCCCAGCACTTTGGCTATCCGGGATCCCCTCAACCGCAATACCAGCAACCCCAGCACTTCGACCCCCGGCCCTACGGCCAGCCGGTCGGCATGGGTGGAGATCCAAACATGGGCGCGAACACGGGTATGGGTATGGGTATGGGGCCGCCTCCCCAACGCCCCATGGCTGGGCCACCGCCGCAGCCTGGATTCGATGCCGGCTTCATCCAGTTGAACGGTGGTGGCGGCGGCGTACATCAATACCCTGACCCCGTATGGGGTTCCGACATACCTCACAATAGAGAGCCGGAAATATGGGACTGATCCGATTCGGAGATACCGCACAACTCTGCTGTGGCGAAGCGGACAGCAAAGCAAGGTAGCACGATTTCGCCTGTGTTTGACCGCCTTCACATGAAGATACGTAATGCATCTACGTGGTTACCTTATCCACGATGGCGTTCGGGGAGTCCAGGGAAGTCCAGATACGAAAGGACCGATCTGGCGGCGTTTTAGGGATACCATTTTCGTTATTGTTACCTGCTTAAACATGCTTCTTTTTGTTTCCGCCTTGCTGATGAGCGCGGTGCCAATTGATATGTGGCGATCCTTGCCGCCTTGAAGGAACGGGATATCGTGGGACCGCAATATTGGTGCTGTGATTATGGTGCGAGTTCTCTGTATCGAGCCTCGTTGCCTTTACTTGCCGGGATGCAGGCTCCCGTGTGGTCGGGTACGTGGATAGGAATACCGGATGACAGTCTGTATGTATGTAGGTAGTACGTCTGTACATGAACACGACGGATAGAAGAGTCACAAGTGAAGACGAGAGCGTGAACGCGTGTCCCCAACACCAGAAGTGGATCCATTGCAGGACGGGCATTACACCTACGGTAGGGTGCCTAAGTAGGGTACCATTAGGTACCGCTCCGACCACGGCTATCGGTATCGATAAAGGCAATTACGTAGATAAGATTGATAAGCAGGATTCACTGAGGATTCCGCGCAGGTACGAAGTGCCTTACCGTACACACCCTATTTCACCATCATCTGTTTCCAGGTTAAACGATTTTATACACCCAGAGCATTGTAGTATTCGCGAAGGGACTCGATCTATCAAAGCTCAATCGACGTCTTTAAATACGGAAAGAAGTTCGATTTTATGTTTTGATCGGGCACAATACGGACGTAATCTAGTTAGATAGATTTGCCAAGATGCCCAGAAACTCGGGAGGTTGAAGCGCCTTCGCAGTCCATGAAACTACCGGCACCTATGAAGACAAGGAGTCTGTTGTCGTTCCACATGAGTCGCTCAATGTCCCCACGTTGCGGGAATCGAAGGATTCGGCGGCCACCTAACTAGATACCTACGCGATCGCTTGGGTCTAGCACTTCATCCACCACATACACATACCGGTACGCTCATTTCGACCCTCTGTCTCTATGATCTGTTGTGTCCTCTAATCCAGGTCTATGTTTGAGCCGCATTCAAAGCAGTAACCGACGGTATTCTTGGCGCGATTCAAGGCTTTTCGCACACTTCGGACTTCCGTATACGTATAGGCGGGTCCTTACACGGCTGCTTACCACCTCGCCGCCCTAGAATATGATTCGCTCACGAACTGCCGCTGTGTGCAGTCAGTCGTCAGTCATACCGTTGCTCCGCTTACCGCATTACTCGACATCATGACGGGTAACCAACCACATTAGCAGGGCTGGTCTACATGTGCCGCAAAGACAGCTGCCTACCTTGGTACATATGGCGATGGGGCAGTGTAGGCAGGCTACGGATTGGTATGGGAAAAGACGGATGTGATCGCGATTCGCCAAGCATAGCCACAGCCTAATCGACTGCCGGAACACCACGCCGTTGACTCCGTTGTGAGTCATCGTCATGCGCCGCAACCCCTCGGTATGGTATGACACAGGGTAAGCGGCTGACTTTGCGGCTCTCGCGAGTTCGCAATGATAGATCGCACGCGTAGGCCGTCCTTTCGGTGAGAAGGTCCGTCGATCGACAATCCACGAGACAAGAAATGCCCGGTACCTTGTTCATTAGACGGCTTAATAGACAAGATGACATGGCGACGCTCAATGATACCATCCGTTCAGGTAGGTACAGCAGGTAAACATGGGGTGTGCACAGGGGTGTTTGCAGACGTGCTGTGAGAAAGGGGAATACTATCATGCAGGTTTATACCTACAGATGTGCCGTTCAAGACCAACTCAAAGAGCCTTGACTGATTGCCTCGTCGATGATTCATTGACCGAAATTGGCGTCTTCTTGGCACATCAACATCTACACTATCGACCAAGTATCCGCACGTGAAGGAGGCTTGACGGTATCACGTCTTTCCCACACAATGCAGAAAGACACCGGGCCGCAGATCAACGCCAACATCTTACTCCCTGTCCTGACTGCAAACTTTCATAGTCCTGCATGATCTAGGCATACGGACGTACATGATATATAATTCGTGGACGACTTTCCAAGCCAGCCAATCATGTCCGCTGTGATGCGCGTAGGAACCAACTGGCCGACTGACTATAGGCCCCCATGGTCCAAGGAGAGGTGAGCTGGTCATATGGGGCCAGAGAAACGGGTGCCAAGGCGTTCGGCTGCCTGGCGTTCCTCCGGGACTATGACACACGTGCCAGGCGTTGGTGCCACTGGCTCCCTCTTCTTTTCTTCGCCGTGTTTGTCCTCTCAAGGCGAGCGAGTGAGCACATAAGAGTACATAAGGCCTTCGTCGTAACATACCATATCTTGGGTTTTACACATGACAGTGGGCGATCTCCTTGCCTGTCACGTGGCTTGCCCCTAAGCTCCCTTATTCTCGTGTAATTAGTCGCATTTCTCGGTACCGTCCCGCCCATACTCTGTCTCCTTGGAATGGCAGACCCTTTATCATCGCCTCTTCGCTCTTGCGAGGCAGGGTCCTTTCAAGATTCCACTTCTCCCGCAGTACCATCGACCCAACTGATGCTTCTGGACTGGTTTTTCCCCGGATTTTCAGTATTTGCGGGTCTAGTGCAAAAGAATTTGCGTATCGACCTCAATGTCTATATCCCACTTCTCGCATCGGCGGGTTTGTTGATGTTGTGCTGGAACTACGTCAGCCAGTATGTCCGGGACCGGGTGGAGATATACTTCATGTCCGTTGTTGACATCAGGGTCGATGACGAGATATACAACATCCTGATGGCCTGGGTGGCGACCCAGAAATTCTCACAGGGAGCTCGTAAATTCGTCGTGAATACGAGTCTGTCCTCACGAAGTTGGAACATCTGGCGCTGGGATGACGACGACGACGACGACGGTGACGATGCAGGTGAAGAAAATGCATCGAAGAAGAAAAAGGCTCTATTATACACGCCCAGCTTCGGCAGCCATTATTTCTGGTATCGTGGGCGCCTCCTCCTATTCCGGCGCAAGGCCAATCGCGAGCAATCCGCACTTATGGCTGTGAGTGAGCGTGAGGAGATATCAATTTCGTGCTTTGGTCGCAACCCATGGATTCTGAAAGAACTTCTCCTGGAGGCTCGTGAGCAGTACCTGCTGAGGGATAAGCATAAGACACAAATCTACCGAGGGACCACCAAAGCTTTATCCAATCGTCCGAGCTGGCAGCGATGCATGTCGAGAGCATCTCGCCCCTTTTCGACTGTCATTCTCGGCGAGAAGATGAAGAATGAACTGATCGACGACGTCTCTGACTACCTCAACCCAGCAACTCAACGCTGGTACGCCAACCGAGGCATTCCTTACCGGCGAGGTTACTTGCTCCACGGTCCGCCGGGTACTGGCAAAAGCTCTCTTAGCTTGGCACTGGCTGGCTTTTTTAACATGAGAATCTACATCGTTAGTCTCAACTCTGTAAATGCCACCGAGGAGACGCTCGGCGGTCTATTTTCGGAACTCCCTCGGAGATGCATTGTCCTTCTCGAGGATATCGACACCGCTGGGCTCGCACACACCCGGGAAGAGAATGGAAGTCCAGCCCAAATATCGCCGGGGGACGCTGCTGGTATGGAGCCCGGACATGCCACTCCTGACACCGCCAGGAACAATAAGGATAACAGTAATTCTCGACTATCTTTATCGGGCTTACTCAATATTCTCGATGGTGTCGCGTCACAAGAGGGCCGAATCTTGATAATGACGACTAACCATGTGGAAAAACTGGATAAAGCGCTAATCCGACCCGGGCGCGTCGATATGGTCGTCGAGTTTGGTCTGGCCGACAAATACATGAGCATTAATATGTTCCGAAATATTTTTGCCCACCTAGAAGGCGATGATGGCCCTGATGCTACTCGTGACATCTATCTGAGCTCCGATGAACGTCAGGCAGCCAAGGACAAGAAAGCGAAGGAGCGAGCAGCCCACGACGCCAGGATTCATGAATTAGCAGAGGCATTCGCCGACAAGATCCCAGACCACGAGTTCAGCCCAGCAGAACTACAGGGCCACCTTACAAAGCATAAGCGTAGTCCGGAAACGGCGGTGGCCACGGCTGAGGAATTCGTAGAGAAAACACGGCAAAGCCATAAAGAGAAAGAGCTTAAGGCGGCAGAGGCGAAGAGAAAAGCCGAGCGGGCAAAGGCAGCGGAAAGGAAAAAGCAGGTCGACGATGAGAAGGAAAAGGCTAGGCAAAAGGAGGAGGAGGAGATCAAGAAGAAAGTAGAGGAAGCAATCCAGAAAGAATTTGGGGAGGAGATCAGGAAAAAGGTCGAGGCCGAGATAAAGAAAAAGGAGGCCGAGAGCGAGGTGAAGAAGCCCCTTGAGCAAGATGTCACTAAGCCCAACGACGTGTCGGGGTCAAACACCATGACCGAACAAACAGATACACATTCAGGTGTCAGGGTAGCAACAATTGTCGATGCGAAACCGGGCCTGAATATCCCTGGAACCGAGACCGTTGCCAAGGAAATGCCCCATGTCAACGAGAACGAAAAGGGATCCACGCAGCCAGACTCCGGTTATGCTACGCCGTCAAGCGGCGAGCCTTGAAAGGCTTTTTAGGTATGGTGCCCGTAATAATGGCCACGAGGATCACGTCTCTCACGAGGAAATATATGTTGCGGCAATCGAAGGCGACCGGACAATCACACTTTGTCACGACGGGCAATGGTGAGGGTTCAGGGATAAACATACATTTTTGTTTCGTTTTGCATGGCGTGGCGTTCAAGGAGACGAGAAGGGTACAAAGCCCTGCTCAACTTGAGATATATATATATACAGTAATAATGACCACCTTATATCTACCTACCTACTGTCCCCAACGTCCAAGGCAAGATACTCATCAAGGAGGCGGCGTTGCGTTACAGTTCAACTTGGTTTGCTAAAGGTTCAAGAAAGAGCATCCATGCGGCCCGGTTCGGTCCGATAATCTTTCGACGGCCCATGACATGCCAGGTCATGGCCATCCATGGGCGCCAGGCCTAGGCCGGGTGGCCGAGCAACTCGCTCAGCGGGGTAACAACGTTCAACCACAACAACGTCAACAGCAACTTGGTTGCAAAGTGGAATACGTAGCTGGTCCATTGCACGTTGCGCGCTTATGCATACTATGTAAAACTAAATACTTTTATAGATTAGCCGGATCGATTGAATCTACTGTTAGTTAAACCGGTCAAATATGTACCATGCGGAATGCATTTATTAAGTGTGGTTCGTTAGGTGCCTACTTATAAGTTGGGTAAATATATATGCCGGTAGTCTACATTACGCAACTCACGGGTCTTTAAATAGAAGAACCTAGGTCCAAGGTGTAGAGACAGACTAGTATGCAAATAGTCGTGAAGAGTGTATGGCGAGTTCACGTAGCATCATTCAATTGGCCTGATCCGGGTCTTAGGTACGTGGCTGCTGTGATTCCTTATGCTATCAGAAACTACGTCGCTAGTTAGGTAGCTTTCCATGCAACGTGGGCGTACTTACATATTAACAACGCGCCGCAATGTTGGCCGGTTTCCTGTAACTTGTTGGGTGGCCGAGTAATGCGGTGGGCCGAATAATACCCAAAGACGACACTACACTATCTCCTTGGCTGCACGAAGACACCAACTCGGTGATAATGTAAAGCAAGTGAGCGAGTTAATGTCTTCGGGCAGTAAAAGAGATAATTACCGGTAGGTGAGCTTAAGTAATTCCCTTAGCCCGCGTTTGTAGTGTACAGACTATGTTAGGCAGTCCTCAACTTACGGTATCATTCACCTGCGTACGAACCAACTAGGTAGTGTAGTGTAGGTATCGCAACGTAGAGAAAATACGAAAACGAATAAGAAACAAAACAACACAGGCGATTCCCGTGACTGCGTATTACGTGACAGTGAACTCCGAGTTCGTCTCTTTCCATAGCTCAATCACCTACCCGAATGCGCCGTAATGTCGTTAGCTTCAAGGATTAATAAAAGGATTCATAGGTATCGACGTGCGGGAGAGCATCGAATTGAAAAAGCGAAAACGAATACAGACTTGATATTGGGCTGTGGACCCAAACAACCTCGTGGGACGCCGGCGAAGCCTGCAATGGTGCAGCTCCGAACCTCCGCCTAGTCCTACTGTAGGTAATATACAGGTAGCATCGTAACCTTGCGGCTCGACCGGCTGGGTGGGTCGGCCAACCAACCTACTCAGAGTTCGGTAGGAAGCTCGTTATACACTAGGTTAGTGTAGACGCGCGGCGCTGAACGGCCGAGCTTGCAGCCGGCCGGCTACCAAGGTTCGGAGAATCTATAACAGTGTAATTGGGGATGATCCCTGCAATCTTACTATTGATGATGCCCCACCATTATATCGGTACACCAACGAGGTACCGGCACGCATGTGTCGTATGGCTTTATAAGACGACGTCCTTGAAGCCTTGCGGGATCCGTATGGGCATCGCAATGCCGCTCTCTTCGCCGTAGGTAGATGCCGGTTGATGTAATAGGTAGGACTGCCGGGCCTGCCTGTAGACTGAGAATCAAGATAGCGCTTACCTGGGCGTTACTATAGGGGTAGGGCTATCCGTCTGAGGCGCCAAAAGTGGATCCATAGAGTACCGGTTCGCTACCTGTACATACCTACAGGAACCGCCGATGAACGGGTGAAATCGAACAACAATACGGTCCTGCCTATCTTCAGTTATGCAGGAAGTTTTATTCTGTGGCGACGCCATCATCGTCGTGGAGACCTGAAACGCTCATTGATAGCTGAGGCGATGTAGGTATTCGAAGACATACCTACATAATGTACGTCCGTACAGATGTAAAGACAACGGTCATGATGGCGGATATGCCCTGTCCCCGAGCCGATTGGATGGGGCTGCCGTGAACTTCATTCTTGGTGCGTTGGCTGTTCAGTAGGACTTCCTAGTCTTTACTGGAATGGGAGTTGCCGGCGTAGCCTAGATAGCTTATGTGAGGTACACTACATGAATGCATCACTCATCCTGCAATGTGATATGACGGATCGGTAAGTACCGGATCGGGCAGTTGGCCAGACGAATAATCAGGCCTTGGAGTGAATAGAAATTCACGTAGCCCGTCGGTAGTAGAGGAAGTGGTTGTCGTCAGCGAGTTGGACCTCTTGGGGAAATGGGTTGGCGATGCTAATGCTTACTATACAAGATGTCCCCGCATTGGACGGGCTTTACCAAGGGATAACGAAGCAAGCACAGCATCGGGAAGGCCGTCGGAGCTTGTCATGCACTGGGACCGAGAGGGCCAGCAGCTGAGACATCAAAAGGAAGAGTGAGGCGGATTTCTGTGTTTGGATGTCCGATGCTTGGACGGGAGCAGCCGAGTGAATGACGTCGGAGTAAAACCGGCGTTCTGACAGGAATCGATTTGCATGCAAGGCGGTTCACGAAATTAGGGATCAACATTCCTTTTGAACTCGTCTTTGTGAAGGATGTAGCCTATCAGCTCAAGCCGGCGTAGTGCAACGGTAACATAGCATATGGGCTGCGTAGTGTAACTCACGGAATACGGTATGTAGCGGGCAAGTGGTGTAGATATCCACCGTCGCCGGTGCGGGTTGCGACACAAGTTCACCACGCAAGGCAATATACACATGACTAAGCCGAGACATCAAATCAATATTAATAGAACGGAGCGCGTTGACGTCCACCGTCCAAATATTGTAACTGATAATCAGGAGATACGTATCTAACAATACTCCGTATAACTACACCCCTCTGCACTAATGGTACGGAGTGGTGTACATAGCGCCACGTATGGAGATAAGATAAGGCAGCTGACTGTCCATTCAACCAACCCATACGGCAGGGACTAGATACAATCTTCTTCTGGCCAAAAATCGCATCACGGCCGTCGTGTGCTTTGCTAGATCTGTGCCTAGACAACTGCAGCTTGGCGAGGCATAATTACCAGACACATACTTGTCTGCTCGTAGCAGATCTGTATACCTATGTACGTAGTGTCATGGGCAAATGAGGGGCTTAACTGTTAGTTACGAAGTAGATGATGATACCGTAGTTAGCGCACCTAGCGTAGAGGAGGGGCAAGCGCCACCTAACAAAAGTCTGATATTTTCGGGCTTTCAAGGTGTAGGTGCTTACACTCAATAGGTAATTGTCTTCACTTGGACGGATTCCCTCTATTGCGAAAGTTAATCTGTCCCTTTGTTGTGGGTTGTATTTGTATATGGAGTGAATTTCGGTCTGTCCTTCGATTCAGCCGCCAGCAAACCGCCACGCCCCCCTTCCGGCAGAAGACTATCTGCGAGCCACGAGATTCGCTAACGTAGGAAGTTCATCACTTTTCCTGGCTGGCAACGAACAACGGTACCCAAGGAAGGTAATACCTAGCCCGATCCCCACTAAGCTCCTACCGTCTACACTAGCCATCGTCTTTGCTTATACCTACGTCTGTCCTACCTAGGTAGCCTACGTAGTCGGCTACTATGTAGATAGTGCAGGCAAGCGCGCTACCCGTAGGAGTACCGGGCCAAGTGTAGCGAGTATCCATCCACACACGAAAGCGGCACGGGTACGGAGTGGATCCCCCGGCTGTACATCGATGCACGTAGGTTGTACCTACTTGACCCGTACCCTGACCACCTCCATACCTGCCGATATTCTTATTCTTGCCAAAATTCGACGCCCGCTACTTCCCTGCGTTGATTTGCAAATTGGCGGTGAAACAACTTCAAAAAGGACCCTTCCTTCCTCTCCTTCGCCGCGGCCCGCTAGCTTCCTTCCTTCTATTTCTTTCTCCCTCTCAGCCTCTGCTCTTCTCTTGAACTCGCTTTAGCCTTCTTCCCACCCCTCCCCCCTTTCCTCGGCCACACTCTTCACCTTGTCTCGTCTTGCTCTCCCTTCCTCGCATCTACGACGCCGGGCCTCGAAACAGACCCCTTTGGAAACCATGGCCACACGTCCACAAAACATTGGCATTAAGGCCATCGAACTCTACTTCCCCAGCCAGGTGTGTACATTGCGGCCGCCACCTGCGGACGCGGAACAGCCCCCAGGTCCCTGGGGAAGCAATGAAAGCGGAAGCGGGAAGAAGATGGCACGACGGTGAAGTCCAATGGCTGACAAAACCTATCGCCCAGTATGTCGAACAAGCCGAGCTCGAGCAGCACGATGGTGTCAGCGCCGGCAAGTACACGATCGGCCTTGGTCAGACCAAGATGACTTTCTGCGATGACCGAGAGGGTGAGTGGCTTTTTCAGTCGCTGGGAATGGACCAAAGCTTTTCTGGCACTGCGTCGTCATGTACACTATGTTAACTAACGGCTCGGTCTAGACATCTACTCTTTTGCTCTCACGGCCACCTCGAAGCTCCTCAAGAACTACAACATCGACCCCAACTCCATTGGTCGCGTCGAAGTCGGCACAGAGACCATCCTCGACAAGTCCAAGTCTGTCAAGACTGTACTGATGCAGCTATTTGGTGACAACACCAACATGGAGGGTGTTGACACGGTCAACGCTTGTTATGGCGGCACCAATGCTGTTTTTAACACATTGAATTGGATTGAGTCTTCTGCCTGGGATGGTCGGGACGCTATTGTTGTTGCCGGTGATATTGCCCTCTATGCGAAGGGTAATGCGCGCCCGACTGGAGGTGCGGGCTGTGTTGCTATGCTGATCGGTCCTGACGCCCCTATTGCGTTCGAACCCGGTCTGCGAGGCACTTACATGTCTCACGTCTACGACTTCTACAAGCCTGACCTCACAAGCGAATACCCATACGTCGATGGCCACTACTCGGTCAATTGCTACACAGAGGCCCTAGATGCCGCCTATCGCGATTATTGCAAGCGCGAGGCCAGGCTACAAAACGGTCACGCCAACGGCGAGTCTGCTGAGGGCAAAACCCCCCTGGACCGTTTCGACTACATGGCTTTCCACTCCCCGACATGCAAAGTCGTACAGAAATCATACGCTCGTCTACTGTACCATGATTACCTTGCAAACCCCGAGAGCCCAGCATTTGCTGAGGTTCCTGGTGACATCCGGGATATGGACTACCAGAAGTCGCTCTCTGACAAGGTTGTGGAGAAGACCTTTATGAACTTGACGAAGAAACGCTATGCCGAACGTGTCACACCTGCTATCCAGGTGGCCACGAACTGTGGCAATATGTACTGTGGCAGCGTCTGGAGCGGCCTAGCCAGCTTGATCTCCCACGTCGACAGTGCAAACCTAGTGGGCAAGCGGATCGCCCTTTTCAGCTACGGTTCAGGGCTCGCGTCAAGCTTCATGTCATTGCGTATCACGGGAAGCACCGAGAGCATTTCGAAGACTCTGGATATCCCCAATAGATTAGCTGCTCGCCGGGCTGTTTCGCCCCAGGTCTACGAGGCCGTAAGTCATTTTAATACCTGTCTGATATCTATGAGACTAATTAGCTGTGAAGTTCTGTGGCCTCCGCCACGATGCCCACCTTCAGAAGAACTTCGAGCCCAAGGGCGATGTGTCGACGCTAGCCCCTGGCACATACTACTTAGAGAAGGTTGACGACATGTTCAAGCGATATTACGCAATCAAGGCATAGATTTACGACTGACGAGATATGATCTCGGGATCTTCATTCCACGATAGACCAGCATTACACATGTCATTGGGACGACAGCTAGAACAGTGCGTGGCTCGTTGGTCTCTAGATGGCGCATAATGCATGAGCGCGGCGAAACCTTAAAGGGAGATGCATAGATACCATGGAGCCCCCGGCGGTACAGGCCGTCGGTATAGAAGAAGGCTCTATAATACGGGAGTAGGACGAAGTCGAGCTCTGACTTGTATATCCATCGACTGCCGAAGTTGCGGTTGTGTGGGAACATAATGAACAATATCTAGACCTTGCAATGCAGCAACCCAAGCTCCACATGGGTTTAGACAATTTGTTGTTTGATGAGGGTGTAGGTTTGGCAGTGCTTCCTGAGACATGGAGAGACAAATGGCAACGTGATATAGATACCATGTCCCGGACAGTCACATCGGCAGAAGGTCTCAACCTACCTAACTACTAAAGGTCCATATCCTTGCCTCCTACGTCACATGCTTTCTTCTCAACACGTACCTCCCTGCATAAGCCCACACCAGGAGACGACCTCTACGCGATGACGCCATGCGCGAGCACCTTGCAGAGCTCTTGGCTTGTAGCTAATATGCCACTATCTAAGCCACTGGAGGCGTGGACGGGATACCAGTAAGAGGGCGCTACCCATAGGTGGTCTGTAACTACGTTGGTGGGAGTCATTGTGTTTGGAGTGTTATTGAGTGATTGAGGTATATGTCTTCATTATTCGTGATCGGTCTGGTGGTTTGGGGCGGGCTGGTGCTTTTTGTGTATGTCCTGGATTCCCTTTGCGCTGGGTACTTTTGTTGTGGTTTTCTTTATATCGTGCTGGTCTGGGATGGATTTGTTGGGTCTGTGGTTGGGAAGGGTGGATGGATAGGGGGTGTCGCCGTGGGGAGGTTCTCGACTTGTGGTATCGCGGAGATGGGTTGGGTTACGCGTTGCAACTAGATTGCTGTGTTCGGACCCTGGCCTTGTCGGTGGTTACGGCGAACTCTTTTACGGAACTGAGACTACGACGTCTACTCTGGGCCGTGGGTGGTGGAATTGTCGGCTTATGTTCACAATGAAGGGTGATGAGGCTCCTTTTATGCTGCTCTCGTCTACGCAGGTGCATATCGCAGTTGTGCGTGGAACTACAATGGACAGCGCGAGTCTGCGAGCTGCAGGGTGACTTCGCGGCCACTGTCATAGTCAAACACGCTGTTTAAGGGTTTATCCTGGATGCGTCGGATGGGATTGTTCAGTGTTTATGAAGACGAACGGCGTTTTCCGTTCATCATTTCGCGTGTGGGAATCAGTACTGAAGAGTCTCGTCATTGGTGTTCAATGGTTGTAGGGAAATCTTCTATCTCTCTGCTAGCAACGCGGGTGCTTCACTCCTTATGTATGCTCTTTGAATAACTCTCAATGAATGACATGCCGCCCGTGTCCCATGAAAACTTGTAGGTAATCGAGAGTTTTGTTCAACATATGTCTCGTCTCCTAGTAAAGCAGTAACGAGACCCTGGGCATGTGGCAATGCGTTCTGGCCCCAAGGCTTATACTTAAATCATTCCTACAAACGCCCTTTTCCTTCAACGGGGTCTCGCACTCACACGTCCATTGCGAAAGAGCCGTATACTTGGCTTTCCGTGGAACGAAGCTCTCGGTTTTGGCTGCATGAATATGAATTCGGATCATGGGCCATATACCAAGATCTAAAGAAACGGCAGACTGGCGATCATAGCTTGTTCAGTTGGTTCTGTCTTAACCAATACGCCCCAGTCTGCACGAGAACGTCATGAACTAACACTGACTTCGGCAATACTGCCACGGGACTGTTGCGCATTAGCGGCAGTCATTCGGCGACATGACCGACTGTTGTATTCTGGAAATGTCTTACAATGAATGCCATGAATTCATCATCTTTTCTCACCCAATGGACTTCCGTTTGGATATCTTCACAAACCTAGATTATGGTAGCTGGATCGCCGGCGTCCCAGCTATCGTCTTGACTCGGGTTTTGTTAGTGTGGCATCGCTAACCATATGATTCGGACTCGGGCCATATTGATTAGATACGAAGTCTACTCCTCGGCATCGCCAAACAGTCCCATGGATCGTGACATGCCTTCGAGTATGCGAGCCTCCTATACCATGCGCAGACGAATTATCGAAGACATACTTGAATGTATATCTAGAACGATTCACTACTGTCGTATCAAGGGCCGACTCCTGAGGTGTTAATGAGAAGGCTTCGTAGATATTAGGATCATCGACATACATGACCGCAGGGGAGCGGCGGTGGGAGTGGGAAGAAGAGAAGAGGGAGACTTACGTACAGTAAGTAGATTCCGGTCTCGTTGAGAAAAGAAACCCAGCCTCATATTCTGGCAGATTGCCTAGGAATGCCTCGGAAGAGGAAAACCCTCAGTCCTGGTTCACCATGACAACGAGAAGGCAGCTTTAGAGAGGCCCACGACGGGACACCCTGATGAGAAGGGTAGCCTCAGGCATCAAGAGGATTGAGATCTCAACCCATACTGCAACCTTGTCATGCACCGATGCTGGAAGGGATTGGATTGCCGACGATCTCCTGCCTACCTAGTATAGTATCTGGAGCTTCCTTCACTATACTAGGTATGTAGATGCAACTTCGCCTCCCATATCTGGTCTTGGGGTTCAACGAAAATGGCCAGGCGATCGTCGACATACCTTGTGCGTGACCTGTTTAGGCAACGGGGGTTGGCAAGCAGAAAAAGCAATTCAGCAAGGTAGGATGAAAGAACCGAGATAGACGACAAGAAAAATTGACCCCTAGGTCGGCCATGGGTCGCCACGTTCTGGCCAAGCTGTGGAATAATAAGCTTACCTACTTCGTCGGTCCAGCAAGATCACGAATGTTGACAGATGCAGTTGTGCAGCCGGCAGATTAATGACAAGGGTAGCCGCTGCGAATCACGGGAGTTCGGGGAGTCGGGACGGACGGTAGACTGACAGATTGACAGATCCGATGCAGAATCTTGAAGGAGAGATTGTATAGCAAGTGCTTGCTGCAAGCTAGCGATGCCTGACCAACTCATAACTATTTAGAGATAAGCCGAACGAATAGAATAGTGTCCAAGGCACATAGGCATCAGGGGTAGAGAAGCCGCTGATGAAGCGAATAGAGAAGGACGTGGCGACTTGGGCGAAGTACCAGCTGAAGTTTCAGCACGGAGACACCAAGCTGTATTGTGAGAAAGGCCGAAATGGTTTACCCGTATGGCATCTCGAGGCCTACAGAGACTGGATGGGCGGTCAGTGGCATCCCGCACTCTCGGGCTTTGCTGACGAAGTCGTTCAGCAACCGTTCGACCTCAAATAAGCGCCTGAATTACTAGGTATATCTGCTCCTCCTGCGAGAAACTTTTATGTAGGCGAACATAATCCTCCTACTACACTACTGTAACAAGCGTGGCGATTCCCTGGATTAATTGCCCCATTATACCATGATATCCACACGGAACGTTGACATACTATGTAGTCTCCTGCTGTTATGTCACGACAACGACCACCCCTGTCTTCGCTTAGCAGTCGAATCCAGCTCGGCATTGAATGCTTGACGGGGCAGTTTCATTGGACATTAAAATAACTAGAGCGTCGTGTGTAATCTAGTTTCTGAAAATCGAATTTGAAATATTGGAAGTAAGGTTAGATAGCTATTAGCCCGCAACGGCGAGACCAGTCATAGAGCGGCGCTGCCATACGCAGGAACCTTGCTTGGCCCCTCGGCAAGAGGATCGACGCCACACCGACAACACCGGGCGCGGATCCGGAGTTCGGGGCTAACAGTAACGACACAGCGGCGGCGCGTGTAGTTACGGGCCAGCAATGGAAGACGCGCTCGCGCCGCCGCTATAAGTTCTCCAGGCGTCTCGTCGCGTAAAAGACAAGGCCTTTAGACGCAACGCCCCTGAGGCGGTCAAAATTCTCCGGAATCGAAGCGTGCCATCTTGTACGTAGCAGTCGTGGTGGCGGGTTGCAGTGGTTGTGGTGCATCTGGTGTGGAGGCTGCAAGAAACGTTTGTCCGACGGAGGTCGGAGTCCTTGATCGAAGAAGTGGAATGCCGGTAGAAGGCAGGGAACTTGTCACGTAGTGGCAGGGGATCTTGATGAGAGAATAGATGTCTGTAATGGCTCTGGCCTTCTTCGTATAGGAAGGGGCCCGGTTTGACGGGCTCCCTTATATATACGGAAGGCTATGAAGGTCTGTGGCACGGGCCACCTACGTAGTAAGCTAGTATGAAATGAAGCTATATACACTAAGGAGTGGAACGGGCCACATGACGTCTGGAGTGCGGTACCGTGTGGTGAGTGCCATTAGCACCTTAAGCACTGTACCTAACGTCGCAGTTTGCCACAAAGCTTCAAGCTGAACTGTCCAGTGTCCACTAATAATGCCAAAGGCTAACGCGCTATCCCTTGCTAGGCCACTAACCCAGGCCGGCCGCCCCACCTAGCTAACTACTACAAGCGTCGCGGCATCCGCTAATAAATCACGCTATTGGGCGATATTGGCCGAGCTGGATTCGTGGCCTATCAGGGCTTGGACCGGGGCGATGCCGGCGTTAGCTCCCGGCGCAGACGGCGGACGCGAGCGACTACCCCGGTCCAGAACCCGGTCCATCAAATCCAGGCTTCCGAGATAACGCATGCAGATTCGCGAAGCTCGTCGATTTGTATGGGGATACCCCTGATACCGCATACCAGTTCTTAGAGCGTTGATTCTGGTCCTTTGTTGACTCCGTCGAATAATCACGATGCAGTGTAGTAATATACTACCTATTTCTATATACTTCGTACCTCCTTTAGATGGGTAGTCGTATGCTAAATACGATAGCTTGCGCAGGTAAGACTTTTGCCATTGTTACTGACAGGGACGTGACTGTTCAATAGAATCGACCTCAGCATCTCCACCAGGTGCTCCAATCCCCTGCACTCACGATCACGCCTGAGCCTCACCCGCTGTCTAAGCCTGGCCGCATTCCGCTACGCTATGTACACCTGTAGTTAATAGCATGTGATATTCTGCAGAGGACATCAAGATCTAGACCGGCTGAAGCGAGATGCACAGTAATACCAATACCCTGTAGATCCTGATGTCGCTTAGGTAGCGCCGATCTACCGCTATGGGGCAAAGACAGCTCAGAGCCTAGTCTAGGTAGGTATATTGACAGCGACGTTGACAGGTGTTGCTAATCGCTTGAATTGACTCGCAACTACACAAATATACGGAAAAGATATGTGAGGGTGCGGAAAAGCGATTAGCACTTCGATCAGCCAAGACCGCTAAACCCATCATAACACCGCTACAGTGATCGAAACTTTCAAATGACCTCTTCCGTAGAGTTAAGCTACGATACGGTCTGGGGTTAAACAGCTAGTTGTCAATAGCCGCTACGTTAGCTGGCTATTATACATACGCAGGTTGCAATAAGGTGGTGACTGGACAAGGGCGAACTCATAGTTGTAAACGCTGAAAGCTGGGAATCACTACGCAGGTAGCGTGAAATACCCAGTTTGATCTGTGATAATGTAGATGCTTGTATGCATGTATGGACATTATGGTATGGGAAAGTCACGACGCTAAACAAGCTGACTCCAGGGGTTGATCATCGTTAGCCTTGTCGTCCTATACGGGCGCTATGCAACGCCAGGGCGCGGCATACGCTCCCTAGTCTAGTACGTGTACGTGACTTTGAGTCGGGATTGTACGAGTGGCGAGTTCAGATCGGCGACGTCAATGGGGCAGGGAGCCAGATTCAGATGAGAAGGCCCCGGCACTCAGACGCAGCGCTACTAAGCGAAAGCTATGCAGTTACATCGTCGAAGGCGAGAAGATAGACGGGATGTCGAGTGTCGAGGCAGCAGCGGGAGCAGACAAATACGCAACCTGCACTATGATCAACCCCTTTCGGAGGTAGACGAAGCGAATATATAAACCCTCAATCATCCCGCTCTTGAAGCTTCCTCTCACCTCATCACCAACAGCAGCAGCATCACTCAGTTCTCAGACAACTTCGCCGTTCTCAGCACTCCCGACCACTTCACTTCTCAACAATCTAACCCCCGACTTCTCAACCATCAAAATGCGTTTCGCCAGCATCATCACCGGACTCGCCATGGCCTCTAGCGCCATGGCCGCCGCCACTGCCCAGCAGATCGCCGACGGCATCAACTCCATCACCCAGAAGTCCCAGGCCCTGGAGACGACTGCCCAGAGCATCACCGTTGTAAACACGGCCCTGATCGCCATCGGCCAAGGCCCATTCCCCACCATCATCGCCGGCTTCAGCGACATCGTCAGCACCGCCAACGCCCTCATTGCTGAGATCGGAGCGCCAAGCAAGCGAGACGCGCCCGCGAAGGTTCACGCCAGGGACCTCAGCCCCCGTGACGCAGATGCTGATCTCGTCTTCGACTCCTTCCGCGAGGTGAGTAGCCAGGCTCTGGCAGTGTCAATTCTCCGCATTCGCTAACATGACTGCCCAGTTCGTCCGAGTTCACCAGGACCTGTTGAACATCCTCATCGGCAAGGCCGGCCTCCTCACTTCGGTCCCCATCATCGGTGAGCCGGTCGCCACCGCACTCCGCGGCGTCGAGGCCGTCGTCGACGTAAGTAATCCCAAAAACCAGCGACCGAGTGACTTAAACTGACAGTTTCCCCAGCAAATCACCATCTCGCTCATCAACCTGTTCCAAGCTCGTGCCGGCGACTTCCAGGTGCAGGGCAACTCCCTGCAGTCCACCCTGGACCTCGCCATCCAGCAGTACAACGGCCTCCAGATCTAAGAATCCCGGCTTTGGTATACTAGACAGATACAACCCGTGGGCTACGGCGGCGGTGGCTTCAGTTCTTCGGAGTTCGGCTTTATCGAGATTGGCTTGGGGCGACGAATAGAAGCGTGGCGAACGGCATTGAGTTATGAGAATATGATTGGAGGAATGCGGGATTACAAAGCTTAGCTAGCTTAATGGTATAATTGTTTTACGACGGCAGAGTCGGGTTGAATTGACTTGTGTGAATGTGGCGTCGTTACTCGTAGCTTCGAACAATACTTGCTTGGAGACCAATGAATACTGCATGTCAGCTTCGGGACCATCTTACCAGGCTACCACGTCGCGGAACCTAGGAGTGAATCAGCGCTTTGCCCAGATCTTGAAAACAAACAATTATAAGCGGTGAGCACGGCTGCGCCAGCATGGCAATAAGATATAATTACCGCGACGGAAAAGAGACATACTTCAAAGAATATCAGGCAGACCGCAGAAGTGACACAATGCAGGATAAGGGAAAGGGTGAGTTTCCGTGACATTTGAATCGCTCACGTACCTATACAAATAAATCGCCATAGAATGCGTGAAACTGATATACATACAAGTGCAATACATATAAGTGTACAGTATACTTACAAGTATATGAAGCATGCACTCTGATGCTTCAGCTCGTCGTCCCCGTTATGGCTACGATGTCTTCACCTTCTCGCTACCCTTCTTCCACCTCCAGCTAGCGGAGCGGTGAAGCGTGTAGTCCTTGCTCTGGATGCCCTTCCAGATGCCATATAAGCCGCCGACGGGCCACAGACTCTTCAGGAACGGCTTCCAGCCTTTATTTGTCGCCTCATCATCCGTCCTCACCTTGACCTTATCGTAAACGCTCGGCAGGCTCTTGGCGCGGTATTTAGTCCGCAGTGCCTCGTAGTCCGCGCGTCCGCCATACGCGTCCCAGAACTCAGGTTCGCTGTAGTACGTGTGCGCATACAGCCACTTCATGCCGCCGAGCTCGTTCACCTTGTCCTCGAGGGCGCGGTTGACGCGCACAAAGTCGGCCTTGTCCTCGGGTCCCCATCCCCAGACGCCGATATTGAGCATCTCGGTGTCTGTGCTGACTGTTGGCCCAGTTTGGGCAGCGCTGTTACTACTATGTGGACGGCGTACATGCGGGTGAAAACTAGGGCCCTTCGGTGTCTTGAGAGGGCAGAGCCATAAGGGCCAGATATCGAGCGATTTCGTTGTGTACTGGATGAACTCCTCGGCGGTATCGTACGGGATCCCGAGATCCTGTACGAAGAAGCGCGCGCTCTCCCCACTGGCGTGCAAGGCGCGATATAGCATTCGCGTGTGTAAGAAGTCATCGAGGAACCACCGGAAGAAGCGCGTGAATGGCACGGGGCGGAAGTACTCAAAAGCAGCCTCCCCGACCCAGAAACCGCCACGGTCATATCGGCTATCGTACCTTGTCAGTTATTCATATCCTAAGCATAGGCATAGTTTAAGAATATTTAGGAAACGCAGAAGAATCCTAAAATATGGCCGCTATTTTCTCCTCCTGTCCCTTTATGGTACGTATAAAACAGCAATGGTATGGGAAGAACACGGCACCGAGAATTACTCACAACAGGTACTCAGCGAGTGGGATGTACTCAGTGACTGTGCCTCGGGACGCAACGTCGGAGGCGGGCGGAGAAGCAGAAGAGGGAAGCCCCTTGGTAATGTCACGCACATGCATATAAAACCATGGATCCCAGGGGTTGCTGAACGTACGCGGCTTCTCGCCGACGGGAATTTCGTCAGTCATCTTCCCGCTAACGATGACTCCGTGGCTTTCTGAGAACAACATGCCGTCAACGTAGTCGTTGTCAGGCTTTGCGCACTCTTCGCGCACGATACGGATCGCCTCCGCGGCGCTACTCGTCCGCCGATACGTAGTACGAACGAAGCACTTCGCATCGACTAACTCGAGTTCCAGCAGAGTGGTGATGCCGAGGGTACCGACAGCGCCAGCGGCGCCATGGAAGAGATCCGCGTACTTCTCAGGGTCCTCACCAGCACCAAGCTTTGTATTTACCAAGTCTCCCCGATCCGCGCCCGCGCCCACACCGTTGGATTGCGTGCCTAGATGTCGCCTGCCCGGCTTCGCAACCACAACCTCGCCATCGGGAAGCACCATCTCAACAGCCTTGACAGTCTGGTCGAAGTAGCCGTGTTTAAACGAACTGCTCTCCCCGGCCGTGCCAGCAAAGCCGCCACCGGCCGTGATGCCCGGGAACTCCATGACGACGGGCGGCACAAGGCCGTGCTTGAGCGTATGCTCGACCAGGCGATCCATGGGCACATTGGGCTCCACAAGCGCAACGCGGCGAGACGCGTCGACTTCCAGCACGTGCTTCAGCGCACCGATGTCCACGAAGCGCGCGCGGCTCTTCAGGTGGGCTGGGCGGGTCGAGTTGGTGCTTCCGTGCATGATGCGGAAGGGGACCGACTGCTCGAAGTACGAGCGCACGGTGGCGGCGATGAGGCGCACCGCCTGCCGGTGTCGCTCCATCTTCTCCGGCCTTGGTGGGATCCGGCGCCGTGTATTTTCGTTCTTCCGTTTTTTGCTTCTTTTTCGCCCGGCCTCATCCCATGGGTCTCAGACCCCATTAGCGCCGTCAGGAATCGTGCCCAACTTGCTAGATAGCTCACCCCACAAGGCTGTACCGTTTACACTATGAATTAGGTATCTTGGCCGAGCAGTGAGCACAATGTTTTGGTCGAACGGGAGTGCGATTGAGCAGCGGAGGGTGTCCGTAGGATCCCTACTAGATACAGTAGATAAAAGCCGGAGGTGGTTCTATGCACTGTGCAGCGAATTTGGCGAGAGGCAAGCTGATTGGCCATGAAGCTTCGCTGTCTGAATTCTGCTGACTCAGCCCTGCGTCATACGGAGGCTGGATCTAAATATTGCGCCGCTAAGTCTGCCAAGCGGCGCTACATACAACTCCACTGTGCGGCGCATTACTTTTCTCGGCTCTCCGTGTCATTCCCGCCGTCAACATTGTTTTGGCTCATCCGCGAAAATTTATAAGACATTTTATCTTGCCGCCGCTATCTCCTGTTGTAAAGGCACACAACTCTCCACAGTCTGTTGATCTTGTCAGATTCATACATATAAATCGCTGATCTACGTCGATCTCATCAGATGTGTTACGAATCGCAGTCTCCTCATCTGATCGCGCAACTGAGATCGATCGCCAAGGCGCGTGGCATATTTTACAACCGGTGCGCTACCAGAAACTGAAAGATCAGTGTCGTTCTTCATGACATATTAATATATCCAATACCGTCTATCTTTCTTTACCCTCAATACGGCCTACGCATGAATGAGAAAGAGAGGGAGTGTGCGCGCGCGCGCGCGTGTCGCATCTCGGGTAATAGTAATATAGCAACAGAAAAGAAGCCCCCCCGAAATCCCCAAAGTCAGACCAAGAACCCGGTAATCCTATATCGTACCCAGTCGACTCTGCCACAGGTACAGTCAGCGCAGCAGACGAATTCAACAAACCCAGTGCCCAGGCGAACATATACAGACGATGCGTACCTAATTAACCATGCCCAAATACCCACGATAACCTCATAACCGAGAACCAACAGAAGGCGAAGACATCGTCCTCTTCCCAATCTTCGAATACGCCAGCTCGAACACGTCCCGCTCCTTATACGGCGTCAGCCCCTCCACGTCGCCCTCGCTCTCCTCAAGTGTCTTCGCCCGGATACACGTATAGCTAGACCGGATACTCCCAGGGTCCTTCCGAGCAGCGGCCACGAACCGCGCGCAGCCCTGCACGCACCGCTCCGACTGGGCAAGCTTAGGCAGCACGACCGGAAACACATGCGGCATAGCCTCGTACTCCTCGAACACGACAGGCACGCCGTCCGATCGGAGTTTCGAAACGAGGTACCTGTTCTCGTCGGCGAGACATTCCCAGCCACATGCGATCCAGACGGGCGGCGCGCCGGCCCAGCTCCGGTTCAGATGGACGCTGACAAGCGGGTGCAGGGCGAGCGCGTCGGCGACGTAGATGTATTTCCGCGGCGGTTTCGCGGGCCACAGGTCGTCTGCGGGCGGCGGCGCGCTCGTGGGGTCGAGGAGCTCGGGGCCCGGCAGGTAGTCCCATTTCTGGTTCGTCAACCACGACGGCATGCTGTGCACGATGTCGAGCCACGGCGAGAACAGCGTGATGCCCGCCGGCAGCGGCACCGCGCGCTTTGCGCCGAACCAGGTCAGTTTCGTGTTTTGGCGGCGGAGCTGCAGCAGCATCTGCGTCAGGGCCAGGGCGAGGTTGCCGCCCGCGCTGTAGCGTTGTCGCGTTAGTCAGAGCTCTGTTCTATGCTGTTCCCGTGATAACGGGTATGTGTTGATCGAGGCCGGGGCCGGGGCCGGGGCAGGGCGTCCCATCTTACCTGTCGCCGCCGAAGATGATATTCCTAGCCGGCACAGCCTCGTGCATCGACCCGGGCGGTGGATAAAGAAGCGTGAGGTATGAGACCAGCGCATCGAGCAACGCCGTCGGAAACGGGTGCTGAGGCGCCAGCCGGTATCGCACCGAGTAGACGCGGCCGCCGGTGACCTTGGCCAGGCGCTTCGCCAGCTTGCGATGCGTCGACGGGTCGCAGAGGTAGTAGGCGCCGCCGTGGAAATACAGCACCGTCGTCGAGTTCTTGCACTCCTTCATCATGGCCTCGTACTTCCTCTCCTCCGACATATCCGGGAGCGGCGAGTCTCTCTCCACGCCGGCCCGGTAGCCCGTCCACTCGGCCTCCACGGGCACAATTGCGGGGATCCTGACCGACCTCACTTCCCGCGGCTTCAATCGGCCCATCGAGACGATGACGTCTAGCAAAGCCTCGCGTAAGCCTCTCTGCGGCGGCACCTCGGACACAGCGTTGCTGATCCAGATCCTGCCCTTCACGCCGGGATCCAAAAGCGAGAGTGCCTGCGCGTTGGCGATGGACCGCATTCTTGGGTCAGATAGCGACCGGAGGACCGCCATGGTCATCTCGGTGCTCAGGTCTATATATGCCGCGGTTTCCGACATGCCGAAGAGCCGGGAGAGGAGGAGGCGCAGGAAGATAGGGATCTTCGGTATTAAGAGCCATATAAGTCCGGCCCGGGCCTTTCTCAGTTCGACCTGATCAGACTGGCCCTTCGCTGCGTTCCTGTCCGTCATGGCGGCAGTGAATGAGTGTCGATTGAGGGCAATTCGATGGGGGAGGTTTACCGGCTTGGAAGTTGTCGTTGTGGTGGAACGGCTGATCTATAGACTGTGAATGCAGGCTGTGCTGCTGACTGATCAGTACCATTAATCCGAACAACAAAAACAGGCTACCTTTCGAATGCTTCGTATGGGTATAAGCTTCACCTTTATAAAAAAGGCCGAAGTGGTGTTTTCTTTTTCCTCTTATAGTTCACAAAACAAGGCCGCTATTGAGCCTGTAGCCCCGGTTCACCAATTCGCCCGTCCCAAGCGTAGCATTCGGTAGAAGTACTGACGCCGAATTGCCAAATCAAATAACAAGAACAGCGAAACAAAGCATCAACTACCTATGACAGCTTCACCAGGAAAAGCGCGCGCCTTAAATGCTTTTCCGACTGCGTAATTGTTAGACGTAGCATGGACAACCGAGCGGATAGGCCGGTGGTCGTTCAGTTGAGTTCAGTTCTCCCAATGGCCCTCCGGGCGCCCGCGAGAGGCTATGGACGCCTATTAACCAGTTGATACCTCAGCTTACAGCACAGACAGGACACACACGTGTAGCCTCCCGTCAGGACCACCGAACATCGATTCATGACCTCGGTACCCAACGCCACGCAACCGGACACCTAACCAAAAGGGCGAAAACCGCGTTGCCTGGCTTTTTTCAACCCCTTTGGCGCAACCCATCTCCGCGAAATCCATGTTCCCCCTTCAACTAAGCGAACGGAGAGATTTACGTAGCCGGGCTGAACTCCACATCCCATACAAATGTCACCCCTTCTAGCTGCATACGACGCTGCGTGGAATTGAAGCCCTCCCAGCCGAGGCGCAGCGTTCCATCCACCTAATTCGGATCCGTAACTCGCTCAACTAGCCAGCATTAAGATATGCCAAGGAAACGTTCTATTTGTTGGGCAATCTGCATAGCCTACCTCTCCTTCAGACCAGGGTAGACGTTATAAAAGTAAGTTGTTAAATAGTTAGGCCAGAGCAAGACCAGCGCGTTTCCCCTGCCGATAGTTCGCAAGTCGCCGTGATGCGTCGCAACAAGCACCACGGCAACATGCCACATGCGACACACCTCGTGAATGGATGACATCTTTTGATGATGAAGATACCACGCCTCGACCCGCCAACCTTGCAAGCTGTGCGCTGGATGGCCTCGCACGCCCTTTATATCATCCCAACATCACATTTGGGTATTTGTTCGCTTTCGTCATCTTTCTCTGATAGAGTAATACATACACATGCCATCCACGCTACAATTAATACTTATACAACAGGAGGGATTCATCTTCGGCCATCCCTGAGCCTGTTAAAAAAAAAAGACTTCATATCATGCCCCGTTGTCATCGTCCTCCCGACGATTCTTAGGAGCTGCTTTCGGCTGGCGAGGGGCTGGTGGTGGTATTCGCTGGCGGCTTGGGGCTATTAGCCGCCATCTGCCACGCAGGAATAGATGCCCTATTGGCAGGCATCTGGCTACCGAAGGGGCTGGACCGCCCACCGAGAGATGAGATGTAGTCTTGTTTGCTGGGTGGCGATGCCGACGTGCTGGCTTTGTTTTCGTCCGAGGTATTATTATCGCCGCCATTCAAATTACCATTTTCCTTCGCCTCTGCGGCCTCTGCGGGAGGAGTATTCGCCGGACTTGCGGGAGCCACGTTACTGCTGGTAGATCGTTGATAGGCGCCAGCACCGCTGTTATACGACGCGGTAGGACCGGCAGTGGACGGCGAGGCGCTGCTGGTAGCGGTATTCATGCGCTGCGAAATCAGAGCCTTCAAACTCTTCACCTCGTTACTAATATCCTTGAGCCGGCTCTCTGTGGCCTCGTTATTCAGGGCCATAGATTTGGGAAGGCTGGTGTTGATCTTCTTAATGGCCTCACGCAGGAACTCTGTCTCATCCTCTTGTCTCCGGGTTGCGGATTTCGAGTCGCGCACAAACTTCTCAATCTCTTCCAGGGCCTTGTCGAGCTTCTCGGTCCGGGCGGCCTCGGATTCCTTTAGTTCCTCCGTGTCTTTGGCCAGCTGCTCGAGCATTGTGAAAGCCTTGTCGAACTGCTCATCCACGGCCGCTTTATCTTGATCTAACTTCTCGGGCGTAGGTGGTGCTACCAAGGGGTAGATATATCGCTATATTTAGAGGTCAGCAATTTCGGGGTCTTGATGGCTATGGCGCGCCTAGCTTGATCAGTCCGTACCTTTGACATGAAATACAAGCCATATCCGACTCCACCCACTACCGTGGCCATGATAAACCAATCCCGCCAGTCCCTCTTAGGGGGCTCTGGAGGTGGAGGTTGCCATCCATATGGTGACAGCTGTTGGTACTGGGAAGGATAGTATGACTGTTGCTGGGCTGGTGCCGAGACGGGAGGTGATGACGGGGAGGAAGACACGGTTGCAGGGAGTGGCGGACCCGCGGCGGCGCGCGCAAAGGTGGCATCTATCTCCTCTTGGGTAAGGTTCTTGGATCGTAAAAACGATATCTTGCTCTCTGTGGATGACGAGACGACATTCGGATCCTGCAGGACTGTGCCATGGTTCATCAGCTGCTTGTTGCTAGTTATATCGCGTAGACGCACTGTAGCCTTGGGGGAATGGGACAATCAAAACAAATCATCAGTGACTCATACAAAAGAGAATGGACTTACAGGCGACGCCGGAGGACACGATGTCCTCACGAATGGCCATTTTGTCAGCTTTCATTCGCCGCTCATGTTGTGGTGGAAGAAGGGCTTCGGTCCTGCAGGCGCGGAAAATGTGACTTTGTTAAGTATTCATTTGATGACGAACCACGCTTGGACCGAGGCTTGCGGCTTCTCTTCAGTGGATGCTCTGCTCTGGAAGGGGGTCACTCAATGCTCCACGGGTACTTAATTCCTCACCAAGGTTTGGTGCGTGGTGAAGTATCCTTTTTGTTTGCGGTATGCAAAGTTGCCAACTGCGGCCCCATCAACTGCCTACGCTGCGTTGAATATTCACTAACTGTGTACATACTGTATAGCCGAAATAAGTGCCCTCCAGTATGTGCATATCTGACAACCATGTGAAGACGGAGCTCACTTCAAAAAGTTCACCGCAACTTGACATGAACGACATTGAGCGACAGGCTTTACCCTAAGCTAATCCGTACGCCCGAGGTAGGTTAGGTCAGGTCAAGCAAGGAGCTGAGCGAATCTAGGAATACCTATGTCGGTGCCTCCACTCTATTATTACCTGCTTTACTCAAAGCAGGGTACGGCATCTTCTAGCTGTGACTACCTAGGTATTATAATAAGGGTGTGATCAATCTTGATATCGGGAGGCTCAATGAGATGATGTTTCTCAGGCGCGGACTGGGCCAATGCCTCCCAGCGTACGTAATGTACTATCAAGAGAGAACAGGAGAAATGGATTTATGTGATCCAAAACGCGACAACCGTTGAAGAGCCGCAATCACCAGCTCAACAAGCCCTTCCCGCGATCGAAGCCGCCGCGCAACTGACTGGCAGGTTTCACAACCTTGCCCTGAAGGACCGTGTATTTGACAATATTCTCGCAGTCTCCGGGACGCACGCGGGCAAGCCATATGCACTGCGCGGCGCCAACATCGTCGTCCGCATCCCCTTCCACCCCGGCCTCGTCAGCAGCGAGCATCTCCGTCTTCTCCCGCGCGTACTTCTTGATCTGAATCTCCTCGCCTGGTGCCAGCCTTCCTCTTTCCACGGCGTCCACACCAAAGGCGTCGGGGCGGCGATACACCATCATATTGGCCGAGTACTTGTGCCCTCCCACGTGGTTTATGAAGTAGATGCCCACGCCGCCGGGTCGCTCATCGTCCAGGTCGCGGAATAGGCCTAGGGGCCGCAGATGTCTCTCCAGCTCCTTGCGCAGTATCGGGGCGCTTTGTCCACAACGAGCGTCGCGTGTCTTATGGGAGCAGAGAAGGATGAGCGCGCGGTGTGGGGACGGGCGAGCGAGCAACTGCTGTGCATCGGGGAGATTCGGGAGAGGAAGTGATCGTGGTAGTGTCATGGGTCCAAGGGGCGAAGTGGAGGTCGGTGCATGGTTGATGTACTCGGATATCAGGAGAGGGACGGCGGCGGGAGTGATGTTTTCGATGACGGTGAAAGCGGGGAGGAGTATTGCCGTTGTAGGCTCTGAATAGTCGGATGTGTGCGACGGCGTTGGTATGTTCGAGGCGGAGATCATAAGGCGCTGTTTGAAGCACACAGTTCAACGTCAGTTAAGTAACTAGTAACGACTCCCTATGCCACATTACCATGTCTGTCATGAGGCGAAGGCCTTGGCGAAATGCATCTAGGCATGATGGTGAAATAGGAATCAACATACTCCGTTGGTAGGGTCCGCAGCCTCCCCAAAGGCTTCCATGACACTGCCCTTCTCATCCTGAACATCGCGCACCCAATCTGACTTGCCCGTCGCGATAACCACTTGGGTGCTCCAGCCTCGCACGTGGCCATAGAGCATGTCGCTTTCGTCTATCCTGAAACCGCGAGGGTACGAGACATTGCAGCTCTCACAGTCATGGTTACAATCGTCACCATCGACAGCAGGGTCTGCAAATGGGAATAACTGAGCCATGTCGGCGCCCATGGGGGCCTCCTGGCCGGTGGCGAATCTCAGCAGCGACTTGAGCCCAAGCGCCATCTTTTGTTTGAAGGGCGGCTGTGGTTGCGTAGAAGAGGAATCAGCTGGCGCCATGGTGCCAGTGAAATGAGGCGGGAAACTCGGCTTGACCCCGGAACAAGATCCTCGGCTTTGCGCTTCAAAAAGTATCTGGTCTCATGGGTCAGTCATCGTTGTAGTTTCGCCAGCTCGCCATCGCATAGGTAAGATAACTGCGAGCATTTGCTTTAGTGCGCCGTGCGCTTGCCGTTGCGAGCTTTCGAACGTTCCGCGATAGTGAGACATGGCTATTTGGCGAAAATATGTATTGTTGCGCGACGACGATGACTGACTGACCTGTTATACCTGCAGATTGGCGGCGCGACTAGGAGAAAAAGAGAATCAGACGTTCAGCGGCCGAACTTAAGTACCCGAGTCCAACGTGGGGACAGACGGAGATATCCAGATAGAGATGCCCGTTCACGTGCGATGAACTACCTAGGCCCCGAGTGCGGGTTTCTTAACATTCGTGTACATAGTATTGATGGCGCAAGCCTTGGTAGAGAATGAACGCACCTCATATACCGTAAGGCAGCTGATCGAGAACCGCTCGGGAATCCGCTCGGCAACGCTCGGACGAGCTCGGTCTTAAAGCATCTGAAGCCGATCATTCAATGACAATATTATTCCAAACAGCGTCCCGGCCGAGACTGGGACCACGTCAACCCACGGGCATCTAGTACACTGCCTGCACTATCTGCATGGTGTGCCCAGCCGTCTTCGCCCTACTCTTTAGCCTGCCGCATTATTCGGCCCACTGCATTGGTCGGCCACCGCGCCAGGACACTAAGGACGCCAGCTCATATAACGGGGTGGAGTGGCCGAGCAAGATATACTGCCATAAGCGGTGCTTATCAGATCACAAGATTGCGTGATGTAGGTATCATACAAAAGGACGTTCGTTGTTATCAGATCGGACCCGAGGGGATCATTGGCCAGTTATTTCGACATGGACGATGCAGGTACGTCATAATATAGATGTTTTTTGCACGTCCGTATTGTACTCGCAACCACCTGCTCTGGTACCATCTGCGTACCTAGATGGACTAACAAGGACCTGAAACGACAAATCAATACCAAACAGGAACCTGAGACACATGTAGTCTGCCCAGTGCGAGATAGTGTGGCTATCCCTGCCTTTTACGTAATATACATAAGGCGTCGGGCGATTGTACTGCCGCACTGAACTATGTGCTAACACGGAACACCCGAAGAGCTGGAACTCGGATATGTAACCATATCGCACCTTTGGTCCTCCGTTTCCGGGTTAAGTGACTACTAGCCCCTTCACTACTATACTATGTACTACTGGGGCCTCGATCCCATGATACCCGTCTCTTCCCACGTGTTGCCTCGCTAATAAGCTGAGGGATCCAAGAACTTGACTACACATATCCTAGGTCAGACTTTGTAATGAAACCCGAACGTCAGAAGCAGAACGTCAGATAACAAAGGTTGTCTCGTCTTCATCATTCTACCATTGTCTGCATGCAAATGGTGGGCATGTCCTCATTTACGTTATTGGTAAGCATCCGTACGTCCGTAGGCACCTTTAATCAGCATAGGAAGTAGTACACCAGGTGGTAGCAACGCCGGCATGCGATAGGTATAGGTAAATACACAAGACAGGAAATTCAATAAGCCAGCGGCGCAGCTCCCTCAACGTCATGACGATTATTCACGTAAAGCCAATTCGAGTCCCCAACCACATTAACAGTAACCCCTTCCCTCCGCCTGAACCCACCCCCATCCCCCCCTAAGCAGCGGACATGAATCCTACACTGCATGTATCATATCACCGGAAGACATTTATTATTTGCCCCCTTTTCCATGAACCCCCGATACCTCGTAGAACTACGCATCACTTTCATCTCCTCCAAGTGAGGCCACACTCTTCCTCCTCCTCAGTTGGCCTCTCTCTATCATTGCTGCCCTGATCTTGTTGTTTGCCTCCTGGAACCCTTCATGGGAGTCCAGAGAAGTGAAGCCGGACACCGGAAATCCTGCAGATCCAAACGTGCCCCCGACGCTGCTGCTCCTACTCCGCGAGCGAGACGGCGGGCGCGTAGCGAACATGCCAATAGCCCCAATGTTACTGAATGATTCGTTCCGTGGGATCGCACGGCTGGATCGCGTTGTGTTCCTGCGTGTTAAGCGGGGCGAGTCCGGTGGCGATGAGAAGGCACTGTTGCGACGGCTCTTGGGGTAATCGGACTCATCTCGTGAGCTTGAAGGGCTCTCGCTGCGGTACGGGTCGGCAACGAGTCGCGTCTTCTCAAAGTCGTCGTACATATCCGGGCCAAAATCATTAATCACCTGTATAATTTGCTTGGACAATTCTTCTCGCCGCTCACGCAGTCGCTGCACACTGTAGCTCGACGTTGGACTAATGCATAGAATTAAGGGCTGTAGGGATTTGAGAATGTCCATGCCGACCTCACCGATGCGGAAAGCAGCGAACGTGATGGCCGGGAAGATAATCCAAGCGATGATGTAAACAAGCCAGAAAGGAACGGAGTCGGGTAGATAGCCCCAGAGATTATCTTTGTAGACCTTGACGGCCAAGGAGATAGAATAGAGGTTGTAGAGCGCAGGCGTAAGGGCCATGGCCACGAGAAGTTTCCAGGTGGCCATCACGTCTCGACCCTGAATCTTGACAGATGAGCCTGCAAGTGCTTCCTTCGCCTTCTGGTGACTGATGTACTTTGTAGCGACGAAGACTGGCGCAAACAAGACAAGACCCGGTACGACCCCGATAGAGAGAATCAGTAGCTTAGCGACCCGGTAGAGTAGCGTAAACACAACCCTAGGGAGAGTCATCTTGGCGTAGGAGAGTTGATGGTCTTTGATGTTCAGGTAGCTAAGCTGTTGATTGTAGTCTCTGAGATTGGCCATTAATTCGACAATCCTAGGATCCTTGTCTTTGTACTTGGAGAACCCCATAGCTAGCTTCCGATTCAGCTCTACGACCATTGGTAAGGGTAGCTTGACACCCGAGTTGTAGATGCGTCTCGCCGCCTGGATGCATGTTAGAGTATCGTAATCCGGCGCAGATACGGTAACAGCGCTCAACGCCTCGTGGACCATGTCTAATGTCCGCGCGATGGCGGTTCGCCTGTCATTATTCTTGTACTTCTCGACTAGATCCGACGGAATTTCGAAAGGAGCGCCAAACTCCACAACAGCCCGCGATCGGAATTTATGGGCATGGAAGTAGTTCATGCCAACAGGGACAATCTGTAGGCCACAATCGGGAGTCTCGGCGAGGGTACCTAGAGCCATAATGGCCACACCGGCCTTCAAAGGCAGTAGCTCAGTCCTATCGTGGCTACCACCCTCCGGGAAAATGCCGATGCAACCACCCGACCTCAAACGAGCGAAAACGGCCTCGTATACTTCGGTCTGATCTATGTGCGGTGCCAGTTTGTACTTGGTCCCCTCATAGCCGTCCCTCGGTCCCGTCAAGTCCTGGTTATTGAAATTGCCTTGATCATCGATGTCATCTCGGCCAGTCAGCTGGAACAATGGGAGCTTTCCTTTGAATCCTTGTTTTACTCGGAGCTCCTCAGGACCCACAACCTTAGCAATGCCGACAGAGCTTCCAGATTGGCCTTTCACAGAGGGAAGGAAGATCATGCCGCCCACTTCAGCCTGTTTCTCAAAATCGGTACCGATGCCGCGTATTAATGTCGGATCATTGATGGGGTCTGGCATGTAGATACGGCCGTTCCCAGGCTTCGCTTTATCTTGAGCCCGGCCGACCGGGACAGCCCCGGTCTCGCGAGAAGCCCAACCGATAAACCCCTCTAGAGATTTCTCGGCAACTAAGAGACCGACACGGCGATTCGCTTCCTGCTTGAGCGTTCGCTGGAGGACTAGGCCATCGACGAACTGGTTGGCGTGGGGCGCTGCGACGAAAAGGATGGGCCCGCTCCTGGGCACGCGCCAGGCACCTCGGGGGTGAACCTCGCGGAAGAAGAGGTCAATAAGGACGGAAAATGTGTGGAGGAAGGCATCGTATCTCCAGGAGGTCATGGGATAGCGCTCTTTGAAATGCGTTACTTTGGATGCGCTCGAGGACGGGGCCCTTTTACCGGCCCCTTGATCCTCAGCCATGGTCGCGTGACGTTATCGGAAATAATCAAGACGCGGGGGTATTTTGAAAGGTGCCGTGTCGTTAAGGGCCTTCTTCAGGCGCGCGGGCGTGCGAGGGGATGCGCCCAACCAAGACCGGGAGGCGTTGAACGACTCGATGAGGAAGGCGACGCACAAAGTTGGGGCTTTACTCCCTGCAGAAAGCGAGTCCTTGTTTGTCAAGAGAATACAGCGCGCTGAGGTCGGGGACGAAGGGTTTTAACTTTATGGTTGGAGGATCACAGACGTCATCAACTCTTCGAGAATTTTCTTGGGAGGAAGCGTTACATTCGCAATGCAGCCGTTGCCGAGGCGTGTGAATCTTCTTGTGGTCACATCTTCATTACCTAAGCTTCCCAAGTTCCTATCTTGCATCTGATAACACGCGCACTGTGTAGTTAGCTGACGTACTTCTGAGGACAGCTGCCGGCAGGTAGTTGCGACCTACAAATGTACCGTGCAGTTACCAACAAGACGTGCTGAACCGTATTGCGACTTACTGTACATTTACCTACCTGGGTACTGTACGGACCGTACAATCGGTTACCCCGACCATACCGGTAATTATCTCCGGTACGTGCGGGATAGGAATCTTCCAGGTTAGAAGCCTACTTGACTAAAACAGAGTACTGGTAATGGGCAGCTGACATTTAAGTCATACCAAGGAGATTATCATGCAGAGAAACGGGATCAAAAACAATGACGCTTCCCAAGGTGAATTGCAACAAGAAGATACGGACCACGGCGTATCCAGTAACACCCGCATAGTTGTCGCCGTCCATATATCGTTTGCTTGTTGTCAAATGCTTTTGGTACTGATGAATCAGTGGCCTACCGTCAACTCACCAATACTTACCTGACTATCCCAGAGTCTTGATACCTATTGTCCCTGATTTAGCCGCAACTAGTATCACGTCTACCAAGCAGTATGATAGTAAGTCTCTCGGTAGGATAATCACTGACAGGTAAAAGGTATATGTAGCCTTTCAATACTTGTCCTTGAAGTGTGTAATAATGTACATTATGCATTAGATCTCGACCAGAATGGTTTTTCGGCCGTGTGAACCTCGCAGAAGCGCGTTCGCGCATGTATTTACCGTACAATAATAGTACAGAGCGGGATGGGTAGGCGAGCAGCGTGAAACCGTCAAGCGGATAATCAACTATACTAACCTAGTAATCATCGCTGGAAACCTACACTCGCTGTTCCTCCTACTTACTGGCTTTTCCTTTTCCTTTGCGTCGCTTTTTGTCTTCCGGTATGCCAACGCTGCCCGCCTGTATCTCCCCTTCTTCTAGCTGTCCCTCGGCCTCCAGTTGCTTTAATTTTTCCTGCCCAGAGATGAAAACCGTCAAGTCGTGATTTTGGTCCTTCAAATCGGCATTCTCAACTTTCAGGGCCTCGAGTTGCTCGCTGAGGCTGGTGACCTCTTTGTTGATGTGCTCGATTCGTTTCATCAACCCTTCAGAGACCTTCTTTTCTTCTTGAAGGCTCTTGCTTAAGTTCCGTGCTAATTCCGTCGATTTTGACGCACGCACACGCTCGCGCCCTAGGTCCTTTTCGAGCAATGGGATAGTTTCAGTTCGCAGTTTTTCCTGCTCTATTTTAACCTCTCGCAGCTCTCTGTGCGCCTCGGATGCTTGAGCCATCGCCTTTTCAGCGGTTGATGATGCCTTCGCCGCCTTGTCCACTGCCTTTGACAGCATTTCCTCAAAATAGAGACGTTGGCTTTCCAACTGGCTCGTAAGAAGGTGTGTGTACTCCATACCGATATTTTCCAGCTTGGCCCTAGGTACAACATCCTCATCTTGATTTCTGTCATTCGTTTCTCGACGCCCCGGGAGGTCAACTAATTTACCATCGCCTTTGTCCCTAATCAGGCGATGAACCCACATGTCACCTGCGTAGTCCCATACATGCTGGGTGGAGAGTTCGAGCGAAAAGGTGTGTGCTGTGTTCTTCCAGTGTTCCTTGGCATGTCCCCGTTTATACCTGCCACAGCCTACATTGCCACAAATGAGACAGATCCAAAGGTCCTCAGGGCAATCGCATACGGAACAGAGATTGGAAATATTAGACCCAAACGGCGGCGTAGAAAGTCTTTCTGAGCCGTAGGGCGTTGTAGCAGTAGGGCTAGAGGACAGATATAGACTTGCGAGATTATTTGACATGTTAGAATGTCG
Source organism: Xylariaceae sp. X802 (assembly GCA_028637635.1). Lineage (NCBI taxonomy): Eukaryota > Fungi > Ascomycota > Sordariomycetes > Xylariales > Xylariaceae > Xylariaceae sp. X802. The sequence goes on along the minus strand of JAJFDH010000001.1, from coordinate 1,869,583 downwards.
ACAAACCGGACAACCAGAACCCTTCCATTTCTGTAAGCATGAACAATGGAAAACATGCTGGCAAAGAATTGTGAGCAGCCCGGTCGTGTCATCCATTCGCTCAAGGCAAACAGGACAAGTTGGAAGTTCGATCAGATCGGGTGTGGGTGGTGGCAATGGCTTCAGCGAATTATATTCAGGCACGGGAGACGGTATAAAGGGATCGTGGTCGAGGCCCGGAAAACTAGTATTAGATGCTGTAGGCGTATCGAATGTGATAGACCTGATGAAGGCAATATTGCAGGTTTCCGGCTAATATTTTGTCAGTTTCAACCCGCCACAAGGGAGGGAAGACTAACGGCAGGAAGTCATACCTCAATATGATTGAATACCCTCCCATCAAATTCTCTCCCAAACAACTTGGCTTGTTTGCTATCCCGAAACTTCATAAGGACCATATACCTGTTCATCCGACCAGTCATGATCATACGATAGTGGCTGATGTGTTCTCTCCATTTATCGCCTATGAAGCCGAGAAAGTCACTGGGAGAGAGATAGCTAGGAACAGCCGGAATGCAGACGGTCGTACAATCAGCCTGAGTTGGGTCTTGCTCTAGCTGAAGCGACTCCTGAGTCGCGAGCTGGAGCTCAGAAGTCTCATTTCCTTCGCGATATAGATGTACAATGCCCCAGCCAATGTTCGTGTTTTTTGCTGTCGCAAGTGGGATATAGGTCGCTTTCGTAGCTTTGCCCGTTGTACCCATTGAGGGGCCAACCGTTGCAGCCGCTGCCGCAGTGGCAGGCGTTTGCAGCATGGCGTCGTCGCTTACGTAGCTGTCGATATCGATGCTCTCGACACTGATCTGCCCAAACCGCCAATCCTTCACAGCGGTTTGCGGGTTGATCGCTGCGGACGGCTGTGGGGCCGGGAAACTCAGTGCTCGTCGTCGCGCTGGTACCTCGTTTAGGATTGTGATGCTGCGCTCTTCGTCAAATTCAATTGGCCTCAGCGCGCCACAATCAATGATGCTATTCTCAGGGCCCGAGCCAAAGATCTCCGCCGCTTCCCAAGGTTTAGTTGGCGACTCTCGAATATCGTTGCTCGACGAGGCTAAAGGATTTCGAGGATGTGGCGGTAGGTTGTCGAAGATGCTCGAATCCTTCGCCGGTAACCAAACTTGATTACCCCGAGAAATCAGGGACTGAGTATCTTTCGGCGATCCCGTCGGTGGGGTGCGATAGAGTTCAAATTTCAAATGATAGAAGTATGAAGGCATAGCCTACGTATCAAATCCAAGCACTGGGTGCAGGGCCGGATGCAATTCATCGGACCGTATCCCCCAAAAGCTCAGGTCCACGAGGCAGAGCGAAATTGAAAAATATTAAGGCGGTAATAGAATCTCCAGAGGCTGTAGAGTAATCACATGCCGAAAGCGCATGGTTGGGCTAGTAGAGGCAAGCAGTGCAAATAATTGCCTTTGGAAGGTTTCTACTTAAGTGTACGAAGTAGAAACCTGCAAAGGGAACATGGGGTGGGCGGTGACGTTATTGCTTACATAAGTCACACGTACAGTACGAAAAACGGTGGCCGACCAGCGTTGATGGCCTGGAGGGACCGGTAACGAGCCTCATCCTTGTGCCATATCTGCATAGTGCGAAATACAGCAGATATACGGTACCGCATTTAGATAGCTTACATACGAAGTGCCTAACTAGCGCAACTACACTTGTAGTCAGATCATCAAGGTTCACCCGGCTTTCGCAACAGCGCGGGCATCCAATATACCGGTAGGTAGGTCTGTCTAACATAGGTAATGTAGTAACATCATCTACCACTTCCAAGGCTAGGTCCCTCGTTGCGCACTGTACCAAGCATCGCCGAAACACCCAACGGTCGAGCCGTTATGGCCATGGTGTAGTGTGCGGATATATACCTAGTTGTATTGTAGGTTAGTAGATATGGGAATGGAATTATCAAATCACGTCACATGATACAATGCTGGGGAAGTCTGTGATTGGCACTATGCTGCTTTATTATGATAGCATCGCTTTTCGTGATACCTCATTTAGTGAGCATCAGCCGTAAAACCCCTGTAATACAACCGGTAACCCTGTCTATCCCAGGGTCGAATCCATTAACGCCATGTCATGTCTTGTAGTATCGTCATTGTCACCTGCGCGGCAGCACTTACTGGCCACCACGAAGGCGAAGCACCAGGTGCAGAGTAGATTCCTTCTGGATATTGTAATCGCTCAGGGTGCGACCATCTTCCAGCTGCTTACCAGCGAAAATGAGGCGCTGCTGGTCCGGAGGAATACCCTCCTTGTCCTGAATTTTGCTCTTCACGTTGTCGATGGTGTCCGACGATTCCACCTCCAAGGTGATCGTCTTTCCCGTCAAGGTTTTCACGAAAATCTGCATACCACCACGCAGGCGAAGTACCAAGTGTAAGGTAGACTCCTTCTGAATGTTGTAGTCGCTGAGAGTGCGGCCGTCCTCCAATTGCTTACCAGCGAAGATAAGTCGCTGTTGGTCAGGAGGGATACCTTCCTTATCTTGAATCTTGCTCTTCACGTTGTCGATGGTGTCTGAAGATTCCACCTCCAGGGTGATCGTTTTCCCTGTAAGTGTCTTGACGAAGATCTGCATACCACCACGGAGACGTAGGACAAGATGGAGAGTCGACTCCTTCTGAATGTTGTAGTCGCTGAGGGTTCGGCCATCCTCGAGTTGTTTACCGGCAAAGATCAGTCGCTGTTGGTCGGGGGGAATGCCTTCTTTGTCCTGGATCTTGGACTTGACGTTGTCAATAGTGTCAGACGACTCGACTTCGAGCGTGATGGTCTTTCCGGTGAGTGTTTTCACGACTAGCGGAGCCTTCGTTAGTGTTGCTACTTCCCAAGTCGTCCCTCATAAAATACTCACAAATCTGCATGCCACCTCGCAGACGCAGGACCAAGTGGAGAGTCGACTCCTTCTGGATGTTGTAATCGGACAGGGTACGACCATCCTCGAGTTGCTTGCCAGCGAAAATCAATCGCTGCTGATCGGGAGGAATGCCCTCTTTGTCCTGGATCTTGGACTTGACATTGTCAATGGTATCGGAGGACTCGACCTCCAACGTGATGGTCTTGCCGGTGAGTGTTTTCACGAAAATCTGCATGATGGCAGTTGTTAATGGTGGATGATGGGTTGCTGATGAAATAGCTCGTAGATGAGTGGGTTGCGTGGGGGATGTGGGATGGTATGGGATGATACGAGATGGAAAAGAAGAAAACGGAGGAGAAGATCAGAGGAACCGATGGAGTTGTAGGAGAGGTTAATATAGGGCGTCGGTGCAACTGGAACGGCCTGAGGAAGAGGGAGGCGCAGGTCCAGTAGGCTACGTAGGTACCTACCTAGGCGGAAGCCTTGGGAACGAGGAAGTACAAGTGGGGCCCTTTGAGAAATGGGCCAATCACAGCCTCAGAAACTCTGGGGTGATTCATCGGTAACTAACGGAAGTCACGGGGGCGAAAGCCTGCAGAAATGACAGATAATGGCGGGGGAAACCGCGCGAAGCGGCTAGACTGTGCTAGTGCAGTGGAAACTACCGCAACTACCCCATGTATCTGTTATCTACATAGTACATAGTGTATGTACTTCGTATGCACTGTATTTATCGGAATCGGCCGTTTAGCATACTTTTAGGCTTAGGAGGTATGGATCTTTGTGGTCCAACTGCGGCCAGATTCCAGCACCAGCGGTAAATTCGCTGACAAATGCCATAAATGCTTCTTCATACGTTGCACTTCGTAAAGGCGCCGATAGCTACTCAGGCGGCAGCGACCCAGCTTACCTAACTGCATGTGCTTCCATTATGGCATCCTAAGCTGCTCGGCCATCTCTACCCACCCCATTAACCCGTCGGAGCGGTAAACCGTACTGTGGCCGACCAATGCGGTTGTCACGTAAGGCACAATCCAAAGCGCACCTGCATGCAAGTCTAGTGTACCTGGTAGGTACTTGCTGTATATATAATCGAGTACCGAACGTCAAAGTACACAGTAGGTACTAAGTTGAGCAAACACGAGCGTACCTGCACACATCTGAGTCGTGAACGCAATACGTCATGTTGTTGCCATTCCAGCAGTCGCCGCACGCCGCACGGGTGGAGTCTCTCCGGCCGTAGCTTGAAACCCGTTCACCACCGGTACCTCTTCGTACACCGCCTACGAAGACAGTTCGTAGCTCTCTTAAAATGTACGAAGCAAAGAACCACTTGCATTTTGCATATCAACCTTCCAACGTCTAACCTTACTTTAACACATACTAAGTAGGTAACTACGGCCTATCGCCCAGCCCGTCGCATTGCTCAGCCACGTAACCTGCTCCGGCATATCGACAGGAGCTCATAAGCGAGTGATGCCCCTGGATGGCCGAGTAGCATATGGTAAGCCGTGCAATAATCACTTCGACCGCGGTTGAAAGCCGAGCCCATTGAGAATCGCGGGTATTGCAGCCTCGGCGGCTTCTTATTCAACATGATTTTATCCTGCTGCTGTGTCGAGTTTTACCGGTGCGATGAGTGGTAAACCAAACGTCTCGCAAGCAAGGCCTTGCAGCATTTATTTGTCCTTTTTTGGGCCAACATAACGGTGATTTCGGTTTGCCGACGAGGAGAGGATGAATAGGTATACCTATTCACAGCGACATATGCTTTTTTGTCGCTCGCCCTGGAACGGCATGGGCATTCGGATGAATTAGACGCATGATTGAAGCTCTGGACTTCAAGCTTCTCGAAAGCTGTCGTAGGCACGGCGAATCTGAGGCGCCGGGAAAGGAGTCCACCCACGGGTTCTCGTGAGCCTGATAACTTGGGTGAGTTATCACGGTGGGATATTCTGTCCTTGTCCTTGCTAGACCACGATACCACTTCTCTCACACCGGCGTAACATGCTGTATTAATTATTTACCTAGGACCGGTATACTAATACACTGCGGACTTCGTCTACTTCACAACATTGACACGGTTGGTGGCTTCACCGAAGACTTCCTTGGCGCGAACAAGTTGATCCTGCACCGGCATCATCCGAGCTATCATATCGCTGCCAAGCGGCAAGAAATTTTTCGTTCTCTTTTCCAGCGCCGATTAGGTATTCTTCCCCGACAACGAGCTGCTAAACGGCCTTCATGGCCTTATCCTTGTCTCCTTTTGGGATAATCTTCCCTGACCCGATTTAGTTCATTGGCCCGCCATTGTGCTCCTATACTCGTCAGGCAAGGGAACTTTGCCAAAGATGTAGGCATTAGGCATGTTAGTGTTGAAGGTCCCCAACAGAACTGCGAGGACTCGAATGTTGAAAGGTGCGACCTTCTTTGCGAGAACTCTGTTGACGGCCTTCAGTCTATGGCTCCGGTCAGCAACAGCACCAAGTAGACGATGAAAAGGCATGGGAGGAATAGCGCAATAAACCTAATGTCACAGAAACAACAGAATGGGAGTATGCCTACCATCAAGTCCTCCTTTAGCGCCAGCATAAGCACCCATGCTACCCTGAGCTTCCAAGGTGGCACCGCTGCTAAAGTTCGCAATAATGCCGAACTTGCGCTTGCGCTGGTAAGGGAAGACAGCACGATGGAATGACCGTCGTTGTTAACGAGTACGTCGATCTGCTCGCCTGATTCGAGCTCATTGGTGATGCTCCCAGAGGCAGGGTCGTCAACGTTAAGCTTCAGCCGTCTGCCGCCATTGGATTCGATCTCCCTCACAAGATCCGGGGTATTGGATGGGTCTCGCGAGGTCGCAATGACTTTATGGCCACCGACTTAGGCGATGCGCCCCGGCGATAAGCCGAACCCGGAAGAGCACCCGGTGATCAAGCAGGTAAGCTTACTGACCGCCGCCGCCATGTCTGCGTGTGTATGTAACTGATTTTCTTTTGTAGCTTCGCTGAGGTTGATATAATGTATCCGCGGCGAGAATGTGGAGAAATGAGATGACGGTGATGGTGTCTGGGAAAAGGCCGCTGACCGGGTCCTTATTATTATAACACGATGCCGGTGTCACGCTGCCAGCAGATTTTGAAGATACTCTCAAGAATAGGAAGGCAAGCCATTGTTCAGGCCGAAATTCCTCGGGGTTAAGGTAATTGAATCTGCTTAACCCGGCTTATCCCATTTTGCGGGCTGGCAGGCTAGAATTTCACTTTCGGGTTAAGGGGGCTTACTGATGGAGGCCAAGCTAGTTGTATATTCGCCGGGCTTTGACTCAACGTCCGGTAGATTCGGGACTCAACGCAAGTCGGTTACTACACGATCGCTCGGCGAGTTGGTCATCTTCCACAAAATGCCGCGCCTCTACTGTCCAAGTACAGATCCATGTGGGGGGAGCTCCAATGTTGTCTCGAGCTGTCTGGTCGGCCATCGATGTGCTAGTAGCCACGCATGCCCTTATATCTTGTGGGGATCATCATGGGTCCGTTTGGGTGGCAGTTTCATCACGATGCCCCAGACTAGGTACAGGGCTATCACCAGCCAACTTGCTCTATCATATCGCTACTCAATGAGCTACGGCATTGCGTATGACCGTTACGTACAATGACTGTCTTTGATGGAACATGTGTGTGCCTCAGACAGAGTTCTCCGAGTTGGGTAGCGGCTCGGTTTCGAGAACCCCTTTCTTCATCAGTTTACTTGAGCTACGTCCATCAGATTGGTGCCCTATCATCTCAAACATCTAAAGACCGTGCGCTCTCCCTCGGTTCTGCTCTGGCCTTTGGTTCTTAATCAGTAAGGAACAGAGTCTTTGAACGCTTTGGCTTAATAATTGCGCGGTTTTAGTGATGGCAGCTCACCTTTTCGCGGAGCAGAGCCCATTCCGTAGCGCTTTGCCCTGGCCGCGCATACCTGTGATGCTACCCCCGAGATCCGAATGCATTTAGTAAGCTCCAGGTCGGCCGCGATAAGACCTGTATCGTCAAGAAAGCCTATCACGAGTGGTTTGTATTTTCTCCCTCCTATGACATCAAATGCTTGGCATTTTCAGGAACGGAAACGGAAATGGAAATGGGTAAATACGCCGACTTGATACCATCCCCATCGACAGCTTTCAAGGAGCATAAACGCACGTTCGCCTCTGTGCAATCTACACTATACGAGATGATGACCATGCTGTTCTCGGATTGTCAGGCACGGAAGTTCATGGAGCTGTGATAGCGCGGAAGCACCTAGAAGACTTGACAACTTCCACGATCAACTCTCTGAATTTATGGCATTGAGATGAAGAACGAAAGCAGAGACTCAGATGGTCAATGTGCTTCTCGACAGAAAACACCATCAATCTTCGGGGATGTCGTACGTTTCTGAAGCAATCCCTCAAGCTGGTCGCATTGTCCAAATCGTATCCAACTTCCACACAGAATATAAGAGCGCACAGGCCGAGTCGCAAACTTCTCCTTCACATAGGTACCCAGCTTATGAAGTCGGGTCTTGAACCTTTTTCCTTGGAGTTGCTTCTTCAGTTCCCCGAGTATCTGCACATGGACCAATGGCATTCCACGGCTTTATCGACCATTGGTTGGGTGCCTGATAGTCCACAACGCCTACAATGTTATGCGAGCTCTTTCAAATACCTGTTCACCCCCTGGTGCGCTAAAGGTACGGGGTGGTGTGGGTATATCAACCGGCTACCTAGTGGGGCAACGATACCCAAAGATAACGAAACGATAAGAGCGCTCAACGATAAAATACCTACGACCTGCTGTATTGCTAAACACAGCACTTTGAATACTGCAACTCGACGACATCCCAAGCTCCATACATCCTGTGATCCTTTACCGCCGTTTAACTGCTGGCCAACTGCTTGTTGATACATAATATATTGTATCTCGCAGCGCGCAACCATCTGACGCACAAAATGGCTAAAGGCGCAATATCAAAGAAGAAGAGAGGTATCTGCCCGCCTGCTTGCTCCTTGGACTCGCCCCAGCCAAACTCAGCATCCTCTGGCTAACTGTGGTCTCCCCGACAATCCCTAGCTCCGTCGATACACTCGCGTGCTGCGAGACGAGCCACTTCCCCAAGCATTGACACCGACAAGTCTCTCAAGAATGTCCAGCACCCACCGGAATCAGTCGACAATCGCCCCTCCATATTAGCAATACACCACGGCGCAGGTGTCTCCAAGAAGCAGAAGTCCGGTCGCGGCATGAGTAGCAAAGCACGGAAGCGCCAGGAGAAGGCGCAGGACCGCGCGGTCGTTATCATGGAGCGCACGGAGAAGAAGCTGGGCCAGAGCAAAGACCAGTCGAGAACTATTCAACGCAGGAGAAGGGTCTGGGAGGACATCAACCGGGCTATACCATCGGATAATAGAAAAAGCGCGGAGTCTGGGGGAAAGACTGGCCGCGACGAGGGCTCTACGGACGAATCTGACATTGACGACGAGATGGGCGAGGCGGCAGAAGAGCGTGGAAGATCACATGTCAAGGCCACTAGCGATGTGGACGTGAAGCCAGCTGCGGAGACAACTATGAACGAAGACGACGAAGGGGATATCCTATAGATGTCATAATGGCGACTCTAGCGGAGCCCTCAATTGGGCCGTGCCGCTTTGACCATGGCAGAAACTGGTCGAGATCAGCAACCTAGCCCCTAGCCAAGGCTGCTGTCTTCCATATACGTTAGTTGTCTGGCCCATTCAGTCGTGGAAGAGCGGGATTGCAACTTTGGAAGACGTCCTCAGATGCCCTCAGATCCAGGACACCACAGGGAAAAGCCCTGTGGAAACTGGGAACACCGACATGCATGCAAATAATGTAGTAATGGCTAGTTTGTCTATGTGGTCGCGCTTCTCAGAGGGGTTTACGGTTTATGAATATGCTTGTGATGCGGCGCCTACCTATGGGGTGTGGATTCCACACCGGCCCAGTGCACGCAGTGTAGCCACGAGGACAGTGGACTCGTTCCCGGGTTTCGATGACCGAGCGGGGACGATGGTCACACTGAAGAGAGACACGGCTGGGCAATGTCTACCACGGACTGTGCGGGAACGGCGGGATGCTGCATGATGATGATTGTGTGTACAGTCTACCTACACCTACGAGAAGAGTTCCGGTCCCACAGGCTCTTTGGCAATACACGCGCGCTGAGGGACTCGGCGGGATTAGTAACGAAACAAGAGGTTAGCAACAGTCACAGGAAAAAAAGAAAAGAAAAACACGAGAGATGATCCAGGGCGTGGATTGGGCAGTCTACGGAGGCTATGCGTGGGCCGTCTCGTGATGCAGTCGGGCATCCCGACTACGGCGCCGACTCTTCTTCCTGGGCACTCGGGTCTGCATGCCGCTGTTTGGCTCGACGAGTGAGGCGAGGGGATAAGCAGCCTCGAGTCTATGAGAGTACCTAAGTAAGGAAGACTTCCCAGCCACCAAACGGGCCACGAAATGAATTCGCTGAGATAACCGCCCGTGTACCACGAACAAACAAGACACAAGCAGCAATCTCAAACAGTGACCCGAGCCCAATCTTTGAAATCCGTCCACACATGCCGACGAGCAAAGGGTGGCTCGCCACCTACCCCCTAATATCAGCAAATACCACCACAACACCATGCAGCTTACCCAGACAGGCAAAAAGAACATCAGTCCTGCTTCCATGTAGGTACGCAATGTCTCATAAGCACAAACCCCGCAAGAAGGTCATCCCGACGTTCCGCAACCTCCGTTCGTAAACAGACAACCTAACCCAACCTACATAGATGATAGACATCTATTACTTACCCGTTACCCGCCACATAGATCCCATCCTCGCACCAAGCCCACACAAACGAAACAAACAAACAATCGCAAACTCATTCCCGCACTACCGCGATGTCCAGGTAGTTAGGTAGAAGCTCACCACATGACACCAGGAGTAGTAGATAATGGGTAATACCTAGTCCTTACCGGCCCAGAACGAATCACACCCTGCACCGTTGCATCGCAATGTCCTGCGTTTCGTAGAACTGATCCTGCAGGAGGCTTAACTGAACATGGGACATTGACGGTCCGGCTCGCAATCACTGCGACAGCAGTTAACTGTCTACGGGCGGGCGAGGTCCCAATCTAAATCCCTCGCAGCAATCGAATCATCTCCTACCGTTGTTGCGTGCGCCTCTACTCCCCTCGCCCACCCGTCTGACTTCTATGCCATTGAATTTAATGCATGTAGATGGATGGATGGTGGGTTGCAATCTCTCACACATGCACCACAAAAAACCAGCACGCCAAACCTAGGACTCGTCGCCAGACCATGCATATGTGACTAGGAGGCACAGGCGTGTACCAAGTATCATGTGTGATTCAATTATATCGCGTTGTAGATCGCATCAAACGGAGAACGGCTTTGTCTATCGCAAAGTCCCAGTCATCAACTGCCCCTCCTCACCAGCCCAACCCATGCTCATCGAGCCTGTGTCAAGGCCACCCTTGGCCTTTCCACCCGAAAAGAAATTCCCCCCAGAGCTGGCTCTCCATCCCATCTATGCATCGTAGAACGCTTCCGCTTTGCATATATGTTTCGCTATCCACAGTAATCTTCATTTCATACACCATGAAATCCATCGTAAAAAGCCTTCGTTTTTGCACTTGCATCTTACGTTAGAAAAAATTCCACAATAAAACTCAACTCATACATTCGTTGATAGGCCGTCATAGTGATCGTAAATTCGGAGTGACATGGCGTTAATCTTGCTGCGTTCGTAAATGACATTGGCGTAAATCATCGTCTGCGTCAAACAAGCTGTGGCTAGCCGAGGCTTTTAAAAGTTCAAGGTAGGCACGTTTAAATTGATAGGTGTTTTCTCGTCGTCATGAAAAGGTTTCGCCCATAAATAACGCCGTCGCTAAATGTATTGAGCAACTTGCACACATACTGAAAATAATAACGACGTGGACAAAGGAAAGACCGCCCTTGAGTGCAAGAATCTAGATCCAATGCATCCCGTCTCAGTTGGACTTGATAACCAACTTGGAGAGGAACTTGTTTGCTAACGAGTCGAAGTCGTATCGGTCAAACTTGGAAGTGTGTCTTGATCGAAGATAAGATTCTGACTCTCCGTTAGTCCATCACCCAGGTCCATGTTGATTTCACATTGCTCACCATGCTTTAGAACGTGTTGTCGCACTTCTGTCATAGCCTCACAGACCGCAGGGTTGTTATTCAATACGTGGCCATGGCGCTGAGTGTCCCAGTCAATCAATGCTGGCAGTTTCTGCGAGATGGCATGGAAAAGGCCAGTAATGACGCCCACGGGTGTTGACTCCATGTCGGTGCAGAACTTTTCCACCGCCACGGGGTCGGGAACCCGATAATGGCAATCGAATTGCATCTCCTCCCAGACGGCCAGAAGGATACAGGCCAGCATGAATATGGTCGGCCAGTTTTTAAGCCGATCACCGCTGTACACGCTGGAATATAGAGCCGAGAGCTCCTCAAGTATATCCTTCTGAAGCTCTCGCCACATGTCCGCCATTGCGCATTTGATCTGGAAATTGATCATAACCGGCGCGACATATTTACCGTAGTATTTAGAGTCCTCATCGTCAATTTGACCCTCCATGGTCTGTTCAGAGCCCTGCTGTTCCACTAGTGTAATGTGCATGGTCAGATTGTAGGCCAAAACAAGCTTCAAAGCCTTGCGGATGACTGGCGATTTTTCCTTGTTGTAAAATCGGTAGGCGGTCTTGAATATCTCTGTAAGGAACGGAGTACCTTCGAAATGGTCGTCAATGAAGTTTTCGAAGCCATCTTCAATATGCTTATCAAGATATTCGGCAAGCGCCTCCATGTTGATGCCTCCTTTACCAACGTCAAGCTTCTCGGTCTTCAGCTCAAACTCAATTGGTTCCTGCTCAATTTGATATGATTCGACCCAGTCAACCTGGAAACAGCTGTCGTCCGCCACGTACACCTCGCGGACCATAACCGGTAGGCAAAAGCCATAACCATGCGTGATCCACATTAATGTTTCCTTCTGGGCAAACCCTTTGACGTTATAAACTGAGACACCACGGCCAAGATGTCGCTCGTAGTCGGCCTTCCAGTCCTTCATGAAGTAGCCAATGTCCTTAATATCGATACGAGTGCAGGGTACTTGCCACAGACGAGCATGGGAAGGCTGGCAGCCACCACAGGGTTCGCCCTTGTCGCAAGTTTTCTTGAGAAATTTGCACCGGAGACAAGCTCTGAGTTTTCTAATCTCACTGGCTTGCTTACGTTGCTCGGGAAGCAAGGGGCCCTTTCTACGTCCAACCTTCTTTTCAACCACACCATCCTTCTTTCCGTTTGATGTTCGCCGGATGACAGACTTCGTAGACTTCGCAATTGGGCTCTTCTTGGTGCCTGAGTTCCTGCGCACAACATTGCTGTGAGACGGGGACGCAACGCCAGACCCACTCGCGGGACTGTGGCGTGTGGATGTCGTTGCTGCCTTGATTGGTACAGGAGCCACCGCGGCCGAAGGGCTGATGATCTCGTGCGAGTGAGGTGTTTCGCCATGAAAACAATTTCGGTGATTGGCGGGGTCTGAATATGTATCTGACTCTGGCGAAAACGGTGAATAGTTGAGAACTTCCTCATAGCTGCTGCTGAAGTCGAGGTGTTGGTGAGTGCTGTCCGGGTGGGAGGCGTCGGAGCTCGTGCGCAAGTGAAGCGTCTGGCTGGGATTGAAGATAGCAGCAGGATTTTGAGCTTGTGCCTGTTGGTAGGTTTGATAATTTGGGTACATCTCAACATGGGACCAACCATTATCACTTGATCCCGGCAGGGACAAGACCTCCAAGTAGGTGCCTGTCGGTGACTGACTACCCATACTGGCAGGAAGCCGAGGAAGACCATCGAATTGCAACGTCTCAAAATCTTGCCAATTTCCCATGCTCATTCCGGTATCCCACTGCTGCATCGTGCGAGCATCTTCTATCGGCGATACGTTGTTGTAACCCTGATCCATGGCAAGCCCGGACTCCAATGCGGCTTGCGTAGTTGTCGGCAGATACTGTATGGCATTGGCATGATAGCCCGGAGCAAAGGCGAAAGGTATCAAGGGGCTCTCCTGAACAAAGTGCGACAGGTCCTGCACAGGTGGATGCTGTTGCTGGTGTTGATATAGAGTCCAATCAGTCAAAAGAGCGGTAGACTGTCCCGGTTGGGTAACCGCCCCCTGGTATGGCGAATGGTGCAAGTGACTCGCATTCACCTGCGCGGGTGACTGGGACTGGGAATGCGAGTGCGAGTGTGCGTATTGTGAGTGCAGTAGCGAATGCTGCGAATGAGGGGACTCGCCTGGCGAAGACACACTGGAAACATTGCTGGAGGTGGTGCTCTGCCTCACGAGGGCAGACGCAGAAACATTGGCGGCCGCCATCTCGAGTCCCATGTTCCAGTGACCGGGTTGCCGAGTGGGAGCCATAGCGGCGGCCGGTAGGGCGGGATTGGAGGCCCGGGTAACGGTGGTGTACTGATAGCGGTCCCGGCGGTCGAATGAAGTCGGGTCCAGCAGCGCATCTCCCCCCGCTGCACTGAAGTCGAGGTTCATTGTCGTCCGTCAAAGCAGAAAAAGGAGGAAGACCGAGTGGGAGGATTGGAGGAGACCGCCGCTAGTATTATGAGCTTGGAAGAGGGGACACCGCTCTTTCGTGGCGATGACACTGGGCGTTTGGGGGGGAAGAAGGGGAAGATGAGATGCGGAGGACGTGAGATTGAGCGGCCGTGGTCGAGTGAGATCGAGGGCAGGACGGAAGGCTTTGGGAGGGGATGGGGGGGAGGAAAGAGCAGCCCGGGAGCGCCATGGGCCAGCCAGTTGCACGCGAGTGTAGGCTAAACTGGCGGTGAGCAGCGCCTTCGCTGGCGTTGCCGTCCCACCTGCACGCTGCGAGACGCTGCATGGCTCCCAGTCGGCCTGGCCAATGGCAGCCGCGCAGACGAGCCCGCTCAGTCGCGCACCCCACCAGTGGGTCCGTGACGGGTCCTGATGGGTCCGCTGGAGCCAATACGGTGGGACTGCGGCCGCTGGGCAAGACAGAATAGGCAAGGACCGGCCCGTGGTCCATATTCTCTGCGCTGTGTGGTGCAGGTGGTTGGCAGGCCAGGAAGACGGCACCTTCTTCTTCTGTTCAACGACCGGGCTGCTGCTGCTGCTGCTGCTGTTGCTGTTGCCGCGGTTGCTGCTGTCGCGACGCAGGCCAATGACCTGCCGCTTTCACGATGTACCAAGCCGTAGGCGCGTTGTGTGGTTTGAAAAGGCACGGAATAGTTATCACTATAACTACACAGACTGTAATGTGTGGTTGAAAATATATGTAGGTAGCAGTAGATAGCGATAACGAACTCTAGGACAGCATCCTACCGGTATGCACGAACAACAAGCGACCATTTCCCGCGCGCGTTTCCAGGGCACTCCCTACCTATGCCCATTGCCAACCTTCCGATTTGACATACTAAGTGGGTAGTAACCAGATAGCGCATCTGCTTTTTACATAGTATACTTTAGGGAGGTGTTGTACGAGGTTGGCGACATGCTGCCTATGTACACTAGGTAGTGTCAGTCGAAAGATGTCGAGACCTGTTGGTGGTTGGTTAGAACACAGTGTTGAATTCAGTAGCTAAACAGGTGGAATGGACGGCGTCTCCTGTTGCTACGTAGGTGTTCTTCGAGCATCCGCCACAAGTTTGGGGAAATATCAATGGAATCACGAAAACAAACTCGCCGAACTTCGATTCCTAAAAATCTATCGGTATCCGCAAAGATAACTGCGTTGTAGTTAGTGGTTTAACTCCACCCCCTGTGTCCACTAGATGGGTAGGTACAACAACGGACTCGGGAGAAAGAAAGAGCCGGCACCTCCCGTCTATGGCTATGGCGGCTCTTTAGGGGAGAATGCCGCTATAATTATAGCACTAGTTATGTACCGGTAGCCAGGCCCGAGGGCGGCCATGCCGAGGTATGAATTTATGGGTCACACTGTGTTATGACTAAGCAGAATTGGAAGTCTTGGTGAGGCTCCATTGGTAAAGTTTGATGCTCAAGTCCGTCGCCAATGCCTTGAGCGTGCGAAGCGATCGCACGACGCTTACAGAAATGCCAATAAGTACTGCTCATACAAATACAGAACTACTAACGTCCGTATAACCCTCTTCATACGTGGCTTTCCCGTAATGTCACAACATCGGGAATGTTGACCTCGTCGTAGCACGCAGCGGACGTATCAGATGCTCTACCTACACTACTATGTCCTCGGCCTACCGTAGTGCTCGGCCGCCGTGCTTCTCAAACCGGACAATAAGGGCGCCACCTCCTTATGATAGGTGGAGTGGCCGGCCGATGGGGTAAACACGTTAACCGTGGCGCCTCACGAACGCAGCCTGGGGTGAAGTTCCCTTGGTTTGCGCACACATCGTACGGGCAACAACGCCAAGAGAAGATGCCCGTTACGGAATACTTACAAACGCCAACCCGAGAACCCTCTTTCTACGGACGTCCATTCAGCAGCAACGGCGTGCTGAGCAAGTTGTCGGCGACATACCTGATAATGGTTGGTAGGGAGTCACAAAGTTCCCCATTAGTTACTATCTAGCAGTTATTCTCTGGCACGGAATAGGTAGGTCGTACATACCTATACGGCGTAATGCGCACTAGATAGATCCTTACTGAGGTTACATAGATACCGTGCAGTCCAGTAACATTGACAGAGACGCAAAATCGACCATACAACGTAGGCAGTCTCTCGAGAGGTCTATTCTTAGTTCCGTACGTAGGTAGTGCAGTTCTACGGAATACCCACTTCGTACGAACTACGTGTCTCCGAATTCATCAATGTCTTCTTGCTCAGATAAATGTAGTCCGTCAGCCATTTCAAATTCTAACTGCATATGTTCGTTTACCATCCCGGCCAGACCACCGCTTCTGCCCCGCCCGCCGTCAGCACGGTACCCCAAGATGGCAAAAAAAGGCGTGACAGGATGGCTGGCAAACGGAATGATTGGGTCTAAACAGCCTGGATCCCTCATGCTGCGTTACAATGTTCGCCCGTTGCTCCTCAGTGAACATAAATGAACCCAGCTGCTCATCTTTAGCTGTTATGTCTTCTTATAAAACGATGATGTGCTTACCTACCTCAAAGATGATTGTGAATCAAACGGTGGTTGGTCCTGAGGACGGACGTACCTAACTTACTTCTCGATACCGATTCTAGATAGTATCCTTGGGAAAAGGCTTTGGTCGCGTTCTCTACCCAGGTAAGTACCTATTTCACTTTCACCACAGAGGCAACGTTCACGAGACCAATGACGAACTGGCCACTTCGCCCGGCTGAGCAACGTTTTGACTTGTTCGAGTTGGGCCATTTGGCTCGTGCACATCAGGTACTATGGTGTGTCTCCCGAGTGCCAACTCCTATTGAGTTCATGGGTGATGTCGTATGCTTTCCCTTCAGGCATCTGCGATGCTCTCATGATGCCTATCTACCGGTACACTACCTACCTACATATAACATATACTTCGTACTCTGCCCGTTACGTCACATCCTTATGCAGAACCTTGCGTTTTATTAGATCCATTTCTGGCGTCTATGGTACTATCCGGGCTTTCGTCTCTGACAGGTTGGCCGCCTACCTATTGGAAGAAACCCATGATATTGCTTGTGACAGGCCCAAGCCGACGGCTGCAGCGGCTTTCTTACTTGTCTCCCAAAGCGGGCGTCACCTTGCGACTACCAGGAAGCCTCATCCATGATCCCGGTTTGTTCGATCAATCAAGATCGCCAACAGTTTCCAAATCCCACCCCCAAAATCCTTTCTCATGCTGGCTCAGGAGTGCCGCTCTTGCGGGGCAAGTATGGATTGGATGTCTCTGCATTCAAGGTGGCATATGAACTCATCTTGTGTCACCCAAGTGCTCACCCTTTGATCGGCATCTTTTGGGTGTGATTACCCACTGGGCTTTTCGAGAGGCTACGCTGACACTGATGAGACACCCTTGCCGATTGATTTAGGTGGTGGTGACAACGACATATTCATGTCCGTCTGTCTGGAGAGAAGTATTGAGTCGGTATTTCGGAGATGGGATATTGATTCATGCCTGAGATCTCCAAACTGCGACCATGCGACCCAAGTAGGAGCCTGCGTCTGAAAGCCCCAGACGACGATCAGTGGTCAACGCAAACGCCTGGCATCGAGGAGTGTGAATTGACAGGGGCTATCCATTGGATAGTCTTCCGCCCTGAAAGGTAGGTATAATATATTTACTATGTGGAACTCTTCGGATCCTTTCGTAGAATACAACATAGAAGAAAGAATTCGAGTGAATGCGAGTATCGATCTCTTATAAGAGGTACATATGATAGTTAACCGCGACTTTGTTGCGGCGGACGTGACGGATGCTACCGAGTCCGAGACTATAAGCACAGTGAGTTTAGAAGCCCCTGAAACTGTATTTCCTGTTTCGCTATGCCCGTTTAAGCCACTAGATCCACTAGAACTTCGACTAAACGCACCATACTTCCACCGTGTGAAGCTCTATATTACGCACTGACTCGGTGCCCTTGGCAACATCCGTGGGTTTAGCCGCAACATCGTAGGACGTAAAACCCTACCTACCTCCTACCATCCAGAGGCAATCGGACACTTCAGTTGCACCTTTTGAAGGAACGGGCACTGTTGCTCCAAGGGCGCTGATATCTGCGTAGGCCTTATTTATTTATTCAATTCCAGTCCGTTTCGGTCTGGCAGGGAGATCTCCGACCTGCAGAAAATTCCTTCAATCCGCTGACTAGGTCCATTAGTACCTCCTACCTTTTTAATTCCGGGCCTGCGACTACATGCCTAGATGAATTTTGAGTCTGAAAGGGACGCTCTAATGGGGGAACTCAGAATAGAGCTGTTACTCTTCCAGTGGCACTTAGAGCGAGGGCTACGAAATCCGTTGCCGCCGTCCGTTGGCTGTTTATTTTTGTCGCATCCCCTCATGGAGGACAGGTGGACAAATTGGTTAATGTATCCGGTCGGCGAAGCCCTTCAAATAGGAAAGTCATTTCCGAGCTGTTCGCGAGGTCTATGAAGCACCTAACGTGTCAGCACATTTCGAGGGCCATGTTGCGCCACGAGAGGAGGGTTGGAATGTATCCTAGAAGGGCCAAGATCTAACTGTTGCGATCGCAGTTAGTATTCTAAGTGTCCTCTTTCCGACGGCAGCAACTGCAGCAACATTTTCTTCAAGTATCCTCAACATTGCTGAATCCATTGAATTTAACGGCAAAGGACCACGGGCGGAGGAGGGCTGACGACGGCCGTTTCCTACAATATGAAAATACCTACGCAAAGAACCTCAAAATAGCGTTATCGGCCTCTCAGAACTTCAAATGGAGATTTGGAAGCTACGAGTTTCATCACCAGCGCCATTTTGCTCCGAACCTCCGTCACTCGCCGTCACAATGAGAAGATGTTGAAAGGGAACACAGCCGACGTTATCAGCCCTCAACACCACGTTCGCAGAGCTTGGGGGGGACCCTATGAGCTGAGCACACTCAATAAAGAAGGGGCCAAAGCCCTATTACTTGTTGTATTCTGCAAATCTGGTCAAGGTACATCAAGCATGTCTAAGGGGCATGCACCGAATTGCTACAGCCTGACAGTTTCGATACATCGAGGATGACAGTGGGCGCTAGGGGCGAGACACAAGACGCGGACGGAGGGTCATAGTTGGGGCGAAGATGAGAATTACTTAACAGGTATGTAACACTTTTACCGTACTGTTCGACCGACCACATTTCTCGGCCCTCTAACCTACTTCGACACATTGCCAGAAAGCATGTGCTAAAGTTATAGTTACCGAGGAACTTAGGTTGGCAACCGGATTTTACACGAAGTGTTTCCCATATTGCTCGGTCTTCCGTATTGCTTGGTCACCCTCGTTTGAAACTCCCGTCGATGTGTTCCATGAGGTTACTAGCCAAGCAACGTAGTTTGTCGAACCGCAAGATAAAGACATTGCAACGGCCCTAGTTAACGCAGCTATGAAGTACGTAACTGCATTCTTAGGTACTGTATTCATTTGGATACGAAGAATGCCGGGACTTTGGAGTGAAGTTGCATGCTGCTAGATAGTCGAAACAAGGTCGCAATAAGCCGACTTTGTGCCAGCGAGATAATTTACTGACATATTACATAGCACGCAGGTGATTCGGTAATAATCTTCTATAGCTAACAACAATAGCGAAACCATATTAAAATAAGAATAAAGGAAAGTCTCAATAGTATCTCTGGATAATAAGCATACTCTGCCTCGATGCGTTCTGTAAAGAGAGGTAAGATTCCAAGGAGTATTGTTCGTCGGCCTATCATATGGCTCGACCATCCAGGGGCGTTACACGCCTGCCGCCCTCTGTCGACGCGTCTGAATAGGTTAGGTGGCCGAGCAATCCAGTTGGCCGGACTGCAGAGTCACGGTATCAATGCTAAGTACCTTGCGCGCACAGGCGCATAGCGAGGTACCTACCGAAGCACGGAAGCCTAAGGCATCTACAAAGTAACCAAGTATCAATCTGTTATGTGTGGGTACTTGAGGCACGCGCCGTAGTACTGTACCCACTTCCAGCGACGGGCTTACAAACTGGAAAGCTTCAAGCCTTCAAGCTCTAGATCACATGTTTGTCAGTCCAGGACCTAACACACGGACGTACTTTGGCACATTTTGTCCTTACCTCGGCTCCCATTCGCAGTGCTTCTGGAACACTGAAAGCTGTGGCCTTCATTGTCCGTCTGGCGCCGACTAATATCCAGATCTAGCTGGCACAACGAATCCGCACATTCTCGCGGCACTCCAATCGCATGCATCTGGCAGTGAGGTAGGGCTGCTCTCAAAGTCAAGTGTTTTTCATGCCAATGAGAACAAGCCTGGCCCGCGCCCGGCAAAGAACCAAACCGCGGCCGAGGCGCACCATACCAGCAAGCGGCCCCTCAGCAGTGTCTCGAGAAGAGAGCGAGATGGCAGACAGTTCTTCATCTCAGGGACCGGATGCGCCCCCAGTCCCGGATCTTTTTACAACACGCCCGCCCATTAGGGACACACTTGTCACCGATACGTTAGTTCGTCAATATGAAGTGGAGGACATTTGTATGCCATTCCTCGCTGGACAGGAGGACATCGCGATCAACGATTACGGAGTGCCCTCTCTTCGCCGTAGGCGGCATATCAAATTCTTGGAAAAGCACCTGGAAGGCCTTCCATCCAGGTTCACAACGGCAGATTCGAGCAGGCCGTGGGTCTTGTATTGGTGTTTAAACGGTCTAGCCCTCTTAGGAGCCGACGTTTCTAAATACCGCGACGGCCTTGTACAAACGGCTCGTTCAATACAGAACGAAAGTGGCGGGTTTGGCGGGAGCTTCGGCCAACAGTCTCATCTAGCGAACACATATGCGATGGTGCTAGCACTGGCAATCGTAGGCGGGGAATCTGCATATCAGGTCATCGACCGTCGAGCAATGTGGAAATGGCTGTGTGCTTTGAAGCAGCCGGATGGAGCGTTTCGGATGTCACTGGGGGGAGAGGTCGACGTCAGGCAAGTCTTGATTCTAGAACTCCGATCCTCCGCATATCTTCTGACCGTGGATTTAGGGGTGCCTATTGCGCTGCTGTTCTGATTACACTACTAAAGCTACCCCTTGACCTACCACGCGATTCTTCGTCCCGCACGCCTGAACAGCCGAACCTGTTCACTGGCCTGGCGGACTATGTACGCCACTGTAAGCGGTCCCGAAAGCGGATCTGATTAGGTCGGCGCATACTGATCGTGCAGGTCAAACCTTTGAAGGTGGCATCTCGGCAAGGCCAGGCGCCGAAGCCCACGGCGCATACGCATTCTGCGCTTTAGGCTGCCTGGCCATCCTTGATGCTCCACATCGTATCTTTCCTCGGTTCGTCTGCCCCATCCATCGTCCATTCAGACGGTCGGGTACTTCTGGTAAGCCGCTCGGTACTAACATTTTAACCAAAGATATCTCGACATGCCACGCCTTATATCTTGGCTCTCGTCGCGGCAGTATGCCCCTGAGGGTGGTTTTAGTGGACGTACCAACAAGCTTGTCGATGGCTGCTATAGTCACTGGGTTGGGGGCTGCTGGCCCCTGATAGAAACCTCCATACAGGGGGCGGCAATTGCGGACAACGTTGATTCCCCCTCCTCTAATGTCGATAGTTTGTACTCCCGTGAAGGGCTGATCCGGTACATCCTCTGCTGCGGGCAGGATCAAACGAAACGAGGTGGTATGAGAGATAAGCCGTCTGCGTAAGTAAACCCACCCTTTTGTTATCCACGCCGGGCTAAGGCAGTTGAAAAAGGCCATCCGATGCGTATCATACTTGCTACGTCCTCAGTGGTCTTTCCTGGGCACAGCACGCTGCCCGCATTTTATCTTCGGATAGAGATGAGATGGTGATGCCCTGGACATATGAGGTTCTACCTCACCTTGATGAGCCACAAGTGTATGACGAGACGGACAGAGTCAGTCCAACTGATCCCGTCTATGTTATTCCCGAGGAGAAGCGGAAGGAAATCATGTTGTACTTCTCCGCTCGGCCAGGATTCTGAATGATAACGACCCGCCGTCTATGGCTACATATCAGGCCACAGGCGTCCACAGGCCAAACTAGCATGTCTACTCGTAGTCACTCTCTAGGTCCAGCGGTTGAACGAATGCTTATACCAGACTCTTTGCATGCTCGGGCGACTCGGCGCGTCTTAAATTGCTCTATCCCCGTCGCCGGACCCTCTATCTATATCTAGACCGGCTGATCCGAAGTGGAAAAAAAAGCACATTGCATATAATAAATTTAAAAGAGCGTACGGCGGCATTCCTAAACTTATCGGTAGGGAAATCCCGCGGTTATGCATCTGGGACGAGACTAAAGTGAGTGGAAGATGGGCCTGTCCAGTCTCAAGTACTCAGCGTGTCTCTCGTCCGATCCCTTCGCTATATCGACGGTTCTACTGGAAGCAGACTAGTAGGAGTCGTTCCAGTTCAGTGCGACATCGCCATAGAGAGCCTCTCCTGCTTTCGTCAATCTATATTCCCCACACGCTATGCCGTCGCACGACAGTGGCCAGGTAGGCCTCCTTAGCCGTCTGTCGCAAAATCACTGCAGGCTTGCGGGGCAAAGGATCACTCGAGGATCTGGCTTCAACTAACTCGGCCAGTCTAGGAGCCGGACTGACGCCACTCTCGCCCTTAATGCGCTCATGAATCTTGATCGAGACGGCAGGATGCAGCTGTCTTGAAGCATGGAAGCTTGTTACTATAGCGCCACCCGAATTCGACGTCAGGATCGGGCTGCCAAGGCCACTTGCCCAGGACGTCTGCCCTTCTATGTCATTTCCATGTCATTTGCCCTGCTCAAGCAAATAGTGGCAGGATCAGAGCGAGTCGCCTCAATATAGTCGGCTGGTGGCCACACACTACTGTGGTTTCTGCAGCGAAGAACCAACATCTATGGCAATAGGGGCACAACACCCTCTTTGACGTGGCAGTCTCCATTCGCGGCCGCAGGGCATGCGGCCAGCGTTCATTCTAGGGAAAAATAAGCCATTGATGTAAACAGAATCACCGAAGGGTAACATTGACTTACCCACCTTAATCGAATGTATCCCTCCGCGTGCGGTTTGAGTCAGCTGCAGTACGACGAAACCACGAGCGAAGACTCGCAAGGCCTCGAGCAACAGACTCTGGCGGTTGGACAGCGGGAGAGGAGATAGGAAATGCGTGACTCAAATCTCGATGGGGAGGGCTGCTACGTTCCCTCGACTATGTGAACTGCCGCCCGTTACGTGCCAGCAAAGCTTCAGATGAGGGCAAGACGCATGGTCAGACTATTAGTCTGCACTAGTAACCATAATCGGTATGCGACGGGCCATCTTTCTCCTCTCCCTCCCTCTCCCTCTCCCTCTCCCTCTCCCTCTCTCACTCCCTCCCCTTTACTCTCCCCGCCATATCTCTTTTTCTCTCTCTTATTAGTTCTCTCTGTCACTTTTACCTACTACTCACCTCGACCCATGCTTGAGCAGCCCCCCCTTCACCCCCCTGAGCCCTAAAATATCTTGTACATGTTCAGCATGGGCGAGGAGTAATGCACACCATGGCCTTGTTTGTGCAGACAGCACTGCAGTGTCAAGACATGGTGTGCTGAGAATTAGACCCTGTTCAATGTTGACTTCGTTGCCGGATGGTTGCAAACCAGGAGTTCCGAGCGCTGACCGTTCGTCTAAGGATCGGCATTCGCAACTGAGAAATAATGATATCACAGTTCGCCTCGGCGATATTCCATTAGGTCGGGTAGACGATGGCAGAGCAGCACGTTGCATCCCACCATGAATCATGGCGAGAGTAACTCGGTGCATGTATCTGTGTGCGTGCGTGCGTGCGCCCCTGGCCACCCCAAACCGAGATGACACTCTGACAGGTGGAATCCCGGCTATAATAGAGGCCGGTGACCCAGGCATGTAAGAACTCGCAGAGTAAGAATCAAAACAAAGGCCCTTGACAGCAGCTCGGCCCGTCGGTATAATACAAATCCTTGGCCAGTCTATGAGGCCAGGCCAGTTTATGAAGCCGGTCTAAGGGGGCCGCATGAGAACAGACCCGTGTGCTGCGGGAGGCTGCCCAGCTTCCATGGCTATCCGGATCCGTGGTCGACTAACCGGATACTGTTCGAAGTACCGCAGAGCTGTTGCCTGAGGTGCTTACAGACATACCGCTACACGACCTACCTTGGGTAGGAGGACTGTATGTATGGCTATGTAGGCGCGTAGATCAGTCCCGTACAGGATACAGTGACGGAGTGGAATGTCTCCTTTTTCTTTGCCTCCCCCGGCAGCCACTATTTGTGCAATGGGAGTCTCTCCGCTTATCGTGGTTGAGGAGGGGGCGCTCTCCGTCGTCAACTGGGCCATCCCCTGTGTCTGTCTCTCGTATTTCGGCCGGGGATGTATCTATCGAGCCATGAAGGCATTAGTAGGACGCTCTAACAGCAGCATTAGTAGGCAGCAGAACAGGAGGCAGTCGATAAGGGGGGGACGGTGAACAGCCAGCACCAGGCCTTGCTTCAAGGCGGCCTGCGTCGCGTATTATGTATTGAAGCTTCCACGGCTTCTGTCTCGTCCATGCATACATAAAGCGACCTCGATGAGGTTGGAGATCGGCATAAGATGTGCGCGAGTCCACTTTAATTTTCTCGAAAGAAAACGCCTGCCTGATGGAATATTCTGTCAGAGGCGGTTTTGCTGCGGTCTCCGCAATCTCACTTTCGCCTCACCAGAGGGACCGGCGCATGTATTGAGGACTTCACACACCAGACCGCCAAATTGAAATCGCCAACCTGCTCGTGTCCCGGCCAGTCCCATCTGGCTAACCCAGCATCCTTATCCTCGGCATCTGCAGGTTTACAAAGCAGAACAGAGCACGCAGATGGCGACGGGTTCTGCGTCGTCGCGGATGGGCAGGCAGGTTGGACCGCAGGGCAGACCGGCAGAGCAGTCCTACGGCTCGCGCTACCTTGACAGTTACCCAATTCATCCATCCTTACATACAGATATACGCACATACATAATCGTACATGCCAGTGACATGAGGATGCATACGGATGCTGATACGGCCAGGAGACGAGGGCTGCGAGGGTTGGGGGATGGGCTCGCGGGCGCCAGATTCGGCGTCTCGTCCCGGCCGATTCCAGCTACAACGATACCTGTGTCCCTTGTCCCTTGTTTTTTCGGTCAAAGTCCTCGTCGTCGTGAAAAGCGGGCAATTCGCCAATCCACCAATTCGCCAATTCGCCCATTCGCCAATTCGCCCTCGCCCATTCGCCTTCGCCAATTCGCCCCCCTATGCAACCGGTGGTGCAGGCCTCGCGCGCGTCCTGGCGGCGGTAGCAGTACCTCTGGGCCGGGCTGGCCGCGCAGGCTCCGGCCGGTACTCGTACACGCAGGCCCGGCCCATCGCGGGTTAATATCCAGCGGCACTGCCAACTCATCATTGCATGAGGTGTTAAGCGTCTCTCTCGCCTTTGGCTAGTGGCCTCGCCCGTCTGCACCACGCCTCCCGCCCATTGGCCAATTGCCCAGTTGCCCACAGTCGTTCCTAGTGCGCCGACGCTCCCATTCCAGTCGACTCCTTGTCCGATCGACCAGGTTTGGGCCACAGACCGGGGTCCGGTTCCAGCAGAAGTGGCAGACTCCCTAGCCAGAACCCCTCCCGTGTGTTCATGCACCTCATTCTGTTCACCGACAGTGTGCGCACCACTTACGGCCTGGCCTGGCGACCTGACTTATTTTTGCGGTTTCTGCTGCCCGGAATGAGTCGAAGTGGCTGAATGGGATCTCAGGCGAGTCGCCTGCCAATTGCCATCGAGATCTCTCATCCCAATGTCAATCTTAATTCCAATCCCTCGCACTAAGCATGTTTGGTTCGCAGATTACCTGATCACGAGTCCATTAACCCAACACGGCATGGAGAGGGAGGCAAAATGATAAAAAAGAATAAAACAAAAAAAAATAAAGAAAAAAAAATAAAGTAAATAAAAATGAAAGGAAAAATAATAATAATAGGTACCTAGTTGAACCGAGTCCTTCGAATGCCTGTCCGCTCACGCTTGAGGCGCAGGACTTCTTTCTGGCCGGCCTGAAAGCACAATCGCGTCGTTGACAACCCTGTCCTCCACGATTTCTATCTAGCCAGCCTACGTGCTTAGCAGGTGCATTATTACCTACGCACTATTGCGCTTACATAGCGTAATAGATAGCGTAGGGGAGGCATCGAAGCGTCGTGAATGGCCCCCCCTCATCTCGATTACATGATGACCCGGTCGTCGTTCTGTATCGGCCCAACCCAGTTCACGCTAGCAGGTTCCCTTCAACCGTCTCCTCGTCCACAATGCACTTCCGCATGCTCGGCCAATATCGCCAATGCCTGGTTCGCCCGCCTGCCTCATCCGCTTACGTTGATTCACATCCGTACGGAACTTGAACGGGCTCAGGCAGATCGCTTACTCCCCACCTCGCTGGGATCGATACCGGCACGGCGGATTGGCTCGATGGCCTGGTGCCTCGCAACCATGTACGAAGTACTCTCTCGTCTTCCGAGACTGGCCTCGGACGGCTATGGATTATCATGTACAAGTACCGCTCGGCTGTGAGCGTGTGCGCGCTTGTACTTGTACAAAGGGATAGGAATGTATGGATATGGGATAACTTCCGTACATAGAGGCATCATATGCTGTGTATGTAAGCACAGAGGTGCGCGAGAGCACGGCATGGATGATGGATCTTACACAGAATGAAGACCTGCCTTACATAGCAGCCACAGCTGCGACCGCGGCCTGGTCCACAGACAAGCACGGCGAACATGCATCGCACTGCGAGGTGCTGCTCGCGGTTGGGTCACGGTACGTGTAGACAGCGAGTGTGTGATATGAACGGTGGTGCAATTAAGTTACTTGGTGCTTCGTATCTGTGGTGAGAAAGGTACAAGTTCCCGGCCTGTACGGACTACCGATCGTTTACATTTTAGTGCCGCCGTTGAATCTGTCGACGGTTTCGATCGGGTTTCCTCCACTTTTTTTTATTTTCTTAGTTCCAGCGCTGCAGCATCGCACTAGCAGCAGCCAAAAACCGTTTAGCCGGTTTTCTTTTTTCTCTTCTTGAATTGCGCTAAATAACCCGCATTATTCTTCCTCTGTCGAACAGGGCAGCATTTTGCGGAATATAAGCGGGTCAAAGTATCGCCAGGACGCTTGTTTGGCACCGGTCTGGCACCAGCTTGGTGAGCTATACCACAATTAGTATGGCGTAGTAGGGTACATCGTCGGAGGTGGAGATCTCAGTTGTCTTCAATGTACCGCCCGTGTTTTCCGCAAAATTCTGTAGACTTAACCACATACAGCGATAGACTAAACTTAAGTAGGCATAGATTGCTGTTCCGGAAAATACCACCTCATGGCGACGGTATTTTCCTGAACAGCAAGATTCCGAATTGACGGCCCGCCACCACCTCACATCCACGCTTCTATTCATATACGCATGCTCCTACTTATATACATAAAATTGAAATGCGCAATGCGCAAGACATGGAAGTAATGAAGTAGATGAGCAAACGAAGGCGAACTAATGCTATTACAAGTTACGTGGAGATGTGAAAGTGCGTTCGACTTTGCGGCTGTCAAAAGGCTCAGAGGCCGACCGTAGGTGGCCACTTGACCACATACGGCTAGAATCAAATACCAAGGTACGGCGAGTTACACGGCTCCGCGCCTGTTCAAAGCCGGTTAGTCAAGTCCCACACAGATGTATTTTTGACCCATATTTTTCCGCAAAATGCTGCTGTCGAACAGGCCCTAACATGGCGTTTCTAGCGCGATGTCCGAGAGGAACCAGGCACGCCGCAGAGACAAACCCGCTTCCTTGATATCCGGCGCGTGACTGGCCCGTCTACCGGACGCTACTACATACATCATCGCTACTCGACGCATACAAAGATAGAAACTCGACTTTTCACTAGACTAGGGATTAGAGCGTTCTTAGCGTGTAATTGGACAGGCGGAATGGGAACAGGTTTCGAGCATTTCCCGCTGGTTCATAACCTCTATATCCCCTATCCATCGCCTATTATATTGCTGTTCATTTATGTTCTTTTACATTTGACCTGACCGGGTCTTGCCCCTTTCACCTGTTTATTGATCGGTTTGTTTATTTTATGTATTGATTGATCAATTGATTGATTGATTGATTGATTGATTTGATTGAACTGCTTGATTGACTTACCTACCTTCCCCTCCCCGCCTGGCAGTCCCGCCGAGGACGTGATTCGGCCGCAGAACTGGTTCCCAAGTTCCATCCTGTCGCTTCACATGCCTGTGCCTTATGCCTGTCCTCTTTTGCCCTCTGCATATCCCAGCGTCTCCTTACCTTCGCCCAGCCATCTCCATCATCATGCCTCCTCCTCCTCCTCTGCTTCCGCCGCCGCCCCCCCTTTCCCCTCTCTCTCTCCGGGCGCGTCGGGACAGACAGGGTATACACTACAGACAAAGGTAACTCAAATGAGACCGCGGTACCTCCTCGATACATGCCAGGCCTGCCAAGCGGAGGAAAGCTGGTCAAGACTTATCTAAGTTGAGAGCAATGATCGACTTAGGGATGTACCCCCCCATGTGTAGTGGGGAGACGCCTAGTCTCTAGACATTTTATCAAATGGCAACGACTCGCGCCAGCACATCAAAGATGGGGTCACACTCTTGAGAGCCGCATCGTTGATGCGCGCATGGAACCTGTCCCTTTCCAAACACGTTCCTATTCTGTCCTGTTGCCTTTGTTCCGTCTTGATATCCCTGCCCCGCACCAACAGCTCATTTCTGCAATAAAGCACACATGTCTCGCCGTCGATGGCTCGTCTTTCTGCACCGCAGCCCTGAATACGTAGCATAACCTCCTTCTTTTACCACCACCACCACCACCGCATCACACCTTCGCCTCGTAGTACAGAGTCGTCCATCTTCGCTCGCTAGCGCCTTACCTGTCTAGACGGTCTCATCCCTCATCCTCCCCCTTCCCCACGGTTGGGCTCGACTGCATACCTCCGAGGTGATCAAACCACCTTCTATATACCACGTCTTTATTCCGCCGCACTGTCACCCCCCTGGAGGAATTACTCGCATCTGCGTGTCCTTGGTGTGTGGGGGTCCCTCCTAAATAATATCAGAAATATATTCTTTTTGGGTCGTTACGGGGCGTGTCTGAACACCGGTCAGCACTATGTCAGGCTATTATATGCAGTATCTCGAGAGTAAGTTCCTCGCTTGACCCTACCATCGGTCGCCCTCCTTTTGTGTACGATGTCCCCGGCGCCCATGGCAGTGTTGCTGTCCCGGTGGGGCTGAACGACGGGAGTTCGTCGTCTCACCCACGTGAGCAAGGCAAGGCACGCCCCTGCGTCACCACGTTCGGTACGTGCAGCTTGCCATCGAGTCTGGCTGCCACAGATTGGGTGTCTTGCCTGATCTGCTGCCGCCTTGCGCTGGGCAGCTTGCTGGCCCACGTTATCTGCAAGGCGCGAGCCAGGTTCCGCGGCTGTTCTCGCGTAGGGGCGTTCGCTGTTGGGCTGTCATGCATAGACACATTACCCTTTATCTTCTTTGCGTCATCAGGGCTGCATTCTGTTATGCATAGTTCGGGCCTGGCATCGAATAAAGAGGTTTCCGGAGATCAGCCGCTGACTGGGTGTCCGATAGGCCTGTGCCGACGTCGTGGGTGGCAAGACCCTTCGTACGAGTGTTACAGGGACCCCAGTGGCTACACGTGCCTTGTTCTGGTGAATGGCCGCGAGTACCAGACAGATCTTGCATATGAATCGAACTCCCTGGCCCAAGAGAACGCAGCCATGAGGGCGTTTATGGTGTGCCGGAACTTTTCCGTTAATGGAGGCATGCTTGCCCGGAACGGCATCGTCCAGGGTCTCCCAGCCAATGACGCGGGTAGGCGCAAAAAGTCCCGGCACGCTTCAACCAGTCATACTCACGGCCATGAACACCGCGAGAGCCGCCACGGCCACAGGTCTGGACATTCGAGTAGTAGCTCGACCACGTCTTTCGAGTGAGGGAAGCGTGATTTTAAGTACTCCCAGCGACCCTACACCTCTTTTTCAGTCTTTCGGATGGATGTCCCAATAGGTAGCGGACTAAAGCGGAGAGCGAGAGCGAGAGGGAGGCCCATGGATCCGAGGCGTCAGATAATTGATATATACACGTGGTGAAGCTTCACAGCTTATCCCCCCGAGGCATCTTTCGCAAAAAAAAATACCCCAGTCAGCATAGCCGACGAGAGAACCGGACACAAAAACTTGCATACAATAACGCGATGAATCACGACCTTACGAATTAAAAATCGACGATTTTACGATTTCAATCCAAGATGAAATTTCTCGGGGAGCGTCTTTGCGTGCCTTTGTCCCAGGTGAATCCTTTGGACTTGAGTTGCAATTCTTCTTTTTCTTTCCCAAATTTGGTGGCGGTGACGTATCCTGGCGTGGCGACCTCAGGACCGGGCCGGTTCATTTGCCCGGAAAGAAGAGGTTCACAAAATGTCGAGATGCCAGTCTCCGAAAGACCTCTTGGTGTTGGCCCCCTGCAATGTGGTGGACCCCACCATGCTTTGGTTTGGCGCCATGTAGGCAATGCATGCTCCCTATTTCCCTCCTTCACGGATAGATTTTGGTCGGCTTCACTCAAGGAAGAAAAGCGCAATGAGATTAGAACCAGCACGCCTGCACTGCTTTGGCTTATCGTCTCTAGGCTAGGGGTACACATGGCCTGGCACTCGGAGATCGGAAGGCTGTCCTGGAGGAGACGGGCTGGCAATTGGCGGATGTTGATGGCCAGGAAGCCAATTCTCATATCCTTTTTTTCTCCTGAGCTTTTTTCATAAAAGAGCTGTCCTCGGGGACAGATGACGATGATGATGACGACGACTATGACGAGATTACGAGCACACAAATTATGAAAGAGTTAAACTTACAGCGTAGTAATGCTGAACAAGGAGAGTACAAGTCTCTTCTAGCCTGGGCTCTGTGTGCCATGTGAAAATGTATGCACGTCGTGATGCCTTTCGTGTGTAGCTACGAGGTAGGTCGTTTTCCAACAATCGCCCTCCGTAGAAGTTGAAAGGTGATCAGCAACTCGTGACCCACGATGAACGGTAGGGGTGATGGCAACAAAAGCAAGGTACTTCTGGATTCCGGCTCATACATAGCCTGATACAGGAACAGGAACGCACAGAGAGCGGGCGCGTCTGCAAATAGACGGCGTGGGATTGAGAGTGGGATTGGGAATGGTGTGGGTGGTGCCGTTGGGACGGGTCTGGGACGGGTCTGGGACGGAATCCGGAGGCTGCGCTGCGGGTGTGACAGACGCATACATGCCTCCATCCATCCATCCAACCCACACACCCCATGTGAGTGCCGGTGCGTCATATCCAACGAGGCATACGTACATACATACGCACATGTGCATGGCTGCCTGTATATATAGAATGTATCATCCACCCATCCACCCATCCACACCTCGCAGCGATCGACCCAGACCCAGGCGCGGAACTGGCAAACGACTGCACACCCACCCCGTACTGGCGTAACGGGATAGCTGACCACATGATAGAAAAAGGGGGCCGCCTGCAATGTTCCATCAAGCAGCGGCCCCTTCTCTCTTTTAAATTCACCCCTTCTTGGGGAAAACAACCTTCTGTTGCCGTCAACCCGGTTTCCTGGGTCTGGCCAGGCTTCCTCTCATTCGCATGTCCCCGGCCAAACATATCCGTCTTCTCCCTCGAAACATGACAGAACGAGGATCTTTAGATGCGGCGTTTGTCGGATAGATGTGCAGAGCAAAAGAATGGGGTGACGAACGCGCACATAATAGGTGGCAAGCAATGAGTGGGCATTGCCGTCCGTGCCCCGAGACCGACATTACTCTTGGCTGGACAGCAACGACGGGTGACACGGCAGTGTCTCAGCTGGGAAATGGCTGGGACGAATAAGAAGCGTCGTCAATGATGGGACGAGACTACGAGTTGCTTTGCGCTCCCGCTGGGAATGATTAGGTGCCCTGTTTGCTCGGCAAATGCATTCACTCAACCTGTGTCCTGGGCCGAGGGTGGGGAACTGCCAGCACGCTACATTGGACGGCCGGTGGAAGATGCGACAGAAAAGGGTTGAGCGCGGACGTTACGCTGCGGTGATGTGAGACTCGACAGCGTCAGGTTCGAGGTTGCGTCGCGTGTTACTGCGACTGCTGCCGGGTCAATTCATCGCTTTCGGTGGGGATGCCCTCTGGGGATTCGGGACGACGCGATGCCTAATGCACCGTACCAACAATACGATACCGAAGTGTTGAAGAGGCAAAGTGAGATGGTACACTACCTACATCTTGTAGGTAGTAAAGAGAAAGCTATCTAGTGTAGATAGTACCGTTCCTTGCATGTCATCTCATAATAATATAGGTAGACAAAAAGTCCCGTTCCGGTAGGTAGCGTAGGTAGATCGCGCAGTTATACGAAGCACTGGAAACATCTGGAGATTGGAGGAGACACAGCTGTGGCACTGCACGGGACCTGATTGGCTCCAGGGCCCTGCTCGTTTCCCGTTCTGGTCGTCAGATCCGCCGTGGCCCGTGCGCGCCAGGATCCGCTAACTGGGCCTGCTGGGCTGCTGGGCTGCTCGCCTACGGAATTAGCACATGGTAGGCTGCTAGGCGGCAGATTTCAGGGGCGCAGCACCGGATACGGGCCTAACATGGCCTGGGGCGACGTGGCCCGCCGTCGGTGGTTTCCGTGACTCTGGCGTCCGCTGCACGGCTGTGGAAGTACAGCACTAACAGCTATACTTTCACTACCGCAGCAGCAACCCTCCATTGCAATGTACTCTAACATAGCGGGTACATCCATGCCTGGTGATCTGCAGGATTCGCAGCCTGGCATTCAGCAATCAAAAGGGGTCCATGAGTGGGCAACTGTGGACAGGCAAGGCAAGTCACTGCTGTAGTTAGCACAGCCTGCAGGTACCTGCGAGGCCGAGTACACTACGACCTACAATCGGATCTCACCACTGGGCCAGTAGCCGTGCAACATCACTCGCTCACCCTGCTCTCCCTTCTCTCTTTCATTTCCTCAGACCAACACCGTCAAGCAAATCTCCATCTGCCGGTACGTGCCTGTACCAGCACCTCAAAGACAACGTGTTCATTTGATCGCACGCTATCCTCTCTGCCCTACAAAAGGTAACCCCACCCGTCTTCCAGGTCAGCCCGGTTTGTTCTTGGTCTAATGCCAGTAGTCCAGGTAACTTGGGCCGCACAGCCAATCCCGACTGTTTTAAACCACCTCCTTTTGTTACCCGCCTTTGCCAGTCCTCCCGCTCTCGTCGGCATCCAGTCGCATTGTCACAAGCTGTAACAGCGAACTCGGTCTAGTCCTTACGACACCCTTGGGCAAGCCGCAGCACACCATCTCGAAGCCAGACTTGCCTACGGGTAATTATATCTTCCTGGCATTTCGCTGCTTCGCTGCTCACCCACCGCTAACCCTTCTTCCGTCCAAGACTCCATCTACTTCCAGCAGCTGTGCATACCACTAAGCACGACAACGGTGCACTCAATCGACCTCTCCTGTCATTCGTTTAGTAACCTCGCGTATTCACTACAAAATGAAGGGTGAGTCAACGCCGGTTCTTCTCTTCTTCTCTTCTTGTCTTCCGCGCTGCTCTTTCCGCTGGCATGGCCGATTCGCTGATCATGTTTGCGCATCACAGCTCTCATTCTTGTCGGTGGCTTTGGCACCCGCCTGCGCCCATTGGTATGTGAAACCACGATCGCTCAATCTTGAGCCTTTGCATTTGCCTGTGCCTCTCCGATGCTCGGTAGCTAACAACTCTGCTTTCGCGATACAGACCCTTACA
Source organism: Xylariaceae sp. X802 (assembly GCA_028637635.1). Lineage (NCBI taxonomy): Eukaryota > Fungi > Ascomycota > Sordariomycetes > Xylariales > Xylariaceae > Xylariaceae sp. X802. The sequence continues at coordinate 1,836,108 of JAJFDH010000001.1, read as the reverse complement.
ATGCCCAAACCTCTCGTCGAATTTGCCAACAAGCCCATGATTCTCCACCAGATTGAGGCCCTTGCCGCTGTGGGTGTTACCGATGTTGTTCTTGCTGTCAACTACCGCCCCGAGATTATGGAGCGTGTCCTGAAAGAGGTCAGCGACGATACGCCCCCCTGCGCGAATTCTGCGCCGGTCTTGCATCCTATTGCTGACAGTCTGCATGCATAGTACGAGGACCAACTCGGCCTCAAAATCCACTTCTCTCTCGAACCCGAACCGCTGGGAACTGCCGGCCCCCTCAAGCTCGCAGAGGATATTCTTGCTAAGGACAACTCCCCATTCTTTGTCCTCAACTCCGATGTCACGTGCGAATTTCCTTTCAAGCAATTGCTCGACTTCCATAGAGCGCACGGGGACGAGGGTACCATTGTTGTCACCAAGGTCGAAGAACCCTCCAAGTACGGTGTCGTTGTTCACAAGCCGAACCACCCATCGCGCATCGATCGTTTTGTCGAAAAGCCCGTTGAATTTGTCGGCAACCGCATCAACGCCGGTCTATACATCCTAAATCCTTCCGTCCTCAGCCGTATCGAGAAGAACCGCCCTACGTCAATCGAGCAGGAGACTTTCCCTGCCATTGTGCGTGATGGCCAGTTGCATTCCTTCGATTTGGAGGGATTTTGGATGGATGTCGGTCAACCCAAGGATTTCTTGACTGGCACTTGTCTCTACTTGTCGTCTTTGGCCAAGAGAAACTCCAAGCTTCTAGTTTCCTCAACCGAGAGCTACGTCTACGGCGGCAATGTCATGGTCCACGAGACGGCCAAAATCGGCAAGAACTGTCGCATTGGCCCTAATGTTGTTATTGGCAAGAACTGCGTTATTGGCGATGGCGTTCGTCTCCAGCGCTGCACTCTCTTGCCTGGCTCCAAGGTCAAAAATCATGCGTGGATTAAGAGTACCATTGTTGGTTGGAACAGCACGGTTGGCCAATGGGCTCGACTAGAGAACGTCACGGTGCTTGGCGACGATGTTACCATTGGCGATGAAATATACGTCAACGGCGGTAGCATCCTACCCCATAAGAGCATCAAGGCCAATGTCGACATACCCGCTATTATCATGTAATCGACTTGGTTCTGTCGGTTCTTTGGCACACATGGCGCTGCGCCTTGTTTTCGCCTTTTCTCGTGCATACTTTGGTCCGAGATCCGGACTCCCCTTTGCGACTCGTTAATATCGCGACGAATTCTGAACTTTGCGACAAACCCCTTCTCAACTTATCTTTCATGCGCTATTTCGGATTGGCGGGCGTTCCGATGGGCTAGGGTTATGGCAAAGCCGGCTAGAAAGCATTCGGTTCGATAAGAGTCGAAGCATCGACACGAGTAAAAAGAGTCCTATTGATTACAGCCATATCAGAACTTGACATGGAGGCATGCGTTCTGGCTGTTGACGGGTTGTTATTCTCTGCTCAATTCACACAAACCTTAATAAGAGGTAAATCGAGGTATTGCGACAGATGCGATGTTTTAGCCCGTCTGCCCCCCCCCTGTCTACAAATTCTACGAGGTCAAGGATTTCATTTGGAATGATATACGAGGCTTTAGAGGTAGACGTAGACGTCCGGGGAGCAGTGGATGCAGGGCAATGTGATAAGGGGCACACATGTTTTCATTGCATCTGGGGGCTACGCAATGTGTTTGCGCCTTCTACGTGGGATATATCCTAGCAAAAACTAATGAATCAATGGTCTCTAATCGTCCCCTCGTAACTTGTATTTTCATGGTGTACTATTACTTCGTATAAATTCCATTCCGATTACAGATGAATGTGTATCTGGTGTTCCTGTGGCTTCGCGAGTGGTTTGGCTGAGGCTGTTGGTTCTGCTGGCGTTGGGATATCCCAGGTCGGCTCGGGATCTATAGCCGTGTTTCCGCTCACTTTGTCGCTGGGTAGGATTTTTGTGTTCATGTGTTGCGGGCTTTGTTTCGCTCTGGACTGGGCGAGTTGCTTTGCAACTTGGGCTTCACGGCTTGCCTTGAGGGCTGATTTTGTGCGGTATAAGGTCATACCGTTCCTGGTGGGCTTGCGCTGCGTATGCTTTGCCCGTATGCGTATCGATGAGCCGGGGCGGAGTTTCGGTAGGGACGACGCAAGACTGTGAAGGCTGGGATATCTTGGCTGGGAGCCATGAGGCATGTTTATGTCGACTCTTGCCAGTCGTGGAGCTCTGGTGTCTGGGTCTGGCGGTTGTAGTCGACAGGCGAATGGATTTTTATGTTTGTTCCGGGCCTTGGGTTTCTAGGAGGCTCTTGTTATGGTGTCGTTGGTTTGCTTGTTTGGTTGACTGTGGATGGAGTCTTTGGTGGAATGGGGCAGTATTTACGTATGGCACTTCTCTAGGTTCGTAGTGTAGACACTCTGCTGAAGGGCCTTGGAGGACTTTGCTTGAGGTTGTTCTTTTAGTCACTTGCTATGTAAACTCTTGGTCTTGGAAACCCATTATGGCTTGACTTTAGGGCTTGGGAAGCATACCTCCCAGCACCTCTTTTAAGTTGATCTGTTCTAAGCCTTCGAATGAATGGGTACAATTTCGAAGTGAAGTCGCGGTTTATAGAACCTTTGTAGCGGGGAATAGGCCGGTGAGTGTAGGGTATGTATCTTGAAGGAGTAGAGCTGCTGCCGAGTTCCACTGATCTGATTATCTTGAATCTTGATGACCTGGGGCCTTTTTAGGTGATCTCGGTTTCCTTGGTCAGGTTTCTTTTTGGTCTACATGGATCTTGTTTCCTACCGTCCTGTTATGGATTATTATTCTCCCGGCAGTTGTTGGCTGACCTGCTGTCATATTGGCCAGCTTTGGCACTGGACGAATTCTTCTGCACGTATGGTGCTATTTATCTATTTACTTACCTCAATGTCACGTTGACGACGAACCTTAGAAGCGAGAGTTGTTATTAATTATGTCTCTCGTGTTCCGTCATGAGTATCTTATGGCAGGGTCTATCATGTTCATAACCGAGCGGCTGCGATTGTTCACGTAGGTAGTTGAATGTTATGGGCTTCAAGCGGCCGTCGGGTTGGCAAAGTTGCAGCGTCGTCATGTTAGCCTGAGTGAAGCCAGGACGGCTGCGTTAATGTCGTTTGAGCACATTTGGGGATAACCAGCTCAACATTACTACCCTGACAGTCTGACCAGACTTATAGCTAATTAGCTGACGACGTCACGACTCAGGATGTTCACGCCACGAAATCAAGCATCTGGATGAATGCTACGATAATAGGCGTAGCGGACAACCCGGTTGTACACGATGTAACTCTCCCCAAGTTCCCAGTTCAAACGAATCTCTGGGAGTGAAGGAGTCCTGTTTCCGTCCAATACTATGTAGGTCCGGCACACGGCGCCGTCGTTGTGGTTCCGGCCTGCATCAAGCCGTACATCGAACCGTTGCTTTTCTCGGGCCACTACGGAACACCGTGGCTGGGCAACGGTCATGAGGTTACATTACGGGGTAATAATCTAATCACATCATACTGTACGTCCGTAGACAAAATAGGTAGTGTAAGGACGCGCTCGATGATGCGCCTGTTCACATGGTTTAGCAATCGACTATGCCATCGATCAGCTGGTCAGCGCCTCACGATTTCATCTGTCCGTATGGCTGGCGACCTGCTGCACATAGCACGTAATATCTCCGGGGAATTATGCCAGATGTTGTTCGACAGACAGCTGCAATGTCAAATTGTCAATGTAACTCGGATATGTACGTCCGTAAGCCTTCACGAGATGGTCTGGCGTACTTAACCGAAGCCAAACGGTGTAGCGGCAGGCAGCGATCGTGAAAAAGCAACGCACATGCACCAAGATGAGCATCATGAAGGAAGATGGTCGGGCTTGTACGGACGTACCTAGTTACCTTATTCTCACACCCAGCATGTGCTGTAGTCTGTAGTCAGGTAATAGGGTGCCTGCCTGGGACGCAGGCTGCATACGAAGTGCCATACTTTGTAATGTATTATGTATCAAGTGCCAGCGTTGTCTTCTGCCGATCATCGAGTCAAATGTGGTTCGGGCACAACTACCGACATATTGCGATTCTGGGATGCGCTGCACGACCATCGATGAAGTTCCCGTCCGAGGCGGGCGGTGGCGCTAATCCGTGAGGCGTGCTGCCCGTGTAGGAGGGATGGGAATGAATTCGGAAACCTTTAATTCCAACCTACATCATTATGTAGAGTTGCAGGTCCCGTTCATAGAACCGCAGAGGTTGAGTTGGTCGCGAAGTATCAAAGGTGGCGAGAACCATCCTTAGGAGGACAGAAGTTACATGTATGCCTGGCACGAACGAATGATGCGAGCTATGATGACAGCGAGTAGGTACTGTTGCTGGAATTAAAATCTTTAACCCGTTGACCGGCCTGCCGACTTGCTCGGCTATTCAGGAGCGCCACTCACCAATATAACCCCTGTTCTAGTGTTTGAGTAAGTAGGAGTGCACTCAGGTTGGGTGGAAGAGCGATGTGGTGATCCGAGGACCGAATAAGGTAAAGACGTTAGCAGCACTATCGAGATTCGATCTCAACGCTCTACCATGTTATTGCTGATTTCAGTCCCGGTGGCGGGCATCTAGATGTCTGTTACTTACGCATTCCCTTGCGCAAACTCGGGGGCTGCGCTCAGCATCAAGACTTGGCATACGTATTCAGCCAGCCAGATCCCGATACGAGTCGCGAAGGATATCTGGGACACTGAATAGATCATAAGGCTCGATTGTAGATCCTGATACCGGTTGGTACCTACATACCGTACTGGAGTTCTTTCCGTATAAGTATGGAATATTGACAATAAGGTCAACGCAGGGCGCGTTGCCGATGTCAACCTGCAGGGTGACTATCTCGTTGGCAACCGGGAAAAGAAAAGATGTGTGCACCCCATATGAGCTTGTTTTCCCTAGTACCGTAGACGTTAAACTGACAACCGCATTGGCTGATTCTCTGTTTTAATATAGCCAGGCCTGCATGATTGGTTACCCTCTTCTATCACAGATCTAGCCAGCCCAGGGGCGGACTTACACGGGTACAGGAGGCAATTCAGTGAATGTGGAATACCTGCACATCTAATATGCCGTACCAACGGGACATTCGGTAGATATGATTTTGAAAAATGTGCTAGGTACGGCGTGTAATGACGAGTTGATTCCGGGGGTGGATGGCCTCATTGTGGACCCGTAGCTCGATGCGACAATAATGTTGGTGCAATGTAGATCATATTGAATCAGAGCCTTGGTTTCACTGAGTTGAGATCGGCGACGATAACGGGATGGACCTTCTCTTAATCGAGTGAAAAGATCTCGGCACTGTCGCATCGGTGAAAGCGAGATCGAAGGTCAAGTGAGGAGGCGTGCGCAATTGGGACGCATGGTTGAGGGCGAGATGGACCGTCGAGGTGTCAGTGACCCCAGTCGAGTGAGAAGGCCTGGGTGCTTGTGTCGCATCGTCGACAGCGACATCAAGTGTCGACTTATTAGTGGCGAGCCAACCAAGAGTTAGCCAAATGAATATATAAACCGCAAAATATCCCGACCTTAACGACGTTTTCGCCCCTCACCACCATCACCCCAATCACTACCCACAGCTCAGGGACAACTTCGCCATTCTGACAGATTCAGCCTTTCCGATCGTTGCACATTCCTCAAGATGCTTTTCTCCAAGATCTTCTCGGGACTCGCTATGGTCGCTAGCGCCATGGCTGCTGCAAGCCCTGAGGATATCGCCGCTGGCATCAACACCATCACCAAGAAGTCCCAGGCCCTCCAGACACCTGCTCAGAGCATCACTATTATCAACGCACCGCTGATCCTCATCGGCCAAGGCCCGTTCCCCATCCTCATCAGTGGGTTCACTGACATTGTGAGCACCGCCAGTGTGCTCGCTGCTCAGATCGGAGCTGGGCCGGACGAGGAGCGGACTGAGGCCCAGAAAGCTCATGCCAGGGATATTCTCGCCCGAGACCCAGGTGCTGATCTGGTCTTCAACTCTTTCCGGGCAGTAAGTCCAGAATTTGCTCTGCGAGTATTAACCGCCCTACTTTTGCTAACGTGACTGTCCAGTTCGTCCGGGTTCACCAGCAGTTGCTGAACATCCTCATTGGCAAGGCCGGCCTCATCACATCTCTCCCCTTCATTGGACCGCCCGTCGCTACTGTGCTCCGCAGCGTTGAGTCAATTGTTGATGTGAGTAACTCGAGTACTAGAGACCATCGGCCTGACTGACGTTCTTCAGCAAATTGCGATCGGCCTCATCAACCAGTTCCAAGATCGCGCCCGGGATTTGGAGTCAGAGGCCAACGCGATTACGGCCACCTTGGACCTCACCATCCAGAAATACGACGGGCTCTCTATTTAAATTTGGGTGTAGGTATCGGAAAAGCCAGTCTGGGGTGTACTAGCCAATTCTGGGATGTACAATGGCAGGTGGCCTCAAAACCTATCGCTGCGTTCTCGGTTTTGAATTCTGGCGTGGACTTGTTGAGTTGCCGAAAGAGAAGGCAGAATTTCGACTGTAGCGTTATGAGAGGACAACGAGAGAAACATGCCGTCGGAGATACATATTGCATCTATTTAATCAAATAGTAGAGCTGAATTGCTGAATTGTTGAACCTTGAAATTGTGAATGTGGCGTGTCTGTCTGGCACTTCGAAAGACCACAAATTGGGCCAGAAATGGCCCGGCGTCTTCCGTCCAGTGTATTTGAGCGACTGGTATGGGGACATTGACAGTAAGGTCTTTTGGATCGTGACTTGGAAACTCGAGACGGGCGGGGTTTAACATAGGAGTCAATGGCAACCCATTATCCATGTTTAGGCGATAATAACAAGGTGAGCAAAGATAGCATTGCAACATGCTTATGTCGGTCCGGGTTGTTTATTGTTGGGGGAGAATGAAACATTCTTTAAGACCCGGGCTGTCGGCCTTTTTATCCGCACATATTGTGCCAAGCTTGAGAGCGGAAGGCCGGCTCGCTGGAACAATAATGACCGGCCGTTCGCCGATCCAGAAGGAAGGCCGCCGTAAATACAATACCTACTTACCATTACAGACAGCCCTTGAATGATGAGAGGAGAGGCCCGGGTGGTGTCCAGAAGGAGTGGAACAGCACCTTTTGAATGGTGTGGCTTGTGAAGTACATGATGGCCCTGGTTAGTCTATGCCTTTTGTCGTACGGGGGCAAAGCCAACAGGCATAGGATTAGTGCCCCTCATGTTGCTGGCCCACCAGGACCTAGGTATGTCCATGCCACGAGCTTTCATGATCTCGTTTGTTTTCTGGCTAGCGTTGTAGCAGTAATGCCTTAGCACATATGACCACGACAGCCGTGAGAACGACAATAGAATAGGGGCGGCTGTCTTTCGATTAATCTTCAAGTGATGTGCAATTTTGTAGATATGAGCTCACGCTTCCCAATTTTCAACATATGAGAATTAGCAGTAACCCGCGAGGATAGCACGAAGGATGACGAGGTAGGTTACTTCGTAGGTCGAAGCCAAAAGAGCTGTTAATTAGACTCCGAAATCTCAACGCGTCTAATGTACGTACTAGACTAGATAGGTAGGCGAATAAAGGATTCAAGCCTGCCAACGCTCTTCTTCGACTAGTGCTCTGACAACTGATAGGCAACGCCACGTACGAAGTGCGAATAAATCGACTCTATCTCCGGGTCCGAATCCGGCTCCAGTTCGGATTCCGGACATACCGTAGACTTACCTATCACCGAAGACAGACATGAAGGCGATCCATGGTTGTAGTTGTAGTTACTCGTTTGGCCAGTTTCCTGGAACAGGTCTCCCCGGAGAATCTCAACATGAAATGGCGACTTGACTACAGGAACAATTGCACGACGAAGGGGGGGACCACGATCGAATCCAATTGTGTTTTGCCAAATGGAAGAAATGAGGGACTTCGTGGGACTATTTGGAGACGACGCTTGAAAGTCTAGACCGCACACCAGAACGCTGGATTTGATCCACTACAAAAGCCTGGCGATCATCTGGATCGAAGGGTTTTGTGGCGATGGGCCTAGCAACCAATCATGTTCTGGGGATCCTGCAAAAAGTGGCTTGGATCATACGAAAGTGGTTAGTGAATTCAGGCACGTGCCTCGACGTGATCTCGAATTTCTCCACCAATGGGTTGCCCCGCAGTTGGGGGCGATCCACCCCCACATACTCTGTACACCCCATACCGTACCTCATTTCACATAGGTAGTATCTGTCCGTAGAGCGTAATAATGTTCTACGGTCAGATGAACTGTCCGCTATTTACTTTGATAACTAAAGCTCTTACTACCTACCTAGTACTTAGAACTCACTCGACGTATAACAGAACTATGAAGTGTTGAACTCCTAAGGCTGAGATTGTTTCGGCAAGCCCAAGGAAAAAGGACTACACCTGGGGCGCGGGAGTCGGATCTACCGATAGCCTGTAGGGAGGCACCTAGCGTATCGAGACAGCGTCACAGGCCGGCTGCTGTTAACTAGTGTACACTATTAGTGAAGTAGTCCGCTACGGTAGTTAGCTACGCGTGAGAGTGGGAGAATCATCTAGGCCACATTGGGCACCTATTTATACTCTGTGTGCATGCGGGGTCCTCTGGAGTCTGATATGCCTCGGCCTTCCCTACATACTGTACCGTGCCTTAGGTACCCCTACCCATGTAGTCCCTTGTCCCGGGCGGCGCGCCACCTGCCACGCACGCTCATGTACTTACACGATCCTTCTCCCCTACGCTAATATTCCATCGAGATATGTAATCTGCCATTCCTCTCTGAGTCTCTGCAACCCCGACTCGGCATTGCGACGTGGGGCCCAACGATGCCGCCTCCCTCACCCCGCGTGGCCTTATAGCTGCCGAGCGCTGTCCGTTTTCCCGCGCTTTGATTTTCTCTCCATCGTCACGAGACCTACGACATTGTATTGTTTAATTTCTAATATCCCCGTCCATCACGCACCTGCGCCGTCTCGCAGCGTCATCTCGAATTTCCAGCCCAGCCACACGATTCTCCAGTGCCTTGTGGACTCTGAAGCCTATCATCAACTCGAAAATGGGAGATACTAGCCCGAGCGAACACCAGCGTCTCGGCGGAGACCACAGCACTACAAAAGACGATGTGCCCGAAGAATGGTTCATTGGCAGCATAGATCAGGGCACCACGTCTTCGCGCTTTATCATCTTCAACCGCTTCGCCGATCCTGTTGCGAGCCATCAGATCGAGTTCGAAAATCTATATCCTCATTCCGGGTAAGCTGACCACGATGTTCCTACTCTTTTTTGTTCCATGGCGGCCGAGTCAACCAAGCGCTTGCTAACTATTATCTTACGGCGTAGTTGGCATGCTCATGACCCGCTTGTCTTACTTTCTTCAGTTGAGAAGTGTATCGAGAAGGCAACGGAGAAGTTCGTCTCTAAGGGCTACAAGATCAGCCAGGTTAAGGCTATCGGCATAACAAACCAACGCGAAACAACGATTTGCTGGGACAAAACCACAGGCGAGCCATTGTGTCATGCCGTCGTTTGGCCTGATACGCGAACCACTGAGCTGGTTCGAGACCTGAAGGCTCGTCCTGGCGCCGATGAGCTGCTTGATATCTGCGGGCTCCCTCTGAGTACATATCCATCGAGTGTGAAGCTCTTATGGCTAATCCAGAATCAGCCCGAAGTTGGCAGGGCATATGAGGAGCGCCGTTTAGCCTTTGGTACCGTTGATACTTGGCTGATCTACAAACTAAATGGTGGCAAGGAGAATAATGTTCACGTCACCGATACTTCCAATGCCAGCAGGACCATGTTTATGAACTTGCACACCTGCCAATATGACGACAAGCTACTCGGTTTCTTCGGTATCGATTGCTCCAAAGTTGACCTACCCAAAATCGTTCCTTCGTCACATCCCAACGCTTTCGGTGCCTTGACATCAGGACCTCTGAAGGGAACCAAGATTGCAGGCTGTCTGGGTGATCAATCTAGTGCTCTGGTCGGCCATTGTGGATTCGAGGCCGGTCAAGCGAAGAACACGTACGGCACCGGGTGTTTTCTGCTATACAATGTCGGTTCAGAGCCTGTTATATCTAAGCACGGCCTCTTAACCACTGTGGCATATGATTTTGGCGAGGGACAAAAAGCATACGCGTTAGAAGGCAGTATCGCTGTCGCGGGTTCCGGTGTCAAGTTTTTGACAAACAACTTGGGGTTCTTGCAAGACTCGTCCAAGGTCGACGAGCTGGCGAGAACGGTTCCGGACAATGGCGGGGTTGTGTTCGTCACCGCGTTCAGTGGTCTATTTGCGCCGTACTGGATAGACGACGCGAAAGGAACTTTGTGTAAGTCATTGGCATTCTTACCGAACATACCGGAGGATATTATATCTAATCGAGTGTAGTCGGAATTACGCAACACACACAAAAGGGCCACATAGCTCGTGCGACGCTTGAGGCGACCTGCTTCCAGACGCGTGCGATTCTCGAGGCCATGGAGAAGGACTCGGGCCACAAACTAACTGGCCTGAATGTTGACGGCGGATTGTCAAACTCCGAGTTAACGATGCAAACACAAGCCGACATCAGCGAAATTCGTGTCGAGCACCCGGCCATGCGCGAAACGACTGCGCTCGGCGCTGCTATTGCTGCCGGGCTTGCTACCGAAAATTGCTGGGCGTCTCTGCAAGAAATATCCAATCTCACCCACGGCAAACCAGGCCGCCAGAAGTTTGATCCCGCCAGTGACCCCAAGCGGATAAAATCCATGTATAAACGTTGGGAGCGAGCTGTGGAGATGAGTCGAGGGTGGGTCACAGATTCCAACGTCGAAGAAGACTAAAGCCGAGGAATTTTGGTTTCGAAACATGTCTACACGCTATTTCTCATGATGATTGGTTACGGAACGGGTTTGAAAAGATTGGGGAGTACGGTTGCGGGAGAGCCACTTGGCCTCCATCACATTGCGGCATTGCACGGAGTATATAGATGCGATAGCGTTGGGCATTTCCTGTGAGGTTTTATTTCAACGGAGCTTTTGCTTGCCTCGTCTTGGGGCGGTTATTCCTGCATTATTGTCATGCCATTATGATCACCATAGACAGATATCCCTTGAATAGCATTCTATTTCCTGCCTTTCGTAGGTATAAGTACGCCTGGGATCCCATTCAACTGGCTAACTGAGTAGAATTATGGATATTATCGCTCTGTTTCGCCTCTCTGTTCTTCAACTCCTCAACCCGAAAATGAAGCAATTTAGTCTTCTGAATGTGTCTAATTATATAGGTATAATACGTATGTGTGGTAGGTATCTCGCACGGGATTCTATGATAGTGTCTCGAAAGTGCGGTGCCATAGGGATCCTTTCATGGTTGCCATGAGTAAATCCCGCACCTGTCCAAAGCGCGTCGATAGGAATAACTATTAAGCGACGGATGTCGAGGGAGTCGAATCGCTTAAGTCCGGGCCGAGCTAGGTATATATTCCCGTGTACGCGGGGAAATGACACCGAACTAAAAACCGAATCTCATGATTCGTGCGCCGTATAGGTAGGTAATGTCTCGCTTGCTTTTTTTTTTCTAATGGAAACTGCTGATCTAGCCCTTCCCTAGGAACACCAGGTTGGCGATGTTGAGGACAACGATGAGCAGCCAGATGGCCACGGCCGTGACGGTGACGTACCACGGGTTCGCCATCTTCACCATCGTCGTGGTTTCGGGCCCGGCCTCTTGATCGTTTGCGGCGCGCGGTTCGGCATCGTCGGCGGCGCTGACGTTGCCCTCGACGCGGACCCTCGACAGCCCGGGCCGCGTGACCATGTACTTATTGAAACACGTGAACCAGATGAGCGGGGCCGAGACGAAGGGCAGGACGATGCTTAGGACGACTTGGGTCCCGTTGAGCGCATCGTTGAGGCGATTGCGGCCCGCGGCGCCGGCTATGATTATGCTTGGCGTGATGGCGATGGAGCGCGTGATGAGGCGGCGGAGCCACGGCTTCGTGCGCCATCTGAGGGCGCCTTCGCACACCATTTGGCCGGCGATAGTGCAGACGATGCCGGCCGAGACGCCGGAGAACAGGAGCGCGAGGGCGAAGATGACACCGGCGAACGGGCTGATGGATTTGGCTAGCAGGTCGTGCATGCTGAATATATCGGCGTCTCCGGCGCCGGAGTTTTCGTACAGCCATGCGCCAGCGACGATCAGGATGGCGCTGTTTACGAAGAGCGCGAACGTTGCGAGGGTCATGCTGACCTCGGTGTACGTGTACTTCAGAGAGTACCTGATGGCCGCGAAGCTGGGGACGTAATGTGTCTTCTCTCCGGTCTTCGGGTCTTCGGTGGTGTGGCCTGTTGCGCCAGCCGGTAGCAGGCCTCGCTTCTCGTCGTAGTCCCTCAGACGGCTCTGAACTACCCCGGAGCCCAGGTACAAAGAGTGCGGCATCACCTACTTCGCAGTGAGTAAAAAGTACTAAAAAGTACGATGTCTCCCACATCTGTGGGGAACGGTCATCGGGTCAGACGACTATCGTGAACCGCCTTTGACTTACTGTGGCGCCTAGGATTCCACAAGCTTGATATAACCCATCCGACTCAGTTATGACATCGTTTGGAACATAGCCGCGGAAGACTTCACCGGGGGTCGCGTTATTAATGAGCGAGAGCTGTATACCAAAGCAGACCACCACGATCAAGACCAGAAGCATGACGAAGATCTCGAAGACGCGGAGGCTGCTCATAGAGCCGTTGGGACGATAGAAGATGAGGATAACAAAGACATCCAGGATAGATATGGCACAACCGGCGACGAGCGGGATGCCGGGAATTAGTAGGTTGAGAGCGATTGCGGTGCCGATAACCTGACTCTACTTAACGCCCCGTTGACTTGAGGACTGCAGTGGAAGTCGAGGGTACTCACCTCAGCTATGTCTGTCGCGATAATCGCGGCCTCGGCGAGGAAATACAGGAAGTAATTCACCCATCTGGGCAGAAACACGCGGCAGGCCTCGGCCAAATTCAGCCCTGTGACGGTTCCAAGTTTGGCAGCAAGGCATTGGAGTAGCACGGCACATAGGTTGCTCAACAGGACGACGAAGAGCAGGCGGAAGCGGTGTGCGGCACCGGCACTGATGCCGGTGGAGTAGTTACCGGGGTCGATGTAGGCAACGGCGACAAGGAAGCCGGGCCCGACGAATTTTCCGAATGTGACGGCGAGATAGAAGAGCTTGTGTAGGCGGTTCGTCGCGCCTCCGCGGGCAGAGGACTCGACCATGGACAGGTGATTAGATGATGCCGGGTCATTGCTTATCTCTATCGATGCGGTCTTCTCGGGCGACCAGCCATTCTCACGGGCTAGTCCATTGGAGAGGATCTTAGCAACGTCGTCACCGGGGCCGGCTTGAAGCTCTGGGCCCCGACGCGCGGCAAGATCACCGGTGAGCGCACGAGGTTCCGGATCAGGTCCGGCGCCTTCGTAAGGCCCATCGGTCCACGATGTCCGGTTCATGATGAGCTGGCCTCAGCACGGACGGAATTGTTGAAATGGCTACCTGGTGTAAGAAAGGCGGCCGGCATGTGCATTTGTATGTCGGAGGAAACCGGAGGGTCCGGGGGGAAAGCTGCCGAGGAGATCGACAGCTGTTGTCCACTTTGTGTCCTGACAGGCCACGGCCATATACAAAATCATCGTGCGTGAATGATGAAGTAATCATGAGTCAAAGCTTCAGGCGGTGTACCTAATAATGCAAACAAACTGGTGAAGTCGTGGACATGACTTGTGGTTGATGCAGGCAGATATGCCCAAGTGCTGCGTGCCATCTAGGTAGTGACAGGACACGCGCGCACATCTAGGGTTACCTGCGAAGAGCCTGTAGAATGGTGCCGGGTCCGGTATTGTTTAGATATGGGCGCATGTCCACGTTATTGTCTGTGGTCACTGGTCCATGATACCTACAAGTTCAACACTTGTTGGTCAGAAAGTTGGTGATGATCCGTGCTACGCTAGAGATAGCGGACCCGTAGCCGCCAAGGTTCGCTCCGGAGCCTATGGGTGGCCGGCGTCTTCTAGCGTTCCAGATGCATTATGTCAGACTGTATGGTGTATACTCCAAGGAGTTAGCTGGCGCGCAACGGTGCAAGCCCGGCAACACCGCCGAATACCCGGCTACATCACGTAGTAGGTAGTTCGGTAACACCGCCCAATAGCCGGACACATCATGCAGTAGACCTGGTAGTTGGAACGTGGGCACTGGTAACTCGAAGTTACGAACATCTTACAACTGTGCCTCCCACCTGTGGAAATCATACGTAGGGACACAAAACACGCACACCAGTTACACCCATCCCAGAAACTGCCCAGAACTTATTATAGGTTGAATCCTCCCGATATGACCGAATACCTACCTAGGTAGGTAGGACGGCCGAACCGTGGCAATGCCTGTCTGGCCCGGTTATCAAACGTTTCTTGTGTCTCATGGGCCACGTACATTACGTAGTATATAAGTATGTACCGCGTAGGAGTTACACACCCCCCACGGTCAACACCAACTGCATTGGAACTGGTCAACTGCAAGGTACACGACACCAGACCGGATAGATCATAGAGGGTATTGCTAGTGCACATTATATTTCCTAGTGACACTCGCCCGGTCGAATAGCGAGAGAGACTTATTATAGCGGGAGGGGAAGTGCCAGGTCCCCTCCTGCTAATACCAAGTCTGGCTCTTCCCATCCCGCTGACAAGGGTGTAGTGTATTAATAATGTAGACGAGTACTCGCCGAAAACTCAAAAAAATCTTCCGTAGTAAGGTTGCCTAGCTCAGTGAGGATCGATAATTACCTAGGTAGGTATAAGTTAGCTGCTATACTGGATGCTGGATAGCAATCCTGTGACCTGTCTGGGGATACCCGAAATCAAATGCAAGTCCAGCTGTTCCAGTGGATGGGAAAGTCGACTTGCTACAGTATCACCCTTCCATACGGCCTGCCAATGTCTTGCCTGTGTCTACCCAAGCATTAACGAGATACTCTCATTCTCTATTTTCCCCTCTTTCCGTTGCCATAAAATTACCAATGTATATCTATCCGTTTCTTCTTTATTAATATAGCGTCTACGTGTCGTAGCAATTCGTCGTGCTAATTATCGACCAAGTCTTAGTCTGTAGATAGACAGACCCATTAACCCTCTGCTAACGCAGAGAAAATGGATCAAGCGGGACTGCTCGGGTCCCGTCGTGCAGCCTGGAATTCATCATCGCGATTTCTTGTTATTTCCCTTGGCTGCGGCGCGCTCGCGGTCTCGTTTGGCGTAGATACCGGCCGTAAAGGGATTCTCGTAGCTAAGAGCAATTTGATAGACGGCGTATACCCACGCAGTGAGCAGGATACCGGCCGGCTTGCCGTACAGTAGGGCAACGCCAAGGAAGCTGCATGTTGATCCGTGGTACATGGGTGCGTCCGTAACGTTGAATGGGAAGCCCGTGACGATGTCGTCCATCAGGATGCCAAAGTAGTCGCCCAAGAAGGTACCTGTGATCCCCAGAGCCCAGGTCGATGAGACGACGAGAACATTTCCGACGGCTATCAGGGCATATCCTAGGTATTTGGCCTCCGTAGTTTCGAGGAGAGGATAGGATGGCTGGTCACGGAGGGCACGTTCGTAAAGTCCGTCACGGACAAGACCCAAGGAGAAGATGGTCACGGCAAGAGCGTAGCAGGCTATTTGTGAGCGGCCGCCGAAGAGCTTGGTGAGGACTTTGTTGCGATATTCTATGCTGTGTCAGCGGGACGCAATGATAGACTATAATAGACCCTAGCTTTCTAGCAGGCCGTGAAGCGGGGTCGTCGAACCTAGACGCGCAACGATGCTGGGACGAATGTCAGTATTTGCCCTACTCTGCACTAGATGAGGAGGAGAGGCAGGTTAGGCTGGGAAAAACATACTTCCAAAATAGAGGGTTGAAGGCAATAGACAGGGCCGAGACTAAACCGCAAGCTGTCAGTATCTGATCCGCCATCTATCACCAGGTAAACCATATTCGGCCACATACTGAACAGGCTCCTCTGGTTGAAGTCAGCCAGTCCGTCAACCGGAGCTCGAGGGGACGCCATGTTTCCTAATGTCTTGCAGATCCTCTTGTGCCTACTTTGGGTCTTGCTGTCTTGAATGGCCTTTGTTTTCCTGTTTTGCAGCCTTTGGACTTGGTGAGGGTGAAATATTTACAAGATGTAGGAAGTAGGCAGGTACGCATGATGTAACTGATTAGATAACCCATGTCACTCGCAGCCGTTTCCGGCCGAGCACGTCCGGTGTACTTCGTGCTTTACAGTGCGCACAGGCACTGTAAAGCGCACGGTCATCCCATCGCACATGGAGTGGACCTCTGCTCCGTATCACATGGAGCTACCTACCTACCTATACCTATAATCGCTGGGTAATCCCAGGGTACCTATGTCGTCATTTACCTCCATACCTATACCGGCACCCAGTCGGCATCCAACTCTTTCACAATTACTTTTATCAGTGCTGGTGACCTTGAACTTTGGTTAATTGAATTCAAGACTGACTACAAATACTTGTGCAGTATGGAATGCCCTCATTCTATTGTCTAAGAATCCATATGTTATGTTCTCCAGACTAGGTAGAATCCAGCCTTATTCGGGCTTCCAAGTATTACGAGCTTGGTGATATTGTAAGACGCCATCCTAGATGGTCATGCAATTACCATTCTCGATAGAATCACAGGGTGCTGGGTATCCAATGCAGTGCGGCTTTGTACAAAATATATCTTATATATCTGGTTAGCGGCGATTCCTTGTTTTCTTGGTTGTTTGGGGCGCCTCGTCTTCCTCTTCGTCTTGGCCCTTCTTTAGGTCTTCTTCGAGGTCCCATTCACTCTTGTCGTACCAATCTTCTCCATCGGACATATCCCGGTTTGGCCCGACATGCGCTTCATATTTAGACCATTGGAACACCGTCTTGCGCATCCGATCTGCTCGGAGGAGCCCTTCGTATAGGCGCTTGACTCCGCGACAGACTTCTTCTTGCTTTTGCACATAAAGCTGAAGAAGACGCCTCATATCTTCCGCTTCACTTTCCAGCATGCCAAAATCACGATCAGGCCGTGCCGATCGCGGGACTATGAACATGGGGTGTATTGGCAAATCGTTAGTAGCATCCGACACGATGGACGCTGGCCGACTGATGTCATTAGCCGTCCTTCTCGCTGCCTCAATACTCAGGGAGGCGTTGTGAGCATCTGTGCTTGCAGAAAGCCCGGGTACTGTTAACCCGTTTGTTTTTGGGCCATTGGCGGCGAGAGAGCCTAGCGCATGCGTTTCCCCTCGGCTACTGACCCGCCCATTAACTTGCGACTGGGTGTCTGCCTCCTTCACCGTCAAACTATCCTCTTCATAACTTTTGATATCGCGCTGTGATATATGGTCCATGTTCCGCTCCACATTATAATTTGAATTCCGGACGCTCGTAATTTCGATCGGTGGAGTGCCCGCATCCGCCATAGAGCTACCGTGTTCTTTTATGTTGCTCAGATCAAGTTGAGTCTCGTGGAGGCTCATCAAAGGACCTTTGCCATTCGAGTTAGAATACCCATTGACTGTATCTTGGCTTGGTGCATGCTCAAGTATGGGCATGCGACCATTTGTCTTGACGAAACTTGGTAGTCGATCGATGTAGTCATCGTTAAAATATTCAATATCGTTCGGCCCAACCATCATTTCACAAGGCGCCCAGTCATGGTCTCCAATTAACTTGGTTTGAAGGTGTTTTATTTTCCATAGCGCCGCGTTTTCTTTGTGCATGATATTACAGCCTTGTTTAGTAAGCTCGGTAAGGGTTTTCGACGTGTATGGCCTTGATAACGTTGGGTGTGTTGGGAGGTCGGTAATAGCTGTCAAAGGGGCTAGGATATCTGCGTGAAGACTTATATTAGCGAGGTGTATGTTTGAGGTCCAATCTCGGAGACTACATACTCTCTAGTCGGATGCTCGCATATGGATTGAATTCCGCGGCGTTGTTAATGGCGTCTAGAATATGCTCGTCATCGTCGTCGCTATCGATCTCGTAGCCTTCATCGTCAATTAAGGGGGGATTTCGACTGATAATCGCTCGTTGAAACCCAGCGTGATCCACGACCTAGATCATCACAGTTCATTAGTGCGGTGTCATGGAACGGGCACGATCTTTTTACCTCTCTGTATACTTCGGGTCCCGACGGCGGCGCCGCTTGACCTTCATGTGCAAACCTGGCCTTTTTCTTCATTTTCTGACCACGATTTCCATGGTAATCAACCTCGGAATCGGAATCCGACTCTAGAGTGCGTGTTGTTAGACCGAAGCTCACCAGACCTATGGTGGGTAGCATACCATACGCTCGCCGCTTTCGGGCTTTCTTCATCGCCGCAATGGTCTCTGCAAAGACCACATGCTGAGAAGCCATGGCCATCACCTGGCGACCGTCTCACGACGGCGGGTATTATCTCGCAAGGGCGCAGGGAATTGGGAGTCAACTATCGCGAGCCAACGTGCTGGCAGGTAATTCGTATAGTTCTGAGGTGTAGCTTTGATATAACGCCTTGAACAGCAACGTCAAAGTAAACGCAACGTGCCGCGACTCGGGTCGTGGCGAGAAGTGCAAAGATTGCCAGTCTCCCTGTTCGCCCGCGAGCGACGTGGAACACCGGCGCAGACACGCAGACACGCAGACACGCAGACACGCAGACACGCAGAATCGCAGAATCGCAGAATGATCACTAATCTCTGGGTTCCAGAGGTCTGTCTCACGATCAAGAGCCTGTACAGACTGTATGTGCCGAAAAAAGGCTGTCGACGGTGTCTTTCGGTGGGAAAGAGAAAAGAAGCTCCTGGGGTAATCGGGCCGGGAAGGTAATGAGAGAGATCATCCGGGGACGAGCCCGCGGAATAAGGCAAATGGCTTGAGTCGCAATGCGGTTAATCACTTGAGGATTGGACACAATCCCCACATATTAGCCGAACATCCCCCATCATATCCGCACACAGTGCCTGATCTCATACTTTACTGTCTGATGTGCAGCTGATGTGTGAATAAACAGTGTGCATAATGCACAGACCCGTGCATTATGTGTGTACAAAACAGGCGCTACTGTACTATATACACTGTATACTGTCATGGGTAGCGGGCCTGAACTCCTGATATTACCTGCTAAACCCCTACAGACCCCCGAGGCCAGGGCCATACTGTCATGCCCGCTTAACCCCTACGGCCACCATCAAAGTACACATGGAC
The DNA here is from genome assembly GCA_028637635.1 of Xylariaceae sp. X802. Taxonomy (NCBI): domain Eukaryota; kingdom Fungi; phylum Ascomycota; class Sordariomycetes; order Xylariales; family Xylariaceae; species Xylariaceae sp. X802. The sequence goes on along the minus strand of JAJFDH010000001.1, from coordinate 1,816,807 downwards.
ACTGTACCTATCAACTTTCAAGTTGTTTTGTCGCCAGCAACAATCTTGATGCCCGTTGCGCGAGAAGCTCAAGATCCAGCTTACACCTCCTCACGTTCCCGCGACTATGCATCTTGGTAAGGTCGCATGGGCTCCGACAAGCGCTCAAGTCTTATGCACGTGACTTGAGTCTACAATTCCACCTGCGGCCTATGGTTCAACTTGCTCAGTTTGCTGTTGTCGATGTCTGTAAACGGCCGCGTCGCCGTTCGTTGAAGCAATGGATGGATACCCTCTCGGGAGTTTGGACCATAATGTCCCCTTCCTGGCCGTCTCCGGCCTCAGCATTAGTCCAACCGAGCCGCTCCTTGCCGATCCAGAGCTGAGGGAACGGGGAATTCTCGTGCGCTCAGAGCTCCCTCCGGTCGATTCGCGAGAAGCCAGGGCTATATTGCGCTTCATCGAGGATGCCGACAGCACCAACCTCCCTTGGCATTCACGAGGTAACCCCAAGCGATACAGATTCAAAATTAAGGTCATCGGGAAGGTATGTGTCGCTCCCACGGTTGTGTGCAATGGATCCTAAATTTGACTGCTAGGAGTTTCTGTTGCCGCCTCGTCGTGCCCGGCCTCCTCATGTTCCGGACGCCCCTCCTTCCACCTTCGTCTTGCACTCGCCATTCTCGCCGCTTAGCCCTGGTTCGACCTTATACCCCGATGGCCTTATAGACACCCGGTGGCTTCATAAGCACCAGAACCTGCTACCGAGTGTGTGTCTCTGCTTTTACAGCCTGACTTCCGATTCCACGCTTGCAACCTTACACGACAACCGCTTGAAGACGGATATAAATGTCATAAAGAATGCTATAAGCCAGTCAGGCTACAAGACTCGCCTGGCCGTGGTCATTCTCAGTGACCAGTCTCCAAGCACCATGTTCCAGTTCCAGGAGAGGCTCGAGCACATAAGAAAAGGCACGGGACTCGACCCCAAGGCATCGTTATTTGTCCTACCAACCCGGCGAACAGAAGCAGAATTAGAAACGGCTGTAGACAGTGTCTTGGCTGCAGTATATGACCAAGCTATTGATTATTACCGTGATCTTGGACGACATGCCCATAAGAAGAAGGGACGTGGAATAGCGCCTCAACCCACAATACCACCAACCAGTGGAACGTCTCACACATTGAGTCTTCAAGGATGGAACGTTCGTTACGACTTCAAAATTGCAGTATTTGCTGAATTTCGACAGGAACTCGACGTTGCCCTGCGATCTTATGAACAGGCCTATGACACTTTGCTAGGAACCGATGTGCTAGAGGTTATACCTGCGTGGAATCCAAGATTCAATGATGCTCGTCTTCTAGCAGACATACTGGCGATACGAGCACTCAAATGCTTACTACTGAGTGGACAAAGTACCGCCGCCGTACGACGATGGCAATCGCATAACGATAGGGTCTGTGACATTGTAGACCGGAAAGGCCGCGGCACACAAAATTAGTGAGTTTTACCAGTCGCTTGCCTCCAATGTTTGGCCAATGCCACAAACAGATTTGTTTGGTTCACAAGCAGATATGTTTGGTTCTGGTTGAACTTGCCTAGAGATTCCGCCTACCTCCTAGAAGAGTCGATACTAACGTTGAGTGTTAAAGTGGGTGGAAAGCGTGGCAGGCAAGATGGTGTACGGTAATGGCGAATTTAATCGAAAAAGTAAATTTCCCCGAATTAGAACCGTCAACATTATCACCCTTTCGTGAACCAGAGAAGAATCTTTCTGCTGAGCGTCTCCAACCGTGGGAACTTCTTCACCATTCTGGATATTGGTACCGAGCAGCAGCGGGGCATTTGCAAGATAGGCGGATACTTGCGCAATTAATACCAGAAGAAGACCGACGCCCACCGAACGAATCAGCTCCGATCGGCACCTCTAGAAAAGCTTATACTTACGATACATACATGTCTCCTGAACCGCACGAAGAATATCCGCTCGAAGGTCTTGGCACTAACCATGCTCAATTGATCTTCGATCACTTAACTCTTGCACGAACAGAGTTCCAGAAATGGCGACAAAAACGCGCTTCAATCGAGTTGGCCCTTAATTCGTGCAGGGAATTAGAAAATATGGGAAAGTGGCAGCAGCTATTGGAGTTGCTCACTCCCCTGTGGAGGGATATGTCGTTCCGGTCTGAGGGTTGGTGGAATATCGCAGAAGAAGTGAGCTGGACCCTGAGAAATGCGGCTGTTGAAGTTGGACAGAAAGACCTTATAGTTGCCATCGATTGGGAGCTGATGGGGCTGATGAATAAAAATTCGTCGTCCACCCCAGGTTTCGCTGATACCTCAGTGTTTCCCAGACGTTCAGGTTGGCATTATGATATATCGAAATCTTTGGACGGATTTAGCGTGGCGAAGCCACCGGTCATCAGCCTCGACGATGAGCATTTGATATCCTTCATTTGCGCCGACTTCGTCTTCAAATACGAGGAAGGAAAGGCGGGACAATCATGCCCTGTGCAGCTCTCCCTCACGTCGAATGCATTCCCAGATGCGGCTCCCGTGCCGCTCAAGTCTATCCATGTTTATGCTGAGGGTGGATTGCGAGATATCCATTTAGAGCATGAAGGAAACCCGCGTCAAAAACAATCCAATACAACCTTAGAATTTACCAAGATAACTCTTAAAGAGGTGGAACTTAGTGGAAATGAGACGGGTGTCGATGATCCTGAAACTAGTCTTCAACAGAATGCCTCGATTGTCCTGCAGGGAACGCAAGATCTAACGCTGTTTCCAAGCCAGACACGGGTCTTTGAATTCGATGTCCCACTGAGAGAAACCGGCGATGCAAAAATAACCTCGGTGCAGGTCTCTTTAGACCCGGGAAGTTTTGCACTTACGTACAACATGAAGCCGGGAAGAACAATATCTCCTAGCCAATGGCACACTGGGCCTTCATCTAAAAGGAAGCTCATGAGGCCAAATCCTCAGCGCATAAGGATCCTTCCGAGACCACCTAAGATGCAAATCAGGGCGCTTCAAATACTTGAACAGTATTATACAAATGAAGCTATACAGCTTGTCCTGGATCTGACGAACGAAGAAGACACCGACGCCGTTACGAAAATGGATATCATTTTACATGGAACTCAATCTCCTTCGTATCAAGTTCAGGTCGCCGGCGAGGCTAAGCAGTCATATTCGCCCGGAACCGAGGACAGAAGCTTACATGGCATAGAAATAAATACGATCAAGCCGTCCAAGTCGGAGAGAGTTCTCATTACTCTAGACCCTATTGATGAGCCAGCCGTCATTGATATAAGTATCACGGTGTCTTATTACCTCATTCCAGACCCATCGACGCCTATTACTCAACATGCGTCATATCACCTGAACATTGTCTCCCCATTCGAGGCAAGCTATGACTTACTACCAAGAATACACCCCGAATGGCCCAGCCTCTTTGATACGGAAAATATAGAGGACCTGTCGGATGGCGATACGATTGTTAGTCGTCCTCGTGGATTGGCACAGAAATGGGCCCTCGTCACGCGTTATGCTTCTTTTGCCCACGAAGAAGTGTTGGTCATCGATATTGAGGTTGAAGTACTGGCTACGCAAGGCAATGTAACTTGCATTGTTTCGAAGGCCGAGTCATTACCTGCCGATGGCCAAATCCTTAGTCCGAGAACAATCGAGGAAGGTCAATTCGACCTTGTTTCTCAGAAGATGAGTCTTGATGATCGATCCCCCGCGACCGCAGACCTTGCTTTCATCATTAAATGGAGAAGAGTCAGCGTTCCCGATGGAGTGGTAAACGTGACGACTTTACCTCTACCAAAATTCTATGTGACGGTCTCTGAACCCCGAGTACTGGCCACGGTTTCTTATTCGTCTTCCCCAGCATCCTCGACGTCAGCAGCCGCATCATCGCCGCAGCTTCTCTTTCTAGACATCACCATTGAGAACCCTTCTTCCCACTTTTTAACGTTTGGTCTCACTGTGGAGCCAAGCGACGAATTTGCTTTCTCTGGGACCAAGGCCGTTACAATAAATGTGTTGCCCGTTGCGAGACGGTCGATCACGTACCGTCTCTTGCCCCTTGTAAGGGGCGCATGGATCCGGCCTACACTGATAGTTCGGGACAAGTACTTTCAGAAAATATTGAAGATTATACCAACAGAGGGGATGAAAAGTGATAAAGATGGGGTTTTGCTATGGGTACCGCCGGAAGAAGACGAAAGTGACGATGTAAATGATGGGACGACCTCTGCATGAGGCCCCTCAATGAGGTGGCCATGGGAAAGAGAGCAGGATTTGCATATATGCCCGAGCTATAAGCGTCCTTTGTCAAATTTGAGGACACGGCATAGCATATGCACGATCGAATGACCCATGTACGTATGTATGTATGGGAGTGAAGTAGGTTCGTAGGATGTTGGCGGGATTCGCGAACACCCGTGTCCCTAAAACGATTCAACAGCAGTCAGACAATTACGTGTCTTTCAAGTGCAGATTACCAACATATCAGCTACGAAATAGTAAGCATTTCATCTCACGGGCATATATCCTACATTCCGCATGGGATCCCTTGCGTATTGAAGGACCTATCACGTGAGGTAGGTTAACGGTACTCGTCGCGGCCGCAGCTGAATCGGACTTAAACAGTGAAGCTAGGCAGCAGCCCGTTTCTGTAGTGTACACTAGGTAATTACGTCGCCCGGTAGTCAGTCGCCATAGACAAAAGTCCGTTCCAAAAGCTGTAAATTAGTCTCGGGTCACGGGGAATCCAGCGGTTCCTTCATCTGGCCGACCGCCCGCGTACTTCTATTACGTATGTCTAGGTACAAATTTACCCAGCTAACCTGGAGAGTTGACTAATGACAAGTTATCTGATTGTAACCTAGTTCATTCATTCCGCCGGCCAAGCCAGGAATTTACACCCGCGCAGGAAGGGTACGCTAGGGCACGACAACTCGGGGCGGAACAGATAACTAACCTTAAGATGGAATAAAAGCGACCGTAAAGATTAACTCCGTGAAGGATTCAGAGCAGAGCGCCATTATTATTTACCTAATTTGGATCCCGTCGGGGCTTTTACTATGATCCCTTGATACGCATAATGCCCAGTAATGTATTCCGTACTAGGAGTGTCATAGAAAATTCTATAAACCCTTCCTACAGCTAGCCACTCGTCGAATCATTATTTTCTACCTACCCTATCTGTCCACTTCCTCCTTTCCAGTGGTAACTAGAGAGAGCCGGATGTGGCTCCTACATCGTCGCCTACAACCGATATCTCGCTTGCCATCATCTGGAGCTCGATACAACAATCCGGTCCCAGCAGGGACTAGAATAATTGCAATAGCGATGGCGAGCTACATTTGCACCGTTGCACTGCAACGCGCCTCCGACAAGACGGCGGAAAAGAGTGCCAAGACTCATCATGTTAAAAACTCTCAAGGACAAACAGTCAGATTCCAAAACCCGTATCCGTCACACGTGTTCCCATCGGCAACGATCGCCCTGCCCGCCGCTGTGTACGTGGAAAGCCGTCCTCGCATTGTGCGTTCGAAGAAATAGTTATCACTAACCCCATGAAAACTCGGCGCGCAGAGACATGCTATTTAATTTGGGAAGGCATAAGCCCAAGGTAGCAGACAAAATTGTGCCTGTGGTGAAGCCACAATTCCTACCCTCGCGCGTGGCGTCATCCCAGCTCCGGGCGACATGGTTGGGCCACGCGTGCTACTATGTCGAGTATTCATCGGGCCTGCGCGTGCTGTTCGACCCCGTCTTTGAGGACTGCTGCTCGCCGGTGAACCTTTCGCGACTCCGGAGATACACGGAGCGGCCATGTGACATTGCCGACATCCCATACGTAGATGCCGTCGTCATTAGCCATTCGCACTATGACCACCTTTCCTATCCTTCCGTACAGGAGATTCACAAGCACCACCCCAATGCGCATTTCTTCGTCGGGCTGGGGCTGGAGAAGTGGTTTAAGTCCAGCGGTGTCGAGAACGTAACGGAGATGGATTGGTGGGATGAGGCCGAGGTCACGTTCACGCCCCAACCGAGCCAAGTCGACACGCCGCCCGAGCCCATCACGGCTACTATATCTTGTCTTCCCTGCCAGCACTCGTCCGGCCGAAATGGCCTTGACAGGGATCGCACGCTCTGGGCCTCATGGGCGGTCAAGTCAGGGACACCAGCGAAGACGGTCTGGTTCGGCGGCGACACGGGATATCGCACAGTACCCAAGATGTCCAATGCTCAAGCGGATGACTGGGGCTCCGAGTTCCAGCACTTACCCGTGTGCCCGCAATTCCGGCAGATTGGCGAGCACCTCGGCTCCGTCGATCTAGGACTCATCCCGATCGGCGCCTACCGTCCCCGCCATATCTTCTCGCACATGCATGCAAACCCGTTTGACTCGGTCGAGATCTTCCGCGACACCAATTGCAAGAGAGCCATGGGCATCCACTGGGGGACGTGGATGCTGACGCCGGAGCATCCCTTGGAACCGCCGAGGCTGCTGAGAGAGGCGTTGAAAAGGAAAGGGTTGCCTGAGACTGGGTTATTTGATATTTGCGATATCGGGGCGAGTCGTGAATTTTGAGATACCGCTTTTCTTTTTCTTTTCTGGTGACGGAACCCACATTCGTGTAAATAGTATTGATCACACTGATCGCACTGGTGCGCGTGCCAAGGCTAGTCAGCCGCTCATCTACGAAGTTACTGTATGAATAAAAAGGGCCATTTCTCCGGAGAAATTCTTCCTGGTCCTCAGAGACCTTCACAATAGCACTCTAGAATATACTCGTTTCTATCTGCCCCTACGGTGCTCTTCTCCGGCAATCTTCCAACTCAATCTGCATTCCTCAAGACCTCCGTCAGATGTTGTACCTAGGCGCCGGCGCCCGGTTGGTTTGGATCGTTACTCAATCATAGCGAACCACGAAGATGCTGACCCGGGTAATTACAGGTGACTTGGGCATATCATGTAACAACCCAAGGTTACGTACAGCGTAGGCACGGGCTGCGATTCTTTTCAAGATAATTATATGTACGTCTGTACACAGGTAGTTACAGTTAGGTATCTAGATACGGTCTGCGAATGTTACTTCAAGTTAATACATTATGTACGGACGTACATTCGTGTGGTTTAATAGGACTGTCCTTGATTAATGACTCCAAACGTCATTGGGGTGATTGGCGAGTCCGCCGCATCTGGCGCTAACCTAGGCACGGACGTATTCCGCACTGCTGAGCGTACGCACAGCACGGATTAGTCATTGCCAGCAGCAAATACCAGCTGGCGATCTGGTGTCGCCAAGTGTCTGCGCGGACAGACCGATTGTCGTGGCGGCCTTTTGAAACAGTCAAACCCTTCACTCTCATTCCATGCTCCCCTCATTTTCGTTTGATGTGAATTCTGCAAGCTTCTCTCTTGGGTTGTTCTCGATTTCATGTGTTACTATCGAGAACCTTGACCAGATTTCGGGTGACAAATTGCCCTGAGGTTTCTCGAGGAATTATTATAATAATGCATCCGCGATTGCATCCGTCATCAATTACGCATCTTCAAGTCCCTGTCGCACTGCCGCCTGCATCCCCTCTCAACTCAAAAGTAGCCGATAGTTCGACCTCGATATACCAGCGCCCTGTATTATTATGGGAGACCCTACACAAAAATTAATCGTAAGTTGACTGATTCTGGGACTCATTCATTGACCGTTGCTGCCTTCGTGATTTAATCCTCTTTGTGGCCGTTGCCGCCACGTATTTGCCCCATGCGCGGTGAACAAACGGCACTGACAAACAGCAGGATGAGCTGCGCTCACTCTTGGACGAAACAACAATCTTGTCTATTACTAGCGATTATGACCTTAATAACCCGGCAGAATTTGCCGCTGCTCGCGAGGTTCTGCTTGCCATCTCCAAGGATGTAGAGGCGGAAGAGGCGACTGGCTTCAACCCCAGCGGGTTTTGCGGCGATGACCTGGCTGGCATCTCTCCTTCCAATGAAGATGCCGATTCAGAGGCAATTCGCGCAATTGAGGGCGATCTGAAAAGCAATGATGGGCTAACGACTACCACTGAGAGCTCGCGGTCCCGGAGTGTCTTTTCTGGCTCGTCTTCTAAGACATCGATTCAGGAAAATCCAGGTATCTTGCACGTCAGTGCGCTGGATGATCTCACTGACGAGCAGAAAGTGTGCGAGCTCGCTTCTATGTTTGTTTCTCTCAATCCAATCGATGTCAAGCTCGCTTTGCAAAAGGTTAAGGGAGATGCCGATCTCGCTATGGACGAGCTGCTCAACCTACAATGGCTCGAGCAAATGGGCCAGCGGCCTAAAGGCGTTGATGCCTTCTATGTATCGGATGATGATGTACAGAAAGGTAAAGGAAGAGGTAAAGGTAAAAGAAAAGGACGCAAAAAGACTAGAGGCGTTTTAAGAGTGGCAGCTTCAAAAAGCTCGGACACGACTACCGCCTCGGAAGAGTCCAGTCACCATGAGGTTGTTGATAATGGTAAGCTATCTTAGTTGACCCGAAGACATTGGCTGTGGCCAATCAACCGAAATCCTTTCTTTTGTAACACGAGTCGCAGGCAATATCGGCTTCATCTCAGAACGTTTTGCACTGCCGGTTTCTGAAATCGAGCTTCAATATCAGCGAAACAACTTCTCACTCGGGGATACAATCCTCGAGATCTTGGATAACTATCTGGCCCTGGACCTAGGATCTTACAGCCATCCCGATAATTTACGCCAAGCAGGGGAGCAAGAGAAAAGGGTACCTTGGATTCCTCACAAGTATTTCGGCCCGATCTTCGACAGGGCAGTAACATCGCAGGCTGCGATTGAGGTCGTCGATGCATTGGCAAATCACTTCGAGAAACCAGCGTACATGAAATACGACGTATCTTATAGCGTAGTTGCCTCGGACCTAGAGCTGGCTTCAGAATTGCCACTGCCCGCTAGTCCTATAGCCAAATCACCGCGGAAAGATGTCTCTCAATTCACCACGTCTCAGACAATTCAACAATTACGTGCAATGCCCACCACTCTCCAAGAAGCCAGCGCAGCAAAAGCTGCAATCGCTGCCTCTACGAAACATTCATTCGCATCAGCGTCTTCGGCATATAAGAAAGGTAGATCCAACCCATGGATGCGGCAGGCGGCCGCCTTTTACGCGGACCGCGCGCGCTCGGAGGCCGCGAGCCATCGGAAGGCCATCAGCACGGAGGCTAGACTTCTCGTCGACCAGCAAAGCACTAAGAGCACGGTCGACCTACACGGCGCGTCAGTGCAGGACGGCATCGTGATCGCCCTCGAGTACGTCTGGGAGTGGTGGAACGGCTTGGGTGAGGACAAGGCACGCAAGGGGTCGCGCGATGGATTCAAAGTAATCACCGGCCTCGGCCGGCATAGCGCGGATGGAAAGTCTCCAATGCGCACCAATGTCTTCAAGGCCCTTCTGGAAGATGGCTGGAAGTTTGAGGTTTTGACAGGTGCATACCTTGTCACTGGCCGGAGATAATAAACTTTCTGCTTTTTAGTTTTTGCTTCTCCTTCTTTTCTTGAATACCCCTACTTCCTTGCTACTTACTGAGATTCCTCATACTTTCTTGTGCTTCTTGTGGGAGTCCCTTAGATTCCGGTCGCTTCAGGTTGGGATTGCGGCTTGGGCCTTCGGCGGGGTGTTTAGGATTCATGATAGATGGACATGAACGACGATATGATGAGATGAACGTTTGCTATGTGTCTTCCAGGCCAATCACACGCAATCATGTGAATTGGGGGGTTATATTGTACGTGTCTGGCGAACGTACAAAATACGACAAGAAATGAGATTATAATTCATTGCTGTGTTGTCGACCGCTGCTGTTTTTTCTCGCTCTTTACGATGGGTTAGGAGCTTGTTGAGAGGTACGTGTATGGATACAGCTGTCTACACTAAACACATCTGGATGAGTTTTGGGCTGAGGGGCTCGAATAAAGGCATCTATGTGAGTACCCGGGTCATTCTGTCATATTCGAATACACAAGCTATTTCTAATCATCTAGCAGCTTTGCCATATTTGCGTGGGCAGTCAGATATACGCGTCTCCCTCTATTTATCCGGCTTACGTGTTAACTCTGTCTGCCAATCCCCGAAGCGATGACTGGAGTAATGGAATCAAGATGGCCATTATTTAAGGAAGAATCTGACTACACGCTCCAATGACCTATTGACCACGCCAGCGTCACCTGATTTATACAGTCAAAAGCCATACCAAGACCGGTCAGCCCGTATCGCAGTCAATATATATTTGTTGTGTGAACAGCATTCGACCTTGGGAATACACCTAACTTCCAATACCCAGCCAGCCATCAAGTCCAAATTGCCCCTATTATTTCCCTCCTTGTTCCCATTCGTGAAGCTCTTTTTCCTTTGCCCCAATTGGGATTCCACCACGCTGACCTAAACTCCATCCGAACGGCTAATGAACCCAGCATGTGTGGTTAATCCACCATACTAGGTGTTGCAGACGGCTACATTTAGGACGGCCACCCCTTACCTATAATCTCCTGAGCCGAAGGGCCCAGCTCCAATTGGAACCCTTCATAAACGGCATCGCCAACAGAGAGATAGAAGCAGAACATCCCCGGATAATTGATATTTGTCCTACATTTCGGATCTCCTTGTTCAGGACTCTTGGATAATCAGCTGTTCGGCTACAGCGTAATAAAGTACCGAAATGATACCTCAATCATCAACTCTAGGTTCTTGAACATCCAGCACCCATTCCTCTCCGTTGGTTACCATGTTTATGGCCGCGGCGCCCCCGGAATGATGGTGCAGGACCACGATTAACCGGGTTCTCTCTCGGGTCAATTTGATCATTTCCGCCGTTAGAAGTCTCACAGTTTCCCGGATACTGCAGATAAGAGTATCGCGAATCGCGATCCAAATTAGAGAATTAGCTAGGCCGAATGCAGGGAATACCGTCTGAGAGGTCGATCGAATGGAGGCTATGTCGCGCGAAGTGGGAAGGAGAAGGATTGTTGGTGTGGCGATGCATATCTCCGTCAAACGGAATGCCAAAGATGCCCAGGGGCCTATGGACGGTGACGATTTCGTCGAATTTCCCTTCTTTTCAGGCTGTATTCGGCCTTGTTCCTACGGCGACGTCCTTGGGCAGAGGTGGGCTGGTGACCGGGTTCCATGGAAATCCGTTGAAACCCGCGTGCTTCTTCAAAACGACACTGCAGAGGCGTACCGGAATGAGCGGTCGTGTAGACCTTGACGTCGTCAATGGATACGCCACGTTAGAGGACTGCCAAGGCCGGTCGCGGGAGGTCGTGTGCATCCCGTGATATAGCCGTCCTTCCTTTCTAGGTTAAGATGGACAGCCCTCTCCTGCTTCACGGTCTCCCGAACGAGTGTTCACGGGCTCCCGGCTGTCGCTAGGTTGCGGGGATTAAAGTGACGTGCATGAGGCTGTCGAAGCCGTACCCTTCGGCATCTATTTGAGGGTCGCAAAAGCGATTTGATTTGTTCAGCTGCAGCTTGAGGCCCTCGTAGCTCTGGCACTGCTTATCGTCGGTCACTTCGACCCACTGCTACGGTATCTGCTCGCAGTCTGCCACCGAAATTAGATCACTCACTTCCGCCCAGGACCTTAGCGTCGTTGAAATAGTACATGAAGTTAGCTGTGCCAGAGGACAGGCTCACTTGGATAAGCATAGTCCAGTTCGCCGCCGAGGAGCGGCATGGCGCTCAAGAATCCAGTGGAAGCAGGGTTGCCAGACAGATTGGGACCCGCTCCAGGGTGATCCCCTCAGGTATCTAGGGTTTCTGGCACCCTGGCTGAAAGCGGGAGGCAATGGGGCTTGACCAGCCGCCACCGACAAGTTACAACAAGACACTGAGTCGGCAGGTGTTTGTTGGCCGTCCTCCACAAAGATGGAGGCTACCGCGCTAGATAATGTCTTGGCATTGCGAGCCAAACATGCCCAGGAATAGGATCTTCCGTAGACGGCTATGACACACGCTTCTCTGTTTCTCACCAAGGGTTCTAGCCTGGTGTGTCCCTTGGATCCTCTTCGCAACAGCATCCAAGTCACCCATGTTCGATGGGGAAGGTGTCTGTGAAAGAAGTGTGGTGATAGAGGGCAGACGAATGTGGAAGAGACACGTGAAGCATTGCCCATGCATCCCGAACCCTGTCACCGGAGCCACCGGCGTCGGTGCGACATCGCGGCCATCCCTCACACGACTATTGCACACACTAAGTGCCGATATCCAAGGCTATCTCTTTTATCCCTGTGCCTCAGCTGCCCATCATGGTCTTGATTTACTTGCTGGCTCCTTCGTCAATCGCTCTTGAGTCTTTTCCGTGCACAATGACCCCCAAACCCTAGACCGCTTTGGTGGATAAGCCTGGTCAGCACTATGATGGCCATGTGTCATGCAGTTGGTCCTGGATCAATAAACACTCGTCCATTGGTGCAAAGAGGAGCTTTCCTTAACAGGAAAATGTGATGACGACCATCGTACTCAGTAAGTGGGCTGCTACGGGCAGCGTCGCCTGTATAAATCGCACATCTTTTCTGTGTCTTTAAGAACTGCAAATAGCGGTCGTGGCTCTAAGCTCAAGCACAACAAAATTCCGCCCGTTTGGTTTAGAAGAGTCGGTCCATTGACAGCCTGGCAACGACGTGGCCAAACGATAGGTGGGGAGTCCATGATTCCATGGTACGCAGGCAGAATCTTACGAAAGGATCACATGTATTGCTGATTATCAAAACCACATCTTCTGGACCACCATGGAGGACTTTGATTGCGTGGTAGTTGGTGCTGGTACGCCCCCCACTCCAGACAAACAAACATACCGCTCGACACGAGCCTCCTATTCCTTTCACTCTCCACTGCTAGGAATTGATCTGGCGTTGGATACAATGGATGGTGTACATTGCTGAACGCGCGTGACAGGATGGTACGGGCTAGCTGCAGCACGGCAATTTCACTACACGCAACCTGACGGTTCGCTGGCCATATTTGATGCCCAGTCATCGCTAGGTGGTACATGGGCGGAGGAACGCCTGTACCCCGGCCTGAAGAGCAATAATCTCTTGGGGACCTACGAGTATCCCGGGTTTCCTATGACTAGCGACAAGTTCGATGTCAAGCCCGGCGAGCATATCAAGGGGGCGGCTCTCCACTCCTACCTCAAGGCGTATGCTGATTATAATGGGATAGCGGAGCTCATCCGCCTTGAACACAAAGTACTGTCTGCGGAACATCAAGACACGAATGAGGGGGGCTGGGTTTTGACCGTTGCATCGTCTAGCAAAGGGGAGACGAAGGTGTTTGCCCGCAAGCTTGTTCTTGCGACGGGGCTTACTTCGAATGCCTTTCTCCCGCATTTTGATGGGCAGGAAGACTTCGGCGGCAGGATTTTTCATGGGAAGTATTTCCAGCAGAACAGCGATACTCTAAAAACCGCCACTGCTGTTACAATACTCGGCGCTTCAAAGTCTGCCTGGGATGTTGCGTATGCATATGCCACTGCTGGCGTCAAGGTAAACTGGGTGATTCGCTGTACGAGTTTTGCCCCTATCTTCTTTTCTAGAGGGATATCGTCGGCTGACTTACAGCGACAGCTCGCGGCCGCGGCCCATGTTGGATGTCGAAGCCTTATGCGACGCCCTTTAAGCTATGGACAGAAAAACTTGCTAGTACGTATCTATCCTCTATTACCACACGGTATTTTCTAACTTGGCCCTACAGATACACGCTTTCTAACTTGGTTTAGCCCGTGTATTTGGGGCGAAGCTGACGGCTATAGCCGAATCAGGCGGCTCTTGAACGGCACGGTCATCGGACAATTTTCTATAGATTTATTTTGGAAAGTGTTTGCCCACGACGTATTGAGCCAGAACGACTACGACGCACACCCAGACACAGCAAAGCTAAAACCGTGGACGGAAGCTATGTTTACAGGCGAAAGTTTCAGCGTTCTAAACTACGACCGGGACATGTTCTCGCTTATAAAAAGTGATTTAATACACGTTCACATCGACGAGATCGACCACCTTAGCGCAGGCAAAGTACACCTTGCAAGCGGTACGACTCTTCCATCGGATATCCTTGTCGCCAGCACAGGCTGGAAGCACGAACCGAATATCAAGTTCCTGCCTGAGGGTATTGTGGCCGAGTTAGGCATCCCACATCAGTCCACAAACTTCGCCCCAGCGCACGACCTTGCAAATCAGCAATCCCTGATCGAGGCAGCCGATAGAGAAATCCTGCAGCGGTTCCCCCGTCTTAGGCGCCAGCCAGTGTGGAATGCGCATTATAAGCCCATGACCGAGCATAGCGCCGACGAGGCGGCATACACACCGTTGACGCCGTACATGCTGTACCGCTTCCTAGTGCCCGCGTCCGAACGGTTCCTGCGCACGCGCGACATCGCATTTACGGGGATGCTAGGGAACATCAGCAACGCGATCACGGCGCACGTGTGCGGGCTGTGGATCAGCGCATTCTTTACGGGGAAGCTAGACATTAAATCCAGCACGCCATCCTCGCCGGAAGACAACGGACTGCAGTACGAAACCGTGCTGTATAACCGCTGGGGCAAGTGGCGATACCCGACAGACTGGGGCACCAAGAGGCCCAGCTTTATATTCGACGCCGTGCCGTACTTCGATTTACTCCAGAGGGACCTCGGGCTCAATCCCCACCGAAAAGGCGGCTGGCTTGCGGAGATCACGCAGGCTTATGGGCCTGATGATTATGGGGATATTGCCGATGAGTGGATGCGGAAGCAGAAAGATAGGAACTAGTTGAGGTTTGGATGCTGTTTGCGGATGAGATATCTAATAGGACCGGGTAATAGGTTGGGCCGTAGCCAACAGGTTCACTTTTCTGGACGAACAGTTGGGGAGAGGGGCCTTTCTAGATAGTTATCTGCGAAAACGCCCATTCGCCGATCACAAAAGCCTCTTTCCTCTTAGCCGCGAGGGATAGGGGAGGAAAGGAAAAAGAAAAAGGGGTACGTGGAAGTCGAACCAAGGGATGCGCATTTCGCATTCGCGAACGGCGAAAACTCCGAATACAGCGCTGGGCACATATTTGACATTATAGTGCGCGCAGGGCATCTCTACCGCCAGTCCGTCTTCCGACCGGGATTGCCCAGCCCGAGAGGCGAGAGGCAATTCGTACATACGGTAGGATCAAGGGAGGTTCTGGTCTGCAGATATAGATTGGTTGAATTACCTGCTTTCTATACCGGCTTTCATAGAATTCTGCCTTAGTATTGTAAGTAGATTTTATGGAACTCACGAAGCCAAACTCGTTATGGCGATGGTGTAGGTAGCAGACACGGATCCCGATCTTCGTGCCGCCTTTGGATATAACTATTCGTCGAGAAATTGGTGCAGCTGAGATGAAACAGGTTGGGAGGACGAGAAAGCTGCTTACGCCGTCAGCGAATTACCTCTCTGTTCCTACGGGCCTCCGGACTATCGCATTATTGACGGCGCACAGTTGGGATATGTTCAACGTTAATCTAAATTGTTTTAATCGTGTGTTTGTAGTGTTGTACGAGATCTGGCGTGTTTATCCTGCCTATTGCTCGGGGTTACTCGGAGTGCGAGTTCTTTACAATACCCTGCTGATGTAGTCGAGTTGGTCTGCTGGTTGAGCGAGATGGTAGCCGGACAGTAGTATGAAGGCTTTACATCATAGTATAGCACAATATACAGCAAGTAGGCACGTAGGTAGATACTACGATGAAGTGATGAGGTTGGGAATCAAGCGGCGCGTAGAGGCATTGCTAAACTTGTCCGGTATCCTGGATAGGTAAGTATTGTGTGATATAAACACAGAACGCAGGACTAAGTTGTGGATCGATTGATGCGATTGGATGGTGGTGACTCACTGGGAGAATGCTGCTGCCTAGAAAAGTGGGTCACCCTCTGGATATAAAAACACTCCTTCCAACCCTCTAGATAGTCTCCTTCTTCTTCCCTTCTTTAGTCTTCACCAATATACTGAATACTCACCCTATCTTTTATTGTCTTGTCTTTTTCCCTTTTACGTACGTACGTACACGCTTTTACCAACACTGATCAGTGTTGCTATTTGATAGCAACACAGATTGGCAAGGTCTCGTCAAATCCTGCGCGATCCCAACCTTCGCACCCGACAAACCCCTATCGCGGTCCCAACCTCCGCAAACCCCTCTCGTCAAAACTCCCTGCCGTCACCATGGTTGCCGAATCGTCCAACACCCAGAACCCTCCTCTCGACAAGGGCAAAGAGCCTATGGCCCCGCAACCCTCAGAGGACAAGGCTCGTCAAGAACTCGATAAATGGATCAAATTCATCGGAGGAACACCTGAACGGCTGAGTACTTTCTTTTCTTTGGATGCTGTCTTCTGGAACGAAATCAACCCAGCAGAAGCCACGCAAACGCAGAAATGCACTTGGGCCTTGATGACTCTAGCCGAGATAGAGACCCTGACCAAGAGCGTACTAACCGCCATGACTGCTGACGAACTCCTGGATACGTACCAAACCAAGTTCGAAGGATATACGCTCCATGACTTCGCTTCTTTCCCGGCTCTTCTTCGGTCAGCACTGCGACACACCCTCCATCGCCACGGCATCTACGTGGGCCACAGCAATTGAAACTTCGCCCAAGCCCTGCACAACCTGGTAACTGCTCAAGCGCTCCCTGTCTGGAATATGAACATGCTCCAAAGCGCAAAAGAGAAGTGGCCAGACGCTCTCGCCTAGAGGACCCTAACCATCCAGACCAACGAAGGTGTTGTCTACCCAGAACGCTGGTCAACCCGGTCTCGTCAAGCATCCCAGGAGACCCAGGCCACCCCCCCGAGGCACCATTTGCTCGAGGTGCAGCATCTCTCCCTTCAAACGCCTCAAAACCAGTTAGATAACCCGGCAGCAGCATCAACAACACCAAGGCACCCTCCTCCCTCGCAGGACCCCCTAGAGGACCCTGAACTGACGCATATACCGGAATCGACCAGTCAACCGGGCAACGTTCACACGTCTCACGCGTCTCACGCGCCTTCTTCCCCTCACGTGTCCCCACTACAACAAACAGGCGGGCATAATACGTGGTTTTTGTCTCCACCCGGTCAACCCATCGGCCAATCACAACTGCCCCCTCCTATCTCTATGGGTCCACCACCACAACGTCCCCCTCCCGGCCAACTCCCGGCATATCCACCACCTGGGCAGTTTATCCCCGGGCCATTCCCGCAGCAAAATTTTCCTGCGCTGATGTCCCCATACCAGTATCAACCGACGGGTCCGTATGGATACCCCTACGGCCCCTACTACCCTTGGGCACCTCCTCAAGGCCCCCAACCTCCTCCTCAAGGACCAGCCCCAGCTCAACACCAACCATCGGGTGCTAACCCTTTAGGAGTTACACCACAAGCAGGACCACCCGGCGCCTCAGGTTCCAACTTTCAGACGGGACCATTGCCTTTCCAAGGCAGTAACCAAGGACCTCCTCCTCCGCCGGTCCCTCCTACTGTTCCATCCGCTGCTCTACCCCCTCCTCCGGATCAACCTCCTATGCCTTTCGGTCAGTCCCCAATGTCTGTCGGCAACCAACAAGGACAGACCTTCTACAATATCCCTCCGGAGCGTGTGCCTAATGAATTCTGCCCGGCTACCACCGTCGCGCACTTCAAGAAGGCATGGAACAAGGAAAACAACTACACTGGCGAGTTGTACAACGTCTTTGAAGATAAGTTTCGCTTCTTTCTCGATACCTGTTACATTGTGGGTATTCGCCAGACCCAATTTCATGCCGTTTTTTCGTCTATTCTTTCCGGCCGTGCGGCAATCTTCTTTGTTCATTCTGTCCCTCGTTACTGGTCTTTCACGGATATGTACCTTGCTCTCGAACGTCATTTCAACACGGAACAGAACAAGGTCTAATACTTCTATGACTGGACTGCTATGACCTTCTTCGGTGTCAAAGCCCAGAACCAAGGCAAGTCCGATCTTGAGGTTTTGCAGATTCTCCTTGACAAGCTATCCTTGTGTCAACGGGCCCTAGGTCAAGAATATCGCGGTGAACATCAACTCATCGCAACAGTCCATCGTGCATGCCGAAACGTCCCGCAACTGCAACATGCACTCTTTGAACCTTCTACTAGGTTTGAGGATCTCGCCAGTAAGCTGCGTGCATCAATTGGGACCAGTGAGAATCTTAAAGGTGCTCGGCAATTTTATCACGATAACGACACCGACAGTGACGACGACCCTACCCCTAGCCAATATTATGTCGATCGCCGCTACCACCGCAATGATAGAGGTGGTAAATACTCGTCGGACCGTCCCACCAAAAAGTCCTGGAAACGCCGATGCTGGGTCTGCAAGAAAGAAGGCTGCTGGTCAACCCGTCACTCCGACCAGGAACAAAAGGATGCTAAAGCATCCTGGAAGGCGAACAAGGAAGCCCGTGGGCATGGCACCTACGCCACGTTCCTTGCCGATTTCGAAGGAATTGCTATCAATTCCTCCGACGATGACAACGACGAGGATGATGACGACGGCGATGACATGCAGCAATTCCTTACTGCAGCATGACTATCCGATCAGGCATTCCAGCACCGCATTATTCCGACAACAACTGAAGACAACGACAACAAATCCTCCGACTCTGTCTTCATCCTTGACCACCAAGTACAAGTGGTCTTCTAAGGGATAATGCCTGATACCGGTGCTGCACGAGTCTCTACTGCCGGTGAAGGGCAGTACAGGGCCTTACATAAAGAATTTCCTGATTTTGTCACCTCTCTCGATATCTCTCGCGCCGCCGAAGCCAATATTTGCTTCGGCAATGGTTCCCCCATAGAGTCCCTCAGCTCGGTAACTGTACGAACCCCTTTCGGACCCGTCGACTTCCACATCATGGAGACAGATACCCCGTTCCTCTTATGTCTCAAGGACATGGACCGGCTCGGTGTCTACCTAGATAACATCTCCAACCAACTAGTCGCCCGTTCTGGAATTACTGTCCCAATCGTTCGCAAATGGGGTCATCCCTGGTTCTTCCTTTCGGCGACGGCGCACTTCACAGAAACAGAATTGCGTCGTCTACACACTTGTTTTGGTCATCCCTCGGTTCCTAAGCTCCACGATCTCCTATCCAAGGCCGGACATGATTGTCACGTTCCAAACGAACGGAAAAAGAGGTTGTAAAAGGCTTGGTTATTGGCAACTAGCTAGCTACGTAGGACGCGTATTTATACGCGTGGAAATGGATGACTAAGATGGACAAAGCAACGGCTGCTTGGCAGCTGACGGGTTCGCGGTTTCGGTCCGCCTGACAAAGCGACGGCTGCTTGGCAGCTGATGGATCTGCGGACTTGGTCCGCCTGACGAGTGCAAATGATGTGTAACAAACTGCCCCCTCCTGAAAAAAGATCGGACGACCTCGTCCGAATGGCTATCACGATGTGCCTCAATGTCCTTCTCTCGGTATCACCATAGTGGTTCATAAGTCGCGGCTGGTTCTGGTGGACGTTTTAAGGCCGCCATGGCAACTTTGGCCAGCTCTGCTCGTTCCTTCGATTGGGCTGCTAGGATCCGTTTATCCGCGTCTTCCACGTGAACCATCATATCCTCCAGACTTCTCACGACTCTGCCCTCGAGGTCGTCCATGTCCCCTGCCACCTTCTCCAACATAGCTGTACAGATGGCTTCGACTCGCGCGTCGCATACTCTCTGGATGCGTGTAGCGGCCTTGGCTAGTGCCTCATCTACTATCTGTAGTATGCGTCCCTCGATGGGTCCGTCGATCAAAGCTTCCTGCAGGGTCTTGCCGACGAATTGATGTGTTTCCTTTACTATGGCGGTATGGATGGCCGTCTGGTTGTCAACTAGGTCTTGTAAGTTTTGATCGGTCGTCGTCCATAGGTCTGCGGCCGCCGGAGGGATGGTTTGTGGCTGTCGCAAGATTACTGCCGGAAGTCTGGCTTCCTGGACGCGAAATTCTTTCGCCATTATGGCGTCTAGGGATGCTCTAGCCTTTGGGTTCTGTTTGACCCATGGCTTGACTGTTTCCTCTGCGTCCGGTTCCTGTGGCGTATCGTCTTCAATTACCACGGGCGCTTTGCCCTTGTCCCGAATTCTGGTGATGACGACGTCGTCGTCGCGCGTCTCATCGTCATCCTCTACCATAATAGGTTCATTGTGTCCAATGCGTGAGTCGCATGATGAGTTTCTTCTCTCCTCTGACTCCGTAGACTCCCGTCGTCGCTTCCGTCCTGCCCATAAGTTGTGGCCTGATAGTCCAGCTGCTGTATCCTGCATCTCTTCGCCGCGTCCCGGTTTCCTCGCAATTGGCGTTTTGTGCGTCTGTGGGGTGGCCGGCTGGGTCTGCTTGATGTGATCCTGCGGATTCATCTGTTGTGTCTGGACGGTGGCTTGCTGAATGGTGGGTTGTTGGACGGTGTGTTGTTGGACGGTGGGTTGCTGGACGGTGGGTTGCTGGACGGTGGGTTGCTGGATGGTGGCTTGTTGGGCGGTGGCTTCGTGCGGCTGTTCTGTATGATTTTCGTCGCTGGCTAGTTCCGCCTACTCTCTCAAGCTCTTGATGCTTACTGCTTTGGCGTATTGTACGTCGTTAATGTCTGCCCAGTGTGTCCAGCACTGAGGAATGATTCTCTTGGCTGGCTCCACTGTGTACCAGTCGAAGCCCGCTGCCTCAATTTTCTGTCTGATGGTCCTGGGGAACGTGCCGAATCCATCGGTTGAATCTCCGATGATACGTACTGCCTCGAGTAACTCGGGGTCCATGTAGGATGGGTTGATTGGTGCGTCGTCTGCCCAATCGTATTGGTGGCCCAGTCTGAGAGCGTCATCCAGCCAGATACGCGCTGCGGTCCATGGTTTGCTGTTTGCTGGCTTGTCAAATGGTCGAGCCAGTGCCAGGTACGCGAGTATCTTCTCGGTGTCCATCCATGCCTTTGGTGGCGCGATCTTCAGTACGCCGGTCCAAAACGCTTCTGCGGTGGACGCGTTCGCCAATTGTGACTCCGATTGACGTAGGTTGTTGTGGCACTGCAGTGCTCTCTGCTTGTGTGTCTTTGGCAATGTGAGCCAGTCTTGCGGGCGTGGGATCGTGTCTATTTTCTTCGTCAATAGTTGCTGTAGCTTCTCGTTCTCGTCTACTGTGATGTCTTTAGTGCCTCCATAATTAAATTTGATGATGGGGAAGCTGTTGAAATCCTTAAGCGTCTTTTTGGGTGTAACCGGCTGTGGCTGCTGTCCTGCGCTGCTGGCCCGCGTGCTCGGCATGGTGCTCCTTCACGCGCCTTGCGCCTCTGACTGAAGCTGATGCTCGTACTAGTATCGAACTGGTTAATGCTGATGATGAGGTGCGGATGGCGTTGATGGATGTAGTGTGTGGATGTGTGGTGGTGAGGGAGAGGTTGGAGGGGTGGTGCGTGTTGGGCGGTGATGGTGGAGGGAGAGGATGGAGGGGTGGCGCGTGAGGACGGTATATAGCTAGCGGCGGGGTACGTCTTTGCTCCCCGCGTGTGACGCGTCGCGTGACGCGTCGAAGGATGAGTTTATCGACTTCCCTACTTGGTCGTATATTCTGCCTTAGTCCTTGGGTAACGATACCTGTATGTTCGTTGTTGGGACCGTGTCCACCATCTTCCACTCGTCCGCTGGCACCTGCGTCGTCACGATGCCCGACCGTTCCACTTCGTCTGTCCCTGTCCTGAGTTCCTCCAGGGTCATCTCGTGTCTCCGATCGTAGGCGTTGACCAATTCCTCTGCGTTCTGCATGAGCGTGTCCCTCGGATACCATTGGTCGTGCATCGCCGAGTATCCTTTCCATCTGATTAGATACTCCAGTGTAGGTCGTCCTCCCGTCCTGTTGACTCGTCGCGCGAGAAGCTGCTCGATTTCGAACGATTTCCAGTTCTCGTTGTCCCTGTCCACAAAAACTTGGCCTGGTTCTGGCCTTCGTCTGTTGAACGGGTCCGGCCCTTTTGGTGCTGGGAAGAGTTGGGCTACTGAAACTGTTCGATGTACCCTCCAATGCCTCGGGAAGTTGAGTTCGTACGCCGATTCGCCCACTCTCCGGATCACCGTGAGCGGTCCGACTCGCTGTTGCGACCATTTACGTGACGGGTGGCCTGGCAGGCTATATCCTTTGTGCAGCTTAAGGTAAACTTCATCTCCAACATTGAACTCCATCTGCCTGTGTCGTCCATCGTATCGGAGTTTCATGTATGCTGCCGCGAAGTCTATAGCGGCTTCCGCCTCCTTCTGGTGCATCCGGCGGATGGTCTCGTAGTCCGGCGACTGTGTCGGGACCTGTAGTATGGATAAGGGGCTAAGTGGCTTGAACCCCAGGACGACTTCGTTGGGTGAACGACTTAGCGTGTCTTGCTTGGCGTTATTCAGTGCGTGTTGGAGTGCGACGATTATAGATATCTATGGTATGTTTGAGTCGGAGCAATGATAGCGTATGGCTATTTCCACGTCCTGATTCTTCCTTTCCGATTGGCCGTCTGTTTGCGGGTGGTATGCTGTAGAGAAACGCAGCCTCGACCCCATCCTTGTGAACAGTGTCCGCCAGAATGTGGACAAGAACTTGGCATCGCGGTCGGAAATTATGATCCGTGGTATGCCCCAGTCGCATATCATCAACGTCCTTGCCACAACCTCGGCCCATTGTTCCGCGGAGTAATCCTGTCGACCAGGTATGAGGATTGACTTTTTGCTGTGCTTACACGTAATTGTGAGGAGGGCGTCGTACTCCTTGACTCCCGGAAGCTTCCATGGCGTATCGTCGGCCGGCACCCGCGGTAATCCGACTATAAAGTCCATGGTCACCATATAGTAGGGCATAGATGGCGTCGGGATTGGCTGCAGCAGCCCGGGGGGTTTGGATCTGTCCGTCTTGTTCTTCAGGCACTGCGGGCAGTGGTCCAGGTATTGCCGTGTTTTACGGGTAAGCCCCTTAATCGTGAAGCCTTCCAGTTCGTGCAACATACGGGAAAGGCCGAAGTGGTGCTTGTCATCGTGGGCTATGGCGAGAATTTCCTGTACGCAGTCGTTTGGAATGACCAGCTTGCGCTGTCCATAGGCTGGGGTGTGGAATAACAGGCCTCGCTCGTCCATTTCGAACCGTGCTGCGTCCAACTGGGCTGGGTGGCGATGAGTCGGTGTCGAGGGCAATGGTCCGAAGCCGAGAAACAAGGTTTGGGTCGACAGCTCGGACCCACGCTATTGCCTCGTTGCGGTTGATAAATCGTACGAGGTCGGAGAATTCGGTGCTAGGCTCCTGCTCGTTCGGTGCTGCGATGTCCTGATCTGGATCACTCTGATGGGTCATGTGGCGATCTGCAGGTGGTGGTTCGATATAACGTCTCGGTCCTGCCGCATCCGGTGGCCAGATCACACGACTTTTCCGGATCTGAAACCTAGCGCGGCAAATACTGACGTCTCCTGACGCTGTCCAATGATATGGGGGAAGGTGTACAATCGCCGGAAGGTGCCTCCCGGTATATGGATGGGGGTGGAAAAAATTTCCCGGGGAGGTTGGTTTTTGGCGGAGCGCGGGCTCACGATGTTGTTTGCTTGCTGGTTGGATCACGGTTCTCCAAATCAAGCCTTCTTGACGCTCCGGGGGAGCGCGCGACTCGCAGAGTTCGCTGGCGCCGTCCGTAGGACGGCGTGCGACGATTGACGGGTATGGTTGGGTATGGTGGTCGCTACGCTGATCGAGACGATCGCTAGCTACCAGTTGTCACGTTCCAAACGAACGGAAAAAGAGGTTATAAAAGGCTTGGTTATTGGCAACTAGCTAGCTACGTAGGACGCGTATTTATACGCGTGGAAATGGATGACTAAGATGGACAAAGCAACGGCTGCTTGGCAGCTGACGGGTTCGCGGTTTCGGTCCGCCTGACGAGTGCAAATGATGTGTAACAATGATGCCGACCCGGCGATTCTCAAGGATATTACGAAGCTTTGTCATCACTGCCAGGTCAAGGGTAAGCCTCCACAACGGTTCCGTTTCAGCCTCAAAGATCCTGATATCGATTTTAACTACGAAATCTTTGCCAATATCATGTACATTGACGGTAGCCCCGTTCTCCACGTTGTCGATGCGGCTACAGGATTCTAGGCTGCCCGCTTTATGCGAACTGTCTCGGCAAAAGAGACTTGGGAGCTTCTCAAAGCTTGTTGGATCGACACCTATCTTGGCCCTCCGGACGTCATCACCCATAACGTAGGTACAAACTTCAACAGTACCGAATTCCGCAATGAAGCTCGTCTCGTCGGCACCACTTGCAATCAAGTGCCTGTCGAAGCCCATTGGTCAATTGGTAAGGTCGAACGGTATCATGCACCCGTCCGCCGTGCCTATGAGATCTTCTCAGAAGAAATCAAAGGCTCCAAGGCATCACGACTTCAGATGGCTGTTAAAGCAGTTGTCACGTTCCTGTGACGGTCCTACCGTCCATTCTGCCCGCACGGGTGGTCTGTGCACTGCGCACAGACCGGGTGGTGACCGATTCCATTCACTACACCCCAGGGCGGTCAACTGGCTAGTGAATACTGCCGGCCCCATTGTATATAAACCAGGGCCTTCAGCCCGCACTTAGTTTCCTTTCCTTCCTTTCTTCTCCAAGTAGAATATTATATTCGTTTTACACCAAACCACGAGCCTTGCCTTGTGCGCGTGTTCTTCGCTGTCACAATATTCTACTTTACTAATCCCCGTCTTGGAAGACTATAAATTCCCTATCCCCCGAAACGAACTGAAGAACCCCGCTGATCAGTTGATGCCAGGTGCGTTCAACGACCCTGAACCCACCGCCGAAATGTCGACAAGCACCAAGCCCCCGCCGGGCAAGAAGGGCAAAGGCCCCCTTGAACGATCCCCGAAACCGAAGACGCGCAACCAACGACGCCGTTCCCAGCGTGTCTCCTTCGCTCCCCACCCTGAAGAGAACGAAGACCCGACCTTTATTCGCCGCGAGGCCCGGTCTACGTACCGAGAATCCCTAGTAGACGAACACCCCATAAACGACAACGACGAACAGAACCACAACTACAACTGGTTCTGCCAGAACGTCAAGAACGACAATGAAGCCCCGGAGGTCCGCTTCACGCTTACCCTGGAGCAGATCGAAGAGGACGTTAGCGAACGTCTCCAGGCCCTATCCGACAACTATACGAACAATGACGGCTCTATCATCCCCTTCACGCCCATGACCAACGAGGGCCGCACCCTATACCCCACCGACGACGTGCCTATCCTGATGTCCAAGGACGAATACATGGACCTTTGCGCCGAACAGCCCGCCGTGATGTTTGAAGAAATACGCCAGCGCGTACTCCTGGAGGTCGCCTGGGCCGAGGTTATCCGCGACATGCACCGCATGACCCTGACCGAGAGCGAGAACTCCTTCTTCTACGTCACCTGGATCCAACGCCTGGGCCGCCAGTGCAAGCTATTGCAAGGACAGGTACAGGAACAGAAGACTGCTATGCAGATGAACGAGGACCGAATGCGAACCCGTATTTACGCGGAAATAGAGGGCAACTACACCGCCGAAATGGACGAGCTTCGCCAGGCAAACGCATCCCTCAAGGACGCTGTAGCCCGCCTCATTACCTCCCAAGGACAACCCCCGGTGCCAGCCCCGGAACCCCCTAGCCGCGGAACCACCCCCGGCGCACTAGACCGCGAGACGACACCTGGAACCTTCCGTTCCGAACGCACTGATGGCGGCAAAAGATCCGCTAAGGCTGAACACCCGCCTATCTTCATGGGTGAAAAACCCAAGGACGACAAGCCTGAAGTCCGATTCAAGTTGTGGTTTCACCTATTGAAATCCAAGCTCAAGAAGAACGCGGATCACTACGACACGGAGGAGGAAAAGATCTCCTACATCCTGAGCCGCATGGGAGGCCTGGCCTCTGAGAGTATCCTGGCCTTCATTGACGATGAGCACGGCGAGGCCCTGCTCAGCACTGCACAGGAGGTCCTAGACCACCTGTACGCTCACTATCACGACCCCAATGAGTACGAACACGCACGTATCCAATACCGAGACCTAGAAATGAAGTCGGCCGTGAACTTTAGCGACTTCAAACTAGAGTTTACCCGCTGGGCCAGCCTGGCCCGAATCCAGAAAGCCGACTACAAGCGCGACTTGCTCGACAAGCTACCGAAACGCCTGAACGAGCTGTTCGTTCGCGAAGCGAAGGACCCGAAAATCGACTTCGTGGCCTTCTGCAACCTCCTGCAGGACCAGGACTATCAACAACACAAGAACTACATCGCTGCGCAGTCCCGGAAGGACAAGCAGCCCGCTAAGTCTACTGACACGAAGCCCAAGGCCGCAGCCCCGGGCAGATCGATGAACGCCTTCCAGCCCGCTGGAAAGCCCTCTGACCCCGCGCCCAGCGTCAACGCAAAGCCCGGATGTCCCCATCACGGAATCCAGTCGATTGGCAAGGCCAACAACGGCCACGCCGTGTACAAGAAACTGACCCTCGAGCAGGCTAAACTTCTAATTGCAAAGGGACAGTGTTTCATCTGCCCTGAGATTGGCCACCGCACCAGCGAGTGCAGCCTCAAGACGGACTTTGACCGCATCGACATGTCCCGAATCAGCGCCCTCATCGCTGACCTTACAGCACCGGAGGAGGGAAAAGACGAAGCCCGGGACAACTAGTCTCCTCTCCCGGGTCTGTCCGGATACAGGCACTTGGACTGGATCAGTGTAGCCGAATACCTTTTAACTATCTGGGAACCCTTATAGGCGGGAACCCACTGATGATAGATTGCACCTTAATAAACAACGGTTATACGCTGACTACCCAAGCCTTAGCGGACACAGAAGCTGACGCATACTTGCTGATCAGCGTCACCTTCGCCATGAAAGCGATGAAATACCTACAAACCCAACAGATTATAGACTTCGAGCCCGTAACCGTCGCCGGATACGACAGGAAGGCAACCCAAGTGATCGACCTGGCCATCCTGGCGCACTTCCGTGTGCAAGGACGTACGGTCATGGACGCCCCCTTACTGGTCGTCAACATGAAGAACGACGTTATCGTGGGGAAGAAATACTTCGAACACCACGATATCCTAGTGGATAGCCGCCGCCATAGGCTCATATACCCCCCGGAGTGGGACCCCGACTTCAGTATCAGAGAGATCCCTATGGATGAAGCCGGCAAACTGCTAGCGAAGCCCGAATTCCAGAAGGACGCGGACCGCCGTAACCGCCAACTGGAAGCTGGGGACAAGCGCCGCCGCGACGGTCGCGCCAACCAAACCCCTAACCCGAACCTACAGCACCTTCAAGCCCGAATCGCTGAACTGGAGGCAGCTAAGGCTCGCGAAAAGACCCGGAAGGCCGCCAAACCAGTGGTCAAGCCACCCAAGATACTCCAGCGAACTAGTATAGACCCTATCGTCCGTGAGCAACAATAGATGGACCGCCTACTAGACCCGGAACGCTTTGAGAAGCCTATCGAACCCCCTAAGCCATACGTCAAGGTCGCCGACCGACCCCCAAAGAAGGAAGAACAGAGAGATGCCTACGGTCCCTATACCATGGCCCGCGACATAGTCGGTTGGTACAAGAAACGCCCTATACAGGTCGCTACCGTCTCCGCCGCAGGCTTCGTCCACGTGCTGAATCAACAGGACACTGACCTGAACGGCATAATCACGCTCCATGAACTGGACGCCTACATCGCCGAGCTCAAATCCAAGACCCTAGACGACGACGACGAGGACTTTCAAGAATCCACTAAGAAGGCAGTGCCCCCTGAATACCACGACTACCTGGACGTCTTCAGCAAAGCTGCGTCCGACGACCTTGCGCCGCACCGACCAGGCGTGGACCACAACATGATCCTGAAAGGTGACTCTGAGACCCTGGACTTCAGCCCGCTATACAAGATGACCCTGGAAGAGGCGGAGACCTGCCGCCAATACCTGGAAGAGAACCTAGCCAAAGGCTTCTTAGAACCCGCGACGGTACCCTGGGCAGCCCCCATACTGTTCGCCCGTAAGGGGAACGGGGCCCTACGCTTCTGCATGGACTTCCGCAAACTGAACGCTATAACCGAAAAAGACCGCTACCCGCTGCCACTAATAGACGAGGCCCTGCAACGCCTGTCTAAGGCTAAGATCTATACCAAAATTGACATCCGACAAGCCTTCCACCGCGTACGTATAGCGGAGGGGCAGGAGAAGCTGACCGCATTCCGTACCCGCTACGGGACTTTCCAATACAAGGTTGTGCCGTTCGGCTTGACCAACGGACCCTCAACCTTCCAACGATACCTGAACAACACCCTGAAAGGGTTCCTAGACGTCTTCACCACAGCGTACCTCAACGACATACTGGTGTACTCGGACAACAAAATCGAGCACCGACACCACGTATCCCAAGTGCTGCAGCGACTGCGGGAGGCAGGGCTGCAGGCGGACATCAAGAAGTGCGAATTCAACGTAACCAAGACCAAGTATTTAGGGTTCATCATCAGCACCGACGGAGTAGAGGTCGACCCAGACAAGACCGAGATTATCAGACATTGGGACCCCCCAGTACAGCACGGCAAGGCCCAACTGCAGGCTGTACGCTCTTTTCTCGGCTTCTGCAACTTCTACAGGCGTTTTATCAAGGACTACGGCCGTATCGCTAAGCCCCTGA
Organism: Xylariaceae sp. X802; assembly: GCA_028637635.1. Taxonomy (NCBI): domain Eukaryota; kingdom Fungi; phylum Ascomycota; class Sordariomycetes; order Xylariales; family Xylariaceae; species Xylariaceae sp. X802. Next base: position 1,788,074 of record JAJFDH010000001.1, on the reverse strand, counting down.
ACGATCTGACCGCTACAGGGGCTTCTCTCAACTGGACCGACGCCTGCCAGAACGCCTTTGACCAACTGAAGACCGCGCTGACCACGGCGCCATTGCTACGGCATTTCAAGTACGACGCCGAAACCATGATGGAAACGGACGCCTCAGACGGCGTGGCCGCTGGCGTACTCTCCCAACGCGACTCCCCAGACGACCCCTGGCACCCTGTAGGGTTCTTCTCCGAAGCCCTGCATGGGGCCGAGCTGAATTACGGCATCCACGACAAGGAAATGCTCACCGTTATCAAGGGACTAATGTGCTGGAGGCCTGAGCTCATAGGCCTTCAGACCCCCCAGCCCTTCACTATCATTACTGACCACGCTGCGCTAGAGTATTTCACTGTGAAGAGAGTGCTAAACCTGCGACAGGCTAACTGGGCGGAGCTGATTTCACACTACAACTTCGTGATCACATACCGCCCGGGCTCGCGCAACACCGTTGCGGACATCCTCTCGCGACCGACAGAGGACCTGAAGACCCAGAAGCAACGCCGTGACGAACAGCGCACCATGGCCCTGTTCAAGCCCACTGTGTCTAGCGTTACCGGACAGCCTACGATCTGCGAACTAGGCAACTTTACACCCCCTGACCTCTCCGGCGTCGCCCTTATCGAAGCTGTACTGGCGGCCAACAGGCACGCTATCGAACTGGACCCCCTGAGGGAAAAGGCGCAGGCCTCGGACGACCCCGACTGGACCCTGCTGGGGGACCTGGTCCTCTATAAGGGCCGACTGGTGGTGCCCGACACGGACAACCTACGCACCAAGATTATAGAGGAAGCACACTGCCGCCTCGCAACAGCTCATCTGGGGCGGGGGAAGAGTAGGCAACTGGTGGCATCACGTTACTGGTGGAAAGGCCTCCACGGCGACGTGGACCGCTACATTGCCAACTGCCCTTGCCGCGCAGCCAAGGTCCCCCGGGACAAGACACCTGGACTGCTTACACCACTGCCAGTGCCCGAGCACCCCTGGCAAGACATTGTGGTAGACTTCAAGAAGTTTCCCCCTGACCAAGACGGCAACAATATGACCTTCTGTTGCATCGACTGACTCTCGAAATTGACCTGGACAACCGCCTGTAAGGACACCTGTACCGCGAAGGACGCTATGGAGATGTATTACCAAGGGCCTTACAGGGTCTACGGGTGGCCCGACACCGTCGTCAGCGACCAAGGACCGCAATTCATCTCCGACTTTACTAACGAACTCTCCAAAATCCACGGCACGAAGCTCCAGTTCGCGTCCGCTGGCCACCACGAAACGGTAGGCCAGATAGAGGTTATGCATCAGTGGATTGACCAGAGGCTGCGCCCCTATATTAACCACTTCCAGACCGACTGGTCCAGGGCCCTGCCTGCCCTGGACGCCACTTAAGCAGCGCTACCGCACGAATCACTAGGTGGTTTGTCACCCCACGAAGTCCTGACCGGACGGCGAATGAAAATGAGCTTCGACTGGGAATCACGCACCTGAAACCTAGGCTCACGACCTGCCCGAGAGAGGCTAACTAGACAGGAGGCCCAGGCCTATAGCACCCGCATTCAGGAATACCTGGATGTCGCCAGGGAAAACATCCGAGACGCGCAACGACGTATGATCACCCAGGCCAACAAGGCCCGTAGGGAGCCCGATTTTACAGTGGGCGACAGCGTATACATCCGCCGTAAGGTCGGTGAACAGACCGACCGCCTGTTACGGACCCACGGAAAGAAGGACGTCACAGAATGGGTCTACGGCTATACACGTCTGTACATGTCATTACAGGTCTGTACAGGTCCGTAAGGACCTGTAGAAGCATGTAAAAGACCTGTAAGGACCTGTAGAGACCTGTAGAGACCTGTAGAGACCTGTAGAAGCATGTAGAAGCATGTAGAAGCATGTAAAGACATGTAATAGCATGTTGAGGGGCGTAGACTCTCGATAGAGTCTTATTGGCCATAGCGGCGCACGTGGTCAGGAAGGGATCACTCCGCCAAGGGTGATCCGGGATCACGATCACGACAGTGATCGTGATCAATCACGATCACTAGGGTGATCTACGATCGGTCACGGCCTATAGCGTGATCCCTAGTGGGGAGGAGGAGATATAAGGGAACGCTCTTTCTGTAACTAGCTATTTTTCTTCTCTTCACTTAGCAATCTAAGCATTCACCTAGTTCTTGGATTGACGCACCTATCTTCACACTTCGTGAGTGAGGGAAACCCCTTGACGACAACTATAACTTATTGCTCGTTGCGCACAACACCCAGTTGAACCTACCTTTAGAACATAAACCCGTTAACGACGGCCTTAACGCACCTAGGTTTCGTTAGCAACCCGCTACGTCGTCACAGAGTGGTACCCTGCTAGCCAGTTCAAGAACGCTACCGCGAAACTACAGAAGTATCACGTCACTAACCCACAGGAGGCAGGACCCCCGGAACGCCTTGAACAGTGGCGCCAGGCCGCTGAGAACGACGTTTTCGATCCCCCGCATGAAGACGATGATAAACCTGCTAACCAGCCAGTAAGCCAGCGGCTACAGCGCCAGAATCGCTGAAGAAACGCACTGGACGTGCTGCAACACGATTCGGGCGCACTGTAGCACACTATGGCACTGACCGATTAGGTCTATAGGACCCCCGGAACCCTCTATAGCCTACCGGCACCTGACAACACTATAACGGACCTTACGGCACGTTATAGAACCCCCGGAGCACCGAAACGCCCTATAGGACCCCCGGACCGGACCCCTATACCTTCTATAGCCCCCATGGCTATAGAACGTTTAGTACGTTTGGTGGATTCGAAGCGCGCCGTCCGGCACGCTATATAGCCCCCGAGGACACTGGAAGGCCCTATAACGAAAAGCGCCAGCCGGGCGGCCGGTTCGCCTTTCTATATACCCACCGGCCCCACTTAGGACCGAAACGCGACGCAGAGGCTTCCCGCTGGGAGCCCCACTTTCTGATTAATTATTTGGTGCGATTTTTCCGGTCGCGACTCACGAACGCCGTTTTTCACCTAGTTCTCAGGTGGTCTAGGATTTTGACTTGGTGAAAACGGCCAGACCGGAACGACCTACCCGGGAGTCCCGGAGCGACCTACCCGGTAGGCCGACCGGACGACTTACACCTACCCGGTAAACCGACTAAACCGGAGCGACCTACCCGGTAGGAAACGACTTTTTCGCCCCGAAACGACGGAATTCAAGACTCGAGGCGAGTCTTGCCATAGGGGGGGGATTGTGACGGTCCTACCATCCATTCTGCCCGCACGGGTGGTCTGTGCACTGCGCACAGACCGGGTGGTGACCGATTCCATTCACTACACCCCAGGGCGGTCAACCGGCTAGTGAATACTGCCGGCCCCATTGTATATAAACCAGGGCCTTCAGCCCGCACTTAGTTTCCTTTCCTTCCTTTCTTCTCCAAGTAGAATATTATATTCGTTTTACACCAAACCACGAGCCTTGCCTTGTGCGCGTGTTCTTCGCTGTCACAGTTCCAAAGAACGGAAAAGGAGGTTGTAAAAGGCTTGGTTTATTCATACTAGCTACCTATGTGGACGGCGTATTTATACGCGGAAATTGGATGACTAAGGAGAGCTAAGCTAGCGGCGGAAGCGACAGCTGTGCGCCAGGGCCGATAGATCGTTTCAGCTGGCCGGGCCGTGGGACGGGTCCGGCTGCCAGGTGCGCACTTCTTGGTGTGTAACAACTGCCCCCAACAGAAAAAATGTAAGGACGTCCTCGTCCTTGACTCTCACCTGATTTCTTCACCGGATTTTGTCTGCAAGTCTTCAGCCACATGAGTCTGTTATTGTGTCCGGTGGCGCGCGTGTCACCACATGGCTTTGTATTGGGTAACTGGCTTCGCGGCCTTTGGCTCTTGCTGGGTGGACGTGGTAGTGCTCTCTGGTTTGCCTTTGGCGTCCAGATTCATCGCGCCTTTGCCTCTCTTCTTGACGAGGTCTTCGAGCTCTTCTATGTGATTGTGAAGATCGTCCATGTACTGCATGTAGTCGTATAATTGTAGGTCTGTCTTACGCTCTCTCTCGTCCATGTCCGCGCGCATCTGTGTGATAAGCTCGACACAGATCGCCTCAACTCGGGTGTGTGCTTGTCGTTGTATACGTTTGTTGGCCTTTTCAAGGGCTTTCTCGATGATCTCGCGAATGCGGCCTTCAACTGGTCCGTCAATCAATGCGTCCTGAAGGACTTTTCCGACAAACTCCTGCGTCTCTGTAACTATGGCATCGTGTAGTGCCTCTTGGCTATCTGCCAGGGCCTGTAGATTACGGTCCATTGTCGCCCATAGGTCGGCTGCGGCCATTGGGATCGATTGCGGTTGTTGGATGATGATCTTGGGCAGGTTGGGCTCTGGCATCTAGCAGTCTCGTGCGCGTAGTGCTTCCAATGCTGCTGTGGCCTTTGGATTCTGCGTGACCCATGCCTTTTCGGCTGGTTTCTTTGCGATGACTTCGAGTCCGTCGTTCTCCAGGTTGACTTCGCTGTCCACCAGGTTGATCGGGATGGCTCTTCCTTTGCCCTTGTCCACTTTTCGTGGCGGGCCATCCATCATGATAACGTCGTCTTCACTGTCGGAGCTTTCGTATCGGGGGTCGCACGAGGCGCCTCTCTCGTTTTCCTCGTAGTTATCCTTCACCCGCTTTCGTCCCGTGGGTGTCTCTGGCTGCTGCTTCTTCGCTGATCCTGCCTTGGTCTGGCCTGCCTGCGCTTGATCCTGCAGCTGCTCGTCTCTCTTGCGTTTCTGTCCTGTTGGCGTCTCCATTTGCTGAGCCTTTGATGGGCCCGCTAGCTCTTGTTCTGTCTCGTGATCCTGTGGATTATCGCCGCTGAGTTCTGTGTCTTCATTGGCTGGATCCTGCGCCTCGTTTGCCTCAGGTACTTGTCCGTACGCTTCCATGCCAGTGCCTGCGTTCTTCTTCATTTGAGCGCGTAAGGTGTCAACGCTGACGGCCTTGGCATATGCTATGCCGTTGATTTTCGCCCAGTGTTCCCAGCATTGCGGAATGATTCTCTTGGTAGGGTCAACTGCATACCAGTCGAATCCGACTGCCTCCATTTTGTGCTTGATGGTTCTTGGGTATGTGCCAAATCCATCTGCCGAGTCGCCTATAATTCGCACGGCTTCCAACATCTCGGCGTCCATATATGAGGGATTGATGGGCGCGTTATCTGCCCAGTTGTACTGGTGTCCCAGACGGAGCGCGTCGTACAACCAAGTTCTTGCCGCCGTCCATGGCTTGCTGTTGGCTGGTTTGTCAAAAGGACGCACTTGTGCTAGATATTCCATGATTTTTGCCTTGTCCATCCATTCCTTGGGGGGCGCGATCTTCAATACTTCCGTCCAGAACTCCTCCGCTGTGGTGGCCTTGGCGAGCTGCGTCTCTGTCTGCCTGAGGTTGTTGTTCTGTCTTAGGGTGCGCTGCTTGTAGCTTTTGGGCAGTGTCAACCAGTCCTGTGGACGGGCGATCTTGTGCAATTCTGGCATAATCAGTCCCTGCAAGCGCTCGTCCTCCTCGCAAGATACGTCCTTTGATCCGCCGAAGTCGAATTTGTTCAGTGGGAACTCCGTCAGGTCTTTCAGGCTCTTCTTTTTGGTGGAGCTTGGGGGTGTCTCCCGCCCCGCGTTGCTGGCCAAGGCCGACGCTCTTGTATTTGGCATCGCATCGCCTGTTTCTATCGGTTGCTGTAACCGAAGGTGTCTTCTATCGTGATGTTTGTTGCGCGTATGGTAGCTACACTGATGTGAGAACGATGGATGAGGTACGTTGCTGTGGTGATGCGGGTAGGTCGGTGGATTATGTGTGGTGCGGTGGGGTGTAGGTGTGACGAGTGGAAGGTGTGGGGGGTGGCGACGCGTAACGTGTTAGCGCGGTATCATATGCGTTAGCGGGGTCGTCGGGTCGCTCCTTCCTTCCTCAGGCTGAGTTTAACGACTTCCCGATTGGTCGGGTATACCTATGTCACCATGGGCAGCGGTATCTGTATATTGGTCCTGGGTGTGAAGGTCACCAGCTTCCAGTCGTCTGATGCGAGCGGCGTCTCTGATGCTTGACTACCTTGGTCCATTTTCTCTGGTTTAGCCTTAAGCTCCTCTAGCATAAGCTTGTGCTTTCTGTCGAATTCCTGGACCAGTTCCTCTGCGTTTTGCATGAGTGTTTCACGGGGATACCATTCGTCGTGTGCTGATGAGTACCCTTTCTATTTGACCAGGTACTCTAGCGAAGGTCTCTGACCAATCCTGCTGACTCTTCTCGCTGCCAGCTGCTCGATCTCATATGATTTCCATTCTTCGTCGTCACCATCGACGAAGATTTGACCAGGTTGCGGTCTTCGTCTACCGTATGGGTCCACGCCCTTGGACGCCGGATGGAGCTGCGTAACGGACACCGTGCTGTGCACCTTCCAGTGCCGAGGAAAGTTCAGCTCGTAGGCTGCGTCTCCCACACGTCTCACGACCGTGAGAGGGCCAACCCTCTGCTGCGACCATTTACGGGATGGCTTGCCCGGAAGACTGTATCCCTTATGGAGTTTTAAGTATACCTCGTCACCTACGTTGAACTCCAGCGGACGGTGTTTTGCGTCATATCGTATTTTCATTTGTGCTGTGGCGAAATCAATGGCCGCTTCTGCTTCCTTCTGGTGGAGTCGTCTCAGGATCTCATAGTCCGGCTCTTGTTCCGGGACTTGCAGGGTGGATAGCGGTGTCAGTGGTTTGAATCCCAACACGACCTCGTTCGGCGACCGTCCAAGGGTTTCCTGTCTGGCGTTATTCAACGCGTGTTAAAGCGGCACTATAATCACTATCCAGGGGACCTCCGATGCTGTGCAGTGATATCTAATGGCGATCTCCACGTCCTGATTTTTTCTCTCAGACTGTCCGTCTGTTTGCGGGTGGTAGGCTGTGGAAAATCTGAGTCGTGTACCCAGCCTGGTGAACAGTGTTTACCAGAATATTGACAGGAACTTTGGATCCCTATCTGAGATGATCACTCTCGGTAGACCCCAGTCACATATCATGAGCATTCTTGCCAGGGCCTCTGCCCATTGTTCAGCTGTATATTCCTGATTCCCCGGTACCAAGATGGTCTTCTTGCTGTGTTTGCACGTGGTCGTCATCAATGCATCGTAATATTCCACTCCTGGTAGCTGCCATGGCGTGTTAGCTGTTGATACCCGTGGCAGTCCAACGATGAAGTCCATCGTCACCATATAGTACGGCATGGCCGGAGTCGGAATCGGGTTCAGAAGTCCTAGTTGTTTGGATGTGACAAGGGCCTTCGGCACAGCTAACTTAGCGATGAGAGTTCACTGTAGCGTGCGCTATAGGGGCTTGGAACGATAGTTCAATTCAGCTAATAATAGAATATGGTCGCAAAGGTCGCTATGCTTCTCTAACTCCCTCTTTCCTGTCCGGAGGACTGCCTTCCTTTTAAGTCCTCCGTCCGCTAAGTGCGACGATTGCTGTCTGAGCCTGTACGGTTACCCTGTAACCTTCTGTGGCCAAATATGAGTGCTGTGCGAGTGCGCTAATGCTTGTTGCATGGGTCTGAGTCGTGAATCACCACGGTGGTCTCGGGGGTTGGGTTGGCTATTCTTGGATTCTTCTTCCTTGGGTCGCCTTCCCATATACCCACCGACCCCAGTTGGCCTCAAAACACGACGCAGAGCCCTCCGGCCAAGGGCCCCACTTTCCGCTAAATTATTGTATGGGAATTCCGCCGAGACGACTCACGAAACCCCTTTTTCGCCAAGTTCTCAGGTGGTCTAAGACATCCTTCGACCTAGCGCATAAAACCTATATATCATTGGAAAGCTCTCGACGAGACAAATCCAACGGTGGTATCCTCGTCCCCGTAGGACTCTTCGTCGTAGAGATAGAGTTGTTCGAAGTTTGGTCTACCGGGTAGGTCCTACCGGGTAGGTCTTACCGGGTAGGCCTTACCGGGTAGGTCTTACCGGGTAGGTCTTACCGGGTAGGTCTTACCGGGTAGGTCTTACCGGGTAGGTCTTACCGGGTAGGTCTTACCGGACTCTCCGGCCATCCTCCTAATCTTTTGTAGGGACCCTAAACGTCTGTAAGGGACTTCTGTAGTCTGTCGTGGGCGACTAATCTCGTGTTCGTGTTCGGGGTCAGTCCGATCGCTATGCTAATGCTGTTATGTCCGCGTGGTCTTCCTGCAGAGTGCTGAGACACGCTATCTATCTATAGTTCCCTGGAACGGGACGCCATAGAGGGTGAGAGCCCCGTAGTGGAGCGGTATCGTGATATCCCATTGAGCCACGACGGTTTAGCCGACGTGCGCTAATGTGCCAAGGGTGAGAGTCCCCTTGGGCAGATGCTAGCTCAATCCCCGACAGCTTCTAAGGGAAGGAGGTAAGCGAGGGCTCGGGGATTGAGCAGGTCAGGTGGTGGCACATCGTAGGGAGGATCACGGGCCTCGACCGTGATCGTCGTAGCTGAGGGGATATCTTGGACACCACTACTCTTGTACTCTATGATTAGCTTGCATTAGGGGCTTCAGACTTATCTCGTTGTTTGATTCTCAAATCCCGATTTATCTGGTCCGCGTCACCTGACATCCGCTAGGTGAAGTTCGGGATGACCTAATAGGTTCTAGTTAGAGGCTTTGTAGTTTGTCCGTATGATATTGGACCTGTCCGTCTTGTTTTCCAAGCATTCTGGGCAGTGGTCGAGGTATTTTCTCAGTTTCCTTGTCAAGCCCCGTATGGTGAATCCAGCCAACTCGTCTTTCATGCGTGCGAGTCCAAAGTGGTGCATCTCGTCATGAGCCGCTGCAAAAAGTTCCTTAGTGCAAGCTTCGGGGATGACCAGTTTCCGTTGTCTTTTGGATGGGATGTGGTAGAATAGTCCTCGGCTGTCTATCTTGAATCTGTAGCCTTTGGCTGGTCCTGATCGAAGAGCAGCCATGATCTTTTGGACTCGCTTATCCGAGCTATACGCTGATTTGATTTTTTTGATGAATTCCTCGTCCAGATCGGCGTAACTCGCCGTATAACCGAATTCGTCGACCACGTCGTCCAGCGCCGATTTGTGACTCGCTTGTTCGGCTTTATCCTTCGGATTGTCATCTGTAGCCAGACGCGACAATACGTCTGGTACCAGGTTGACTCTGCCCGGTATATGTCTTATATCCAGTCGGTACTGGCTGAGGTATACTGAGGCGTTTACCAGTCTTGGATTCATCTTGACGATGTCTGTGGTGGCCATGTTCTTCTGGTTTACCACGCCTCTTGTCGCTCTATGGTCCGTCAGTACCATGATGGGTCATTGGCATGATTGCAGCTGCGGGCGCAGTTGTCTACATGCCCAGACCAAGCAAGCTACTTCCAACTCCGTCGCTTGATATCGTTTTTCTGCCTGGGACAAGATCTTACTGACGAACATGACGGGTTGTATGTTATCGATGGGGATGGGTCCCGCGGACCAGTCTCGCGACAAGTGAAACGCCATCAGTCTGAAGCCCCGCTCGGCTGATGCGTCTATTTTCAGGAATATCTGGTGGGAGTAGTCCCAGTGGGCCAGATATGTCTCCGATGTGAGGTGCTTCTGGATTATGTCGAAGCTTTCCTTTTCTGCCGTTGTCGGCTCGAACTGTTTCTTGGATGTCCATTTCTTGCACGCCGTGACGTTGTTCGCCAGAATGCTACCGTCCTTTTTCGTCTCATTCAGCATGGTGGTTTTGCGTTCCTGCAGTGGTGCGATCTTTTGCTGAAACCATGGAATATATTTTCGCAGCCATGTTGCCATTCCTATATATGTTTCCAATTCGCCCAGCGTGCTGGGAAATTTCAGTTTGCGTATGGCCTCTACCCTGTCCATCGTGATGTAAGTTCCCTGTCCATCGACTCTGAGACCTAGCAGGTTCACCGAGGAATATCCGCTGAACGACTTTTTTGGATTCAGCGCGAGGCCTATGTCCTGGAACTTTTGTAATACCTTATAGAGGTGTTCAATGTGTTGTTCCTCTGAGTCGCTGAAGATGATTATATCGTCGATGTATGCCCTGCAGAACGCTCGAAATGGACGTAATTGCTGGTCCATAAATCGTTGCGCATATGGGGGGCTGTTTGTGTATCCCATGAGCGCGACGTTGGGCATTTCCATTCCTCTCGCCGATATGATGGTTATTCGGTTACGATGAGGCGTGTAAACCGGTAGCTGGTAAAAGAAGGATGCTGCGTCAAATGCTGACATGACTTTCTTGCCCCTGATGTCTGCAATGATATCATCCTGTGTTGGTAGTGGGTAAATATCCGGCACGGCTACTGCGTTCAGGCCTCTGAGGTCTACGACCACCCGGTCTTTTCGTATCCCTCGGATATTTCTCCAGGCCACGAAGACTGGACAGCCGAAGGGTGTCGGTTCCTTGACCCATTCCATTTTATTGGCTTCGTGTAATGGGTCGAACGTATCATCCAGCACTTTGCGGTCCTCCACGCCGAGCCGGTACGGTCGGATGCGCAGTTTCTGTCTCTGCCATCCTTCCACCAGGTCGGTTCGCATTTTTTCTGACTCTGGCAGTTTTATGATACCCTTGGGCCGCCATACGTCGTATTCTTCCAGCGTCTCAATTTTTTGTCTTGTGAACTCGGGGTTTTCGTCGGAGACATGTACCCCGTGCCGCGTTTTCTTGAAGGGCACGTCTTCCGGACGTTGTGGGCCTTTTTCCTTGCCGTGGGTTGAGCTCCAGGGGTCGTCTATCTCATTTGCCTCCTGCTGCGCCGTCCATGTGCTCGCGTATGCGGCAGGTGCCGGCTGCGTAATATATTTGAGCACGTCGTTGGTAACCTCGAATTCACGGCCCAAAAGGGCTATGTCGCCGTCTGCCGCCCGCGTCCAGCTTACACGGCGCCTCGATTCGATCTCGAGATCTTCGATGGTGCCCAGCCGGTAGTTACGGCGTATGCAGACTGGCTTATTAGATGTGTTACGGAAGATCACTCCTTTCGGTGTTGCCGCGTTCAAGAGGGAATCCACTGCTCCCTGCGCTGATGCCACGAACGTGTACTGGCGCTCGAGCCCGTTATCTGTCTATTGCGGCAGTTCGGCAAATGTTACCGGCAGGAAAGCCGTTTCTCCGGCTGGAATTATCGTGTTTCTGGCCGCCGTTACCTTCCGACGGACGGGGTTCGCTCTTCTGTCTATCGTTATTGGTACCATCGCGTCGCCCGCTAACCCGATGATCAGCTGTCGTTTCGGGACGTCGAGCACGATGCCGTGTTCGTCGAGCCAAGGGGTTCCCAGCAGGAGTTTGGGTTCGAGCTTCTTGTTGATCCATGCCTCTACCGTCATATCGACTTCCACCGTTTCGCCCGTGGGCAACGTCGCGGGGACGTGTATATCGAACGTGGCCTTCTTGTCCATATGGATTGGGCCTCCGATGCCTCCTACCTTGATAGGTCATTCCGGCGAGAAGTACGTGCACTGTCGTCCGCTATCCCGGAGCCATTATTCGTTCACCATTATGTTGGATGCCCCCGTGTCGACGCATACTGTATCCCTTGCCCCGTCTTGCGATACGGTGACGTTGATTTTTGTGTAGGAGAAGCCCGTGTGCCCCTGCTCAGGGTCCACTGGCCGTGGCTGTGCTGTTATGTGCCTCGCGTAGCTGAAAAGTGTCCATTCGGACTCGTCAACCACTTCTTCCGCCGGACGCGGTTCTTCGCCCTGGCCGTCTTGTGCGTCCGTGGGAAGCTCGACTACCAACCAGTCATCGTCGCCTTTGTCGGCCGTCTTGGCCTCATCCTCCTCGTCGGGGTCATCTTCCACCGTCGGCTGTTTATATCCGGAGACCCCCGTGTCACGGATCTGGGGCTTACAATTATTCTCATATACATGCAGCATGCACTTATTTCTAGACGGGAACAGCTGGCAGCATTTCCAGCAGGTTTGCCGTTCCGGTCTGGCGACGCCGTCTGCGTCGAGAGAGTAGTGAGCAACGGATTGATTAGCTACCTCGGAGTCCTCCTCCTCAAAAAACTCCTCGTCCATGACGAAGCCATCGGCAAGCAAGCGTGCCTCGGCTGTCGTGTCATCTGCCTCCACTATCTCGGAATCGATGTATGCCCTACTGTCCGTCTGGCCTGTCCTAACCCATCGTCGCCATCGGCGTACTGGGCGTCCCCTGCCACGCCAATTACCACTGCGCCAGCTATTCTGATACATCCGGCCCCTATTGCTCTGTCCTCGAAAACCTTGCTGTCCTCCTCGAGCTGCGTAGCCGCGTCCTTGGCCGCGATAATTCGACGCGAACTGGTGTCTGGCCCTGCCGCAATCATACGGCTGGAACGATCGTTCGTTCTGCTGATACGGCTGACAGTTTTGTCTATTGCCCCAATAGGTCTCGTCCATTGCGCCTGTCATTTCGATCTCCCCGGATGGCTCGACCCCGTATCGCTTGCTCTGATCCTCCGTCTGGAAGTCGGCCGTGTATACTGCTGGGGTCGGGATGACTCTGTGGTCCGTCGCCTGTCCGGGGATCAATCCAGCTGCCAACATTCGATTGATTGTGGGCTTAGTTTCGACCTGCTGTGTTCGTAAGGGGTCGTGCAGCTCCAGCAGTTCGGCTCTGTGGGCCGTGGCCTTCTCATCGAGTAGTTTGAGAAAATCGTCTACTGGAATGTCAGCGGATGGACGAATTACCAGCTTACGAAGAGAAGGGCAAAGCAGGTTATAGACCTGTGACATGTGTTGGCTGTCGGTCGTATTGCCGGAGGCACGGGATAATCTGAAGACCCCTCCTGCCCAATCTCGGACCGATTCGCCGGATTGGATCCATGACTCGGAAAAGATGGTCATCGGGTGCCTAAGCTGGTTAAGTGCGTCCGCGGTGTGGGGCTTGAATCTGTCGACGGTCTTTTTCAATGCGGCGTCGAGGTCCTGTGACAGCATAAGTCGTAGTGCTGGTTAGAGTTCGCCAGCCCACCAGGCCTGAGCGGCGCCTCGCAGCAGCTGTGCGAAGTCGCGCTGGATGATTGCGTGCCTGGCCGGGTCCTTTGCGTGAACGCGGACACTGTCCTCAAACAAATAGACATTTCGCCAATGCACATCAGCGCCGACTGTGACGTGGTCGCCTTTTCTGAAAGATTCCTCCAGATACGGGTTGAAGAAACCGATATGAGATAGCTTCCAGCTATTGGCCGCTAGTCGTGGCTCGGGGCCTCGGAGTGCCGCCACGAGCTCTCGCAAAAGCGATCGGACGTCCTCCGGTCCACTGCCGTTGCTCGGTCCTGTGCCCTCGGCACCTGCCGTTCCCGCCGGAGCGTCCGTCATGGTTAGTGTCCGCTTTGATGCGTCCGTGTTATTATAAGATGGGTATGATTCGTATGTTTGGGCAGCGGATGAGGTATATGACTGGGCTGCTGCCTGTGTAGCTGACGAGGTGTATGATGGGCGGGTTTGGGCAGCGGATGAGGCATATGCAGCTGCGGCTGCTGACTGTGTACTGGATGAGGTGTATGACGGTAGGGTGTCGCGCTGATCTCCACTCAATAAGGTTTGGGTGCCACTGGATGTCGTCTCTGGCCTATGGTCTTGCGCAGATTTGTCTACCACCCTGGATGCTGATGTCTCGCAGGTATAAAATGACGTATCTGATGACTCCTGCCTACGCCGCTCGAGCCCTTCGATTTGGCTCTGTACTCTGTCTACGGCCTGTTGAAAGGCCCAACGATCCACTCGCCACGCGTCCGTATGATGCGGCTGTTGTCCCGTGAACCGCGTGGATTGCCTGGTTGTAACGACTTTAGTCTGTGGGCCTGTTGGTGCTTCTCCGATGGCCAGGCTATGCAGGCGGTCTACGAGGCTTGGGTCCACTGCTCTGACCCACGCTACCGAGTCATTATGATCGATGAAGTGAATTATATCGGAACACTCCGCTATGGGCTCAGTTCCGGTGGTGAGCTGGTCCTGACTGGTTTGGGGCCGTTCCTGTTCGTCCTGACCAGTCATAAGGTTTGGTCCTGCCGCTGTCTGTGGACCTTCTGCCTGTATTATATGGTCCGGTGATCATGTATGTGCGTGATCGTATGATCCTCTGGGCCGCACTATCCTGTACTTGTTCTTCTGGCCCGGTCACGCGACTGGATCGTACCATTCGAGAACCCTGCTGGGTTGATGGCGTGTTATCTGAAACGCGTGGTGGTTTCCGTTGCTGAATCCGGCAGGAGCGCTGCGTTGCGTCAACTGATCCGGTAGGAAGGGGGGAAACAGGAAAAAAATTTTACGAAGGGGAAAATGAGGCCGGATACGAAGAGGGAATCCGGTCACGATAACTGCTGTCTGGGTTCTGGATGAATTGGCCATCGGATCAGCTCCTGGTGCTTCGCCGGTGGAGGGCGTGCGGCATCTGCTCACTGGCGCTGGCTTTTGGATGGGGTGCGTCCCTTGTCGGGTATGGTTTGGTATGGCGGTCGCGTAGCTGATCGAGGTGATCGCTAGCTACCAATCTGTCACGTTCCAAAGAACGGAAAAGGAGGTTGTAAAAGGCTTGGTTTATTCATACTAGCTACCTATGTGGACGGCGTATTTATACGCGGAAATTGGATGACTAAGGAGAGCTAAGCTAGCGGTGGAAGCGACAGCTGTGCGCCGGGGCCGATGGATCGTTTCAGCTGGCCGGGCCGTGGGACCGGTCCGGCTGCCAGGTGCGCACTTCTTGGTGCGTAACAGCAGTGAACGATACAGCCAACCCTGATGGTCTCGTTCCTACTCTCCTTGTCTTCGGCGCATATCCTAGGATTAATATGGATTCACCACCGACTCCATCGCAGCTACAACGCGCACAGGCTACGCAGAAAGCGATGGCTGAAGTCAAGAAAATCAAGGCCCAAAGGAATATACAAGATGCGCTCAACACGCGGAATGGACCTAATACCCTGGATCGCCTACCGGCTTCACTACCCCTCGGGAGTCTCGTCTTGGTATACCGTGAGAAGAAGGGATGGACTGGACCCCACAAGGTCACAGCCGTCACTGACAAAGCCGTCATGGTCGAAATGCCCGGATCTGGCACCTCTTCCTTCCAGAATTCACATGTCAAACCATACTTCCAGGAAGAAGAAGTAACCGGTAATACTGATGAGCCCATTACTCTCGGAGATCCATTCGCCCGAGCTGATGATGTTGATGACAACACTGACCCTGCCGC
Source organism: Xylariaceae sp. X802 (assembly GCA_028637635.1). NCBI lineage: Eukaryota > Fungi > Ascomycota > Sordariomycetes > Xylariales > Xylariaceae > Xylariaceae sp. X802. The sequence continues at coordinate 1,772,852 of JAJFDH010000001.1, read as the reverse complement.
CACTGCGTTCCTTAGCACCAAGGAAAAGGACCACCTCGCGCTCGCCCTCAAGTTTCGAGCCGAAGGTAAGATCAGGACCCCTGGATCCCCGTTCGAAGCTTCAGATCAAGCCGAACTGGATGCACTTCTGGCAAACGGTATTCTTCGACCGGTAAAGTACGATTTCTCCCTCTACCGTGGCGCAACAATTTTCAAGTCACGAATGGTCCGCGAAGTCAAAGATAGGACAACGGCGACACCTTATGAAAAGTCCCGATTGGTTGTACAAGGTTACAGTGATCCTGACAAGGAAAACATCATGACATATGCTCCCACGATTCAACGTGCCAGTCAACGTATGCTTATGGCGCTGGCACCTACCCTTCGTCAACAAGGCATGAAGGTCATGATCCGGGACATCACGATGGCGTACACTCAATCAAAGACTCCAATGCAGCGTTTAATTCTGGTCACTCTCTCGACAGAATTAAAAAGAAAGTACCCTGAAGGGACGTTGTTGCATGTCGCAAAACCCCTTTACGGAATCGCGGAATCAGGTACGTACTGGTTCGAGACATACTCCAGACACCACCAGCAGGAGTTGGGCATGAGCCCTTCGGCATTTGACCCATGTCTCTTGATCACTGCTGCTGACGATGGATCCTACTTCGGAATGACTGGACTCCAAACAGATGATACCTTGAATGTTGGCACCATGGATTTTCTGACCCACGAAGACGAAGGCTTGAAAAAAGCCGGCATAAAGGCCAAGCCTCAAAAGGTCCTTGACAACGGTATGTCGGAAGACTTCAACGGTTCCCAAATTACCCTTTCAGAAGAACACATAACCATCACACAGAAGGGCCAAGCAGAGCGACTACAACTGCTTGACCCGAAGTCTCCAGAAATGCCACAAGGTTACGTCGAACAACGGGCCCGAGGCGCGTACATCGCCTCCATCTGTCAGCCGGAAGCCGCCTTCGATTACTCGACTGCCGTGCAACACTCACAACCTGGCACGAAGGAAGCTAAGGTTCTGAATCAAAGGATTCAATGGCAGATCGACAACAAGGACCGTGGTCTAAGGTTCGTTCCGCTTGACCTTGCCACCGCCAAGGTCTTTGTCTTCGTCAACGGATCTTTCGCCAATAATGTGGATCCCAGCTCGCAAATTGGCTACCTTGTCATGTTAGGCAACAAAGCCCCTACGGATCAAGACAACGAGGTCTGCATCCGAGGCAACATCATCCATTGGTCATCTACCAAGTGCAAAAGAGTTACGCGCAGCGTTTTAGCCAGCGAGATATATGGTATGGTACAAGGCTTCGATGCCGGATTCGTCATCCATCACACCATCAATAATATCCTGGCTCGTCTCAAGCTATCGTGTATCCCCTTGGTCCTTCTTACAGATTCTTTTTCCTTATATCAATGCATCGTTCAGCTCGGTAGCACTCAAGAAAAGCGCCTCATGATCGATCTGATGGCTCTCCGCCAGTCTTACGAGAACAAGGAAATCGATGACATTCGATGGATTCACGGGACTTGCAACCCGGCCGATGCAATGACAAAGGCACTGCCGAACAAGGTGATGAAGGAATTGGTGGACTGCAATGAGACGATAATACGGCTGGAAGGATGGGTTAAACGGGAACAGATTGAATGATGTCGGAACGACTGGATATTCATGAAGTCTTTCATGAATAGAAAAGTAGAGTGAGTGTGGATCGATTGATGCGATTAGATGGTGGTGACTCACTGGGAGAATACTGCTGCCTAGAAAAGTGGGTCACCCTCTGGATATAAAAACACTCCTTCCAACCCTCTAGATAGTCTCCTTCTTCTTCCCTTCTTTAGTCTTCACCAATATACTGAATACTCACCCTATCTTTTATTGTCTTGTCTTTTTCCCTTTTACGTACGTACGTACACGCTTTTACCAACATAAGTACTCTGATAACTCTCCCTCTGCCTCATGAACATATATGTCACATAACTACAATTTAAAGAAGGCAATTGATACAGAGGCATGACGAATTGATACGGAGGCATGACCTTACGGAGGCATGATATTCCTATTGGTCCGAATAGCAACTGTTAACGCAACTTGTATTTTTTGTAGACGTCCATGTACCACCCATTTATACACAGTCGTGATAGGTAGTTGCACCGTTTACCTTGCTCATAATGGAGTCTCATTACGCAGCGACATTACCTACCTATCCACAGACTATATATCGACGTTACCATGATTGTTTTCCAGTTCCCGATCTTGTTTAATGTAACGGCTTTCGAATTGATGATTGGGAGTTAAACTTGTCGCAAAACGGTAACAACGCAATTCTGCATGCATGTGCGAGCTTCATAGCCTACCTAGGTAGGGCACGAAACAGACTACATAACATGCCGTCCTCTACTCTACGTGCCGCCTTATAACTCGGTAGTGCAGACATACAGATTAGTCGTTCTGGTCGCGTAGGTGTGCCGAATATTCGACTCGCCAGCACGAACTATGAAGTGTTATAGCTGAATGTCACCGCTATTGTACACTTATTTGGAGCCAATAGGAGGTGCGGAAAATCCATGCCTCTGTAAGGTCATGCCTCCGTATCAATTCATCATGCCGCTGTATCAATTGCCTTAAAGAAATCTGGCATATGAACATTGAAGCCCGAGGGACAGTCTCATGAACGCAGTAGTTATAGTATACAAGGGGTTGAAGCACACGCCATATACACCGAATACACCACACCACCGAGCCCTTGAGTAAGGAGAGCTGATATTTATAAGTTCAGCGAGGGCGATCGCTTCGTATCAGCCCTATTGCCCAGGCTTGACGGGTTGAGACCACCCGGTCGGGTCCTGGCGATCCTTTCATATGACTAAGTAGTAAGCCCTACGTGAATCCTGAATTTGATTTTTGTTTTTGCGGTTACGTCCCGGGTTCCTATTGGTTCACCACTGCGATTTGCGGGGAGGGTTTTGATCATGATCTGTCCTGCCGGACGGTGTTATATTTTCTACTCAACCTGTAATCCGCTACGACGGCCATTATCCATACCTTGTCCGAGCTGTATTCATCCACAAAAGCAGTTAACCCAACCTCTCTGCCTCGGGCGAACTCGGATATCATTTACATCACCGGATATAGGTAGTAGGCATACTATTCTAAAAGTCGATCACAATGACCTCAAGACCCCAAGCGAATATCGAGCTCGAGCTCGAGCTCTCATCAAACACCCTAAGCCTCTCACAGCTCGACCAAATCCTCTGCATCAAAGTCACCGCCAAGACCCTGTCCTCCAGTAAGCCATCCTCGGGTATATGTTTCAACGCCCGCTGGACCGTCATGGACGACCGCCTCGTGTCATACCGTTACCCTTTCCGGCTCCGAAGCGTGAACGGACCGGACAGCTTCATCGGGCTAAGCCCCGCATACAGGATCTCAATCGTGGGGCCGCCGGCGGAGCCGGATCTTCGCTGGAACAAGCGGGAGCGCTTCCTGGTTGTCCCCGCCGTGGGGAAGGGCGATGTTAGCGTTGAGCATAGGTTGGCCGTGGGGAGGATATTCGAGTATAGCGGATTAAAGGTGATTAACCTCCTTATTTCCACCGTTATATACGCGTGAGGACCGCAGTTACTGACTGGTTCGACTTGGGGCAGCCATCGGATGTTAAACCTGGCTACGAATATCGGTTTGAGGTGCATGATCGCAGCCTGCCCCCTCAATGGTGGACGTTTGAAGATGAGGCTGAGGGCAAGAAGCTCCGGGAGGGCGAATTGCCCGACGAGTATGGCTCCCTTGCGTTCGGGTTTGATGACCCTGACGATCTGGATATGCTTTACCGTGAAGGATGGCTTTACAGCTATCCTGTTTCTGATTGCAGATTCACTGTTAAGGCGGAGCCGGGGGCAGTCATTCGGTTTACTGCTTGAATCTGCCGGTGGAGAAAACCTCTGGCTGTGGAACTGGTAGCGAGGGGAGTATTGGTGCTCGGAGACTTTGCCGCTGAGTGTCGGTATATTTATGGGACTCAAGGTGTGATAGTTGACATGCCGCAAGAGAAGGAGCAAGGCCGAGTATGGATGGTTCTTGTAACCCCGGATGTCCAGGGAGAAAATGATGCTTGATCATCTGGTCATTTGGCATTTCAGATTTGCCCAAACGTGGGTTACGTGGATGCTCTCAATCGGAGGTAGGCCCCAAGATGATGGTGTCGGTCTTCATTGAACCATCTTCCATGCTCTTACGATTTCTTAGTCCAATATACCCCTCCTCCAGTTTCGTTGGTGAAAGCTGCCTTGGTTCTTTTACTGACACAGTCACATGTACTTGAAAGTTCCTATAAGACAGTCAATAAAGGTGAAGTCAAAACGGCAGAATTTGCTTTTTCCCTGTTATCGTCTATGCTTACTTTTGAACCTCGTTAGAACGTCAATCATGAGATAAACCGCAGACGAGCGTACTATCTATCGGGCAACCCAACACGCTTTTGGACCTTCCGTCTAGCTGTACCAAGCTCTAAACACACCAGTATGAACCAACAGGGCGTAGACCCATGATTCCCATGTCCAATGCGGTCTAGGATAAGAGATGAAAAGCATATATGCGATCTGATTCGTTATATCTTCCGCTTCACCAGTCCCTTGAAGAAATCGAAGCTGTTCTCATCACTCTGCAGAGCCCACATCTTTCCGGTTGGCTTGTCGTCCCTGCCGAGCTCTTCGGCCTTGAGCATGCCCCAATCAGAGGTGATGCCAACGATACGCGCCCTGACGCCTCCTTCGGCTTGAAGAGTGACAATCTGGCGACCATGCAGCCAATTCTCGTAGTAAGCGCGCTCCATGTCCCTGTCGAAGCCATGCCGGACAAAGGCTTTGTGCAGCGATTCAAGTCGTGTCAGGATACGAGCAGCAAGCTTCTCCATTCTGAACGGCGGTAAATGTGGCGGAAGCAGGGCATCGAGGGAAGTTGTCGGCCGCCCGTTAGTTGTGTTCAGACCGATTCCTAGCACGATCTGATAGGATCCCGCTGTATAGACGCAGTTGGACAATATACCTCCGATCTTAACGTAGGTTGGTGAAGTGGGCGAACTTTGAGGGTCTCGGGCATAGATATCGTTGGGCCACTTCAGCTTGACGGGTAGATGCTCGTATCCCTTATCATAAGTTCGGATAGCTTGCACAATAGCAACGGCGGCTACATATTGGATAAATACGACGGGACGGCTCATTGCTAAGTGTCCAGGGTGGTTGATCACCGTAGACATGACCAGGCAGCCTGCGGGTGAGACCCAGACGTTGGATCCGCGACCCCGGCCTGCCAGCTGAGTTGTAGCCGTGACTGTGAACCCGGAAGGGAGCTTGGCGAGAAGCTTGATGTTCTTGTCCAGGATGGTATTGGTGCTGGTCACGACTTCGCCATACATCAGATAGTCGCCCCAATTTTCGGCATCGGTGTCCGTCTGGCGGTATTCTTTCAGACACGAGAAGAATGCGAAATGATTGAAATAAGGCGTTTCCTTGGCCTCGGGCCATTCTTGCTCATGGGTGACAATGCGCTTAACGATCGTTGTATAATCAATCACAGCTTCATTGGCAGCCGAACTAGATGGGATGGTAAGCTCGCCCGTCATGTCATTGCGCGGGAGTGTATCTTTCAGTGTGTCCATAGACCATCTGGTCTCGGGCTTTTCAAGATGAAATGTGTCATTCTCAGCTCGAATATAATCCTCTCCATTCTCCTTGCTAATGATCTCCTCCCATGAAAACAACAAATCATCGACGTTGCTGCTGACGATGGATGATAGATGGAGATGAGACAGGGAGGGCACACCTGATGACTCTTGGTTCACTTCGAGACCAAGTTTCGTTAAGCAAGCCTTTAGAAAGCTCACCCGATCACCGTCATGCGCCCGGAGAGAGGATATTAGCTCGTCGTATCCGTCAATGTCATGGTGAGGGGAGAGGTTGGCCGGGGCGAACTCCGGATGGGGTCCCGTCAGAATAGCAGCACCCTGGCCAACTCTGCAATAGACGGCGGCGGCGTTTTCGGTGCCCCCATTCACATCAAGCTTGTCGTGATAGCTAGCCAGAATCTCAACATCATGATTTGGGTCATTAGCATCAACAAATACGCCGCCGCCGTTAAAATACGACAAGACAACCTCCGGCACCGTGCCCGCGCCCTTGAACGCGCTCTTTCGAACGTTGAGCTGCACTGCCTTGGCCCCGGCTTCGCTATTGTACTGGAAACCACTGAAAGCGGCACCTCGGCAGGTCCCGGGAAAGAAGGCGAGTTCTCTGGACCCAATGACCTCCATGGGTCTATTGCCAACTTCGAACTCGCACCTCTTGGACCCATAGTAGGCGCCAGCGCAAAAGCCAACATACCTTCCGCCGCGACGCACATACTGTGAGATGATATGATTCCCCTCGCCGTTCAATACGCGGCAGTATCCGAGGTCGGCGCCGCCCGGAATGACCAAGAGCGCACATGATGGGGCCCACGGCTCTTTGAGCAAGACATTCTCGGTGACGGGGATGACGGCGTAGTTTGGCGACAGCAAACGTCGCAGAGAGTAGATTGCGTGCTTCACGGATTCGACTGTGGTCCCTGTGCCGTTGTACACCAGGACGTTGAGTTTACGGGACGCCATTGCTGGTCCTCGGGTCGAATCGGGTCCGAATTCCAATCTGAGGTAGTGTAGATACTTCGTAGAGCGCTGCGGGAAGAATGCCGTGCTAACAACGCTCGCCTGAGAAGATATCGGCGGGCGAGGAGATCCCGAGTTTATGGAGCTGGCAGTGCTAAAGGCCGGCGCGAGTTTAAGGTTGGCTATAAAATGTTGGTTGCAGCAGGTCCGGGTCTATGCGTTAGCACACCAACTGCCGTAGCCCACCTGCTGTAATTTGTGGTTACCGTTGACAGTAGTGTTAAAGCCTGATAAGTAGCAGCACTACAAGATGTATCCAACCTTCAGAGCAGATCACAGATTTCATCGTTGACCCCAACGTCTTGAAATCAGGGCAGGCAACCTTTCGATCTTAATTGTCGCAACCCAGGAAAATACCTCAGATTACGTAATCACCCCAACGGAATTCCTGGTGAAGACGAGCGACGGCAACGGGGACTTGTACGTAGCGGAGTTCTCCCCCTGGCGTGTTTGCAATCTCTTCACATGCATCCAGCTCCAACGGCTTGGTGTGGTGGCCGACCTATATTAAGTCGGTAAATCGTCCCTTCTTCTATTATGCACACGCTCGTACCTGAACATCCATCAAGAAGGTTTGTAGGTAGACGCTGAGAATGGCATCGCAGTAATGTAATACTTCGTACATAATGTACACAGAAACGACAATCCGAGTGAGTAGAGAAATACGGGACCGTTTATAGAGCAGCAGTCGTAGTTGTTGAGTTTGATCAACTGCTTCCGTCGGTCATGTTTTTCGTAGACGTTCTCTCATCATTGTTGTTCTTTTTCCAGCATGCCCGGAATATTTCCATCTGCATGATTAGCATCTCCATCCAACTTGTCAATTGAGGTACAGCATACCTCCTCCTTGCAAGCCCGCCAATCTTTCTTCTCGTAGTAGCAATCGGTCAATCTTGCGTTTTCATCTTTCAGGCGCAGTTAAACTCGTCAGCGCCGGTCGGCTGTCATGGTGAGAAGGCGAAAATTCTCTCATTTGAGACCTCATTTTTCACCCATTCCCTCTCATTGACGTACCGGCGCAGCCTGTGCTGAATATCCTCTTGTCCCTATGAAAGTGTCAGCTTACGCGCCAGGGCTGATCGCTATGATAGGTATACGCATATGGCGACGGCGGGAGCTCGTACCACTCATCAGGTTCATCGTCGTTTATCGGTGTCGCAGTGGAGCTATTCTGAGTTGCATCCTCTTTCTTTGACATTTTAACTAGAGATGAGCTCGCAGGTTACCTACGTAGTCATCTCTGGCGCTTATGTTGAGAGCTTCGTTGCTGGGCACAATGGTGCCATGTGAGATGTGAGATTGGGTTGGCTGTGAATCTCACAATGATTGTTGCTGGTATCGAAGACTACGGATCCCGCATAGATTTTGGCAGCATCGCAGGTACCGATACCTTCTCAGTTACGTCATATACCCACATAATTTTGTAAGCACATCGTTAGTGGCCTTATTGTCGGGACCTCTCCTTCACGCTCGGCCACCCAACCTACTTCGGAGCGCATAGTAGGGGATTATAGGCGACTAGCACTCTTATATGGCCGACGTATACGGCGGGCCGACATAAAGGGTACCTAAAACGCGATAGGCTGCTATCTAGTGTAGTCCGTAGGCCCACCTGCCCATAACAAACCACCCGCGTGTGGAAATCTCTAAAGCTTCCAAAAAGTTGCACCTTCGGAATACCATACCCAATTATATTCCCGGCAGCCAACCTTCTCTCTCCAGGGCGATGGCTTCACGAACAATGGCGCCGCTCCGGGCAGCTAGCCAATGCGTAAGCCTTGTGCCCAAGGGTGCAAGGTTTATCTCGCCGAGCCCATGCGTTACCCGGAGATTGGCCTCAACATCCACCGCGAAGCCTCTCCCAAAGCCCTTGGCCTCCAACGTCATGCGGCCCTCGCTCGCGAACAGCTCACTGCCAGTTACTCAGCAGCAAGCCGGAATTTCGTCTGCCTCGAGCACCAACTCCCGCGTGCCTATACCCGCCGTATCGGGAGAACCTCTCCCTGACGCGCCTCCGACCACCATACCCAAACACAACGACGCCGTTAGCGATACCAACGGAAATGGAAATGGAAACGGCAACGGCAACGGAAACGGAAACGGAAACGGCAATGAAACCCAAATTGACTGGACAAGCTCCTATCACGGGCTCGGAATGTCGCCTTTTTCCGCCGAATCTGCCGCCATTCTACAGGCCCCTGTGAATAGCGACGACATCGAGGTGAAGCCCGACGGTATTCTCTACCTCCCCGAGATCAAGTACCGGCGTATCCTCAACGCCGCCTTTGGCCCCGGCGCCTGGGGATTGGCACCGCGCAGCGACTTAATGGTTCAGGAACGCCTGGTGACCAGGGAGTACGCACTCATAGTGCACGGTCGGTGAGTTTTCCCACCTCCATTTTCAGGCCATTTTATATTTCCCCCCTCTCGGTCCATCTGAACCGTCGCATATCTTCAGAAATCACTTCCGCTACACAATGTGTAGCGTATCTATGGCATACAACTAATAGATACTCTTTTCAATAGGTTTGTGGGCCAGGCGCGAGGCGAGCAGCAGTACTTCAGCGAGGACGGCGTACCAACAGCGGCCGAGGGATGCAAGTCGAACGCGCTGATGCGATGTTGCAAGGACCTGGGAATTGCGTCCGAGCTATGGGATCCACGCTTCATCCGCAAGTTCATGAAAGAGCATGCCCTCCAAGTGTGGGTCGAGCACGTCACCACCAAGAAGAGAAAACAGATCTGGATACGTAAGGACGAGGAGGTCCGCTATCCGTTCAAAAAGGTCTAATCTCGACTCCCTCGTTCCCTTGCCTTGGAACAAATAATCGACCGGAACGCCGTTTCATATCCGAATTCGACCTGGCGGGAAGGTTGTTACCGAAAGGGAAACATTGTACAATATGTATGTGCACGTATTAGAAGTACGCACCGCATGACATGAAGAGGTTGGTAGGATGACTACACCGAGGATCATGTAATCTGTACGTTTTAGTCTGATCAGGGCAGCAGTCCGAATCGATGCGTACAAGGTGCCATCATGTCACATCTGCATAGCACCAGCCACACGATAGAGAAGATGACAGGCGGGCAATCAAAAATGGGATCAGGGGTAGGAGTCATGTTGCGTGTGAATCGCAGCTCCCAATATGTTAGGCTCCGGAGAATCTCTGCTTCATTAAAAAAAGAATACTACGCTTTCTTACCCGGTTTCCCTCCCTTCATTTATCGAATAACACTCCTCGACGCCGCCCAATGATCCATGATTTGATAAATCCAGAACTCCTTACATCGACTCAGCCTTCGCCTCGCGGGGGCAAGACTACCTATTTATTCTCTCTGATATCCAGTGCTCTGACCTTGAGTCTGGTCACCCGTCGCGCCCCAGCCGAATAAGTTCCATCCACCTCTCGTAGCGCCGGCATCCTCCTCATTATGGCCTCTTCTGTGCATACTGCCGTCTTCTTCGGCTCCGCTTGGCGCATCGATCTTCTCGAAGTCGACCTCGCTCCGGCTCTTGCTCAGGGCGCTCCCCACACTATATCCGCTTGGCGGTCGCGACGGCTCCTGTCCATCTAGACTAATGCTTCCAGGTCCCCTCATCCGTTCGGCTACCCTTTGCTGCTCGTCGATTTGCAGCTCTGCAGCGGCGTGGTCCAGCGCACCCATCATGGAGGCGAGCCGCTCCCGCTGCGCGGCTAAGAATGTTATCTTCTCCTGTGCCCCACCGATGTTATCTGGTATCAGGCTACTGAAAGCCGCCGCGTCGACGTTGCTTCTAGAGGTCGTGGACAGGCCGCCCGCTGCCGCGCTAACTGCGCCTGCTAGCAAGCTATAGAAGTCGTGGCCGGCAGCCCCGGTATTCTTGGCCGTCCATTGGGCCGCCGGCACGCTGAACCTAGCAAGCAGTGACTGCATATAGCCCTGGGGCGCCGCCGCGGCCCTGGGAGGCTCCTCTTGCGTCTCAGATGGTGGCAGGTTGAATACTCGCGTGCGTACCAACTCTATAATTTGTTTAAGATATCGGACGCCCTCGGCTTTGATTTTGTCATGGGAGCTAGCGATGAACTCCTCGATAGAGTGTTCGTTTTCTTGGAGGTACGGGTGTAGATATCCTTCGTACAGGACACGCGCGCCTTGCGTCGACGGCAGGACAAGCCACAGCAGAAACCCAAGCCGTATCCACGAGTAGAAGGGGATCCAAACTAAGATAAACTCGGTCCATGTTTCGGCCAGGAGAGCACAGGAGAGCACCGACCAGTACATCAGCCATGGTGTCAATTGCGCCGGGTCGGACGTCTTGAGCGCCTTGTACGACGCGAAGAGGGGGAAGAGGAAAGAGGCTAGGGAGCTGTGAGGGGAACGGACTGGTCAGCACAGGCCCAAGATTAACCAACTCGATGCGATGCTGTGCTCCGGCGATGGCCTACTCACGCGAAGAAGTATGCTATGATATCAAACATGGTGCCGGCTATTTCTGCGGTTGAAGGTAGACGCGGAAGGGCTCGTGAAGATCCAGGCCGGGTAGCCCAAGCGAGAGACTGCAGGTTGTAGTGGGCATGTATGGGATAGGACGCGTGACGAGGCTTCAGGATCGGAGCGACTGTGGTTTGGGTCGAAGTTAGGTATGATGAAAGCGGCCGAGTGTGCGTGTCACCCGCTGTGCATGTGTAGCGTAAGCGGATGACCCCGCTGGCTAACCAACTTGGGTATTTAGGCCTGATATTTATGCCGACTGCTCCAGCGATAGGCGCCTGGATCAACTGTGCCAGTTCATTGACAGGCGAGTTGAATCGGCGGATAGGGGTTGGGGCTAGTGTGAATATGCCCGGTACTCGTGGTAGCGGCGGGGTGACGGCTGCTATCTGCCGTGTAGGGCAGCAACTACCCTAGGTACCTACCTAGGTACGGAGTCTGGGTTACATACGCTAAAGGCGGGGTAACAGTGCCACTATACGAAGCACTTCGTACAAGAATGGGACCTCGTGTCGCCGGCCGATCACCATACAGTGTCAGGTAAGAACTCCAACGGTCACAGACATGCCCATCACTGACTATTGAGCGGCCCCGGGGGTTCATATGACGAGTGTTATAGTGATGCCAGGGAGTCATTGCGGCAGCGCCCAAGTAGGGAGACTGTGTCCCACACGGTGCTGTGGCCGGGTCCCTTCTTGCGTTACGGTTCACCAACTTCGTACGAAGTGCACACATGCCGAAGCTTAACTATCACTCGTACTGCATGCCAGCCACATCATGAAATATCTTTCTCGAGATTGCGACACAGCAATCATGTGAACTGTACCTTCATTAGGGTTGACTGGACACCCTCACATCGAAACTGCCAATGATCCTGCCTAAGGGCAACACAAGCAGGTCAAACACTAAAATACTACGGAATACAGAACATCCTGAATGAAATACGCAGTGCTGAGAGTGCCGATCATCTGCTAAACATCGACTGCGGCATAACAAGAACTAACTTTGTCCCTATATAAAGCGTCTGTTTCGTTATTGCTGTTAGGCCTGTTCAGTCCGACTCGTACGTTGTCAACAAGATGGTCTCTGTCGGTGATGGCCGTTGCGAGCATGCCCTTAACATCTTCAAAGAGGATGGCTCTTAAGGTGCTGTTCCAGCCTAACCAGTCGTCCGAAGGGTTGGGCGTCCTGTGAAACCCATAACGAGGCATGTTGGAACCTATCTACTCTTAGAGTTCGCAAAGCACGAGAACGAAACCGTGTTCGCCTTGACGAAATTCTTTGCTGGGTTATAACTCGCCGCACAGCCTTGGCGATTTGCCTTTGCTATCTAGCCGGTATAAATCATCCCGAATCTCATATTGTTGACTCCCCTGTGCCATTTTGGCAAGTTCCGGTGTTGACTGGTCAGCAATCAGCGTCGAGCAGCTTGACTCCTTATCTTGTCGCTACATCCGGCCCACACTCGATGGCGACATCGTCTTCGAGAAGCAGGCCACCGAGTGAAAGCATTCTCAAGCCAAGGCATTAGGATGAGTGCCGAGCTTGGCATTATCCCATTAACTCGGAGACGGAAAGAAAAGATCCTGGTGTATCATTCCGAGAGAGACCTCTGTACGGGATGAGCGTCGAGCTCGTTACCTTCCGCGAATTTCCCGGTCGAGAAGATTCTCCAGGAATGTCTCGTCTTAAAGTCAATGGAATAGTACGGAGCTCGTCATCACGTCTCATATATCTACTTGACGGTTGACCATTCTGTTGCCTCGGCCCTCTTCAGGCCACAACGTATAATTATACTGTATTGGATGATGCGGTTCGTGTCCCCTGATTCATTCGGTTTCCGTGCTCACGGGAGACCATCCGGACATCCGAGTTTTCCACCCCCGAGCTTATGGCGATTCATATGCCTCACAGTTCATGGATTATGATGTCAAATCTTGTTCCCAAGGTCGATTTGTTGTCGGATGACTTGGATGGTGTATATTGTGTGATCCAAACCCCCCGACCGGGTCCGTAAGAGATGTTCCATCAGGTTTCCGAAGCTGGGGAACTTATGATCGGGGTTACTCATGGCGGCAAATGTTTGGCCCTATAATAAGTAAGCCGAGGGCCGACACATGGTAAACGTTAAATCTGGCCTACCTAGCAGCCTGGGGTCTATGACTCCATTCTGGCCTCTTGTCACTCGTTAGGTATGTATGTGGAATACACCGTCATATGTACATTGAAGACTTAACTATTAGTATCAAGTACACTACTCGCCGACTTCTCAAGTCGATTTTAGCTAATAATTGCCGGTGCAAGAGCACCTTGTGTACAGTCAAGTTTCAATCAAGAACGGGTTGTCGCGGCCGATTTTCGGGAGACGCGCGATGCCTAGACCAGTTGCAGCTTGACTAGTCTGGAGAGTGTCGAGTCAGAATCCTGGAAACATTCTCGAATAAGGTCCCAGATCAACTACACTACCTACCTATAAAGCTCGACGCAGCACCCACAATGTTGAAAAGCACCACCAGCAGCAACTCTAGGTACTGTAGCAGTGTAGTCGGCCGCGACCACATTCGCCAGGGACCCCAACACATATCGCCATGGCCCCCAACCCCAAGCCGACGATTTTCATTGCTCATGGAGCATGGCATGTCCCCGAGAGCTACAAAAAGCTCACACTCGCACTCGAATCTCAGGGTTATGAAGTCCACGTACCACGGTTCCCATCTACTAACGGCACCCGGCCCCCCAATGCCGATATGTACGCCGATACCCTCCTCGTGCGCAGCTACGTCGAGAGTCTTGTACGAGCCGGCCGCACCGTAGTAGCGATCTTGCACTCGTACGGCGGCATAGTCGGCTCCAACGCCTTGTACGGGCTGGGAGTGGAGGCTCGCGCCAAGCAATCCCTGGGAGGTGGCATCTCGCAACTCATATATATGGCTGGGTACATGCTTCCCGAAGGCATGTCAGTGATGGACAAGAACAGGGAGATTGGAGGCATGCACGATGCGTCCAACGTGTTGGACCTTGCGGAGGACGGTAGCTGCATCTGGTTACATCCGAAGGGGTTGATGATCGGTCCTTGGCCTGATGAGGCCGAGGCAGACGAATATGCCAGCACGCTTGTCCGTTGGAACCTGAAGTGCCTTGATCAGCCTGTTGAGCATGCCGCTTGGCGCGATGATATCCCTCTATCCTACATATTCACGACCAAGGACTTGACCTTACCACCGGTGTACCAGAAAAACATGCAGGAGGCGGTTCAGAAGTCAGGGCGCAAGGTACGGATCTTCGAAGTGGAAACGGGCCATTGCCCGCACCTCACAGCCACTGGACGTGTCGTGGAAATAGTGAATGAGATCGTTTCTGCCTAGGTTGGCACGACAGTGGAACGGCTTGCTGAGAGATCCGGGAAGGGCTCGGGGGGTGCGAAGGCTGAAGGTAGTTCATATGATGTTTCGCCATCCTGATTTGAACATGGCTGGCGACTCGCCGGATAGCACCAGAATGGCGCGTCAAGTATGGTACCTTCTTAAACGTTAACTTTGTGGTTCAATTGACATCAAACCGCTAGCCTTGACAGTTCCTCACTGAACCCGCATAAACCATCATATAGGTGTCTGCCGTCTCAGGCTTTCCCACAACTGTTCAATTCAGAGACTCTTTCATGACCCTTGTTGGGAGTTCCTCGATTTCTCTCGTCCTTAGTTGTCGTTTCCCCGAGCAAGTTGGTCTGGTGCGTCTCGTCCTGGTCCAATTGCACCACAGTCTATGGAGGCGAATTTGCCTGCAAGTTGTCATGTGGTGTAAACTCGCTGCACGTAAGCAGCTCCCTTTGTGCATCGTGTCGCGAAAGCGAAAGCAGGCAAATATGCACAATACCCGTACCACATGTCCGAGCCCTGTCATCGTAGGACATGGTTGTAGCTTGCACCCAGTGTTTATCGCTGCTAATAGAAGAAAGTTGTTTTGGTCGTGGAGAAGTGTGAATGGTTACGCTTATCCGCATCGCGGGATAATTACCTACCTATCTATCTCGCTTTGGTCAAATAGAGCGCGACAAGGCCAAATTAGCCCAAACTTCAAACTCAGTCCATCATGCAACAACATTCCTCGCATTGGGTGGTCAGAATGTCCAACGCCTACCCGTGCCACGCCCCGCTTCAGTCAGGTTCGCCGCTTCGCTTGTGCTCACCAATTAAAGTGAGCCCCAGCGAAACCAAAACAAAGTTGGGGCGTGGCACGGGTATACCATTCTGCCATCAATGCTGGATATTGATCGTGGTGGCATCGTATCTGTGAGCCTTCGAATGAGCTTGGTCTCAGTGCTGAAAAGAGCAGTCGATGTCGTATTACCTATCCGCGGTCCGACGGCATCTCGCGACTCGCAGTTGACTCGAGATACTAATCAAGAACTCAACTTCAACTCAAGTCATCACGGACTCTGGTTTACTTTTTAATTGCGGCGCGGAGGCGTCCGTACTGCCTATTTTTATGCCGGTAGTCAAGGCCACAGCGACCCGGGGTTACGGTAAAGGAATCAAGGTAAGATCGGAAGATCCTTGCATATGCACCGATGATCCGATCCGCTCATCCGTTTCGGACTTCCCGAACATGGTCCGTAGCCGTGGCCGTGGGTTTGGCGGATTGCTTACTACCCCGCTGGCTACCACGGGTCCTGATACTACTGTACCGGTACTGCGCAGATCTGATCTTCGCGACTAACATACGCCGGCACTTTCTAGCCCCTTGTTCTCCGCAGTGTATTTCCTATAATACAATGCAAAATGTCACCCACGGCCACCCGACATGTCTCGCTTCCCTTGTTGCGAGCAGAGCCGTCCTACCCAGTACTAGCAATCATACCCAAATTGTCTGAGCGGAAATCAACGCGCCCGGCCAGGCATACGTGGAACTTGTCAAGCGCAATAGCCTCTTGAGCGAGGTTCAAGGTTACCTACCACCTATTTCACGTCTGTCAGTTGAAGCCACACCTCAAGAACAACCTGATCGTGCCCGATGTTCAAATAGTGTTGGGCCTGACTCCGTAGGCGATTCGAGCGGACAGACCGGATAGACGGCCTAAACCGTGGTGTCGTCGGTCGAGATTTCCGGCTGGGAGCCGATGCCACAATCGACTCGGCCGCCGTTTCGGGCGGGCATATGCCACGCCAGCTACGAACCTCTACCGGTTATGTTGGCTTTAGGTGTCGATTGTCATCTGCCCCTGCAGCAAGGCCCGGCGTGGAACCCTATTTTTGCCACACTGCAAAGCATTTGCTGAGGGGGCAAGCCGCAACTCTTTCCACCGCAGAGGTTGGAATTCGCTCCTTGCCGCATAATCGGGCGATGGAAAGGGGCGGTATAAGGTCCCGCATCTATGGCCAATTACGATACGCAAGGAGAGCGGCGGCGGGTAGGTATTCGAATTCGGAGTTGCTTTCGGAGAATCGGAATCATCTTCATGGATCTCCATATTCTTACACACCGGTTAGAAAACGCAAAGGTCGGTTGATATCTCCGCAGTTCTGGTCTTGAATTATGCAATCTTCTAACATGGGTGGCCGCTCACGCATCGCCATTTGAAGTTACTCTCATTCCAACCCGTTTGCCGCCATCTCGGTTGCGGTACCTGGCTCGAAAGTGCCATGGAAGCGCGAGTCAACTCAGTCTCGGTTCTCTTGAGGTGCTGCCTCCGAGTTTAAGAGAACTTGATATATCCTTACCTGGCTACCTGATTAAACGGACACGGAGGGCTGGCTACAGGTCCATACCCGTACGTCACCCAAGTGCTGTATTGGCATCTTCCTTGGCCTATTAGAAGACCATCCCTTATACACGTTACACGACGTCGCGACCGGAAAGCCGCCAGAAACCCCGCGAGCTGAGGTCCGAGGGCTTGATCCGCTAGACGCCGGTAAACTACCCGCGCGGGTAAGCGAGACCAAAGCTGCCGTCCACAAGCAACAGAGTCCGCGTACAATAGGCGATACATGATTTATCTATTGAGATAACTCGTCTGTTATACCCTCACTGCGGACATACCACGAACGGGCGATGCAGCATTTACAAGCAAGGTCTGCAGAAGAAATTGAGGGTATCTGATATAGACCCTAAACCGATCAATGATACTCGAATTCGAGAATTGAATAGGGATCTCCTGCTTGTGGCCATGAGACTGGAGTTTGGAGTAGCATACAAGGCAAGCAGCGGCCACGATTATGACTGGGACGTCCTGATGCTCACTAATGGACAAGTTGTCGCGGGCTAGTCCTCCTAGTTGTTAAGACTTTCTAGTAACGGATAACCAAAGGGCGTTTCTGTCGCTGGATTTCTTCGCAGGGGCGTCGTCATTTTGCGAGATGGTTCAGGGCCTCACGTTAACGAATCACATAATTCAACAACCTCGAAAAGGTCGCATTTACAGGCCAGCTCTGTATCTAGGCTCCTCATGTCGGGATTCTCAGTGATAGCAGCCGAATCCGCCGTTCCACGAACTTTGAAGCTGGTGACGACATAATTTAAAGCTTGAATTTGAGTATTGTCGAATCGTCGTCCCTGTCGAAGGGGGCGTATAGGTCTTTTGGGCCCGGTAACCTGGAAGTCTCGCCGGCTTTCCTGTAGTCCCGAGTAGGTCTCTCACGGACTTATCCGGCAGTCCCGGGTAAGCCTCTCATAGGCCTACCCGGTAGTCCCGGGTAGGTTTCTCACAGATCGTCCTGGTAGTCCCGGGTAAATCCTCCCGCAAGTCGCAGGTTTCGACACATGGGGTGCGGATTACTATCCGCATTCCGCTACAAGTCACAGTCTCACAGACCTCTCTTTGATACTAGTTTGCTAACATTGTTACTTGTAGATTATCTCTATTAGAGTCTACAATATGTGCAGAAAACCGAGCTGATAGGGCGATAACTGGTCACACGAAAAGGCCCGAGGAACCGATTTCTACGTGTGAGGAACGTTTCACCCAAATGATAGCATGCTCTAGATGCCAGCAATTGTGGCGACTTCTGCCAAACTCAAGTATTCAAGCAACCTCTCCTACTTTTCTCACGAGTGCAATAAATCCCATCAACTTACATGCGAAATAAGACCAAGCCCTACGACGTCGAACGTTTGATATTCACATCGTGTTATAACAGCGATCTACGATACAATAGTCAAGTCGCCTAGCGTGCAAAGTATCCTATCGAATCCCTTAAGGTCATGTATAATATACATGATACGCGCCCCTGGAGTTCTTTGGCGTTTGGCACGGCAGTATTATGCAGCATCCCAATGATCCCATCTATTGTTTCCGTAACGTCCCTCCCAAAAAGCTGTATCGAAAACGCAATACGTCTTACCAGTAACCAGACTGAAACTCGCTCCGCTCAAATTGCCACATCTCTTCCCGCCATTCTCCTCTACTCGAGGCCAGCCCATGACATGGGAGCAAGGCATAAAGGCTAGCCACCATTTGCCGAGGGGATCCTGTTAGAGGTTGCCGCCGACTGGACTACTTCCGACTACGTATGCTCTTACGCAAGTAGGCAGCAAAGAAGTACAGACCTATAAGCCGTGAACTGGCGACGATACATTCGCGTTGTAAAGCCCATCGTGGCCGTTAACTACCAGTAGCAAGTTACCGGCAGTAAACCTCCGTGATCAAGCGTATTGCTAACCTATTGCTTCACGGGCCTAATCGTGCACTTCCATTGCCCTCTCTCGTTTCCGAGAAGTTACGAGGGAAGCAACGGAATTGATGCCTAATGAAACCTTATTAACCTACGAAGACACTATCTAGTTAATACGCTTGAGTCTATGTCGAGTCTCGAGACTCGAAAGCATGGCAAGCTGCAACATGATGCTGAGCTTACACGGCATAACTAGTTACAATATAAGGCGTTTTAACATCTTTACCGTTCACGTAAGTAATGATAATCTTCAAGTTTACGACTACATATCTACCTGCCGTACCTCCATACCTGCCCGGATACACTTTGTACGTAATAGGTACCGTACTGATATCTCCGGCCAGGGGTCTATTCCCTGCACATGAGGTGTACTTATAGACCAGTGCCTGGTGTAGTGTACGGACGTGCAGGCTATATTTATTTGTAATTCTGGATTAGGTATCTTATTTGGCTGTTGAATGGCGTGTATACCTGGCGTACATGGCCAGCTGTGACCAAGAACCAAGACATGTTGCTCGGCAGCGCGTCCTCATCTTGGTCACGAGCCCTGGGGACAAGGATAGGGGGCCTTTCACTTGCAGGTTGTACACTGCTTGTCTGGGAATACCTGCGATAGGTACGGTCTACAACTGGTGGATGCCTACATCGTGTGCTTGCGGCCTTACCCGTTAACTACCGAGTTATGTCGGAGTATGGAGCGCAGTTGAAGCAGTTTGAACTGTGAATGCGATCCGGTTTCGCTGGATATCAACTACGGGCTATGGATATTTCACGTACTGCATTCTTGCGACCCGTGTCTTTATCGGGATCGCCCCCAGAATCGTCATACCTATATCTGGGTACAACCATAGTATGCACAGATGTAGGCAGATGAGCGCATGCGGAGGCACTTTTCTTTTTCGTAATCACATCTTTCATCTGGGTGGACCAGACGGATGATAGCCGTGCACGTTTTGTTGTTGTTCAACGGGTTAGTTTACAAGATCTGCACACACACCTCGCGTGGTTTGACGTCATCCGTGTTGACAAGTGATAATGGCAACCCGCTAGCAGCAACTAATCTAAGCCTCATCTATCCCCGAGACGCGAAAGAGCGCGCCGCTGGAGGAACAGGAGCTCCGGGCTGAGTACGGGACACTAGAGGGCCTGGCGGAGCGACTTGGTTCAGGCAGAAATCTGGTTCACCTCACGTGGGGATCAACGGATGGACAAGTCTAGATTGATTGATAACGAACGATGATTTGCGCGTTGTTGCTGCCGCTACGGCATCGGTGGGTTGGCATAGTTGCTGTTACTTGGACGGACTGTGCTTCCGGTAACTTAGAAGTATCTATAGATGCTCACAGTAGTTATATCTACTGTATGTCATTGGCAGCTGAACCCCAGCACATGCATCTCGAGGACGTACCGGTAGTCCAGCCGTACACGCGAAGATGCCCAGGTTGGCTATGATGAAGTCAGAGTTGCAAAGAACTAGAGTGTACTTATAAGTTAACCACATACACGGAAAAGCATACATGCTCGAGCATTTGGGGATCGGCTTTTCGTAGTCACCCGCATGTCCTAGTGGTGGTTACGTTCAGCTCATCTGACTACACGTCTGACAATGGTAAGACGGAAACCTATTTGGTGTAGATGCAGATACAGCATGAGGGAAGTACACGATACGCACGGGGTGAGGAACCCTTGCTCTGCTCTTCGGCTTGCGGAAGCTTGCCTGGACCCCTGGCCTTGCATGCCTGCATGTGATCGTCTTACTTAATACCCAGCTCCCCCCCTTCCCCGTGCTATGTAGACGGTACATGTATAAAGAGACTTCGCAACTACACTAACTACCCAGGCATTGTGTCCTGGATTTGACATATCACACAGCTCTCTGCAGAGGGAGCAAAAGGAAACCGGGCAAGCTCGGTTTCGGAGCTGAACTTGTATAAACGCGCAGTTGTGCGGAATCCAGTCATCCATCTGCGTCGACATCATAGGTATATGTGAAGAACGCATCTCGAAGTATGTAATCATAGTACATAGAGGTATAAGTAAAGTAGGTGGTGTAGGGGTAATACTACGACCAGGTAGTTTTCTAAACTAATGCATTTGGCCTCCATTTGAGAATGTTCCGACGAGGAGAGGGGTGTGCATAATGCAGCTTTGGCAGGTTACAAGAGCCACCCTCCGTGGCTACGCGCATCAAAAGCAACAGAGCGTAGCACGGCAGCAGGCAAGTATACCTCTTACCAGTAACTCTTACCTAGGCGCGACGCTAGATTTGCGCATACCGTCGTATCACTGCTTATACCTACGAAGTACGTTATAGTCCCTCTTGGCGTACGAGAGCAAAGCAAAGCAAAGCAGAGTCGTAGAGCGCGTACCTAGTTGACCTTGGCAGGACAAGGAGTTTGCCAGAAACAACGACTCACATCATAGCAACAAATCATGTATACCTACCTAATACAAATCAAGCTTGTGTATCCGTACAGTACTGGTAAGTTGTAACCGCCTATCTAGGAGCGAAGACAGCATGTCCCTTTTAGGACTCTTTGCTCCAACTAACGGTGATAGTCGAGTTGTAACTATCATCCGCGCAATTTAGCCAATGGTGACACCAAGACTGGGCATGGCTGTCCGCAACCCATGTACGAAGCGTAAGACGATACGGATTTGCACAGTTGTATATACATTAATCTCATACACTACTTACTGTAGTTGCTAACTGCCATGTACATTCATGTATATGCAAGGCATTTACCGATACTGATACTGACTACGCACGCCTCCTAACATCGTGGCTTATTGGTATTACTTACCTAGGCTCCATTCGCTGAAGACTTACGACGGCTACAATAGCCCGAAGCGGGTTAAGCATACGCAGAGACTCTGGCGTTACCCTTGATTTATAACAATAGTTAATCTCCACGTGGGCTTAGTAATTGTCATTATTGTTTTCAGTTGAGCCAGCTTGATACTAAACAAGTAGTATACGATACTGTAGGCACGTTAACCCTCATGTTCGGCCATTGCCCCTTCAGATCAGCCGTCTCATAGGATCGCCAGCCCCCTTATAATAGGTGGAGTGGCCGAGCGGTGCGGTGGGCCACCGTACTGTAGCGGAGAGTAAAAGGCGTTAACATGTGTGATTGACGCTCATTTGGCTTGTGGCTCCTGGTGCTGAAGCGAGACGCATTGTAACTGGTCTTACCAGGTCTTCTTCGATGCCAAGGCCATGTGTAATTTGCATACGACCTCGGAGATGTTTTACTATGATACGTACGACTTGGAAACGATGCGATGCATACGCTTAGCCCAAGAGCCAAATGGCGGATTGTCGAGTGCAGATATCGGAGAATAGGCAACGCAGCAATGTACGGTATCTGCCTCCGTCGCACTATGTAACTATGCTATGCACTAGGAGTACGCTGTCATCGCTTTGGGAACTAGGTAACTAACCCGACGCCATCCCACGTCGACAACTCCGTGTATAACTACCCTTCGAGTATCGTGCTATAGAAGCGCTGACGACACACCGTACGGACTACACTACACATACCTAGTTAGAGTATGTAACTCCACTCAGTTACATACGCAGACTATCCACATTACGGATGTATCCATTTGAATGCCTAGCCCAGTGGACCGGCATACCCATGTTGAGTCGCCGTGTGTGGTGGTTGAGACAAGGGCCGGGGTTTAGTTAGCACATCAAGGATAAGGGGCTCCAAGATGGATACCTAGCAGAGCCCTATCGACACACTTCCGATTATGGGAATGCTGCATATGCGTTCGAAACGCATGGGTACTGCAGATCAAGAAGATTTGGCCCAGGCTTGAGGGGGGTGGCAGCGACCAAGAATCTTGCGTGTTATTATTTGCTAAAGGGAATTGGAATTTCTCCGGCATGCCTGCCTATCTTCATTGCAACGTCTCCGGCAGCAGCCAGATGCGCAAGCTTGCCACCGACGGTCGTATTCCTTTATTAACCTACATAGCAGAGATTAATACACGGGGTAATATAGCTAATACGGAGGGTCGCGATAAAGAAAAGATGTTATGAGTTGAGTCTACGGACTGTATATTGTTGTACTGTGCAATATGTGACTTCACTATGTCTTTCGTGGTGTCTGTCCGAATACACTATGCCATGCGGTGGCACAACGGCCCGGGCCGGTATCCTGGGCCCATCGATTTCCCCAGATGCCCTCCCCTTCGCCGAAACCACAACGTCGAAAAAGCCGAGAAGGTTGGCTGACGGGAAGAGGAATTGCTAAATCGGGAAGTCCAAATAGAGTTTTGAATTGCCAGTGTTAAGACACAAGTTGTGTAAGTTTGTCCCTGGCGGTTGAGGTTGGCAGTTGCTGAACCTTGCAAACGGAACCAAGGGGAGTCGAAACTCTATTCTAGTGCAAAGACCGGACATCCACCGTCCCTGGGTGAGACAGTGGAGCGCCGCTGCGTCCGTACATCCGTGCATCCTGCGGTATTCCGTACTATGTAGTCTGTATACTTCGTAAGTATACTTCGTAAGTATAGTATAGTCCGTATTCTGGTTTGAATCTTGATAACTCTGCGTCGCTGGTAGCCCGCAGCATGTACACTACGAAGCACCATGTAAGTTCGCCCAGCCGTGTGTCACCCAACGCTCAACCTGGGAGTCCATTTGCTTCGATCGCTGCCGCTAATGCTAGGAGTAACCGATAGCGCCAGCACCGTTTCGTATGTACTTTGCTATACTTCGTGTGGACGCTGCAGGCTGCCCAGGAGGTGTAGGTACTTAATACTTATAGAGTAGCGTATACATGCTGGGGAGGGATTCCGTATGTCAGACCGATCTTTGTTGCAGCTATCTAGTCCCAATGCGCTTCGATGGGGCGCGACGGCGACCCCACCGCGAGTGGCAAGCATTCCCAGAGGCCAGGTCGTAAAAAGGGTGTTTGTAGTAGAGTGCGATGGAGATCGTGTATCTCGTCTGCGCTGCAAAAGCCCCGTATGCCACAGGTAGGCCATAGGTACAGCATAAATGAGCCGGTCATGTGATTAATCCAACACCCGGACGCACTTATGCAACTGGGCCAGTGTTGGGCGCCGATGTCTGCGCGCGGAAGCATTGCGATGGGGGACCGCGATCGAATGGGATGGGACCCGGGCCAATGCTGCCATGTCGGCGGCCTTGCGCTGACTCGGCGAGCTACGTAGGTGTAGGCAGCATGTCCGGAATGGCCTGCTATCCCTCCCAGCAGTGTAACACGTCGAGTCGGCTTGCACCCTTGGCAAGCGGAGCTCGAGAAGAATAAAAATGGGCTTTGCCTGCAGATCCAGCCATCGAGCATTGGCCCACTCATCGTCGAAGGGCCGTCCTGGCGTGATTTTTTCCTGCCCCTACACTACAGTATGTAGCCGATGATCTTATACCAGACGGGGACAGGAGGGAGGGAGCCATTGGACGCTTAAACAGGCTTGTCACCTCGTGAAGGGGCAGTTGTTTTCCATCCGGGTCTTGCTGTGCATGCCGTCGTCTGCGCGTTGTTATTAGAGTTGAGTTGTGTAAACCGTGTAGTTATCCATGCCATACGGACGCACAAGTTCGGAGTGGTTGGAAACATGGCGCTGGGCCTTGGAGAAGAAAAGTACATGGGCATCTATGTAACTATTTGACAACTGCTACGTATGATGCAGTTACCTGCAACTGTACTTCGCACATAGAGTGTTACTCCGTACGGAACTATGTAGGTGTTATTGTCAGGTTGCAACAAGGTAGGGCTACGGGGGGGTTTGGCGCCAAGTGAGGCCTGTCAATTCCTGCCAACCCCTGAGCTTTTCGGGCCGCATGAAATACTCGTACGACTTCTCTATAGCTAACTCAAGCCACCAGGCATAACTAGCGATCAGAGTGACCTGGGCGACCGGGCGTCGGCTCACCATTGCTGTTGTAGCTGTTCGTGCTGTGCTTTGCTGTGCTGTGCTGTGCCGATATCGCGACACGCCGAGCCTGGAGGGGTGTATCAGACAGACGACATTGTCATGCCGATGCAGCGGAAAGGGATTGGACGGGGAAGTGATCCAGCCCAGAGCGGATGGAGATGCTGTTTCTGTTCCTCGCCGCAGCGAGAGCGAAAAGGAAGGCCGGTGTCGCAGGCAGCAGGCAGCAAGCAAGCAGGCAAGCAAGCAGAGTCCCTTTCAGCATGAGTGCTGTCGCTGAGAACAGCTGCGTATAATCGCGCGGTTGTCATTCGCTGAATTCACCGCCGGTCATGGACGAGGTCGTAGTACTATACAGACTGTACGGACGTACGTAGGGACGCTACCACACTCCACAAGAGCCGGCAAGACTGCGCATCTGGCTCGTTCCTATCTAGTGCTACGTACACGGCAGAGCAGTCGAGGAACACATGTACCGATGCATGCGGAACCCTGATCGGAAATATATGCAATTCAACTATGTCGCGTCGTTAAGTTCCGGTGCGGTGCACTGACAAACGGTCGATGGTCGCGGCCAGCGCGGACAACTCCCGGTTCAAGATACTAGATAGCGCTGCTAGAACAGAGGTGATTATTATTTGGTTCCTATCTCGATATACGACCGTACACAGGCTTGCTATCAAGATGGTACTTGGAGTAGGTACTTAGTTGTAACTTGTAACTTTGTAACTCGTGTGTGGTTGTGTTGTGGTTGTGTGGTTGTTGTGGTTGTGACTCTGTGGTAACTTGTGGCCGCCCTTCTTCCCGTCCCATCCCGTCCCATCCCGTCCAGCACCCACCAGTGCGCAAAGCAGAACGGCCGCCGTGGGGTATCTCATCCAGAACAATGCATCCCGACCTCCAGTTAAAGTGGAAACGAAAAAGACAGAGCGTATAAAAACATCTAGTAATTGTTTCGCGAGCGACGCGCCGACGCCACCAGTTGGGGGTTGCTTCGTCGCCCGCCACCATTGGCCCGACGCCAGCCGGATATTCGCGGGTTGCGTCTTGGGGCCCATCACAGCCGTCAGTCCGCGTGCAGACACTCGCTGTGATCAAACGCATTAGGCAACCCGTGATACCCCGGTGTGTTGTACGAGAGGCGAGGTTGCGACGGCGCTGACGCCTGTGATGCCGTTGCATACATGTTCACCCCAATTGGAGATGTTGCGCCCGCTGGCGAGTGCGAGTGCGCGTGTGCGTGCGCGTGCGCGTGCGAGTGCGAGTGTGGCCGCGGTGGTGAGTGTGCCAAGCGGGGGGTGCTCATCGAGCTCTGCGTGTGCGCTCCAACGGGGGCGAGATGCAACGGCTGCGCATTGCTGTTCTGGCCCATGCTGCTGCCGTACAGATACGCCATGGACGAGCTCTGCGAGCCCGCGCTGCCAAATGGAGACTGGTGTACGGGCGAGGGCGTGACCGGCGATTGGCGCTCCCCTACAGGTGAATGGAACATGCTCGAGCTCGTGTGGAGTGAGGAGAAGTGAGTGTCGAGCCTGGTGGTTGGGGGTGGCATCTGAGGCGCGCCCATCGACGTGGAGGCTGGCGGGCCCGTGCCAATCGAGCCCATCGATCCATGGTTCGCAAACGACGAGCCCGTACCGGGCTGGTACGAGCCCCAGGGTCGTGTTTCGAGCCCATGTTCGATGTGCAACACTCCAGACCCTGCTCGATGCCGTTTGCTTGCCGCGTCGCTTGGGAACATGTCTCCTTCGTAATATTGGTCCGAGCCGTCTAGCGATGATCTGTGTCCGGAGTGTCTCCGGCCCTGTATGGGCGAGTCTATAGTCAACCGCTTGCGGTCGTACTTGTCGATCACCTTGTCCGCCGGCCTCTTCCGGTTGAGACTTAACCGGGAATCTTTCCGTACGCGAAGCCGGACACCCTGATCGCTGAACGACCGGGTTAGGAATGTGGATTCGTTTTTCTGCTGCTTCGGGAAATTCTTCTGCGAATACACTCGAAAGGGATTACTTGTTACTGATGTCACAGTGACCAGTGAATCAGGATCCGAACTGACACCGAATTCCATCTGAAGCAAGTCAAACCGAAGACAGTAAGTACCCTCACGTCGAATGGTCAGGTCGCCGAAGACGAAAAAAGCCCCTTCTTGGTCGCCGGGGTCCTTGAGCCGATGTAACGAAGAAACCATCGTGCCCGACATCAAGTTTGCCGGGGGCATCGGGTCGGGGCCATGATCTTGGCCTGGGCCATATTCCAAATATGCAACGACGATGAGATAGGGGCCTAGGCATTACTTAGTACTCAGCAGGAAGTTTAGAAAGGGGCTGTTCTTATATACTTTGTTTGTATACTCCGTCGGGGTCTTGGTCTGTCGCAACCTCCAGCTTCAGAATCGGCGGGGGATCTACTGGTCTCCGGTCTTTTGTCATGCGGCGGTGATCAGAAGAAGTTTCCCAGCTAGTATGGCACTGGCGACTCTTACCTTTGTCCTTCCCATTTGCGGCTTTTGCATGTAATGGCTGCTGCATAAACGAAAGCGTGTACTTTTCCAGTCTAGTTCCTCGTGGTCGTTAGAGAAACTTCAAGGCAACCCGGGGGGCCAGTTGGAGTTGAGAAAGACGTACTGTCTGTTACTTTGATCTTGTGAATGTGTTTGCGCATGCGTGGCGGAAAGACTTGGCATTCCCGAGTTCATCATTGGTACATAATGAGGAATATGCGCCCACGACGATTGCTGGTATGCCATCTTGTCGACTACACTCGGCAAATATCGCATCAAGAATATTGGATCGATTGCCACTATTATAGACAATACCAGTAACGACGGGGACTTCTGTGAAAGACCAAAGCCGAGGATTGGGAAAACCGAATTCCTCTTCAGATTTCAAACTGCCACTCCGATGCCGAGGACCCGTGGCCTGTCTTCAAGGAGTTCCGATATGAATCTGCGTGTTGTTGGCGGATTTTAAAAACGATGACCTTCTCTTCTAAAATGCTGAACATTCACCGCTCGAGTCGCACCAAACCACTCTCCTGTTTCTGTTCCGTCGCGCTGTAACGATTCGAGACAATCCCATCGAAATATGTGAGGTGGCGAGGCGAAGTGGAAACCGAAGCCAAGTCGAGAGCAAGCGTCCTAGAAGACACGGATGGCCGGCAACCACGAGATAAAGATAGGGGAGATCCTCACACAAACACGGACACTCCGGGCATGTATCAGCCTTATATAACGAGTATTGCCCTAACACCCGAGTTTATTCGTTATGTTTTGCGCAATGTGCCAAATTCGGTGTTTTGTAAGTCGTTAAACGGCACCGTCCTTGGCTAGAGACCACACGGCCGGATGGGTCAATGCTGTGGCAAAGTGGGAGGAAATCAGAACTGAGCAGTTGTCAATTGGGCGAGTCGCTGCAAAGTCGGATCCGCGCAAGAAGAATTCGACGAAGTCTGTGATGATGAGGGCTTATTAGGGCAATGCTCGGCTGACATCAGATACACTCAATATTACTGTGTTGTCTCCGGGGTCAGTCTACCTTCTGCAATTAACCAGACGAGTTCAACTGCTCGTGACGGCTTCGTGGCGATATCTCGACGTCGCGCTATGTGAAGAGATCGACGTGGGCAGCACGGTAACGGGATGGATAGATCAGTAGTTTGCGGCTCGCGGAACGAGTTAAGAAGATATGTCAGTCTACCTGCTATGTAAACTACACTAGAAGCATGGGGATGGAAACTGCAGACATTCCGGCGACGGCTCGCAATGTATATTCCTCGACAATGAGGCTCGTCACTGAACCCCCCAGGATTAGTGCAGGCTTGCTCCGTACTTGGTTGGGAACCTGGTTAGCGACTAGGCTCTTCCAAGTCGGTACAGATCTTGTACCCGCAACACTTAATTCGTGGTCGATAGTCTGTACTTGGCGTCGATCACTGAGGATGCGCGGTACATCCCATCTAGTGTGGTGGATCAAGGATGCGACATGGGACATGGGACATGGCATGGGACGGGACGAGTAGGTCGTCCGCTAGAGTCGAACTACAACGACACTACCGCCAGACAGACCGCCTACGGCCCACGACTATCGAGAGGCAACGGCAGGGGGCGTGGCTTTATTGTCCACAATACCGGTGTAGTGTAGTGTACAGTCCCATACGCCAGTACCTTTTACGAGGTGTCATACCCTGCGAGTCTGTGCGGATGTGTCGAGGCGTTCATGCTCTCCGCGTCGCGGCGTCGGCGTCACAATCTTGAAAGTTCTGTTCTCGAAAGAGCTCGATCACTCGTACCTTTGTGTTGCATGTTGAGCATCGAATACATGCAACCGTAGACGGATCCTTGCTCGCGGCATGACGGCAATGCTAACACGGGAAGACCCATCCCAGCCAGACACAGGCCGGAGTTGGGATACGACTCACGGAGCCGTCCTTAGCGCTGAAGACTGGAGAAGTACATACACGCAGTATCTAGAATAGAACACATACATAGTAGTTACAGTACACTATCAGACTGTATTGTTCACTTCATCTGTAGATAGTATGCGAGATAACCAATAACTATGGGCACGACTCTACGAACTATCACGGGACAGGGGCCAGCAGGTAACTGATATTGCACATTGACAAGCCCGCAATGCCTGAGATGCCTCGAGTGCCTATCACACTATTACACGTGAGGAATCCTCGGCCTCAATATGCAGGCAAGGGAAGCCTGCGTTTGATGAAGCGGTAGACCGTAGACGGTGGAAGTAGAGAGTGACTTCGTAGTCCGTACGAAGTATTGCCGTAAACTGTCACCTCGTGTACAGTATGTCGACCATGTCGCCAGGACGCAACGGCGACGACCAAGCATGACCGGCCCATTTGGGGTTAATTATGACCGCTTGCGGACTGGCTGAAGCGCCACCTCGCAATTTGATTGCAACGCTTTATTCGGCGCTGGTATTCTGTACAGCCTGTGTACCTACTGTGTTCTAGCGTAGGGCCATGTCGACTAGGTACGGTAAGGTAGCTTTTAATGATGATGTGAAATTCTGTTGATTAACCTACAACCAAGACCCCTGCGCGGACCGGTGCGATTCGCCCGTCTTCAACAGGAGGGCCCATTGCAGTATGTAGGTGTACAGTCTGTAATATGATATCGGGAGGCAAATGAGAGCCCAGTGCACTGCAGCTGTGCTGTTGATCAATGCGGCATTGGGGCCTTAGCCGCTGTCGAGTGGGATGTATAACTTCGGTCTGCCATCATAGTGCAGTAGTTGTAGATCGACGGAGGCGACGCGCCGACCGCAGACGGACCTAAGGCGGTAAGTCGTTGTCTCTGATACTGCGCGTCTGTCATGTCGCATCCTTCATTATCAGGTACTCGAGCGGGAGTCAGACAAAGGACTTGTTTAAGTATACCCTTACTAACAAACCGTTGTAGTTGAGGAAACTAACAATGGTGCAGTCGTAGGTAGGTGATTTGCTAATGATACACATACAAAATCTCCGACCATGGAGACATCGGTTCTCTGCTCAGCATGACGGTTCGTATGGTTTCAGTTGGTCCTTTCAGTTTATTCCATAGATGATAGAGTCCGTATATAACTATAGCAAGTTGCCGCCGTCATTATCTTCTAAACGCGGATGTCTCATTAAGGAGCTGCACATCTGAAAGGTGTTACACTGGTTTTCCCATGATTGGAAGTAAGAACACCGTGAAGTTGCAGAGTTGGTTGTGGACCGACTGCAGCATATAGGCCTGTTGGGTGGGAATCTGCCCAGACAGTTCGAAGCAATCGCAGAGTTATTCTCTTGCCGTATGGTGAGAATTCCGGAGACGAGATGAGTTGGAAATATTCTGCAAGGTTTCTGGTGTACTTCACGCATTTAGTTCAAATTCGCATAGGTCTTGGGACAACGATCGCTTTCGTTGGTTGAAGGCAACTCTGTCCGACAACGATAATCATTACTCGGTCGATGAATGCTCATTGTCAACATTGAAATTTTGCCTTTGCAACATAGGTAATTATCGGGATGTCCGTCGCTTGATTATCCCAGATTGTAACAGCATCCTCCCCCTCATCGTAAGTGATATCAGCGTATTCCCAACAATACGATTGATTGATTACATTTACCGTGGGCATCTGTTTCAGATATAGACTCGGGGCTTCTCACAAGCCTATCCGCGCTGTTACGAAAAGCCAGTCGTAAAGGTCTCGTCACTCGAAAGCACGCCGCTGTTTTCCAAGTCCTGACAGGAACTATCGAGAGTATATCACCATAAACAAATTCGCCTTCTCTATAAAGCGTGTCCATTTCACACTTCTTACATAGTAGCATCTAGATAATCGACGCTGATCCGGCGGGTAGCCGTTTGTGCTCCCGTAGTCAGACGAGAAAAGATGCACGAGGGGCGTTGAGAGCAGATCCTGCGGCTACAATATCTTGCGGTCTCCAAGAAGCCTCAAATCCTCTACTATCCTCAGTCCCCTCGCTCCGTAGAGGGACGTCAGCAGGCCGTCAGACTTATCCGTGTCATCTCTTCTTGGAGGCCGAGCCGCCGGGTTCGGGGCCGGGGCCGGGTCGACGTGTTCAGAACGCCCGGGACTGCCACTCCAGGATTCCAACACGACGAGGCATGCATCGTCTGGTCTGCTGGACTTGAAGTGAGCAATACGAAAGAAGAAACACCGCAAACACAGGCACGCAATATAATATGTCTGACTACTTGAAAAGAGACTAGGTAGGCAGTAATTATTCCCGAATGTGCATTGAGAACAATATTGCAAAACACCAGGACGGGTTTACCATACTGCCAAACTCCTCAGCGCCACCATTCCACAAAACCGCTATCGATTGTTTCGAGCACCAGTAGTTCAAGAGACTGAGCAATGCCGTCAACCTGTCGGCCGAGTCATGGTATTATACACGTTCCGTAAACATGGTCACGCTTGTTCCTATCCTTCAGAGTCGAACTCGTTATCCTACGCCACTCCTACAACCCTAGCCTGCTGGCTTCCTTGCTCTCAGCTCTGTCTGGCGGTGCAATGAATTGTAGTAAACTGTATGATATGTCGTACCTAATGTCTCCTCACTCAAGGCGACGACCTCGGATCGTGCTACCACCTGAAAGCTTTTTTCCGAGGCGTGCTTAGCAAACTAGGTCGCAATGACGAGCTTCGTTAAGGCCTCTCGCTGGCAATCAAGCGACAGTTACTCCGAAGGCCGGTGCATCGCCGACCGCAATACGGTTAATGGCTACAGCCGCTATCATTTCCGGCGTACGCTGGGACATCTGCGCTCCCTTACATGCCCGATCAACAATGAAATCACACTTTAACCAGTCAATGCATGTAATGTTACTATATCCGCTCCACGATACGAGTAGTAATGAATCATTACGATAGAATCCACGCCTGATTTCGCCACGCGCTTCTAGATAAATGTAAGGCTCCTCACGCTCAATTTGGCAACCCATCTCGAAGAAAACGCTGCACTTTAAGCTTATCCTCCATCAACATCTCCTCATTTCTGTAATCCTCCAAGGCTTCCCAGTCTTCTGGAGATATATGCGCATGGGCAGCCTCTAATGCGGTCTTATACAGGCCATGTTTCGGGCTGGCAGTCATATTCGCATGGTTTATCGCTAAGAATTGTACAATCGCGACACGCCCCCAGAATGCCGCGGCGATGAGAGCGTTACCATAGCGCCCAGTCTCGAGAGACAGGTTTATATCGGCCATATTGCCGATCAGGAGTTGGACGATCTCGATATAGCCTCCCACACACGCAGCCGCAAGAGCGCTGCCATAATGCCCGGTCCGAAGCACCATGTTTACATCTGCCCCATTGTCGACTAGGAGTTGGACGGTAGGGTCATCCGGATACGTACACGCACACGCAGCCGCAAGAGCGCTGCCATAATGCCCGGTCCGAAGCACCATGTTTACATCTGCCCCATTGTCGACTAGGAGTTGGACGATAGGGTCATCCGGATACGCACACGTACACGCAGCCGCAAGAGCGCTGCCGTAGCGCCCGGTCCGAAGCACCATGTTTACATCTGCCCCATTGTCGACTAGGAGTTGGGCGATCTCGATAGGGCTTTCCCCATCCGCACACGCAGCCGCAAGAGCGCTGCCGTATTCTCCGGTCTGGAGGAGTAAGTCAACATTTGCCCCTTTGTCAATCAGCAGTAGTATAATCTCAGTTTGTTCACCATGAATCATGGTTTCGACCGTGGCCGCGGCCGCAAGGGCGCTGCCGAATTTCCCGGTCTGGAGGAGTAAGTCAACATTCGCCCCTTTGTCAATCAGCAGTCGTACAATCTCAGTGGGTTGCCAACAAGACACGGCCGCGGCCGCAAGGGCGCTGCCGTATTTCCCGGTCCGAGGGAGTAAGTTAACATTTGCCCCTTTGTCAATCAGGAGTCGTGCAGTCTCAGTATGTCCCCCAGAAGCCGCGGCTGCGAGGGCGCTGCCGTATTCCCCGGTCCGAGGGAGTAAGTTAACATTTGCCCCTTTGTCAATCAGGAGTCGTGCAGTCTCAATTCTGCTCCTAGAAGCCGCGGCTGCGAGGGCGCTGCCGAATTCCCCGGTCTGAAGGAGTAAGTCGACATTTGCCCCTTTGTCAATCAGGAGTCGTGCAGTCTCAGTATGTCCCCCAGAAGCCGCGGTTGCGAGGGCGCTGCCGTATATCCCGGTCCGAAGGAGTAAGTCAACATTTGCCCCTTTGTCAATCAGGAGTCGTGCAGTCTCAGTATGTCCCCCAGAAGCCGCGGCTGCGAGGGCGCTGCCGTAAATCCCGCTCTGGGATAACCTATTTACTGGTAGTCCTACTTCACACAACTTGTTACATATTTGTTTGCACCCTGCACGAGCAGCAAGCGTAAGGAGGTCATCTCCGCTGTCCGCCAATTGCGGTATTTCAGTTGATATCGTGCCCCACCAGTCGCATAAAGGAGCGTAAAGCGAGAGGCGGCATGCTAAAAAAATAGTGGCGTTGTCTGGAGAAATCTCCGAGATCTCAACGTGTCTAAAGGCAGAAGTATATGGCGCTTTCGGGTTATTAGAAACAATCTGACGATGCCATTCGCGGTATTGCAAGGTAGAATTTTCTAGAGATCCAAGAAAGGCTTTCAAAAGTTTAGTTAATTTGGGGTCCGCATCTCGATGTTCTTGTGTTTGCACATGGCGTATCCAATGATGCCGTACATAGATCCGGAGTCTATGATCCGGGTGAAAGATATCACCCAGCTCACTCTCTCGTCCATTCTGGCCTCCATATGTTTCTTGTAACAATGTCAAACTGGCCTTTGCTACGAAACAATGAGCCTCCGGTACGGTCCAGCGGTTTTCGAGATACTCCACAACAGACAGATGGGTGACCCGCCACACAGGTGGCCACTGCTGAGAGTCAACCCGAATCAGATTTGCGCACCAATCAAGTAGGTCTGCCTCCGTGGTGTCGATAGGCTCGATGATTCCCTCCTCTGGGTCTACGTGGACAGCTGCCAGAAGTTCAATATTGGTCAGAGGTCTATAAGCACACATGATCCACCGGAGAGCACCGAGCGACACGGCTCTAGAACGTTCGTCTAAGTTTTCAATATCCTTGAAAATCTCATCGTAAGCGTCTTTGAGGTCTTTAGGCAGTTTCCCCAGACGGCTAATAATCTGAAGTTCCGTACGCAGATTGAGGAGTTGCTTGATCTGCAACATGGCCCATTGAAACATTCCTCTACTCTGCTCAAGTAACGTTGTAATAATCTTATCCTTGAGGGCCTGGTTTTTCTGAAGGGCGACGCGCCAGCGGCCATTTTGCTCGATGCTTTGCCTTACGAACTTAGCGATGTCGTCTTCATTGTCCGTAGCTTGGATTTCAATACTCGAGCGGGGATCGAGACGTTGTCGAATGTCACCTTCTGGGCGGCTTGATATTAGGATTCTCACAGGCTTTGAGGACTTCTTCCGTAAAGAGTCGAAAAAGTCAAGCAGTCTCGTTCTTTCTTCTGGTCTGCATTCATCGAGTGCGTCTAGAATAAGTGTGGTACGGGGGTACAGATTGGAGAGTTTAACTAGATATTCTTGGCATAATCCAAGAGTCCAATCTGAGCCGCTTAGCGAACAATCTTGATATAACTGTTTCACTTCGAGGTGGATGGAATCCGAATTGTGGTGAGTGCTTGAAAGCTGCCTGACGTAGCTCCGGAGAACATGGAGGGCGTTCCGACGATCTTCTTCGTTCCGATTACAATAGAAAAATGCGAAGCTTTCGTCATTTTCCTTCGTGGCAAGAGTCGTTTCAATCTCGTCGATTATTCTCGACATCAGGTAGGTTTTTCCCGAGCCAGCTGGAATCAGTTAGAAGGGCGTGATACGAGAATGAAAGCGGGCGAATTACTCACGAAAACCCTGAAGCCACAGTACCATTGAGGAAGTTGCACTAACCCATTGACCAAACTTAGGGCGTTGAAGCACCCAGCCGCATGTATTTTTGGTTCGCAACTCCTTTACTGTGACGTGATGCGCCCGATACTTAATCGGAGAAATCCACAATAGGAGCTCTCTAAGTTCTTGCTGGCCTATGCGCTGAAGAACTTTCTTTATATTTTCGTCGATACGAAGAACTGGTGTTCTGAGTTCCAAGAGGCCACATAGCTGCTCATGGACTCTCGTACTTGTCTTTTCCCTGCGTTGAGCCTCGCAAGCCTTAATTTCTCGGCCAACTTGGTGCTCGCCATTTTCAAGACGCTGAAGAAGGCCAACACCTTTGGCAGGGTGTAGGATAGCGTAGAATGATTGAGCAACGCTGCCCTTTGACAGAAACTTATTCGTTTCGATCAGTGCTCGGAGAACCAAAGCGTAGAGTTCAATCAAGACGGACTCAAGGGATTTAACCGCAGCGTGATCTAACGTCTTGCGATTATATAACCCCTCGTAAACCTGACATCTATGAATGATCCGAGCGACAATTTCTATAATGGAGAGGGACGCGGCCTTCTGCTCCTGGGTCACGACAATAGCCTGAAGAATGAAGCGGGCAGCAGCCCAGGGTAGAGCAGCATGAGCCGGATTATATGGAACGATGAGATCGCCAATCTCTTTGAACTTGTTGAGCCAGACGATGGCGTTGCTAGCGATATCACCCAAACAAAAAGCGCGACCGTCAGGATGGACAGCTTTGCTCGCCCCCCACTTCTGCTGCCCCTCGGTCGCCAGGGCAATCATATCGTCTACTATATTATGCACGGGCATTGAAGGATGGCCAGTCGCCTGTTTAATCCATGATCTCTCGTCATCAGAAAGAGTAGCCATTGCCATGCTCCATAAGTTTGGTTGGGGGTGGGACTCGGCAGTTGTGTCTACTGCTGGTTGTGGAGGACTAGACTGGGCAGGTCCTTGCGCGGTGGTGTTCGTGGTTTGCATCCCGTGAGCAGCTTGCCGTACGGGCGTTGATAAACGAGGAGCTCTCACTGAACGCGCGGACTGTGGTCGGACTCTTGCAACCACTGATCCTATCACTTAGTATGAGTGTAGTAAGATTGCACAAGTACCGTATTAGCGTACCTGTGGTAGGACTCGCAATCCGTGTCACTGAATCCGTGTCCATCGTGGGCTGGTCGGCGCCGTCGCCACGACGGGGTCGGCGCCAAATGCCGCAGCATGTTGCGGAGGGCATTTAGAAATCGTTGCCACAACGTCAGAGATGCAAATGTGATAATCCGAATGTGATACTCAGAGGGTGAGACGACGAAAAGACATCATAGCTATCAGCATTATGGCAAGCCACGTAACACCGATTTATATAGCCGCACATCACTGATCAGTTGGGGGTGCTGTCGGCTGTGGTAGGTAGGTATTGGCCATGCTGCGGTGGTAGGCGCAGTCAGTCACGGGGTGACGAATCAGGAACCCAACATACCATACCTACATACGATGTTGCAATGTGCAATTAGCGCAGGCCAACCAGGCGAAACTGCTACGCATAGGTAGGCAATTGAGTCAGCCTGACTTGCCCGAAGTTAAGAGACCGACGCACTGCGGTTAGGAGCCAAGGCATGCCGTACATCAGCAAGCATTAACTGCTGTACGAAGTACGTAGTTGGATTGCGCTCCGCAAGTGTTCAGGATAACGACCTCAAGACCAGGCGTGATTGCCCGACCACAGCATCTCTAGCTGTATGGTTCCCATTGCGTGAGTATCCGGTGATCGCGAAACCCGGGAGCGTCGTATGCATGGGGTTGCAACCCTCTCATACGTACTCAACGAACCTCAAAGCCCAGTCTGAGCCCAACACTGAGGAAATAGGTAGTGTACTCCGAGCAAAGTTGACAGTACGGCCCTGCGCAAGCCTCGGGACTGCCAACTTTCGGTATGCTCACGGAGAGATGTTTGGAATGGCCACTGGTTTCCCCGGAAGAGTGCAAGGAAGATTGATTCGTGTGCGAGCGCAATCCCTAGTGCTACAGGTGCGTTCCTGCACGAAGGTTGAAGAAGCATTGGAAAAGCCAGGAACCAGCCCAAGAAAACCTTGCAGGAAGCCTGAGGCTGTGTACCTACACCAATGCCCGTATTGCCTACTTCGTAGGCAGTGCTCGACTGACTACGGGGGCACCCATTGGGCCGTTCGGGCTGCAACAGCTGGTGTAGGTACTGCTGGAGGCACAAGCGTATCTCTCCGTCGCCGTTTTGCCAGGTAGGTATGATGTCCCGCGACGACATTATTTGACGGTTCTGTTGCCATTTCTTAGATACTGAAGTCGCGAGCTTACATATACATAGTAGCCGGGTATGTACGGTCCGCACCTGAGGAGTTAAATAGCATGATTTGACGGAACAAACGAAGGGTATCAGGGGATTCAGCCGACTAACTACCTCATCATGCTGAGTCATCTAAAAACACAGTGCTGTCTAAACCACCGTCCACACGGCATGATAACCAGCAAGACGCTGCATGTGCAATTGGAAATGGAATCCAGTGCAGGTGCTCGTGATAAATGTGGGGCGTAGATCCCTGAGCCGAGGTTCTGGCCGGGGCCGCTGGTTGCCGAATCTAACTTGCGCAGTCCCTCGGTATGTTACCTACATCAACCTACCCTTACGTCTTCTAGGTACCTACACCCGACATTTACCATTGCCTCTCATCGCTCCAAGTACGCGAATTGAAACTCACTCATTTTTACTCTCCGTTCCCACTTCAAGAATAAGACAAAGACATAGACCAGCAAGGTTCTGTCAAGGAACAAATCTCTCGTTAAGAAACTCACGGCGTGGGATTACTCGCGTACAATTCCCCACCAAACATTTCGAACAAGGTTTCTTTGGACCCCGATTTAGACCAAGGGAAGGAGGAAAAACGAGAAGAGAGAGTAACGAGTAACACGATAAAAGCGTCTAGATTATACTGCATCAGACGAAGCGGAACAGAACATCGAGCGCATTTTCCCTCCCTTGCATATCCGCCATGTCGACATCTCCCAACCCCCAGAATGGGAGTCTGTCGGCTCCCCCCGCCCCCGCGCCAGTAGAGATCGACCGGATAACGCCACCACATATCCCCGAGACGAAAGAAGAGGCGAAGGCGGCGGCTGCGAATAGCTTGGCCTCGCAACTCAGGTCGTTCGCGGCAGGAGGGTTCGGTGGTATCTGCGCTGTTGTAGTGGGGCACCCATTCGATCTGGTCAAGGTCCGCATGCAGACAGCCGAGAAGGGCGTGTACTCCTCCGCTGTAGATGTCGTGCGTAAGAGTATTGCTCGCGATGGACTAAGGCGAGGCCTTTATGCTGGCGTCAGCGCGCCGCTTGTTGGGGTTACGCCTATGTGTACGTCGCCGTTCCCTTCCCTGGGGTAAATACTCAATATCATGTCGCTAACGAGCGGGGTTCAACCGCGCAGTCGCCGTCTCATTCTGGGGCTACGACCTCGGCAAACAACTCGTCACCTCCGTCTCCCCACCCAGCTCTGACGGCCTCTCCATCGCCCAGATCTCCGCCGCCGGCTTCTTCAGCGCCATTCCCATGACCGCGATCACAGCCCCTTTCGAGCGCGTCAAGGTTATCCTACAAGTCCAGGGCCAGCGCCTGAAGCCCGGCGAGGAGCCCAAGTACAAGGGCGGCGTGGACGTCGTGCGCCAACTCTACCGCGAGGGCGGCTTCCGCTCCGTGTTTCGCGGTAGCGCCGCCACTCTAGCCCGCGACGGACCCGGCAGCGCCGCCTATTTCGCCGCCTACGAGTACATCAAGCGCCGGCTAACGCCACGTGACCCCGTAACCGGTAAGCCGCAAGGCGATCTCAGCCTCCTGGCTGTTACGTGTGCCGGCGGCGCTGCGGGCATCGCCATGTGGATACCCGTATTCCCCGTCGATACCGTCAAGAGCCGGCTGCAGACTGCCGAGGGCAACGTCAGTCTAGGCGGCGTCGTGCGCGAGCTGTACGCACGCGGCGGTTTTAAAGCTTTCTTCCCTGGTTTCGGACCCGCGCTCGCGAGGGCCGTCCCTGCGAACGCTGCCACTTTCCTCGGGGTCGAGCTTGCACACCAAGCTATGCGGAAGGCATTCGATTAAACGTGGTTTCTCGGGTAACGTCTATTTTGGCGGTACGGGGGGTTTGCT
The DNA here is from genome assembly GCA_028637635.1 of Xylariaceae sp. X802. NCBI lineage: Eukaryota > Fungi > Ascomycota > Sordariomycetes > Xylariales > Xylariaceae > Xylariaceae sp. X802. Next base: position 1,733,510 of record JAJFDH010000001.1, on the reverse strand, counting down.
GGCGGAAGGGTTTGCAATTGAGGCGTTGGCGTTGTTAGCATCTACACTAGAATAGGAAGGTTGACGGGCAAGAACCCCGTGCTGATGTCTGTTTACTGCGTTCCGCATGCATCTAAGATATCTAGCGAAGGCTGTTTGTTGGAGATCCTCACGGTCGAACAAGTGCGCAAGAAAATACAAGGCTAGAAGAGGACATGCATCTGAGAATTGGGATATTTTCATTGAACGAGTACACGCTACGCAATTAGATGCGCCAAAATGGCTACACAGTTTTAGTGGACCGATGACAGCCTTTTCTGTGGAAGTGGAAGACAAAACTTTTGGTCCCCAGTCGCTTTATGGAGGGAAATACCTAGTATATATCTCGTTGACACACTAACATCGCTCATCTCTCGGTAACAGTCCATCGCCGCTTGCTGGCGCTAAAGTCGCGAAGACGTTCAGCCTCTCCCGGCGGTCGAGGTGATCCCCACAAGCCCCCGCTGCTCGTGCCTATCCGTAGAGGTGGAAGCGTCTCCTCGCAGAACTTGTCGCGTTCCTCGTCAGCGTGGGCATTTTCCGAGGCCGCGGCTTGGTCACGAGTCTGAAACGTCCCGTTTGCCCCGGACGTGATGGTATGGTTGCTGCCCGACTTGTCAGCATGGAAGAGCGGGAGAGATCCCCTGTCATTTTCTCGAGTCACTTCAGCATTCTTCTCCGTATTGATTTTCTCATGACTAAAGTCGAGAAACATGAGCGGTTCTGGTTCTTTGCCGGGCTCATCATCGCGCGGTTTCGGACTCCATAAACCCCAGGTACCCGAACCCGAACGGTCCGGTCGAGTTGTCGAGAAACTAGACACGCCACTCCCAACAGTAATGCCGCCGGTATTTGAATTGAATATAGACGGTTGTATGACGAGGGATGGCCCCCCTCGTGGTCTCCTCATGCTACCCAACGATGCATTGCCCGAATGGCCTCGGCTACCACTGGGCGGACTTGTATACGGCGGCAAGCCCGGGATAACTTCCTTCGGCGCAGATGCATAGCCGGTATCGAAACGGGCATGTACATTGGAATTCGTCAGAGATGCTTTGCGATGGAAAGCTGAGTGAGGGGGCATCACAAGGTGTTCGGTGTCAGCGAGTAATTTGAGTTCGTATATCTCTGAAATGTTCGCCTTGACCTGAGGCAGGACAGCATCCAGAGACGAAGCCAATGTCTCTCGAACAAGAACAGTATTCTGGTAGTCGAAGTCGGCCCGCCTTTTCGCCATCGTCAAAGAAGACATAGCTACATCGGTAAGTACTGGCTGGTGTGTGAGAGCACCGATGAGGGCATTACAGCCGGCACCATGCGAAACAAGGATGACTACGTCCTCGACCTCGCCCTCTTCACAATCGTCGTTTGTAGCACGGCCTGACTCAGTGCGACGGGACGAGTAGGCCGTCTTGGTGACCATTTTGCTAGGATTCTCTGTGGAGCTGTACCAATGGATCAACTGTCTCAGTCCTCTACGGAATCTCTGATGCATAGAAGCCCATTCTTCCGGCAGCAACCCTCCATCTCCCCAAGGCGGGTGGTCCCGCGAGGAGTCCCACTGGTAATCTAGAGATATGCACGCGTCCCGAGCATGGGCAACATAGCCCCTGGGTATCGGTTCGGAGGTGGAAAGCGCATAGGCTGGAATAGGGTACGCGTAACCCCGAGTGCGGTTATTTTCTTGAGATATCCCTGGTGCATCCTTCAGAATGGCAGGCTCCTTGGAATCGGCCTCGTAGATAGGTAGGCTATCAGCAAGAGGAGATAGTGTCTCGAGGCCGGAACTGCTATGGGAGTGATGAACGTGAGGCGGCCCATCGGCGCCACTACGGCTTGATGCGTTGTTCCATAACTGACTCAATGCACTCGAATGTACACGGGCGTGGAAATGAGGATAATCGTAATAGCTCGATCGGCGCAGCAGCTCAGCTTTTGCCGTAGCTAGCATGAGGGCCGACTTAGGAGGCGGCGTAATGTGTTCGAAGTACTCGGGAGACAGCCATTCGCCGAGAAATGCGTCTAAGCGCAGAACTGATTTCCCGATAGGTGCTGGGGAGTTGCGGTCGGGTTTATGAGGGCTCGTGGAGGTAAGAGGAGGAGTGGCGTTCAAAACGGTCGTAGCCTGCGCGGATGGTGAGGTCGCTGGCTGGGATCGTAATGACTCCGCATTTTCGACGTGTTTTACGTGGTTGGCGGTCGGAGATATGGGATTTGACGCAAGACCGGCGCTTATAGCAACAGAGGTCTGTACGCAGCGAAGAAAGGGGGAACTGTGGATGACGATACGAAAGGAACGGCGCTTGCCAGGGGAGGAAGATGAAGGTTTTGGCGAAGACGAGGCCGAAGGCGACGGTGAGGGTGTAGACTCAGGCTCGGAAGGGGTGTGGGCAGCCGTGGCCGCAGCAGCGAGATTGTCTTCCTGCAGTATGGTAGCGATGCGGGCGCCGACGGTTCTGGAATGCAACCATCCCCCGTACGTGAGAGGCGGATCATAGGGGGTTGGCGACGTTAAATGCCACTGTTTGTCGGCAGCATCAAGGCGATTTCCATGCCTATTGGGACACGGTGCGTCGTTTGCGGTCAGCCACGTAATAGAGCATGCGAAAAAACAAGCATAAGCAAGCTGGTCAGTCCGGGTTCAACACACCTTACCACGAAGATGTAGGCCGGGGGGCGCCCCATTTGGCCACGGGAGTCCTGCGGCAGATGATGTCAAGGAGCAGCTAAGTCTGCACGGATCGGTGAGGCAGAGATCTACTAGATATACCCTACCTCCGCGATGGATGGTTGATGCTGTTCTCGCATAGAAGAGGTTCTGAATGAAGCTCTTTGGGCGGGCAGCGTCATGGCGAGCTGGCGAGAGGCGTGGTGTAGGTAAGGTAGGTAATAGTAGACTACGTGGAACAGGCAGGGCGAGAAGGGACTCAGCAGGTGCCAAGTGCATGTGATTTTCCAACGGCAGGCACCGTATTACCGTGACACATGGGAGGTGCTAGCGTAGCGCTAGTGTAGTGTGTAATTAGCGCGTCAGGGTCCAGAAGCTCATTGCATCTCGGCAGTCACCTGATGCTCATTACATAACCCGCACGAGTCGTAGTGTACGCGTATCTTTGCAACGGGTCTATCTACGTACCTAGGCTATTTGCTTAAGCTGTCTGGAATTGACATGTGCCTGCTGTCCACGTAACTCTCTAACCGATACAAGCTTAGGCGACGGGGTCATACCACTGTATGGGAGTTTTCAAACTTGGACCAGTCCATATATCTCATCAATCTACCTAGGTATAGCAGGTTGATTCTAAAAAAGAATGCGTCTCGCTCTACGCATCCGTATACACGAAGTAATTAATCTGTATATCTACCATTCTGCGATCTCAACCATGCTGGGACGACGCCTGATCTAACTATCCTGGTACGCAACTTTGCCGTACGCGGACGATCCCACGGGAGTTGTTGGGACGAGCCGATTCGGGATGTCTACGGGATAAACCTGTACGCCAACCCTCAATTAACGCGATCATTTCTAGTCGACAAGCTTCTAATAAGGTCTACCTATTCTAGATAGCTTACACGAGTGTTTTGATCCCCAGTCATACCTACACTTCTCTCTGAAATTGCCCCTTATGTTTGAAGTATATAGGTTACATGCTACGCATGACAATGAACTGCACCGGTGACATGACAACGGTAGCGTCGTGGTCAGGAAAAGGCACGAATGCGTCACGTATGACTCGCCTGCCGTGAAAGCCATGATAGTGATACGTGCCAAACTAGCCGGTTACATTCCATTCACACTTTAAAACTACCTACCTATACCTATCTAGTAGGTAGGCTACTGGTAACCCAAGAAAGCTCAGCAATTCGAAAGAAGCGTATCTACTCCTTGAAGTGAAGATACATCATGGATATATCGAGAGCAACACCAGCTCCTGAAACTGCTTCTGTCAGTTTGTCTGACTGATTCGAATCAAGTTACGACATTCTTGTTCATTTCTAGCTAACCTTGGACGAAACCTATCTATTTCCTGATCGATCCTGCGGGTCTCGCACATTGTCGCCCGTACAACCCATATCTCGGCCTCGGAAAATCAGAAACGCCAAGTTTTTGACTTCGCAGCGCCACGCTGGCGGAATCAGGATTCAGTCACGCGTGTGACTGCACTATCTAGATAGGTATGTACCTAGAAGCCATGTCTGTGACCTGGATATAGGAAACCCCAATACAGGCGTTTAAATTTGGTTCTGATGCCAATGTGTTCAAACCTCTAGCTGATGGAAGCAGTGTCACTTGGCCATGAAGTCGATACGTTTACGCGGAGTTTCAAGCGAAGCCTCGGCGACAAAGCAAGCCAGACGCGGAACCCCTTTTGAAGCTGACCTTGTAGCTAAGGCAAACTTTACTATCACAACATGTCATTACTCAACTAAGATTTAGAAGCTGATCCACAGGATTAGGACGAATATATATAACAAGAAGGGGTCATTACATCAAGTCTTTCGACTGCGAGGCCTGTATCTTTTACGCAAAACAACGGCAACCCATTAACACCTCATCAGATCTCACTTTTATCACTTACTTAGACGCATGATCAGTCCTTCTCCCCAAGATGCCGAAGGAATTACAGATTCAGACTCCCTCTCCCAGCCACAGAGGAATTACTTCGACTTCATGATCAAGTAATGCATGCCAGCTTGACCGACCGCTTAGCAATTGAAAAATGGACAGTTCAGGAGATCAAGATACTAAAGCATCCGTCAACATTCCAGTTGTTTTCCAGTTATCGGACCGGGACTATTTCACAACACTGCGCAGTCAACGCCAGCCTAACTAGCCTACCTACGTAATATAGAGAACTCGTAGGTAAATCTTGTCTGCAAGCAGGGGTCCACTTAGAAGTTCCTTTGAGGAAGTCGATGACTTTGTCGCAGCAATACGCAAGCTGGACAACCGCATATCGGCCCCCAGTAGTGATTATTTCGTATGGGATCTTGCGCCTCAGATACATTGCTCGGAAACCGATTACACTATGCATAGGTATGGCACATCAGGGGCATCGTCTCTTGGCTCGGGAGGGTTTGGTAGGTGCGCTCATGCGGCGCGTACCGGGGGGATATCATACATCCTTGTCGCAATAGATCTCGTGCGAGACAAAGCACCGGAGTCCTGTGTAAAAGAGCAATCGCAACAACAGGACAGAAAAGGAGAGAGACCAAGCTGCAAGCCACTGGGACATTATCGGAGAAAAGAGGCAGATCGATAATATTTGACTATCCTTCCAACAGCCACCACTTCCTGGTCAAGAAGTAAGTCGACGAGAGTCAGCTAGAACAGGCAACTTGGCTCACCCAGTGACACACACCATCGTGTTGATACCAAAGTCAGAGCAAGTGGTAGTGGCATGAAAGGTGGTATCGATTTCACCGCCAACCGGGATAGACAGGAGGATGAGCAAGTAATGTAAGGGGTAGCGATCCTGGCTTTGATGGGGACGCTCTTGTTCTCCTAGATAATTAATTATTGTAAATCACAGAGTTGCACATCGGTCGGCCCTGCTGGTCTTTACCACTCAACGGACCCGATATCTATCGGCCAAGAGGTGTTGTCTGACAATGCCGACGACCTCGGCGGCAAACTGGCGGCTACTAGGAAAGGGGGAAACAGTCCTTGAAAAGTGTAAACGTAGCAGCTGGACCCCAACCATCGCTGTTGTAGTGTACATTCACTAGTTAAATAATAGAGATTAATCCTATCTCATCACTTTATGTTACGCACCTGGGTAGTCTTGACTAGCCCTGAGATTTGGTTCTTGGATCTATACTAAGATCGCTATTCAGCAAAGCCTACCACCATATCCGTATGGCGGGGAAAAGCTTACCGCGTTCCGCTCTCCATGATCACCCTATTCGAGCGAACCGTCGAGCCCCCAAGCTGCGCAACATTCACATTGGTAGATCTTAGAAGGCATGATCTGGGCGATCCCACGGTTCGCTCGGATAAACCGGACGTCTCCTTGATATCTACAAACCCACGGTCTATGGTTTATCTTGTGCATGCTGTTTAGAACCAGAATCCTATTCCTTGAACGCATTGTGATGATGATAGCACGCAAAACGTATTTGTAGCCATGGAGTTTCATTTCCGTGATCTCATGATCCAAATCACGAATCCAGGCTTCGAAGTTCGGATTCGCATGCCAATGTGCCCTGAATCAATGCGTGTCGATGGGTTAGCAACGGTCCGGTGTTCATGCTGGTCCGGCATAGTCATGGTCGTGCCTCTAGACATGACAATACTGCGCAATGTCAGATGGACTTTAGAAGCAGATCTTCAACAAAGCTGGCAGAGTCGGCGGCCGCTATCGCGTTAATTATTAAGGGATAGGATAACGAGCCTGACGCGAACTCAGGCGAGCGGCAGCTTCAACTTGCCGGCGCTGTCTTAGCGCTCACCAACGTCTTGCACTATCTAAGATAGTGGCCTACAGGCTACCCCTACCCCCGCGTCCCCTGCGACCCCGCCCCCACGAGGTGCGGTACCTACCTAGCCTACGCCTATAACGGCGCTACTTATAGGTATCTAACGTCGGCTCGGCTACCTAGCGGTAGTCACCTATTAATGGAGGGTTTACGCTATAGGGACTCTTCAAGCTCTCTTCTGCCATTCGATATCTCTAAGGAGTCTATAAACTAGCTGCTATGTGTGATTCTCCAAGGTAAATCGTTGTTCGTCTTGGTAACCTTGACCATCTTGAAGTGTCAAAATCGATGTCCCGGACTCCCGCTCGAATGCTGACTGTTCCTCTCTCTGAGATATGCATAACTATTTATGTTAGATATACGAAGTACTTCGTAAGCCCGAGCAAAAGCGGCAGCAGCACTAAGCCCAATTCATCGTGCGCATTTGTAATAGAGCCCAATGTCTCCTGAATTCCAACTTGAACCATCCAAATCAACCAACCAACTTGTCTACGCTCACTATACCATCTAGGATTCTAGATCACCGCCATCCGTCAACACGCATACGCACATTCAACAGCATAAATCGCGGCACATCATAGAGGCAGGCCCGACATGAAGCTCTCGCAGGCACTCCAGCTACCTGTGCTTGTCGCATCCGCCTTGCTCGCCCCGGTACACCATGTGGCTGCCGAGCACACCAGCAACTGGGCCGTCCTGGTCGGCACTTCGCGCTTCTGGTTCAACTATCGCCATCTTGCTAATGTCCTGTCCATGTACCGCACCGTCAAGCGTCTTGGCATCCCCGATTCCCAGATCATCCTGATGTTGCCTGACGACATGGCCTGCAACCCGAGGAACGCCTTTCCCGGCACTGTCTACAGCAACTCGGATCGCGCCGTTGACCTGTATGGCGACAACATCGAGGTTGACTACCGTGGCTACGAGGTCACCGTCGAGAACTTTATCCGCCTCCTGACTGACCGTGTTGGCGACGAGATGCCCCGCAGCAAGCGCCTCCTAACCGATGACCGGAGTAACATATTTGTCTACATGACAGGACACGGCGGGAATGAGTTTCTCAAGTTTCAAGACGCCGAGGAGATCGGCGCCTTTGATCTCGCCGACGCCTTTGAGCAGATGTGGGAGAAGAGAAGGTATCCATACCGCTACAGAAAAGTACAAGTCCACGCACGCTGACTGACGATCACCCACGCAGATATCATGAGATTCTTTTCATGATCGACACATGCCAGGCCAATACCATGTACAGCAAGCTCTACTCACCCAATATCATTGCCACGGGTTCCTCTGAGCTCGACCAATCATCTTACTCGCACCACGCCGACAACGATGTTGGCGTCGCTGTTATCGACCGGTATACATACTATACTCTCGACTTTCTCGAATCTGAGGTCCGCGATCTCAGCAGCAAGAAGACCGTGGGCGATCTCTTTGACAGCTATACCTACGAAAAGATACACTCTAACGCCGGTGTCCGGTACGATCTATTCCACGGCGGTGAACAGGCGGCGCGAAGCCGACTTTTGACAGATTTCTTTGGCAACATTCAGAACATCGAAGTCGATGGCGCAAAGAACGCGACGGTCGATGACGAAATGCTGTCGCTTAGTCGCACCATCGCGCGATTGCGTGCCTTGGCGGACGAAGAGGACTCGGAGACCAGCAAGACTACCACAAGGCAATCTAAGGATGCCGCAGGTGTCCCTAGAATGAAAGTCCAGCTGGCCAAGCCCCTTACCAATGACGACTGGTGGACCAAGAAGGTTGTTGGGGCGACGGCATTGGCTGGCTGCACTGCCCTTTGGACGTTGGGGTCATACCTGGAAGGATCCAGGCGGTGATTGTGAATTTTGTATTGTGTATATGCATATGGCGATGGCGGTAAGAATCGACACGACTTATAAATTGAGAACGCGGTGATATTTATATAGGTATGCCAATAATTATGATGCTCGTGAGGAGTCGCGCGCGGTTTCTTCTTTACTTATCTACTGTTTTATTTTATATTTCATTTTATCTATTTATTTACTTTTTGGGCTAGTTCACACGTTGTTTAAAGAGTAAGTGATAAAAGGATAACATTTGCAGGCAGCGTTGCCGATAGTTCGTCTGTACGAAACCTACTACAAATGTGCGGTTTGTTGCCTCGGCACCGACTTCACAACCACCTTTTTCCATGCCATTACACCACACCTTCACGCACCGAGGCCGACTCACAACAACCATGGTTCACGGGACTTATTCCGCGCAGTCCAATAATCCCATGTAAACGCACCCTTACACCGTCCACAGCAAACCGTCCCTTTTATTTTCATGCGCACGCTCCCGGATGCCTCACCGTCCCATCATGTCAACCCCAGCTAATCTGATTCCGCTTCCCCTGGAGTCGCTTGAGCTCGCAGTCCTCCCAAGGGCAACACATAACATCGCCTGGTCGCCCGACGATGAGCTGGCCATCGGCAGCGATGACTCCGTGATTATCTACGTGCCGGACTTCACGCTCTCTTCGCCGTCCTCCACCGCGCGCTACCCTTTCGAGGGCCCGCACCAGTACAACGAGGCCGCACTGCGGTTCCCTGTGGCGCCTCTCAAGAACGCCGAACTAAATCGGCATCTCTTTGACGCTGTTGGCCAAGAGTTCGCGGGCTACAGCCATTTCACTGGTGCCGGCACCGGCGCCATCACCGGCCATGGCAGCACAATGAACCACACGGTGTCGCTGGCGTGGTCGCCGTGCGGCTTGGGACGCTTCGGCAGAGCCGCGCTAGCTGTGCACACCGCCGCCGGCATCGTCACCGTGTATTGCCAGGGTGCAGCCAAGACTCTGGGCGCGGGCGCGCGCTCCCTGCGGCCTTGGATCTCAGTGTGGCATGTTGGCGGTGGATTCCTCGTACCAGCAGCCGACGGCCACGCCGCGCCTGATCGCAAAGAATACATCACCGCGTTTTCTTGGGCCCGCGATACCCGTGGCAAGGGCGCTTTGATGGCGTATATGAACGACGACCGCGAGGTTGTAATGCTTTGGATGAAGGCGACGCACGATGCTAATGCGCCCGCGGGACATCCTGGCACGTGGACGGTCCTGGAGGTTGCGCGCTTTATGGCGGATGGGCCTCATCCGGTGCCGACTGATGTGAGCTTTACTCTTTGGCGCACCGTTATTTTGATGAGTTTGCTGACGATCTTGCCTGCAGCCGACTAATCCTGATTACGTCCATTACACCTCTTCGTTCGCGCTTAGCTGGAGCCCGTGGCTTGCGCGTGGGAATTCGCTGACAAGCATGCTTTCTTATGTTTCGCACAATTTCATTGGGTTCAGACAGATTACAATCGAAGACGCCGGCGTTGAAGGTGTACCGCCTCATATACATGTCGGCCAGACTGACATCAATGGTGTGTGCCTCTATCTCTCCACCGATGCCTTCGTTGTGTGGGAGGACCAGGTAAAGATATCACTACGTTTCTGTCTTCCATGTCTAGGGCTCATTTCGTCTTAGGTCTGGGGGATGCCGGGCTCCCATATTTGCCGAGGCATAATCGCATCGCCGCTGAAAGTTCATGCATTTGGATTACCATTTGACTACCCGTCTCCTATGGGGAAGCATGCCACGGACAAGTGCGGTACCACATATCCGTCGCGAGGCGAAATGAAAAATATACAAAATCCCATTACAGGTTTGTGCTTCGTGTCCTTTATGCTGTCACTGGTATTATAGTCCTTGTTTCTCACAAATCCAGGCTTGGTCGTTCACCCGCCGTCATCCTCACAAATGACCCCCACACCATCTTACACACTTGTTCGCCTCTCTGCCACACACGATAATCCCGCCTGGTACCAGACCAACCTCGCCCTCCCCCTTCAGCCAAACGGCCACGCCAACGAGAACATACGCTGGGCAACACAGATCAGACAGATTATCCAGCACCAACTACCGCGCGTGCTGGCCTATTCGCAAAACCAGGGCCGCCGAGGCCGCGGCGAAGCAGAAATCCTATTAGACGACGGCAACAACGACGAAGAAGATGACGAGGAGCTTGACATTGACCTAAGTTCCGAAGACGACCTGGATTATGAGGACGGTGCCAAGAGCGCCTTCCCAGGCATCCGCGGCGTCGATACTGAGGACCAGGTGCTTCTCAACCGCGTGCGCATCTGGGGTCTAGCGGCCAGCCCCTGCGGCAGCACCTCCGCCGTGTTCATCAGTCAGCACAGCAACCTCGAGTTGGGAAGAGACACTTTCGCGGGACTGAAGTGCCGAGTCTTATTCGGCCGAAACGTGCGTTCAGCTAGCGATGGCGAAGTTGGGAGCAGCGCATTCGTGTCCACACATCTGAGCACCGAGGCGAAGGCCTGGGAATGGATGTACGGCGGCGGCCCCCCTGTCCCTGGTTTTGTGGCACCGGCAGTAGAAGCAGACGAGGGCCGAGCGGTACTTCGAGATCGGTTCCAACCCATTGCGCGCGGGCTTGCTTGTGCCTTTTGCGATTTGCCGCTTTCGCCTCTGGAGTCTTTGTCTTGCTGTGAGAATGGCCATGTTTTCGGTAGGTTTGTTTCTCGTTTCGATGCTCCTTGGGCGCTCATCCCCGCTCTTGAACTAACGTGCTATCGTCGTTTACCTTCCTCTACATTTCTCCCCGTTCACCGTTCTGACCTTTATATATTTGTGTTCATGGGGCATTACCGGTGTAGTGCTAACACCTTTCCTGCAGAGAATTGCGCGAATACGGGCGTTCCCATCTTGGCTCCCCTCACCTCACATTCCTGCGGCGTGTGCGGCTTGAAGTGCCTCAAAATGGAAGAATTACTGAAGCTGGGCCCCGAGCTCAAGGATGTCATTGAAGAGCATATCTCTACTGATCACTGCGGTGGGTGCGGCGGGAAGTTTATTTATTAGATGGTGCATGCCTGCCGGCCTACCCAGCTTACTATCGTTCTTGAGAGCTCAGATGTCATTCCTTTTTCGGCTCTATACCTGTATGAATATGGCTAGATCAGGACGAAAGCCGCCGGCTCGTCCCTTGTATTAGGTTTCTTGAGAAATGGGCCAAAATGGTAGCTTGGTGTTATGGTGGTGTGGCTTTACTCTGCAAGAACGAGATGATAATCCAGGCTCGACCTTAATACTAATGTCGATTGATACCAACTCCTGATCCTCCTGCTAAATATCGTTTAAAGAGCAGCACCTGAATCGTCAGGAAGATTATGGCATTACGGGATACACTTATGGATGGACATACTCGTCGTTCCACGTCGTGCGCAAGAACCCGTTCCCCCACACCATCCTTGCACCAAGAAACGAACACAGAATTCGGGTATGTAACGGCGAAGCATCGGAACCAAGCAACATACATGTCTGGAAACGGCGTGGTGGGCTTCAGCAGCCGAACCAGCAACGTCAACGTACGGATCCGGATACTTCGAACCGGCGTCTCGCATCATGCCAGCGGCAAAACGTGCAGACCCGGCCCGTTAGCTGCATCTTCACTATCCCGTAAATGATTCTGCATGCTCCTCGTTCCATATTTCGCGTTTGTATAGTGAAGCAGGTGCTGTAGGCAGGTGCGCTAGCAGTGGGTGTATACCCGTAACCTACAGGGTAGCCTAGGTCTCTGCAACTCATCCCAATACAACAACGATTTCCGATTCAATTGATACAAGTGGTGAGAGCTGCACGGCTCGATCTTTATGTCATTTTCCCATCACGGCAAACATCAATTCCTTCATCTGATAGTTATCGGATTCCGCCAGTCAATTACAATGGATTCGATCCAACGAAAGAAACCGCCATGCGCTTGGCTTGAGAACCCGTCTCGCTACTACGCAAAGAAATCGATCCACGTCTAGTTATGTCGTACGCCTTTATCGACAGTAATGGATTCTACCGACCTGATGAAAAGATGAAAGAATCCTCATATGCTTGGCTTGAGACCTAGTCTCGCTATCACAAAAGAAAGTTGTTATACCACGCTCGACGCGTACAAGATTACCGATTGCCTAAGCCAAGAATACATCTCGCCAACTACCCACGAAACGACTACCTGAGAAGAAACCACACATATTCACCCCGGTTTATCACTTGATTCATTACGGAAACTGCATTAAACGAAGATATTCGAGAAGTTATTTGATTGATACGCCACGGTTAGTCAGCCAGCCGCTCAGTTTACGTGCACACTGCCGGTTTTATACTCGATTTTCGGGGCCGGAGTTGTTGAGGGTCGGGGTGAGGTCTTGGTCTGGGTCTGGGCCGTTTGGCAGGATATTATGAGATGGAAGTTTACGATTCGTTTGATTGATGGTTTGAAGTGAGGATTACGCGGTATTAAAGGATTTGTCTATTTGTTGTTGGTCACCTCTCGCGGTGCTTGGTGGTGGAGAGTTTGGCCGTGTGTAGGCAGGTGCGCTAGCAGTGGGTGTATACCCGTAACCTACAGGGTAGCCTAGGTCTCTGCAACTCATCCCAATACAACAACGATTTCCGATTCAATTGATACAGTGCTTGTGCCGGTTATCAGTTATCCTATTTACCACATGGTGCAATTCCGTTCCGTCTGCGGTCTAAATTTTTCGGATAACCGCAGCACACACGTAAATTATGAAATGGGCGTACGTTGAAAGTTAGCCATAGCATTCAAGGAGCCTGGATCTGATCTAATATACGGATATCTGAACTTCTGAATTATGGGCATGTGATATGCATATCTAGGGCATCTATTAGAGAGTGAATTCCTGCTAGGACCCAAAGGAGCAGCGGAGACGACATTATAGAATTCGACATTCTCGTCCATCTATCCCTCTATATATCCCCGTTCTTAATGTCTGGAAATCTCGCAATATAGAAATCGGGCCGCCGTGTCAAGCTCAATGAGCCCAAAAAGAAAACAAATGAATGTCTCGACCTTCCTGACTCTAGCCTCCCGTAATATGCGCAGACACCGTCGCTCCGAAGCCACAGAAACAAGGCAACCCAAAGCACAGATAGAAAGCACAATCCCAGTCTATACCTCGTCATCCAGGCAAAGAAACGCGATAGCAGTGACCATGACCGCTACCGTGTCTCACCGGAAAGCAGGACAGACACGACGTTTCATTTCGGCGACTTCTGCTTAACGTACTTGGTATGCGTGCCGCTAGAAACAATAGGCCCAACCTCGCCATCCGTGACCTTGGAGATGACAACGCGCGTAAAGGCGATAGTCCCGCCGACCTTCTCGGCGAAACTCTCAATCTCGATCTCGTCGCCCTCGCGCGCCGACGACAGATAGCGCACGTGGATGTCCACGGAGACGCCCGTCTTCGCCCTCATATCCCAGGTCGCGATGGCCATGCCGCCGGCCCAGTCGACGATGGCGGCCGACACGGCGCCGTGTATGCCGCCGGCCGAGTTGATGTGTCTCCGCGTGAGAGGGAGGCGGGCCTTCACCGTCCCTGTCGTGGCGGACACGATCCTCACGTCGGATAGTAGGAACTCGTAGATGGGCGAATTGGGCAGGTTTGTGCGCACGAGATTCTCGATGTGGGATTTGATGTCCTCGTCGCTGTGGCCTTGGCTGCCTGCGTCTATGTTGTCGCCCATTTTGCGATTTGACGGGGATGTGCTTGACGATGGAGTGAGGCAGGAATAGGTAGAGGTATTGTAGTCACTTGTTTCTTGTTTCTCTGGCTCGCTTTGGGTGTGCAAATGCAGAGCTGCCTAAGCAATAATTACCGCTTTGCTTGGATGATCCAATATCTAGTGTACCGGTACCTATGGAAGCTAGGGGGAGATCTTCGCCGTTTATTCGTGTGCTCGACGATGCTACTCAGGTGGAGTATCCAGGTCCGTGCCGGCCCCGCTTAAGTTAGGATTTTCTTGATTTCCTCGGAAACCAAGGCCACCAATGTGGTGATAATGCACAGAGGTACCGTCTATTTTGGGGCGACAGGTAAATGGAGTGAGACACAATGCGGCGTCGCTGAAAACTTACCGTGGTCTCCATACTGTCTGTAGCGGTATCTGGAGATAGTGGCCGGCAGTAAGAGTCGGCCGAGGGTCGGTAGTGGGCCACTTTACGCAAGCGAGTCCGAGCTAAAGTGGAGCGTGGCCACGATCGGGAGTGCGAGAACAGTTATGGATACGGACTTGACAAAGGGCCGCCCTCGCATTCCTTTCCACCCGTTCGAATTGCATAAGGTCTATTGCTGGCTCCGGCTAAAATATGATCGCGACGCGTCAAATCGAATAGAAAATGTTCGATATTGCAACCAAACGGAGTGAAGACGGAATTCGTCCGGCTACGTGCTTCGATTCAACGAGTATGTCGTGCATTCTACAGAATACTACCCTCCCTAGATTTGCCCTTCGTGATATGGGATGGCCTACCGCGACACAAGACGCCTTCAAGCTTCAATACACGGCGGAATCATCAACCGCCAATACAATTCTTCAAGATTGCCGAAAATAGGTTACATGGCACCCCAAAGTGCAACCCAAAGCTTTGCCATGAAGCCACCCATGCCTGAAATGAGAGTCATCCGGCATTGGGTATACAGTAGCCTGCCTCCTGCTATGTGAACTAGCTCTTTGTTGCCTTGACGCGCAGGCATGTAAGCCCTTGGCTGCATGCCTGAAGGATGAACGAGGGCATCTTACATCGCAAGCCTGCTGTCGCTTAGTTCTACCGATGATGGGTATCATGCCTGTCCTCACCGTCGGTTTCGTCGGCCGATTGATTGCTCCGACGCGTTCCTCAGCACTATAATCACGATGCCGTGCTTGGCGCTGTAGCTAAGGTATAGTCAACTTCACGCATACCGAACTTGCAGAACGGGATGAGTATAAATCATTCAAAAGAGCAACAAACCAACCCAGCCGTATCTCAATTCTTTCACCCATTAACTCCACACAGCAGCCCACCATGGCCTCAACCCAGACCCCGTCCATAACCATCTTCCGCGGTTTCAAAGACGAAGGAAAGTTCGTCTGGTCACCATACGTCAACAAGCTAGAGGCCCGTCTACGCTTCGACAACGTCTCCTACGCAATAGGAGCCGGCATGCCACGCCAAGCGCCAAAGGGCAAGGTCCCGTACATCGAGATCACCCGCCCAGGCGCCGAGAAGCAGACCCTCGCCGACTCAACCCTCATCATCAAGGCGCTGTGCGAATCCGGCACGCTGACAGACCTGAACGCCCGTCTAAGCAAGGCCGACCGCGCTCATGACCTCGCGCTTAGGGCACTGCTCGAGGACAAGATGTCCTTCTACAACGTAAGCAAACCCGCGCCACCCCAATAACAAGAATATAAATCACCAACCAAACTTCCAGACCTGGGAACGCTGGACGCAAAACTACTACACGATGCGCGACCACGTCCTCTGGGCCGTCCCGGGCCCCCTGCGCCCGCTCATAGGATACCTAGCACACCGGAACGTAACAGCAACGCTACACGGCCAAGGCACGTCGCGCTTCACGCCCGACGAGATCGGGGTATTCCGCTACGAAGTCTGGGAGGGCGTAGCAGAGCTAGCGCTGGCATCGCAGACCAAAGCGCCGGGGCAGGACGGCCCGTTCTGGATCATGGGCGGGCCCGAGCCGACCGAGGCGGACGCCACGGTCTTCGGCTTCGTCTCGTCGGCGCTTCTGTGTACTGCGTAAGTCCCGCCTCTCAAATGCGTTTCACAGCCGTAAAAATAAACATCGGAGTGGATATGCTAACGCTTAGAAGGGGTCCGGATTCGCAGGCCGATGTGAGGAGTTTCCCGGCGCTGGTGGATTACGTCCGCCGGATCCAGGAGCGATATTTCCCTGACTACGAACCGTTGCCCGTGAAAACGGCGATGGTGTAGAGGATAAAATTTTTGGACCACTCCAAAAAAACTGGCAGTACGGCCCTCCACAAGCTCCGGGGACTGCCAGTTGTTTTGGAGTGGTCCAAAAATTTTTCTGGATCCCTATCTCTTGTGTTGTTGAAGTGGTAATAATCTGCCCATAGGAGGACCCACGTATAAGTTGACTGACCAATATGGGCACTTTATTCTATATTTACAGGGATTCCGACTTACAGGGGTATTTAAGTCGAGTTTGAGCGTAATAATGTCCTACGGACAGATGAACAGAGTCTCGTTATTTCAGCGTAAATAGGTATTTGCTGGTGGATATGGATACACGATATCCCACAAGTAATCTAGAAAGGGAGGAGGCGGGCGTGAAGACGTTTTTGGGTACTTTACCCACTGTACAATAGCCGACGGGCCAGTCCTGAGTGTTGGCAGAGAACTTCCGGGTCCTCAGTATAAATGCTATGTATTAATCGACAATCATGAGTCATGCTGAGCGGAACGAGGCAATCTTCAAACTGGCTGACTATGCACTCACTGTATTCTCCTACCTGAAGTCATGCTAGCCACACGGACTGACTCCTTGGAATGCATGAAGTAATGCATAAAGTAGGTATTCCCGACCCTCCGTGTCCTTAAGTTAAGACACCATCTATCAAGAACAACGCACTCCCAAACAATGTATTCTTTCGCATATTGGTCTGAACGAATGCCCCGGCGATATAACCCATCCCATCGGCTCTAGACCAATTGTCCCATTCGGCGTACACACTTCATCACGGACCGAGGTCTCGGTTGCCACGTATCACCGTTCATAGGCCAAGTCCGTTTACTCGCAGCTCTCTAAACGTTACTCGCCACCTTTCTCTTCAATCGTCTAGATTATGCAAAATAACTCTTCCAGAGAACTCCTTCAAGGTCCTCGAGCTGGGCAGAAGTGAAGTACTATAGAAATGTTAGTATCCAAAATATAAAAAATCACGTTGGAGAGCCGTAAGAACCTTCTGATCAACAGCCCAGCTATCCTGCCTCGTCTTTTTAAACTCGGATAATATTCCTTTCGTGGCCTTTCCTACTACACCACGGTCACTCGCGGCGCTCCGGGCCAAGAGAGCAAGCACTTCGGGCATCCAGCTCGGAGGCGGGGTCGCATAAGGAAACGCCTCAATTAACGCACCGAGACCCAAAACCGCGGCATGTCTGTTGATGATCTTCTGGGTATCGCCGGCTGGCGTCTCCGTGCCAGGCTTCCCTCTTTTGGGCATCGGGTTACGGGCAAGCTGAGTCTCAAAACGTGATTTTAGGGCAGTTATAATCGGGGTGCGGATGACAATAGGGGAGCATCGAATCATACCAGCAAGCGTCGCACCTGCTACAGTCCGCACTTCGAGTTGGGTGTCCCCCAACATGTCACCGACAGCACCAAAGAGAAGCTCTCTCTGCGAAGAATCCGTAAGGAACAGACGTCTGAAGTATATAACCTGCATGTTAACGAGAGCACGCAATCGTTGATGCCAACTTGTGGCTGTGGTGCCGAGACGAATCAGTGCCGCAATGAATGGCCCATCCTCTCCAGTACGGAAAGGGATGTTTGGTAAATGACGGTACACATGATATGCCATTCGCATCAACTCCGGATCTTCCTTCACATCCATCATATGCAAAAGTTGGCCAATGAATGGATCTGGGAAAAAGGGGATCAATTGTGTGCATTCTTGCGATGAGAGGGTATTATCCAGCCATGTGAGTACTGTTTTAGACCCCGATGTATACGGCGAAGGTGTTTGTTGGCCCGGCGGGCGCTCTTGTCGCCACGTCTCAAGGCGATCGAAAATATCTTTAATAGAAGCCCCAAGCTCTTCTCCTGGCATATAAGGTCGAATGCCGACACTGGACTCGACCTTATTCTGCTCAAGCAAAGTGTTCACATTTTCAAACGATTCGTGATATCGAGTGCGATATATCGTAGCAATGACGCGACCCATCGCCTCGCGGACGGACTTGTATGGATGATCGATGTGTTTGAGGAAATCATTTAGAATCGGCCTTTCGTGCCGAAAGTGCCAACCACTGTCGGTGATTATGAACTCCAGAAGCTGCACCTTGGAAGACTCCTTGAAGGCTGCGTTGGAGTTGATATCAAGTCGGAATAAACTTAGCTGAGTCACAAGATCGTGCGCCCGCCGGGGATCTTTGCTATCCATTAGGACGTGGAGAAAGGTAATCCAGTACGACTGGTTTTCAGGTGTCAAACTATCCGCAAAGATACTAACGATCATCGGCAGTGCAAAGTCCCATATTAACTTTTGTATTTCGACAGGAGAATCAGTCACGCCGGTGACCATAGCTCCCAAGATCTCTGCGGTTGCCCGATGCTGGTGCTTGTCACTGCCATCGCCATAAACCACAGCGGTCAATTCCTTGACATCTTCGAATTTGATTTCGGTCTCTCCAGCATGCATGAGGTCGAATATATGCATAAGGAGGACTACATTCGACGTGCGGAATCTGTCTGATGGAGCGTCTCGCGGTTCTTGCTTCAGATGATCAAAGAACGTGGCAAGCCATGCTCTAGTGATCAAGCGGCCTATTTGCTTTCTGGCGGCTCTCTCTAGATCGTCGTATCCATCAAATTGACTGGGCTTCGTTTTGAAGGCGTGGAAGCTCTTTCCCCACACTAGCCAGCCGGGGTATTCAACGTCGACGAGATATTCTGCATCTTCTAGCCGACTGAAGCCATCCAGATGTTTGTTGGTGAATTCGGCATCGCCCCTTGGCACAGGTACAGTGATCTTATTTGCATCGCATTCTTTCTTTAAAAGGAAGTTACGGTAGCTATGATTAGAGATAGTTCGCTGATTGATGACGGAAAACACCAAGGAGAAGGCGGCCATGTAATTGGCCCTTAGCCCAGGATGGGGGTCGTTCGTGCCGTTGGCCACAAGTTCGATAAATTCAGCGGGTGCGATGGTGTCAAAACGAATTGAAAGGTTGGTGGCAAATATGGCGCAGCGACTAGCTGTCTTCCAGTGCGAGTCTTTGGCCAAGTCTATCAATTCCAGCCCGAGAGTCGCCTTCTTTCGTTCAACTTTCTCTCTTCGTTCTACAATGAACTCGTGTCTTGTTTCAATCACCTTCGAACAATCTTCTTCGGGTTTGATTAAATCAACGACGTCGTCATCCGTGATGACCATCAATTCAAACCGTTTGCCGAATTCAATGAGCGGGTATAATGCCGAACTTCCAAGGCTTTGAATGGATGCCTTGTCAACGCCAGCTGTACTGATGTAGAGATGCATCAAGTCTGGAGCAAACCGCCAGTCCTTAATCAGTGTCTTCATAAGACTAGTAAATAACAACGTATACATGGCGCCCTTGATCCTATCGTGATCCATTTCGTCAAGCGCTTTGCGAAACTTTTCC
Source organism: Xylariaceae sp. X802 (assembly GCA_028637635.1). Classification (NCBI taxonomy): domain Eukaryota; kingdom Fungi; phylum Ascomycota; class Sordariomycetes; order Xylariales; family Xylariaceae; species Xylariaceae sp. X802. The sequence continues at coordinate 1,713,767 of JAJFDH010000001.1, read as the reverse complement.
AGGATGACGGGGATGACCAACGGCCTTCCTCCAATTAGTGCTTTGACTGAAGCATCCTGTGCGCCTTGTGCTACCCTACGCACATCTGCATATGAGGAAACCGACGATTCAGCAAGATCAAGAAGCAGTTGCTTGTCTAGTTCACTCTTGCGTCGGACTGTGGAATTGTGCCGGAGACGTTGTTGCTGATACCCATCAGCTCGCTTTATAAGTAGAGGGCGCGGGTACCGCTTGCGCAGACCGCTAATTTTGAACGGGGCTATATCCGCCTTGTAGAGGCGAATGAGACGATCTAATGGACGTGCGGAGCGCTCAAAGCCAACGTCGGTGATCCAAGTACGATAGGTACTGTAGAGTGCCGTGAAAGATGCAACATCGTCCTCTTGATGAGTATTTAGAAATGAGTGCGTTTTCGACAACAACTTTCCAATGTCCTCCCGAAGGCTGTGGATACGGTTATATAGAGGGGTACCCGGAGTCAGCAAGTAGCCAGCTTGATACTTGAACTGAGGTTTGGTCTCGTCATCTTCACCAGCTTCCGCCAGGGGATCGTCAACATCTAGTTCGTCGTCAATATCCTGCATAATTAAATCGTCCTTGTCGTTACTATCGACACTCTCGTGGCCATCCACCTCGCCCGAAGCTCTTTTAGGATCAAATAGAGTTGCAACACCGGAAATAACTAGCCGTAGCTGGCTTAATTGGCGGGAAGCCTCATCCGACCATTCTTTGTTTTTACCCCCTCTGCTTACAGGTGGTTCGTCGCTCATGAGGGCTTCCAGTCTGCGCATAGCCGCATCTGCTTGGGATTCGAATAACTCGACGGCAAATTGAATTTCTTCAATTAGGGGCCGATGCCATCGAATGGTAAGGTCTGCAGGTGCCGTAGTCTTTCCCCAGTCACCTATATCCAAACCACGCTTAATGACTTCAGGTTCATACAGCGCGGTATCAATCGGATACGTATGGGTAAGGTTAAGTAGCAGATGATGAATGAAATTGCTAATGTGAAGAGTAGGAAGTCCTCGGCATTTTTCCTGCATATATTCGGCGATGTCAAACAGAGCCTTCTTGTAATTGAGTACTTCACTTCCCACGTGGACGACGCACATGCTGAGAATGCTTATGTGCCAGACAAGTGCCCTGTCCCGGGGAAGTATTTCTGTACCGCTACTGCGATCGGAGGCAGCACCATTCGAGTCAATCTCATGCCGAATATTGACAATGAGCATAGGGATGAAGACCTTGAGCGTCTTTTCGGGGTTGACTTTGCAAAGAGCATTGCAGATCCACGCCATAGCATCACGCGCTTGGTGTACAACATGTGACGACACGAAGGTTGCCAGTTTCTCTAAAGCCATATCGAAAAGTTCAGGGGATAACGATGCAAAGAGAGGAGTTAGAGCAGCCGGTAACGTGTTTATGATATTATCCTCTGGTGATCCAGACCTCAAGTGCGACGAATCTGGGAGGTTTTCAAGCAAGGTGAAAACCTTACCCAAGAGTGTTAGAACAAATTCTCCAAAACCAGCAGTGGATGATCGAGCTATGTCAGCTTCGTCTTCGTCGCTTAGCTCATTCCTGTAATCGATCTTAACATCCTGACCTTCTGCTTCCATTCGATCCATCTCCCCTTGGACCCACTGCATGGCGAGGCTAGTGTCATGAACATTGCTGTTCTCCTTGGCCAAGTTCGCAAATGGGATACTGTACGCCACAGTTTGTATGAAATTGAGCGTGTACTGCGTCTTGCTGAGATCGTTTGCGTCAATACCCGGAAGTGCTAGTGCTAAAAGCGCGGTTATGTGGCACCTGAAGCCTTTCTGTGTCGCCATAATATTCGCAATCGTCTGCAAGCCGATGAGACTAGACGTAGTTCGATGCACTTCCACTAGACCTTGTAGACTAGGATAGAAACGCTGAAGGGCGCCGGGAAGCATCAAATCAGGTTCCAGGAAAGTCAAATTCTGAAGTGCACCGAAGTACATGGAGGTGACGGCGCTACTTTTGCCATAGACCCCCATGAAAGTAACTTCTCGCAAGCACAGCACCAGCCTTCGTTTCAAAGCCGGGTTGATCCGTCTATCGGCCGGCGTGTCCTGCTCTCCGTTTTGTTCCTTATTCCAGCGAGCTACGAACAACTCCGACAGGTAGTATGTTAATTGTGAAAGCATTCTCGTCCATGAACCATGGTTTGATGGATGAAAGAAAGTCTCCACTGACTCCATTAGCCCCTCGAGACTGTTCAATATGGAGCTCTCCTTGTCAAGGCAATGAGGCGACAGCGAGGAGACTATCCAACGAGCTATTATATATGTTACCGGATGTTTCTTCTTATCTTTCTCCAGAAACATGGCCATGCCAGCTGAGTAGTCGATGTTGCTGTATGGGGAATTCGCCTGGCCAACAGGAATATCGGTTAGACGGAGAATAGCCGTGAAGATGAGGTCAGACTGCTCGCGGCTAAATATGCCATGCTCGCCAAAAGGCACATGTAGGCAAGATAGGTAATCTCGCGCCAGCCTTGAGAAGATATCCAGCAGCGTGTTATCGACAATTTTGGACCGCGATAACAATGACCATAAGTGAAAAAAAGTAGGCAGAAAGTCGGACGGCTGGGAGAGCAGTTCAGTGGGTGGCGCGGGGGTTGTAGGCATCAGAACATTCAGTACCCCAAGTACGATAAAGGCATCAGAAAGATCTGAAGTGCTGAAGTATGGAAGGACCTCTTCTAACATCGCATAACGCTGTTTCGGGTCGAAATAAGACTGTGAGTGGAGACATAACTTCCAAATGTGCTTAAGCCCGCGTCTCAATGTCAGTTGGTGCGGGGAGGATTCTCCAGGCAGAACGATAGTCTTTATCTCATCCCAAAGGGGCCGCCAGTCTAATATTAAGTCGTCCTGCGGCTTAAGAAAGTGTTTCTTCCTACAATAATAAACAGAGTTAGCTACACTATCTGAAGTGAAGTCAGAAAGCACCGGGAGACGCGAGACCAACCTAGTTAGCGTAACAACCATTCTTGAAAACCGGTCAGCAACACCGCTATCCAGACCTGGAGCCAGCGCGAGGTGAAAATAAAGCCGCGCGAGCTTAGCCCTGAGCTCGTGCGTCATATCAAACTTCAAAGCAAGCCATGCGTGCAATTGGCGCGTCCAGTGCAGGGCCCCGGAAGTGAAGTCTTCGGCCTTGACTGCTATGTAGAGTTGTTTGAGAATGCCCTGTAAGGCGGCGTCGCGCTGAGCTTCGGCTTCTACATCGTATGGCAGCAGCTGGAAGTATGCGAAAGTTCGTGGACGATAGCGTTTGCTATCATTGGCGGTGGCTTCTGGAGGGAGGCCCGGCGAGGTTGCTCGGGATATGGTTTCGCCAATGGGCTGGGAGCTCAAGACATGAGACGCAAGGTTGAACACCGATCCCGATGATGGATCATAACCCTCGTCCATGGCAAATGAATGATCCCAAGCGGGAATGGTAGACGTCTCGAAAAGGTAGCGCGATGGTCCAGTATAGCAAGTCCCGGGACAAAGTTGACGTGTGCTTTCGGGTTGCTTTCTGATAATTACAATGTTGTTTTACGGCCCGCCGAGTTTCGTCACAGATCCGCGACCCGGGTCACGAGACAAACAGACAGGGCAGGCAGATAGACGGAAATACAGATATAGAGTCCGAAGGAGAAAATCGATCATGTGGAGCGCGGGCGACTCGGCGGCTGGTCCAACGTCGCACCTCGATTTCGTTGTTGGCGGCGCTACTAACTACTATTGCAGCCCGGCGGCTCTGGTAGATAGGCGGAAGGTCGAGGGTTCGAGCGAGAGGAAGCAGTGTAGGTGGCGTACGAGCGAAACTAATGTTCGAGTGCCTTATACCGTCTGAGAATAGCACCGAGTGTGTAAAAGAACTAGGTATCTAGAAGACTAGGAGCTTGTTAGCAAAGCGGTGGTGAGAAAACATCAAGAGTATGGAGGAGACTCAACAGGTATACCGCTGTAGCAAGCGTATTGACGTCGTCAGCAGAACAAGGCTCGCGGCCTGGGTAGGTAGCAGCTTATAACTGATCACTTGCGCATGGGAAGGGCCGGAGAGAGTAGAGAAGTCTGGTGCTGCGGGAGGCCACAGAGTAGAGCAGCTCGATGGCAGGAAAGCTTTATCATCAAAGGCAAGGAGTACATTTAAGTATTATGGGCATAAATCACTGCAAGCGAGCTTGAATCGTCACACTGCAGGTGCCTATCGCTTTGTCGAGGAGCGCTTCGTTCGAGGCAGGTACAAGGCTTACGCACCTACGTCGGGGGGTACCTCGCTGTTGGCGGGTGCTGCGTGCATTTCGAGGTACCTTCGGGCGCCCTCATGGGGGTCGGTACCCGGCGTACGAGTTATCTGGTGTAGTGGAGTAGTTACGTAACTGAGGTACCTAGCGTCCTCCGAGTCGGTACCTAACTTCTCCAAGCAGCGTGAATGACGAAGAAGGTCGTCTACCTGACGAAGTGCAGGCACAACATCCGCTACCCATCTTACCTAATTGCGTACCTTGAATCCTCGGAGTAAGTATCTACCACTCACTGCATAACCACCTCGGGCAGGACCTTCTTAGTGAATGTAGGTAGTAATTATCTGTAGGTACTGAATAGGTGTTGTCTAACGAATCACCAGCACCCGAAAAGTTCGGAGTCCTTTGTCAGTCTCGGCCCAACTCTCTGGTCCTGTCACTCTAAACACAACGGGCGTACGGACGTACTACTTATTACACTACCTATTTTCTCCCGACGGCTATTCTAGCATTCCATAGTCCAGTGTAGGGGTCAACCTCGCCCTCCAATACCTACCAAAATACCTGTTTGAAGCATCCAGGGCCTAGATGGATATAACCCGTCCCTACTGGCTTCATCCCTCAGGCCTCATCATGCATGGTTCCCGGAATAAGAGTCTTCGCCCGCCCCAGCCTGATTCCCGAGTACTCGGGCAGGACTCGGGCTCTGGGTCTTGGGTCTCTTGTGCAGGCCACAGCGGCACCACCAAGGACCAACGGTCGCACACCCGATGAGATCCTCACTAAGGCTGTAGCACGGCATAGTCATCTCACCTGCGAACAGCCGATGCCTCTCCGAGGACTGCACGCAGAGAAGACAGGCGAAAATGAAACGAAGAAAGGAAGCAAAAGTAAGTCGAATTGCCGCCGAATACGTAGGTAGTCCTGGCCCTCCACAACAGTGCCTACCTAACGTTACCTACCATCTCGACGGACGACCCGGAAGACCCTGCCAGCCTCTTCGCATTGGTGCCACAGATGCGTGGGAATCCAGTGTACAGTGGGCACGTGTTAGCATAAGCTTACCTGGAATACCTTACAAATGGGTCATTGCCATACGGGTACTCTAGTTGTCACGGTGGCGGGTTTACCTAACTCAACCTTGTGTCTCTCTCCAGGGATCTTAACACGTTCTAGGTACCGACTCGTGACTCTTTCCGTCCGCCATTTTAGCGCGTGGAGTTGGAATACCGGTAACTACACTACTATCTACATGGTAAGTAGGTAGGTACGAAGTACGGACATATGGTCTACCAAAATCAACGTTGTCCCTGGGGGCCGGTTGGCTGTACTCATGCCGGCCTTAAAGCGTGCCTCGAAGCGTAAGGCAGTGCCAGGTTGGGCATATATGCAAGTTAGATGCATTCAGCCTATTCGGGGCATACGGTCACTCGCGGGCGCGCTAATCGGGACACTGGTACATCTGCCGCTTGCTGCAAGGCAGCACCCAGGCATACGGAATTGCGGCTGGTCACGATCGGGGTAGCGGACCTTGCCTCCAGAGCGGCCGTAAGTCTAGCGCCCGGGACGGGTCCTGTCATCTTCCATCGCCGGACAAAGGGGGCTTTGACTACCTCCCAGTCTCAGTCGAGCTAACATGCTGTCAAACTTGAATCAGATGGTAAGCTTGCTGGTGATGGCGGTAACCATAGGCATTACGGGATCGAATATTTTGAAAAGACCCGCCCCTTTCACCGTCCTCGTACTGAAGGCACTAAGATCCAAGTGGATGCCCAGTTCTCTTTCATTATGCGTTATTTGTATAGATCTCTACTAATCTTTCTTCTTCCCGATCCTCGGCAACCCGCTGCAATATTTGAGGTCAGTAATGCTACTCCATGAAGTTGACTATGTCCCGGAAGCACGAAAGGTTTCAAAAGGTACGTTATAAACCAAAAGGGGGGAAGATCAAAGAGTCACTTACCACCAGACCAAAAATATAGCCGCCAGTAACGCGAGGATAATAGGTTGGAGCACTTTGACTCCCCTAGCCTGCGCAATAGCCCCAACAGCGAAGGGTAAGAATGCTGCGCCGCTCCCCCCAAAGGCAGCCGCAAACCCAATACTGCTCCCCTTAATACGTCAGCCCTCGCTATCCCAGGTGTCTTCTAGTGTTTTCTCGGGGAAAAGTGGGCTTTCAAGCGTTGGCTTTCCCTGAATGGGGGGCTTTATACTTGAAAACCAGACGGGGGAAACATATCCAGAAGCACTTACGCGCCGACGTGTAGGTGGTGCGGAAGCAGCTTCGACATGGCAACGATGGCAGCCGGAAATAGGGGCCCAAGGCAAAACCCCTGCAATCCTACGGCGACGGCGGACACGATGAACTGCGGGACGAGCCAGAATAGGAGCTCGAGTCCCATAGTGATGGGTAGGTAGATCTGCCTCCAGTCAACGATCAAGGTAACTCGACGTGGGGAACATAAAACAAGCCTGTACCTACCATGATGGCAAGCTTCTCGCCAATCCGCGGCGTGATGAACCCCAGGATAAATCTCCCAATCGTTAAGCCGAGCCAGAATCCAGTGGCCGTGATACCACTTTCAAAAGCTCCACCGTGGCGGACCTGGATCATGAACTCAACAATCCAGCCACCAAGGGCAACCTCGATGCCAACGTAACCCAACAAAAAGATAGCACAAAGCCAGGACACGCGGGCCTCAGGGTTCTTGAATATTGCCTCCTTCAGTCCGCCACCGGATGACGAGCCAGCGCTCACCGCCACAGACTCGCAATACTCACGCGCTGTCGCATTCCAGAAGCCCGCGCCCGTGACGATGACCTCAAGGCCCGCAAGGCCAACCTATCAAAGCATTCATCAATTTCTAAGCCGCAAACGGGCCAAAGAACAGGCGAAACAAGTCTGCAGACGAGCACGTAGGTACAACTCACCATGAAGTAATAAAACGCATACCAGGGTAAACCAGCCTTGGCAATCATACTCGTAGCAATAAGGGGGCTAAGAACCGCACCCGCACCATATAGACCATGCAGAATACCCAGGAGCTCATTGGCTCGGCTCATGTTTCCGATGAAGGCATTCCAGGCCGCGTCGGCAATACCGTTACCAAAGCCCGCAAGCGCGAACGCGATTACGAGGACCGGGTACGGTGGATGCACAGAGATAACAACGTACGCAACGAGGTGACTGCATGAAGCCACAAAAGCTACGCCCCGCCGCCCGGCCTTCATGTGGAAGCGATTGTTCAATAACGCCGCCGTTGTATAGCCGATGAAAGGCGAGAGGAAGATTAACGATATGATGAGGTAGGAGAGGCGATAGTATTCTTGGAGCTGGGAGTAAGTGGCCTTGGGTTAGTTATATCCTGTCGATCTTTTTTTACTCTACTGGAAAATATCCCAACGAAACGGGACCAAGAAAAGAGGTTATGGGTTACCATACATAAGGAATAATCGGCTATTGTTATGTTTTCATTCGTTAGCAAATCGGCCATTGTCCCTCCCTCCCATTTGTAATATCCAAGGGACATACTAACCCCGTAAGCGGCGTCATTTGCCCCCATCACAACGAACGAGTAGAAGCAGGATGCAACGCGCGGGATGTTTTTCGGGGGCTGATTCCACCTTTCTTTGGCTCCGGCAGCCGCAGGAGGGCCGGGACCGCCGCTGTCCTGCCGGCGTTCCTCATCGGAGCTCTCCTGTCGCACCGACGAGTCGGCGGGCGTGGCGTCCCCCGCGCTTGTCTTTGCGGGCGGCAGCGGCGACAGGTACATCGGTTCCATCTCTATGACAACGGTGCCGGCGCCGCCGCGCATTTGGGTCACCATCATTTCTTTTCCAACAAAATAAATAGAGAAAGCGAAGGTAACAACAACAAGGCGAACAAATAAATGCCGACTACCTTGATTTGACGATGATATACCGTACCCTCAACGAGCAAAGTTCGCCGCCGTCCGTCCTATCGTGCGCCCCAGAGGAAAATTAAAGCAGAAAACACTCTTTACAATTCATGACAACGCGGCAGCAGGACGCATGCGAGGCGCTTTGCCGTGTTATATACTTTGCATATGCCTGCCTACTCAAAGTATATCCCGGAGCTCAAGAACAATGTCAACATGTACACTGATTACATACTACGTAATAACGCAAAAGAAACACAAGGACGAGCCAGAGGAATCCACTAAAAGTTGCTCCGACAAAAGGGCTTCAAAGAAAAGACGGATGCCGCGCTTTCTCAGTATGGGGCAAGGAAGCGTATTGGCCCATCATGTGCCCAAGGGCATTGTCTCTTGGCTGGCTACTGTACGGAATAGTTGCTTACAACTGGAGCCGTCATGGCATGCCGGTACGTAAGTTACCGATGCGCCAACGGTGACCGGACCGTCAGCGCCTAGACGACGGACCATCTAAAAGATATTTCAGGAACCCGGACCCCAAGACTTCGTTTCCATCAACTCCGCCCGCCTGTATCTAGAAACTCCGCCGGGAGCCCATGTAACGCACATGCGCCCAACAGTTTCTTTACCCAGGTAACGCCATCAAGGTCTGCACATGTTGTCATGAACCACGTCTTATCCAACCTTAGGTTTGACGGCCCCTCCAAGACGGATACCGGTAGTCATCAAACTTACTTCTAAGCTCATGCCCCGCGTAATTCAGATGCCTGATACCCATTGCATGCATAGAGTGGAAACCATCCAAGCCAGGGGTATGGATCCACTGGCTCCATGGATGCTCGATTAGAACCCAACCATGGCCGAATACCTACGGTAATTGAAGTTGGGGCAACACGTTTTTGCGTCCAAGATTTTCCCTACTGTACCTAGATAGATCCTGGACCGGGAGAAAAAAGCGAGTCCAGCTACGATTCTTGTCCGCGAGCATAGAAAAAAGGGGGTTCCAGGGGTGATCCCCCAGCATGTAATTACTTCATATGTAGATAACCCTAACCCAAACTCGCAGGCCTATTTTTGTTACATCAAAGCACACAATTTGAACAACGACACAGCCGCCCAATGACAATATTCGCTAAACCTTTTGACTTGATAAACTGCCCAACCTGACTCCTTGCTCCATGGTCCCATGCCACCAGCTGTTGTTACTGCATGTGTTGGTACAATTCTTCGTATTAGGGAATTGGTTCATGTCACTGCCGTGACAGTATTCCCATCGGCATGATAGCACGCAGAGCGAAGTACCTATGCGTCGCCATCGATAGTTTCCCTTGCCAATATGATTTTTCCACTTGTTTGCCTCGCTGTTATGATGGCCATCCTATCGCTCTGACAGCTTGCGAAACCAATTTGCCATATTTTTCAACTTGCGACGTCGGCATTTAGAACCCAGTTCGTTAACGTCGCCAGGTTCTGCAAAATTCTGGGCCACGTCTACGAACGCCGCATTTGGTTTTAATTCATCGGAACCATTCGTATCAAATGACAAAGTACCGACAGGTGAATAGAATGAGACCGCACGACGTCTAGTTGGCCCCGAGGGTGATGCTAAAGCTGAAGCTCGGTGGCTCCTCGCGTCAGTCTTAGTCGCAACATAAACATTCCCCAGCATAGATTGCGAATTGTCACGAACGCTTTTGGAAAGCCCAACATTCCAGTCACCACTAAGAGCCCGCGCATTTCGCTGCCGCTTGCGCAACCCTGTCGCTTCCCAGTACATCGGCGTCGATGAAAATTCACTGTTGGCACTAAGAGACCGTTGGCGTCTACAAAGATATCCCTCCACTTGCGAGGTCACCGATGTATAAATTGAAGGCCGAAAATTGGATGCCCAGCCGTTTCGAAGTGCGACCCAGACTGCTGAGATCTCGATGAAAGCCTTCTGCCATTCTTCCACTGGCCGAATATGCCCGCCTTCTTGGAGTTGATTTCCATTAATTGGCGACTCTGGGGCAGAGGGCTTTTGGGGTAGTGACGATGGTTGGACCGTAGAGTGAGAAATGGCCGTGTAGCTCTCAGCTATACTGAGGGATGTACTAGTGAGGGTAGCCAAAATTGGATGGCGGCGGTAATTGGGGTTTATGAAGCTAAACGTGAATTTCGAATCAGATGAAAGTTGGTCCATTGAGTTTGGACCGTGAGAGGTTGGTGTGACTGGTAATGAAATAGACATATTGTGCTTCCGAACCCAGCGAGCGGTGACGGCCGTTCCCGGAGGACCATCAGAAGTAAATTCGTATGCGTAAGTATTCCCACTGGACCGAGTCGTAGCCATCCAAACTGTTCCGTCAGCCATCACGATCTCCGCCTTATCCTCTGTCTTGGCTGGGCAAACGACAGCAAGTACCTCACGCCCCATCATATCATCTTCATCATAATCGCTTTCAGACACCGAAGATTGTGAAGCATAATCTTCACTTCTGAGTAACATGATGTCATGAATACTCAGTTCCCTCCTGATGCCGGAAATCGGGGGAAACCGCTTCAACAGTGGTGCCATTGTCGATCTTGAAACTGAGGATGACGGATAGACATCAATAACGGGTCTGGGGCGTGACCCGGAGGTAACTTTCTGGATCTGAAGTACGAGATTTGGACGGGTATGAATGATTCTCTGTTTGGTCCGTGGTTTGGGAGGAGGGTGAGCGAGAACGTATGTTGTACTTTTCCGGGTGCGGGGCCGGCGTCGTTGACGAACTGGGGACGGCACCCTACTCACATCTGTATCAGAGGTGATAGTTGACGTCTCATCTTCACTCGACTCCTCCGAGTCTGAAGTTAGAGTATCGCTCTTAGACTCTTTAAAATCCACCCTATCACTGTCCAACTGCCGAGTCGAGGGCTCCGAAAAGGTCGTGGACTTCTTCACACCTGAGGTTCCGGCACTAGATGCGGGTGGCCCAAACTGGTGAGTAAACGGTTTGCTTGCTGCTGAAGAGAAAGTTGACCGCAAGAGAGGCTTGCGTAGATTGCCAGAACCAGCCGCAGTCTGAGTAGCCCGTTTTGAGAATTCGTGGCCATGCAGGCTGGCGCCGGAATGGAGAAACATATCGATCAAATTCCTCAAGACGATTATTCGAATACTGAATAGCTCAGAGTCGGGAAGAAAACCACATAGAGTGCTGGCGCCCGACCCACAAATAAATAATTCTGAGCACCAGGCTCTGGAGGAAAGGCTACACAAGCTAATCTTGTAAGGTCGCCGGAATATAGGAGATGCGCCGGCGGCCAACCTATCTCACAGAGAGACAATGTGTTTTCATGAACGAGCGAGAAGGGGGCAATGTAGCATTGCAGCAAGCAGTAGCGTCATAAGGAGATCGAAAATGAGGCGAGTGCGCAAGCCTGCTTGCACAATTGGGCGCGGCAGGAATGATGAGGTTGATATGAGCCACTGGACTAAAGGCCACGATCGTCAGTACGGCGCCAGAGAGTACCGGATTTCACGGAAAAAATCCGAGTCATGGTCTTGCGAAGGCTGAGGAATCGGAACGGAACGTAGTGGACAGTACCAGTGATGATCTATCCGATCGCGACTCTAGGTAGTGTAGCCTCGCGCGCTGGACTTGTGCTTGATAAGCGGTGACGACACGTGCCCCCGGAACCCAGTATATAGAAGGTTGAGAATGAGTAAGAACCAGGTAGGTGATTATATCAACAAAATCGATGCACGTGTTCAATGACTTTGAGTTCCGAACTTGAAGTCGCTGCTGGGGTTGTCGCATGCGCAATGGTGGCAAGCGGGGCAGGATATTTTGAATACTACTACGAATATGGAGGTAAATATCCAAATCGAAGCAAAGCTGTGGTGTGCAAGTGTGACACGGCTGAGACTCAGTACGAGGCACTCGGTTCTTGAGAACTTAACAGTGATAGGAATCGATAATGCGTATCTAGTTAGCGATGGTGCGAAGTGGTGCGCCAGCTCTGTCAGCAGAGAAGAGAGAAAAAGCAACGTAATGTAGAAGAATCAAGCAGAAGAGAGAGACGGTGAAAATTGGAGAGTTTCAAATGGTTGCTCCAAGCTCAAATGAGAGACGATTAATAAAAAAGGCAGTGGTAGCTTCGAACCAGGAGCTGGACGAAGTACTACGCTAAGTGCCTAGGGCGGGAATGTGTAAACTACAAGTCCTTTAAAGACGGCGGTACGACGGCATGAGGTTGTACTCGGGTGGTCTAGGCAATCCACCTCGTCGGCGGGAGAAGAAGAGGTGGGTTGATTAATATCGATTGCGGTTGCCGCGTATCCGTATTCACGATCGCCGGCACTGGCGGCCATCCTGGGTCCTGACCGCCCAAGCTGCAGCGGGCGTGCGGCATGTAATTACCAAATACTACTGCCTGTAGGCTATAGGCACTCCCCTTACCGCGCCGCGCTATTACCGGCATACAAGTACGTAATATACACGCCAGTGTGCACGTAGGACATGCCTGGGACGGTCTGTTGGGGACTCGTAACACGGCGATATGACTTACATAATGCTGCGAACTTCGTTTTAATAGGCAGGTAAGTTGCGTCAGCCTGGACACACCATCAGTAGGTGCACTACAGAATGCGCAAAACATGTTTGTATCTACCGTACCTGGACGTACGGGCGTAGATATCAGGTGTAGTTACCGTAGATAGATGAGTCTACCTTTACAAAATACTACCTATACCGACATTCCCAGGCAGCAAGTTAATGTATAATTAGCGGTATGGGGTGAAATACCTAGTCCGTACGCTTAGTTAGTTAGGTGCCTACCTACTTAGTAAGCCGCAATAGCTAACGTTCTGTCTTCAGTCCTTCCGCTTTTTCTCTCCAGACAACATATGTCGGCATGAGCACAGATGGAGGTATAACCACACATCATGCAGACACTATCAATTACTTCGGTGATACGACAGCAGTGTCTACCACACGATCATTGCGCCAGAGAATTCATCGTAGAAGTCCAGCCAAGTCTAGCTCCAGTGAACACAACCTACATACTACCAGTAACTGTCTCTTGTAAAGCAGCTGGACTACGACCTACTTTAGATACGTGCATGCGCTCCGTGCAGGTGGATTTTTTCCAGAAATACATGAGTGAGTTAATAGGTATATACCTCGTACGCAATACCAGGTAGCCTTATTGTTTTTGCTAGGGACATAGGTAGACAGTTACACGTAGTTGCATACCATCGCCTTTGTTTCTGTAGCGTAGTGCTCGGCGTTCTCATTCTCAGATGCTCGTTTTCAATCCGGCCTCTAGGTGTCGGGGTCCCGGACGCAAACTTACTGTTATTAGCCCTGGCAGTCGGGAGTGATAAATCGTCCGGTGCCGATCTGCCTCGGCAGAGATTTATCTTAATTGCTGTCGCAATTACTAATTATTACACTTCGTAGTTATTATTCCGTAACTACCTGTTAACTATTCCACATAAGACACGCTTTTCAGACGGGCGACGTGTAACTACATACGAATAGTTACACATATATAGAACACGTCCGTCACAGTCCTTCCTGTCTACGGCTGTCCAAAGAGTGTCTTTTGATGGCCTTTCATTTGGGGTTTCGCTCGCGTTGATTCCTAATACCTACCTAGGTACCTTAGCGCGCCAGGGGGGTTTTTAATCACGGTTACAGTAGCTGCTTTCGGCCGAAATTCACTACTCGTATATATTCCAACTATTGAATGCGTTTCGCAATCCCGAGCTGGTTAGTAGCATATGTTTTAGTGCATATCCCTGATCCCGAAGCTATTCATGTTCTGGTAGAGTCGGTTTTCAGTTTGAAATCCATTTTCACCTGCAGATCTACTTACATAATACATATAACACACCTTTCCCAACACACCTACCGACCCGCCGCGCAGCCCCTACTGACCCGCTGTTGCAGGCCCTACCAACCCCTACCGCAGCCCCTACCAACCCCTACCGCAGCCCCTACCAACTCTTACCGCAGCCCCTATCAACTCTTACCGCAGCTCCGCCCTCATCCCCCACTTTCTACCTTACCAACCAACTTCAACTGCACCTACCTCCTACCCACGCATATATACAACAATTACAATAGGACCTATGTGAATCGTAGTATCTCATAGTGTAATGGTATTGCCGTATGTCGTAATAGTAAGGACCTTATAGACCGTAGTTCGAATCCTGATCGTGTCGTGTTTTTCAAGTAGATAATACAGTATTCTGTACTAAGTACCTAGACACTGTAACGAATAGTAAAAGTACATACAAAGTAGGTACCGAGATCGGCGCCGTAGATCGGTGCCGATTCTTTATTATGTATTATGTAATCATTTTTGAAATTCAATTTCAAACGATCATCGATTTCCCGTTTCGAATCATTGGAGTCATCGACTTCGTTGATATCCCTTTCCAAAGTAGAAAACGCCTGCTGTTACCCCTTTGAAAAACCCCCCCCGCGCACTAAGGTAGGTACTATGTACTTGGTACCTAGGTACTCTACGAAGCACCGTACATCACGAGCCATTGCTTATCAAGCCATAACTGGGAGGCGCTAATCGCCTAGTGTACATCAGAGGCTATAATTACCTACTACCTAAGTATGTAGGTACCGAGTACCTACCTAACCTTTACATTGTCCGACGTAACGAACGTCGCGATCTCACTGTCGGCACAAGCCGAGCCCTGGACAGAAGGTATTGTCGATAGGGGCACGGGTGTAACTGTAATAAAACGCAACTCAAAGCCCCGTATTTATGCCGACCCAGCCACAATTCCCTCCAGCCACAGATCAAGCAGCTGATTCCTGCGCAGCCAAACAAATATAGCCTCTTTTCGTGACGAAGTAGGTAACATGCTAGCTGAACCGGTTCGCCTCAATAATGTCTTTTCTTGACTACAACCCTCATCCATCCAAGTTCTTGGCCTTCGTTTTTCTCGCCTGGAAAACTTTCCTGTTTGGCATTGCACTCGGCAGCGGCGTGGGCCCAGCATATGACACCTCAAGCACTCTGCTCTCAGATGGCCGAGCAACATATCACGAATCAGTATTCGACCTAGCCACGAGGCTGACAAGATGGGACGCTATTTACTTCGTCCAAGCTTCTCGGCGCGGCTACTTGTTTGAGCAGGAATGGGCCTTCGCAAGCGGCCTACCCACTGTTGTCTCTTTTCTTACGAAAGGTAGGCCTTGATATAATCTACATGGATATGAACTGCATACATAGCTGATTGGTTTCCCCAGTTCTCACGCATTGTGGTTTTCAAAAACACGATGTACTTGAGCCTTCCATCGCCATTTTCGTGGCTAATCTATCGCATCTGCTGTCGGCCTTGGTCTTATACGAGCTGAGCCTCACAGTCTCCAGGAACATGCGAACGTCATTAGTCGCAGCTGTGCTTCACATATTTTCACCCGCGGGTCTTTTCCTTTCAGCGCCGTATTCCGAAAGCCCCTATGCTCTTCTTTCCTTCCTCGGATATCTCTTCTTCGCTAAGGCTATTTGTAGCCGGGGACGCACTTTTGCCCACGACGTGGGTTTGGTAGCATCTGGCTTGTGGTTCGGCCTTGCGGTTAATTTTCGGAGCAATGGAACGCTCAATGGTTGCCTCTTCGCCGCGGAACTGGCGCGTGAAATATCGCGCCCACCCTCCGCCAACAGTGTTCGAAGGCGGCTCGCTCTGATCGCTGGTGGTTCTGCGATTGCAATTGGGTTCTTGATTCCCCAGGCTGCTGCGTATCGGATCTACTGCTACGGCGTCCCCAGCTCGGAGCTCAGGCCGTGGTGTACCGAGAAGCTTCCTAGTATCTACACATTCGTCCAAGCGCGTTACTGGTTGGTACCTATCATCTACACATTTATCTGGCATCATTGACTCCTTATAGGAATGTCGGGTTTTCACGCTATTGGACTATCCCAAACATACCTCTTTTCCTTCTAGCCGGTCCTATGCTTTTTTTTCTGGCTAAATCAGGGATCACGTTCCTGTCGAATCCTCATATTCTGAATGACAGCATGAAGAACGCGGACGGTCTTGCATGGTTGCTCCGCTCCATGGCATCTGTTCAACTGCTGTTGACAGCACTGGCCATCACAACCTACCACACGCAAATTATCACAAGAATCTCATCTGGATATCCTCTCTGGTATTGGTGGCTGGCCAACCTTCTTTCTCAAAATAAGACGGCAGATACCGGAAAACGGATTCTAATGTTTATGATCATGCATGCGAGTATACAGGGCGTTCTCTTCGCATCTTTTCTGCCCCCCGCCTAATTCCACATGATCAATTGCGACGGCATATGAGAGAAACCCCTTCGTTCTAACTATTCGAAAATGACCTCTGGGTTTTATATGTATACTACACAACCATCACCGTGCACACTGATGATACTTTCGACTCTGGGAGCTGAGCAGAATCGCGCCGAAAGGAAAATGCTTTTCTAGATTTACATATACCCCATTTCAAGGCATAAACCGGCCATGACACCCGCCTGCTCTTTATTACATATTCAAGCCTCCTCCGGCTGTGTAATGTCTTTGCCTTGACTTATCATTCATCGATACTTCACGGCAGTGGTAAATCACGCCAACAGCAATGAATCATATCTGGATTAATGCTGAAGAGTGCGTGATTTGGACAATCTTTTGGGATAGGCAATGGGCAGTGCCATGGTCCGATGCTTTCATAACGCGCCTAGATGCCACGTGGTGATTATACGTCGCCCACGCAAATATCCCAGTTATGCTGTTCAACTGTTCAAATAATTTCTCAAGTCTCAGGCCACTACCTAAGTTGACATCCGAATTACTAGGTCATGGCGCGACACCAGAGAGTATCGACTATCGATGAATGGATTTTCGACGGTTAGATTTTGAAGAATGAACGCATTTCTACGTCTGTTTACCGCAATCCTCTCATCCTAGAGTACCGGTAGGTATGACTCGTTCCATCTCGCAGCGTTCAGACTCCAGACTCTGGAGTCCAGAGTCTGGAGTCTCGTGGCCTTCGCCGCTGGCTAGTCCCGCTGTCCAGTTGATCTTGTATCGTCCCAAAAGCTCTAGGAGTTGGGTAGGTCCCTAACTTCTTACGATGACGGCTGAGCCTTGGAACTTGGTGTGAGCAACCACCACGTGCTGACCAACAACAACGCCACTCCATAAGAATCGTCATACGACCGATGGGCTGTAGTGTACACTAACTGGCGACCTAGCACTACTCATACATTAGATAAACCGGAAAGTGCGTTGGCGAGTCGTGCCGCTGGTTCTTCGATCTAACCGCGTGCGTACGTGCTACTATGTAGTCACGATGCAGCCCCATTTACGCCATTGAATCTCGACATACCGTACGAAGCACCTGAACAACCCACTCATTAACTTTCTCTGATTTTATTCGTGACATCGTCAACATGCCGGGTCACTCTCAAAAACAACTTACTGACGCTTGCCAAGTCTGCCATGGAGGTCTCATCTGTCTTTGAGCTGCATCATGCATGTGCCTTGTTATTCAGGCAGCGACGGCATCGTCTCTCTGAGCTTCTGAGCTTTTTATGCCATCCACGTAAGGAACCGGAAGTATGGCGTGCCCGGTCCGGCGTTTAATAACAGGGCCAAGCGGAGACGGACAAGCACCGTATGCGAAGCGATGTAGGTAGTGTAGTGCACAGAACCTAGCGTATTATCTAGCGTAGGTAGCATCTCGGTCGAGGCTCCATCGTCGGTTGTTGAAGGTTTTGAATTCTAGTGTACCGGTAAGCGTGGCGGCTCCGCCCATGGAGTTAATAACTACATAGTACATACTAGATAGAACATTAGTACCACAGGCTTCTATTTTTGGGGACAAGACCTGCCGTGTTCCTAAAGTATCATCGAGTTCCTCGCAATAATGAGGTTCCCGTTTGCAAATGGTGAAGTTCTACGGACGTAAACAGATCATTGGTACCTATAATCATACCGTAGCAATACAGTATCTAGTCTACTGCAGAGCACCGCAATTCGTGTTACTTTTCTTGGAATTCTCGTAGACAACAGAAATATCTGCAGTTAGCAGGGAAAGACCTGCTTCCAAGTTCCAAGAATACAGGTTGTCAAGTGTCGATCGCGTCGAATGCGTTACCTACCTAGGTAGGTAGTTGAATCGCAAAGATAGGTAGTGATCTACGAAATTGCCAGAAAGGGGTGCCCAATTCTTACCCCCAGAAAGCACGACAATAATCCGCGAGCTCCCCGTCCACTCCGTTGAGTAACCATAATCCTTCGGGATGCATCATGCATGCATGCTTCGTACCAGGGAGATAGCAAACGGGAACGCATATGTGTAGCGTATATTCCGCATTACACTGCAGATGGCAAAAGACTACCGGAAGGGAATCTTGGCTCACCGGTAGGTTTACCATAATTATACTTACGTTAAGTTCCTGGGCATCTTCAAACCAATATCAAACAATCCAGGGTATCAGTGAGATCCCGTTTCAACGATCGTCCGCTAGGACTGCAGTGTGAGTATCCGGTGGTGAAAGAGAACCCTAGATACTGTACATGACAGGCTCAAGAAACGAAAAAGAAAATATCCGTTTCGGTTTATGCGTACGGACGTACTACCTATGGAAAGTCTTTGACATTGGGACGTGACGTTGCTACCTATCCGGACGATTAGGTGGTATTATGAGGGACGCTCGGTTTTGATATTAGGTATTGTGCTTTTCGCTTCAATTGGTGTACATAATTAGATGCTGCTCGCGCCGCCTACCTATTATTGGGCGTTCGAGAAGAATTCTAGTGTGCAAGTTTGCTATGTATATGCCTGGCGCTCCGAACCGTGGTGTTCCTAGCCGAGGAGACGGCTAATGTGCGAATCTTGTCCCGTTAGTCCGTAGATATTTTGGTATCAATCGCACGGCTGTGCATAGCTACCCAGAATCAGATATCTATGTATCTATGTAGTATCTAGAAATATCTACACGTTACCTATTTTATGAGTCGTAGTAGAGCGCTTTCGTAGCTACATAGATATTTTGCTAGATAGATGCCGTGACTGTAGACAGTCAGACTCAGGGTTCCTTATGTAGTGTAGGACAATGGCCGGATTCGAAAAGTGACGGGCGGGGAACGTGCCGGCCGACCCAAGCAACATGAAGACTTGGCGTACAAGTGCTTTGCGATCTATCTCTTTTTCGGATGTAAACAAAAATTCTCCTTGACAGCTCACGTGGCACTTGACGCGGACGGATGCAAACTGTGCTGGAAATCAGATAACGGGACACAATGGTGCCCTGAACCAACAATGTATTCATCGAGGTTGTCGCGTGCTGACGTTTCTTGTCGTCGGTACGATTACGCGAGCGCGAACTTACGTACATAGTGCAAACCAGGTAACTACAGTACCGAAGCCAACTAAACTGTAGGGAGGACTTTCACTTAACTAATACGTCCATACCTAGGTAGGTATGCAAGTCGCTGCGTCTTCACGAGCATAGCATGACTAGTGACTGCAGATGGTGATGTCTGAAATACCTGCCTACCGGTACATTACGAGTCGCGAGACACACGGATATCGCGAATGTGGAGTGGCGGCCAGGCTGTCAGCTTTCGTCGTTGAAAGAGGCCGAGATAACTACACTGATAACTTGTACGGTGGCTTGTCTTAGTTAAACGCTCAGCCTGTTTGCAGTCGTCTCAAATTGGGTAGCAGCTTTCTTTGCGCCTCCCGTCGTTTATTAGTCGTTCGTGCACTTCGTGGGTACTCTTCTGACACAGAGAACCCGAGTACCGGAAATTGAGAGGGAGTCAAGGAGTGCAGATGGCATCTACGGTCGTAACAACCTACAAGACTGAAAAATTCTGGGTAGACTATCGATGGAAATACCAGTAATGTTTGGATTTTGGATTTAGAATTGTGATTCCGTACATATAACTACACTATAGGTTGCCCATCGGGTGTAGAATGGGCAACTAGGTATAGGGCTGCTACGTTAGGACACTACGGGCGGTCCGTACGCATTCGTATGTACAAATTACCGGCAGTTATATGGCGCCGGGTCGGTTTCCTCCGCTGTACCGTACAGATTACAATACCTACACTGCTGAATGTCCCTGTAAATCTGATAGAGACGTTCTAGAACAGCGAGGAGAACTAGGTACGGTAGTTAAGTGGACTGCATTGAGTATGCACGACATCAGGTTGCATGCTAAGATTAAGTACCTAGCGGTAAAACCGGGAAACAGTACTTGTTCAATGATGATAATTATGATGATATGTAATTATCGTCGAAACTGACCGAGATATAGACCGCCGCCGTAACCTGTAGTTACAAATTATATCTGCTTCCACATCACGTACTTGCTACCTCATTTTGATTCTGGACTTAAGTAGGTTAAAGTAGGAACGGTGGTAGTGTATACCGGTACCTATATCTGCTTCCGATCCTGCTGTAACCTAACTACCTGACGTACCTATTACCTAGCTACCCGGTATGTAGTTAGTTAGTAGTTAAGAGGATAACTATACCGTATGCAGTATTAAGTAGTTCTGTTCAGGGGTTATATGGAAGTACCTACGCCGTACTACCTACATTCACCATGACCAAAAGTCTGAATCCTATGGGCCGTGCCCCTGAATCTCCTCAACCCCATGGTGATTCTTCGCGTGGAGCGCACGTACAACAATTACAGTCTGTACAAGTCTCGGCCGGGGTGGCTATCAGGACCACGGCAGTATACCTACCTAGGTAGGCATCAACTACATAGGCAGGTACCGGTATTCTACTTGATGCCGCGCTCTATTGCTTGGAATGGACGGTTGAGCATGTAGAAGTAGTGGTGAATCGTGATAGTTTGGAAATGGTTCACCGACAAGTCCGACACTAGGTACCTACGATGCACGTGGGCCAGCGAGTTATTCTGAAAATCTCCTAGAGGTTAGCCTTGTCTATAACTATCCATTAACGGCGCTACGCGCGTGGATTTAGCGATGCTGTTACCAAATCCGCGATCTTTTCCGCACACGTTTACTTATACAAGTATAAATAATAATGTACCTACTTCGTACTGGTCACTTATTGTCACTTACCTCCTTCGTACTTGGTAGATTATCAGGGCCCTTCGTGAATGCATAGCGTACACTACGTGCCTAGCGTGGGTAGGGTCTCCATTTTTCATTTTGCAGAATACCTCGTGTCAGTCGCCTACCTATGTTTGACGCCTCACCCATTCTGCCGCCGACTTTTTATCCTACCTAGTTTATCTAGTATCTTGATCTTGATGCTAATAAGTTGGCTGTCTTTCCCTTTAAACTTACTCTACGCTCTGCCTGCAGGCACTTTTTATGTATGAGGCTGTGTTTTGTTGAGTCTCGGACATCTGTACCCCTGAAGCCTGGGTTATGAATCCTTCACGGACGATATTTGTTCCCATATACGAGAAGTGTCGAAACACACCTACCTATCGCCTTTTCTAGTCCCAATTTCAATTTTGATCGCTGAGCACCCCGCAGTCTTCACATCGGGGTGCTTTGAAAGAAGGACGATTACGACATACGACGACCATAGGTATCACGAGTCGTGCGCGCGCTGATCATGCCCGCAAATCCCGAATTAACTCAAAATTGAACTACCTAGGTACCGGTACGCGAGCAACCTCTGCCAAAGAAAACAAATCACTACCGGTACCCTCCAAGGCCGCTTTGCTGGCCGAATTTCCCTACCAGACCAACCGTGTCGGCCTCTTAACGTACAACTCCAATCGCCATTTATTGAAGGCTCATGGGTGATGTGTTCCGGCACATGACCACTTCATCCTGCATGATTCAGTCACAGCTTGGCTTTGGAACGTTTAGACGGCACAATCCGCAACTCTCGGGCAATAACCAGTCCTTCTAATCCCAGCGACCGATAAGACGGGCAAGGCGTACGGCGACGAGGTTCCTATTGGATAACGAAGAAGCACATGCTACTAACTGAGTCTCATCATTGAAGATGGGTGGCGGAATAAAGTCCAAGTTCAAGTTCTCTGTCCCGGGCCGACATAGTAAGAAGCAGCAGGTGCCAACAGTATCAATCTCGGGACCCTTATCGAAGGCGCAAAGAATACTGGGCGCTGATGGCATCAACATCGGCTCTTCCAGGCTAGTGGCCAACGTTGATCGGGCTTGGGAAACGGGTTCTACCGGCAATATCAGTACGTCGATTTCCGAAGGCAATGCAAGCCAGTCTACACCCGATTCCTACGCCGACGCCGACCAGGTAGATGAGAGGGAGGACCTCTGGGAAGAGGAGTCCGCAATCAGCCCGCGAAACACTCAGGGTGGGTATGGTTATGGCCGGAAGGATTTGAATATGAAGCGATCCGCATTGAGCATTGGAAGCGAAATGCGCGATATGGCAGTTGCAGATTTATCTGACGGGCGACTATCGTCTTCGACGATGGATAGTCATTATGACTCCAAAAAGATGCCTCTTGCGATATCACAGCAAACGTCGAACTCTGCCATGGCAATGGGCCTTCCTTTGAGAGTTGGCCAGCCTCCAGTCATGAACGAATCGTTGGCTGATACGCGAACCGGGAAGGAGAAGAAGAAGAAGAAGCCTGCCAAACTCGATCTCTCACGCTTACGGCCGAAAGGGCACCGGAATCGGAACAAGAACGCCGTTCATGTCGAACCCACCTATATCACGCGTCCAAGACCCTTCTTGCCACAAACGCTAGAATCCACAATGCCGCCAGCCCTTGCAACTGAAGCCCGCCAGACTAGCATGCCTTCGCTTGCAAACCAGCAACAGCCCATTCGACCGTCTCGTTCCAAAGGCATTACCGCTGCTGCTGGGCTAGATCGACTTTATGATCACTACGAACAGATGTCGTTCCAAAATGAAGAGACATTGGAAGAGGAGGCGAATGACGAGATTCCTCGAGAACATGCGGCAGACTACTCGGAACATGGTATAGCCATCAAATCTAGACCGGCCAGCACATTTACCCATAGTTTGATCGCACCGTCGCCCCCGTCACGGACTACGAAGTGGGGACACTCACGCAACAACTCCCATGATAGTAAAGCGACTGGCTCAATGACCGATTCATCTGGTGGCCTCCACGTGCATTCTGCTTCGAGAAATGATTATGCAGGGAGCATATCGAGTCGCTACACACGGACATCCAAGGCATCGCCTTCATGCAGGAGCGTAGTGTCGGATCGGCAGCAACAAAGTGTCTTGTCTCTATCAGACTCTTCCGACGATGAGGATATTGAGTCGTTCCCGTCGGTGCCTGTCTCTCGTCGTGAAAGTTTTACACATGCCTCCGTTTTTGAAAACCCAAACTTAGGCCGGGGCCAACAAAACACAAATCACCTGCACGGAACCGGTGCCCCAAAGAAATTCATACCTTCGCTTGATCAACTGGATGAACATCTTGCTGTCAAGTCTGTATCAGGATTTCCGCCCAGTGGTTCACCATCTAACAATGCGTTGCACTCCAATCACTCTTCTATAAGCACCTTGACTCCAGCGCGTTTCGTGCCGCCCTCGGCCCGTGGCTCTCAATCCCAAAAATCTGCAGAGATCCCGGATTCGCTACCTTTATCACACTCGTCTAGCTACGAGAGCCAAGAAGTAAGCGCGATGTCTTTCATCCCAATTGCCTCGACAGTTGAACCATACTCCGACGTCTCTCTGTCTATGAGTACCGGCCAGTTAGAGAGGCGTGTCTGGCGACAGAACAGTACTACGACGTCACTCTTCTCCCACTCGTCAGACCAGCACACCCCGCCGCTATCGCCTAATAGTGTAGTGTTTTATGTGAAGTCTCGAGAATCCCTGCAAAGGGACGCGATGGCCAATGGCTCTACAGAAGCCAATGATGCCCGCTTAATGGCCGTCACAAAGCAAGAAGAAATGCTCTTAGCAGCGCTGCGACAGAAAAGAGCTAAGATGCGTGAGACGGCTGGTTCGGACGTTGAGGAGGATCGCAAGAGTCGGACAATCCTCTCAAATCGGAGTAGTTTTGGAAGCGCGACGAGGCTGTCGCCTACCAACAGAAAGGAAGCGACTGCACAATGGTCGGTGCCTGAATATGATCTTATTTCAAAATCTACCGGCTGGCCGTCTGGTGAACCTGACCAGCAAAATATCATGCGCGAACGTCTCCGTGATGTGCAGGTCTCTTCGACGACCAACCATAGTGATGTAGCCGAGGGAACGTCAACATCGGCTACTGGTTCCACGATTTCTACGACTGTTGACTCACGGAACGACAGGATTCTCTTATACCTAAACCAACCCAACGAGGATGTCAATACGGTCGATTCGAGTCTAGACTTCAGTGACGACTACATGGAGGACAGTGATGGAGACGATCTCGTAGCCAACGAGCGGCGCAGCAGCCGCATGCAATCTCGACGTGACAGCGCATTCAGCGCGGCACGTGGTTACAGCAGTAGCAGTATGGGTAGTCGACGGGGGAGCAGCAGCCACGGCAGTCAGTATCGAAAAGACTCGATCCCGATCCATTCACTCAACCCTCCCGTGAGATACCGTTTACAGGACGTACCCGAAATTGAACCCCATCTCGACTACGACAAGGATATGAACTCGGATGACCTGGATGATGATCTCAACGGATTTCCGCAGCCGCCAATGCCACCGCCATCTTGGCCATTACCAACGCCGCCTGGGAAGTTAGCGACAAAACAAAACATCCCTACTTCTTCAATCCGCCCTCATTCGCCGCTCGCGGTGCCGCCCCCTGAAAGCAAGGCCAGTCAGTTAAAAAGCAAGAAGAGCATGGTGCGATTGAGCGCCGTCGGATATATGAACACTCCCATTCCCTTTTGGGGTGATGATGACTGAGAAGAAATATTTTTTTCCCTTTTATTTAATACCGCGCGCACCAGACTACGAAATGCGATGGCAAACCCCGGCTATCTCCTCGCTTTCAAAAACGCGAGAAGATCCTTAATGATTTATATAATTCAAACCAATCATCACAGCACGCAACCGGGCCCTCGGCAACCGTCATCTCCTTTTTACTTCGACATCTACAGTATTGGGCATGGACGCATTCCACTACTCTACGGCGTTTGAACGTCATTTGAAATTTCGTTTTCATCGCTTGCTTTTGCCATTTGGTTCTCCCTCAGTATAATACCCCGAACACTGACTGTTCTCTTCTGTTCTTATAGTTTAGATACGTGCCACTGAGTGGTAACCTGGATAGATCATAGCGGGACAAAGGCATCGTACTAATACTGGGCGGGAATGACAAAAAGAAAGGGGTTAAAGGGCATTGACGGATGGGACGATCACTTCATGGATGATGCATATACGAGGGGTGTCCGCTGTCACACACTCTATGAACACACGTACATATGGGCAGTACTGAGAGTTGTACATAGGGTCTCTGTATAGAGTTCCGTGCCAAAAATGAATATGCAATAATTATTATTTACCTACTTCCAACTACCCTACCTGCCTATCTACCGCTTTGCTTATGGTCTTGATAGTGTTCATATCAGATCTGGTTCATATCCTCTTAGGTCCTGCTGGACGATATGCGCAACATGTCCTATGAAGTCAAATGCACCTTATTTCACAACTTAAGATGACGCATTTGCCTTATTTTCGGCATGCCGCGATACTCGGCCACGCAGGGGCAACACTTGACAATAACCGTGTCGATGTATTGTTTAATTCAGCGGACCGAGCAATGTTGGTAGGTAATTATGTCGAATAATAAGGGTAAAGCTAGGTTATCAGATCTTGGAGAGTTATAGGTGCGGCATGCAAGCTTTGCTGCTACTAATATGCTGTCGCTATGAAGTGCTTCGGGCTGTAGTAACGGCGTGTCTGCATACAATGAAAGCGAAAAGGGTGATTGAGGAACATGATTAGATGTAGATACCGTATCGTATCGCACCTGGTCCTCAACCTCACATTTCGTTCCAGTTATCAATAATAATCTTGTGTAAGTTCAAGGTAAGTCTAGGTAAAGGTTAATTGCTAATACTTCAGATGCTGAGTTGCCTGTCCCTTAATTGCCTAGTAATTAACATGAGCAGGAGTACGGACGTAAATGCCGGCCGCTTCACTCGGCCCCTATCTAGCCCCTGGGTGAAATAACCAACCAAGGCATTGCCATGTTGCGTAATGGCACGAACTCACGTAATTTAGGGGTTCAATCCCGATCTGATAATAAACGTGGCTCTATAGTCTCTCGATCGATGAGATCGATCTACACGGCATAACGCCGGGACAAGGTGAAAATGCCTACCTGGATCATGCATGCTAAATTGCCGGAACCGGGCAGGCCCGGGGTTACATTCTCGACAGCACAGTCCGCCACGTTATGTGGTGTCTGCACTATCTGCCAAATAACTGCACCCGTTACTTATGTAAAGAAATGAATGAGCAGTAACTACATAATCCAAGTCCTTGGTAACTTATGTACGTAGTGTGAAATACGTTGTTGATAGAATTGAAGAGTCTGGAGTCTGTCGTTGGTACCTATAATCAACTCAGAGCCTACCTATACGGTAGGTACCTAGGCTACCTACCGGTGCTCGTCCGTACTCAACTAATTAACCTGCTCAGTGAGGGCAGGCATGTTAAAGTACTTCGTACGGACTAAATAACAACATTGAACTTTAACGGCAAAAGTTGTTGTATTGAGAATCTTTATTACTTTAAGTACCCTCATACGCCGTCTAGTGCAGGTGGTACTGATGGACATGTAGGCTACGTCAACGTCACCGTCGACTTTCTTCCCTTGCATCTGCGCCCTTGTTCAGGAACTGCAGACCCTGGTTGACGTGTTGGGGAACATCTGCCTACAGGTACAGCTAGGGTAGGGGTAGGGCGACCTACCTCCTCCACTGTGGTATGTGCGAAGTATTCCGTACACTCCAACTTTATTTTTGTTTTTCTGTTTACCTACTCTTTTCTTCTTTCTTCTTGTTTTCAACTGATCGATTTCTTTGTTTGAGACTCACGCCTAAAACGTTCCCTGCCTGGCAGATCTTCGATCGAACATAGAGCTGCAGCATTCCCCGACCCGCCGTCCATGTCAATCGCATTCACAATCCCAACGTCGTGGGCCGATACTGTCTAGGGTACTGCTGACTCCGACGCATCCTATCTACTTAGGTAGGCCGGGATAGCGTCATTGAGCAGCTGGCAGATGGGGAACTACCTTCTGTAGGTACCTTGGAAGAGCCTTGGTCGAATTGTTTCTCCGATCCTGTACCTAAAACGCTACGCCTTCATCATGGCCCTTCTCGACGTTACCACGCGCTTGCCGCCGATGGCGGGCGGCCCAACGCTGTTAGGCCTGCCTTTGAAGCAGGTTTCTCTAATAACTGTAAGCGCATCTCTCGTTCCCATGAGACTTCTGCCACTGACACGAATTGCTACGCAGTTGACATTCCAAAACTCAGCCGTGACCCTCATGGCGCATTATTCGCGAACGATGCCTCCTAACGGCGACCATCGATACTTCACTTCCACCGCAGTCTTCCTCACCGAGCTTATCAAGCTTACCATCTCCCTGACCTTTGCCATCTCCGAAGTTTCGAGCACCCTCGCCCCTTCTACCCCAGCGACCGTGCTATTTCGGCAAATCTACACGTCTGTGTTCAAAGGGGACGGATGGAAGCTGGCCATACCTGCCATGCTCTATACGCTGCAGAACTCGTTGCAGTACGTAGCCATAGAGAATATGGACCCGGTTCACTATCAGGTTGTATTGCAGCTGAAGGTATGCTGTCTTATTGGCCACAATATATGACTTGAACGTGACTAATAAGCGCTGGTAGATACTGATGACGGCCATCTTTGCTGTGTTAATATTGGGCAGGTCTTTGTCCTATAATAAATGGATCTCGCTTATCATCCTGACCGCTGGGGTCTCCCTTGTGTTGATCCCTTCGTCCAATTCGAACGACGATTCCTTTATTATCCATGACATGACAGACCATTTCTTCCCTCGATCAGCACATGAACTCGGCCAGGACGCCAATGATATAGGCAAGGTGGCCCGGGAGCTGACAAGACGTGGTACGGAATCTTTACTAAAGCGCTCGGCTTCGTATGAGGGAATCGAGGAAGATCAGAATGCCGTACCAGTTACGGATTATTCCATTGGCCTTTCCGCCGCCCTGGTGGTTGCTGCACTGTCTAGTCTCACAGGGATATTCTTCGAGAAAGTGCTCAAAGATCCGCAAACGTCTGCGTCCGTCTGGATTCGTAACATTCAGCTCTCTTTCTACTCTATCATACCCGCCTTCCTGGTTGGTGTTTTATTCAAAGACGGCGAAGAGATCCTGAGACATGGATTCTTCGACGGATATAGCTGGATTGTCTGGGCACTGATCATTCTACAAGCTTGTGGTGGCGTACTGTTCTCTCTGTGCATCCAGTATGCTGATAACATCGCTAAGAACTTTGCTACGAGCATCAGTGTTGTTATCAGCTTCTTCTTTACGCTGTGTTTCTTCTCTGTGTCCGAGGTCAGTGTTCCGTAGTCATTTGCCCCCCCTTTGCAAGTCATCGAAGCAAGATCTGGCGAGATGATATTCTTTAATTACTCCTATCCTAGGGGCTATCGAAGGATTGTAGCTGCTGCGAGTACGTCTTACCTGGAAGGCCAATTAACTGACTTGTGATATTTGATACCTAGGCCAATTTCACAGTACGTTTTATATTCTCTCCAACGCCAGGAGTAACTAATTCAATTTTAGTTTGTTCTTGGGACGGCGCTGGTCTGTTTTGCGACCTACCTTTACGCAAGCCCGGATCACAAACGAGGGCGCCCACCTCCGATCAGCGTTTTTAACTACGAAAAGACTACGATTGATCGCGCGGGTACGCCCCGGTCATCTGATAGGCTCGAGGTGCCGGGCCTCTTGGATAATTCCAAAAGTCTTGGTCTGTCTACATCGCGGCCCGCTTCGCCGCTCCGGCATCACATCCGCGTATCCCCCGGAAGAGAGAAGGACCGAGATGAGTGATGCTCTACTACGAATGGCCGTAGTAAATGGTCAAACGAGCTCCGTAACAAATACACAACCGACAAGGGATACCTCTCGACTGATCAGGACGATGATGTGACCTAAACATCACGCACGCACCGCACCATCTCACCCAGTAGTGCATCGCTTATCATCTGTCTATCTTGAGTGTCTACTGACGATAGTCACTAAACCAACCGGCAGTAGACAACAGGGAATTTCTACACAGAGTTCGGAGATGATGCGAAGCCTGGAACAAGCGCAGAACGACAACGAGTACTTGGTACACTACTGCCGACATTTGGACTGACTCATAGAATTTGAGAATCGGGTGACGGTGTGGACACCAAGAGGTACGTTATCCGAGATCTCTCCGTGGCTATCGTCCTCCCAATCTACGACCACGGTTGATATTGCCATGGCGATGGCGTGAGATTTGCCAATGGAACAAACCTCTACAAATCTGAGCAGGATTGCTTTGACACGGAGATCAAGTAGCTCGCAGCTTTTATGAATAAGAATCCGTTAGATGATACGGTTCAATACCCGTACTCACCGTCCCGCGGTCTCGGGTTGATGGCTTGTCACGTGACGCTCGGCTGACTAAATAGCTTGCAAGAGAAGGAGCATCGCCGACGCCGGGAAAGAGCGATGATGAAGCTAAAAGCAGAAATTTAAAAAGCCGTGGGCGATGTTTAGCCACCGGACACCACCTTCTGGAACTCTCGACCGTTATAAAGTTGTCCTGTTTCTTCCACTTCCCCTTCACACCTCACCGGATCGGCCACCAGACACGCACCCCTCGTGAAATAGCTGTGCTGAAGGTGTCTGCGTCTGCATTTTGTTAATTCCGACCCTCATATGTAGCAATTTAACCCGTCATTATCTTGGCCATTGCCACACCATGTCTGGAGATTCCCCACCTACAGCTCGTAGCCATCTATGCGGCCTCTCCGGCGGAGAAGACCATGACCGGCATATCCAGCGAATCATTGATCATACAAGCAACCTTTTTCACGAGACACCAAACAACTTGCCACAGATAGTCACGTCCTCCAACCACTGGGCTGAACGAAGCCTCGGAGACGGGTGGAGGCTCCAGAGTGCTGGCAAACTGGCCGAATGTGATGACCTGGATGACTTTGGTAGGCACCATGGTCCTACACTGCTCATTTTGTGATGCTCTTGGTGGCTGATTCGTCGATCGGTGCTGTTCACTATAGATCGAAGCTTGCTTGGCCGTTCACAGGCTTTGTACCATCCTGCCAACGGCGAAAGCTTTTCCAGTAGCAGTGGTCTCGGCCAGCGTCTTTCAATACCCTTGGGTACAAATACCACTAGGCCAAGTCGCCTATTAAGGGATGCTAGTCATCACTTCAGACCATTCGTCCCCAGAGACCCCGACCAGAGATCGCTATTCCAAAGCATGCCTCAATGCTATGGAGAACATCAAAGATTCGACCGCCCAGCTTCTCCTACACATGGTATTCCGCTCTATTCAGACTTCTCTGAAACATTACCATACCAGTTGTCGGCGCGGGGCACTCTAAACCTGGTCGAACAGCTTGAGAAATGCCCGCCCACTCGGCCTATTTCCTATCAGAATAGTGCGCAGAGACCTGGAGAACTTCGGCTCAGCACTCGAAACTTTGCGCCCCGGTCTAATAAGGGTAAGGCTTAAAATCAGACACGATATCCTACTCGAAAAGAATCTGACACGTATATTGGCCACAGAAACCACACCAACTGTCAACTCTTCTTTAGCAAGCAACTCATCACCGAATGCTGGGCATTCAAGTCCCTCAACACGCATAAGTCGCGGTAGACAGCGGCAAGTTGTCAAGCCTAATCAACCTGTTCCGAAGTGGAACCAGAACCTGGAGCTTGATCTCGACCATGCATCTGACCTGCCGCCTATTGTGAACAACACGCGCCTTGTTGACCCACGTCAATCGTTACCAGACAAACTCCGTGCCATCTTTCCATTTCAGTTATTCAACGCTGTACAATCGAGATGTTTCCCTTTGGTATATGGGACAAATGATAATGTTGTCATTTCCGCGCCTACCGGCTCTGGAAAGACGGCAATCTTAGAAATGGCCATTTGCAAGCTCGTCTCTAATCAAGGAGAAGGTAACTTCAAAATTGTATATCAAGCCCCAACGAAATCACTGTGCTCCGAGAGGGCAAGAGATTGGCAAACAAAATTCAGTCATATGAACCTATCTTGTGTCGAGCTCACTGGTGACACCTCTCAAGCCGAGACTCACCGCGTTGGAAGCGCATCTATCATCGTGACCACCCCCGAAAAATGGGATTCGATTACAAGAAAATGGAAAGATCATCGGAAATTGTTAGATTTGGTCCGTCTTGTGCTTATTGACGAAGTTCACATTCTGAAGGACACCCGAGGAGCAACTCTGGAAGCTGTCGTATCCCGCATGAAGACGATCGGGGCAAGCATTCGTTTCGTTGCGATCAGTGCTACAGTCCCCAACATCGACGACGTCGCCAAATGGCTTGGCCGTGATCATCAAAATCAACGTGAACCAGCACAATTTGAAGTATTCGGAGAAGAACTACGGCCGGTCAAATTGCAGAGATATGTATATGGCTATGAGGGCGCTCATAATGATTTCATCTTCGAAAAGACGCTCGACGGGAAACTAAATTTTCTGCTCGCAAAACATTCTGAAAAGAAGCCAATCATGGTATTCTGCTTCACGCGGAAATCATGCGAGCGTACAGCTCAGTCTCTAGCAGAGTGGTGGTCGACTTGTCGCGCTAATGATCGTGCGTGGCCACCTCCTACCGACAGAATTCCAGTGCTGTCTCAGGACTTACAGGAACTAGTTCGTCATGGTGTTGCTTTTCATCATGCGGGCCTTGATTCACAGGATCGAGCCGCAATTGAGGCAAGTTTCCTTAATGGACAGCTTCATGTTATTTGTTGCACATCCACTCTAGCTGTTGGCGTTAATTTACCTTGCCACACAGTTGTCCTGAAGGGAACTAGTCATTATACAGACGATGGACCCCAAGAATACTCAGACTTGGAGGTTATGCAGATGCTGGGTCGTGCCGGGCGCCCACAATTTGACAGCAGCGCTATTGCTATCATCATGACAAAACTGACGAACACCCAACGATATGAGAAACTTGTTTCGGGCGAAGAACGTCTCGAGAGCACTTTACATCAGAATCTGCTAGAGCACATCAATTCCGAGATTGGACTCGGAACAATCCAGGATATTCACACTGCAAAAAAGTGGATTAATGGAACATTCCTGAGTGTACGATTACGACAATCACCTCAACTGTACAATCTCGAAAACATTCAAAGTGCAGCCGGCGCGGATGAGCAAATGGAAGAGTGGTGCGAGCGCAATGTCAAACTCCTGCAAGATCATGAGCTTGTTACTAAACGTACCCCGCTAGTTTGCACGGAATATGGTCAAGCTATGTCTAGATACATGATCCAGTTTGAGACCATGAAGTTGCTCCTTTCAATTCCTCGGGGCGCTGGACTCGAAGAGATGGTACGTCGCAATAACAGGCTCGTTGGTACCGTCTGCTAACGTATTTATCATAGCTTAAAGCCATTTGTATGGCCACAGAGTTCAAAGATTTCAGGTTCAAACCGGCCGAGCGAGCTGTCTTTCGAGAACTAAACAAATCACCCCTTGTTCTTCACCCAATTAAAGAAACGTTGACACTTACTTGGCATAAGATCTTCATGACAGTCCAAATCCATCTTGGAGGTGTTGATTTACCGGCAGATAAGGAAACCAATTTTATTCGCCTAGGAATTCAGAGAGAGAAGAGAATGATATTTGATCGTCTAAGGCGCCTTATCCGTTGTGTGATTGACTGCAAAGTTTTCGAAAGTGACGGGGCAAGTACCAAAGCCGCGCTCGAGCTTGCCCGTTCTATTGCGGCTCACGCATGGGAGAACAAACCAGCACAACTGTCTCAGATCCCCGGCTTTGGGCCAGTTGCTGTACGAAAGTGGACGAGCCATGGGGTCCGTACGGTTCTGGGTGTTGCGGACAAAGGTATCCATGATATCGAACGAATCGCTAGCAGGAATCCCCCATACGGCCGTGATATCCAAAAATTACTAGAGAATTTCCCGAGACTTACGTTGAAAGCTGATATCATCCAATCCAGAGTGCCAAAGTTTGAATCCGATGAACAAGTTTCGGTTACAATCAGAGTACACCTAGGGCACAGTAATGCGAAAGCGGTACCATTCTGGAAGGATAAAGTTCCCGCGTTAACCTTCATAGCTCTCACTTCAGACGGCAACCTCGCATACATCTGGCGTGGCACTATGAAGAAGCTTGACGCGCCAAACGGACTAGATCTGAAATTCCCTGTCGTTTT
The DNA here is from genome assembly GCA_028637635.1 of Xylariaceae sp. X802. Taxonomy (NCBI): domain Eukaryota; kingdom Fungi; phylum Ascomycota; class Sordariomycetes; order Xylariales; family Xylariaceae; species Xylariaceae sp. X802. The sequence continues at coordinate 1,680,217 of JAJFDH010000001.1, read as the reverse complement.
GACGGCGCCGAACCAGACTATATTATGCCAATTCAGTTGTGAGGAGATTGTAGGAACGCAGGTGACGAAGACTTTGGAGCCGAATATTCCCGCATCGGTATTTGGAAACATGAGGGTGCCCCAACCTTCCACGATTCGACCCGATGTGATGGATCTTGAATCGGATTACGAGAATATTTCCGATGATGCCATGCTTAACGCTCTGGGATCACCGGGAAACATGATTCAGGATATCCCAAACGCGTACTCGGAATCTTCAGATGTTACTCAAGACGAATTTCCACTCATTGATGAGCTCTTACATGACGAAGACTCACTCAAACCCGAACCAGCGAGGATGGAGAATGGTAGATACTTATGCAACCACACCTGCCGTAATGCCGGGCTTACAAAATCGGGCAAGCATTGCAATCACAAATGTTGTCGCGAAGGAATCGACAAGTATCGGCCACCTAAGCAACACAAGAACTTAAACGACGGAAGCAGCATACGTGAGAATGAGGGCTCCCAGTTATGCTTCGACCTCCCAGAGCCTCACAAGAACATAGAGTCGGAGCGTTTGGAGAAGGGTAATTCCACGTCAACAACAAATTCCCGGAAAACCACTGCCTACAGAAAAAGAAATGACATAGATTATCCACCACAGCACAGCTCGAAGACTAAGAGAAGAGCCCCGAATAATCCTGAGAATCGTGAAGTCGCTGCGCGGAAGCGAACTAAACTGGGGCGTGGCGATTCAGTCTCCAGTTTGCTTACAGACGTTGAATTTGTTGACTTGCACAATACCAGTAATGATAGCAGCGCATCGACAACAATCAAGACATTAACTGGTGACGCGAATCAACGAAATCGGAAAAGGCTGTTAGATCTCCATGAAGAACTGAAAGGCCATGAGATCTTTTCACCACGCATAACTAAAAGTTACAAAATCGGATCCGGCGCTGCTGACGGCGGTGGCAAGAGCGGCGCCTTGAATGTCGAGGATAGTATTACCACAACTGACAAACTAAATACTACTTGCACGTTACCCAAAGACGACTTTCTCGACGACATAGATGATGGGATGTCTGACCTGCCTGACCTGGATGAACTCTTCGGCCCCAAGAATTGCGAACAGCAAGACCAAAGCAGGGTTGAAACACCACCGATGACGGCGGTCAGTGATGAGACTCTATATCCCGGTGTGGTGCACACTTTGAAAGAGAGCATGGATTACGGTTGGGAATCCAATCTTAGCTTTACTACTGTTGACGAGCTCCGGAAGGCCGCTGATCGGTTCGATTTACCCTCGGTCAGCGGCGATGTCAGAACACAAGATCCTAGTTTATCGACTGAAAACCTTCCAGAGCCTCGTTGCTCTTCCTCATTGGGATTCGATAGAATTACCCCGGCCTCCCCTAATATAGAAGATGTCCTATTGAATTCATATTGCCTCGAAGGCGACAACCGCTCTGCTAGTACAGACCTTCCTGACCCCTCTACCTCCGAACGACAACCTGAAGGTGAGGTGGAGGGTCGATTGCTCAATGGGGCTACCGAGCCCAGTGAACCGGCTTGGGTAGCCGAATTCGACTCTGAGTTGATTGAAAGTCTCCGAGGTGTGGTCAACTTTATTGACTAGTCAACATGACTAGCATTCGAGATTGTGCACGTGCTTGATCTGATGCATCTTGAATCATTGGCGATTCGAACTCCGTTGATGCGTAAGAATTTTAAATTCCACGATGTTCCAACACTATCTGTCGAAGAGTTCATTATCCTCTGGGGAGCTCAAGTACTACTTTTGAAACCGCATGTGTGCTATACCGAACTTCTCTCAGTGCTGTCTCGTTAGCTGGATCTAAGATCGAGTTTCATGCTCGGCTTGGAAGTTTCCTATGTAAGGTCACAGTTATAAAATGAAATTTCCCATAACTACCATAAATAGACTGTCCAGGAATTGAAGATGAGCGTGTATGTGGTTGGTAACGTATGCAGACGATTCTTAACGACTCATTGCTTTCAAATTGGCATTGACCTGTGGCAGCGATGCAGAACTTTGTCTGCAAGCTTGTGCTTAATAAATTAATAATATGCGGCTGAAAGTTGGTAAATGGAAGATTCTATTTGAGCTGAAATGAACGACTGATGGTGAAAAAGGGTAAGATGAATTCCTCTCTCTCGATCGCGACGACCTCTGCAGTTGTAACAAGCATTCTAATTCTATAGGTCGTATTTCCCCTAGCCCCTGCGTATACCTTAGTCAGCCTATACGCGCTGGCCCACATAAGCTATTGTATATTCACCTTGCCGCCGCACAATTCTTACCTCTCAACAGTCGACAAGCAAAATAGCTGGTGCTCGACGTATTCCACGTCTACGCGTGTATCTTGCGCACAACACCCACATCATTCCATGCCTTACGCACAATGGCGGCAGCGCTGGCACCGAATAGCTCCTCGGCTTTATCAACGGTGACGTCGGCGAATTGGATGAAGGTGGACTTGGCGGGTATCTGCCCGCTCCTCATCGTCTCCCACCAGATCTTCCCGGATTTCTCCCACCTGTCATGGTTAGCGAGGGGGTATTATCCTGATACCTTTGGATAGCACTTGCAAGCAGTGCATTCTCTTGCGCAACGAAGGGGAAAATAGGCCATGCGAAGAGAATGGGGAGAGGGAATACACATTCAGAGACGATGAGGGGTGCCGGGGCAGACTTACGAATAACCGCCAAAGGCGACTGAGGCTAGATAGAAGGCCTTGTTGGGGATGCCAGAGTACAGGTGCACGCCGCCATTGTCGCTATTGGTGCCGTGGTAGTCCTTGAAGTTGTCGGGCTGCGGATCCTTTCCGAAGCGAGGGTCATCGTACGCAGTCCCGGGCGCTTTCATGCTGCGTAGTGCGACGCCTTTCACGCCGGGCATGAGGCATTCCTCGCCGATTAGCCAGTCGGCCTCGTCGGCCTTCTCCTTCTGCACCCACTGCTTCACCATGATGCCGAAGGCGTCTGAGACGTGCTCATTCAACGCGCCGCTTTGTCCTAGGTAGTTGAGCGGGGAAGTGTGCTCTGTCACGGCATGTGTGAGCTCATGGCCGATGACATCGACGGCGTTGGTGAAGTGGCCGAGGAAGTCGTGCCCGTCGCCGTACACCATCTGTCTGATCTCGGGGTCCCAGAAGGCGTTCTCGTAGCTCTGCCCGAAGTGCACGGAGCTGATGACGTTCTCGTTTTTGTTGTCGATGGAGTTCCAGTTGAAGATCTCGCGGTAGAAGCGCAGAACGTTGCCGGCGTTATCGAAGGCCTGGTTCACCGCCGCGTCGCTGACTGGCTTTTGCCCCTCAACCCGCTCCAGGGTCCCGGGTAAGTCTGCCTCGTCCTGGTCATTGTTGGCATTGTACACAGCTCGGAATGTCGCCTTGACCTTGTCGTCCGCCAAGGCATGGGCCTCAGTCTCTGCCGCGATGCCTTGGACCTGTTGGTACTTGGCCTGGACGCTCTGGATGTGCTCGAGATCGTGCTTGGCGCGGGCGCGGGTCTCCTCGTCGACATTCTCGCTTTCGGCGATGTGTTGTAGCAGAGTGTCGGGAATGATGCTTTGCTTGCTACGAGGTGGTGCCGCTCCTCGAGGCGCCGTGAGCGCAGCGAAGCGATCCTGGCGCTTGCTGATGTACTTCTCTGTGGAATCGAGACAGTGACGAGCGGAGGCGCGAATGTCGTCGCTGTTGTGTTGACTCTCGACAACGGCATTTAGAAGATAGGGGGGAACCACGGAGCAAACGTAGTGATTGTGAGTTGCCATTTTGGATGATATATCCTAATTACTAGCTGGCGGATCTTGGATCTTGGTATGGGAGTATCTGGGGTGTTGAAGCGAAGCGAAGCGTGATGCACGATGTGGGTGTTTTTGAGGAGCTGTCTCTCTGTTTATATATACGTGATGGCAGGCTGCCTCGGGTGGTGTTTGCTAGTCACGCATGTCTCACTCATACCTACACTCACGATCCGTACCCGAGGGATGCACGTAGGGAATTGCCTTGGATACGAAGCATCCATCACCTTCCCTTGAAGGCTTGACCTCCGGCCTGACCGTGATACTCAGAATACCGGTGACAGAAGTCAGGCGTGTGTCGCCATACGGAAAGGTATCTCGTCACGCGCGCCGGCGGTGCTGCCAATAGAATGTTACGGTACTGCCTCAAACATACTGTCGGATCGCCTCCACGACCTATCAAAGCCTTGGCATCGTTCCGAAAGCCCCAGATGTCTTTGTCGGGTTCAGCCTTCATGACCTATCAGAGGCACGACACCGTTCCGAACTTGGACGGATTGAACTCTTAGGGATCGCTTGCAAGTTGCCGCACGATCGGGAAACCCGTCCCTGAGGCGTAGAGTGAGACATTGTAACGAGCTGCTGTTGACGTGGGAGCAAGACATCATTGGCCGCATCAGCTGTCACTCCGCGAGTTTGGGGGGTCGCATATGTGCTGCCAACCCCCACCCCGTCGTCGCACTGCGCGTAGCATGGGTGCCAGTTACCCCCATCCGCCTCGCTTCGTACGCAGACCGAGAAAAGCGTGGCTTGTCGCAGCATCGCGGCGTGTTGGGTTGCCTTATCGGAATTGCTCATGGAGTCACTTGACGCAGATCAACAAGCTGGCTCGAGCTGGAGAGGTGAGGCCCGGGTGTGACTGCAGATCGAAGCGGGTGGCACAAGCGGCAGTGGTTGGCTTTGACGTGTGCGAAGAGCCTTGTTTTCTTTCATTCCTCGCGGGATCTGACCTGGCGGCCATGTCGTCGGCGTCCCGTTCAGCAGCAATATTTCGGGGTTTTAGCCTTTTGGGTCGTCACCGCCCTGAGGGTGTGATTGACTACTAATAGAGTCTAGGTTAACTACGTGTTGCCATGGCTTTGTCTTGGAGATCGTAGTCCCGTCGGTGACGCCGTCACGGGCAGCGCATGGCTTACTGGTCATGTGTAGCTACGTCAGTTTGTGTTCGGAGGGATAGGTCACAGGTAGGTTGGAAATCGAACAGGTGTTTTAGTGAAAGAAAGGAGTCCCGCTTATGATCTTCTGTGTTAGTACGCTATGTTTGCTTTTCGTGATCAGTTGTCGGATTTACGAAGCTCTCTACTTTACCTACCTCAACGTGATGCGTATCATCCTGCCGAAAGTACCGTTTCCACAAGTTGGTTACCTGCCATGAGTGCTCCGCATCCATTCGACAAGATAGGCATTTATAGAGCGGCCATGGTTGCAACGCATGCGGGGACATCTCAGTTGGGAGAAAGCGTGAGACTGGGGTCAAACCTCAACAGTAATCGGAAGGTCATGTACTTTTCTCATTTGGGGAACTCCGCGATAACGCTGAATCTCACAGGTTCGCGGTTGGGTTGCATTTATATCAATTATCAATGAAGCTATGAATTTCGGACGCGAACATGTCTCTCAGGCAGAGAAGCCAAAGTCCCTGCGGCCGGGCTGTCGGTGTTAGTTAAGGTTCCTAGCAGAGAATTCAACAAGGTAAGTCTCTTCTCATCTCGTATGTATATCCCTTCATCATTGCATGCGCAACTCACTGCATCCTCTCAGTTGCCTAAGTGTGCCGATATACTGCTTAGAAAGAAAGCGTTTGGCCAGCAGTACCAACGACGGAGTTCTTACTGCTGCCGGACCCGATGAAGCTGTAGTCATATGGGACGCTGGTAAGTGTTCCTTTGGGTGCCGAGTTTGTGCTGCCGCCGAGGTCAGTATCTCTCACAACGGCGTGCCCTGTGGTGTCGCTGTCGGCAGAGTAGATGGCATCGTCGCCGCAGTCCTCAAAGCCGACGCTTTCTACGAGAAGTTGGGCTCCCATGCGCGTGTTGAATCTTTGATGACGGTGTTCGCGTTGGTGTAGTACGAGTTGAAGATGTCCCCGGTTCCGAAGCGGAATGGGTTACGTACAGTTGTTGGCATAAGTGACGGTGAGATGGCCAGTATCCTCGTCGCCATTGGAGTCGCTGTGGCCGACAAGGGAGGTCTTCCAGTGGTCGCGGAGGTAGGTATTGGAGATAGTGACGCAATGAGAGCCACGGGTTACGTCGATGAGCCTATCGTAGAGTCCTTGTCACAGTCCATATCGCTGGAAACGTCGACATGATCAACCCAGACACTTCTAAGCCTGGATGGTGATGGCATCGCCATAGTCAGCGAGGACCTTGGAGATCTTCAGGTTACGAACGACGACATTGGACTTCTTATTGACGATATGACCGAGCCGATGCCCTCGAGGCGTACACAGATCAATCATCAGTGCCGCCCCCTGGCCTTCTAAGTTCCGAGGGAATTTGGCACTTACCTGAGCCAGACGTGCTGATTATTGACTTGTCGGAAGTTACATCCACCTTGGCAGCACCGGAGATGTGACCGTCCACAACGATGATGGCATACGCGTCGTCAGCCGTGGCAGCATCACTAAATTGGGCCGGATGAATTCACAAGCCCAGTCGGCAGGTATTCTTTTTACTACCTACTTTTTCCTCAACACCAGCATCACAGCAATGCCTGATCCCTCGCCTCAGTGCCATAATATATAGGGCCCAGCTTCCAAATCTCAAGAAATGTTGGCCGTTGTTTAAGGATGTACGTATATCTCTAGAAATAACCCCCAGTTTGCCGTTTCCATACTCGCGCATTACAGGTTTATGAATACAACTTGAAAAGACCGTGACAGTTCTGTAAATTATGCAAGCAGGCAATACAGGTCCATGGAACGGCATTCGCACCCAGCCCATGATCTCATCGGTTGACAGGAAGAGATAGGGAAGTAGGTAACAACGAGAACATATAGAGCCACGAGCAGGTGCAGGGAGTCTTAGTTTTCACAGCACCTTAAATGATTTTCAACACGTCAGAAACCTTTCCATTCCCATCTTTCGTTCCCATCCTCGAGACTACCGCCGCTGAGTCAAAGTATCGTACCATCACGGTCATACTTTCTGGCCGCTTAGCTCTGCGCCTTGCTTGGTCTCATCAAAAGATTGCTCCGAGTCTTGGAATACAGTGATACACGCGAGTCCCGAATCAGACCTCTCATTTGGACCAATCGCCACTCCATCAAGCACTTCAAGATGCATTTTCTGTCGTTCTTGGCAGCTGCTTCTGTAGTCTCTGCAGATGCATTCTCCATATCTGTCTTTGCCCCTAACACAGCGGTTGATGGGGCAACCCTACAAGCTGCCAAAGAGGGCTTTTACAGCGGCATCGCAGGCCCGTCAACCTCCTGTCCACTCAGACCCGCCTCTGATTGCCCCAAGGTGGTGGGTACGCTGGTGTCCTCCACGATGGGCTCTATGGAGGTATGTATGAATAGTCTTGTTCGCCCTCTCTCGGTACTCACCCATGCCTTTCGCACGCAACGTAAAATGTCATTCAACAGGTCCAGACTTTAATCAACGGTTCGGCTTTGCTGTTACTTAAAGGTTAAGGGTATGGCTAACAATCCTTGTAACCTGCAGGTCGCGGTACCTGGCGGTCAGGAAATCTACGTCCGAGCCGACGGGCAGGTCAGGTTTTCGGTGCCTCATTCAGAATATATCCCGCCAGGCTCCATAATCGACGGCTGGATTTCAAAGACCATCGCCTCCGAGTGCTTGGTCCCGAAGCGACGAGACGTGGTTGACTTTACTGATGGTCAAGGCCATGGGGGCGTTGCTCTTTGCCCTGACGTGCCGAAAGATATGGACGGAACCGGCGCTAGCTTTGTGCTCTATGCCAAGACTGAAGGCTTCAACTTAACGGGGTGTACTGACGTTTTGGGGTTGATCTTGACCAAGTCGACGTTCAATGTTGGATGTTATCAATACCAGTGATGAGGCCGGAATGGACTGAGTCTATTGACAGGCGATGGGCCCGACTTATACGTTATTTTGTCCTTCTTGACGTGGTCATGGGTAGTTATCGACGGATTTACAACCGCGGACGGCATTGGGATCATTTGTATTAGCTTTGGACGACTGGCAGACTAGGGATGGACGGAATTGGTGGCCTTGGAGTTGTTATTTCTCTCTAAATTTGGACGAGGGTTATGTAGATAGAAAATGCTGGCATCAGTCTATTGAGTTACATACCGGGTCGGATGCTAAGTGGATTGGGATGAGCCCTATTTCAAACAGAGAAAGAAAAAGTACGCCTCTTAGCTGCTTAATCAAGTAATAACTCGACATCAAAATCATGATCCGTTTTTAGTTGATATTGAGGCAGCGTTGCTGGCCCACAACTTCCCGTCCCCAGACCATGATGGTACCAGTCCAGGCGTACGATGTAGTCCTCACGCTTACGGGCGCGTAGCTCATAGGGGTGAGTGCATTCATCTATGTCCTTTGTGGTGTACGGCATGACGCTGAAGCTGGCTCCCTCATGGTCGCCGAAGCGCACGCGCAACAAACGGCCCTCCTCGTCGCCGCCCCAGCCCTCGCGGAGCTCGACCCAGCATACGTCCGTCCGGTTCCCGGCATCTTGTGGAAATTCATACTCGTAGAACATGTCGTTAGCTGGCCAGCCCCACGTGTTGACTAGCTGCGATTCCTTGCGGTCCACGTACGACTCGTGCGGACCACGCCCGAACCACTCCACGATTTCCATGTCGCGTAGGCCGAAGGTTAAGCCGAAGCGTGCGAATGTCTCGGGGAGCAAGCGGCCTTGCGGCCGTGCCTGGACCCGCACGGCGCAGTGCTGCGACGTTATGGTGTAGGTTGTGGTGGTATCGACGAACCATGCAAGCACGGGCGGGGCTATGCGGCTCTTTACTTGGATTATACAGGCTGCGTCTGTCTCGTCAAAGCGGATTTGTGTGAAGTGATTCCGGGTCTGGTGCAGACGGCTGTCGAGCCACTGCTTGCCGAAGGGACCCCCGCGGTCGTTGTCGGTTAGAGCGCGGTAGAAGTCTAGCGAGAAGGGGACGGTGAGGTGATTTTGCTGCGGTGCTAAGGCGTGAGTAAGAGATGACAATTCCCCTGTGTTGGTGTCGAAGCCGAATGTTATGCCGTTCGCGATCGTGGCGTAGATGAAGTTATCCTTGTGCCTGACGGTTGGACGATCGAAATTCGGTGGCGCCAGTGTCTTCAGTTGAAGTAATGACTCTGGCGGAGTAAGTCGCAACTGTGTACGAGCTACGACGCGATAGGGCGGTAGCCATTTCGAGTTCGCCTGTGTGAGGAAAGTCACCTGTAGCCAGACACCGGTCATGACCTTTGTGAATAGCCCGTCAAGCGTCAGGGTTGCCTCGGTGTGTGGCTTGACACCCGGTGGGATGGCAATATCTCGCCCGACGGCCTGTTGCCTATCAGTGATAAGTTCGCAATAGCATCCGAGATGATCCAGCGTCAGGAAATCATAGCGATTGATAATCGTAATCTGGGCGGCGCTGACACTAAGAACCTGAATGGGCTCGATGGCCTTGCTATATTCCCACAGCCCGGGGCCAGGGACATGTTCGGAATCACAAAGGCCGTCCATGACGAAGTTGTAATCGTTCGGGTCGTCGCCAAAATCACCACCGTAGCCGTAAAACTTCTGCCCGTCTTTCGTCTGAGCAAGGAGACCATGGTTCGCCCATTCCCATACAAACCCGCCCATTAGCCTTGGATACTTATAAAACGCCTCCGTGTACTCTTTAATTGCACCGGGTCCATTTCCCATGGCGTGGGCGAACTCACACATTATGAATGGCTTCTTCCATTCTTCCTCTTCAGCATACTTGATCATCTCGTCAACTGGCGTGTACATACGGCTGAAAAGATCAGCAGTTTGGGCCTCTTGGTCACCCTCGTAATGGATCAACCGCGTTGCATCGATGTTCTTGATTTCGTCGTACATTGCTTGATGATTTCTCCCATAAAAGGACTCGTTCCCGAGGGACCAGATAATAATGGAGGGATGGTTCTTGTCGCGCATTACCATTTGCCGTGCACGATCTACGTATGCTTCTTTCCAATCCGGGTTATCTGAAAGATAGCTTGCCGGATCGCCCCCTACTTCGTGGAATCCATGGCATTCCAGGTCCGCTTCGTCAAGGACCCAAAAGCCCAGCATATCTGTGAGGTCATAGAATCTCGGGTCGTTGATGTAGTGGCACGTGCGAATCGCGTTTATACCAAAACTCATCATCGTCGTAAGGTCTTGGAGAAGTGCTTCGTAGGGAACGGTTCTGCCAGATGCCGCATCGTGTTCATGGCGGTTGACACCGCGTATCTTGATAGGGTTTCCATTCACACAGAATACGCCATTGATGAGTTCTGTTCGGCGAAACCCGACCTTTTGCGCCACGTACACATCTCCGACGTGGAGGATTAGGGTGTAAAGATATGGCGTTTCCGCCGTCCATTTATCCGGGTTGCTTATACGGTACCTAAGCGTACCGGTATTTGTGTCGAGATGGTGTTTTTGCTCGAAGGTAACCCTCTCTTCGGTATCGAGAAGCTTTAGTGATACGATTTCGCCCGGTTTGCTAACCTTGACATCCACGACTAGATGTGCGTCTCGATAGTCATCCTCTAGGAGAGTTTGAACATGAAAATCTTCAAAATGGGATGAAGGAAATGAATGAAGCCAAACATCCCTGAATATTCCGCTGAGCCACCACTGGTCCTAACATGTAGATAGGTTAATATTAGTATGATTAGAATCTAGGTGATCGGGGTCATACTGACTTGATCTTCGATATAGCTCCCATCACAGCGCTGGTAAACCTCTACACATAAGACATTCTCGCGGTCTAGTTGGAGAAAATTGGACACATCGAACTCGCTAGGATTGCGTGAGCCTTGTGAATAGCCAACTTCTTGGCCATTCACCCAAACCGTAAACGCAGAATCGACGCCTTCGAAGCGAAGCCGCCACTGGCTACCATCCTTCAGCCGGTCTGGCACTGTAAAAGACAAAATGTAACGACCACACTCATTCTCGTCGTATGGTACATGTGGGGGGTCTACGGGGAAAGGGTAGCTTGTGTTAGTATACTGAGGGCCCTTCCCGAAGCCCTGACATTGCCACATTCCTGGAACCTGAATAATTTTCCAGTCAGCATGATCAAAATCGGACTTGTAGAAATCGCGAGGCCCTTTGAAAGGGCTGGTTGATAGATGAAAGCTCCATGCGCCAGAGAGTAAGAAGGCACGTGATTTCCCTTTGGCATCTAGAATTGGAAGGACATCTGCCAAGATATTGTTCGGATGTGCGCGTCTTTGAGAGGGGCTTGTTGATCGGAGGGCCCAAGCACGCGAAAGCAGAGCTGCGCGACATTTGGGATCGATATGGTCCGAGATAGCATCTTCCTCCGTATCGTACAGGTAGAAATGGCTTCGAGGGGGTAGTGTGTTCCGATGAATGACTTTGAGGTTGCTCCAGTCGGGGAGGTGGGCAGGCTGGACTTTTGAGAGAGCCTGTTCAAAATGACGGGATGTTCCAGTGCTTGAACCGCCGGAGCTAGTAACACGGAGGTCCACGTGTAGACGATCGCGCTCGTGAATAACACTGTTACTCTCGGAGCGGTGCCTACGCTGCTCAGACACGGATGACATGGTAAGATGCAGGGAACAATGGCTCGGTCAGGACCGGACAAGACTGGACAAAAAACAAACAAGCAGATACAAAGACGGGATTCGGAGCACGGTTAAGGTCAATCAGCACTTTAATATTTTTCGAGAAAGGTATCAATCAGCAGAGAAATGACAGAAAACAAAGCTGCGTGGTGTGCGGCAATAGCAGAGGCAGCCAACGAAGAAGAGAATAAGGTGGTAGGGGTGAGTCAGTGAGGCGTCGAGTAGGGAGGCCACACAAGCCAGCAGATGGACAAAACGTCCTCCTTATCACGCCCTCTCAGCCCGGAGACAGTAATAAGTGACCTGGTGATCTGGCATGCGTCATATCAGCGGATGGCACCGCACGCCATCTGGGGTTGTACGGTCATCATCATGAGCATGCAATTGGCGGTCTATGGATTGAGGGCTGTTATTATCGCTCGGTTCAGGCTGCTTTGGATATTGGGCGGGTGCACCAAGTACTTCGTACTTGATGTAGGTATCATGTGCACACGTAAGTACAGTGTCGGTACATCAGCCTGGCACGCCGCACTGTGGCTGCTATTCCTCTCCAATAAGCATCCTATCTACCTCCCTAATTGGGAAGAATGTCGCTACCAATGTGCCTTTCAAGCGGTACCTGATTGGCATGTGATGGTTATAACGCCCTACAGACATATTAATGACGACCACATTCTACCGACAGGTTGTTGACACCATAATAGCACTTGTATGTCGAGTACCCGTGCCATTGGTGGTATGTACCGGAATATCTGACACACTGAGATAAGCTCTGCACGTTCTGATCGCTCTTATCTACCTGTGCTTCGTACTTCGTAGTTGTACGGGCAAATCCCTGCATTATATGGGATGACTACTGTTGCCCGGCCAACCATAGTGATCGGCCACAGACAGATGAACGGCCGAACAGTCGGGTCAACACCTTCGTGCGGAATCATTAACTACCTACCAACCGGCACTGGTATGTCGGTAGCACGTAGCATGATATGACATGTTCCGCTACCTATGACCTTACACTACTGGTCGGCCACCCCACTTAGCCAAATGCTTCGATAGGGGCTGGTAGACCAGTCAGAGACGGTCTTCCAAGAATAGGTAGCAGGGTTTCCGATGTGCCGGTTTATAAGTAGGTTACGGCGGACTAGAGGCGTCACTGTGACAAAACCCTTTTTTTAGTGGGCGCACCCCTCTAGTCGGGGTAGGTGGTAGCGTAGGCAATTACCCCCTATATAACATTCAGTTAGCCATAGAAGCCGCACATTGACTAGTACGAATTGAGATAGGTTCGGATTAGGTAAGTGCTGTAATAGTTGAATACGGGCCGAATGGGCTACGTCGGCAAGGTGCAATATAGCGGATGAAGGTGGAATCGCAGTATCTATATCAGTCCGTTATACACTACAGAGACTGACCCTTGGAGGAGCAAGGCCCATAGCCACGTTTGTTAGCCCTCTGGCCCATTACTATACCTACCTAGTTTGCACCTAGCCCTCCGACCATACATCGTATAGATATAAAGGTGCGAGGCATATTGAGGCTTATCTAGGTTGATAAAGGCTGAAAAATATACAGCCACTGTCTACGACTATAAACTAAGGTTCAGTTGTTGCATGGACCTATATACTGCGTTCCGATATATCGCCATATTGCACCTAGTTGCCGTAGACACAGTCGGCACCTATTCGTCAACAATTCGGCCGTCTGGCCTGATTCCGTAGTTCGCACTTAGTCGTACCTGCCGTACACCATATGTACGTAACTATAGTCGCCAACTTCAATTGATCAAAGTACAATATAGTGAATATAGCAAAGCGCTGTATATACGTAGGTCTACATATATAGAGACTGAGCCTTAGGACCAAAGTTCGTAGTCATAGGTTGTAGGTGGCCAGGCCGTCTGGTCAATCCCAGTGGTTCGACGTGATGTACGTGACAGCTGTTGGCGGCCGGAGTAAATAGCCTAGTTGCATTATACCGGTCTAGGTTGCATATACAGTCTATGCATCTAAAGACCGTACGCCTACCAACTATTGGTGTGGTCCTATATAATGGTCTGACGGTTTTGTCACAGTGACGCCTCTAGTCCGCCGTAGTAGGTAGCTTTAGTGGGCATGTTCCGTAGGTAGTGTGCTAAGTAAGAGATGCGGAAGCCGGTGGATGCCCACCTATGTATAAGTTCTCTATCGAAAATGTATTTATAGTTTGGTGAACATGCAAGATATTGTCCGAATATATACCTAGACAGGGTCGAGCAATGGAACAGGGCTCATTGCGCCATCCGCACTACTCAATGTAGGCGAGGTAGGTTGGTAACGCCAACGATTCCCATGTAGGGCAGACAGCGTTGCAGTGCAGTTGATCTCGGTCCGGGGTTCGATCATCCATGCCCCGGGCAGAACCCGGTGTCACGCACCCGGGCGAAGACGCTTACATTCCCCACACTCCAAGATTCCAATGTCTTAGAATAGCTGTGAATATATGTCGACCCGTGCTCTGTCCGCTAGACTGCCGAGAAATGTTTTGGCCTTGGCGTTGCCTATCCTACCACACCCATGCCATGATCCGGTCCTATCAACTGAGCCGGAGCATGCTATAAGCGAGGCGACGACCCCTGATAACCATGACGGCCTTCTCATCGTGCTATTCGCTACGACATCACATGGAACCTCTTAGGTGCGATTGATATTAGGCGTAGCTTCTCACTGTTTTGCTAAGTGCGTCGCCGAAAAGCTGTAGTCTGCTATCAACCATGGCCCCGGACATAAATGATGAGCTGCCGAAGCAAACCGACCCGGTCACCGACACAAAACCTCTCTCGGGACCTGCGAGATAAACACTGCTCCAACAGCACTGGAGGCTGCCGTCGCAGGGCAAAAACCCATCCTCCTATCATCGAGCACCGTCCGGCTTTATATAATCATGGATATCGGGTATCTCGTCTCGACCATGCAGGGCTTTACCTGGCTCTCTGATGGGCCCCATCAACGCCATGAAACCTTACCGAGAGATGGCTGGGGACGTCGCTGGTGTATTTTCATTGGCTGCTTCATCGAATAGCTGGAATAGCCATTCGGGACTCTGCCAATAAACTGGGCCAGTCTATAGGCAGCCGATTTATTATCGGATTTGAGTCCTCGTTTGCTTCGGCCGCAGGACTTGCATATACCGCAGAGCTGTTGTTGTTTTGGTCCTCAACTCGTTCACCCCCGAAAGCCCGTGGTGGCTCATCTTCAACGACAGGTAAGTCAGGCCGGCCTGAACTGGCCGCTACAAACCAGGAGATTGATGAAGAGCAGGGCGGATGAAGCACTTGTTATGTTCGCAAAGTACCATGGTGACGGCGATCCCAATTCTCCCATAGTCCACCTAGCTTCAGTACCGCGAGATTAGAGAGGTATATCGTACCAACATGGACGATGGGACTACCGAGAATTGATCAACACGAGAGCTGCCCGCTACCGCTTAGCCATGGTCATCGGCATGTCTTTTTTGTGAGGAGATTGTTTAGTCATCGGCTGCGGTCTCCCGGCCACTTCGTCTCGCGGAGCTATTATGATGTCTCTACTAACCGAGATATTATTTCAGCGGCCAGTGGAGTGAGTGACTTTTCTGCGTGAGAAGTTCGAGTCAGCTAAGTCAGAATAGGTGCAACGTGGTGGTGTAGGTATTTCATGGTACCCAAGGCATCAGACCCCATAGTCATGGACTAAACCTGACGCGCCATATAGCCCGATACGATCGCAGCCGCGGGGATTAAAAACACCAACACACAACTCCTCATCAACGCCATCAGCCCTATTTTGTCCTTCACCGCAGCCATGTGCGAGGCGACATATCTCGATAGATTGGGCCGGCGACCGATAATGCTTTCGGATCTCGCGAAAGGGATCCGACCTCAATTTCCTGTTCTAGAACCTCGCTACCGTCGTCAACACGCACGGCATCAGCGCTGGTATCAAGACGCTAGGTTGGAAATCATACGGTTCCCCCCCCCCCCCACCCAAAGAGCCGTAAAGTAAATTTCCAGCGTTCATATTCGACAGGCCAACCATCTTCGTAGTTCGTTTTCAAGCCCGAACCCGACTACCCCGTCTACTCGCCACTGCTCCCCGTTTCCCACTCACCCCTACCCATCTATGCTGTAGCCCAGTACTAACGCGCTCCATAGGTAGATCGTATAAGTGACATCGGATGAATCATCATCGAAATGGTCGTAATGTAGCTCTTGACAGCAGGCAAGTCACTAGAAGAACCGAGATCTTCGAGGCGAGGAATCCGCCCACGTATAGTACCAGGAAGGTCAAGGTCGCCGCCATAATCACGGGATAAGCCATCAACATCAGCAACGCGCAATGTCAATTGTAGTGCCGAGAAGACTCAGGGGACGAACCTCGGTTTTCGAAGCGAGCTAGGGCGGGAGGAAGCAGGAAATTGTGCGCAGTTTCGTCTCGATATGGTACACTAGATACTGATAAATTGGAGGGGTTCATGACACTCCAACCAACTGAAATCGTTAGTCTATCCCTTGTTAGCTGTTCAGTGTCAACCGGTGATGCGCGAAACATTCGCTGCTACCCCGATACATGTAGGCACAGCTGGGTTGAAGAGTTAGGACAAAACCAACAGAAGCATATAGTGATTTGCAACCCATCATACTACGACGTGATTCAAACAACTTGGCATGACCTAAAGTCTTCATATTAGTCGTATCGTCTCGTAATCCCCAAGTTTGCATTAAAGACTGCATTGGTTTCTCTATGGCAATAACACCGGACCCGTCTTTTTTTTGTTGACCTCTAGATATTGATCGGACAGAACAAATCTCAGGCGCCATCCAAGTGGACTCGTTCGATGTATTATTAACCCCGCGAAAACGCCAAATATGTTGTGCATCTAAAGGGCATCTACCTATAGGATTGTTCCAAATCTGAATAGATGTCAGCCAGTTAGTACCACAGATGAGAAAGGAGAATCGCAAAATATGGCCTACCCGAAGGTCCTCTTGATAGACCTGACATAGTACTCGTCCCAATTCCGCTTGGTGACCTCCTCTTGTCCGATAGGAACGCCGCTCCATTCGACACGCATGACTGTCACGCCATCCACGTCGTTTTGGTCAAAATTAATAGTTTGTTTTGAATAGTGACCAGCAGGCCACTGCTTCAGTCTCCAGGTCTGGATAATCTTGCTGGGCGCTGATAGCTCTTTATATTCACCAGCCACGTTCCCGTCAAACAATTCCCATTGACCACCGACTGTGGCGCCGTCGAATCTCTTTGGAGTGGCGCGGGTGAAAGCGGCCAGTCTTTGCGGATCCGTAAAAGTTTGATACAGTTCGATAGCAGTTGTCCTGAACTCCTCTTGTTCTGACAACGTCGTGGTATTTACGAGACTGCTAGCGTTCTTATGGGTGCTAGAAGTGCTCTCGGGCTTTGCCGCAGTGCCAGTGGCTCCATGGTACTTGGGTGTGGAGAACCCGCTTGAGGGATTGGAGCCAGCGGCATGCTGGATGTCTTTACCGTGCTCAGCAATCATAGCAGGGCCGAGCTTTAAGAATTCCGTCCGCAACTGTGGCACTAGTTTGGCGCGAATCAAATCCTTGACGGGTTGCTTCTCCTTAGATTCTGAATGAATATCGATGTCAAACTGGCATCTGTTAGTACTAGTACCAGGGCAAGGGGCGCCTGCGGTTTGACAGAAATAGTGAATACGTACGACGAACTCATCTTCTGCCGTATCATGGGCAACTTCGGGTACGGTAATGGTCCCAGAGACATCGTCGGCGTCGGGTGCGGATCCTTGAATTGGTTAGGCGGGGAGATCCCCAGAATTTTGTGCGTTGGGGGGATTCAGGACGTACCCGAGTACTCGAGCACGAGCTTCACATCGAAGATAGTAATGACTTTTCCTTTTCGCTGACTAACATCCACGTCCCCGTCCATGCTGA
The DNA here is from genome assembly GCA_028637635.1 of Xylariaceae sp. X802. Classification (NCBI taxonomy): domain Eukaryota; kingdom Fungi; phylum Ascomycota; class Sordariomycetes; order Xylariales; family Xylariaceae; species Xylariaceae sp. X802. The sequence goes on along the minus strand of JAJFDH010000001.1, from coordinate 1,662,708 downwards.
GAACTTTGCTGATCTTAGCTGTGACCTCCCCATCCTGCGCCGAGAGCTGGGTCAGATTCTTCTGGAACCAATCCTCAGCCCACTGCGAGGTATTCTTGCTGACCCAATGCCAGTTATTGGGATTGTGTAGAGCCATCGTGACGCAAGCGGTGGGGGTATTCAGCTAGATATTTTGCGAAGATGCTACAAATGAATGTCTGTGTCAGCAACAGCGCATAGAGAGAGGCATGCGACTCAGGTAAGGTGACCGAAGACAATCGTTTGATTCAGATAACGGCCTCAAAGGACCTCAGCATATTGGTCATCAATGAAAGGGAGTACAAATCACTCTATGACTGGTGCCAGCTGGTGTAATCATCAGGAGAAACGCGAAAAGTGAGAGACGGGAGGATTCCAAGCTGAAGAAAGCGCAGAAGAGAAGAAAAAAGGGAATGGAATACACACCAATGCAATGAAGGACAGATGGACGGGACGAGATGGGACGGCGTATCTACTCGATTACCATTCGGTGAGTATGGTAACCAACAGGTGGTGGTAAGAGAATTGTCGGCATGGGGAGCTCAAACGCCAACTGACTCTTTTTGGTGTTTGGAAACGTGATGCTGCCGAAAGCTCTAGAAATTCTGTTGAGTTCCTTCTAAATAAGTGACTTATTAGTGGGCTTGGTTAGAAGTCCTTTTCGTCGGTTTAACGTCGGCCCGTGAACGTAACCAACATTAAAGTGGATCCCGCCAATACCATTTTTATGCATATTACATAATACAGGAAGTTATGCTGTTATGTTACCTAGGCTCGCTAGGTTAGGTATTACCGCATCCCAGCCCAGGTTGACGCTTCGAGGAGCCAGGAACCATCACACACACACGGACAAGGCAAGCCGACACGATACCAGCCAGCGCGTTGCATGCCGATGGCCTACTTCCAGACACAGCGCTTCCCGACGCCCTTACCGATGTCGCAAACGCTGACCCCGGGGATCTTCTTGATAGCGACACCGGAAGTTTCCCGTGTCGTACGCGCCGCGACTCGTGACTTACGCATTGGGTGAAGCGATGAGTAGACCCATTACCGTACCGGAGGTTGGGCCACCAGCGGGTAGACTCTGTTGCGCCCTACGGAAAACGGCAGCCCGTCAGGCAAACAGTACGCGCGAAAAGAAAGGTGCATGATGCATAATTACCACTCCGTGCTGGGTGTCAAACGGGCTCACGGTCGCCCAAATACGGTGGGCAAGGAGCTCAAAAGTTCAGAAGATTCGTGTGGATTGTCTTGTTCCTGTGAGGACAATGGAACTTTCGGACGGGATCTATTACCCAGGTTTTCGCTGGCAAGGTAGGCATTCCACGATCGTGATTCGTAGGGAATCGGCCTCAGCGCTGTTCGGAACCCTTCCAATTCCCCGAACTCCCCAGCCCACGCAGCTGCTCTACGTTCTGTGAGGACTACATTGTGCAAATGGATGCCCAACACAATATACACTGGTGTTACTGGCCTCTGTATATGGTGAGACACAGCAGAACCGCGTGCGTCTGATCTGAAGGACTATGAAAGCGTCGAGTACTGTCAAATTTCTGCTTAAGCCATGGCTGTCGGGTGACTTCGCCAGCACGACCTGGATGTATTAGCCAGCGTAGGCTTTTTTGCCCTCTTGCGCGTCGTATTTGTCCACTTGGCATGCAGCGATGTCGTCGGGTATGGACAACGGGTTAGCCCGCGGCATGGACGCACCAGCGGGTGTAGGGCTTCAGATGGAGAAACTCAGGGCCAAAGACAAGCCACGTTAACAGTGGCCAAATCTGCGGCCGGCCTGCTATTCGGGTCCTATTGGTAGTGTCTAGACTCCAAGTCGAGACCAAGCACAGGTTACACCGGCTCTAAAATGCTGCCTCTGTATCTTCTATACGGATACTGGCTAATGGCAACGGTATGGTCATGACGCGCGCTATCGGGTTGGGCTGTGGAATAAACAAGGAGCGCTTTGCGTTATGTGTTCCCAGAGAAGCCCCAGCCAAAGCCTTCCCAACTGTTAATACCTACCAACCATCTTAAGTCCTGTTAACGATCTCATACACTGAAATGGATGTCTGCAGCCACTCGCAACGGTCTTCGAAAGCATCGGAAGTGTCTAGGTATTGCATTGGTACGCAGTTTATACGACAATGCCCCCCAGTGCAAACTCAAGCACCTTCCAGTTATTCGTGTCTACCATTGACATTCAAGGCACGACAGTAATGATCACAGGATCCCAACACCTGTGCTTGACCATCTCATGAATTTTCCTCTAACGAGCCTAAGGCGCCATGGCTCCGAGCTAGTAGTGTAGTCTCGGGAAAGGCGAATGTTTTGTTTTGGGATTGGGCTAAGCGTTCAAAAACAGCATCAGTGGTTTAGTGGTAAAATCCATCGTTGCCATCGATGGGCCCCGTGTTCGATTCACGGCTGATGCATGTGTCAAGCTTCCGCTTCTGTTTTTTTGCCTCTTCACTCCCTTTGAGTACACTATCAAGCACGATATCTTACCTTTTATTTTCATTTTTTGGGTGTTCTTACGGCATCTTTCGTCTACCTAATTACAGGTATGTTTTGATAATCTGGTCATACTGCTACATACCGGTACTACATCGTACGAAGTATCTGTAGCAGAGCGCAACAGCCAATAGGCATATTCATCCGACCAGATGAGTATCTAGGTACTCCGGACACCTTCGTCGCGACTCAACTGTGTTCTATTTTTGGTCCTATCTACATAACCTTGTACCTAGGTAACTGCATCTGAAGATTCGGTTGCCGATGATTTACGCCGGCGTGGATACGCTAGGTATACTACCGACCTATCGTTGCTTTTAGGTTGCGGGGTTCAACTATGTACGGAATACCTACCGTATGTTTCTCTCTATTTTTTTTCCTCCTTTGCTGTTTTGGAGCTTGTCGAGAAAACTTCCATACTTACCGCAAGCTTCAGCCCTAGGTATCACCAGGCGCTGTTATTTCTCTTTTAATAGTCGAGCCCAATACCTAGGATTCCGCAACGGCCCAGACGGCAAAGCGACAGGCTGTGGGTACACATGACAACCTGCGAACATCGGTGTGACATTCAAGATGATTTGACGTTGAAGGTTTATTAAAGAGGGTGTTGTGATGTTGTATTTCCGCACGATGACACTGATGTAAGCGCCAGACACAATGAATGGCATGAGGGGACTGAAGCAGAACGGGCCAATGGGACTTGGTTCATCCCGGATATTATGGGTTGCCAGGGGCCCACTGATCTGTAGGTTCCCATACTCGCGGTGTTCTTGGCGTTTCCTGGAGTTCTCCCGTTCTGGCTGGATCATCAAGTTGCGGCGGTGCGGTAGGTACCATATGCTGTAATACACCACGAGCAGGGAACAGGAGTCGAAAACTGATCATATAACTAACGGTTTATGATGCCTTCTCAAAGTGCGGGAAAGTTCTTTAGTCCATTTTGCCTGAAGGCAAACCCCTCGCGTCGTGGGACCTACGTATAACTACCTATCTAGTTGAGTAGATGCAGTTTACAACGGATTGGTTGTCTCGCATGCCTAAACTACCTACCTGCACTACGTTGTGTCCCCGTATGCTGTGGGCGGGCAGTATCCCAGTACAGTAGGAGTCATGGTTCCCAAGCCCAATGGCAGCCTATAAGCACACTTCGAGTAAGTGGTCAACCGGAACAGGCAGGCCGCCACGAACCGAGAGGAGTGTCTGCTACGGTACATACCTGGATACCGGTAGGATGACTTTTGGGCCGCCCTTTATTTATTAAGATGATAGGGGTTTTCATCCGTATACCAATGTTAGGACTGGACTGGCTCTTGTTGCTGTTGCGATGCGCCCTTGGAGCTCTGCCAAGCGGCTACCTACCGTCTAGATTACATATTTCATACGAAGCCATTACCGTAACCCCCCACACTAGGTATTAAGCCTAGGGGGGTAGTAAACTCAGATCACGTCCAGACTCCAATTCTTATTTTTCTTTTCCTCTCCATTCTTCGTCTCTGCGCTCAAACGGCGCGAAAGCTGTCTCTGTCGCAGCGGGGTTGTCATCGCTCATCGATCCTCACCCGCTCCGTTTGTCGTCGCCACATAACTGATGACTTTAGGTATTAATTGGGCGCAACTGGACACAAAGTGCTTTTCGTACTTGTAAGGACGGGTGCTGCGAAGGCAAGGCAAAGCGAGCAGAGCGGTGAAAGAGAACCGCGGCGACGACACCTACTCACTCACAGCAACCGTTCAACGTTTTTGCGGCTTCGTCGAACTACGGCTCTCCCATTGCTACTTGCTATCGAAGTTGTCGGCGCTCGTTTGCAACGATGACCAACGCTCGTGATCCCACATCTCGCCTTCGTCAGACCCTCAATCCGTTACTGACGTCGACGGCGGGCTACCATAATCAGCTGAATGCGCCTCAATCTTCTGTATCAATCAACTCGCCCTATGCATTTGGCAGCCCAACCCCAGCCAGCTCTATACAACCGTACAATCCCCAAGAATGGATATCCTCCCCTGCTGTTGGTCCCGAGAGGAATCATCAGTACCCTGCACAGTCCGCTTTTCGTGACTCGCCAGGTAAGCAAGTATTTGCGCCTCTTCCATTATGAAGCAGCATTATTTACTTAGATGTTCCTATCGCAGCGCCGCCGCCTCCATATTCCCCGCCACGTAGTCAGCGACCTGCCCCAACGAATTATGAATCTCCCACGCCAAATACGCCTACTGTTCGCGCACCAGCGAGTGCGCATAGACCGTCGCCGGAACCAGGCAATGCCCAAAACTTTCCACCACCGCCAGGGTCGGCGGAACGAAGAGCTTCGAGAGACAGACGATTTGGTCTATCCTCCCTCACGAGGCGGAGGGATCGGGACCAGGCAGAACTTGCTCCCAGCCCAGACCCTCACCCATTGTCGCAGGTTTCTAGGCCTCCAGGCTTGATGATCAATATACCTCCGCCTATGGATCCTCCCGAGAATTCCGTTCTAGCAATGCCGCCTAATGCTCGTAGAGCAGCCTCCGCAAGTGCCGTAGAAACGCCAATTTCCGCTCGCCCCCGATCAACGTTGCAAGCAGGATGGGACCCAGCCATGCCGCTTCCGCCTCCTCCACCAGGTCCTCCCCCTTCTGCGCAGTCTCGGTCCCAAAGCCTAAACCGGCCAAATAGTGCGCATCCTCCCATCTCCTCACCGCCGACAAGACGACCGCCACCTGGCGGAGTTACTGCGCTAGGCCCCGTGCCTCCCACTCCGGCTAACTGGGTTGAGGAAGAACACCAGCCGCAGCTTGCTACAACACCTAGTCGACGTGAATTAAGTATTCAGACGTCTAACCTAAACAACGCTCAATCACATGGCATTCCCCAGTCCGCTACAACTGTAAGCCCAAATAGTGGTCTAAACAGAGCTGGCGCGTTAAGAGGCGAAAAGACCCTGCGGGAAAGGCGGACTGAAAGTCGAACTAGACATCAGAGGGCCGAATCAAGTACGGATGCACATCAACTATCAAATATTGTCGTTCCCCAGGCGTCAAACGGTTCGGACCGGGTTTCCGTACATAGGGGGACGCCTCGAAGTGCAGGGAAGACCATATTCGAGCTGGCCAGATTGACGGATGACAATACAGATTCGCGCCACTCAACGCCGCGAGCCTCGACGGGACTGCCGCCAGGGTCGGCCACGCCCCCTTTCTCCCCACGGCTGCAGAAACCACCCTCCGCAGAAACGGGACATCCTATGGCCCCGAAGGCCTTACCCACTCCGCCACCACAAAGCCGTTCAGTTTCTAGTTCCTCCCATGCCCCTGCCGAGATTTACGGCTCCGTGAACAGCGTTGCCTCCACTCCCGTTACCTCGTTGCCATTGACAAAACAAGTCGTCGTGACCCAAACGGCCCAGCAGTTCTGTCAAGGGACAATAGAGCGGTTCCAAGCCTTCGCCGAGAAAGAGGCATCTGCAAAATCCGATGCTGACCGAGTGAAGCTTTTCGCCGATTTCGTCGTCAGTGAGTCTAGGTTGAGACGCGAGCGATACTCATCGGCCATCGGCGCCATGGGCTCTGAGATTCTGGATCTCACAAGAGATCTTTTCCGGCCCATGAAGGCCCGACGGGAATCAAACAGCTCACAGATGAGTGACTGGGCCCCTCAATCTGCCGAAACAAAGTCGAACCGCAACTCTACGAGCTCTTTCATCCGGGACCTGCAACAGCCAAGCACTCCGTCGGCATCTACCAATCCTATGGCACCTAGCGGCCCTTCACAAATCAACACAAATTGGACATCAAATCAGTATATGCCATCACTCTCGCCAATTCTTAGTATGAGCGTGAGCGCACGTGACGAAGCGGATTCTCGAGGCAGACCTGCGAGCCGATGGTGGGAGTCAGAGTCCATGGGCGAGGGCAACCGGATAGAGAGGTCGAAGAGGGAATCGAAATACATGGGTGTACCCAAAGAGGCCAGAGAAGCATTGCAGTGGGAGGACGCATCGGGCGGTGTGGCTGGGCCATCGCGTTTGAGCGAGGGATATCTTGCGGACGAATACCCTCCCGAAAAGATCGGCTGGCATGAACCAGAATCGGCAAAGACACCACTCCCATTTTCCCAATCACGCCTGTCTCTTGCATCATCGGCGCCGAACACCCCAAGTCCATCTCATCTTGATGTTTCCCGTTTAGTGACACTGCCTCCCCCTTATCCGCGGCATCACCCGGCCCTCAACAACAATCACCCGGAATTAACCGCCATCCGGACGCTTGTGCGATCAATCAGCGATCTAGGCGAAGTAGAGACAACCAAACAAGCCTTTGAACGAGACAGCCAAAAGGCGCGCGACGAAGCGGCGGCAGCAACCTCAGCAAGACAACAGGCGTTGCGTGCGAATCTACACGAAGAAGTGAGTTCCGGGAACATGTCATACGCCGAAGCCGCCGCCATCGAGGCCGACACGCAAGAGTCGGAAAAGGCACAGTCCAAGGAACTAGGAAGGAAAGAATTCGAGCGGTTTCAAAACGCCGTCGTCATGCCCCTGAACGAGCTGCTCACCGGCCGCATCGCAAGGGCCACGGCGCTCTTCGACGAGCTCCGCTCGCGCCTGTTCGTCGAGACGCAGGCGCCCAACCCCAACACGCCGCAGGAAGAAGGGGACGAGCAGCCCGAGCTCCTCGAGAAGCTCACGCTGCTCAAGTGGATCTTCGAGGCGCGCGAGGCCCTTTACCGCGAGGTCTACCACTTACTCAGTGACCGCAACGACCGCTACCGCGAAATGGTGATCACGCCGTACCGGCTGTCGGGGAACGAGGAGAAGGTGCGCAACGCGGAGGCGTTCTTCGCCGAAGACGCCGGGAAGCGGCGGGCGACGCTGGCGAGCGAGGTGCTGCAGCGAACGGGCGAGTTCCGCGACGTGGTGGAGGAGAACGTGACGCGGGGGATCGACATGCAGCTCAACGCGTTCTGGGACATCGCGCCGCCGCTCAAGCGGCTGCTCGACAAGATCCCGGCCGTCATTGACGGGCAGTTCCGCATCCAGATCCCGCATGCGGAGTTCGCGGAGAACCCGTCGTATCACCGGCATCCGCTGCAGTATCTATATAGCCTGCTGCTGCACGCGGAGAAGAGCACGTATCAGTTCATTGAATCCCAGACGAATCTTCTCTGTCTTCTGCACGAGGTTAAGGAGGCGGTTGTCAGTGCGCGTGCCAAGGTGATTGAGACGGAGGGCCGTGACGCCCGCTCTATCGAGGATGAATGTAGAGACGAGCGCGAGCACTTGACGGACGACCTTAAGGAGAAAGTCCGCGTCGTACAGGATCAGTGGGACGGCGCGCTTGGCGACGGCATGCGTGGTGTGAAGGAGAGGGTCGGCGAGTGGCTGCTCTCCACGGGTGGCTGGGATGAGAGTCTAGAAGACGGCGGGGTTGGTGGTGTTTAGATGCTACATGTCTGCTAGAAGAGGAATGGGAGAAGCGGACGGTGATGTTTAGCCGGCGATGTTTTGTGTGATACCCATTTAGTTCCCGCGTCTGCCTGTCTTTTATAACCATCTTACGCATTGGGAAAGCTGGTCGGACGTTTCTGAGGATACGATTCAAGTTTTGCGGGCAACATTATGCCTACGGATGGGATGGGACGAAAAGGTACCTTGCCTGCAGCGGGCACGTCGAATAATGTGTGATGAGGCTCAAATGAGGGAATGAAATGAGAGGAGCTCCTGTAGCTTGCACCTGACAATGATGGATGTGTCTATTCATTCTATAGTACATTCGTAAGAGAAGCAAGATCCCCGTGCTGAGAAGAGAAAATATCTTTGATATGTATACCTATCAGTCAACGTAACTTCTCAAAGTTGCCTCTCACATTAAGATTCATACAGGCCGGCTTGGATTAATAGCCTAGGTATCGCTCATAACCCGGGAGATATAGGCGATGACGGGCTTCCATGACATCGGTTTTCCTCATCACATGAATCTCAAAGAGTACTGCCTTTCGAGACGAACCACGCCTTAGCAGTCTCGACGCCCATAGCAGTGCTCATAAGCATGCGCCCAAACTGATCAATATCGTCTGGCTCAGCTCTCTTAATCGCGTCCCATATATTCCAGGGAGATGAGACTAAATGCTTCTTCTCACGCCACGCGAGAGCGAATTGGATGGGGTCCCGGGCATGCCATAGATGTGATGACAGGGTAACGGTTCGGCAGGACAACAGTCGCGAGTCGCATTCGCCGATATCGTAGCATGGAGTCTGTTGCAGCGCTTTCCTTACCAAAGCTATAGAGTCATCGGGATGAAGCTCGGATGAGGAACAGGAAGGCTGATATACCGTTCTGATGATTGAACTGGAAAAGTCGGCGCGCAGGATATACTGTAGCTGTATGAACAGGAAAGATACTAGTACAGTCCGTCGTACGGACTCCTGGAATGTCCAGTCGTGATAAACGGCACGGGCCGTCGTCGGCGGATACAGCGGGATATCACGCAATGGATTGAGCTCGCCGTCGTCGTCGTCGTTCTCACCCTCGACTTGGTGCATAAAGCCTATGAGTGCTGTGGCCGAATCACTTAGTGCCGATATCGTCTCCCCTGCGAGCGTACGTGCTAACCACGAATCGTCGAAGAAAAGTAAACTTTGGTAGAGAAGAAGAGCATGAGTCCGTGCCATTAGGTCGGACACACTTGCTGTAGGTACAGGGGCATCAAGTAACTTCCGATAACGCTGTTCTATAACGCGCTGAATTATGGCTGTATTGGCTGTGCTCTTCGCCCGGTACAGCGCGCAGGCTGCGAGCGCATCTATGTGTAGTATCCTCGTTAGTCTGTTGCAATACCAGAAACTTCACCCAGGAAAAGGAAAATGAGATAATCGAGATCGTGTATATTCTCGTAGGAGCAGGCTTGCGTACCCTCTAAGAATGTGGGCATAGAATCCTGGTATAGTGCTGGATGACTCCAAGGCGTCCCGCCGTTGAGAACCATCGCTTCCGGTGCACGTTTGAACGTCTCAACGGTGTAACTAAGACGCCTCTCAACCAACTCCGAGACCAAGCTCAATAGCAGGGTTCTTGACGAGTTGGCGACTGAAGATTTCGGTGACCGCGTCGCTACGGACATTGGATCCTCGAGCCCTAACATCGGCCCTGGTGTCGGCGGTATATGGCCCAGTGTCTTGTCCGTGTTCATCATGTCATCAAGGAAATCCAGTCCTTGAAAACTCGGCTCATCGAATGAGATAGTAGGAAAAGATGGACATGAAGAATTGTATGATGGGCCTAGATCCATATTGAAGTCGAAGTCCGTGCCCCAGGAGTCCGGCTCCAGTATGGCATCATGCATCAGTTCTTGCGACTGCGCGCTTGGGCTTATGCCTGCTTGATAGGAGGCTGCGTTGCCATGCCTTTTGCCTACTTTCTCGACATGCGTAGGATAGGAGCACTCGACTTTCCTCTGCGCACATCGGAAACATGAAGGCTGGCGAAGGTCGCAACGCCGTTTGGCCTTGATGCACGCAGCGCACTGCAATAAGTATACGGTTAATAACGCACCCCGCGGAGAACATGGGACTATTGTGGTGACTTGAGGGCTTCCGAGACGGTTTCACTCGGCTTCATGGAATAATACCTACGGACTTCCGCCTGGGTGGCGGGTTGCCACGCTCTATAGTGGAAAGGGATGGCGGCATCCCGACATGGGAATGTTTTCAATATCGATGCCCGGTTCGGAACGTTCCTATCCTTCCCACACTATTGATGCCGTCGGCCACCAAAGTTCATTCTCGATGCGGAAGACGTCTGCTGAATCCAAATCGCCGATCGGCCTGTATCCGTCTGCCTCTCAGATGCCTATCTTAAGTTATTCTCAGCCCCCAAAACTGCCGGAGTTCCATTGTCAGCAGAATTCAGGGGGTTAGATGCATGGTATTCGCTAACAGATTTGCTGTCAACGTCCTAAGATTATTGCTAGAGCCAAGTACACTTGGGCGGAGTTCCGCCAAAGGTCAAATGGACCTGACCAGTCCCGATCTCGAGACCTGCATATTCTGCGGAGTTCACAGGTTACCGTACCAATAATATCGATGATCACGATTTCTCAGAATCCCCACGTCACGTGAAAGAATGTCATGGAACATGTCAGCGGCTGAGCGTAATACGGTAATACCGTGAGAGCCTGACTCTTGAGACTCGGGCTCTGGCCGGGGATGATTCACGAAGACTTCAAACTGCGGACGAGTCGAGTCGCACTACGATATACTACTGCACCTATAATACTGAGTTTGGGATTTGTTGCCAAAGTGTCCGAGCTACAGGATGAACGCGCCGGCCCCAGCTCCGCCGCCGAGGATTCTATCCCTCGGTATGTCCCCCGCCACAAGGCTTGAACAAGGCCAGGTAATACTGACTACTGCAGATGGAGGCGGAATTCGTGGCAAATCAAGTCTCCTGGTTCTCGAAAATATCATGGAAGCAATCAAGAAGGCCAAAGGTCTGGAAGCAGTGCCAAGGCCATGCGATTGCTTCGATCTGATCGGCGGCACGAGTACCGGAGGGTACGGCAACTCACGTGCATCCTCTAAGCAGTTCTGCTTTTAACAGGTAAATTAGAATTATTGCCATCATGCTCGGGCGGTTGGGCATGACTGTCGACGAGTGTATACGAGCATACGATAAACTCGCGCGGACTGCATTCACCCCCAAACTAACGCTGTTGCCGGCGTCTCCAAAAGGTGCTTACTCGGCCCAAGCTCTTGAGTCTGCCATCAGAAAGACGGTCAGAGAATTTTGTTCGAGGTCGCCCTGCGTTGACCAACGATGCCGAGGCCAATCAACCGCTGAATCATGTCAACACGAAGACCCAGGGTTTCGCGATGCGTCCTGTACTAAAACGTCCGTCTTCCTTTGATTCTAATAAGACACTAATATGAGAGAAGAGAAATTGACATCACATATACAGAGTCGTGTTGGCTATTACTAAGGATAATGTCGATGCGCGCCCCATCCTCTTCACAACCTACGACACATCGACCAGCTATGAGGGCTGTGCTATTTGGCAAGTTGCGCGTGCAACCTCGGCAGCAACGACATTCTTTAAGCCTATCAGGGTTGGCCGAGACAATGTCGAATTTATCGACGCAGGTTTCGGATACAATAACCCATGTGAAGTTCTCATTGAGGAGGCTCGACGGCAATTCCGTAATCATAGTACATTACACATTCTCAGTATTGGTACTGGGCTTGGAGGCGTCGTTGAGATCAAGGACTCGCGGCGGTCAATTCTTAACGCTCTAAAGAAGATGGCTTCGACTTCAACAGCGGTGGCAGAGAGACTTGCCAGTCAGTACGGAGACGGCGACCGATACTACAGATTCAATGTAGACCGTGGTCTACAGGATATTACGCTATCCGATTGGAAAAAGACAAGTACCATCTCTGCACACACGGGAAACTACCTGAGGAACAACCAACGGATGATTCAAAAGTTCGTGGATAGTTTCACCAAGCGTTCAGAGGTACACGTCTCGGCTGCTGGTACGCAAGGTACACCACCTAGCCGTCAGTAAATATGACCCTTTAGTTCTACGACGTCGATTAACGTAGTTTAGGCCTAATACCTCATTATATTCCACTTCCCAAGAACACCCATTTTGTTGGTCGCACGGAAACTCTTGAGCTGCTCACCCGGAAAATCTTGACTCCGAGTGGTCACCAACGCTTTGCCCTCTTTGGTCTGGGTGGTGTTGGGAAGACTCAGGTGGCCTTAAAATTAGCATACGAAGCAAAAGACGTGCATGGATTCACGGTTCTCTGGTTGCAGGCAGCAAGCAATGCGGCTTTTCAACAGGCTTGCACAGAAGCTGTGAATCACCTCTCGCTTCAAGCCGCCAAGGACGAGGATCCCAAAGAGCTGCTGCAAAAGTATCTCAGCTCAGAAAAGGCTGGAAAGTGGCTCCTTGTCATCGACAACATCGATGAAGTTGATGTATTGCTTGGATCTTCAGATAAGGCGGACGGCATAAACCGCTTTCTTCCTGATAGTGACAGCGGCCGCATTTTATTTACCACGCGTCTATACGATATAGCAGAAAGACTTGCGGGCGATAATGTGCATGAACTGAAGGGGATGAATTACGAAGAAGCGAGGAGTTGTCTGGAGAAAAAGATCACAATAAATATTGAAGATGACGTGGCAGCAAGAGAGCTTCTAAGCCAGCTCACTCACCTTCCTTTAGCCATCACTCAGGCGGCTGCATTCATGAGAAGGAATAAAATCTCTATACGGAAATATCTTGGCTTACTACGCGAGGCAGAGTCAAACATGGTTGAATTGTTGAGTTGGCAGTTCTACGACAAAGATCGATATGAAGGTTCACAAAATGCCGTGGCTTTAACTTGGCGAATATCGTTCGATCGAATATGTGCTACCGATCCGGCCGCGGCAGAGCTTCTGAGATTCATAGCAATGATCGAGCCAAAAACAATACCTCAATCTATGTTGCCAGCGAACGAATCGAAAATACAGCTGATAAATGCGATTGGGACCTTAATTGGATACGCATTTTTAGATATTGGGGAAGAAGACAAGACGTACAATATGCACAGTCTTGTTCACTTGGCGACGCGGACATGGGTTAAAGCACGGGGCGAGGAAGCAAAAGCTACAGCCAATGCCGCTGCAAGTCTGTCTGGTGTCTTCCCAAGAGATGATTGGGAAAACCGTGAGTTATGGAGACAGTACATGCCTCATGCTCTTCGCCTACTTAGAGAAGGTGGTGACAGGTTACAGGATGGCGAAACGTTAGGCTACTGGGTTGGTCGCTGCCTTGACGTAGACGGACGATATAAAGATGCGCAAGAAGTCTTTGAGCGTGTGGTCGCTAGACAAGAGACAGCACTTGCTGAGGACAATCCCACTCGACTGGCATCGCAGCACTCACTTGCAACAGCATACCAAGCAAATGGGCAAGCAGGCAAGGCAATTAAGCTGCTAGAACATGTTGCCTCAGTAGAGACAGCACTTGCTAAGGACCACCCCTCTCGACTGGCATCGCAACACGCACTTGCAAGAGCATACCAAGAAAACGGGCAGGTAAAAAAGGCAATTGAGTTGCTGGAACATGTCGTCTTAATAAGGGATACGGCCCTTGCTAAGGACCACCCCGAACGACTGGCATCGCAACATGCACTTGCAATAGCATACCAAGAAAACGGGCAGGTGAAACAGGCAATTGAGTTGCTGGAGCATGTTGTCTCTGCAGAGGCAACATTTCCTGACGACCACCCCTCTCGACTGGCATCGCAACACGCACTTGCAGAAGCATACCGAGAAAACGGGCAGGCCAAAAAGACAATTGAGTTGCTGGAGCATGTTGTCTCTGCAGAGGTAACACTTCCTGACGACCACCCCGAACGACTGTCATCGCAACACGCACTTGCAATAGCATACCGAGAAAACGGGCAGGTTAAACAGGCAATTGAGCTCCTGGAACATGTCGTCTTAATAAAAGAAACAGCCCTTGCCGAGGATGACCCCTCTCGACTGGTATCACAACATGAACTTGCAATAGCATATCGAGCAGACGGGCAGGTTGAAAAGGCAGTTCAGCTGTTGGAACATGTCGTCTTAATAAAAGAAACGGCCCTTGCCGAGGATGACCCCTCTCGACTGGTATCACAACATGCACTTGCAATAACATATCAAGCAGACGGGCAGGTGGAAAAGGCAGTTCAGCTGTTGGAACATGTCGTCTTAATAAAAGAAACGGCCCTTGCCGAGGATGACCCCTCTCGACTGGTATCACAACATGCACTTGCAATAACATATCAAGCAGACGGGCAGGTGGAAAAGGCAGTTCAGCTGTTGGAACATGTCGTCTTAATAAAAGAAACGGCCCTTGCCGAGGATGACCCCTCTCGACTGGTATCACAACATGCACTTGCAATAACATATCAAGCAGACGGGCAGGTGGAAAAGGCAGTTCAGCTGTTGGAACATGTCGTCTTAATAAAAGAAACGGCCCTTGCCGAGGATGACCCCTCTCGACTGGTATCACAACATGCACTTGCAATAACATATCAAGCAGACGGGCAGGTGGAAAAGGCAGTTCAGCTGTTGGAACATGTCGTCCCAATACAGGAGAGACTCTTCGCCGAAGACCATCCAGATCGACTAGCGTCGCAATACACACTTGCACGAGCATATCAAGCAGACAGGCAGGTGGAAAAGGCAGTTCAGCTGTTGGAGCATGTCTTCTTAATAGAGGAAACGGCCCTTGCCGAGGATGACCCCTCTCGACTGGTATCGCCAGATGCACTTGCACGAGCATATCGAGCTAATGGGCAGGTGGAAAAGGCAGTTAAGCTGTTGGAGCATGTTGTCTCAATACGAGAGAGGTCACTCCCGGAGGGCCACCCCTCTAGACTGGCATCACAACGTGCACTTGCAGAAGCATACCGAGTAATGGGCAGGTAGGAAAGGCAGTTAGGCTGCGGCATTCTTGTTTAGAGAGATCAAGCATTGCGCGCTGTCATCCGGCGAGTTATCATGCACCCATTTACAGTTCCATTAACGCAGAAACAGCCATCAAGCGTACCCATCGCATCGACGGCTAAGTTGACTACGAGCGAAGTCTGTACTTAAGACGAATCGACAATCTGTTTCATGGCACACAAGCTTCGCTATTCGCAGCTTTCCACCCCAGGGCCAACGGGCCAACGGGAAGGAATCAAGGATGAATCAGATTATCAAATCATAGAGGCCTACCTCTGTTGTCCTGTCAACGCGTAGCGGACGAGTTGGCCACAGCTGTTACCGCAAGCGTTCTTCCCCATGAGCAACGCAGTCAATGCAACTGCTGGTGTCTCCCCCTTCAAGGAGCTGTATGGCTACCATCCGGAGCTTAGAGCGTTCACTACCGGCAGAGCCCTACCATTCATGCCTGGAGTACCGCTAGGCTTGAACAGTTGAAGGATATTTGACGCACACATACCAGAAAGTCGCAAGGTGCTGTCGAGCGTTGAGATGGCCAAGGACTGCAATCTACGACACGAAACCAAACTTCAAAGAGTACAAAGCCAGGGACATAGTCACCCCGTCGGCAACCAATCTCCGGTAATTTCCATAGGTGTCTCATATGTTCTGCTGGTCAGAGAATCTGTGCTGTGAATTGAAATGAAATGAAGACTTAGGAAGTAGAGTACCCCTATTCCTAAAGTTTCGATTACCTCTTATGAGCGCATGATGATAATGGCATCGCCATCAGCCAGTTTACTATAGATACGGCCCGCCTTTTCACTATACAATCAGGAATAAGGATAATTCAGTGTACGGGCCTTCTTCAATATCACATTAAAACTTGGAATCGCCTCCAGACATTCCATGTCCTAATACTGTAGCTGGGTACTTGAGAGTTCACAAAAACAACTCACTCAGAGCCAGCACCGAGATAAACCGAAGCGGAACCTCATGCGTTCGGGGTACGTAGGGAGACCTACAGTCTATTTCTAAACGCACATAACCCTACCCAGGGCCCATTGCTGGCCACCAAGGGGTTGTTGATAACGGGCGACTCACTTATTCTCCCGACGTAGTTTTTGACTCAGTATTACACAATTCCGCGGGCCGAATTCGCAAGATCACTACATGAAGCATCTCACCTATCACGTTCAGCGCCATGAAGGCTACGAAAACGGATCCGGCTCTCCGGATAAGTTGGGATAGAACTCGCCGAGGAAAGGGAGGCGGAGACCGAGAAGACTCAGAAGGGCGACCTCCCGGTCCGTAACTTCCCAGGGTACGCTCACACGAACGCAGATTCAGTGTGTTCATGCAATTCCTGAAAGTAATACCCAGATTATTGGTAAATAACTCCATAAAAGCATGACCTGAGAACCGGGGGTGGGATAGTTCGAGCGCCAAATACAACCCCTGTTCTCATGGCGGAAGACCGCCATGCTTAAATTCGGAAGTTGTGCCAGGATTATAAATCATATAATTCGAAGTTCGCACCACCAAACCGTTTCTCAACAATTCTCATCAGAACGCCATATCAGCAAGCACTGACGCACCCGGAATTCGAACCTGCCACTATGTCACCTACAATCTTCGTCACCGCAGCCACTGGAACCCTCGGCAAGGCTCTGGCTCTCCACCTCATCAAAATCGGCTGGGGCGTTCACGCAACAACCCGAGACCTTGCGTCTCCGGCAGCAAAAGAGCTTATATCGGCGGGTGTGAAGCTCTCTCAAGGAGACTGGGACAACAAGGAGATACTCCGGGATGCCATCGCCGGTTGTGACGGTCTTTTCCTGAATCTCCTACCAAGCCCCACGTACCCGGGGCCCGAAGTTCGACAGGGCAAGAATCTCATCGAGGCTGCCAAGGCTGCTGGAGTCAAGCATGCTGTTTATGTAGCTGGGGTGCCGGCTACCCGGGAGAATTTAGAGGTTTTTGGAACGATCTCCTTCGGCCCGGCATTTATCCTAAATAAGGCGGTGGTTGAGGATGCGGTCCGCGAGGCGGGATTTGAGGCGTACACCATACTCCGACCGGGGATCCTCATGGCCAACTGGCTCGCTCCCAAGATCGGCTTCCAGGCCCCTGGACTTGCAGAGACGGGTACATTCGCCACCGCCTTTCGTCCGGACACGTTAATCATGGCCATTGACGACCTTGATTTCGCTGTGTTTACGACTGCTGCTTTCAAGGACCCCGCCAGGTTCCATGCGCAGTCGATTGGGGTTGTGTCGGATGTGATCACCGTGCAGGAAATCTTGAAACTGCTATCCGATGCTACGGGCCGGAAGCTTGAAGCCTATTACATGTCGGACGAAGAGGTCAAGATTAAGGCCAAGGGAAATCCTTCCTTGGAGGCCCAGATTCTTACTCGGTCTGTTGTTAACTACTTCGACATTGCCGAGACGAGGGAATGGGGTGTGCCTCTTCATACTTTTAAGGAGTATTTGGAGAGAGAGAAGGCTAGTGTTCAGCAGACTTACAACAGGTTTTGATGAGGAAGCGGGCAGTGAAGCAAGCTGGGATTGTGTAGAGGCGACCGAGAAGTTGCTATGCCCTAGCATAGCTCTGCAGTAGTAAACTTGACGATGTGATATTCGGGATACCTCTAGAATACAGACTGTACAGAAGGGAGGTTCATCATCGCGGTCGTTATGCAGAGCATAGGCATATTTATACCCCCATGAGACTATCCTGGTAGTCAAGGCCATGCATTCGTCTTCTCAGCAGCTAGATACTCGCGTAGTCAGACCTAAGGTGTCAATGAAAATGCTGAGAATTTCGGTACGCCAGCCTGAGCTGCGACCGCTGGCTTTAGACTCGAAGAGGGTAAGGAAGGTAGGTAATCCGTTAGACAGCCACCGGATTACACGTTTCTGCGCCGATATTTTAAGTTAGTCAGACACAAGTCAGATGGAAATAAATCTATAAACGGGTCATGGTCATGAGCAGGTTGATCACGAACAAGTCATAATTAACAGGGCACAATGCATCGTACATAGCAGGGAGTGAAGAGTGTAGAGAGTGTATTGTTGAAGAGGTTGTTAACTCGCTTACAGAAGCCTCAGAAGCCTGGATAAATAATGACCGGCGGGCTTACTAGCCAATCAAGGTGTCGTGAGGATCGTCATACGAAGCATCAGGCCCCGAGCCAATGATGCTCGTAACATATCGATGCTCCAGAAACCAAGCCAACCCGTTCAAATCCGTCATCCCAAGATACCTATATCACATATGCTCATAACCAGAGCCTGATGTTGTCCAGCAACCCGGGCTATCCCGTCCGATGCCGCCGGTCCCTGTTGGTGCTCACAACATGTCGATGTTTCGGAAACCAAGCCATTCCATTCGAATTCGTCGTCCGCAGATGCCGTGCTCATAACCCGAGATCTGATGCTCTGAACCGTCCAGTTTTCTGCCGTCTCCGTGTTGGGTGCTCATAACTGCTGGTTGTGGTCTCATTACGAGATGCAGGGCGGGATTCTCAGCCCACACCCACTGCCGCTATAGACGGATGCTTTGTGCCGTTTCCGGACTCTGCGAACGTCCCCCGGCACCCCAAATGTCATAAATCTATACAGACACCACCGGCGTCAGCGCCAGCGCTGGAGCCGCATGCCTAGGGAAAACGGTTAAGACGCGTTACTCATGATGAGATGGATTAAGACGGAAGAAAAGGAGAGATGAGGCTTACCTTCCCCTTGGCAATGGAAGCGACTGAAACAGAGGCTCCGGTGGCCATGACAACAGCAATGACCGAGCTGAAAGCGTCCATTTGCTGGGCTGTCGGGGGTGGATTGGGCGAAAGTTGGTTGGGAGTGTTTTGTTGGAAGTTGTTGATCGAGTCAAGGCTAGATAGGCCTCTGGCTTTCCAAGAAGTCAACCAGGGAGTTGGGATCCCGGCCTCTTTATACTGTTGTAGGCATGGCGGATAAGATCGAGATAGGTCACTTGTTGGAACCCTCCCGCCCAGTTGTCGCGCCAGTGCTCTGTGCGCGTGCTGCGTTGGCTCATGACATGTAAAGGTATCCCTTCACCGCAAATATTTACGATATACTTCGTCGATAAGGGAAATAATCTAGTACCTACATCAGGCACAGATGTGCACATGTTGAACTATGTATCAGCGTATGACCTTCACCTCACGCAAAGCGGTGAAGTGTTAGCTCGGTGATTCCCGGGGCCACGCTTCACGGCCGAATGCCCGTGAATCAGGTATGCCGTGCAGCACTGCAGACACCAAAACTATGGGGCCCTCGTCGTCCGGTTCTGTTGGCACACTCCCATTGGAAGTGACTCCGTCCAGCTAGTTGCTTGGCAAGATCTTAATCTCGTAGATCTTCTACACTATAATAAATTGAGCTAAAGTCGCGGAAGTCGGATTTCGAGCCAAGGAGCCGAGGAAATCGTTATCCTGAGGTTATCCAACTACCGATAAGTTAGTTTCCAGCTTGTGCAATTATGCGACAAACAAGGTAGTTACCTGACCTTCTACCGATTGAAGGCTACGTCGGATCTCCCGCGCATCCTTAACTTGGGCGACATCATTATCCAAGATAGGTACATCGAATTGGATACTTTTGTGACTTGTGCAATTACTTTACAACCCTTGAAGCCAAAATCTGTTGTATATAAAGGTTCCCGCGGGGGTATTCCCACCCGCGCGGAGCTCGTGTGCTCCGCGCCGAAGCCCTCTTCGCCCCATACTTACATCCCCACAGTCACAACGGGGGCCTGCTGCCGGGAGCGCGCCGGCCTTGATAGTTAGTGCTGGGCTAGCCCAGCTGCGGCGTAGTCAAACGCATCAATAAGGGGCTGGCGCTCCCGCCAACCTCCTTCGGTGGGACGGCCCACCGGAGTAACGACCAAGTCCAGCTGTTCTTACCTTATTGCTCGGCCAGCCAGAGGCGCCACTGACCTATAATCAACTCCCTGTAAGTTTGGTTTGGGTGTGTCAGGTGGCCGACCAATGCGGTACGCCGAAAAACACATTACGGCCAGGTAGGTAAACTACGTCCGGACGGACGTATAGGAATCGTCTATAATGGAGAAAGTCGCAACCAGCAGTAAAGTTCCAGCCGTAGCAGTTCTCTGTATATCTGACCTTTTGGACGGAATAGTGCTTAACATTGGGCTACATTCCTCGCGAGCCTAACCACTCTGAGCTCCGCAAAAGCTAAGAGGAACTACCTTCGCGCAACCGCCCGACCGTCTCGCCGGCTCTGTTATACCTAGTCCAGCAACTATGAAACTCGCCCGACGATCTAGCCTAAACTTGAGCTTTGCTCACGGGACCCTACAACGCGGGGTGAGAATGGAGCCTGCTGTGGAAATGTCCACGTCGTCTCCTGGCTGTCACATGACCGTCCATGATTCAACTACCGTACCGCGTGTATGCACCGTATAGCTTCCGAGATCCGGGGATCGCGCGAGTAGCTAAAGCGGCTGACAAGAAAGGCCCGCCAGCGCGTGTTTTTGGCACCGGCGAGAAAAGGGGTGCAGTCATACCACGCTTTCTGCCGGCGTTTATGTACTCTAGAAAGCCCTGGACTCTGGAGAACATGGTCGTGGTATGAGACTACGCCCAGCATGGAGGGAGAGTTTGGTAGATAGTGATTCGTGGATCAGAAGCAATCAGTAAACGAATACATAATTAATTGCAGAACCTCCGCTATCAAACATGCTCCGTACCAGAGTGAACTCGCCCACGGGGTTGGCAAGGCAGATATCGGGAAATTGTAGACTATATTGTTACAGGGGATAGCATCACTTGCCGCATCCTCTGTGAGACCCGAAAACTTTGCTCCCACCTTGCGCTCCAACCTTGCGTCTAATAAAAAAAATTGAATCCGTGAGATAGCCAGTATGCCGGGTCTCAACGAGGGAAGCTCCTCGATGGATATCGGCTGATGGGTTATTATATCAACGGGAAATATGTACCGCGTGATTGTCCTCTTTATCAACCAGCAGAGCTCATTGACACAACTCTAGTGTGGGTAAATCCCACTCGCATTACATTAGTACATCGTACACGAGACCTATACCATCCATCGGTCCATCCATCCTTGCGTTTGTGAATAGCCATTGGTTTTGGAGTTGGAAAAACAGAATCACGCACGCGTCGCGGTTTCACCGAGGGGTTACATCAGCGGTTGCGGTCCCCAGCGCTAACCACTTTATAGACATCCATTCGAGGATTCTGCAAGGTCGTATAATTCAAACCGATCTCCACAGTCTCGCCTGTTCTCATGTCCTTGTAAAACTCCCCACCAGCATTGGCGAGCAGCACTTTTTGATTCCCCGGATCAACCTTCAGACTGGGATCTCCAAAGTAATAAGGCATAATGGCCGATTCTGGGCACCCTTCCATCTGGACCTGTCCAAGCGTCCCCTGGGCTTCTGTTCTGATCACGTCTGAAGGCATAGCCTTGGATTTTGTCCATCGTAGAATGCCAAATCTAGGCTCGAGCTCGAAAAGTAAATGCAACGAGTTGCTTAGAGGATCGGGCTTTTCGTATGCGGCGTGGCTACTATGCATCTGCGAGGGGCTTGGGAAATAGGCGCCTACGACTTGCTTCGGAGCCGTTGCGCTCGCATCAGTCGTGAATAGCACGACGTATCCGATTGATTGGCTGGAGAGGTCTCGGCCTAAACGCGAGATTGTCATATCATATGAATCCGACGAGGGCTGCACCTCCCGTAGCATGATCCGTGTATCCTGGTTAATCCTCTCGTGGTAGCTATTCGGGATCTTGATAAAAGGTGTGAAGAGCGACAGGGCTCCAGTAATAGGAGCCGCCCTTTTCTCAGACGCTGCGGATAGCTTCTTGACAGTGGCGCCTGGGGGCTGGAACAAGACCGCCCACAGCTGCTGGAACCGCAGGAGAAAGTTAGGCTATGAAATGTGAGTAAGCGACCGTTTTGAGTCCTTGAAGTTAGCGTTGACGCACCATTAGGTCTATGGCTCTAAGAAGCTGCTCGGGTTCCATTGTCGCCTTGTTGTCATGCTCTGCGAGACTGTCGACGAAGGCCTTAGTCAACCCTTCATACGCCGAGCTGGCGTCCAAAACGCTACCTATATGACATGAGCTCCATTTCTCTTTTTGCAATCTCAACCGCAGCAACAGGCTCATCAAGATTGACACTTCTTCTCGTCGCACTGGCCGTCGCGCGACGACAGGCCCCTCAGCGAACAGCTTCCGTGCCACCCCTTCAAAATATGCTTGGGTGGGTATGGCATGGATAAACTGAGGTCCAACCATGACCAGAGCATCCATAGCGTCACTTAAGCTCGAATTGATATCGCTCTGCTGCTTTGACGACTCGGCCCACGTCATGTCGTCTGGTGCTGCAATACTTCTAAAGATTCGTGAAAAGCTAGCTTTGCGAAAGAAACTGGCATCATTGCGCCAGAACCAATCAAGTTCACGGGTGCCAAGAAAGCCGTCGCATTGGAAGACATTGAGTAAAACTGCGCGTCGAAATGCATCCCAATCGATCTTGGCATCCTCGAGGTGACGGGGAAATGGATGATAGGCGTAGAAATGGAAACTTCTCCAGAGAAGCTGAATGGCATCGTCAGAAATTGCGCTCGCGGCATGCGTGCTTCTAATATGCTTTCGGAAGCTTTCTTCGGTCCAATCTGATACTATTGTGAGACGTTACTTGATCAATTAGGAAGATGGCGCTCACGTTTCTGATGAGATGAGTCCTCCACGCAGTGCTGATCAAAAGTCTTCTGCAGAAAGTCGGAGTGTCTCAGCTCCTGTGAGAATAGTTTTCCGAGGTCGGCAGAAATCGAATCTGGATTTACCTATATCAGACGGGTCATGCAACAAATACCTACTCTGATATGACTTGTCACATACCACATGTAGAATCATTGAGATATCTCTCGACCTTCCGGGTCTCGGGTCTGAGAGCGTAATTATTCAAGAGGTTGATTAATGACGATAACATGGCTCGAGTTGAAGAAGTACGAAGTAGGTATGTAAATGAGAGGGCGGAGGATCTGACGAGTCTACACTCTACTGGTCGCGTTGTTACACCGCGGGCGAAAGAGAAACCCTTAAGATAAGGACAAATGGAAGAAGAAAAGCGAGACGAAATTTCCAAGATGGTTAACCGCGAAGTATCAAGAAGAATAGCAAATTGGCAATTTACCCCCAGGTTTTCATAGTAAGCACTGGTATATATAGGCAACAATGCCGGTGTGGAGACGTCCCGTGAAGCTAAGGTACGCAAGAAGCTTTCTTCTCTTGTTTGAAGTTGTTCGAACTTAAAAGGCCAAGAAACCCCGTTCGTGAATACGTACCTAACCAGCACTATCCCTGGCCTTTTCCAAGCCCGGCAATATGGAAGACTGTTGTCAAAACAGACGTAGAGAAACACGGCGTAAACAAGGCACACATGGCTGATGGATATTCTCGGGTTGGTGAATAAACGCGCCCCAATCTCTATGCTTAGCGACTGAGCAGCTCGGACCCATATGCTCGCCGTTTTCTGCCCCTGGTCGGCCTCCCCTGCTGATGTGTCTGAATAGGTAGGTTGGGCGGCCGAACAGCAGGGTATTATGCATTTAGCACAGGCGAGAATTCATGGTTGGAAATACCAATTCATTGCAGGGATCACGACCCAGATGCCCTCGGGAAATGGTATTTTTTTGCCAGTAAGTATATTACACAGGGTTATGCATGCCGTTTGTAGTGTAATAGGGTCATGACGGCTTCATGTCATGTCTGAAGGGGGCGTTCAGGACCAGTGCGTTTTATCTTTATCCGAGCCGCGCTGGATTGTAAGGTCGTAGATGAAGGGTGCCGGCGAGCAGGACGGCATATTGCTTCTGTGGCAGCTCCATCGGGCATTATACCGAAGCCGAATTCAACAGATATTTGCGCACACTGAGCGCAAATTCGTAACCAGTCGATCTTAGATCTGATTTCTGCCATATTCTTTTGGCAGGTCCATGCCAACTCTTCGTGCGCTCAATCTAACTCGTTCCTCCCCGTCCATGTTCATCCCAGGATTGTACCGTTCTAATAATGTCGTATATTGCCGTTGGGCCTTTAGATACTGCAGTAGTTGTTCGGAGTGGACAAGGGGATTCTGGCCGGAGACATCGTTAGAGAAACTCTGTCGTAGTTTCTCGTGAAGAGGAGATCTAGAAGTTGCTGAGGAAAATGGTCGAGGAGGGAGCTCCCGTAGTAAAGACCGGTATAAGGAGCGTAGTTTTGCCGGCTGGGACATGGTGTACGCAGTTAACTGAATAGAGACGGTTGCTGCTGGAGTGCCAAGCAAAGAACGAGAAAATCAAGGTCTGGGTTGAGTACGACTGGAACTGCACCTGGTACTTCGTACATACCTACTATCTAGGGTTCTCGATAAGATAAGATAAGATAAAATGCATTAAAAACCGAGCGATAAGATATGACCACACAGCGTCGTCTGCGCCGGTCACAGCCGGTCCAACTTACTAACAAAGCTACTCCGTACAGTAGTGGGACCGCCAAAAAACCACACACTTTGCGTGCTGCTCTCACCAAACCTGTGTGGTTTTTTGGCGGCCCCACTCCTGTCCGTACAAGGCCGTTACTAACCACAAATGTTGAGGTACCATCTCATCTCGGCCACGCCATGGAAGTTCTCCCCTCAAAGACGACTCGGTCAACCGTTGCATAAGGCAATACCTCACGGCATCGCGTTGCGTCAAAACCTCAAAATATTCGAGATGTATCCGCCACAGTACCATCTATAAAATGACGTCTGCGACACCACTGCAGCTTGAGGCGTTTCTCGCAGTACCCGCAGCGCTCCGATCAGTATTAATACTGCGTACGATCGCATCGTCCAGACCACGGCCGCAATGCATTCCCACCAGACAATTCTCCGCATCTTCTTGCCGTCACGGTTCGATCAAATACCCTAACATCGCTACTTTCCTGATACCCGAGTTCCGAACGTCCCCGTTTGTCGACATCACGCCTGACGACCTACTCAAGAGCTCGTCGCTATCTTCCGCATCTGGTCAGCCCTTGGAAGAAGAGCTGATCAAACTATACACTAAGAACCCGGCAACTTTCATATATGCCGAATCTGACTTCTACAAATTAAGAAAAAACACGCGCACTCCGGAGGTGTGCGTATTGGGCCGTTCGAACGTCGGAAAGTCGTCGTTTGTTAACGCACTCGCCCACCGTCCAAACAACGGCCTCGCATTCGTTAGCAGCAAAGCCGGCAAGACGAGGTCGATTAACACATACGGGTTTGGTCCGGCTCCGACGATGAAGGAGCTTCAGGCGCAAGGAGACAAATATAAAGATGAGGACATCCCCAATCACACATTTTACCTTGTTGACATGCCTGGATACGGACATGCCTCACTGAAAGAATGGGGGAAAAACATCTCCTTATACATGAGTAAGAGGAATGCTGCCAAGGGTGCAATTGTTTTAATTGATGCGGAGGTGGGCCCCAAGGATTCTGACTACCATCTGCTTCAGCTCCTCAGTTCTATACAACTGAAGACAGCCATTGTGTTAACGAAAGCAGATAAGGTCAAAAGAGGATTGGAAGGGCTACGCGAAACCTGCCAGAAAATCTGGGACGGTATCCACGCCATTGAAGCTAGGGCTACGGGGGGTAGCTGGGTCTGGGATAAAGATATATACGTTACCGCCGTCGGGGCAAGAGACTCTGCCGTAGTAAAATCCACTGTAACTACAGCGAGGCTAGCCGTGGCACGGTTAGCCGGACTGGCCAATATCGAACGGCCCAATACGGAGAGGAATCAGAGATGGTCTGGCAAGATGATATCATTCGAAGACTTGCTATATGCTCCCAGCAAACCCGATGAGACCGAGGGGGTTGGCCATGATAGCAACTCCACTAAGCTACCTCAGGAGACAAATTCCCCGCCGAGAATTACGCATAACCGGCTCCAGTCTACCTCAGCTTTCGAAAATTTCGAGCAGACTGCAAAAGCACGGCACAGCGGGCGATCTCGAAACTACTATACCAGTTCTAGGTCCCAGACCAGAACCAAATATAAGCGCGCGTACGTCCGCATATTCCACAGTTCACCCGTTCACTTTAGCGAACCGCCGCACAATAAGCTAACAGCCGATGAGTTAAAGGCTGTTTACGAAACCTTTGTGAAATCTCTCAAAGCCGACACGCCGCGTGATTGGGTGCGTCGTCTGCGGCAGGAGCGCGAGAGACAGATACAGAGGATCTTTAGGACTTCTTTCCAAAAATTAAGGGAGCGTCAAAAGCGCAGATTACAGCGGCAACTTCCAGAACTGACGGCCCGAGCCCAAGCTGTCCTTAGGCGGCGACTCGAGATCGAAGAACGGCGAGAGCAGACCAGGATTGCCAAAGAGGCTCAGGCTAGAGCTGCTATGGATAACACAGAATGGCCTGGGCATGATCATACGAACAGTCAGCAGGATGCCAATAAGTTTAGGAATCGAAGCGAGTCAGAAGAAACCTCTGCGTCTACATCTAGATTTCCGAGTAGCAAGGACGCTGGATATTCAGAGAAGTCATCCGATGCTGAGAAAGAGAAACAGAAAGACCCTTATAAAACAGAAGATGAATCATTCAATGTACAAAGAAAGTCGGAAGAGGACCAGTCTTTCGGCCCCAATATGACCAAGCCTGCACAATGAAAAGAAAATTACCAGTATACCGTGTATATCCGCAGCGCATCTTAGATCGGAAGACGAGACTGCGCACCATCCATTGTATGGGCTATCTAGTAGGTAGTATATAGCACTCTGCATATTATGAAGCATGGCCCATTTATGGCGCCACGAGCATCAACCTGAATATGTCATGGACAATACATCCGAACCCACGCGCCTCAGCGATATCTATGTCATAGATGCGACGATGCGTTGATCATATGTAGTGCCAGTACGACGTGAGTGACGGGGCCACATGTATAACGCAAACGCCCTTACACGCCGCGGACCTCAGGACCTCAGTTGGGCACGCCGCACGTGGCAGTAAGTAGCCAACAGATCCGCACCATGGTAAGTCTTGGAGGTGGGCTGTCCCCGTATCCAGATACCGTCACGACTTTGCCCGAAATGAGTAGTTAGGCACGAATATGTCGGTGAGATTATCCCAGAATCCAATATCGTAGATGTTTTCAATATCACGGAGATGCCAAACCCGCTCCCAGGGACCCTGTCCAGGAGGCGAGAGATCATTTGGAAATTCTCCGTCCTCTGTGCGGACGAGGATCTGGGCTGGCTCGACAGGCCATCGTGTCCAGCTAGCCTCAAATTGGGGATGGCGCTTCCGTGGGATAGGTAGGCGCCGCCGGAACGCGAAACCGTCGTCCATCTCGGCCTGCCAATCCTGCCATTTCATGCTCTCGTTGGTGGTCGTCCCGCAGTATATCAAGTAGATGTGGTATCCAAGCAAGCCCCATACCAAGGGCGACGTCATGATGGCCAGTAGAGTTACAGAGCCTACACCTACGTCAACTTGAATGCCTTGGGTAAGAAGGATGAAGTAGTGTTCCCAAGATTGCTTTGAGTGTTTCCACAAGGAAAAGGTGCTGCTACGCGCCCGTGCATTCTCTGATATCATGCCAAGACCCAACATGCCGCCATATGTAGTCAACAGTGCAGTCGAGAGCAAAAGCAGCAAGAACCAGTGTTGGTTTCCATATCCCACACAGTTGTTGATGAAGACACAATGGTGATCCGACCTGGCAACACAGCGCTTGCAAACTGCGCAATGCTTTGAACGCGGCGGCTTTAGTAGGCGGCATGTCCGGCATTCCTGGCCGGGATGGAAGAGCGTAAAATCATAAGGATAAAGCGACATGTAGCGCGCATGAGTTGTTGCTGTGATGACACCAGGATCGCCAAATGCCGCCAGGTATAAAAATACGTATGGCATAGCAATGGCAATCGAGCCAGTGACCTGGTGGAAGCGGCTGAGTCGCGGCCATGCGCCTGGCAAATATAGGAACTCGCCAACGGACAACAATAAGAGATAGAAGATCAGCACCGTGGGGTGTCGCCCGTACCAGACATAGTGCCCAAAGATGCCCACGGATGCGATGATGCGGCCCCCGGTAAACGCCTGGTCAAGCGTCCAGACACCGTTGGGTATGTAGACCCATATCGCCCGGTGCAGCCAGGCTATAGGAGTATGTCTTTCAAAGGCGACGTTAGTGCACGTTCTTTATTTTTTATAAAGTGATTGCTCAGGTGGCCCATGACCGGCATGCACGGGCATTGGATTAACCCCAGACAACCAGAGAAGAGAATCCCGGCTTACCTTAATGCTGGTAGCCGGCCGAAGAAGGCGACAAAGACCATGAAAGAGATGGCCAATATGCCCACGGCCAGCTTCGCAATGAGCCCCATGCCTACAGCTCAGAGCGCTCCTTCGTGGCCGTGATGATTGTCTATGCTATGGTGCATAGGGTGGGTAGCATGCGTTCAGCAGCAGGTTCTCTTGATCCCGATTACTGTTGTTCGGCCAAGACAGAAAAGCAAGACGGAAGTAAAAGTCCATCTACCTAGAGGCAACAACTATGGGCCTCTGACGGTGTATGATGGCAAAAGCGGCAATTCAAGCGTAATTACACCATTGTCTTGAATGGGATCCAACTAAAGGAATATCGCTTGCATAGACATTGTAACAGCGTAGATTTGCGGGAAAAGAATCCGACCGACCGAGTGGTGAAGCTCAAGATGCTTAACACAGACACCGGGCAAAGAGACAACCTGCTGACTTGTACGGACCGTTGAATGACTGCCGGTGACTGAGGCGGTGCACTGTAGGTACCCTCAAGGCAGTGCGTCAGCCACATTGAAGCGATTGCTGTTGGGTACCTGATAAAGTTATAGCCACGTTATCTACATAATATTGGGTAGATGTGAAGCAAAGTGGATGCCTATCGGATTAACGGGGATGCAACCCGATTGTTGTATAAGTACTCGCCACCTCTACCACGTGATGCCCATTTTCCGTCACCAACTTGCATCACGCGTCTCTGTGCACCCCGACCAAGAGATCCATTCACAGACATTGTACGTGCATTTGCAACCATCGCCATTTTCAACTGTCAATACTCAGCCTTTTAATCCATATCTCAGGCCGGACTATAAAAGGGCCTTCCGGATCATGTCCAATTGCACGTCTCGGAGTTCCCTTCTTTAGACGATGACGGCGGATCCTCAGTTCTCATCGCGTGAAGCAGCCATTTCGATCACCCCAAAACAGAAACAACCATTATTTGACCTGCAGCCGCTTGTATGACACCAGCAGCGTGCGCCCAAGTCAGGCTGCCGTTTTACCTACCAGTTGGGAACGGATCGCCGCAACTCGACTTTTCGCCCCAGCGCAACCCGATCTGCTCACTTACATAATTAGCACATGGTAGTTGCCCCAAATGCCCGCCCCAGGGATCACCTATTCCGGAGTGCTTAAAGACAAGGGCGCCGACGTTGACGAGGATGAGGAGCCCTGTGTGTTCCAAGGATTCAAGTTCTGGTTATCAGTACGGGTGCCGCACCGTCAAACCTATTCTGACACCATAGAAGTAAGGAATACGATTGTTTTTCCCAGTTCAACCCCGGCAGAACTAATTTCTCCCAGGAGAATGGTGGCACAATAGTTGCAAAAGAAAAGAGTGCAGATATACTCATATGCGATCCGGCAAAGGATCCTGCTCCCGGCTCATATTCATATCAGCTGATTGAGAACGCCATCAAGGAAGGCTCTCTTGAGAGAAAGGGAGACTACCTCTGTAGCTTGCCAGCGTTCCAAGTGGATGGCTCTAGGCTAACTCCCAAAGCCAAAATTACCAGGAGCAAATTTACAAAAGAAGACGACCGACTTCTTATAAAGTATGTGACTCAAAAGGAGCGTTTGGGTGAGCCCATCAGCGGCAAGCAGATCTACCAGGAATTTGAGAAACAGGTACAGTTTCAGGAACTCATTACATCTATCCAGATCGACTCTAACCTTTTGTTAAAGTATCCGCATCATCCTTGGCAGTCATGGCGTGATCGTTGGGTAAAGAAGCTGAAAAGCCTCCCTCGCCCACAAGTTTTAGATGGAGAGCAATCTACACAAGCAAAAGCTCCGTCGAGGCCCTCCAGTCAAGGAGTCAATACCGATACGGCCAATGCCAACAAACCTAGGTTGCGATTCACAGCTGAGGAAGATGAGCTTCTTCTGGAGACGATCCATCATGCCATCGAGAATCGTGAGCCCTGGAATGGGTACGAACCTTATAAGCGGTTAGCTAGTGAGGTAGGTATTAAGCGCTTTCTAGGAGACTTCATATCTAACAGTGAACAGTTCCCGCAACGGACTTACGCATCATGGAGGGAACGTGCCTTAAACCACATAGCAAAGCAAAATAAGGGTCAAATTCTCCAATGGGAACGTGAAGCTGACTTCCATCCGGGCAACGGAGAAGATGCCACTACGGACAACACCAAAAACCAACAGATCCGGGGGGAAGAGGGCCAGTCCAATGCACTAACGTCAAATATAGTTCCGGATCAACGCAACGAAAGTATGAGAACTGGGGGTGTTAAAGGACGCATCGAGAACTATGCCGGTCAAGAGAGTATGAACGAGAATGATAACAAGCGAGAACATCAGGGCACAGCATCGTCATCCGTTCATAGAACCGGACTTCAGCGGCTCCCAAGTCAACAGCGCATCGTGGAGCGCAACGCATCAAATTATCCAGCCCTCTCCATAGCCAATACATCCCCAATTCCAGATCGGGGAGCATCGACAACAACCAAGGAACAATTCTATCGCGATTATAATACATTCTTAGAAAGCCTCGGAATCGCGGATAGGCAAATTCCTAGCATTGGGGGCAAAGCAATTGCTCTCTGGGATCTCTGGCAGTCAGTCAGGTCGAAGGTAGACACTGCTGGGCTTGACTGGCAACAGATTGCCGAAGACTTGGGCTTCGATTGGGTTTCAATGGAATCGGTCCCAAAAGAACTTCAGCAATTCTACGAAGAGCATCTCGAACCTTTTGCTGACGCTATGATGGATTTCAATGACTCTAGCGACGGAAATATCACCGAAGAGGATGTCGACAGGGAATCTGCCAGACCCCTACCATCATCCCCTCCGGCGCTCCCGTCATCCAAACGATCATTCACTGCAATGAAGCCAGTGTATGAGCGGGCCCTTCCGCAATTCACACCGAAACGAAGAAAGATAGACCGCAACCACGAAGTCCCATCTACTCCTGATCATGTGAATGGAACGTCACATCTACGATATCAGCATAATTCTAACAAGTCCCCAACTACGCCAACTGCTCAACCTCGAAGTGGTGCACTCATTCCCGAGACTCGATCTAGCGTCAGAAATGAGGGTGAGGAATCGGAAGACTTATCTGTTGACCTACCAATACTTCTCCGAAGGCGGAAGCGTCGACTGGAACCAGAAACACAGGATTTCAACTTTGTCTCCGACACACCAATATACATTGATGACGAAGCCCCAGGTCATTCCGAGAACGGCTCGCAGGCAGCAATGACACCGTCGCAACAGCTTCTCTTGGAATCTGACGCCGCGTCCGCGAAAACACAGCGTCATGTTTCAGTCTCTGCAGTATCCCAGCGGGGAATAGTTCAGATTAGCCCAACAGCGCCTCGCAGAACCCGAATTCCTTTCTCGCAACACAGCTCCGGCGACGATACACAGCAAAAGGAAAAAGGTTCCAGAAGTAAGCGTGCTACCCTTCCTGCCCCACAGGCACAACCAAAACGACGTACTCTTCCTGCATCGTTTGAATCCAAAGCCGCCGGCACCACGGTTCTCCAGACGGAAACCCGTCAGCGGCCTTCTCCCATCAAGCAAACGCCCGAAGATGTAATCGATCATTTCATCTCATCAGGCTACACAAGGGACATAGTGCTTCGCTCCCTGAGGGCTACAAGCTGGATACTCGGCAATGCTAGTCAAGTAATGGAGATGCTCCAGCGAGGAGAGCCTCTCCCACCGAGGACTAGCGGAGTCTGGACACAGCGTGATGACGATTCTCTCGCGTTGGTGTATTCCGGCAAGCCTCCGTCGAATGCTGCGGAGGAGAAGAAGCAAGCGAAGGAAATGAGACGGCTCCAGGCAAAGCACGGGGCTGAACAGATTGCGCTACGGAAACGTTACCTACTTGATGAATCGCCAAATCAACTAGGTAGGAGAACTAGAAGAACGGAGTAAAGGACATGCCGCGGCCGGGCTGACACAGGTCATTTGTTTAATTAATGTGAAAGTACGTCCGTATATTGTACGGTATACCTATTATGCATTGTTTGAGATACCCGGCGTGTTAGGTAGGTAGCTTAGGGGGGCGTTCTGGGTATTCACGCCAAAGGAGGAACGGCTTTCGGTCGTCTTTTCACTACATATGTGAGGCATGGCAGCATCTACTTGCTATGCCGTACTAACATTCAAGAAGTTGAAGATAGTCTTTCTGCGCCATGGCTCGATTCGTTCATGATAATGATGAATACGTAAAGAAGCGTATTCCTCGGATTCCTAATAACATCTGGTGGATTAACAAACCGCACAAAGTAAATCACACATCCGTGCAGAATATATCAACTGATGGAATGAGTTGATTGAATTATCGTCACCACCTCTCATATTGTACGAAGCAAGTAGATAGATACTAAGTAGATGAGGTGACACATCCAACAACGCCAGCGCAGTTGGGACGGTCTCCGGCCCGTTTCGGTCTGGCAGATCCCAACAGGCAGCAATATCCGGTCTTGTACGAAGTACCCGTAGTTACCCTTCCCGCACTTTTACCCTCTCCCTCTCCTTTGATTGTCAACTTCTCTATCATCGTACCCCTACATGGCATGAATGGCAGCCGTCTCCGAGAGGACTGTATATTGCTATGTATAGGCAATGCAATGGAAATTATCACGTCTCATCCAGGCATCACGCTGCGCTTCCCGATGGCGCAGCAGCGAATTGAACCAATCAGGCAATGCGCGAGACCGGGTGCCCCATGATGGATTGCCAAGACCGGCCAATAAGTCTAGCGTAGGACCCCTCTTCGAGAGTCAGCCAACATGTGGGTTGCGGTTGCGAGGTGTTATGTTCCACGCGACGTGAGAGGCCGCCGGTCCTTTGTCCCTTAAATCCGCTCATCAAAGCCCGGCTCGCCAGCACAACCTCCTTTATTCTGCGCACCATCGCGGGTTGTTTGAACCAAGGGCCAGCAGACGCGCAAGGAAAAGGCCGCCATCTAATCTTACAAGTCGCGCACCTATTCCAGCATTACCCCTTCGACCTTGTTGGGATCGCCAAAATGTCCAACTATTACGGCGGTGGCGGCGAAGGAGGCCATCCGCCTCCTAACCAGTACCCCCCTCAAGGGCAGCATTATCCCCCACAGGGCCAGTATCCTCCCCAAGCTCAATATCCCCAAGGCCAATATCCTCCTCCGGGCCAGTATCCTCCTCCGGGCCAACATCTCCCCCCGGGCCAAGGCCACTATCCGCCCCCGCAGCATCACGGCGAGCACCCTCCGCCACAGTCGTACGGCGCGCCCCCGCCGGGTCAGCATTCTCCTTACCCTCCTCACCAGCAACCATACGGCGTCCCGCCCCAACATGACACCCAGCCGCCGTACGGCTATCCTCCGCAGGGCGAGGCTAGCCAATACATGCAAGGTGGCGGTTCTTACCACCCGCAGCAGCACGATCCAAACCAACCCGAACACGGCGCTCAGGGAGGTGAAAGAGGCCTTGGGTCTATGCTCGGCGGTGGTGCCAAGCCACTACTTGCCATTGGCGCGGCGGCTGCAGCTGCTTATATCGGTAAAAAAGTTGTCGACCACGGGAGCCACGGGAGCCACGGGGGTCACGGGGGTCACGAGGGTCACGAGGGTCACGGGGAACACGGAAAACCACACGGCGGCGCGTCGGGACTTCTCCCCCTTGGTGTCGCTGGCGGCGTTGCCGGGGTTGCCGGGTACATGGCTGGACACGCAGGCAAAAAACACAAGAAGCCGAAACAAAAGGGTCACAAGCGCAGCAATAGCTCCGGCAGTAGTAGCAGCGACAGCAGTAAGAGCAGCAAGAGTAGCTAAAGGAACGTTAGGGTTCAAATGGGTCGTCACGATGCATCCGAAAAAGACGATATATTCTTTATGATATGAACGTGTTATTCCTGCAAGCTATTCAAAGATGTTGCATGTGCACCGTTCCCGCAGGCTTACTCGCATCCGTCCGGTGTTTTGACTTTCTTTGGATGCTTGATGACATTCCATCGTGCATGCTTCCTAGGAGGTACCCAGCAGATCCTGGAGAATCCCTCGGCACCACACTAAGCCCTTTGTCGCCAACATTCCCACGCCCACTACTGTACTGAGAAGCAATCTCGTCGATGTACCGGTACTGTACAATTCGCGAGGCACTGCCCATCTGGGTCCAGGTTAGGTTATGCAGCAGGTTTTGAACAAGGATAACTTTCCGACACTGACCGCGACAGAAACCGAGCCCATTCGCTCCTGAATTGACGATTCCGCAAACCCCAATTTATATGGAGTAGTCCAATCAGATCCGGAAAATCAAGAACTGCGTAGCAGCGACGGAGCTTTCCGATCCAACCGTTACATACCATGACTTGATGACCTAGACCCCGGATGAATGCAGTACAGATCTTAATTTGGCAGATTGGCGGCCCCGCATCAGCCCGAACGGTGCAACAGGAAAAACGTGTTACCAGTGACAAAAGAATGCGGCAGCAAGGGTGGGAGATACACGTGCTCCGGCTGGTCGGCAATTTTCCAGCCGACTGAGGGGATCCTGATTTGTCTTGGGAACACTACGTTCAGCCAGATATGCGGTGCCACACCGAAGGGTTGCTGCCACTTGACTTCTACATGCTGACGGCGCTTAAGGTACGAGAATCACAGGTTCGGCTATGCTTGCGACCCTTCACCTGGCTGCCCAAGTAGGTACAAGGTATCAGAGTACTTCGAGTATAACCCGGAGCTGCTGGCGCACGAGATGCAGAACGCCCTATAAACTGGGAGTAGATGACGGGTGATTTCGAGGAAAGAAAGGCATCCGCAATCCGCCCATAGTTGCTAGACGACCATGAAGCTGGCGGAGGTGACTCAGTGACTCAAGTATCTAGTCTGATAGCAAGCTCAGATTCCACGGCCACGTCAAAGAGCGAGCAAGCAAGGCCTTGGCGCTGGGGAGGCACTTCCGAGGGGTCCAGGACTGGCTGGATAACAAGATAACCTGGATTGGGTAGTAGGGCCTGCCACGAAATTCCATGAACGTAAAACGCATTATACTACTAGCAGAGAGAAAGCTCCATTCCAATCTGGAGGACGATGCCGGCGGACTCTTTGGGGGCGCAGAGCTCCCGGTGACGTACGCAGCACCGGATGACGGCAACCCGCATCGCATCACCGACTGATTTTATACCACCTAGCACCTGATTTCCGCATGCGCGGTGTGCAGGCGCATGCAGAGGATGCCTTTCTGGGCAGCACCAAGCGATGATGCCCAAGGCGATTAGGTATAAACACTCTCAGCTGACCACTGTCCTCAACCGGCGGATGGAGAACACGGCGAGATTGATAGCCCCTTTTCAGAGACCGGTGGCCGCGGACGAACGCGTCTGCGATGACGGAGATGAATAGATGGGCCGTAGCCCTGCAAATGCTCTGTATGTGATCCCTGCCATAGCACGCCCTTCGGCTCTGGAACGCCTTGTAAGGACGCCCCCTGGCGTCAAGGGAAAAATAAAAAGGAGGGAGAAAACAGCCAATTGGATTCGGACAATCCTCAGGAGGAAGCTTATGGACTCCAACGACTGCAACGACATGAGGCCCGTTCCATTGTCGCGAGGCAATCGATCGCAGTAGCAGCCGATAACGACCTCTTGTCGACGGCTACCATTCACCTCGCGAGAAATGACGACGTGGCCTGCTCGGAGGTTAAGGAGGAGGTCAACCGCAAGGTAACTCTCACTGCGCAGGACAATGCAGATGGGCTAAAAAGAGAACGAGAGACAATGGGAATCGAGGGCACTTTCAAGAGCAATTCCATCGTGCAGAAGACGAGAGACAGCCTAAAATAGGTACGTATCAATCCGTAAGCTGAACTTTTTTAGAGCATCGGTAAGTTGTAGCTTACGTACTGACCTCCTGAAGAAGGGGTTTTCTTTCTGGAAGAGTTCTCCGAGGATGGCACGCTTATTATTGTCCGGCCCATGTTATCACGCTACGTCGCTGCCTGATCTCGACCTTGTTGCACTACGGAGTAGTTACCGTTTAGGTGAACCGTATAACTAGATAGAACCGATGGCTGCGGTACCTAGGCGACAAAAGATGAACCGATGGCAAGACCCCAGATTGGCGGCACCCCACATCAGACACGTCGCAGGCACACTACCTAGGTACCTAGTGTAAACTCAGGGGGTGGGGTTGGTGGCGGTGTAGGTACCAGTACATACTTCGTACGAAGACGAATTATTCAGTGCGAGTACCGGTAACTATGTACGTCCGTACTTACGAAGCACGCTCAGCTTGTGTTCAATTGGCAACTCGAAACTCGCCAAGAACTTGTCGAAACCAGAAGACCGCAATAGTAGTTACTGAAACTCCGGTTGATCGCCCTCCTCGATTGACGACAAACTGCCGCTGGCATTCGCCGAGTGGTATTGGCTGAGCCGGACTGGTGGCGTATCGTGGTTGGTAACACGTTGGAGTAGGTTACATACCCCTACTTGCCCACGCGGTCTGAAGTTTTGGCATCGGTCCCTTTTGCCGCCTTGCCTTCATTCCATCTGCCGAACATGCTTGTTCGTACTTTGGACCTTAGTACGGAATAGGTATGTACACTATTGTATCTGTCAGATTTTACGGCGTACATACCTACACTACACTGTGGTTCGTTTCAACTATCTATAGGTAGTTGGCTACATAGCCCCCAACTCCTGAATGGCACGCGACATTAGGCACCTACTTACCCCTAGGCACACAAGTAGGTGTCTGCATACAAGTACGGACAGTAGTCCGTAGTAATAACTACCAAGCTCGCATTCTTCAGCAACTGGCTGGTGATAAAAGTCCAGACGAGCATCCTGTAGTCTTCCGGCAGCCAAGGAGGTGGTTAGGTGAATGGCGCTCCTGGAAGGCCGACAATACGTACGGCACTACCAAGCACACTACGGACGGATGGGGGCCTGGGCCCTGGCCGACTGACCAACTTGCATGTTACATAACTGCCAACAGAACAAAATTTGGGCGCTAGGTACTAACCGTGCCTAGCCAACTACATACATAGTACACTGCCTAAGTAGTGTAGTGTAGATCTCTTTGGCTGCCCGAAGACACCAATTCGGTCACTTGCTTTACGTTACCACTCCGTCAGTTACCGAGTTGGTGTCTTCGGGCAGCCAAAGAGATACTTAACGTACACGATGATCGGCGCCCTACTATGAAATTTCGCTGATCATGAGTGTAGTTATTAGTTAATTACATTACATATTTCGTATGTCGTTGGTTTTAGTCCGTACAACCCCAAGCTTACGGAATACCTACTACTTCTCAAGTTCCCACGCGTGGACCTTTTGTTCAGGTATTGTTGCCTTACTACATAGTAGGTACGCTACTCATTTTATAGCAACGCTAAAGACCTAACCTACCTACACTAGCGTACACTAGAGAATCCGCAGGTGAATCCCTCTTGCTAACGAACTGTCCATGGCCTCTCATATTGCTCGGCCATCACACCGCAATCCAGCTGGCCGCCCTTACACGGTAAGTGAAGTCGAGTAGGTAAGATATAGTGTACAATGTAGATACGGTGAACGAGCAGAAACACGTTGATATATATAACTATCCACGTGGTACATAGTATGTTAAGTACATATGCGGCTCCCGTTATTTAGCGCGGCCCAGTTCTTTGGAAACGAAACTTGGCAACCAGGGGACTCAGATATTCGGAAGAGAAACAACGGCGGGTGCAGGTATGTATTAACTGACGCATCAAACACCACACAGACTGACGTTGACTTGTGGCTGTGTGTGTAGCATGTGAAAATGGGCGATTGAGATCTAGTGTAAACGTGTACCTACATACGGACTAAGTACCTGCTATGTACATTACCAAATCACCCGCACTAGACTAGCCGCACTAGGTTGCGTAGATAGTGTACACCAATGTTAGCTCCCGACCTTTATCAGTAAAGCAGGATTCAGAGCGTTGATCAATGTGCTAGGTACCTAATGGTTACGGCAACTACGCAGGCCAGCTCGGTACCTACATGTAGGTTTGCCGCAACTTCATTGAAACACTAACGACGTAATTAAGCACACATGCGCCTGCCAGTAAGCTCGACCAGCTCAGACGCGTACGTCCGTTCTTGTACATGAGGCACGCTGCAGGGTGGGGCTAGAAGCAGGTACGAGGTACCCACCCAGTGCGTGCTGCTGCCTGGCGCGCTAGCGTAGGCATGATGATGTTGGGACTGCAGGTGCTGCAGCTTTTCTCGCGGGCGACGCTGCATCCCGGGAAGGCACCACTCAGCAATAATAACAACAATGCCCTAGGTACTTCACCTATGTAATAAATAGAGATACCACACAGCGAAGTCAAAGCAGTCATCACCTGCACCGCATCGCCCACCTAATTTACCGGGTATACGCTAAACGCTCGGCAGTGCGACGCTTCTTGATAGGCACTACGGCTGGATCGTCAGCCACATCAGTCAAGCCCGGCCAGCTACTGTACAGGGTCTGCTCCCACCCATTTTAATCTCACCAAGTACAACTCCAACCAACGCGCACGCGCACACTCGCACTCTCACACGTCCGCACATTCGCACACTCGCACAACATCTTGGTGACGTCCCAAGAACCATGGAAACGCGCCCAATGCCTGGCCCTCTCAGCTTTACATGAGGCTGCCCACAACAAATCTCCAGCACCTCATCCGCAAATATGTCGCAATCACTTCAATGGCACCATGTCGTCCGCGTCCTCGCCGTTTCGGCCAGCATCGTCACAGCTCGACACCTCTTCGCGCTGAGCTTCCACTACCCATTGCTCATGCTGCTCGCACACGTTTCAATTGCCCTAGTCGTTGAAGTCCACGGCGCCTGGAACGACGTACCCAACCTTCAGAGACAGCCTCGCAGTGGCGCTTCACGGTTATGGCAGCTCGTATTCGCGGTTTTCGTGGCTGTCGGTCTCGTCTTCACTTACCACAGCTTCCTCCATAATAGAAACACAACATTGGGCGTCATGCTGCTAGGACTGGATTGGGCAGTGGTCTTGCGTCGCACAGAGAGATGGCTGCGTCAAGATGGGCAGCGCTCTCTCGACATTCCCTTGTCCATCGCCACCTTTTCGCTCTGCATTGTTGTATTATTATGGAAGGAGAACTGGCTGGTTGGTAAGGGGATCGAGGTATGATTCAGTCACCACGCACTTTGAAAGTGATTATACATGGCTGACACAATGCTATAGTTCCTTCTCATCGCCGTTTTGTGTATGGGGATTGCCAGGCATCTCTGGGTTAGTGGCATGGTGGAAAGTCCTGTCGATTTCGGTACCCGTACCATAGACGCCTATGGCGCCGGACTTGCTGTCTGCCTCCCACTAGCAGCCTTTCTGCTTGCCGTGACGGGCTGGTACAACCGAAGGGACTTCGAGGTAACAGGTCGGATAGGATTCATACTCATAAGTATGATAACGGGTTCACTATCGCTAGTGAGCGATACAAGGCTAAGGAGTCTTACTTCGCTGCTGCGAGACAAGGTTCCATTCCATTCTGAGCTAGATCTTAACTTTGGTAGCCCGGCGTTCTCACTCATCGTTGTCGCAATCGTCGAGATCGATAATTGTTTTTCACAACATCGGCCATCAACCACATCCGGAATGCAGTGGCTAGCCTTTGCCATCGCCTATGTTTCGACAATGGATGTCACCTGGATAGCCCCATCAGCAACATCCTCGGACGAAACATCTTACGTACGCGTTCCGAGTTCCAAGCCCCAAGACGACTCGACAGACAACGCTAAAAGTCCAGCTCTGGAAGAAATAGAGGCCATGCATTCATCCGACTTCACATTCACTGACGAGTCCTCGTGGCTTCATCGCGTATCCCTTGTATGGCAGGGCGTTCTGGGGACCCTTGCCGTGTTTTTAATAGCTCAGTGCGCTATCGGTACGCCCCGTACAGAGCCTATTAGGTCCTGGGACCTAGATATTGTAATTGCTTGGTACGATGAGCCGATCGACCAAGTAATCACAACCGCACAGCTAATTCTTGGACTGCCGAATATTGCTGGGCGAAAGGTCAGAACAATCGTCTACAATAAAGGGAGTTTGAACGAAACAGACCTCAAGATCAATTTCCCAGTTCAGAGCAGTCTCGGAATCAGACGACTGGAGAACGTTGGACGCGAAGGAGATACATATCTATCACACATCCTGGACAGCGAGCAGGATTGGGCAAGCCACACCCTATTTATACAAGCTGAACCGCATGACCCCAGCTACCTCCAAGCTCGGCTGGAGGATTATTTCGTCGAGGAGACTGGATTCCTGTCTCTGTCTTATGTGCGGAATTTCTGTTCCAGCTGCGACGAGTGTAATGACCATTCTGGCTGGAGTGAAGATGGCGCTTTGTTGCGGGACATCTATGAGCGGTCGAACCCCGACAAAACATGTCAGGATATTAGCTTGACTTATAGGGGCCAATTTGTGGTCTCATCGCGCAGGATGAAACAGGCCAATCGGGAGCTTCTCCAGGATTGCCGACATCGAGTTATTGAGGATGAACACTTCGGATTCACCCTGGAGCGATCTTGGGGGACTTTGTTCCAATGTCCCACGATATCCGAGCGGTGTCCGACGTTATTATCTGGGTGGATAGGCAATCGTGCGGCCATAGAGGACTGCCAATGTTTAGATATAGGAAAACCAATACTTTAATCTTGCAATATACCCCAAATTTCTGTTCTTGTTCAAGATTTCGAGTGTTTGATCCGATGCTTCC
This sequence comes from Xylariaceae sp. X802, assembly GCA_028637635.1. Lineage (NCBI taxonomy): Eukaryota > Fungi > Ascomycota > Sordariomycetes > Xylariales > Xylariaceae > Xylariaceae sp. X802. Next base: position 1,621,644 of record JAJFDH010000001.1, on the reverse strand, counting down.
GACTATGTAACGAGAAAATACTCCGTCCTGAAGAGGGGAAGCTTAGCAATTCCGCGGAAGTTGGGTTGGTTTTCGGTTTCATTAGGGTGAGTAGCATACCTACACCACAATGTCTAAATATGGAAATGCTGCGTAAGAGTCGGCGGGTTGTCTAACCCACCACCCACGTAATAGTATTTAGGTATATTATGTAACGATCAACGGCATCCTCCTGGACTGACTCAAACACACAACACTGTCTCGGCCAGAGCTCTTCGTGTTATCTCAGAGTACTGCACGAAGTCAATTCGAGCCTGTTGACGAGTGGCACTCGTCTCTTGTGCCGAGAATCTAGTCATGGATGCCCATGATCTGTTGTCTGAAAGGAGTTCTCGACAATTTCTCACACACTTTGAAGTTGGGATTCGGGGCACCTGGACTTTTAAAGTCCCGTCTTGATGGGATATGACGTCTTGTCGACGGAAGAGTTCGGACTTCAACTTCCGTTAGGGTACTTCAAAATTTCCTGCCGGTCCCGGAAACGGACTGCAAGACAGCCGGCCCTTATGTATGGTTCTGATGTCGTGGGCGTCGACTAAGGTCAAGACCGCGGTGCGCTTCGAAGGAGCTGTCTTACAAACTTAACTAATTAAATCTCGACCCGGACGCATCGTCTACGTGATCGCCCGACCCGGATCGGAAGTATGAGATTTTAATAATAGACTTGCTGATGGCGTATAGGTGGCTAATATCTCAAACACTGTAACGTACAACAAGTCAGCACCTGTTCGCCGGTCCCTTCTTGTCGTCAATTAGTTTGGTCGATCGGGATGATGACTTACCCCTTATAACTCGGCTCCCGGTTCCTTGCCGCTCTCCATACTGGTTTCAGTTTACAGCCTATCCATCAAACAGAGGATTCATCATTTATTTCCTTTTCCCTTTTTCATTCAGAGGTTACTTATATGCCAGTTATGCTCCGCGGAGAATCAACCGTCCTGTTTACTGGCGATCCAGCTTGCAACTCGTGGACAGTTCCATGGGATCCCACCAGCTCCGCTGGCACGGCTGTGCCATCCGCTTCATATATCCTCTCTCCGTCGAGTTCGGGCGTCTTAAACTCACTTCCAAGCATAGCGTCTGGTGCTTCACCCGGCTAACGCCGATTCCAGCGTTTGCAGAAAGGCAATATAATTGCGACGAAGAGGAGTATTGTGCCTAACGGGACGCCTACTGCGATGCCTATTATGGCTCCTTTTGACAGCCCCTGGAATGAGACGGTGGCGGTGGCCGGGGCGGCCCGGACGGTGCTGGTGAGATTGAGAAGGCTCTAGATATGTTCAGCAACTCTGCCCCGGAGTGTGTTATATGATGCGCCAAAGGCGCTGAGGGCTCACCTGTCTGATGGGTGCAGTCATACACACATGAGCAGTTCCTATTATCACGGGCGTACAAGAACTTTGGGGTGCTGTTGGGCATAGCAGTAGAAGCCGATCCCCCAGGTATTATTAGCATAGCCGGCTGATTCACCGTCCTTCGGCCTTGGGCCTAGGGCGACCGTGAAGTTCGTCACGTGCGCCGTTCCCTGATCGGTGTATTGATCCGTGTATTGATCCGTGAACGAGACCCTTATTATAGCCTTTTCCCATTGCACAAGTCCCTTTTCGGGAGTGGTGACTTCGGTAACAACGTCTGGGTCGCCTGGAGGCGGGTTGTAGTAATAAGCCGCGTCCGACTCCGTGTTATGGGGATCTTTGATTCCTCTGCAATCCAGCGAGAACACATCTGCGAGTTCATGTTAGGATATGGGGTTTCGCAGGTTATTATTGGCACGATGCTAGGCACTGTCGCCGATGCTGACTGAAGAGATCCGGTCGTTCTTACGTTCGTTAGGGAGCTGTAGTCCGCTGTTATTCGCCATGTCCATCTATCAAGGATCCAAGTTGTTGCCCTCGTTATGCACCGATTTTTTCCGGTGAGGACAAAGAACTCTGATATGCGTTCTGAACAGGAATTTTTGTGTCTTCTCGTATCGCGATGGCGTTTGCGGGGTTAAGGGAAATAAAAGGTATATAACCTGCCGCGTTTTTGGTCGTATTACTTGGCAAATGGGGCGATCGGTTGCGAGGGAACGATGTTGCGATTCGAATTTCACTAATACTAACCTTTCGCGTATCCGGCCGGCCAAGATACAACCCAACTTGCATACTATGTAACATGCTCCAATTCGCACTGATTTTGCGAGCGGCAAGGCTCTGAGGGGTACTTGAACGCATCGTGTTGCTGTTATTCTTCACTATGGTTCTGTGGACGTCGTCAAGTCCAGGCATTTATGAACGGATCCTGATGATCTCTCGAGCTGCTCTCCGATCTCTATGTTGAAGACTTAATTAACTCCTTCTAGCCTAGTAACTAGGCAAAAGTCGGGCTATGATAACAAGGTAGACAAAGTGATAGGTAATCACATGTGATCGTCTGTACAGGATAGTGTAGAATAATCCTCAACCCGTCACATTCGGTATTAGTCCATGGATTGCAAAGCTCTGAGAGTAGCCTCCGCGTCGAGGCTTCAAGCCTGACTGACCAGCCGGCGCTATTGCGCTAATTGCCTTCGTGGTCTCGCTTTTAAGTCATGTTTGCTGAACGTTTTGTGAGGTCTGGAAGTGTTAACACTAGCGGGAGCTCAAGGTGTATTTGTTCTCCTTGAGAAGGAATGCCGCCATTTCCAACCCTGCAGAATATCCGGCGATGATAAGAATAAGGCTGGGCTGCACATCTTCATCATTCCTACACGATGTGTGAATCCTGCGAATTTATTAAGAATCCTATTGGCGAAGTTGTGTGGGCGCAACTACAAGTGTCGCAGCCATATACCAGGCAAAGAGTACTGCATCTCGGGCCGCCAGAGTATTCCCGAACCTGCCGCATGTATAAGCGGCCAATATGCCGCTTTATTAAGTTTTAACCGACAGTTTACGACCCGTTCCGTTCACCAGCGTTGGTTCATCGACGTTGGTCATCGGGACGCGCCGCGCCCGTTTGTTCTCGCATACGTCGTTGCCGCATTTTACATGGCACCCGGTTCTCACAACTTACAAGGGATGGCCCCATCAAATCAAACAGCCTGTTCGACTGCCACGCTTGGAATCTCAACCTCATTAACGGGAATCAGCGCATATGAGCACCGCCGAGAATGTATAGGTGAAAAGGAGCATACTCCTGAAGCCATAATTTTCCGTTGCGGTAAAATCATAGCCGAAGGCATACCATACCCAGTTGTTGCCCCTATTTAAGTTGCATCATCAACTTGGCTCTCACATTTTGGTTTTGATACAGTAACAGTTCATCCATACAGGCATTGGCGTCGCGCTTTCGATGCGACGTTAACTTTCGGGTTGCTTGAGGGAAACATGAGCTTTCGGTGTCTGTTATAGAACAGTGTCGCCTGTGGACGACGGCAGTGGAGGCAATAGAGGCAATGGAAGGAACAGCTCAACTTCAAGACTCAAGAGTATCTTGCTCCGTAGCATATTTGGTGCAGTCCTAATTCATATCCGACAGATGCCCGTCATATGTAACCACCTCAAATTGGATCGTCCTTCCAGCCGTACATTCATTCCGTCTGGTGATGATTAAGTCCAACAACTAACATACTCCAAACTTGGTTGCGCTTGTTTCCGACGAAATATAGGTGTCCTACGGAGAAATTGCGCACGTGCACAAATGATTTAAGTTGAGTTGTCAAGCGCCGTCGACGTCAATGGTCGCTCGTCATCGGACAGCAGGATTGCGACAAACATACATGAGAAAATGCCGGATCGTGTGCCACACTCGAAGCACATATCGTATACGCAAACATTTTAATCTGTAGACCTGACTTGACATGATTGCTTGAAGGCCACATAACAGAATCAATCAAAATGAGACCTTTGACACGTTTGGCTTCTCCGAAGATTGCAGGGAATGACTAAGAAGAGTGTTTACGTTCCTCGCAGGAACCATAAACGTACGGAAACAAAATTTTCCTCGACAAATGCCTAATTGTATGCATATGGCCGCTGGTCATCACGGTTGGCTTTGTGTCGCGAGCTGACGGGTAGCTGCCCAGGCCATGGAACATCCGACTGCCCCTGAATCCTGATGTTGATGCCGTCTGGGCCGGTCGCCTGTTTGCTTCGAAATTGGAAGTCTTGACTAGCAGGCCGCTGGGTCGCCCGACTGATACAGCGTTGAATCCAGCAGCATCCGCAAATGCCAAACCCTCCTGCCGTAGCAATTCAAGTTCGGTGTATGGATGCGTCACCCATTGACTCATCCTGACTTTTCACTTTTCACTCACCGTGGAGGAGCGATCTTCTGCCGGGGTTGCAAGCCATCACACAATACATCGTACCACACTAGGTACCCTTTACACTCTAAGCACCGTGGGTGTGCACCATCCCAATGCCTCGTCTTCTGCGGTCGTCCTTCCTTTGCCTTTATCCGACGATCCCTCCATCATGATTACATCGTCATCGTCAAGCCTTGGGTCAAGCCAAGCCATAAGGCAGCCGCGGTACTGGCAGTAATGGAGCCAAAGAACTCTCAGGTCCAAGAAATCGAGCTGCAAAAAATAACTATAAGGCAGCCACTGACGATACCTCTGGCCGTAGCTGATCTCTGGCAGACAACAGATCGCAATCTTCAGGATCTCGCAGAACAATAGATGGCTATCTCATAGAATCATCGCAGAAACTCAGCAATTCATAGAAAAAGTTCTTAAAGACGGTCTCATCGATGGATCGATTGAATGACAATGAAGGTTGCGTTCAACAGATTGTCAGTGAATCGCTCGAAAACACAAGCAAGCGTATGAAGTAGGAATCAGATATACGACTGGAAGCTATATGCGCCGGAGACGTATGAGTTTGAACAATGATATACCTAATTGCGACGGGAACCCGGGCGCCCAATAGGCCTACCAGGGCGGGACCTCAAACGCTAAGGTTGCAAGCAATTGTTGGCAGTTGCCGATAAACCATAAATGCGTACAATTCAGTGTTGCCGTTATGGTTTTTATGCTAAAGACGTTAAAACATAGGAACGCAAGCACAGTTAAGGATACCGGTAGGTAGCCCGGTGAGATTGATTGTCAAAGAGTTAGGTACGGTCTGTATTGATTTGTAAAACGTTAGGTAGGAAAGCCCCACAAACTGAAGTTGGTTCATGGCACGGATAACTGCGGTATTTCGTACAATCTGTCTGACAGGTGCCCACAGAAGACGGATTTACATGAATGCAACTCCAAGACTATTGAGGTCCATTACCTATAACATCATTAATGGGTTGCATCTTAAATCCCATACGTGCTCCTTGAGTTTGTGTTCGCGCAATGTGTTTGCCGTAGTTCTCGGCCTATCACGGAAACCAGCCACCCAAGGCTCTATAACCGTCTGTTAGTATGGGCGGCTAGGCTGGTTGGCCGATCTACGCGGCAGGCCGAAGAATAGTTAGCCGTAAGTTGAAGAGTTACATACGTAATTTCCACGGGCCCGGCACCGTGGGCGCCGGGACCCCGTAAAATTCTAAGGCGGCAGGGTCCCGTGGCTGTATTGGTTGCCATGCCGGCATCAACGCCGTTTATGTTATAAAATTTCATTAAGTATCTTGCACATTTTTTATCTGAACTGAAATGATTAATGAGTGTAAATGAAGCGGTGTTATCTGCCCTACCTCTATGTAGGGCTCCGGTCAGCCGCTGAAGTCGTTACATGAGATGTACTTAGTACAATATGTAGGTACCTAAGTACGTACCCGGAGCCACTGTCCAATTGACAGACCAATAGGGCCCTGTAAGTCGAGTTTGACAAATAATCCACTACGCCGTATTACACCGGGATGAGTGGTGCGGTGTAGCAATCCCTCACTTTCCTTGGTTATTCAACTATGGTGTCGGTCAGCCTTCTATGATAATTATGGGTAACCCTGCGCCAATTGAGGCCTTTGTGCCTGTTGATCAGGAATTGCAGGAGCGGCTATTCCGACATTCCCGTTGGTCTACTTGGTCATCGGAACGTGGAAGTGGCGGTAGGAGTAGCTGGGCATGGACGCATGGATATTGCGACGGCAAAAACAACGCGTTATAACAGGTACCGGTATACTCAATTGATAAATTAACTAGTCAGTCAATTTAGACTTTTATTCTAAGTGGTGTAGTTGCTCAAATAATGGACATTTAAAGTGGACAATTTCTGATATGATTTTTGTAAATAGTTACTACAGTGTATGTAATTATTAATGAACTGTATTTAATTTTATAGTGGTAATACTATAGTGCATTTAGTGGATTGGGTCCCTATATACATGTCACTAAGCTCACTAAAGTTTAGGTAGTGGTACAGTGCCCTGCTAGGCACATTGTCACTAAATAAGCCACTAAATGCACTATAATAGTACTGTATGGGCCCTATACTATGCACTGTCATCTAGTTTTGTATATCAATTATTTTTCTAACCTCAAAGTTCAGCACCGAATATCTACACCAAAACGCGACTTTGAAGAAAATAAATATATATATTTCTTCACGGAATCATTCTTAAAAATCCGAATATAACATTTATTAGTTTCGCTCGGCGTAATTCGTTGAGTTATAGGCCTCGCAAATACGTGAGTTTGTATGTAAAACCTCGGGGTGTTCGTTTTTTATGCTTACCCACTGTAACTACCTACATATATCCTGTTGTTGAAGTTGTAATAGGTAATCTGCCCTACGGAGGACCCACGTATAATTGACTGACCAATACGGGCACTCTCTGCCTTATTTACAGGGACCTGAATTGCAGGGGAGCGTAATAAGTACCCTAGGTAGTCCGTACCTACATATCCGTGACACACCCCGCAGATTGGGCTGACACACAATCAGGCTGTCCCGGATTCGGCGGCTCGCTAACTAAAGTTAGTGCTACCCACCAAGGTTGCCGACCCACACTACCCGTGCCGCGCCCCACTAAGTCAGGTTCGCCGCTTCGCTTGTGCTCGCCTCAACTTGAAACTCAAGTTGAGTTGGTGCACGTTGAGTTGGTGCGCACAAGCGAAGCGGCGAACCTGACTCAAGTGGGGCGGGGCACGGGTAGATCCATATGTCGGTCAACTACCTAATGTATCCGCTATCCTCGATAGGCATTACTTATACACTACCTATAGTAGGAACAAAGTTTCCATAGCTGCCTATTGCACGGGACCGCCTTCTGGAAACCCGTTTAGAGGATTCTGAATTGCTAGTATGCATACCAGGGGACCTGCCGTGGCGAACCCCCTTCGTGAGCGCGTACTTATACAGACTGAGCTGCTCACTCAATCGAGCGGCATTTGTGCGGCTCACCGATCCGCCATACGCAGCTATGCAGTCATATGCTCATCCATACCTGCCTACCTACTTAGGGTGCTGTACATCCGTACTTCGTATGAATCCTGTAGATACTTCCTATAGCATTCTGCACGGCCATTCAGGGTAGGTACGTACACCTTCTGAATGTCTATAAAAAGGGCTGGTTTTCTTGGTCCCCATAGGAATTCAGCCCTCAGGGACCTTCACAGCAGCACTCTACGATATACTCGTTTCTATCTGCTCCTACGGTGCTCCTCTCCGGCAACTTCCACAGATCAACCTGTTTCTCTCACGACCTCCGCGAGAACATCTCTCGCTGCTGTCCATCACCATCCTCGCAGATGATATCCAAGTTGGAGACGGCCGGTCTTGCGCCACCCGACGCGTTTGCGGATACACATATTGATTCGGACCACCCTCTACGCGAAAATACGTCGGAAACCAACGGCTTAGATCGTACCGAAGGTTGGTTCCCTTCATTAAGGAGACTCACGCGGTCATTGGGAGGTGTTTCCAGGGAAGAGAGGACGAGGGCACATCTCAACAATTTCGAACTCTGCCAAGCAGCCCAAGCTACCACGAAAAATGTGACTGCCAACATGCAGGGTGCAACGGCGGATGCGCCCGCTGAGATTACGTCTACTCACTCAGTCTCTGATCCCAATAATGGTGCAGATGCCCCCAGACCTTGGACAGCCTCATTGGCAATCAGTGGAATGACTTGTGCAGCCTGTGCCACAACAATTAAAAGCGAACTAGAGAAAAAGGACTGGATCGCGAACGTCACTGTTAACCTAGTATCCAATAGCGCGGTCGTGGAATATCTCGGCGGCAAGGAGTGTATTAGCCAGGTGGTCGAGAGCATTGACGACCTTGGATACGGCGCCCAAATTGACCAGGTCAAAGCCACGGGCAATGCGACGGGGAACGAAAGAATAAACCAACGAAGGATAAAGATATCCATCGATGGATTCTATTGCCCGCATTGTGGTGACCGCGCGGTATCCAGTCTTACTAGCTTCGGGCGTGATCTGCGAATCAACGAGCATCCAACATGGAAAACCCCTATTCTCGATATCACTTACTTTCCTCGAGCACCGGTATTCACGGTTCGTCATATTCTAGCGGCCATAGAGGCGAGCGATCCCGCCTTTACGGCGTCAATCCATCATCCGCCCACTTTAGAGGAGCGGGCGAAAAAAATACGAGCTCGGCACCAGAAGCAAATACTCCTTCGGGTACTTCTCACCTTCATCATCGCCATCCCTACTTTCGTGATCGGCATCGTGTACATGAGTCTCCTTCCAAAAGATAACTCAGGGGCAAGTTACCTTTTGAAGCCGTGGCTATCCGGTATCAATCGCGCGCAACTCATCCTCTGCCTCTTGGCAACGCCTGTATACTTTTTTGCAGCTGACGTCTTCCATCGGCATGCAATTAAAGAAGTGTGGTTCCTATGGCGGCCAGGAAGTCCGACACCGATTCCTCGACGTTTGTATCGGTTTGGGAGCATGAATATGCTGATCTCCCTGGGTACCAGTGTAGCATACATCGCGTCTATTGCTCAGATGATAGCCGCTGCTGCTAATAATGTCCATATGGTCGACAACGGAAACTTCTATTTTGATTCTGTTGTCTTTCTTACCCTGTTTCTTCTCATCGGTCGATTCCTTGAGGACTACAGCAGGTCGAAGACTGGAAATGCGGTGGACGCGCTTGGAAAACTCCGTCCCGCGGAGGCTATCTTGGTGGGAAAAGACGACACTCAAAGCGCGGGCGACCGGGTTGTTGGTACCGATATGTTGGAATTCGGGGATACTGTCCGTATTCCTCATGGGGCCTCTCCGCCGTGCGATGGCGAAGTTATTGAAGGCAACGCTGTCTTCGATGAGGCGAGCTTGACCGGTGAAAGTCGTCCCGTCAGAAAAAAAATCGGCGATCAGGTCTTCTCGGGAACGATCAACCAAGGTTCATCAGTCCTCATCCGAGTTACGGCCACAGCGGGGGTATCTATGCTGGATCAAATCATCAAAGTGGTTCGCGAGGGCCAGACTAAACGCGCCCCATCGGAAAAAGTCGTTGACACGCTCGTCGCTTACTTTGTACCCACCGTCACGCTGATCGCCATCATCACCTGGGTTGTCTGGTTAGTCGTCAGCATTACCGATCATCGGTTAGCGATAAAGGACCCAGTTCCTTTCTCCCTGCAATTTTCTATCGCGGTCTTCGTGGTTGCCTGCCCCTGTGGTTTAGCCCTTGCTGCGCCAACAACCATTTTCGTAGGCAGTGGTCTCGCAGCAGCACATGGGATACTTGTCAAAGGTGGTGGGGAAGCCTTTGAAATGGCAAGTCGCACGGACTGTGTTGTTTTTGATAAAACCGGTACCTTAACAGTCGGCGGGGAGCCGAGTATCACGGACTGTGAGACGTATCTTGACGAGGAAAAGAATTATGGCTGCATGCTCGCTTCTGTCCAGGCCGTTGAAGAGAACAGCACCCACCCTATTGCGAAGGCTGTGGTTACCTACTGCAAGGCAAAAACGTCTGTGGTTACGACAGTCAGCGATGTAGAGGAAATTCCCGGCAAAGGCATCAAAGCGTCCTGTGACGGCGGGAGCTTTGATATCATTATTGGCAACGAGGTACTAATGCGGGACTATCTCGTCGATATACCACCGGCTGCAGCCGCATCACTTCAGGCGTGGAAATCGGAAGCCAAATCTGTTGCACTAGTCGCTGTCAAGTCGAATTCAACTGGCAGTACAGACAGCAAGTATACGCTCTCGAGCGCTCTTTCGATATCAGATCCCATCCGATCGGAAACGCCCGCAGTCATCAAGTCCCTGCGGTCTCGCGGATGCGATGTGTGGATGCTGTCGGGCGATAACGCCCTCACAGCAAAGGCGGTCGCCCTGCGAGCTGGTATCCCTGAAGATAACGTTCTTGCCGAGCTGTTACCTGAGCAGAAGTCCGACAAAATTAGATATCTCCAGTCCGTCTTAAAAGCCCGTCACGGACCCAATTGGGAAAATGTCAGTCGTCGGGCCACCATCGCCATGGTCGGCGATGGTGTCAATGATGCGCCGGCACTCAGCATGGCCGATGTGGGTATTGCCATCGGCTCGGGCAGCGACGTCGCCGTCTCCAGCGCGGATTTTGTGTTGGTGAACAGCAACCTCGCATCAGTGGTCATGCTGCTTGAGCTCAGCAAGGCAGTCTTCCGGCGGATCGAGTTCAACTTCGGCTGGGCCCTCGTCTACAACCTCATTGCGGTCCCCATTGCTGCCGGCTGTTTTTACGCCGTCAAGGTGGATAACAGACATATTACTCTGGACCCGGTATGGGCCAGCCTCGCCATGGCGCTGAGCAGCTTCAGTGTGGTCATGAGCAGCCTGGCGCTGAAAACCCGGATTCCCGGAATCGGGTTTAGACCGCGCAGTGTCAGGGTTAGTTAGTAGCCTCTAGATGCCGTAATAAAATATGTCGAGCAGTTAGCAAGAATAGAGATGTCTCTCGTTGTAATAGTTTTCTAAAGATAGCCAATTGTGATGATGCCCGTTTTGAATAGCAAGTGATGAAGTAGAAGAAGTATGGCACCCCGTAACACAGCAGAGCACTTTACAGAGCACTTTATACCTAGGACGGCCCCTGGCAGCCAGTACGACGAAGTCAAACGGTTTCCCCAACGATATCATCGTGTAATCGGCACGAGCAATGGGTAATAGAGCGGTGTTGCAGCCTGTGCATACCAGAAGAGAAATCATCGCAACGGCTACTTCTTCCGATTTACATACATGATACGACGTACCTGTATATTGATTGTTGACAACTTTGACCACAGCCCTTTCGGAGGGGGAAACCTAGGGGTATGAGATATGACCGGTCTCGTGAGGAAGCAGGGCCGAGGTGTTGTATTTTTTATTCACATTTATTGATCTACATAGGACGGTAGTTATGGCTACCATGCCGGATTGTGATCCCTGCGGCTCAATACTGTGGACCGATATCAGCAATGATCGTGAAGATAAAACCGTGCCATGATTGTGTATAGATGGATCTCAACCATGCATATGTCAGCTAAAATAATCGCCACGTAGGGATCGAGAGGACCGGAAAAAAATAAGGCATCCTCCATTATCAATTAACATTATGAATGCGCCCGCGCGATCCGAAAGATCTGGCCCAAGTCGTTAAGCAACCCTATGTCTTCTCATTGGGCTTATCCACGCTCTCGTGTCTCGAATGGGCGGTCGTTGGCCGGCTACTGGGTGTACCGGGCCGGCTTAATGTCCGCAGGTGTTTCTTCCTGCCCTTAGTTTCAAAGAGACTCTTGACTCTCCTTAGCTTCGCCCATCTCTCCTTGTCCTTGGCATCCCTGACGGCCATGTCCTCCTCTTCATCCTCAGCAGTGCCGGGCCCCTCCACGGTCGCCTGTCCCTCGGTGTCCTGTTTTCTATTGCGAGACGGCGTGCCTGGCAATGACGCGGCCGGTCGATGGAAGATGTTACGTCGAACGCTGTTCTCGGCTTGTTGTCGTAGATACGAGCTGTTCTTGAGTGTCTGCGCTAGGACCTCCCAAGCCGCCTTTGTGTCCTTGGTCTTGGCACCAGGGTTTTGTTGTGCTGCCGCATTTCTCCAAGGGCAGAAGAACCTGTGTTCTCGTACTGGGTCGAGGTGGTCCATGGGAGCGGGAACGATAACAACGCCCGTTGTCTCATCGACTTCCTTGCTTCTGAACATCCACAGACCCAATCGCCTCAAACACGTTGCGCACGTGGCCGAGTTAGGAACCGCACCAATCCTTGAGTTGGTGAGGCCTTGCCAGCCCAGCAGAGCAAGAGCAAGGGCCACATCGTTGGGCGAAGAGGGATTTGAGCTTGGAGGTGGAGGGTCGGTAAAGAAAGTTGGCGGAAGCTGAGACTTGATGGTTTCTAGGTCAAGAGTTGAAGGTAGACGGAGATTGAAAATATATGGAAGAAAAGATGATCGTGCGCACAGGTCATCGTATCGCTCGCGTAGTGAGATCAGGGCGGACTGTGGAACAGGGAGAGGTAGCCTCAAGAGAGAATCTGCGGACGGGTCAGTATCGTGTATATGCCTACTTAGAGCCATTTGTCTATGCAAGAGGGGGGAATCAGTTACCATCGCAGCCATGCCTTCGCCAAAGACAATCCTCGTCGTGCGCCTCGATGATCAATTCGGAAAACCTCTTCGTCAGGCCTTGTTCGACATCTGAACCGACGACTACGGGAACCTGTTTACCATCTACTGTCCTCGTATTCATCTTCACCACTACCTCTTTATGGCAGAGAGTACAGCGCACGCGCTCCTTCCCCTGGCAGATCCAGCCTCGCTTTGCCCATTCGATCTCGTTGACCCTGTCTGGTTTGGGTGTCCATTCAGTCAGCTCCTGGAAGGTCCCTAGGCGCTTGATAAGCTCGTCACGATCGCTCGGGCAATATCTCGGGGGATCGACAGGGTTGTTCTTTTGTGCTCTGGGAGAGGCGCTCGCCGGCGCCCACTTCCTCAAGCCCACATTGGATATGGTCGCTATACCCGTTTTCGGATGTGAACTTGTCATTTCAGGAACTCCTACGCGCCGTCGTTTGCTAAGCAGGTCGGCAGTAGGGGACGCTGTCGCGATGGGCGTAGACGGCGAGCGACTCAAAGGCGAGGAGTAGCTTCGCGCTGCATCGCGGGTTGGGGTGTGTGTGGCGTCGGGAGTTGGCGACTGAGGTGACGGGGCACCAATCTCCTGAATGAGGGCGTTGAACTTTCGCTTGGTGGCATTCATGATTTGGTTCGATAAGTGTGACGGGGTTACAGTGTAGACAGTGGAGCTGCAGCAGGCATCGGATGCTGAAAGGACTCCGTACGGAATAGGTACGTAATTACAGTACTACAAAGCGAGACGACCTCAAAGTTACTGTACTGTGCTTATACAGATTTAATCGAGAATGCAGTATTTTGTAATTACGGGGGCAAGCGACAAACGAGGTTATGTCCCATACGAGCTGAATGCGAGTCAGAATCCACGAGGAGCATTTGCTCTTTTTAATTTCTTCGGTCATACGGTACAATGTACCTTAACCAGACATCGGGTGGACGATTTTATCTTCGTACCTGACTGACAGTACCTATACATACTACAAATGCTCAGCTCTCTGACTTGTACCTATTCAACTATCTAATAGGTAGTCTACCGAACAACTCAATACTAACGTCGATAAGTGTCACGCCCAATCACTGTTTCAATCGCGACTGTTGGGTATGAGAAGCAGGATACATCAGCGCAAAAACAAAAGCTCAAAGCCGTTTCAACAAAAATACGCAAACCCAATTCTACTTCTCCTTTCCTCGTTCCTCGTTGTGACCCTGGCTATCTACCTCTCCGCTAGAGCTCTGCCCCGCCTCAATCTGCTAGCCGCGCATTTCCACCCCTCAGTGCCCTCACGCTCATCCTTACCCTTATCCTCACCGTCCAGCCTGAGTCCCCTGGCCCATTACTCGTCACGCAATAACCTCACCACTATGTCGCCATACGCAAAGGAGCTTGAAATTGCCCAGCTGGCCGTCCAGCGAGCTGCTATCCTCACAAAGCGCGTCTTCCACGAGAAAGCCAAGGGCACAGTCTCCAAGGACGATAAGTCGCCCGTCACTATCGGCGACTTTGGCGCACAGGCCCTTATCATCGCCGCGCTCAAGCACAATTTCCCTGATGATGAGATTGTCGCCGAGGAGGAGGCCGCCCAGCTTCGCGAGGACACTAACCTGCGTACCACCATCTGGGACCTGGTGAAGGCCACTTCACTGTCGGACGCTAGCGCAGAAGCTGCGCTCGGCGGGGCTATCAAAAGCGAGGACGATCTGCTCACTTTCATCGACTACGGGAATAGCAAGGGTGGCGCCAAGGGCAGGATATGGGCTATTGACCCTATTGACGGCACGAAAGGGTTCCTCCGAGGTGGACAGTACGCCGTGTGCCTGGCATTGATGGTTGATGGTGATGTCAAGGTTGGTGTTTTAGGTTGCCCGAATCTTCCCATCGACGATGCCGCTCCCCTCTCTGGCAGCATGGAGTCAGGACAAACCGACGAGGGTAGGGGTTGTTTGTTTTCTGGCGTGCTGGGACAAGGTGCCACGAGCCGTCCCTTGACCACCGGTGCTCTTGCTTCATCTCAAAAGGTCTCCATGAGGGCTATCACAGATATTGCTGCCGCCACCTTTTGCGAGAGTGTGGAGGCTGGTCACTCGTCTCACAGCGATCAGGCCGAGATCGCCAAAAAGCTGGGGATCACCAATCCCAGCGTGAGGATGGATTCCCAGGCAAAGTATGCTTCAATTGCTCGAGGTGCTGGCGATATTTACTTGCGACTGCCGGTCAGCGCGACGTATCAGGAGAAGATTTGGGATCACGCCGCGGGCGACTTGATTGTCCGAGAAGCCGGCGGTGCCGTCACGGACATTCATGGCAAGCGACTAGACTTCAGCATCGGCAGGACATTAAGAAATAACAAGGGTGTGGTTGCTGCGCCCGCCGGCGGCCATGCTCAAGTGCTTGCCGTCGTACAGGATGTTCTCGGGACCAAATAAATGGCTGTACAGTGTTTAGGGGATACATAAAAAATACATGTCTAATGCCTAGCTCCGGCATACATACGCGATCGTATAGAGTACAGATAGAAGGCTGTATTGACAGTAGCCCTCCAAAGTAATTCCAGGCCGTGTAGAGACATGGTAAGCAAATGGATCATTTGATCTTCTTTTGCTTGAGTTTTATAGTCTCATTGTTAACGAAAATACCCTTGCCCTTGTATGGTTCTGGCCGCCTCCACTTGCGAATCTGCGCTGCAAATGTCATGACCTGCTCTCTGTCAATGCCCTCGAGCAGGATCCTAGTCGGCTGCGGTGTGCTGGCCTGTATGCCGAAGGGTACCGGCTCTTCGACGGCGTGTGTGAAACCGAGCTTCAGACACACGAATTTCTGGCCTGGGTATTGCGCCTTCTTCGGTCGTTCCTCCACGGTCGCTCGGTATCCGACACCAACCAGTCTTAGAACTGCTGTGTGCCCTTCCGACACACCCATAATATAGCGATTGAGGTACGCCCACGTTGTCCCTAGCCTCGCGCGTTAGCCTATTTATCCGGATCCCGCACGCTCGTTCGGGGGCATATATATTGGCGTTGCGCCGTGCGTGTATATCATGATCCATACGTACCCCACATCTCCTTCTGCTGCTTCACGGTCCGATCCTCGATGCTGAGCATTATCTTTCTCGCCGTTTCGTCATGATGGATCTTCAGGAAAGGAGGGATCTCCATATCGAGCTTGCCCAGAGGTCCCGAAACAGTGACGGTCCGCTTCGGTATTCTCAGATATGTCGTAGGATCTTTCTTTGCTATGGGCTCTCCTATAGCTAATTCGACGCCTGGGGGGACCGATATTGGCGTCTGGCCGAGCTTTGATGATCTGCTGGATGTGTCTGAAAACTGCCGTCGCGGCGGGGCCTGAAAGGCTGGGACGAGGAACCCGGGGAGTATTACGGGAGTGCCCGAGATCGCCTTCTCGAGGACCCTCTTCCGACTAGGCGCAAACATCGTGATCGTGTGCGGACTGCACTGTGGGCGTCAATTAAGCGGCTCGGATGAACGCTGTGATGAAGTTCGGGGTTATTGGAGCTAATGGAAGCTTGGCGTCGCGAGAATTGATACCTGGTACATAATGTACCTCGTCACGTGAATACTGCATATCTCTGACTATTGGTTCCACGCTAGTATATTATCGAGGCCTTTGTCTAGCGTATAACTAAATAATAAGCAACAGCTAATACCGATAGGTAGGTACACGATGTACCCTTCCCATGTCCATCATGATCGAGCCTTCCGTCCCGTCCTCGACGGAGTCGTTGCTGCCTCGTTCGTCGCGCTGCAATTGCTAGGATTCTTCCGTAGATGCCCTTTAGTACCTAGAACAGCCCGTGCCTTCCCAGACATGTAGATTAATATGCCGAGTGATTCATCCCATCTGCCAACCCTTGCGGCGGTTCGGTCTTCATTCTCTTCTCGCCCATCCTCGCGCGTATTTCACGAACCGAGCATAGGTAAAGCCAAATAGTCTCCTCGGCATTCATCAAATACCCTTCCAATACCCGTGTTTGTTCGAGGATGCCTATAGTCAATTAGTATCGGCTTGCCCTAGCCGCCTCTCATTCTCCGTCAGTGCAATACCTCATTGTCTGCTCACCAACTTTCCGCTTCTTGACAACGAACGTGTTGCCGTCCAGCACCGCCGTCGACCCTCCTTTCTACGTTTCACGGTCTCTCTGGCGTATGCCCCTCTTGACATCGTCACATCTTCCTCGCCATGGAGGCTCGTCGTAGTCGGCTGGCCTACATACAGGCTTTGTTCATATCCCTACTGATTCACAGCCATGTCACGTTGGCGCTTTCGTGGCGGGCCCGAGGAGGCATTCAGTCAGGTTAGTTTAGGAGTCTTTGTTTTCATAAACTCAGCCTAACGGAAGAGATAGCGAGAGAGGAAGTTCCATTTGTCGAATCCAGTAACTCCGCTTCACAGCTTCTTCGAGCCGGCGCACCACTGCAGAATTCATTCGAATTAGCGTTGAATGAATTACAAGAACTCGAGTCCGAGCCCCTATGCCACCGAATAGCGGCCCGCTTACTTGTGAACAATTGCCAGCTCCTCGAGGGCAAAGACGAAGCCACGATTCTGACCGATAGCGGTCGCAAGATTAGAGACTTCGTTGATTCTTACGCTGCGAGTCTGGCCATCTGTGACTTGGAAAGAGGACGCTTCGCAATCCCAACAGAATGTGCAAAGTTCCAAGAAACCACATTGAGCCATTTGCCAATACAAAATGCAGCTCAGCTGCATGTCACATCCGCGGAGATTGATGCCTGTCTTGCCGGCCTCGGCGCTTCGGATTCTGCATGGAGTACCTGGGTTAGCTACCGACACAAATCGCTGCGGTTCTGTGAAGCCGCGAGAGCAGACAATGAGAAAGGTGAAAAGATACTTCATTCATAAACCTGCGCGCGCTAATAATTATTAGCCCAGAATGTTCTTCTATTCCAGCGCCTTACGACTATCATGAGAAAGCTTGCCGACGACGTTGACGTGGAGATCAAGAAACGAATGAATGACATGGACCTGCATGCCCAATTAGTAGGAGACAAGATCTATAGCTTCTCAGATTCAGTTGGGAAGCTTCAAAATGATATCGAAAACGCAGACGCCATGATCTCTAATCACCTTTCCCCAGAAATCAAGGTATGTATATCCCAACTCATCTGGGGGCACTAACTGACTGCCTCATATCAGAACGTTCAAGACAATGTTGATTCTATAGGAACACTACTGCAGATGATACTAAAAACTATCACGGAGAACAATGCCAAGACGGCAGCTGCTCACGAGCAGTCCTTACAAGTCGTGAGCCAACAGACGGTGTTGGGAGTAGAAGTCGTAGTCGAATCCGTAACGGCCGCTTTATCGGCGACAGAAGCACTTCAAGGCAAACTCGTGCGTACGAATTAGTAACTACAAAAAGATCTTATAACTGCTAACACGTCGTTAGGAGACCTCCCATCTACAAGCGACTAAGTTAGAATATAGACAGGACCAAATAGATCAGGTTAGTAGTCTGTAGCTATTATGTTATCGGCAATAGCTGACCCCTTGCTAGCGTATGGAACAACTCATCGGCAAATCGGATGACTTGACCAGAAAGCAAGATGTGCATGCAGATCGCTTAGAGCAAGCACAGAACATCACGAACGAGATTCTTGACACACTCGCAAATACCGCTGCATCGGCCACTACTGTGGGTAATATGTTTCCGGGGCATCATTCCCTAGGATCCTGGTGGCCATATATCTGGTGTCCCGTGGCATCATTGGTTATGGGCTCGTACGGGCTTCCTCCCTCTATTCTGAGAAATCTGGCTTTGGTGGCGTTAGGTAAGGTCTTTTACCTTGTCTTTTATCTTAGAGACCATGATCTAACGATAGGTATACAGGCGAGACTGCAGGTTTTATTATCTCGTTTTCGCCTGCCTTTTCTTTCGATGCTGCTCATACCTCTGTCGTGGAGTACCTGGGATCATTTATCCGGCCTTTACATATGACTGACGATAATCATAACTCTACGAATCTTACGTCTCAGTTTGAATCATCTTAGATTCATTTACCTGCGGGACTATAGGTCTTTTGTATCTCGCATCGCTTCTTCTTTGCTTTCGACATTATTCATACATCTGCCCCGGAGTTACTAGGATCATTTATTCGACCTTTACGAATGAGCGACGATGGTCATAGTTCTATGATCTTACGTCTCAGTCTGAATCATCTTGATTCATTTTCTTACCAACGACACATGCTCTTTTAGGTCATCTGGGGCACAGACGCTGCCAATGAAATAGGTATCTGGGAATCAGGAATTTGCTGTTTATATCGGCGAATGGGCAGGAGGCATTGTACCCCCATTCACCGGACGCGTACATAGGGATTCATTAAGTCATGAATAAATGCGCTATCAGGTTCACGTAAAGTCTAAAGTTGATGTGCTGAGCAGCCAGACGTAAAGAAAAGCCTAACTTTGAGCTGTTATTTCAAAACCAACTGCATTCCTTCATGGCTTCCGGTGTCATTCCCACGCGCTTGTCATGCAGGCAAATCCGCTCCAATTCCCTACGCTAGCTGCCCGTGGGTACCAAGCCTACGCACCAGTTTCCGCAAAGCCAGGTAATTTAGAAAAAAATGAAGATGACGAAGTGAGATAGCGTATAGATCAAGGCAGAGATTTTCACGATAGTTCCGGTCCCGTAGCTTCGAGAAGATCGTCTTCAGAATCACCGCAGATATATCTCTTTGCCCAGCGAATCTGCTCCCAGTCAATTTCTTTGATACTCAGCACGGTGTAGGTCCAGCCGATTGCCGCCTTGGGGTCCCTGACCGGCTTGCACATACACCAGCAAAGCCGCGGCCCTCCGCTGGTATCCAGGAATGTCTGGCTGTCTTTGTCCATCTGGCTATCAACTCTCCAATTTGTCAGGGTTGCGGCTGGGTATGGGTGCTGGTCTTTGAATAAGTCGACGAACTGAAAGTGCTGCTTTCGGGCCAGTGACTCGCGGTTAGAGTACGTTACGCGCGCGTACAGTTCAAACATCACATCCTGCTGGTAATTAAAACATCGCGCTGTCTGGCTTATCATTGCGCCTATCCGAAAGCAAGTGCGAAGCAGCGTGTCGGAAGACATGCCGGGGACTGAAGGTCGATCCCTAATTTTGTCGGGATATGGTGGACGAACAAATGCAGTCAGGGACCCGGGCTCTGCTTCGTCTGAATGACGGCCAACATCATTAGATCTGCTTGCGCAGGTCTCCATTATCAGACTTCTGGGTGCGTCTATTTCAGGATATGAATCAGGAGATGAATCTTTCTGAATCATGTTCGTATCGGTCAACACAGCATCCCAATCAACATCTTCGTCTAGAAGGTCTTCCGAAATATCTATGTCCTTTGCCGTGGGCGTGAGCCTCGGTTTAGTAGTACTGGTAGTACGATCGGGCTCTTGCAGATTAGGCGGAGAATGCTTTAAAGTCGGGCCATATTCTGTGCCTGATTGCGATCCATAGTTCCATTCCAGGGCACTCGAAGGAGGTATATGGTTTTCCTGTACGGCATTTGAAGCATCGGCGAGCAGGTGAACAATATCATCATCTACAAGACCGTCGCCGAGGGGATATGCATCGCTCAAGTCACTCTGGTCGACACCGACATGCGCACTGTGAACCGCATTAATCGTCGACTCGCAAGCAGTTTCACATTCAGCATCACTATCAGAAGTCATTTGCCACATGCAAGGCATATCTGCCCAGTCAGAGGAATCCGTCAGCACGGAGCCCCCACGATTAGACGTCCATGCAAGGAGATGGGTCGTGTCACCTTTTTCGGTTGAATCAGTGCTTGGAGTCCTGCTCATGGGCTTTGTCAACCTAAGCGAGTGAAACGCCGAATTTGGCGTCACATTTGGGGTTCCCCTTGGATTGTCATACCCAATTGCTGTCTGGGGTCGCTTTGCCACTGGCGCCAGATGCTCTGCGGCCGTTCGTTTTCCGTAAAGTTTGGGGGAGCTATTGGGAGATGCGTGCACCACATAGGGCAGGACGCTTCCAGAATCGTTGGGCTCCCCAGCCATGGAGGGACCGAGAATGATAGGAGCGGGAGCCATTCTCAGCCAGAGCCGTGGTTTGTATCACGTTATGCCTAGGACTTGGGCTCGGCGTCTGCAGTCAACGTAACCGATTCCGCGGGGATCTCCGCTGGCTTTCAAAACCTGACGCCTACCGCGATATATTCTAGATGCGCAGGTCGAAGTTGTTGCATTTCCGTGGCCGGGTGTCGAGATCCTCTCACCCGATGGAATATACTATGTAGAAGCGGATAAAGATGAAGGCGCATCGGGTGCGGTTGGCGACTTGGAGGTACGTCGGCCATGGGAGTTGCACCTACTTAGGTAGTGCTATCGGTCTGCACACCTTCCATCTTCACGTTCGTCTTGCACCTGCCTGAGACGTAGCTGCTAGGACGACATCGCAAGGCAAGCGCGATGAGTAGGGAAGGTAAAGAGAAGCCGCGGTCTCTACCGCTGTTATACTCAGTACTGATTCCTGAGAAAGGCATGCGTCGTGGGGGCGTGCGGGTATCCTGAGTTAGTTTTCCGTTTCTACTGCCTAGTTGGGTTAGGCAGAAATGACATAATTAATGGACGTCATGCAAATATGTCGCTGGAAGTACTTTCATTAGTGCGTCGTACTTGGTCGACTGGACTGCAACGTGTACGAACGAGTTCCGGTCCATCGCACGGAATACGTACCTACTTAGCCTACCGGTAGCACTCATGATGCTGTGCCTCATCCCATGTATGAATACGTAACCCCGCGATGATCAATTTACCACTCGCGTTTCGGCAACACAGAGTCTATACTACACTCACTACCCTGGATACAGACCTGCCACTCCTCACTCCTGACGATCACCCATACTCTGTTCCGGTTCTCGCAGTATTTATCACCCATTCTTTTCTTTGCCTATCTTTGCGCCGAATACCTGTCCCAGGCCTTTCCGCAGAGCGTATTTCCGACCTTCTTCTCCACCTCCGTTGAGACACGCAATCTTTCCGGAACGGAACGGGAGCCGGCACTTGACGTCAGAACCAGCTCCCCAACATTCCGCATCTGCCATGTTCTCCCAGGTAAGCCGCCTCTCTCCGGAACACACAAGTCTAGCTCTACCTAGTGCCTGCATGATGCTTCAATGTGGGGTCTTGACATTCGGTAGAGTGAGGACTGATTCCCGCCACAGAAGAAGCCATACTCGGCTGTGACCGTCACAATTGAGCGGCTCACTAGCGAGACTTTCGATGAGGATGACCTCAGTGGCATTCCCGACCTCGTCGAGGTCATCAAGCTGCAGTCATCTGGTCCCGCCGAAGCTGCGCGTGCTCTGAGGAAAAAGTTGAAGTACGGAAACGTTCATCGCCAGATAAGAGCTCTGGTCCTTCTTGATGGCCTGATTCAGAATGCTGGACCGCGCTTCCAGCGCACATTCATCGATGAGCCTCTTCTTGAACGCCTGCGTGTCTGTGGAACGTCGGACTTGTCAGACCCGGACGTGCGGAAGAAGTGCACTGAACTGTTCCAGGCTTGGGCCGCCGAGTACAAGAAGACCCCGGGTCTGGAACGCGTTGCTATGCTCTATAAAGTAGGTACCTCACTGATAGCGAGCTAAAGAACCACTGGCGCTGATTTGGTCAGGAACTTCCTCGCCGGAAGCAGGTTGTGACCCAGGACAAATCCAAAGTGCTCCGCGAGACGGAGCAAGACCCCTTCCGTGACTCGGAGGATGAGGCCGAACAGCGCCAGCAGTCTCCACCGCCCCAGGCTTCATCTTCACGAACACCCGTCGTTACAAGCCCCCAAGCTTCACCCGCTATTCAGTCACATAGCCACGAGAGGTCATCGTCGGGCGGCGGGTCCTTTTTTGCAAGTTCCTCTAAAGATAAGAAAAAGAAGGATAAGACTAGAAAAAAACTCAGGCCTTTCAAGCTAGAAGCCGAGCTGGAATCCATGAAGGTAGCTATTGCAGAGTCTTCTATCGCGGCCACAAATCTTATGAATGCTTTACAAAGCATCAACCGGGAGAGAGAGCGGATATCTGAGAATGCTGTGGCTGTGGCGCGTTTTGACATATGCAAGAAACTGAGGAGGAGAATCTTACGTTACGTACGCATGCTGGTTCCGTTCCCTTGGTCTTTAAGGGCCTAGCTAATGGAAACAGATTCATTTCGTTGAAGACGAGCAATGGCTCGGTGGTCTCTTGCATGCTAACGACGAACTTGTTTTGGCCTTGATGACATTCGAACAATTGGACCGCTCAATTGATGCAGACAGCGACTCCGAAGATGAATTGGCTGAGCAAGTACATCTATACCGCAGTCAGTGATGCCCAACCTCTCCAACAGATCATGAATTGTACGATACTAACCTAGACTAGTGGTTGCGGAGAGACATAAGCAGTCAATGTCACCAACCGAACCTTCTTCTCCAACGAGCCCTGTGGCCAAGTTGGCTAGCTTAAGTCTTGATACTCCTACTTCGCCTCGCCGCTCGGCCCCCCCACGACCTTCCGGGCAGTTCAAGCCTCCGCCCCCTCCCCGCCCAATATCTCCACCTTCACGCAGTGACGAGACTGAAGATGATTCCACGGAAGACGAGAATGACCCATTCGCTGACCGGAACGCTGTGGAGACGCTATAGAGACGGCTGTGACTGGAAGGAAAGAATCCAGGTGGTAATTTTCTTGGGCATCAGAAAGGAGGATTCTAGCTAATTGTCGAGTCGATACTAGGCGATTCGCTGCCTTTTTTGACAAACCATTTACCATGTTTCGAATGTGGAGGAGTTTTTATATCTCGATCCAAGAATCCATATTTCTCGAATTTGGCCAAGTGCCTGTGTCAGTTTTGTGCCCGTGGGGGCTGCCGAAGTCTGATCAGGCTCGTTCGACGGTACTAACTCCGTCGATTTGCACATGGTCTCTATACCCCTGAACTGGAAAAGGATGCATTTTGAGATCGGCAGTAGCAGCACCCGCCATTATGAACACAGATGAGGCTTAAATAGCTTCGTTCCCCGTCTAAGGCACATGTGTAGACAAATCACAACTAGGAGCACCATGCCAAGGACCATGCATAGTTAGGTAATTGATACCTAGGTGGTACTTTAGGTATGTATGTACGAAGCACTTCGTACCTATGGCTGATTAGGGGGCTGACAACCTTGGATGGCCAAGCTGTACGACAAGCCGAGCAATCAGGTAGAAAGCTAGGTATGTGACGCCCTATGTCGGTGTGTCCGAGGAGGTTTGCAGTCAGAACATTGAAGTTACAAAACGTGAGAACGTTATAGACCCACCTTTGAAAGAGGGTGCGGGAACAAAACTCAGAACTGGAGATCCACTTTGCCTCACAGAAAGTTACGACGCGTAGACGCGTTCTCAACTTCTCACCAACTTGCTACCTATTCAACACTGAACAGAGTGACTCGCTATCTTAGGCTGCGTGCTTATTTGACATCATAAAATTGGGTGTTTGCAGCGTCATTGGTATGGTGCCTGGTAGGTAGATATCTGCAAGCTTTTACGTTTGGGACCGGTCACGCTTAAAGTGTATACCGGTAAGTTCACCGAAACGCATGCGGCAATGGGCATCGGTAGCCAAAGCCTAAAAAACCGACTGATAACCAAACAACCTCCATGACGTCGTTCGTGTTGAATCGAAAGTTTGTTGGCGGCTTTACCTATTACGCTTTGTTTGGCCTCTGATACCCTTTCTAAGCGGGTATCTCCAGCATAAGTTGAAGAAAACTGATTGTGTAAATTGCAGTTACCTCCACTGGGTAGGTATGTAAGTACCGCGACCTGTAGCATGTAATGTACCTACTACGTGCAGGTGGGCGTATAATTAACAGAGCAATTGAATTTGAGAAGACACTTCGAGAAGAGCGTAACTAGAGGTGGGTCGCCCAGCTAGGCAACTCAACTACGGAAGTACATCGTATGGCGATTAACAGTCCTGCATCATGCATGACCTTAGCAATCACAGAGGGCTGAAATGTAGGCCAATCGATACGGTAGCTTCTACGGATATATGTGCACATAGGTAACTACCTATGCACAGTACATTGGCCGTTTCATACTGAGTAAAATATCTCGTGTCTGCTGTTGCTGGATTACTGCCACGAGGTGGGAGGCAGGTTCTAGGTATACACTACAGACCGTAGTGTGCCTATCTAATCACTGGGTAGGTACACGCTAGTAGCACAGAATCAGCACTCAAATCACGTGAACCGACACGTCAAACCCCCGCTTTCGCGTTATGACCGCCAGGTACCAATATTAGTGCTGTAGCAGGTATACAGATACTCGGGAATCCGCGGTACAACGCGACGGTACGTGTACAGTTACCTAGGTAGACGTACCGATCTGCTGCCGTACTGTATACTGGAATCCGTGGACAACTCACTACTATTCAAGAGGAAATTTATTGCCTTTTCTCCACCCGGAACCCGCCAAGCAACTGAGCTCCTACACCAACACATCACCACCAGACATATCGTCCTTGTCAGTCAATTGCCGTTTTTGCTGCATCACCGCCACCTGCTGTTCAGCGAGCGCATCCCTCGACGTGGGCTTTTGGTAACGCGGCCTCCAGTCAGTGTCGTTGAGTCCAGTGCCTGCGATTACCTGCGATTATCTTGGATTTTGAAGGGACCGCGGAAATCTAACAGTCAAGCTTACTCGCTTGATTCCAGGCGCCTTCAGTAGACGCCTGCTTCTTTTGTTTGGCCCATTTGCAAAGCTGTCCAGGTACTCAATTGGCGTCACCGGCTTTCTCGGAACACTCATACACGTTCCCTTTTCATTTGAGCGTCTTAGTACAGCCGACCCAGGACGAGGTCTTCATCAACCACTGAAACCAAATCCACCTACACGTCGACGGCATTCAGCATGATGAATATGATAAACGGGGAAGAGTCTTCCGTCTTCAACGGAGATGCATTATTAACCCGGCTCAGTATGTATCAACAGGCAGATAACGAGAGGAACACCCTTATTCAAGTGAGTATGCCCGCCGCGATCCTCGCCTACCTAGCGGCTGGGGAGTAGATAAGTAGCTATTCCGAGACTACTCGCTGTGCTGCTGACGTATATGCAACAGGGTATGATTCGGAAAATCGAGGACTATGCAAAAAGAGTAGAAGACCTGGAGCTCGATCTCGATGACCAAAAGAAGTCCCGGGCACAATATCAAGCGAGGGCAATGACTCTCGAGAGTGAGATTCAGCGCTGGACCCAAAGACTTGTGCGTCCAACCTGTCACGTCGATATGCCCACCTGCGTATAGCTTCACCCACATAACTTTATTAACCTTGACTCTAGAATAGTGGATCTTTCGTTGTCGTACTTATTGATGGCGATGGGGCAAAATTTCGCGACGATTTTCTTCGGGATCCTCGCCAGGGTGCGGCGAAGGCCGCCTGGAAGCTCAAGGAAGCGGTCAAAGACGCGGGTATCGACCATAATATGCCTATTCTAGTCCGTGTCTATGCGAATATCAATGACCTTGCCAAGTCGCTGCGTATATCTGGGATCATCGACTTTGACGACAGTCTACAAACTTTCGCGGAACAATTCACCAATACTCACGCCGATTTTGACTTCATCAACGTCGGGAAAGGCAAAGAAAACACCGATTCTAAGATACGAAGTGGGAACCCTCGACACTTATAGTACCATAGAGCGTTCGTTGCAAGCTGACTTTTATATAGGACTACTTGATCATTACTACAGGAACGCGCAATGCCACAAGATTTTTATTGCTTGTTGCCACGATAATGGCTATCTTCATGATCTTCGTCAATATGCGGGTGCTACCGACGGCAGAATAACCTTGATTGAGACTACACCGGCGGAGCCGGGCTTCAGATCCCTTGAGTTCCCTATTCTGCGTTTCGATACTGTCTTCAGATCTGAGCCGTTAGGCAACGAAACCAAACGTACATCCCAATTCGCCCATATTAGAAGTCGTTCTCCTACCCAGTCAGGCCTAGGTCCCATTGCCCGACCTGTTCAGCCTACATATCTTCCAACCGAATCCATCTTCGCCGAACCACAAGAGCAGCGGGGAGCTACACCTTCATCGAGCTCTAAGGCAGCTTCGCCAGTTCACGCTACGAATACTTTGACCACGAGTGCGAATGAACGAAATCATTCTGTATCTTCGCCACAGGAAAGTTCATTGGGTCAAGCATTTGCTCGTACATCGAATGTGATCAGCTCAGGCAATGGCGGCACCTCGATTAGCTATGCCACAGCCGGCGGAACCAGCGATCATCAAAATGTCACCGTGAAACTTGCGAAGCCCAAAAAGCAACCTAAATTTATATATTACAACGAGGATAAATATCGCCTAGATGCCCCTACCCAGCATCCACCTCGAACTCCAGCACAAGCCTCATATCAAACCAAATTCCAAGCGATTAAGCCACTGGTCTTTTGCAATGACCACTATCTCAAGGGGAAATGCAAATGGGGAGTAAACTGCGACAAGGAGCATGAGGTAGAACTAACAGCCGCGGAAGTGGCTATTCACCGTTACAAAGCCCGAACCAGTTTATGTCCTCAAGGACCACTCTGTACAGATTACGATTGTTATCTCTCCCATCATTGCCCTCGGACGATTTGCTCGCGAAGCGACTTGTGCCCATTCTATAATACCAGCAACTGGGGTGACTTACACTATACCAAAGAACAGATGCAGCCTAGGTAAGCTCGGCTCTCTCCTACACATGCCTTATGGTCCGCTTTCTTCAGGCCAGTATGCTGACATGACAAATAAGGACCAAATGGACGGAAGGCTTCGATTTTCCTGAGTATTTGTAAACTCTGCTCAAATTAACTCTCACAGTCGAGGCAACGAAGGGATAAATTAATATTACCCCTTCATTCTGCCTATTTCATACTCTTCTAAATCGGAATCCAGCTTCTCGCTAGGAATCGAAATTTCATATAATATATTGTTTGTGGTCGTAGGCGAGACGTGACGGTGATACTGGACGAGGATTAGGACCCCAACGTCAATCGACAGCGGTAATCTCATGTTTCAGTTCTTACATGTCGCCCTGAAGGTTCAGCAAATGAATCTCCGGGAATACACGCGAGCGACGCCTCATTTATCAATACACCCAACAAAGCCGACTATTACTGTCGCCGACAGGAACCCGGCCCATATTATTCTACAATGAGAGAAGACAAAAAAGATATAAAAATTCGGGGAGAGGAGGAGATGGAAATTTATAAGAAAGAGACGCGGAGAAGGGGGGAAAGAGGCATTGGTTCTCGCAGCTGTCACGCCAATTGCAGATCGGAAGACGGTTCCCACAAACAATGGAGAAGCGGAAGAAAGGGGAGGGCTTTGGTCGGCACCAGATGACTGATAAGCCGAATGAGGTTGAGAGCGCCTACATCCTCATGATGGAAGGGATGTCAGGTCAGGAAGCCGAGACGGGGCCGGCGAGGAAGAAGTCTCACAGTCTTTTTCGGAGGTGTATCAAGACCCCGTTATTCGCACCTATATCATCATCTCAGTCATACATATTTCCCATCAGGTTTATTTCATCGAGGTATGTCAAATCTCCAACCCATTCTTAGCTTATCCATCATGTACTCTTCTCTTCTCTGCTCTCTTTCGTAGACACCATGGGGATATGCATCCATCCATAGGTCAGCTTTATCCCATAGTTTAATTAGCTCAAGTCACTCCTTTTCAAAGTATGTTTCCATGCTCCGGTGAACAAAGTCAAGTATGAGTGCAAAACAAGCCATTTGAACGCGATTCCGGGAGAATATTCGTATTGGCAGTAATTATCGAGTATGGTTTGGCTCCTATATCAACCACCTTCCCTGCCAAAACGATAGGCCCAGCGGTAGGGTGAAGGTATTATCTAACTCGTGAGAAGATATACCGGACCGGGAAAATGATACGAAGAGCTTAATAATAACAAATCCGACACGTGAGGAAAGAAAAGCAGATTATGACGTGAGACCGCAATCATGATAGTTCCGCCGCAACCAACCCCTCTCGTCGCCCTCGAAATATTTCCCCAGTTTGAAACGAGATGATTCTGAGTGGCGTAACCGCAATCTTCAAATGCCGTATTATTCCTCGAGAGATCATTAGAGTACCACACAATCAGAGTCGATTAAGTCTCAACCCCCCTACGCAGCCTCAGCCTTCCCATTCCCCTCGCGGCCCTTGTGCCGCTCATAGGTATCCAGCAGCTCCTGCCGCAGTTTCTGACCGAGTTTATCGAGAATCCACTCGGCTTCGTCGCGCAAGTCCATGAGCGGACTACGATGGCCGACCCACGACCACTTCAGGTCGCCTTGTTGGGTGCTTACGTTAGTGCCGTTGGTGCCGCGATCCCTTGCCGGTAGGTAGGTTCTCCTGTAGTGTGCTGGCTGTGGCTTTTTAGCCGGTCCACGATGTGTTGATGCATCACTTTCGTCTTCGCCTAGTAGACGAAGATACCATGCCCTAAGAATTGCATAAATCAGCGGTCGTGACTACGTGGTTTAACGACGTATAGTAATATATCTGCTTTTGTGTTGTTGGTGTGAAAGGTAGGAGAGAATCAAGACTCACCATTCCTGGAAGCTGTATTTCCGCGATGGAGAGTCTTGCAAGTGCCGCGATACCCGTCTGATCTCATCAATGAGCGCGAGGTGGTATTCGGCGCGAGTCTTTGGAAATTTCTTAGGAATTCTATGCCCGACTGAGGGTCCTGTCCTCGTCTCGTCCGGTGGATTGGTCTCGTCTTTGGCGGCCTTTGCCTTGGAGAAAGGCATGTCTCGTATCCTCGCGTGACCGGATTCTACTGACGAAGGACTACGGCCTTCACCGTTACCCTGAGCGCTTGAAGAACTGGATCTTACACTTGTTGATTTATCATCATCTTCGTCGTCGTCTCCGTTGTCATCGCCGGAATGAGGCTGAGCCGCGCCTAGAAACCCCGGGGGTAACTCATGGTTGATCTTTTCCGAAAACAGTAAACCAAATGATAATCCGGATAGAAATTTCTTGACGTCCCTTTTATACCCATGTTCCCCAGGGAGTATGGTAATATTTCCAAGCAGCACGGTGATATCTCTAACCTGCTTGATAATCGTATTTCCCGCGTGCGAGATAAGGACGGTCAGCGTAGGCAAAGCAAGGAGAGACCAAAATACGAAGAAAGCTTTCGCTGAGTTTGACACAGGGGTTATGTCACCATAACCAATGGTCGACATTGCTTGGAAGGAGAAGTATACGCCATCAAAGAAGCTCCAGTTTTGGTACGGAGCCTCGCATACTTGGAATACCTTCGCCCCTACAAGCCAGAGTACCACCCAAAAACCGGTCGAGATAGTCATAGCCATCCATCGCCGCTTTCTCGAGGCTTGCGCTTGAATTTTGCGCATCAAGTAAAATTCATTCTGCCGACGCTCGAGTTCCGCCCTAGGAAACTCTTCAGGACTCTTCGAGTGTGGGTAATAATCGGCGTCTTTTTCCGTGATAGGCTCGAGAGCTTGCCCTTTGCTACTTCGCATAAGGCTTTGGACAAAGCGGCGTCGTTTCTTTTCGAGCATCCGGGCATCCAGCAAGCTCTTCCCTCTGTCTAAGGCAAGACTGCGAATCGAGCCAATAACAAGACCTAGGGTAGTGATGCCAATCAGAGCATAGGGGATCATGAGACCACGGCCGACATTTGTTTTCAGAGCCACATCTCCAAACCCGACTGTGAATAAAGTAACATCCGCCCAATACACGGCGTCGAGGTAGAGCCAGCCCTCGACGTGAGAGAATATCAGAGCACCGACAAGCAAATACGTGAGGAATAGAATGGTTTGAAGCATGAGAGTCCTCTGGCCCAAGGTCAGCTCAAATTGTCTGCGGTAATGTCCTACGTGAGCGCCCCATATGGTAACGACCATCAGTGAAGCGACAAGGAAGTAAAGAATGGCAGCAAACAGACCGTAGTAGAAGGCTTGTGACCAGACATATTCAGATTTGGGCTGCGCGATCAGTGGTCCACCGGCAGTCGCGCACAGAGCCGTGAGAAGAATGGACGAGATATACCACCCGACTATAGTAATGGGTTGCGCGACAGAAAAGCGCAACCTCTTAGCCATGTTGAGCAGGAGGGAGAAGTTGGCCAAGACAGCTATGACAAGCTGAACAGCATTGACAGCCAAGAGCCATGGCGGGTCAGCAGTAAAGGCAGCTTGCGTCGCATCGGATCCGGGGGAAACATGCTGTCTCCAGGGTTCAACAAGAGCGCAGATAGAAAAAGCAGATGCGACTGGGCCTAGGGTGCCCGCTATCATAGGGAAAGCCGCCGAGGCAAACCACCAACGGCTGGCATTGGATCCATCGTCAGCCCTTTGTCCCGTATGCCTTGGATCATAGACCTACGTTGGATCATGATGGATGTCCCCAGCACCATGGGGCTCAACCGCCCCGGATTGCCCGCCGTCACCGCGAAGACGGCCTACTACATTCGGATGCTCAGATATGTCCTCGTCGAGATCCGCAACCTCCATCTTGCCCGAGGGTTCGAGGACGAAGTGCGATGCGCAGCAGAAGCCTCAACTGTGACTTCCAAGTCGTTGACACGGCGATGTGGTTATTGTGTGGGTCAATATAAGGTAATATGCCTAATCATCGACATCTGCAGCGATGAAATCAAATCACGGAACCATTCAACCATGTCCTCGCTCGAAGGGAAAATCGAACACATGACCGAGGTCCACTTTCGCGAAAACGCATTTCACCAGACACTTCGTATATGGCCGACCGAATGGTACCATTCCGCGGTTTCGACTCATTACTTTCGTAACGAGAGGGAAGACGAACGATGCAGCGTCGCTTTGCTGAAGGCAAGTAACTTTATTTACCTAGCTCCAGCTACCTTCGATGTGTTGCCTCCGATGACGTCGCTGCCGTACACTAACTAGGTACCTACACTACAGGTTTAGGCAACGTACCCGACACATCTCGGTCAGGCGGGCATCTCGTCCACCTCGTTTCCTCGGTACCGGAAGTTCACCCAGAAAATAAAAAGAATCTGTGAACTTGGAGAAAATAAGCGAATTATTTGTGTAAACTACACAGAGTTACTGAATTAGAAGGCTTGCAAAGAGATCTTGCGGTTTTTATTCATACCCCTTCCAAAATCACGATTTTGTACGTCCGTACTTCGTAGGTACGAGAAAATAAGGCGGCCGAGACCACAGTGTAGCCGAGCTGTGTGCGATAACAACGAACAGCTTTGATTGCGACACAGTATTAGGAGATCTACTATACTGTATGAAGCTAATCCACGCTTGTAATATAGTGACCTTTAGGGTCCACTCCGCCATAGTTATAGTGATATCAGGGGGCCATGGCAGTTAGTGTACCTGCCTAGCAAAATATGCATCACACAGTGTTTCAAACAATCCGAGTTCTTGGCAGGTTTTATATCTATCGCCGACCCTCGCAACAATTGTTATAGTAGTTCCGTACAACTACCTACCTACGACACACGTCTCACCAAGCTCAGTCGATTGAGGAAAAAACACCAGGCGGACCGGGTCAGCCGTTAACTATCACTTGAGTGAGCGTGGCGCAATTCGCAAGCCAAATTGCGGTCAATCCTTTTTTTGTCTTGGTTATCCCGCGCTTAGCGTTGCCGATACCTACGTACTGCACGCGACTCAACGGTGCCAGGTTCGGGGTGTTTGGAGTGTTGAAGGTCGCGATTTTGAGAACTGTCAAGTTTCTGTCAGGCCAAAACGGTCTGAAGGGGCGCAGATAACGAGTTTTGCACCAGAAACGAGAACGGGCCGCGCTGGGTCTCGGCTGAACTTTTGGCATCTCCCTTTCGGAGGAAGTGGTGGCTTTTTACCAAGCTTTGCCAGGCTAGCGAATACGCACTATAGGTTTTGGCGATTGCGTGAACGGGACAATGAGATGGGTTCTACATAGTATTTCGAGGCCGGCTGTCCGCCCTCTTCGGCTGAGGCCTGGAGTCAAGCGCCTGAGCACTAATACCGCCTCGACTCCAGACGAGAAAATAGGACGAGTCAGTGTGCCCGTTGGCTCGTCTGGCAGCGTAGACATTGAGTGAGCTGTCTACAGTCTATTTTCATTTTGTCCAATATTCCATGATGCTAATCCATGACCAGCTTGCATAATCTAGCCAAGATCAACTCCTCGGAGCCGCTGCTCATCTATCTCCCACCGTTTGTCACAATCACAAAAGTGCCCAATGATCGTACGCGGCTGCCAGAATTCTGCGAGGGGCGCGCAACAGCCGTGATTCATTATGGTTGGAGAGAACCTTTAGTCGAGGGCAATAAGCCCATAGAGGATTCTGACTGGGCTCGTGAGAAAGCATTTCTACGTCTTCATCCGGGCTGGCCCACGCCACTCTATGATACGCTGGAGGCTTATACGTGGATTGTCCGAAACCTGGCCCCGCCAGACCACCAACGCCGGGACATATACGTATATGGGTCGTACCTAAGCGCCTCGTTGGCCATCTCGATAGCTCTGACCGAAACCTATCCAAGAAAAGCCATGGCTGTTCGAGGCTGTATCGCCCACAATGGCATCTACGATTGGACTATGTTCTTACCGGGTCACCCTATCAATGAGAAGCCCCAGTCGCGGTCGGGTGATATCTTGGAGGAAACTCCAGTTCTTCCGGAAAGCAAAGCTTTCTTGGAGATGAGCCGTATGACCAAGTCACTTTTCAAAAAGCCTAGCAACTTGTTTGATCCTTTCGCCAGCCCCTGCCTCTTCTTCCAAACGCCACCTTTATCAATTCCTCCATCATTTAATAAGCCAACAGAATCGCCAAACCAACCTCAGAAAGGCTGGCTCACGTTTCCTCCCACTTACTCAACCCTGAGAATCCCTAAGACGCTCTTGCTACATGACACCCCGTCATCATTCCCATCACCTGTAAAGAGGAAGCAGAAGAAAGGCTCTCGGAACAACTTTCAGGTGCAGGCTGAGGAGTTGGCTCACCACATGAGAAACAGCGTCGTTAGGTTTCAGCATGACGTGGGCTTGAGATGTATGGGTGATCCGGAAGACTTGGATGAAGAGGTAGACGAGTGGATTCAGGTTCATGATGTGGGACTTGACAACGGCGAAGGTATTGTAGCTGAGTGGTTAGAGGATCGAACACAGACACCCAGTGAACTCCGATCTAATCAATAAATAAATTAATTGATAAAGCCATTAATTTCTTGAGTACACACTATCACGTCACAACTACCTACCTAGGCGGTGGATTTAACGTAACTGGTCAATGTAACAGTATACCTAAGTTCTCGGGATGAGATGATGAAGTCCCGGGCTGTTCACCCATGGGTGGGCCCTCTAGTACGGCATGCCGAAGTTTTAGTGGGGGCAGACTTACGCCACGGAAATTTGGATCGTCATGGTGGTCCGAGCGCCAGGCGGGCCACCTCGCCTCGCTGCACAGGTGGCAACAGGTGGCGCTGCCCCCACTACAACACACATCTCAGCCGTCACGAAAAATCAAAAACGAATTTACAAACCACAGCATTCTCGTCTCCACGACATCAACCTCCTCGCTCCCAGTCAAACTCAGCGAAAATGGCCGACTCTGTCACTCTTCGAACTCGCAAGTTCCAGCGGAATCCCCTGCTTGCTCGCGTTCGTCACCACCCAGCCGTCTTTCTTATCCTTTTTCCTTGGATGGAGTTTGCTAACAGATAGTGGTGTTACAGAAGCAGATGATCGCGTAAGTTTCCTCCCCGAAATCGAAATCTCGATAAAGCGACAGCGACAACGACGGCGACGACGGCAACCATAGAGCCACAACCTCGCGCCCTCTGCTCCGGCGCATGACCCTTTCCAGCACAGGTCCCTAATATCTATTTTTCCAGTGACATCATCCACCCCGACCAGGCCGGCATCTCCAAGGTCAGCCTTCAGGAGAAACTCGCTACCCTCTACAAGGCGACTCCCGAACAGGTCAGCGTATTTGGTCTGCGCACTGCTTTTGGTGGCGGCAAGACCACCGCTTTCGCCTGCATCTACGATTCCGTTGAAGCCCGCAAGAAGTTCGATGCCAAGCACCGCCTGATCCGGTCCGGTCTCGCCACCAAGGTCGAGCGCGCATCCCGACAGCAAAGTACGTCTATGTCCATGATACCCCGTATCCGCATTGGGCAACCGCCTGACCCCAATTCTCACAGGAAAACAACGCAAGAACCGCATGAAGACGCTCCGCGGTACCGAGAAGACAAAGGGCAAGAAGGCGAAGAAGGAGGCTTAAAGGGTTTCATATGGGTCATAACGGTCAGGGACAGGGAACGAAACTACTTACGTAGCCAAGTAGTGTTACGTGACAAAAGGCAATGTTATAAAGCATTTTTCATTGATACCCAGTGTCAGCAAACCGATCCCGCAATACATTTCAACGAAACCAAAAAAAGATATCAAAAAAGAAAGAGAGAAGAGAGAAAAGCCTCGTGTTGGACTTGTTTCCAATTCGCCGTGAACGCCTCCTTGGCAATGCGTTGCGACTATCTTGACGCTCAGAATAGCCCGTGAGAAAGGCCAATCGCTAGTGCTGTTCGTTTGCGGGTGAATTGGAAGCTGATTGCAGCCCCGGCTTGCATCCGCTCGGTCCTTTTCGCAAATACGACAATCTATTGACTTCTACGCCCTGATCCTCGGTTCGACTCGGGTCCATTTCCATCGAGATAGGTCCGGCATGGCAGCCGAGCACGAATATGTAGTGTAAGCTGTTCACTGTTCTATCTCGAATATGACTGAGTTCGTATCGGCAGCTTTCATTCGCCTATGACAGGCAGTCCTACCGTTGGAAAGGATCAAGTTTGATCTGTCACCAACTGCACCCAATTACCTGTCTGCTTTGGATCCATGAATCCACACAAGGTCGCTTTTCGGTCGGTAAATAGGCCCAACTTGCTTACTTGGCTCCTATCAAGCAAGTCGACGCTCCGGGGCGGGTTGTCGGGGCATTTCATAGTGTCTATTATCCTAAAGGGTGTTATCCTTTCTAACATGAATTCGTCATGACCGTTTTATTGACTGTTTTTGATTTAGAGGAGCGTTGTGACGACGGCAAGGAGGAATTGCGCGTATTCATGCAGCCTACGGCTGAGAGAAACGTAATTGCGATGCTATTGCCGGTTGGGAGATCATATAAGGTATTATCGTCTTTGAGTATTACACTATTCCATTGTTGAAGATGATACATATTTTATACCGCATGTCGGGGAACATGGCGTTCCAATGAATAGCTCACGTCTGTACATGTCGTATCTTCGTGTATATTTTGTACCTTTACCAGCATTTATCTCAGAAACGACTCTCGAATAGAGCTTACCCAACCGCCAGGAGCTCGAGCCGATAGGTAAGGATATTCCGGAACGAATTATCCGCGGTTTATGCTCGACAATCCTTTCTCCAGCACAGCTCTCGAGAACTCGCCTCACCCATATCACCTGTGTAGTGTGCATAGCCGTCAGCAGTTGGGTCTAACGCATAGTTGAGATTGTGTCGCTGTTTATTCTGTATAGGTAGTTGTCTGCTTCGGACGTTGAGCTACCTAGTTAAGACCGGTGAGTAAGGTCGTCGCCAAGCTGACGGCCGTCCAAAACTAGCCCACATAGAGTAGGATCCCGCTGGATACATAACGGAGTTAGGAGTGTTGCGTATAGAAACGCTCGTTTTGCTCCTGTAGGGAGCGTGCAAAGCCCTGAAAACGCGGTTTTGTCCCGGATAACTTGAGGGTGTTCTATAGAGATCGAGTTAGGTAGGTATGATGACGTCCGGTCTTGAGACTTGTACAAATAAGTAATATTGTATTGCCGGGGCTTTGCAGTTAGAAGGAGCGAACTATCTAGACGGGTATGTAGTTTAAATGGGGTCGGCCCCTATATAGGAGCACGTGGATTTTACTGTACACATAATGGAAGACGTTGTATGTGCATTGCAACGGCTTGACAATGTTTTAAACGAAAGGGAAGAATCCATTGCACACGCGACGCGATCATCATCGTCAAGCGCTTCGGCGACCACGGCTGTGAACGCTATCCAACTCCTGCGCACGCTGCCGACTGGCCGACCCGGCACCCCAATCGAGCCCGCCGGTGCTGTCACATAAACCGCCCACCGCCCACCGCCCACTTCCTGCACGCCGGGTTTTCCCCCTTTCCTCCCTTTTCTTCAGACCCACTACCTACGCAAGCGCCCAAGCCGCATCCTTCGTCTTCGAGCCCGCACCACTCGTCTATGACGCAGGCCGACGTGATGGAGACGGACGCATTCACCGACATCGGACACGCTGACTCTGGAGATTATTTCACGGGCATGCCCGTCTCCCGAGAGGCCAGCCCAGCAAGTAGGTCCATCATGCCCGCAGATGCGATGTCCTGCTGACGCCCCTTTTTCTGCTCCAGGATTCCCGGCGCCGAGTCCTGTGGCCTCGCCTTCCGGTGCGTCCACGCCGCGCGCCGACCTATTTGCTATACCCGAAAACATCCGAGCGATTCGCATGCAGATTTTCGACGCCAGGGAAGAGGTGCACTATTCACACGATACGTTTGAGGACTACTGGCGATACTGTGATAACATATGGACTCCATCAGGCAAAACATACACGAGAAAAGACGGCTGCGTCACGCGCCATTACCGCTGCATGCTGCATGCCAAGCGGCCTCGCGTCCGGGAAGCCACCAAGGGCGAGAGGAACAAGAAGTCCAGGGATCCTGTGGGCTGCCCGGCCGCCGCGAAGAAAACGTTGCTGTCCAACGGATCGATTATCTGGGGCCCGGCCAGCAGGTTGTCCCACAACCACGATTTGGCCAAGATCGACAGCACGCGGCGGTCTGGCTTTCTGAGGGCCATGGCGAGGCAGGAAGCCATGCGCGGATACGCCCCTTCAGTCACCCTTCGGGTGTTGAAGGGCGATAATGGAAGAGACTTGGCTGTACAGAGCGCCATGGAGTCCATCGGTGGCCAGTACTTGACTCGTCAGGATGTCATGAACGCCCAGACGGCATACCGCAGAGCTCATCCTGGCGTGCGCCCCGTGGCTCCGGAGCCCCCTCCTTCACGGCCCATTCCCGAGAAAGCAACAAGCTCTGATCACGTCAATGAGGCTCCGCGCATGCCACGGAATTTCCCATCCTCTTGGAACCTAGAGGAGGCGGCCATGGCGGCGGGGATAATTCAGCAGCGCGGTGAGCGGCGGGAAGAGTTTACTCGCATCTTCCGCGAGGCGAATAATGACGAGGACACGGCGATAGCGCGCATCCTGTTCTGGAACAAAGACGCCACAATGGAAGGTATCCCGCCTTACGAAAATCGTAATGTATTCGCGTTGGCCACGCAGGCCCGTCGCGGCAACGCAATTCCCGGCATCTTCAGAACACCACAGAAGATCTACGGCCTTCTCCGGTTCTGCGGGACTATGCAGTCGGCGCTGGATAGACTAGACACAATAATTGCGGAAAGCAATCTTAAAAAACCCACGGACCGGTGAAGACGTTCACGGCGGCATTGGGCGTCTGGTAGTAGTAGTAATGATAATCAGGTATAGTGACATACTTTCAATGATGATAATGATACTCCATTATTTATCCCCGCAACGATCTCATAGCCGTAGTTGTTGGTTGCTCGCTATATACGGAATAATGACAGGCGTAGTTAATTGCTTCGCATCTCGGCCATAGATGCACACAGACCATTCTGCCGGCTCAGCAGTTAACAACTCACCCTACAATACACCATAATGATCCATCTCCTTTCGTTCATCCCATAACTCACAAGCAAGCACGGAAGCAAAAATTCACACCGGAGCATGCAGATCAAAAAAAGAATAAAAGGAAAAAAAAGTATGAGACAACATAAAAAGGAGAAACGTCCAACAAAGTGCAAAAATGGAACGGTAAGTGGGCCTCTCCGGGATTCGAACCCGGGGCCTCTCGCATATTCCGATGACCGGAACCCAAAGCGAGAATCATACCTCTAGACCAAGAGGCCGACTGGACTGTCCAATGAATGATTTCCCGCTGTCGTATTGCTCGCCATATCGAACGGCTTGCATCCCGTCTACTCGGGGCAATATTGTGTCGTGCAATAACGTGTGCAATTAGATCGACGGACAATTGTTTACACCGATTTGCCATATACTACTCCGCCGTCGAGGAGTGCCTGGTTTTAGAAACTAATAGATAATAGGAACCTCGGTGCGGACAGTAAGTATGTGCATCACGTATTCAGTGATCATCCGCGCAGACACAGCACCAACCTCGCCAAACCCCGCGTGTCGCATTGCTCCCAGGAACATCAAAAGCAGATCAATGAAGCCTTCACGATTGCAATCTCAACGCGCGGTATTCGGATTAAATTAACGCATCTACATCGGCAATGAGGCAGAGACAAGGAAAAAAGTATAAACGTCCTACCCAGGCCCCTCTAAAAGCTCAAATCTAACATTCTATCCATCTGGCATCCACCAGTTTCCAATTCCACGCCAAGGTCATATAACATAAAGCTCATTTCGTCCCGTTCACGGCATTCCCGACCTCAGCCTGCTGTCGGGCGATCTTCTCTGCCCAGTCCTCAACTTCGTGCATTAATGCCGTTTCGAACGCGGCGCGCATTTCCCTCATCTCGGCTTCCGTTAGCGGAATTTCGGACCCCTCCCTACGGCGCCGGCTGTCGGGAAGTTCCCTTAGGCTCGCGTTGGGATCTTGGCCCGTCTTGTCTACGAACTCGTATGAGCGGTATTCCGTGTTGCTCCAGCCAGTCCCTGGCGTCTAGCATTAGTCGTGATAAATCGGTAGAACAATAGTTAATACCCGGCGGAAAAAAGACACTGCTTTCTCTCGCCTAGCGGAAGTGCACAACTTACCTCGGCCGGGGTTTATGCCTGACCAGTCCTCCGTAATGAAATGCAGAATTCCGCCATGAGTGACCAGGATCACCTGTGCGTCGTCACCGGCATCCTTGACAAGATTCCGAAGCCACAGCCTCACGTCACGGGCTCTGACCTCCAGCTTTTGGGGCTCGGGATAGTATTTAGAATCGGATGTCTTGTTGTTCCAGTTACTCGTGACAAGCTGGAAGTCAACGAGATCGCCAAACTCCTGCTTTAACTGTTCCAAATCCGTGCCGGTGTCACAAGGATAGAGAGAAATTTCCTGAGCGTCCGGGAGAGCAACGATCTTCTTTCCTGCCTTTACCGCCGGAGCGAAGGAAAGTTGGCACGTGAACATGGTACGACGAATTGGCGAGGCAACCAGATGAGTGATTTTATCGTGGTATGGGAACTTCTTGCAGAGCTCTTTGCATTGTTCCCTGCCGAGGTCGGTCAGATCTGGATCTCGTATCCATTGATTCGCAACACTGAGGTTGTGATAGCCTTGAGCATGACGGACTAGATGGATGACCGGTGTCATTATTCGCGATGTTGCCTTAGGCGGGCTGGACTAAACTTTGATCGATTGGCACTTGTCTGAAAAGAAACTTGATGGCGGCCCTGAAAGACCAGGAATGAAGCGACGTTGCTAAACTGTGCCTTGAAAAAGAACGACCCTAGGCGCCATTAAATACCCGTACCGCGCGAAAGTATTCCTTTGAGCGCATCTCGGAAGATCATGACTCAGCTGCAACGCCGTTTGCTTATTATCCTTCTATGAAGGCAACCCCCATGAAACCCGAATGTGGAGACACGATGCGGATGAGCTACTACTCTGGGTCATCGTGTCCCGCAAATATGATCGTCGCAACAAATCACATTCGTGGATTACTGCACACGCTACCATCGTTGGACCGGGGAGCACCCACAATGTCGCTTCGTCCAACGGTAGCTCACCGAATTTCGTCGGGGCGTGTCGAGCAAGCTCATTGGAAAGACATGTTAGTTCGCACCTACTATGACTCTTCATCGTGCTCCGCCCGATCTTGGAGGGAATGGCGCGGCGCGCCCGGGCGCAGGACCGTACGCCGACGATGTGCGTCGGGAAGCCTGTTTAGGTTCGTCCCGCTATAGTGTAATGTGAGGAAGGGCAGGTATGGAGTCGATTTGTTGGTACCTATCACATAATGAGATCACGCAAAGACTAGATACCTAGCGAGACGTGTAAGAAACAAACGCTGGCCGACACAACAGCAAAGACCACGCGCTCAATTTGACCGACCATTAGACGTTCTGAGGTCCCGGTCCCAGGCAAACTCAGCAGAGCGGATGGGTGCAGCTGCCTCAGCTCAGACATGGTTCGGGTTGCAGATATCGATGAGACGGACGGTAACAAATAGGATAGTGAGGAACGAGTTCGCCTGCCATTAGGCCCCCAGCAAACATATAGCTTTGAGTCGTATCTTGCTAGACGCAGCGTAACTTCTAGAAGTTGACGTGTTCGGACCCCGGGGTTCAAATCGGCATGATGCCACTTGAGCCAGCCAGAGAAGCCGTCGACAGCGGGAAGCCATGCCGTGCGTCTGTGTTGGCCAACAAGACTGTATTTGGCTTCAGTTGCATCTGCCTCGGCTGAGATAGATGATGGTAGGGAATCGCAGATGACGAGTTCCCTGGGGATAGGTAGGTAGTTGTCAAAAAAGAGACGGATGGGTTTGGAGGACGGAACTGTTGCCTGCACTACCCACCTGCACACCCCTAAAGCAAGGACACTTACATACCGGCACTAGTAGTCCATACCGGTAGTAGGAACTTACCAACCGCAACACGTTAAGCCCGATGCCTCGTCCAGCAACTCCGCTATTGCTATTGAAGGCTGAGAGTAGGCAATATCTGCATAGGAGGTGATATCCGCATAATCGGGGGGGTACCTACCGTATGAGTTGCCGGCAACCACCGCAACCGGTACAGGAAATACCGTCCCGAGTTCTGTGTTTTTATTTAATTTTCCGTCCAGGTAATCTTAATTCCTGGCCGTAAAGGGGGCTCGAGCGTCTTGCATGGGACCGTCTGCGGGCGCTATGTACCCAAATATTGGCCAGGGTTAGGTGGCTATCGCTTTCTGCCGGTGCTAGCGCGTATTATCGCGTATCCACTGGTAATTATAGGTAATACCATTTCTCCAAATCCCACACTTTTACTCCTGTCTCTTCAAGCTTCATCACCACGATCTCTGGTCCGCTTGACTTAAGACAACGGCTTCTGCAGCTTCAGACTCTCTTTGTTTGCCTTTCAGACCTGATACCCTCTATCACCAAGGTCCCTTCGTGAAACCCTCGAGTACCAATCGCAAACTGACAAAATGGGTGGCATTCGTGAGGTTCCCCTTTCCTGCATCCCATTCTGGGCGCTTTCCCTTCCTTCTGCCTGCTTTCTCTTCTCGTTACGACGACGTCGGCGGGTGCTTGTACAATCGCATCAGCGGCTATCAACAATACCGATACCCCTTCCTCTTCTCTTGCGTCCTCTGGCGAAGCCAGAGATGGCGAGCTCTTCTCCCCTTGCTCCACCTAGTACCGTGTACCACGAATGCTCGCTAACCGCCGTGTCCCGTACAGCATTCAACGCTCTGACCAACCTTAAGGCCAAACTCAAGGCCGCCTTCCGCAAGAAGGAGAAGAAGCCCAAGGAAAACGAGCCGGCTGGTGAGACCACTGACGCAGCCAAGGCTGACGCATCCAGTAAGTGCAATCAACATGGAGCATACAACCAACCCAAGCGCATATCGTGACGCGCCGCTATAAGGCCAACTCGCAATATGCACCATGCTGACTCGCGGCTTAGCTGCGGCCGCTCCCGCTGGCGAGGACCCTGCCATCGAGGCCAAGGCTGGCGAGCAGGTCAAGCCTGCCACTGACACCGAGACCGGTAAGCTGGTTTACCCCGCAAATCATTCCCCATGAAGACGATGTTGCACCGCTTCGAGGATCCAATTCGTGAATGGCTGCTTAGTTCTGGGCCTTTCAACACTCGCTAACCCAATTTTAGCCGCCGGTGCTACTACTCAGGCCAAGCCCGAGGAGCAGACCGCAGAGACCAGCACCGCTGTCGCTGCTGCTGATAGCGCCGCCACCGACACCAAACCCGCCGGAACCGTCTAAGAGGAGGAGAGGCCCTACCATGACGGGTTGTAATCTGGGTCGCCTTGACAAATAATTGGACCGATCCAGTTATGGTCTTCTTTTCGTCTTTCGTGACGGTGATGATGTGTGTTGGGCACACTCAATTTCGTGGTTTGGTGGCTATGGTTTTTCGCCAAGGAATTTTCCTGAGCAGGTTGTTTGACGGAGTTTGAGATACCCTTC
Organism: Xylariaceae sp. X802; assembly: GCA_028637635.1. Classification (NCBI taxonomy): domain Eukaryota; kingdom Fungi; phylum Ascomycota; class Sordariomycetes; order Xylariales; family Xylariaceae; species Xylariaceae sp. X802. The sequence continues at coordinate 1,578,834 of JAJFDH010000001.1, read as the reverse complement.
TCGAGGAGACCAATTGAGATACCTATTCTGGTTCTACGCTAAGATAGCGTCTTTCCGTGCCTTATCGATACGGATATCCCTGCACCCTGTGAACTGCAAGTGATGCCTCGGTGTTTTGCATATTTGAGATGTAATTAACGGGATGGCCTGGTGGTCCGAGCGCTTCCTCCCTGCCTCAGACAAGCCTCTCCAATGGGGGAACTCGGACGACTCTCCTTGCTCATTCACGCATGCAAAGATGAAAGGATTTCGTCCCAACAGCAACATCATCAGAGATGAAGGGAACATGGATGTCTAGAGCATACCAGGGCTTCACTGCAACCTGTTCCGTTGCTGACACAAAACCTCCGCCACCGCCACACGTTCCCCCTTCACTGGTAATGTATCTGGCTGCCAAGATCACGGTACAAGCTTACCGCTTGATTGTATATTGTAGGGATTCAGGGACTTGCTTAGTTTATCTACGGTCTCAATCCCGAGACTTCGGACCCAACTTAGGCATCTAGCTGATTCATTGCATGGAATTCTCTTGGACGGCGTGGATAAGTTTCTGTAGCTGGAGTGTCTGGAATACAGGCATAACGATTTCAATTCACCAAGTTTTGAGGCGTCTAGTCTACAGACTGCCTATGGCATTATCAATTACGGCCCTCGTTTGATATTGTGCTAGGCAGGCCGAGGATAGTCGTACGTCACTCGGGTATAGTAAATCATATGTGCTGGACTAGCTAGCTTGACAGGACATGATTTCAGTACATGTGTTTGATTAGGGGTCGTTTTGGATTTCAGGATAATGGATGCTGTCAGCATATATACCTGGCGTAGGAGTGCCAACGGAACTACCGTACTATGATTGGGTTTCATCTTTCCCACAAGAGCAGCGCTTAGAGTGCTGTCCGGCTCCTTTTTCGGTATTTCCCTCTTTGTTTCCGCGTATCTACCTACCTCTCTTTCGGTTCAGACATCTCGAAGCCGTGAGCGATGGCAGATAGTATTTCTAAAACTGGTGCCTCGACATTCATCCGCTCGGCCTGTCGCTAGATTTTGTCCAGGGCGCTTGCGAGACAGTGAAGGCCTCATTTGCGGGATGCGGTTGAGAATGTGCCTGCTGTGGTCGCGAACTTGGTTGACGCAACCCTGCAGGAGATATTGAATATGCCATACCGGACTCTGCGGGGCGAGCCACATTTGTTGCTTTGGTCCATGGCGCGGCGGTGCCGCTGACACCAGGAGGTGGGGGTGGCAGCATTGAAGATGAAGCACTATGCTGGTTCGCCATATGGATAGATTGCGTGGGCGTGGCGGCGTCTGGATCCCGATCCCAGGAAAATAGCGAGCCGAAGTAGAAGTGTTGCACGACGGGGAACTTGGAGAGAACTTCGGCATTGAACATCTTGATCATACCCTAAGGCAGTTGAAAGTTAGCATACAATTACTTATCGAGTTTCTGCATGAAGTCTGTTAATCACCTTGTTAATTTTACCCCATCCATCCTTTATGCCAGAGATGTCGAACAAAATAGGGCTATGTTCCCAAAAAGGTCCCTTCTTAACATCGTTAATGAATCCAACTGCAGAGAAATACATGTATCGTTTTCTCTCTTCCTCGACATATTCCGATTTGACGATCGTTGAGGGTTTTGGCGCACGAAACAACGACCCTTCAGTCGGCATAGCCTCCGTCTCTGATATGGCCCTGGTGAGTTGAGCCGAGCCATATATGTAGGGTTGAAATGAATGATCATCTAAACCCCAGACTCCATGTGTACCAGCGGGCTCGAGAGTATAAGTCAGTATTAGGCGGCGAACCACCCGAAGGTAAGGCTCAAAAATTCCAAGAACGATACTTCGCTCAATATCACCATTATGATCGTCATCCTTGAAATACCCCAGCTTCCACAGGCACCCGAGAAATGCCAGAAAACTTAGCTCATGGCCTGTTCCGTAGTCAAGACGTTGAGCACTGCCAAAAGCACCTAGAAGGTAGGATGAAAGTTCGACGGTGGCGGTTGCTTCGTCTCCACTGTTCCCTGCGCTACCATGTCTTGAGGCAGATTCGGGGAGATACTCTGCGAGAAGAGCTGTAGCTTGCTTCTCTAGTAATTCATACCATTTTCGGAAACTGATGTTCCCAAAGCGCCGAGGCCCCTGATCAGGCGGCGCTTCATCGATGAATGCCTCGATCTTGGAGAGCATTTTCTGGAGCCTACAAATAGACTCGGCGGGATGAGTTTCATATTCGGAGCCAATGAGGAAAGTTTGGATCTTCTCTTTCCCGTCCTCGCCTTTGGACTTGCGGGGGCACATGGCCCGGTTAAGCTGCATTACGAATATGCCGATGTCACGGTAGGCTTTGGAGACCAGGAATTTGGCAACATCTGGGCCATCGTTGATCTGCTTTGTAGGACGGCAAAAGGTATGGGAAGCCGTCGAGTCTAGGATCTCTAGCACAGGGAATGAGCTCTCGAGCTGCTGGCGTATTGCGGGTTGTGGAGGGGCATCCATGTTGAAATGTAGATGACTCTTGTCCTCTCGAGAGTGACTAGGTTTCTCGCTGTCCTAACGGTTTTGCCGGAAGGCCGACACTGGTCTTTACAACTTCCTGTTTGTATATTGACTGCGGAAGATGGACAGCTTGTAAGGCATGTTACCTGGTAGGTAGTCCCGATGGTAAGTATGCGTCCCGCACCAAGCCCCGCCATTCTTGACGTAGGTAGGTACCGGTACATTTACGTCAGCCAGATTGAGCCGAATTGGAGGCAGGTAGGTACCGGTTATGTGGAAGGCAGGGAGGCCCTTGCTAACTACACTAGGTTACATGTTAATTTATTTAATCGATCGGCTAACCACTTTAGGCTTTCTTGTGACCAATTAACCAAATTGTCGCGACCGCGTAAACACCAAACGCGAACACGGCAGGACGTACGCGTGTGGTAGCGCAACTTATATGCAATGTATCTTTGCGTACATTTTAGGTGCGTATATACATGATTACTGGGGACCATGTCTGAGCCAAGTCGTACACATCGACCCCTATCATCAGCCCCGGTCACCTGGAACAACGGTGGTAATGGATTGACGTGACATTCCCGGATTGTCAGGACTCGTCCTCATCACCAATTACCTATTTGGTGGCCGATTGATCTCCAGGTACTGTTGTTCATAGCCCACTTCGGTAAAGTAGGCACACGCATCCTGACAGCGATTGACTACGCCAGGTACCCGCAACCATGGAGCGCGGAAATGGCCTACGAGGCCACATGGGCGGGTCGATCCGCTCACGTTCTGGCCACCAGCACGACGATTCATCCGAAGCCGAAAGCTCTGACGAATTCGACGATGATATCCCGGCAACTTTGAATCGCCGCTCGAATGCGTCGCCCGCGAAACCCCCTGCTGCCGCTTCCTTTGCCCAACCGCATACCAGCCCGTTGAAGCGGTCTCTGTCCGATGCAGCCCGAGATGGCATTGTGTTATATTCTGGGTCTAAACAACCTAGAAATGGATATAATATGCTGCCAGTTTCCTTAGAGTCGCTTCCACGCTCTTTGTCAGGCTCTTCACCAGTCTCTTCGCGCCCCCCTAGAGCGCCTATTCGCTCACCTTCCGGGTCATCTTCCGGGTCACCTTTAGGATCACCTTCCATCGCCGACAATGCTAGCTTACTCACCGAAGACGACGTTCGCCAAGGATTAGTCTCTAATATGAACAATGTATTCAATCACTCCAAAACCCGCCAAGCTCAAGACCTTACAAGGCAACGGCTTCCGCCTGAAGAAGAGCAGAACTTCCCACGGTTGAATGGAGTTAAGCCGACCGAACATGAATATGAGGAAAGTACGGATCAAGATCCCGGCCCAGGTCCAGCCATCCCCGCCCACCCGACGTCTGGCGGTCCTCATCTGAAGTCTGATGGTATAACTGGTGTGGGCGAAGAGGAACAGGAGACGAGTGAGACCACCCATCGTGAGACAAGGTCGGCCGAAAATAAGGACGGGAAACGTGCTACGCCACCATCGTCAACACAAGGGAAATGCGTGCTGGATGGGGAAAAGCGAGCAGAAATAGCCGCACGAGCGCAAGTGGATGTCCCCTTACGAGATACAAGCGATAATGATATATGGAACGTACCACAGTCGCCCAGCACGCAGGATCACTCGGAGGTGCGCCAGAACTCTAGCCCGCGTAGCAATGAGCCACCACTTCCAAGGAAAAGCAGATCGCCGAATATATCTAAGGGTGAACCTCAGAAGCCGGTGCCTTCCATATCAAGCGAAGGAGCTGAGCTACCTCGGAATCCATCCCCAGGACCAAACGAGCCAGGCTCACTTCAACTCACTCCTGCCAAAGACTTGGTGCGGGCTAGCCAGGATGGCAATTCTCACGCGCCGGCCACTGTGCCCGGTCTGATCCAGAGCCAAGTGCCTATGGCCGATAGGCAGTCACAGAGCATCCGCAGTACTTCATCAAGTCACTCTCAGATTGCCGAGAAGTCCAACATCCGAGCTAAGACCGAGAAGGCTAAAGATGCAGCACGGCCAGTAAATCAAACGGTGTCCACTGCCCGAGATAGCAAGCCTGATGAACCACCCAGAGTATTAAGGCACAATAATGACTTGGCAAAGAACAACTCTATTGACGACTGCAGACCTACCAATATCATTGCTACAGTTGACGATGGAAACGTATCGGACTTCATTGACGAATTCAATACTGAGTTGGGAGGCGACAATAATACATGCCACGCCAAAGAGGGGTTTGTGCGTGATGAGGCGAATTTGAATGATCCTCAAGGTTTCGATACTGAAGACAGAAGAGTTTTTGATGGCCTCTCTGATAAGGATGTCACAGCTATTCACCTTGACCACCAACCCCTTCAGCAACTCTGCAAGCTTCTAAGTGATGCGTCTTGGGCCGGAGTAGAAAGTGACTGGCAGTGGCAACGTTTTGATTATGAAGATGCCGAAACTGAGCCCGGCCGAGTTCTCCTATCACTTCTCGCAAAGCTGGAGACTTTATACCGAAAAAGTCCGGAGGCTCCCAATCTAAAGGAGCAAGCTCGGTTTTTAAGAGGACATGCTAATACACTCCGTTACTATTTCGACAAAATCCAACTAGTAGTGGAGTACATAGATACTAAACGACTTGAAATCCCAGAACGTAGCGGCATAGCTCAAAATACTGATCCTCGTAAACGCAAGAGGATGGCACGGGATCTTGTGTTATATGGTAGGTAATTTTAAGATTTTGTCTGTTTTTCATTTCAATGGAACTCTGGCGTGGCGGCGCCTGTTTGAACTGTCGTTGTGCTTTGGGGCCCTTTACTTTCTAGCAACACTTACCAATCACGCCTAAAGACTGCGATGGCTGACCCAAAATGTTCCAGTGATCCCTATGTTAGTTCACGTTCTCGCTTCCGCATGGGGCCTTGGTGGCGAAACTTGGCTCAAAACATCGTTCACGAGTACTGCTGTTGAACTACTTCAGCATGCTCTAGATTGGACTATGGCACTCCACAGTTGCTTATCAAGGGAATTGAAGCAATGTCCTCTCGAGGAAGAGCCCGAAGACCTCCTTCAAAAAAAGGCCTGGCAGAAGCGAAACGCCTACAGAGAAGCAATTGGCCCTCTACTTGATAATCTAGGCCAAGTCATTGCGGCCGCACCAGATAGACTGGCCAAAGCCAAGATTCGCGCCAAAAAGCAATTTCAACGGCGTGAAGAACCGATGAGACAGGAGGCGCAGCTCGATATCGAACAGATTGCTGCTAAAAAGACGGACGCGACGTTAGCTAACGAGCGTAAAAAGCGTCCCAGGCCACCAACAGCTTCTTTTTCAGCCACGGCGAAGTTGACTGAATGGTCAATTGAGGAACAGACGGTACTCTTTCGACACATCCAAAATTCGTACCCCGCCTGTCCAGATCTGAACCATGTCCGTTGGGAGTTGAACAAGACCTTTACCGAGACGGCGACCATGGCAGAGAACATACTAGGGAAGATGCTTGATGCTGTGCTAAGGGATTGGTCACCAGAGGAACGAGCTGCAAAAGTACGTAAGATTATGAGGACAAGAAGTAGCTCTTGAGATTGGCGTATAGGACCGGGGATCTTACGGCGGGTTATGGCTTCAACGAATGGGGCCCTTGGGTGGCCTCATTATCCCTTGTGGGGGACCGATGAGGAATCCCCTGAGGTATGCAAAATCTCTATCTTCTCGAATATGACATGACATGAAAAGTCCAATGCGCGTGGGTTTCGGAAGCCGGATCAAAGATGGCTGCCACGTCAACAACTAGACTGGGGAACAGATGGAAATACATATTGCTTTGTGAACACTGGATGGCGAATCGGAGGCTCACTTCCATCCATTTGCATTGGGCATTAATTAACAGGCCCAAGTCTACCTTACACTTCAAGTGCGTTTGGGGTATATGTCTATGTATATGCCTACATATGGTATATCGTGGGAGGCTAGGTAGTTATTTCACTTCCATCAGCTCGGATTGGGTCAAGCAGGTGCTGCTTGTCTCAGAGTTTGATGAATCGAATGAATGAATTAAGATCTCTCTGCATTAGCCACCTTTCGGATAGTAGGGCGAATGACTGCTCCCCCCGGGAACGCAAGGTATGTGTTTAATCTACCACCTACTTACCTACATACATATTCACAACCCACCAGTGCCTACATTCGTTTTTAAAACTTCTGTAAACGTGCCGTCGCTACATTACCCTGAGGTCCAGTTGCAACTACAGTACATAGGTAGTAGATACGACGTACTTCTAGATAACCTCCCTACCGGTGCGGCGGCATGAAAGGGATGACCACTGCACGTAATTAGCCAATCTGCACTAGTTATAATAGGAGGTGCGCTACGGTACACTACCGGTATGGAGCTGGGTCGGTTGCCGACAAAAGAATTGAGATCTGTAGGACCTCATGTCGGTTGAAACACCGTGCGATCCGTAGATCTGCTGCTTCAGCATGCCTACCTGGCTCGTCGCCATGACTCTCAGATACCACTGTAATCATGGCGCCAGGTCCCCCGCGGCTGCTATAGTAATGGACTCATCGTCAGCTCATGGTGGAGTTGTCGCTGACTTCATACTGTGCCCTGATCACCTGGAGGCCCTGGCGTGTCTCGATTCTTTTGTCGCGAACCGTCGCAGTGGAGCGCAGCGCACCTCGTGCACCGCATTAGTGTGGGGCGGCTCCATTTTGCATGTGACGCGGATTGCGGATCCTCTCCTCTTGTGGCGTAGCGGCCATGGGCGTGTTCCGAAGGAGCGTAGCCCCAAAGCTGCTTCAATCATTCTGCGGTCAACCCTGGCCGTTTTGGTGGCTCTCTCTCCACCCCAATCACGATCCAAACGACACCCTTTTTTTTCTCCCTCCTGGGTCGCACTAGAAGCTGTGCTCTGTCATTTCTTTGTTGTTTCGTCTCCAGAGCTCAGTTTCTGCGACTGCTGCTGTCGTTTGCTCTCCGTCATATCTCTTTCTGACCATTCGACATAATCCCGTCCCTTCTCGGCGAGGCGGTGCTTTTGAGCGCCTGTAGTTGGGGTTGAAGTCTCCCTGGCGTCGCAGCCCAGATAGGGGTGAGAATAACTACCTAGTTAGGCGGTCTAGCGTAGACACCCGGAGCTCTCGCAGGTCAGTGACACCCCTATTCGACTTCTTGCGCCCATCGCTGTCATATCACAAGGGATCTCACCCATTTTATGACATGTTGCAATTCGCATCTCAACGTCGCGATATATGTCGCATTCTCTCTACAACACCTCCCCCTCCCGGTCGCCCCTCCTCCATCGTTGCTGTCTTTGCACATCAATTGTCTGCGGTCTGGTGACTACAGCAACTTCTCACGAACTAACGCGGAAAAATTGGCGTCGCAGTGTAATTACCCATCCGTCAACTTGAATTCTCCCTGTCCAAAGCCAATCGCCGATAATTTTTCCGCCACGAAATTCCGCAGCCGCTACCATGTCTGATGCTGAAGGCTTTGAGATTGTCCAACATGACGATTCCGTCCTGTCGGGCGCAGAAACCACAGGCACAGAAACCATGGCCGCGGAAACCACTGGCGTAGAAACCACGAGGACAGAGGCCGCGGGCGCAGAGACCGCGGGCGCAGAGACCGCGGGCGCAGAGACCGCGGGCGCAGAAGGCACTGATGATGCGGCTACCGAATCGTCCAAGACCACAACAAAGTCGCGACCATCTACAGCAGCCAAAGTTGGCAGCTCTACTGCTGCGAAGCGGCCTGGCACCGCTATGTCCACTGTTCGTCGACCGGGGGCCGCCACGACTACCGGGGCTAAAAGCACTGCAGGTGCTACTACGCGTGCTGGGAGTAGCCTCAGCAAGCCGCCCACACGACCTTCCGCAGGGGCGACTGTAAAGAAGCCCGCCAGTGCCGCCCCGGCTACGGGTCGTCCATCGCAGTCGTCTTTGCCGGAAGATGAGAAGAAGAGGTCGACGATGACATCTGCGGCACGACGTGCCTCAGTTATGCCGAGCGGATTAACTTCTTCTCCGTCCAAATCAACTACAAAACTATCCTCGGCATCTACCTCCTCTACTGCCAAAAAACCCACCTCTTCGATAAGCAGTACTACAACCCGAGCCAGCACTGTCGCTCCCAGTCGGACAGCCGGTCCCAGCGGCGCTGCTAGTCCCCGCGCCGTTACGAGCTCGAGTGCAAGGACGAGCATGACCAGTGTTACTTCTGAAGTGAAGAAGCGCCCTTCCACACTGACTAGCCCCCCTGCTACCTCTGCAACATCAAAACATGCTCCTCGTCCTTCAACTGCTTCTAGTTCGGGAACAGCGACAAAAGATGGCGATAGCCTCAAGGCAAAACTGGCTGAGAAGGAATCTGAAGTCGAAGCACTGAAGCTTCAGGTGTCTGCGTCCGAGGAAAAAATAGCCGAGCTAGAAGCTAAAATCAGTGCTGGGGTTGACAATGTGCAGGATGCTCAAGACTCCCTACATCAAGGTCACGAAGAGCTTTTCGAGGCCCTGAAGGCTACCCATGCGACGGAAATAGAGGAACTTGCCACTCAAGTCTCTGAAGCTGTCAGGAACCTAAAGGCTGCCGAGGAAGAGCTCGAGCATCATAAGGCTCAGCTTGCGGAATTAACAAACGCTCATGAAGCAAAAGACGCTTCGGTTGACGGGCTACAGGCTAAGCTCGAGTCTCTACAGCTCGAGAAGGATACTATGTTGAAAGATGCTGAGGATGCATTGGCCCGGGCGACCGAGGAACATTCTGCAAAGCTAGAGAATCTGCAAAAGACACTAGAAGAGCAACAGCACGCCACAATCCAAGCTTTGAAAGCAGCCCATGCTATTGAGCTTGAGCAAAGCAAGGCATCCTTTGGCGACAATGAAAAGGCCCTTGAAGACCTGAAGGCCGCCAACGAGAGCCTGCAAGCCCAGATCAACGACCTAGTTTCGACAAGAGATGGCGCGGAGGCGGCTAGCGATTCCAAAATTGCTACTCTGGAGGCCGAGCTCGCGGCTCTCAGAGCGAGTGCTGAGCAGGATAGGGCCGCCCTTACTGCAGCACAGGCTGAGGTGGAAACATTGAAGATGGAATTGGCGAATTCTGCAGCCCTTGTTGATGCTACAAAAGAGGAACTAGCTGTATTCAAAACAGACTTCACTGCCATGCAACAAGAACTCGCTCAGGCCAAGACGAGCGTCTCATCTAACTCCGCTCTTGCTGAACAGATTAAAGAAATGGAGGACAGGTATGAAAGATTGAAGCAAGATCACAAATCTTCTATGGAGACACACGAAAACCAACTGAGGCAGATTTCCAAGGATTACGAAGATGAAATTGAGAGCCTTAAAGGAGATGCCTTCTTCAAGCGCAAGTTTCATGTTCTTGAGGAAGAACATAAGGAGGTTCAAACCAAATTTGACGAACTGACCAGCCTGCATACCAAGGCGAACGAGGCCCACGCCGAAGCGTTAGAGACTGCGAACGCCGAACATGCAGCTGTTGTTCGAGCTTTGGCGGAAAAAGAAGCGAACTTCCAGCAAGCTATAGACGCCATGCAAGCAAAGCATGCTACAGAATTAGAGAGCACGGTCAGCGATGCTTCTGCTTCCAAGACTGCCCACTTAGAAGAGCTTGAGTTACTTAAAGCCTACCATGCTAAACAAATTGAGGCTGCTAAGGGGGAAAGCGATGCTGTTCTTGCTAAAGAGCTAGAAGCCATAAAAATAGCTCACATTCAAGATGTACAGAGTCAATTAGACTTATTGAAAACAACTCACGCCAGCGAACTACAAGCTATCAGCGAAGAATTGAGAGAGTTAAAGGCTGCCCATGCCGAAGAAATCCGCGCTCAAGCAGAGAATTTGAAGGCGGCACATGCTGATGACCTGAATGCCCAGAAAGCAGAAGCAGAAGCAACCATGGCTGAATTGAAATCTGCTCATGCGAGGGTACTCTCGGGCAAGGACGCCGACGACGGCGCCCTTCATGCTCAATTGGAGGCATTGAAGCAGGCTGTTGAGGATGCGCATGCAGAACTTGCAAAAGTTAAGGAGGACCATGCGACAACTATTGATATAATCAAGAAGGAAAGCGACGATGCACAAGCAGCACTTTCAAAAGCCAAGGAAGACCACGCGGCAGCTATTGCTGCAATCAAGCAGGAAAGTGACGATTTACAAGTAGAACTTGCAAAGATCAAGGAGGAACACGCCGCAGTTATTGTTACAATCAAGAGGGAAAGTGACGATGCCCACTCCGCAGAAGTGGAGAAGCTGATCACCATGCAATCCCAGGCTGTAGAGGCAGCTAAGAGCGACGCGTTGATCTCACGGAATAGCGCCATTGAGGAAATTGAAACTAAGCATGCTCAAATCATTGAAGAATTATCTCAGAGCCATGAGAGCAACCTCGCTGCTGAAATCGAGAAAGTGCTCACCATGCAGTCCGAGGCGGCCGAAGCAGCGAAGAACGAAGCATACTCTGGTCACGAACAAGCGATTGCGGCGCTTGAAGCTAAGCATTTGGCTGCTGTCGAAACCATAACTAAGGACTACGAAACAAAACTCACTGCTGCGGCCTCAGCAACGGCTCAGCACCAGGCGTCTGCTTCTGACTTGGAGGCTGCCTTAGATTCAGCCAAGGAAGCGTTGGCAAGTGCTCAGTCTCAAGCTGAAATTCTAGACAGCGAACTTGCGGAAGCTAAAGCGAAGAATGTCGAAATCCTTGCCAAGACGCAGGATGAAGCTGGAGAACTCCACCAGCACCTTGCACAGACCAAAATGCAGAATGTGGAGTTGATGGCTGAACTCGACGCTCTCAAGAGTCAGAAGCCCGACACATCCGTTGCCGATGCCCTCAAGGCAGAGTTAGAGGCGTTGAAAAAGGAATATGCCAATGAGATCGCTAGGGCAGAAGCATCCTTAGCGAAGTCTCTCGGTGATTTCGATGCTCTGCAGAAGATCAATGATGCTAAGACAAGCGATCTCGAGGGTTTGAAATCACAATTAGAAGCGGCTATTGAAGACACTCTCATCGCGCAGAAAGAGCTAGAAGCCCTTCAGAATGATGCAGCGGCGAAGATTAAGGCGCAGGAAGTGGACTATAACGACATGTATGAAAACTTCACCAACATGGTTGAAGAAGAGCAGAAGAAGAGGGCAGCGGCGGAGAAAGAAGCGATTGATGCCAAGTCTAGATTTGCCGAGATGGAGGCTCAACTCAAGGTCAAGGACGCAGAAATTGCAGAAGCCAAGGTCTGTAAATTCACCGGTGATCTTCGGCAAAGGCCAAATCTTTGCAGAATAAGGCGACTAACGAATTAATAGGCGGGGGCGGCGGCAATACTGGCTAAGGACGATGAAAACAGCGAGGCTTCTACGGCTGCAGGTGAGGAATCAGATCATTCGTCGGCAGCTATGAGCGCGGTGCGCAAACCCCTGTGTCCACTTTTTGCTTGCAAGTTGCAACATACGCTGACCTCCAACCCTACCATATCTCCATTCCGCGAAGAGTCTGTATCCAGCGGAGTAGATTGCTAATCTATGAATTTCTCCAGCTCGCTCAAGTTAATCTATCCCTCAAGGGCCTACAGGCTATCGACGACGACATGAGGGATCGAAATCTGCGGTATGTAGAATCTATTTTCTGGGGCAATTGGTAGTGAACAAAACAGCGTGCTATTTTAAGAGCGCGCGCACACGGGTCTGAAGAGAACTGACGTTGAGTGCAGTATGCTCAAATCAATGACCGATGTGAAGCAAAACTCGTAATCAATAAATTCTGGGAAACCTTTGTTGAATCACGAATCGGTACTGGCTTAATAGGATATGTCGCCGTTGCCGCACCAACTCACTCCCAGCTTTTCGCCGTCTACGGCGGTCCTCCGGCGCGCTACGGCGCATCTTTGAATCTGCCCGTCTAGCTGCCCTTCGGGGTCTGCCGATCTTGTCCTCGTTGCCGGCTAGCTCAAGCGGAAGGCCCGTTCGAGTGTTCAGCCGCTACTATGTGTGAATCATGTTGTTTGGGCTAGAAGGCGGACATATCGGCTTCTCCCGGCGGATCGTGGTATTATATATATGTCGAGAACTTGTCCTAAGGGATTGTGACCGTTCGGGTTGACAGCCGAAATTCAGTGACTCGGCCCGCTCAGCCGCTCTTTGTCTCATTCAATCGGTAGTAGCGATGCCCATCTGGCTCCCTAATAATACCTCCCCGCCTCTCCCTAAGATCCCGCCGTTTCGTGATGCTCCGCGTGAGGATTGGCCTCAGGCATTGGATAGATTGAAACTTGTTGAAACTTTGTCGTTAATATCATTCCGTTCTAGTGTTATCGGACTGGGGTTGTGCCCGATTCTTTCCTAGCTCACAGTGATAGTAGAATGAGAGGATCTTGGGCAATATCTGCTGGGCCATTCCATCTGTCTGCCTACTTCCTAAGCTGCGTTGCAGGAGTATAAGGAACATATCTACATAGGCAATAACCCAGGAACGGGGTCATAAGCCCGTGTCTTGGTAAAGTCTAAAACTGGTTCTAGGTAGTCGACGGCAGCCGTCCGAAGTTTAAAGCGATAAAGCCAAGCACCGATACGTACCCCTGACCAAATTCTACTATATAAGCAATCGAATCCTACCTAGCTATCTGTGAGGAGAGGATCCAAAGAAGCATTCCCTTTGCTTTCCCAATCTCCCTACACTTGTTCCCGACCAAATTTCTCGCTCTTTAATCCGGCTTCGGGACATTATCTAGAAAGATATTGCTGTCTTTGTTTATTCCATGGACCGCACCCCCATTAAGACGGGCCCGAATATGGGCGGAGAGTCGCGCTTGTGCCGTTTTACCGCCCAGACTTGTGATTCCAACTTCACCCGCCGTCGAGTGTACAAGCGGGAGCACGACTTCTCAGAACAGCAAACCACAGGCCATCCAATACTCCTATGGGGACCACTGGAGCAATTACCGCTAGAAATCAGGATTATGATCTGCGACTTTTTGATGCGTCCTAACACGAATGGGTTTGGGTCTCTTGATCTGGTCTTCTTGATCCGGCCTTATTCCGTTGCTACCCCGGAGACGACGCAACGCTGTGCAGAATTGCGACTGTATTTGGGGTTTCTGCGCAAGTATTGTTATCGAAGCTGGTAGGTATTATGGAATTTGTTGTTTGGGACTGAGTCGGTTTCGATCCCGCGGAAGGATTGCTAATCCGCATCTTATCTGGATTCCTGTATCATTGATTCGAAATGCAAGAGTAGGGTAGGGCCAGGGCTGGAATTACATCAACCCGGAGAAGATAATACTCGGAAGACGCTGGGAAGAAACCTTTTCATTTCAAAGTCGAAAGAAGTGCGGAATTTGGCAAAATCGGCGTCGGGGTTATTTTCTTACGGAATGGCAAGCTTTGTCGGATGCTTATTTACGCACATCCGTGGGGAGATGTGGCCGGTCTGGCTTCCCTACGGTAAAACTTCACATCCGATATTGAGTGTCGTGTCGAAGGTTTGTTTACTACAGCTTGGCCCGTCGAATTGAGAACGCACTTGGATATATAAGTCGTAATCAAGACATCAGTCCTACTTCTCATGACATTCTATCTAGAGTCCCATTGTAGCGTTGAAGGGAGACCATTAACTATTTGCGGAGTGTGTTGTGTGAGGTTGCTAACCTCCGCTCACGCTCTCATTTTAGTAACTCTTCATCTCGAAGTGAACATGCCAATCCAAACACGCCTATCGAGAGACGGACAGCCTTAAAACTCGAAAGTATGTTTACCTCCACCCAACCTCATAGCATATAGTATCGTGCCTCCCGGTGCGTCCACGGTATCAATCCCATCCATTTCCACTTCCCAGCCGTCTACCAAGATCGGGGATGACGCGTTAGACCTGCAACTGCTGGATGGCCATACGATTTCCGTCGTGGCGCTCGCCGGTACCTCGACTTCGGCAAGGATGCAACCGGTCCTCATATCATGGCGTAACTTAGCCCAATATTGTCCCAGGCTCGTGACAAACCCTCCCTGAACATTCGTCAAGTCTCCCGGCTGAGGCGCAAACTGGCACGTCTCACCCGCTAACCCGGTAACGCTCAAACCCAATGCATGCTCCGTCAGCGCCGTGATGGGGCCGGTAGACCACCCGTGGGCATGCGATGTGTACGAGTAGTCTTCGTCGTACCCGGCGTTATGGCGGTACCCGAACGTCCCGTCCGTCAGATACCCCTCGATCATGGTGGACTGGGTGCCGTTTTCGTTGGACAGGTACCAGCCCCAGCTTCTGCGTATTACATCGAGGGCGCGATTCGGCTGTCGAGCGAGGAAATGGGCTTGGATTTCGAACGAGGTGATGAATGGGGAGACTTCGCCCGGCAGTTCCGGAGACTCTGGTCCAATCAACCTCCAGTTATTCGTCAGCCATGACGAGATGGCTTGTCCTTGGGCCCCCGTTCCTTTCACAACGCCCAAAACGACGGCCAAGGAGTTGCCGTCTTGCGCATGCAGACCGGTATCATAAACCCCGTAATTGTCTTTGAAGGCGCCGACCTTTGCGTCCCAGAGCCGCTTGTTGATGGAGCCGCGGAGACTCGCGGCAGTCTGAAGCCAGGTCTCGTTCAAGTCTGTCGTATCGTCTACCCATGTCGCTAGGGTTGCGCCTGTGACTAACGTGTGATAAGCCAGCATCTGTGCCGATGCCTGATAGCCCGTAGTGTTGAAGCGGCCCCAATCGTTTGGGTAAGCTGTTATGTTTACGAGACCTACTTGGGCATCGATTTGAGCGAGGACGAAGCGCATAGCGAGTGTATACCTTTCCCAATACACGCTCAGGAAGTCCACATCGCCCGAATATAGGACATAATTGTAAAGTCCTATCATGGTCCACCTATGATATATGAGCTACGAGATAGGCAAGACACGTTCGTATTGTCTTACATATGATAGGTGTCACTTCCCGAAGAATTCAACGGTGGCCCCGAAAATGGTAGCATGCCCGAGACGGCCTGTAGAGGAACGACAGTATTTAAGCCGGTTGTTGGGATCATCACCGCTTGGAAGGGATTGTTACCTGGTTCTCGTATAACGTCTGCAACGAGTTCTTCAGGCTCCTACACGGGATTAGAATGAGTCTCACGGCGCCAGGGGGGGCTGGAAGTATACTCTAGATCACCCGTGCTATAGAAAGAGGAAGGGCCAGCCACACCCATATCCCCGGGCCACACCGTCCTATCTCTTTTGGCGCCGTCTGTGTTAATTGTGTTGCCTGGTCCAAGAAGGGCGCTGTTTTTCCACGCAGTATTTGGAGACGGCCATGATCTACCGGTCGATGGATGGATTGCACTAGCCTGCAATGTATAGGCGCCAGAGTACCATATCTTGTTAAGCAGGTCATCATTACTATGAAAGTATCCCCGATATGCTCGTAGATTGGGCCATGTCGGCTGGAATGACAGTTCCAGGGAGACATTTTCAATCGTTGCAGAAATGTCTTTGCCTAGCAGAAATAGCGTCAAGTATCGAAAGCCACCCCGGAGATTTTCCAACGGCATCACATAACTGAACCGCCCCGGGGAGGAAAAATTACCGTAGATGGCACCATCGGGTCGCTTGAAGTTTCCATTGCTAGAGTCCGAATTGCGGCCTACCCAATTCTTTGCTTCGGAAAAGGCTAGACCAAGAGAACCGCCGCCGGCAACAGAGGACACTAAATACTCAATGGCAACCAAGCCACCGACTTCCTTACCAAAATCTAGGTAGATTCCCGGATCGCTGCTATTGATGGTAAAATCTGCCGGCCAGGGAGAAATTTTTCTGCCACTGGCTAGGTCGTAGATGGCCAGAGGAGTCACATTTCGCGATGCAGGCGCAAAACTGTTAGCATCCCATTCACCGGAGTAGACGGGTTCCTCAAAGTCGGAACATGGCGTATCTTTCCAGCATCCTCGAGACGCGTGCTGCGTTGCGCCGGTCCGGGTTGCTAAGGCAAACAGGAGAAGATATGCCAGCGGAAGCATAGTGGGAGCCAAGAGTGAGCCAGAAGCAGCCAGGGGCGTTGAACAAAAGACGAGCAATTCTAATGTGGCTTGAAATTGTCTGTGAGACTACACGATGGGACAGGTTACCCAACCTGCTGTGGACGTATATATACGTGCCATAGGCCGGTAAGTATGCACCTCAGCGGATGCCGAGATGCAGGGAACTTCCACCAACCAAGAATTCCCCTGATATCCCAGATACATGTTGACTGATCTTGGAGCGCCCAAGACCTCCTCGGACAATTCCACGTTTTAAGCGACAGGCAGCGGAGCCATAAGTAGGCATGTAAGAGCACGCCCGTTGAGCTCATGGGGCTCGTCTGGCTACTATGCCCGGGCATCCAGCCGATTAAGTTCACTCGTACGCAGCAGCGGGAGAATGAGTGTACAGCCATGGTCCCGGCTGTGATCGGGTTGCATGACTACCTAGGTAGGCTTTGTCCTCGCATTCCAGCGTGTTGTCCCCGTTGTTCCCGTAACGCGCTGGCAGCACCACATGATACATCGCAGAGCCGTGGGCCGAAGGCTTGGCTGGAGAAAAGCATCATCTGCAACGGCGCGTCGCATCGTGGCGCGCGAAAAGGGAGGTTCGGGTATGCGAGGACGTACTGTACGGGACTTACCACAATAAGTAGGTACCTACGAATGAATGTCCTGGCATACGCAGACTGCACGGCGCACGCAACTGCGAACACAGATCAACCCGCGGTGGCACACGCCACTTAATCCGGCGTGGCAAGTCATAGGAGAGGACAATGGGCCCGTTTCGCTCCGTATTCAGGGATTGGTGGCTGAAGACTTATCGACTTGAGATGGGTAACTGAGGGTAATTGAGGATATAAAAGTTGGTAGATATGTCATCGTGGACCTGTGTTGATAGTGGACGGGAATATTAGATCCGAGGCTGCGCGCGGTCAGGGCGAGGGATCGGCATCTGCGGGGTAAAGTTAAGCGTGGCCGTGGAGTCGTTTAGTTAGCCCCAGTTTAGATGGGTTCAAGTTTAGGTAGTCCACCGGTACCTACCGTAAAGATTCGGGCTCGCCAACTTCAACTTGAGCCGGACCTCTTTAACTTAAACTGCTGGTTCCATCCTGCATAATGTACACTATTGGGTTATGCATGCATAATGCAATGCACCTGGTCACCTCAAGCACGCTGAGAAATCACAGCGAGTCGAAACGGGATAGCCAGCCTGACTCCGGAACTCCAATATCTACCTACTACTAGTACTATTTATCTACCGACTGTATAGACTGGACAGTCGGGGTCTCCAACTATACTGAACAGTTTAGGCCACACGAAGAATTATGTATATTTTTGTGTGCCGACACGCAGTGCCTGAGTGCACTGGTATCTATTGTTAGTGTACACAACATGTGACAGCCAAAAGACCCAACCGACTGGATCATCCAGGAGGGCTTGTCCTGTCAGATCTACGCTACGCAATTAGTGTAGAGTCCCCCTGGGCACCCTGGTACATACGCTAATAAAAGCATAACCAGTCCGATATGCGCATAGCTACCAAGTTGCATACTACGATTTTCGCAGAACATGGCCTAATTGCCTGGTGAATAAGGGTATATCGTGATCATACCAATGCACCGTTTTTCTATACAAAATCGTGGCAGCAATATCTACAGTAGGTATCGGTATGTTCTCACTAAAATTGGGTGTGCTTGAAAGTACCGTGCCGGCCGGCTTACTGCCCCGCTCGCTAAAGATCCGTCTCGGCTCCCTAAAAATCCGGATTCCAATTTACACTACGCCTCGGTGCGGGTCCTTGAGTGTTTCTCCAAGCCAAAAAGAATGAAGGGTCTGAGACCTCGTTAAATGCGTTACGAAACTGTCCTGGAATCGCAAAAATGCACACCTTAATAATGCACCCCCCTAGTTAGGCATTTAAAACTGTAACTGTAAATGCGCGATTGCATTAAGTAGTACCTACCTAGGCAGCCTGGAGGTAGACGCCTATCACCTACCGACAGGTGCCTGGCAGCCACGGACAATAGGGGTGTGTACGGTAGATTAGATAAAAGAGCTCTTTATTAAGCTTTTAAGTTTGCTGTCATTAGTGATAAGAGCCCGAGGCAATGCCTGGCGCAGCTCTTCGCTATTTATTCATCTAAAACCGTACCTAACGACGTTACCCAGTGCAGAATATAGTACTGATACAGATCACGCAGCATTTGTACCTAGACTGATGGAGAATATCACGTCAAAACGAAGGGGAATGAAAGGTGTGTGTATTGCATAATCTGTCCGTAGGACATTATTACGCTCAAACTCGACTTAAATACTCCTGTAAGTCGGAATCCCTGTAAATATAGAATAAAGTGCCCATATTGGTCAGTCAACTTATACGTGGGTCCTCCTATGGGCAGATTATTACCACTTCAACAACACGAGATAGGGATCCAGAAAAATTTTTGGACCACTCCAAAACAACTGGCAGTCCCCGGAGCTTGTGGAGGGCCGTACTGCCAGTTTTTTTGGAGTGGTCCAAAAATTTTACAAATGCGTTGTCTAATTACTGGGAAGAACCATGATATTTCAAAGTGCTCAGGATCAGTTGCCCAAGCTAGCTGTAACGGGGTTCCAGCCCCTATAGGCGCATATTGCGTAGCGCCTGAGGCATAGACAGTACCTAAACACTCAGTAAGTGCATACTGTACCCACAATTGAGCTTACAGTGAACTCCATCTGCAAGCTAGCCCGTCGCTCATCAACCGTCACTACGCCGCTCCTTGCTGTCCCAACGAAAACCCGCACCGGCATACCCTACATTTGTACATAGGTTTAAACATCCCGCAGACAGACGTGGATGCCACGTCGTTCCGGCCACTTCTACAGCCCTTGAGTTGCTACATGTACATACCATCCCAGCTTGTGTAGGTATTCCGGTGGCCAGCTCTTGGGGAGAGCCCCCCTTCCTCCAAAGGACGTCGCTCGTTTATCACAAGCACAGGTACAAGGCACAAGGCACACGGCACACGGCACAAAGCACAGCACACACGGGTGCAAAGACCTCTCTTTATGGTTATGACACAAACGAGTAGCACATACGAGGCGAGCGACGAGCGACGAGCGACGATTACTCTTTGCCCGCAACCAACTTGGGTTGTCCGACCAGCAACCACTCTATCGGCAAACCAATCCTTTGAACCCGGCCCAAAGCGTCCATGCTAGTCCCGCTAATTCTTCGCAACCCTGTATCGTGCAACACGACACAAGAATAGGGGACTCGTGTGGAGGGCCGACCTCTGTTGGGGTCTCTACAGACTCTCTCCACGATGGTATGTTCTTGTCTTAGTCAAGACTTACTGTCGTCGTGATCCTGCCTGCCTGCCAAGCCAGAGCCCGATCGCCAAGGGAGCCGGAGGCTGTCTCCATGCGACCATGGCTTTAGTTGCTCCCCAGGGGATTCGCCTGCCCTACCGACTCCACAATGAAATCTATATGACTAATCGTTGTCTGCCTCTAGACCTCCCGAAGACCCCGTGACCTCGATGGCGGTCGCTCTTCCAACCGACGTCGCCACGCCAACCAGCCCTCCCTATCTGATACCGGCCACCATATCACCGAGACTATCGGCACCATGTATGGCGACGATGACTACCAGAATGAGTCGCGACCCTCGAGTTATGTCTCCGCGCCCCGCGGTGGTGAACAATTTTCAGGGCATCATGAATCCGATCTGTCACCGGACGAAGAAGAAGGGCTGAGGCTTGTCCTATCCGCCCCGAGCGAGACCAGCCCTGCGGATGGAAAGTCGCCCAGCCAGCCTTCAACATTGTCAATGCCTATTCAAGGTCAGAGGCGCCCATCCAGTACAAGTTCAAAGAGCGGCGCAACAAGTCCTGTATCTTCCAGTAGTCCTATGTCGCCGACTCTACGGGATATGCGCAAGGGTTCCGAGTCTTACCCTTTGACAAATATAGACAACCCAAACGATATCGCACAAGAACTAAGTAATTTACAAGCTCTACGCAGGCTGTCCATGGATGTCTCGAACAATAGTGATCCAGATCTGCTTCCTTTCCAAGGCATGTCACTGATGGCCATGCCCTCTATAGCACCCAAGGGGGATGACGATGCCGACCCATCAAGGCTTCTGTGGGTTCCTGCAGGTGTGCACCCGGAGTTAGCACCCAGCGAGTTTAAAACCTTTGTCGAAAAACGAGTACAATCCATGAAGAGGAGGTCCAGCGATAATTCGCTTTCCCCAGATAGTCTTAACAGGAGTGATTCTGGCGGCCTGCGGCGAAAAAGATCGATGCTTTCTAGGCAGATTGAGAGTGGTGGTACGGAAAAATTAGAAAGAAAGAGGTCACAGGGGCAATCTGAGCACAATTCACCTGAACTAAGTCTCGACGAACTTATGAAAGATCCTACAAAGGCTGTTCGAAAACTTACTCTTGAATCCAAAGGAGGTGGTGATAATTCATCAGATGTCGACGATATGCCTATACTACCTGTGGCACCCGGAGCAGGTCTTCGCCGGTCGACGCGCACCACCTACAGAAAAGGCGGAAGTCTGAGGAACCGACAGAGCTCTATCAGTAACAATGAACGCCTGCCTTTCGCACAACGGATGGCTGCGAAAAGGAGCGAAAGTGGCGATGACAGTTTGCCAGGCACTGAGATGGCCATCGATGCCCCTATCGGCCATAACTTGGTGCGAGTGCAATCAGAGCCAATGCCTGATAAATCCTCCCGGTCGTCTAGATCTGTTCGAAGACAACAGCCATTTGAGAGAGAACCTATAGACGCACGCGAACATAGTATGCAGAACACAGAGCAAGAGCGGGATAAATCACAACTTGGACAACCATCTGCACCAAAGCGGGTTAATTCATCAGAGAATACTCGTTCTTATATACCCGCAACACAAATTCGTGAGACTCCTATCGACGAGGAAGACGAGGAAGATGAGAGAGGCGGTCCGAGAAACTACGAAATTACCAGGCCTTTCCCTGAACGATCTTCTTCACAGCGTGCGCCTGTTCAAGACTTTACTCGCCAGGCATCAGGGACGTCTTCGGACAATCCTCCCCGTTCTAGTCAACGCTCAACGCCCGGTCAACCTCATCCGACTTCATCACAACTTCAAGCCGCGAATGCAAGTGCACAGTCCAGACGGTCGCCAGTTGCGCCTAGCCAAACCCCCGATAGTACGGCTCATGTCTCCCCGTCTTTGGCACCAGGTAGTGCCTCCAGGACAGATACGCTGACCTTTATCCCGACTTTCTCCCCACCTGAAGAGAAAAAGACTGAGAAGCGAGGTAAGAAGGACAGCTCCGAAAGTGGAACATCCAAGGGGTCCTCATGGAAGTGGTTCAAGAGCGAAGATAAGGAGAAGAAGAAGAAGGATGAGGAAAATCGAAAATCAAAAGCCAAAGGCTCAGTAGAAAAAGCGCACGACAATGTCCGACTCGACGTTCTGCAGACTTCTATTGACACAGCATTGCATAAGGGGCGAGAAAGTCTCTTGCTTGATCGCGACAATATAGACGGTAAACTAGAGGAAGAGAGACGGAAAGAGAGCAATCGGAAAACTGGGGAACAGAAGAAGGAGAAAGATAGCCTGTTCTCTTCTATTTTTGGTAGTAGTAAGAGGAAGGAAAGAGACCCGGGCGGTAGGAAGTCTCACTCGCAGCGGGCATTGTCTCCGGAACCCGCGCCGTATCGACCTCTGCGGCCGGATACCGACTACCCGTGGACCAGGTTTCCGATATTGGAAGAGAGGGCCATCTACCGAATGGCACATATCAAGCTTGCCAATCCCCGGCGCGCATTACACAGCCAAGTCCTGCTGAGTAATTTCATGTATGCTTACCTCGCAAAAGTTCAGGCCTTGAACCCACAGATCCAGGTGCCCCAATCACCTCAGCAAAAGAGACTCCAGGAAGAAGAGAGAAGGCGAAGAGAACAGGAGCAGCAGTATTTGGAACAACAGCAGGCTCAAGAAAGTATCGATCGCTACAACTTCGAATACCATCGGGTGAGTCTGACTTCCGGGCTTCTAGACGAATTCTACGCTAACTCATACCAGTCGGCAAGTCAGTACTCGGATCCAAGCATGCAAAACGAACCAGGCGATTATGCTGAAGGAGCCGAGGGCTACGACTACGATCATGGCAAGGATAACATGGGCGTCGACGGGGGCTACGGAGATGACTACGGCGGAGCCAAGGACCACTATTCGTATGATGATCAGAATGGGCAACGTCATGACAAAGAGGAGGACATGTGGTGATTTTCACGGTATTCGACGGAGGCACGAGTTCAACGAAAGCGACTTTCTACTTGTATACCTGGCTAAGCTAGTGCATCTACGGGAGTTATGGGAAAGGGAAACAAGGTCTTTTGGAGGAACTTTCATTTCATCCTTAACCCATCATTAAGGCATATATTCCCCTCTTGAAGGACTTCCGTTGTCATCTGGGCAATCAGCATGGCGGTCTCTCAATCAATCTTTTAAGCTTGGCCCTGCTGACATGGGAAGCAAGACACTGAATCTCAATTCCGAAACCCGCAAAAGGAATTAGCTGCTTCCCTCCACACTGATGTGAGATATGTATATATATAAGGGACACGCCATCTAGCAATCCTTGAAGCAAGGCTATCTACTGAGGTAATCCGAACAATTATCATCATATACCTAATGCTTAGATAGTAGTGACATCCTGTGCTGGATCCGTGACATATGACAGCGCAGCGGTACACAGTTTATGTTTTTAACCCTCCGATGGTGCAACGCATAGAGAGTAGTAGGTAGATGGCATGAAGATTTACGTGTCGGGGTATATCGCGGACGACTAAATTTACGTACGAACATTGTTTACACACAATGTTGAGTGTGTGTTGGATATATTACGTAGGAGGTAATTTAGATTGTCGTGGAACGTGATTCAGGGGTTACGGATATATCAGGCGCGTATCCTAAGATGAATCTTCTTACCGAAAGTGATCGAGTAGGCTCTGATGAACGCGATCAGTTGCTCGGTGACGAGGGGCTTGCTTGATCCCCGAGCTGCTCGAAACTTCCTGGGTTAGACATTACGTTGGATTACTATCTAGGCACAACCTTATGGATAGATGAGTTTGCCGGGATCTTGGATTTGCCGGTAGTTGATATAGTCCACTTTTGCGGATTTCTACCGGGTAACGTCCGCATTTCAAGTCGAAACGGGCTTATCTACCTAGGTATCTTTGCAAGTGACCTCAGTGAAAACAATCACAATACCATCCACCTGCGGTATCTAGGTATTTTATACTCCTAGGACACATTGACAATGGGCGAAGTTAGAATGTACCTGTTCATTGGTCTTGGAGACTCTGCTGAATTGCGATGTTATTTCACACTCCTGGATATTGGGTCCTATCCGATGATACAGCAGTTGACAAATGGTCCTTCGCTCATCGCTCATAGCGTGTGGTCTTCAAACATTTCGGGGCTCTCAGGCAGCTTGACTACTCAGTGGGCATGAAATTGTTACGTTTGTGGCAGCTTCATTACGTGTAACTTGGAAGAGCACAACTACATTGCATCTTTATCTGCGCTCATCGGCTTCGCCAGGTAAGTGGAAAGGACAGCCGCCTATTTAACTAGCACGTATCTCATTGGGTACGCTTTCATTACTCACCCGGACCGACACTTGTCGATGTCCATGGCGAGAGGTATAAGCAATACGTTGCCATCAGTCTCCAAACGCATTCGCAGGCTTCTCTGCGAGTACCCGGCTGTAAGACGCAGCAACTTCCTCTCCTACCAGAAGCATGTTTTTCAATCCAATCTGCGCTGAAAAAGACACCCAGTGGTTTGGGCGCCTATCATGTGCGAGAACAACTATAGCACCATTCTCATTCGAAAGGAAAGTTCCACATGAAGCCATCGTGTCCGGGAGTATCGACGCCTTCCAGGATGCAATGGAATACGCCTTCATATCCCTAAGGAGCAGACATCTTGCTTTTGATTCTGCTGGGTGCGCTCTTCTTATGACAGCCATGATTGCCTCACTGGCCTGTCTATGAACCTATGCTCACATCTATGGACCTGAACTGTGCCGCTCGTGGTTGGAGGAATGACGAAGCCGAACTTTGCTGGTAAAGAAACTGGTGTCAGAGCGAGAAAAGAGTACTTACTCAGTACTGCCGCCAACACCCGAGACTGAGAGAACTGAGAGATTCAGGGACATATATGCACCCTATTTGAAGGATTGGGCTACCTATCTACACGTTTCCAGTCGGGGATTCGTAGTGTAGTAGGTAGAAACCCGTTAGGAGAAATCCGGTTTGGGAGGTCCGTTCCTCTGTGTGCATCGGTAGTTTAAAGAACTGCCGGGACTCGCCCGGTCTAATATCGACACAGACTTACCTAGCGGGAGGGGGACCTGGCCCTCAAGTTTGGGTCATTGATTCAGGAAATTGGGAAATTGTCGCTTGATTGCAGATGCAATGATATTACCGGTAGATAGATAACTAGGTAGAAGGTTAATTCTCGATAGTAGGAGGCAATTACGTGTACGGACGTACAGAGTAGATACTTATTCAGTTACCAGAGAGCATTTTCGATGTGGGTCTCCTTATGAAGCAAGGCGAGGCTCTGTGGACCTCAGGCGTCTCCTGCAGGGGGTCCGGGGGCTGGTGGCCTAAACTGGATTCGGGTTAGCGCGGTATTAGACAATTGCACTTCCGACCTGGAATCATTCTGCTGAAAATCACAGCTGTCGCTGCCGTTTCTACCTGAAGCGTAGGTAACCATCATCTTCCTCCCTCCGTTCCTCCCATCGTAGGCCTCCTTCGCCCACGCCAGCAACCACGATCTATCCTGGCCATCCATCCCGACCGTCCCAGAGCGTCCCCGCCACCGCCCACGTTCCATTCTTCCCCAGGACTCGATAGTTGTGTGATTTCGATACCCGCCGCACCCTTCTCCCCCGTCCATTATTTAGCCCCGGGTCGAGTTTGGCAGAACATCGTTCTCTAAACCGCACACGTCGCCGATTTCGATCAAACGCAGACAACCAAACGCAGACGCATAACACTGACCATTGAGATATATTTGTGGCGAGCGAGGTAGAAACTGTTCTTAGCAGGGTCGATTGTTTGATAGTGTGATGGCGGTAGGTCTCCGTTCCCTCTTATTCTAGCCCGTTTGCTGTTTTGAGCCGCACGACTATAACCTCTGATGTGGCGCTGTGCTGGACGCACGACAACCGAGAGCAACGGCTGGGCAACGGCCGGGCCACTGCCTGCCTGCCTACCTTACTGCCTCTAGAGGTACCTTCCTCAAGCGAGCTACCTAATTGCCTTCGTTCCTTCCTACCTATCTGCTTGCCGTACCTGCCTCATCCTCCCATCTGCGTACCTGCCTCACTTCCCTCCTACCTACATGCATCCCGCCTACCTCCTCCCTCCCTCTTTTCCTTGCCCTCCTTCTTTCCCTCCCTTCTTTCCTCTTTTTTCTCTTTCCTACGCACGAACCCACCCACGTGCCTGGGCATAACCCAACTTCCCGCCCCGTCCATTCGTTCCCTTCTGCATCACCCGAGCAACAAATTACTTCCTAGGTTGATTTGCCACATGTGCACTGCACGCACTTCTTCCTGTTTGTTGTTTGCTCTTGACAACTCTCAAAGCCCCTCCACCCACCCAGTCTCCCCATTCTCCCGCCACCTCTTCCGCTTAGTACTAAATACCTACCCTCCCACGCCTTGACGCTTCGACGCCTTGACGCGTTGCGCCTCAGCTCATCTTCTCATCACCACTCTTCGTCTTCGATCTAGCCTCGCCCTCGATGCATGCCCATTCGCGCATCAATCCCACGCCGCGTGGTTACCAGCAGGGCGACATCATGCCGCCGCCACATTTTCCTTTGCCTGGCCCCCGCCAGGGACCTCGCCCTGATAATGTGTGGCCATCTCGTCGCGACTGTGGTGACATCAGACTGCTTGATCGTTTGCTAATGCCTGACCCGTTCCAGCAACCCCGGCAGCCCTACAGCAACCCCGGCTACATGCCCAACGGTGCCCCCGCGTCCGGTCCTGTCCCCGGCGCCACCCCGCTCCTGCCTAACCAAGGCCGAATCCTTCAACAAGGTCCCATCCGCGTACTATGTATAGCCGATGTACGAGGTAGGACGAGCGCCTCCTCCTCATACCACGCCTGCGTGGTAATGCTAACGGGTTTTGGCAGGTAACCTGAGTTCTCTCAATGACCTTGCGCGACAGGCTCGAGCAGACCATATCATTCATACCGGCGACTTTGGGTTCTATGATGAAACATCTCTTGATCGTATTGCCGAGAAGTAAGTGGGACGAAGCGATTTTATGCGCCACAGAGATGCGCCATTACATATTCGACTGACATGCTCTCTAGGACTCTCAAACATGTTGCACAATACTCTCCCCTGATCGCCGAGAATGTGAAGAGATCTATTAGCCAGTCCGGACCGGTTAAGCAGCGATTCCAGCCTGAAGATTTGCCCCTCTCTCAGCTTCCACAGCTTATCAGAGGCGAGATCAAACTCGAGGTTCCGGTCTACACGGTGTGGGGCGCTTGCGAGGATGTGCGCGTACTGGAAAAGTTCAGATCAAATGAATACAAAGTGCCGAACTTGCACATTATCGACGAGAACCGCTCTATGTTGCTTGAAGTTGGTGGCGTCAAGCTTCGACTTCTCGGACTAGGCGGTGCCGTTGTGATGCATAAGCTCTTCGACAATGGAGAGGGCAGAACTACGATTGCTGGCGGGCAAGGCACAATGTGGACTACTCTATTGCAGATGGGCGAACTGGTTGATACGGCCAACCGCGTCTACGACCCTACCGAAACCCGCATCTTCATCACGCACGCTTCTCCTGCTCGTGAGGGTATCTTGAATCAGCTCTCCGTAAGCCTGAAGGCCGACTTTTCAATTTCTGCGGGTCTACACTTCCGATATGGAAGCTCTTACAACGAATTTAGTGTTAATCCGACCCTTGACCATTACCGTGGCAAGCTTGCCGCGTCGAAGGCTTCATTTAACGACGTCTGGGAGACTGTCAAATCCGAGGTCGAACCTGCAATCCAGCAAAACGAGGCGCAGCAGAACCTTTTGAAGAATGCGCTGGGACTTGTGGAGAAGATGCCCAATACCGCAGCGGGTGGCAATCCGTTTGGTGGCCCTGTTGGTGCCCCCGGTGCTCTGGGTCAAGTTGACGAGAGTGCTTTCAAAAACATGTGGAACTTCAATCTAGCAGATGCAGCCTTTGGCTGGCTTGTATTGGAAATCCAAGACGGCCGTATTGGTACCGAGATGCGAGCCCAGGGATTTAACTTCTCTCATCGTGGAGCTAAACAACAGTCCAGTATCCCTCAAAGCACCCCATCACCGGCTCCCGCAGTTAGTGGTCCACCGCCAGTTGCTCCGGCTGCGCCTGCTGCGCCTACTGCCCCTGCTGCACCATCTGGTCCATCTTCACTGCCCCCCCAGAGAAGCCCCTCGGCTCCGACGCAGCAGCCCAAGCCAACCGTAGCAACACCCCTGCAAGCAAAACCCCCGACACCGAAGCCAGCAGTCCCCGCAGTGGTCCCAGCTGTCAAAGAAAATGAGAAACACATTGGCTCCAACGGAGAAACTAACGGCCCAGAAACCGCTCCGTCACCCAATCTGAGACCTTCTGCAGACTCCATCATCGGACTCTTCGTCATGAATGTCCAGAGTGATGAGCAGACTCGTGATATCTTCCCCGAAGAGCATAAGGCTAAAATTATCCGAATCGAGAAATGGGGGAACAACAGCAACAATAAAGTTGCCCACTTCCAGACGCTTGAGGAGCGGGAAGCTGCATATGCGAGCCTCGCGGATGAATTCAAAGTCCGCCAATCCGAGGATAGATCGAGACCCTTGGTCAAGATCTTCCAACCGCGTGAGAATAGCAAGCCTTACCAATCTCGAGGCGGTGGAGCAGGTAATTGGGGAAGCAGTCGAGGCAGGGATAGTGCGAGCGGATACCGTAGTGCCGGTGACCGTGGCACCATGAGCGGCGGCGAAAGCGGCCCCGATAATAACCGTCTGCGTGGCGGCCGCGGAGGCGGTCGCGGTATGGGGGGTGGCCGTGGAGGACGTGGCGGACGAGGCCGCGGCGGCATGAACAAGGGCGATGGTATAAGTGCGTCAGCTGGCCCAGCAGGAGGAGACTAAAGCACCGATTCTACATCGCCTCGCCTGTGTTCTCCAGGTGTTCTACGCAATAATCTTTGCAATTTCACAGTTCTCGACTTGTACTCTGGTACCTCCTCAAGACATCAGCTCCCAGTCGCTATAAAAGGTGGTAACACTCTAGACCACCAATCTGCGAAGGATAATTAAGAGAGGCGCGGTGTCGTCTCTGTACGGCACGATGGTTGAAAAGATTCACACGGTCTGTTCATGCCGCCGGCCTTGATGAATTCGGGCCAGGCTCCTTGCCATCTTGCCAAGATAAGGCTCGCTTTTCCCGTATCTTTTCGAGCCTCGTTGTTTTCCTCGGCTACTAGCACTAAAAACGGATCGTCTTTGCAGTGTTCTGTATTGGACTGGATGGATTCCTCATATAGGTCGCTTAGCTTGATCAAGAATATCATGATACCAAGATCCCCGTTGCTCTTTCGCAGTGATGTCTTACGCACCCTGGTCTTTGCACTGGGATTTATAATTGTTCTTTAGGATCAGTAGTATCCTTTTGCCCTCGCCTCATCAATGCTTTGCCATGACTTGAATGTGTGAGTTTCTATCCCTTTTATGAATGTGATTTGGACGTAAATAACTTGGCTATGCTAGGTATATGACGGGCCTCTACTTGTTTTGTTTCCTATATATCAGGTACCTAGTTGGTTTCTACTTGGGTTGGGTGGTCAACACACGGTGAAATTTACTGGGGATTTTTCTTGTTAGTCACTTGGGGACTCGTTTAGGGAAATGTGGTTACGAGCGGGCATGTTCGTCTCCGACGTCGGATTGTGGATGTTGAGCGTGGGTATGGACTGGAACTGGAGATTATGGGTTTGGGGATGGGAGCCTCGGTTTATAGATTCGGGACTGTGGAGTTTATCTATGGACTTTTGTTAGATGCTGGGTTTAAGGGGTTGACATGGCGGTTTTGCTTTAGTCATATTACACGCTCACATTCACACTCTCGTGGGCGCGCGCACTTGCTCGTAATATCGTACAATTTCTCTGTGGCTTCACTCTGACCTTCCTGTGAATTAATGGGAGAAGTGACTTTGATATAATGTATGTAGCTAGTTACGGGCACGCATCACAGCGGCTTCATGCCTTTGTGTATGGCGGCGACGCCGCCCGTCAGGTTCTCGTAGCCCGTGCCGGCGATGACGAAGCCGGCGTCCTCGAGGAGGCCGCGGAACGCCTCCTGGCTGGGGAAGCGCTCGATGCTCTCGACCAGGTACTGGTAGGAGTCGCGGTCGCCGGCGACGAGCTGGCCGATCAGCGGGATGGCGGAGAAGCTCCAGCGCTTGTAGACGGCGTCGAAGACGGGGTTGCCTACCTTGCTGAACTCTAGGCAGGCGAAGACGCCGCCGGGCTTGAGCACGCGGTGGGCCTCGGCTAGCGCGGCGGGGATGTTGGCGAAGTTGCGGATGCCGAAGGCTACGGTGTATAGGTCTAGCGAGTTGGCGGCGATGGCGGGGGGTAGGCGGGTGGCGTCTGCCTCGAGGAAGGAGAGCGTGGCTTGCTGGGCTGCTGGGAGGGAGAGCGAGCGCTGCTTGCCTACGGCTAGCATGGAGGGGTTTATGTCGCTGATTGTTACGTGCACGTTTGGGTTTGCGTTCAGGATGTGCCCGTGGTGCAGCATGCGGAAGGCTATGTCGCCTGTGCCGCCTGCTACGTCGAGGATGCGCTGTGGCGCGGGGGGGATGTGGGAGGAGTAGCCGGGGTTTAGGGAGGAGACGAAGTGGTCTCTGTTGAGCGCGTGCGATCGGTTTGGTTAGCGTTTGTGGTGCTTGGGGTTTGGGGGAAGGGGGAAATGGGCGTACTTCCAGACGCGATGCCACCCGAACGACATCAGGTCGTTCATGCGGTCGTAGGACTCGGCTACGCTGTGGAAGACACCGGCTACTTTTTCTGTCTTCTCGGCCTCGGATAGGCCGTCTTGAAAGCCGAAGTGTGTTGTTTGCGTTCTGTCGTGGTTGATGTCGTGTGCGGAAGAAGCTTGTGATGATGACGGGGGCGGTGATGATGTCGTGCTGGGTCGGAGAACTGGGGCGCTTGTGCAGAGATTCGGGGATCTTGTTGTTGCGGTGTAGCTAGAGTGGGAGATAGATGGCGATGCGATGGGTTGACGTCGGGCTATTCGCGCCGCTGCGCGGAGGACGGGACGAGCGGCCATGATGAGCGCGGGCTGAGAGGCCGTCGCGTTGTGGTATCTATGTATCGGTCAATGTGTCAATGGGTCAATTGATCGGTCAATTAGTGGTCAATGAGTGGTCAATAAGTGAGCGCGCGTGTGTGGAGTTGTAGGTAGGAGTGTTCGTGGAAGATGTGTTGTGTCTGGAAATCGCAAGATGCCGGCGCGGGAGGGAAAAATTGAGGAATCGGAAGCCGGGGTGGGAAGCTTCGGTTGGTCCCGCTCTCGTCCGCCCGGACAGGTGGAGCCGCGGATTATGGGGATCAACCCTGCAGCCGACCGGGTTATAAATAGACAATTTAACCTAGCAGGGTTGCGTTGCCTTTACTCTTTCTTGCTTTCTTTCTTTCTTTCTTCTTTGTATTTTCGTATTGTAGTGTTGATTTGCCAGAAGAATAGAATAAATTTTAGACCATATCCACTGCTCAATCTCGGAAAGGAACGAAGAAATAGATTTCAGAAACTCACTGCGGAAAACGATCGCGCTAGTTCTCACAGCCTGTGACGTCGTTGCATTTATTCTTCCTCTGGCTGCTGCCGCTCTTCATCCTCCTGCTTTATCGCGAACATATGACGCGCGAATGCCTGTACGATTGCGGCGCCTTGCCAGCATATGACGCCGATAATGGCGAAGATAAAGATGATCACGATGGCGATAACTGCGTTTTGACCTACGGCCATGGTGATCGGTTCTTGGCGTGACTTTCTCTTGAATAGGAGAGAGATGTGGATGTGGTGCGATTGTATCGAGAGGTCGGTGTTTAAAGTAGGGAATGCGTGGAATCTGGCTGTGTGGGATCGTGGTTTGCGTGTGATGGTAACAGGCGCATGTGTACTGGGTTAGACAGGAAACGAGTGGTAATGTGTTTGTCAGGTTGGTTGCTCTTACAGAGGCACGTGGGTTATTTAGCCTACGTATGTATCTAGCCGCGTTCAGCGCAATAACGGTGACGGCAGTCTGGCGTTGGCGGGCTTGCATTCAATGGCATTACCATGTACCTACAAGTTGCATATATCGGTGACGGAGACTCTGGACTCGACAGTAGTATTCAGTCTAAGCAGATTTTACACCTGCACGACCTAGGTATATACATAGGGGTATCCTATTGTTAAACTGTACTCTAAACGGATCGTATAAGGCATCCCCGTCACGAGTCAGAGGCTATCTGAAAGCCTTCCTATACTGCCAAGCTTGTTTCACGGACTGGGTAGTGAGAACAGAGAAGGAAAAGGGGCGAAAAGCTGAGTGGCAGGGACGTAAGACGATATATACGGGCAGAGGTGCTTCGCCAACCCCTTAAGTCGGCTCACAGTTATTTGATATGATTGTGCCAGACAATAACTGGTTTTTACTTTGCCGCCTCTTCTTCGGAAGCAGACCGCCAGTTCTCCATGTCTTTCAGTCGGCACCACCGGGAGCCCCGCGCGGGTCTGACAGACTCTGATGGGCGACGGCGGGCGTTTTATTCTTCTCCTCGACTCTAGTACCACCAATACTTCAGAAAAGCCAGTACATAGCCATCTCGTCGGTGCTAATCATCCAGTGCGTTATGATGCGAGCCAAATCGGGATGATAGGTCACTGGTTCAAGGCCGTCGTGTGACACTACCTGGATAGGGGCCAGGCGCTCCTCAACTGACGACACTCTGTGAGGACACTGCAATAGAGGAGCTTGCGTTCCGAAGCATCTTTCCCTTGTAAGTGCTCGAAACGCCAGGTATCTGAGAGCGCTTCTCCTGGCTAAAGACCTTGGGGCACCGCGCTTAACTAATTACGCCGCTCCAAACCTAGGCGTGCTTGCCGCTATGGCGTTTTGGCCCGGTCCGCACCCAAAAGATTTATTAGTTTTCCCCAATTTCTGGTGGCCGATCTTGGTTCCCTTGCTGTCGGACGGCCTTGACATGACAACTCCGCTTTCACTCTTCTGCTTCGTCCGCGAATCTGTCAATCGATTAGGCAGGTCCGTTCTTTATCTTGGAAAAAGCTTGGGCCTGCCCGGGCTTGGCGTGACTTGGACTCAGGACAGGAGGATTTATATCCTCTATACCTGCATCACTGGTTTGTTAAAAGTCCGCCATGTAGAGGTGCTCGCCTGCTGGCAGGCTATAGGCGCGTGCCCAAGGCGAGGTCAGAAATGAGGTCAGAAACGAGGTCAACCGCGCTGTCATGATCACGCTAATCTGATAAGCTTTGGGAATACTTAGCGTATCTCCGGATGAGCACGCATGACCTGATCCTGACCAATAATAAGAGAACTGATAACAGCTGGAGGTCGATAAGACTGAAGCGGGTCGACAGCAAAAAGTGTGGGGCTTAACTACATGAGTGGAAACCGACGGCTCAAGTTAGGAGCTCGCTTTGCACCGGCTTAAGGTGATGTCGCTAATCATTGAAAGGCCCGGGGAAGCCCAAGCCCCCAGACATCTGTAAGCCGACTTTCCTCCGTGGTGCTTCTTCCTCGTAGATATATCGATTGCTCATAAGAGCTCATAAAAGAGATTGTTGTAAGCAATGAGATGATGATGAAGGCAATCATGATTCCAAGGTCGTCGAGGTCATCCCTGCGAAAAGTTACCCGATCCGTACCTCGCGTCCGCCCATCAGCTTGCCCGGTCTCCTTTGCTAGCACCCGTTCTGCTAGCAGCGTATCGCAACGGCCGGGCTCGGACTACGTATCCTTCCCTGGCGCCTTGAAGAGCGCATTCACAAGCAATCTCAAGTTCACGTTGCCGTCTGATCACCCCACGCTCCCGACGTATCGGGTCGTCGACCAGGATGGCAATATTGTCGACCGGTCCTTCACGCAGGACATCAGCGACGAAGAAGTAATAGAGCTATATAAGAAGATGCTGACCATCTCGATAATGGACATCATAATGTTTGATGCACAACGCCAAGGTCGCCTAAGCTTTTATATGGTATCAGCCGGCGAGGAAGCGATTAGTGTTGGGTCCTCTTCCATCCTCGACAAGCGAGACGTCATATTTTGTCAATATCGAGAACAAGGCGTCTTTGCGCAGCGTGGGTTCACATTAAACGATTTCATGAACCAGCTATTTGCAAATAGGTTAGACAATGGCCGGGGGAGGAACATGCCCGTCCATTACGGAAGCAAAGATCTCAACATTGTAAGTCGACAAGGCGAGTTTGCATAAGTTGCCGAATTAACCACCTGATAGCATACAATTTCCTCGCCTCTTGCGACGCAGATACCGCAAGCCGCTGGAGCTGCTTATGGGCTGAAAATGCAGCGCATTAACGATCCCTCCTTGCCACCCCGCGTAGTGGCCGTGTATTTTGGGGAAGGCGCCGCAAGTGAAGGAGACTTCCACGCGGCTCTAAACATGGCGGCGACTAGGTCGTGTCCTGTCATTTTCATATGTAGAAACAATGGCTACGCCATCTCAACGCCCACTTTGGAACAGTACCGAGGTGACGGTATTGCTAGCAGAGGCATCGGTTACGGAATCGATACCATTCGAGTCGATGGTAATGATATCTGGGCTGTTAGGGAGGCCACCAAGAAGGCCAGGGAAATGGCACTGCAGGATGGATGCAAACCAATCCTAATTGAGGCCATGAGTTATCGCGTTAGTCACCACAGCACGTCGGACGACTCTTTCGCCTACCGAGCGCGAGTGGAGGTTGAGGATTGGAAGCGTCGCGACAACCCTATTTCCCGTCTTCGGAAATACATGGAAGCCAAGGGCCTCTGGGACGAAGCAAAAGAAAAGGAAACCCGGGAAAGCCTAAGGCGGGACGTATTGAAGGCCTTTTCACAGGCAGAGCGGGAGAAGAAACCACCCATCCGCTCCATTTTCGAGGACGTCTACGAAGAACTCACTCCCGACCTCAAAGCCCAGATGAAAGAATTGCGGGAACACTTACAGAAGTATCCCGACGAGTATAGTTTGGACGAGTATGAAAACGGGAAGAATAGCTTAGATTCATAGGGCGAGACCCCGGCTTCGAAACACCAGGACGACCGTGGAAGCTATCGCCTACCCAAGTGGGTAGCATGAAAGCGTTAATAGACTGGATACTGTAGTATAGGGAATACAACAAGACTTGACTGTTAGAGACAGCCCGCATACGCAGCTTGTTGTTGGTACACGTCTTGGCGCGCATGATGCAGGCAGAATGGTGTCCGATTTGACACCAATTCATTCTCTGCGGTACTAGGTCGTATCTACTATGTAGTAATTCGTCGTGCCACGTAGGTGGGCAGCCAGAA
This sequence comes from Xylariaceae sp. X802, assembly GCA_028637635.1. Classification (NCBI taxonomy): domain Eukaryota; kingdom Fungi; phylum Ascomycota; class Sordariomycetes; order Xylariales; family Xylariaceae; species Xylariaceae sp. X802. The sequence goes on along the minus strand of JAJFDH010000001.1, from coordinate 1,543,679 downwards.
ACCCACTCATTATATTATACATTTGTGCCCTATGCTCTGATAGATCGGACCATAGGAAACTCCGGAAGACAAGTACGGCCAAAAAGCCCCTGAAACCAAGGACGCGGACTCCAGTCTGTTATCAAGATGCCCGGTTGTCTGGACTACCTACCTAGATGGGGACTCAGCCCGACCCTTAAGGCATCGTGCATGGTCCCATACCATTATTGGGCTCACGCGGCTAACGTGACCACTGACAGCAAGCATAGAGACTGTCCGCTTGAAAATACCGGAGAATTTCTTTATAGCCGAGAGAGAGACCGTCTTGGAGGTTGCGATTGGCAGTGTGTAATTATACGATTTACGTAGGCAGTCTGCTCGTAGATCAGGTGCTGGATCGGCAGCTTGCATCGGGGGGGGGAAATAGGTAGGTAGGGATCGCGATGTGGTGCCGCCACTATATGGCGGGCGGTACCCCTCCTCTTTGGCGTGGTGTAGGCACGGATCCGTATCCAGCTGGAGGTTTATTGGGGCGGGCCTTGGAACCGCAATGGTCCACTGCGAGCTCGGCAATGTGGGTAAAGAGGAGGGTTAATTGTGCCGTTTACACTAGCCACGAACCGGGTGCATCATTAGTACTACTAGGCAGCGGAGTGGTGTGTCTGCATAACGCGCTGGTTGTACACTGTGCTATCCGGCTCGAACGCCTTAATGCATAATATACGGGTTTCACTGGCAATTCCGCTCGAAATGCGTATATAGGGATTAGTGCACCGGTTAGCCGGGCAGATTTGTGGCGGGCACTTCGTGTATTCCGTATGCCACATGCAGCCTGCGTACGGTACCGGTACCTATCGCCATATGATAGGGTCACTCCCCCTTACATATTGACACGACAGCGTTACGAGCCGCGTGCAGGATGAGGTCAAAACCTCCTCCAAGCTGCTTTTTATCAGCGACGACAGTTGTGTGCCCCCTCTTCACCTCTTTTCCATGTCCATTAGTGGAATCCTGTACAAGGAGCATAAGTCCGAAAGACGGAAATATCGGCGACGAGTTTATGAAGACGTTCTGTATAAGAACTGACCACGGCCGGAATTCCGGATCGAATGGGTGACCAAGGAGAACGCTGGGATACGACGCCGCGATAAGAGGGGAAGTTCCAGGAGCTGACGTCGAACTGATCTCCAGCGAGAACCGGAACCCGACAACATCAACATCCATTTGTTGTTCATTCTAGACTTGCCCTGCCAACTGCCTCGACCAACCGTAGATTCGCCCGTTTGTTCATCCCGCCTGTCCCATGGCGTAATCCATGGCAGACCGAAAACCATCTGCGAATCCGCGCTCTCGATCGGCCCTCGACCACGATCCCACAGTGCAACCACAACAGCAAAATCCGCATCAACACCCACACCTACATCAACAGCAGCCTCAACCGCAACCGCAACCGCAACCGCAACCTCATCCGCCTCCGCCGCCGCCGAGAAATAGTAAGGCCCCGAACCTACGCTCCGCCGTGCCTTCCTCATCCTCTGCGTTATCGTTATCATCATCTCCCAGGTACGATCCACCCCGTCTACATTGCATGTCCGCCCCGATATTTCCTCACAGTCCCTTTCTGGTCAAGAAACCCTCTGTTGTTGCATGTAAACGTTTCATATTCAGTTATGGATGCCGTCAACCACCACTATCACCAGCACCAACGCCAACCAGCACCATCGCCGCCACAAACCACACCACCCTTACAGTTCTCCCTCGCCTTTTTTATTCGTCCTTCAGTTGAACTTGATCCAAGTAATCTGCCGTTCCTGTTTCTATCTGCGTTCTTTTATAGAGCAGAAGAGTAAGGGGAAACAAATGAAGGCAAACAAAAGAAGACTTTTCTGTGTGCCGGTCTGACTATCAAGCTGATTGTCGGTGCACCACTAAAATCCCCCCACCCACAATTTGTTGGAGTCATTCATTCAATCGTTCAATCATTCATTCAATCCCTCATTCTTCTTACCTTTGCAAAAGAGCATACCGCCTCTGCAGCCCCAAACGTGTCCCGACATCACTTGTTGTATATCCCATCTGATAATGTCGATGGAGACCTGAAATTCCAAGCAAACAACGCCGGTTCAGCACTTCGTTGACGGCCTAGTCGGTACATGGACACATACCGCGCCTTCCAGTGTAGGCGATACCAGTGTAGGCGATACAGGCTCGGCCAGGCGATAACAGTACCTACCCTAGCCGAGCTCAGGCGCTTCGTCGCTTCGGTAGCTGTTGTACCGGCCGGTGCTTCTTTGTCCTTTCCACAGTCGTACCTGCCTCCTGCCTACTCACCTGCTCACACATAGTGCCTGCCCTCGTCTATCAAACCTTCCTGTCCTCCACTTCATGTCACCCTCTCTGGGCAGCCGCCTTTAAACAAGGAACCCAATCTTTGGGATAACTGTCTTCGGCTGCCGCTCGTTCTGCCGTGTCTTCTCTTCTCCTTCCTCGCCGTCATATCTCTACCTACTTTCTACATTGTATTTCTGCTTTGTTGCAAAGGACGGCCTCTTCAAATCGGTTGCCGGCGTCCTTGACTTCCTGCACTGCCGCTGCAACCCCCCACCTCCACCTCTTTAGTTCCTCTGAGTCTTGATCGTTGCAGCGTCTATCTTACGGGTCGCATCAGACACTCATGTCTCCCAGGATTACTCGTTCGTCAGCCCGCCAAGCCGCTGCGGCGAACCAGACGACTCCGTCAGTCGGCCATTCTCTGGGCCAACCTCCTGTGGACCAGTCTGTGGACCAGTCTGTAGAGAGGCCTGTGGCATCTACCCCCACCCCCACCCAATCGGCCTCTACCGGCGCACATCCACCTTCTTCACGGAAGAGAAAACCTGCGGCTACTGAAGAGAACAATTTACCGCAATCCCCAACGCAAGAGCAGCCCACTTCTACTCGGAGGTCCAAGCGGCAGAAGGTCCAGGCCGCTGACCCGCCACAATCCGCAAGCCGGACGACACCTGCAGCCTCAACTCGCAGGCGCAAGGGAAAGGCCGCGGCAACTATGTCTAGTCCATCTGGGTAAGTCTTTGATGAACGCGTACTTCGGTTTCCCGTCAATGCGTGTACGACGATATACTAACATATTCTTTCTTTCCTTTTTGTTAGAAGCTCTGAGCCTCAAGTACCCTCTGCCATGCAAGATAATCCAACTTCCGCATCGGTCTCGACCGCATCGAGTCGAAAGTCTAGCCGCCATAAGAGGGGCGGTCAATCATCACTTGGTAGCACACACATTTTTAATAACTGTCTCTTATTTGACAATTATAGCTAATATCATTTCCAGCCAGCACTTCAGCCCCGACACGTAGATCGAAACGGACATCTGCGAATAATGCGGCCGCTCTGGACCCAGATACCACCATGACCGGGACCGGTGATCTGGAAAAGGATGAAGTTCCTCAGCCGCCTCCACCGCCGCCTCCACCTGCGCACGATCCCGATGATGATAGCGAGGACCGTGAAGATGATGAAAATGACGAGGACGAGGACGACGAGGACGAAGATCGCCAACGTGCTTATGACGATGATGATCCTTTTGGCGGTTTCGGAGGTCCGCCAGGATCCGGTCTATCTAATACCCTCAGAGCTTTGACTGGGATGATGTCTGGCATCCCATCAAAGCTACGCGATATTCTCAACAATCTCCGGCAAAAGGGCGACTCTTCGGTACAACTCATTGCCCTGCAAAATCTGTCTGATCTTCTCTTAGTTTCTAATGAGGATAACCTGTCGGGACACTTTTCACCCGATGCCTTTGTTAAAGAATTAGTACTTTTAATGCAGCCCAACCAACTAACTGGAGAAGAGAGCCCCGACATTATGCTTCTCGCATGCCGCTGCCTGGCAAATCTTATGGAAGCTCTCCCCGCTAGTGCCGCCAATGTTGTCTATGGTGGAGCTGTTCCTGTTCTTTGTCAGAAACTGTTGGAAATTCAATTTATCGACTTAGCCGAGCAAGCTTTGAGCACGCTGGAAAAGATTTCCGTCGAATACCCTACCAGCATCGTCCGCGAAGGCGGGTTGACCGCTTGCTTGTCGTATTTGGACTTCTTTCCCACAGGTACTCAGCGAACTGCTGTAACTACGGCAGCCAATTGTTGCCGCAACATTCCTGAGGACTCTTTTCCAGTAATCAAAGATGTCATGCCCATACTCCTAAATGTCCTTGGGAGTAGCGACCAACGCGTCGTTGAACAAGCATCATTGTGTGTCACACGCATTATCGAGAGTTTCCGATACCAACCATCCAAATTGGAGCAGCTAGTCAGCGTTGATCTCCTCAAAGCAATCTTGCGGCTTCTCGTTCCAGGCACGACAAACCTAATTAGTTCTAGTATTCACACTCTTTTCCTCCAGTCCTTAGCTTTCACCGCCAAAGCAAGCCCCCGTCTTTCTGCGGAACTTGTCAAACTAAACGTTGTCGAGACATTGTATCAAATCTTAACTGGAGTCTCCCCCCCGAGCGAGACAGAAGACGTTGCCTCAAAGCTCGATAGCGTGGTAATCATGCAAGCACTGATTCACCGGCCTCGTGAGCAAATCATCGAGACTCTTAACGTCGTCTGCGAGTTGCTTCCGGGGCCGAGATGGCCCGACGCGTCAACGCCTCAAGCCATTGGTGGTCTCGATGTTACTGAGCAAATCACTTCGTCTTCGCCCGCGGCACGCAAAAAATCATCAGCTGAAAAGAGATTAGAGCTTTTAGATGAATGCAAGGACCAAGTGCGGAGATTCGCCCTAATCTTATTTCCCACCCTCACCGACGCCTTCTCTAGCACGGTGAACCTGACAGTACGTCAAAAGGTTCTCGACGCTCAACTAAAGATGCTTTCGAATCTGGACAAGGACATTCTCGTTGATGCACTAAAGGCAGTTCCTTATGCCTCATTCCTCGCGGCGATTTTGTCTCAACAGGATCACCCGTCACTTGTGGTGTATGCCGTGCAAATCACAGAACTGCTGCTGAGTCGCCTGGATCATATTTATCGATACCAGATATACAGGGAAGGCGTCATTTCCGAGATTGCCAAGCTAGCTTCCGAATACGAGGAAGCCGAAGCCAAACAAACCGAGAGTTCGCCAGTAGACCAGCCCATGACCTCGGCAGACGCCGAGGCTGATAGAGTCTCCATCCATAACGACTCTGATGAAGATGGACATGACGGTGATCACGACGGCGATGAAGATGAAGATGAAGATCACGCGGCTCATGATGATGATGAGGAGGAGGAAGATGAAGAGGAAGATCAGGAACATGGTCACCGTGAGGACATGACTGGATCGCCTAGTTCCGATGGCTCAACAATGTCTTTAGATGCACCTCCGCGTCTCTATGGTACTGAGATACCGTCGATGAAAACTCGTATTGGTGAAGCTGCTAAAAAGTTTCTCGAAATTCACGAGACCGAGAAGCATAGCAAGGTAATGAAGAAGAAAGCTGTCAGAATCCTCAATGATCTCCAGCAGCTGGCATCTGATATAGAAGCTTTCTATCTCCATCGTGCAGCGAAGGATTTGAGCCCCCAAAATGGCACCGCGTTATGGAAGAGACTTGCATCATATTTCGACGCCAACGTCCTTGAGAGCATGACGAGTACGGAGCTTCTCGCTTCGGGGCTGGTTCGGGTCGTTGAGGAGGTTTTCAGCAACCCTGACGAGGCTTTGGCCAACTCTGCCAGAGCCGCGTTTCTCGAGGTTTTCATGGCCAGTTCTGTTAGTTCGAAACCGAAGACTGCTACTGCCGACTCTCCGACAACGCCTTTCAGTGTAATGATTCACAAACTACAGGATCTCTTAAGTCGCTCGGAGCACTTTGAGGTTCTCACAGTCCATCACAACGCACTTGACAGTGGAAGCAGCAGCGCCGCCTCGATGTTAGCCAAACAAATCAAGATAAGGCTCATTGCTGATGACGACTCTGATATACCACGATCGTACCGGAGCATCATGGTCTCTATACATGCTATTGCCACGTTTAAAGCACTGGACGATTACCTACGACCCCGTATCAATCTTCACGAGCGTCCGCGCGGTTCTCGGCCGCGCGACGGCTTATCTCGAGCGCTGGCCGCTATGGCTAGTTCAGCTGGTCTCGTACCACCGGAGCGCCTGGCAGAAAGGCTTGGCGTAGGCTTTGGATCCAACCCTACGCCCCCTCCTGCGCCTCCCCAAGCTTCCACTTCTCGTGCAACAAGAAAGTCCAAGTCCAAACAGCAAGATCAGTCCGAGCCGCCTTCTACACAAGGACAGCTCCCAGCACTGGGACGAGAAAAGGCCATTCTGCGTAGATCGACTCGCCGTCATCCCCCTCTGCCGAGCGACACTCCCGCACCGCCGCCACTTCCGCCTCAGGAGGAAGACAATTTGCGGAATGCACTAGAGTGCGCTGACGAGAAGAATGCCTCGGATGGGGAAGATGACGAGAATGCCGACATGGGCACTGGCAGCGCCCTTGATGCTATCGTAGGCGACCTGGACGAGGAGATGGAAGATGCTCCAGGTCCCGATCCAAGCGCCGTCAACATGGAAGTGGCTGCTGAGGGTAAGATAACTGCTACCAAAGAAGACGGAACGCGAGTCCCCACCCCAGGTTATACCAGCGGACTCACCAACCTGCCTAATCGCAGCGCTCCTGCACAGTCTACGCCAGTACAACAAAGCACGCCCACACCTACGCCAGGGCCTTCGTCGAGACCCATTTCCTACGCTGCTGCTGTGCAGTCAGTGCCTCAGGACTGGCATGTCGAGTTCAGTATCGGTGACGGGGTTATTCCCAATGAAACAACGATTTACCGTGCTGTACATAACACGCCCTCGCCTCCCGCCGACCACATGAATCGTAGTATCTTTTCTACGATACACACAATTAAGTTTCGCCGCGTACCTGGGCCACCCCCAGCTGAACCTATAGGGTTCTCGTCACCCTCCTCAGATGGATCGTCGGATGTGAATGGTGTTCCTGCATCGCTTGCCAATCATCCCACCACTGCATCCATTCTCCGTCTTCTTAATATCCTCCATGACTTGAATGCCAATATCGATGATATAATGGTGGAGAATAAGGGTACCCTACGGTTAAACGTAGAGCCACTTTCCCAGTTCGTCAATACTAAATTAACTGCGAAACTGAATCGTCAACTGGAAGAGCCTCTCATTGTCGCAAGTAATTGCTTGCCCGTTTGGAGTGAAGATCTCGCTAGACTGTACCCTTTCCTTTTCCCATTCGAGACTCGCCACCTGTTCCTTCAGTCGACATCATTCGGTTATGCCCGATCAATGAGCAGATGGCAGAATGCGCAGCAAGAGGAAACTTCTCGGCGCGATCGCCGGGATGAGCGCCCGTTCCTTGGTCGTCTTCAAAGACAAAAAGTTCGCATTTCGCGCTCTAAAATCCTCGAGTCTGCCCTTAAGGTAATGGAGCTCTATGGCAGCTCGCAGAGTATCCTGGAGGTCGAGTATTTTGAAGAAGTTGGAACCGGCTTAGGCCCAACACTGGAGTTCTACTCCACAGTCTCGAAAGAATTTTCCAAACGGAAACTCAAACTTTGGCGCGAGGAGGATTCTCACGATGCGGATGAGTTTGTGGTGGCTCCTAATGGCCTGTTTCCAAGGCCTCTCAGCCAAGATGACCCCTCCAGTGAAATCATCTTGCAGCTATTCAAAATGCTTGGCAAATTTGTGGCTCGCTCCATGATTGACTCGCGCATTATAGATATTCACCTCAATCCAACTTTCTTCCGCATAGGTGAAGGGACAGGGGTTAAACCATCGCTTGGGGCAGTGAAAATCGTGGATCCTGGCCTTGCCAACTCACTGAAACATATCAAGAAGTTTGTGTCAGCAAAGAAGGCAATTGCTGAGGACCCGAAGCGCACACCAGCGCAAAAGGTCGCGGACACAGAGCAGATTGTTATCGATGACACAACGCTCGACGACCTTGCCCTAGATTTTACCCTACCCGGTTATCCCGATATCGAGCTCCTTCCGGGTGGCTCTCACGTGCAGGTGACCATCGATAATGTTGAGGCCTATCTCGATAGGGTGATTGAAATGACCCTTGGTCGAGGCGTTAGGCGACAGGTGGATGCTTTCCGTGCCGGATTTTCCCAGGTCTTTCCCTATTCCGCTTTAAGCGCCTTCACTCCTGATGAGTTGGTAACTCTTTTCGGCCGTTCAGAAGAAGATTGGTCCCTCGAAAGTAAGTTGGTTAACCGACCATGCAATTCATGGCTTAACTAACGCTCCTCATAGCCCTGACAGATTCTATCAAAGCAGACCACGGGTTCAACATGGATAGCAAAAGCGTCAAGAATTTGCTTCAAACCATGAGTGAATTAGGTCCGAATCAACGTCGTGATTTCTTGCAGTTTACTACAGGCAGCCCAAAGCTCCCAATCGGAGGTATACATTAATCCAGGCTCCCGTCTAAAGATATTCGATGACTAACGGTCAACCAGGTTTCAAGAGCTTGACTCCCATGTTCACGGTCGTTTGCAAGCCGAGTGAGGCGCCCTACACATCTGACGACTATCTCCCCAGCGTCATGACGTGCGTGAACTATCTAAAACTCCCTGACTATACCAGTATCGACACCTTGAAGCGGCAGTTGTTCACGGCCATCAAGGAAGGCCAAGGAGCTTTCCATCTATCCTAACTTTAATTGGTGGTCTTGAGCGAGATGGAAGGGGCGGGCTCTATTCTATCGCATACGACCTTCGACATGGACATCATCCATTAAGCAGTGTGAGTCTGAACTCAGAAGCAAGGAACAAGTTGCTGTTCTAGATGACAATTCTCATTTACCATGGGTCAATGTGTCATTCGCTGAAAACCTACTACACACAGCATTCAGTCCTGCAAGCGCTGATGAGGGAGGGGCGAAAGGAGAAAGAAAACTAAGAGAAACAAATAGGAATGTATTAGTGAGAGCAATGGCCTTTTCTGCATGGCAGGTTTCGGCGGTGGCGCAGGGTTGGACGGAAAGGCTGCAAAAGGCATGGGTGTTCATATTGGTAGCAGTCTGGACTTGCTGATTCGCCTCCTTTACCAATGATAGCCACGGCAGTTTCTGACGAAAGTACATAGACTGTTTAAAATGCTGCAGTGCAATTGATGTCGTGCGTTATGATCACCTGGTGTTTTATTGGCCTTCGATGCATTCTATCATGAACCCTCAGCCTCATCTTCTGTGCATTAAAATAAAAAGCTTGACCTGTCTGCCGTTGTATGCCGCTATCTTCATGTTTGTGAGAACGCCGCCATGAACCCAGCACCCGATCCTAATACCGCTGGTGAACAAGGTATTATATTATGTAGCACGCGCCAGTGGTCACCTTTAAGTCAAAGTTCAAGATTTAGTCCTCTGAAAGACGAGTTCCAATTGAAACGCTCTCTGGGGAATCACACTATATAGGTATATATTATATCCAACTTGAATGGAAATCAGAACGGAAAAGCTCCAAGGTGTTAATGAGCCATCATCCGTCGTTGGTTTTTGTCCAGCCAGGGCCTTACAATTTAGGCCCGGCGACCTTCTTCGGCCCGACCTTATCGACGAACTCCTGGCTCAGCGTGGTTTTCTGCCGCGCGGGGAGCCGCGTCCAGGCCTCGTACGCGGCCTGCTCGGCCCGCCATCGCGCCATCTCTGCCTTGAGCCAGCGGGCGGCGTGCAGGGCCGTCTCCGTGGGGATTTCCATGGGGAATAGATGGCCGTGTTGCTCCATGAGGGCCTCGGCTACGCGGCCGGCCTTGGCGCCGCCGCTGCCGCCTGGGCCGATGCCGCAGGTGGAGATGCGCTGTTCGCGGATTTCCGGCGCTGATATGTTGCTTTTGGCGCCGTGGATGAAGAGGACGCTTGGGCGCACGGCGGGGAGTGAGCGGTGGATTGAGCCGCCTTCGGAGCGGTAGAAATTGAAGGGTGCGTTGGTTGGGTTCTCTGAGGGGTCGTAGTCGGGCGCGTCGTGCTTTGAGTATTCGAATGTGGATGTGGGGGATTGGGTGATGGTTGTGTAGGGGTAGAGCGGCCGGAGGAAGGTGAAGACTTCTTGGTGCTTGGTTGTGCGTAATGTTGCGCCGGGGGAGCTGGTGGCTGGGGAGGTGGGATTGGTGAGTCCGGGATACAGGGCTGTGGGTAGATCCCGGATTGCGTGCTTGTTCCAGGCCTCGAGAACCCGAGGGTCCCAGGCGCGGTAGAAGGGCGATCGCCGGAACGAGTCTATGGCCTCCTGGCGGCTTGGCCACACGTCCCGGCGGAAGGTAGAGGCGCGGGCCGGTGAGGTGGTTGAGTCGGCGTGCCGCGAGGCCGGATCAAAGCCGAGGATGGTGGGATCGAGAAGCACGAGGGTTGTCATCAGACGTGGATGTATGAGTGAGAGGTGTGTCAGGATGTTGGCGCCGAAGGAGTGGCCGATGCCGACGATGGGGCGCGGCATCTCGGCGCGGAAGAGGTTGGTGAGGTGTAGCAGATCCCGCGAGTGGTCGTGCCAGCACGGGTCGTCGCCGAGCTTCTCCTCATTCAGCTCGCCGCTGTACCCCTGATGCGAGACGTCGGCTATCCAGATGCCGCGGATGCGGAACCCGCCCTGAGACTGCGACTGTGCGTGCAGGTCGGCCCATAGCGCCTCGTACAACTCCTTGGGAAATCCATTTGCGTGCGCGGCGAGGATGGTGACGTCCCCGGGCTGCGGCGAGGGGTTGTCCTTTGGCGTGTATTGCTTTACGTGTAGATTCAGTACGTCCTCTTGGCTGTTGGCTGTTGCGCGCGGCCATTCCCTGATGTGTTGGCAGGGCACTATGTGCTCTTTTATGTGAAAGGGGAATGAAGACATGGTTGTCGCCGTCGCCATTGCGAATTAGGGTATTTGGGGGCGTATATATTCGCTTGACAAAGATGTACGTACTATTCAATTGTGAGCAGGGCCTTATGAAGAGGATGTAGGAGACAAAAAAGCAGAGACAGAGAGAGAGAGAGAAAGAGAGAGGCGTTATTGTCCAGAACATACGTTATGCAGAGCGGGCTGCTTTGTTTAAGATCTAGAGTCTTCAGGTTGATTAACCCTTGATTAATTGTATGATCTGCCGTGCTCCGGTGCGACGGCGGCGAACTGGCGCTTTGCGTTGTCTGTTGTCTAACTGGGGAGCCACAGACTGAAGCAGGCAATGTTACGGCTGAGAGTTGAGACAACGGGCACGTTCACGATATCACTGGATTCTTACGCTTCGCAGATGGATTACTAGCTAGCCTAGACGAGTAAGTGCCGATACTACGGAAGGGATCAAAGGCTGATTTGTACAAGGAGGGCAAACGCTGGTGGTTTCGGCAGGATGACATGCTTCGTAGTGCCGCGTATCTAGTGTCGTTGGAGATGTCGCTAGCGATCTTCACGATGGGGGATCCGATCTACCCACCGGGTACCCAAAGAGCAAGATCGTGCCGGGCTCAGATATCGTTATACCGAAGCCCTTTTGCAGTCCATGCAACTATCGGACTATTATCGGGGTAACCGAAGGCTCGGCCTATCTACCTACCGCGACGTCGGTTGGGTTTAAAACTCAGCTGCTCTTTCACATAGCTTATTTCCGCCATACAAGAAAGTACATTAGCCAGATGCTATTTCAGAATGTCCAGATCTGTATTCCGGCTTTGTGTACAAAGGACGATCTGTACCCGGCGCATCCAATCGGTTAAAATGAACGATACCTAATGCAACTATCGATGCCCTTGGCTGAATTCAAAACCTTTACACTAACTTTTACTAAAATAAATCGAGCTTCGGTACATCCGTACGCTGGGCGTGCTTTACTATAAAACCTGTCTAGTCCCGCAGGGCCCCAGCTTAGGTTAACCGATATTTACCTCGGCATCGTAGTGTTGGACCTTGGTAGGTATGGTCATGGAGAAAGAGCTAGGTAGGTACCTAATTGATCCGTACGGAATACCTACAACCACAAGTATGTGGCGTAGTTGCTATATACGCTTGTGTCGGCAACCTGATTGGATTCGAGTTTACGGTCTGTACTCTGTTGTCCTGCTGTACTACCGTACCGTGTTGTTACGCTTCTTCTCTTGGTTTGCCTCGAGCGGGAGAGGAACGAGGTATTACGGGCCACGGGATCCATGTAACGCAGCCCAGCTCGCTTATTCAATTGTCTTGTTTACATACCTGGTAGCTTAAAGTTTAGGCCTCGTTCACGGCTGTTTGCATGTACCTGGGTATTACCCAGGTAGGGCGCAATCAATACACAAACAAATACATTGTACACGTAGAATATGTGCCGGACATTAGATAGTATGTAGACTGTAAAGGATCTAGAATACACAGCAATAGGTAGATGGAATCCATTTGATCAGAATGCTCAAATCTATAGGTAGGGCACCTGCCTACCTAATACCTACCTACCTACTTGTTACCCAGGGACAACCCGTTCCGTAGTGAACGATTAGGTACATTAATGTATTGCGTCCGTAGTTACACGGATATATTTACTTATCGGAACATGGTCTAATTGATATGCACTTGACGCGATAGGACCTCAACTTACCCAAGCTCACGCGTCGACCCGCCATTCCCACCCTTGGCACATTCACCCAACGTCATCGCCGTCAAATACCTACGCTATTGCTCACTTGCATTGCCTGGCAATGCTTGAACTCCTCGTTCCGCGCCGTCCACTTAACACCATATGTCCTGAACCTCTATGACCTCCATCTTATTAGACACGTAGTGTTGTCGCTGAGTGGCTGATTTGACTGATGACCAACCGACCGGTTGATGCCACGGTTCTCTGCAACACCTCTGCAACCAAGACTGCAACCAAGACATATCTTGTCAATTTGAATCTGCACAACAATGCCGTCAAAGAAACGTCCTCGCAATCCGCCTTCTACAGATGCCACATACAGATCTACTGATGCCACTAGTCCTCAACAACAAAGGTTTCCGCACCGCCGCAAGTCGATAAAGACATACGGACGGTCGAAATCGGCGCGCAAGCTGAAGCAGGAAACGTTGACCCAAATGAATTTTACTTCGTCAGCAGCACATGATATCGTCGACCCCATTGACGATCATGACGATGACGGTGATGGTGACGACGATGGAAACCTGGAGGAGCAGGAGGAAGTTGGCGTTGAACTGATAAGATCCGTGAAAAAGATTCATTCTGGAATGAGGTCACGCACCAACAGACGAAAAACATCTGGCGATCGACTGGACTTCGAGGAGAAGCCCCGAAAGTGTAAAAGGCGAAAGACTCTTGGTGATACACCCAATCTAAATATATCAAGCAACATCCATACGCAGACTTTAACCCAGATGATATCCACGAATGCCAAGGATGAAGACCGCTGGCAAGTCGATGACTCTGAGGATGACAATGATCATGAATTGGTTATGGAGACTCCTAAAAGAAGCCCAGCACACCACACTAAAATAGAACCCCTGGAGTATACGATGTCCGCAGTGCCCAGCTTGGTCAAGTCTGCTACGCCAGCCAACCGACAGAAAAAGCTGGAAATTCCGTCGTCCCAATCACCTCTGACACCTATGCTGCTACGATTCAGCTCCGCTCCACTAGATTCACCCTTGGCTACCAAATCAACTAAAATTGCAGCCCCTTCTCCAATTCTGAAAAAGCTATGCAAAACTCCAAGGAATGCAATTATTCCCGATTCTTACAGCACCACTCATGACTCTTCTCCCGCGTCTAATCAAAAGTTCACCCTCAAAGGGACTCCACTCAAGAAGCTGAGTTTTGACCTGCCCGGCGATAAAGAGAATATTACACCTGGTAGGAAGAAGCCCAAGTCGCCAAAGCCAAGGACCCAGGCTACCGGGCGACGACCATTACAAGAGGTTCCCGATTCCGATGACGACCTGTATGAGAATCTTGATGAAACTGAATGCGAGACCACCGAGGGTGAGGAAGAGTTTGGCGATCCCGAAAGCCCTACACCTAAAAGGGTTCATACCACCATTTCACGCGCAAAATCCTTGGTGCCGGAGAATGGCTCACCAGATGTCATCTACCGGCCATTAGAAGAAGCAACGGAGCAAATAGTACCATCGGGAAGCCAACTTCTAGGTCATCAACAGGATTTAGAGCCTTGCGACAGAATTCCACCCCCACAAGAACACGGGCCGGCATCGTCACTCTTACCGCGGCTGATAGAACAAAGCTGCCACCCAGATTCACCAAAGATTGTCAATAATGGATCGAGCCGCGGGACGAAGGCGGAGTTGGTCACGAATAATCACACTACAAACCAGGAACTTAGCAGCGAACCTAGCACCGAGTCTGAGGTCGAAGTTGAGGTTGAGACGCCGCGGCCTCGTCCTTGTCCAGGACAGGGTTTAGCAGACTCAGCTGCAGTTTCCGAAGTAGAGGGAAACGTAAAGCCAAATCTATCGCAAAAAGCTACAATTAACGATGGCCTGTCCCCACCCTGGCAAGGCGGCTCGTACTTGTACACCCAAGGTCTCGAGAGTCAGCGTTTGCCTCTCGACTCGATTCGCGCCCTCGGCCCCCAGACTCCCCATTCTGATATCATGGTCTCCCTGCACCCTGAACACATAGCCAAGATTGTAGACGGCACAAAAAACCACGAGTTCAGAGCCTGGAAGATTCCACAGCAAGTCTCCCGAGTATGGATCTACATAACTAGACCAGAGTCTCAGCTGAGGTATATGTGTCTTTTCGGCGAGCCCAAGGCGCCGGGCGAGATAGAAGACGAGAAAGGCATCGGTAACATTGACTTCAATGAAGGAAAGACAGCCGCAAAATTTGCATACGAAATACTCCAAGTTTATGAACTCAATAATCCAGTGTCATTGGACGAGATGAAGAAGAAAGGTTGGGTATCAGGCGCTCCGCAAAAATATACTTATATACCTCCAGCTATTGTTGGCGAAATAACAGCCAATCTGAGGTGTGCCTTGTTTGGAGACGCCGCTCAGCAGGAGGACTACCCTCGTAAGAAGATACCTGAGTCTCAAGAGCTGAAAGAGCAGCTAAAAAGCGAGGTGGACTACTCAACGCAGCATTACTCGGGGGCAACAGACGAGGTTATCCCCGAAAGCCAGTGGCCACGCCGGAACAATGTGAGTTCTGAGGCTGCGACTGATGGGGGTACTTTTGTCAAACCAGCTGTCTCTGGAAGCCGGCCTATCTCATCCAACCATGGATCACCACTGCTCCCAAGTCAAAAGCAAAGTAACTTCGTGCGGCCTTCTCAGGCTACCACGGTGAGCCAAGTGTCATCCAGCCCAGCGATATCCCCAGAGAAGTCGCGCCCCCATCCAATCCTAATCTCCAGTGATACCGGAGATAGTCCGTCAACGCTGCATCGCGTCCATTCCCACGCTTACTCGTCCCTGCAGTCTTCTCAATTCCCATCGAGGAGCCAGATGCTGCCGGAGAGCTTGCTGAACAAAGATATTCACGAGCCACCTTCCATTATCTGGGATTCTGCAGATGAGCACTCGGATTGATAACGGCTTTTTTTGCTAAATATGACTACGGGATTGACGGGCGAATGAGGGGACAAGATGTATTTTTATTTAGCTGTATTACTTGGACGGGAGGATGTGGCATCTTTAGTGTAGGCTCACGGACTATGGGACTAATGGAATACCTAGGCGTCTGGGGAGGCTTCACAGGTTCGGACTTTTGTACGGTACATGAGACTACCTAAGTAAATCTTGAGATTCGTTTGCCGTATTATGCCTTGCTTTCCAGATTGATGCCTTGGGATTGGTGTCCGTAGTCGGTTTTTATGATGGACCGAACTAACTACTTGTGTAGTCTAGTACTTCCTAGGGACAGCTGCGTATGTTGAGTTAAGACCTTAGCTTTGGCTAGGTATCTTGGTCAACATTTTCGGCCATGTTGAGGGAGTGGCTTTTGGATGACTACCAGGTGAATTGTCTGGTTGATTACCTGGAAACGCGGTGTATATACCTGCCAGCCCCAAGGTTAATCGCCAGCTATCTCCTGGTTCCCTCTACTACGGTTATATCTCAACAGCGCTTTCGTTTTACGCCGTTGTTTATGTTCGGGGGTTGCGGGAGGAGGGGCTGGTATATTTGGGAAGGTTTTGGCTACGAATGAGACTGGGGTTCGTCTTTGAGAAACGGGGGATCTATCTAAGTATGTATGTCTTTCCAGGGAGACGTGGTGATGGAGGGCGTTGGGTGGATTCGAATAGATTCGAAGGGGGAGATTGGATCTATATGGTATTAATACTATGGGGGACTTCGAAATGCCAGTACAAATTTAAGGGGCTCGGTCTTTTGCCTTGGACTGGTTGATTGCTGATAACTACCTAGATAGCTCTTTACCTAATAGTTGGTTGAGTCAAGGGATTGGAATAGCATCACGACGCGCCAGGATGGCTTGCGAGAGGCGCGGCTAGCATAGAATAAACGTCGTATAAATTGCGTTGAGAAAGCTATCAACCAGATAGAGCTTTAAATTCCGTATCTGGTGAGTTTGCTGCGTACAAATCGTAGGTCCCTCGCTTCCACAACAAAGGCTTGAAATTGATAGCAAATGACAGTCCGATAAGTATATTTTAGTTGTATCACAGTTATTTACAAGCTCCGCGGCCATCTGCTATTTCTTTTCCTCGGGCTTTTCCTCGGGCTTTGGCGTAGGAAGCCTGAAGCTATCGGGCTTGCGGTCCTGGCCGGGGCCGACTTGTTCCCATGCGCTAGAACCACCCTCGAAGTTCCGGAAGGCTTGCGTCAGCTCAAGAGGCTCGGTGACAATGCGCTTCTTTTCCTCGTCGTAGCGGATTTCGGTGTAGCCAGTTAGCGGGAAGTCTTTCCGTAATGGGTGGCCCTCGAAACCGTAGTCGGTCATGATGCGGCGCAAGTCAGGGTGACCCGTGAAGAAAACGCCGAACATGTCGTAAACCTCGCGCTCGTACCAGTTGGCGCCATCGTATAGACTGGTGATGCTGGGAACTGGGGTCGTCTCGTCGGCGTATGTCTTAACGCGAATCCGGGCGTTGTGCCTCACGCTCAAGAGGTTGTATACGACCTCGAATCGCTGGTCCTTGGTGGGGAAGTCGACCGCGGTAATAGAGCTGACCTGGGTGAACTCGGCAGATGTATTGTCTACAGTTCTGAGTCAGCCTGGTCTCAATAATGCGCGAGGGATAAAAGCTGAAAAGCAATGGCCTCACATTTCAGGAAGGAAAAGACGGGTATCACGCCGGACGGGGGAATATAGATAACCAGCTCATCCTTCCACACGGAGAACTGCTGAATATACTTAGGCAGACAACCCATGAGCCAGGTTCCGTAGCGATGCAGATCGTTGGCCTTGGTGGTATACTTGTCGGCGGGATTCACGATGGGGACGTTGAGCTCTTTGGGATGGTCCCGGGGCGCGAGCCTCATGTTTTGGGCATCCTGGGGTATAGCGACATTTCGGCTCGCGGTCGAGGTGATGCAGCGCACAAGCTTCTGCTCGCCCTTGGGAGCCGGCGTGGTTCTCGCCGGTCGTAGAGCAGTAGCAAATGCTCTACTGCGGCAGAGCTTGGTCGCCATAGTTGATGATGGATAGCTGGCCGGCCAATTGGATTATGGATGCTGTCGGGGAGGTTTAGTTGCTGGCTACAGACTAATTACAGTACGGTTGCCACCGGAGGTCATCGCCGGAGCCAACTGCAGTCTCCCACTCCGAAGATGCCTGTACCCACCTGCGTACGTAAGCTGCGGATACCGGAAGAATATTCAAGCGATCTCCGAAAATTGCAGCGGGAAGGCTTGGGCCGTACTACACTAGAGCGCTTTTGTACTAGGCCTATACATACCGCTTACTAACGATCACATCACTGTTAGTCTGGTGGGTAACTCATTACGGACTAGTGTACTTCGTACAGTGATCTTAAATTCCAGATGATTCTTGTACCCAACTACCTGTGTATTTGCGGTGTATCTAGACAGAAAATGAAGACGACCAACAGTAAAAGTCATTGCAAATAAGGCAGTCAGGCGTCTACCTACATGCTACGGTTTTCCCGGTGTTAGATTACCTAGATACTTGTATGAGGCAAACTTACCTACCTACCTAGGTATATGAAGCTGGAGGCAAGGTACCTCGAAGACGGAAGGTACCTGTGTACCTACTTCGTACCCACGTAAGGCGCGAATTTAATATGTAGCGGTACAGTAAATCGTGGGCTTTCCTAACTGTATGTAGGGCCACTTGTAGTACTAAAATAGCCTAGAATGCGCCGCTAAATCATACATATAGCAGGTAAGGCAGCCAGTTCCATACTGTGCTGAGACCTAGGTGCTCTGTGCGCGTCCTAGCACTCATACCGTATCTCCAGGTAAGTATTCAGGGCGGAAAAAATTCGGTATCTGGGTCTAAACCTGTTTGAGAGTATTCGGGGCTTGAGGCACGGTTCAGGTCAGTCCCTTCTCCCAGTCCCACCCTTGGTGAAGACCTACAGAACAATTGACAGCCTTCGTCTCCTTTGCTTCTTTTTCCAATATCGTCCCGTACAACATAACGCCTCATTCCCCCCATCCTCAACCAGCCTTTTCGCGCCACAGCTAAGCTACCATAATCCACGCCTCCCTTTCGCCATCGCGTATTGCGTCCCTGGATTTCAATAAAATCCACACATACCTCGCATCCGGCGTCGGGCCTTTTCTTCTGATGCATCACCACCCAACAATCAACTTGACACCCTATCCCTGAGATTCGACCATAGACGACGCGCCTGAGCATCATCTCCGTACCCTTTCCCCGCAATACGACGCAGTACACTCGCACCACATCGGATCGCAGAGTTACCGGCGCGACATCTCCCCCCACAACATTTGATCGCCCCTACGACATCCCCATCCTCGGACCATCCTGAGCTTCGAGAGTTTCTTGGTGCACCATGGCCTCGCAAGACACGTTTTTCGATGACGAGGATGACACCTGGTAAGACTTTATGGCACCTATCTATCACTCTCGCGTGGTTATTCCGTCTCTAGACATAGGTAATGTGCTAACAGCCTGGTCCAGCCCTCTGTGCATTGAGGAGTTTGACCTGTCTGACCGAAACTTTCGACCTTGTCCTTGCGGCTACCAGGTACAATAGGACCCCGCCCTCCCTTCACAGCTGATTAAGCATACTTATATCTCGCGTTTGCAGATCTGCCAGTTTTGTTTCAACAATCTCAAGAACAACTTAAGTGGTCTATGCCCAGCGTGTCGTCGCCCTTACGATGAAAAGGACGTGAAGTGGAAAGTGGTGACACGTGAAGAGTATGGAATATCAATATCTCACCAAATGAACAAGCATATTTAACAGTCTTGTGTAGGGAAGCGGAATTCCGGGCCAACATACAAAAGAACCAGAAGAAACGAGCAAGCGAGCAACGGCAAAAGGAGGCTCAGAAACGCGAAGCCGAAAAAGAAAACCGCAAAAATCTTCAAGGCGTCCGTGTTGTCCAGAAGAACCTTGTTTATGTGACGGGTCTTACGCCGACCGTTCGAGAAGATGAGCTACTGAAAACGCTAAGGAAGCCTGAGTTCTTCGGGCAATATGGCAACATTCAGAAAATTTCTATCAGCAACAGAAAATCCTCTGATGGCCAGCAACAGTCCCTTGGCATATACGTTACTTTCGAGAAAAAGGAAGACGCGACCAAGTGCATAGCGGCAGTCCATGGGTCCCAGAACGGTGATCGTGTGCTCAAAGCGCAACTGGGTACCACCAAATACTGTTCAGCCTGGCTTCGTCATGAGCAATGTGGCAATAGACAATGCATGTTTCTGCATGAGCTCGGCGATGAAGAGGATAGCTACTCGCGCCAGGATCTGTCCTCGCTAAACAGCGTGCATACACAACGTCCTCTCTCCAATACCGCCTCGTCATCCCGCTCTGCCTCTCGTCCGCAAGCTCCGACTGCACCCTTGCCGCCCACGTCGCAGCCTATGGTCCGTTCATCCAGTAAAGAGGAGTCCGAAGCTGGTGATGGACCTGCTCTGCCAGCCTCGGCAAACTGGGCACGCACCACCCAGCAGCGCAGTAGACGCGGCAGTCATGCGACCAGCGGTGCCGCCTCGAGTCCCGCTATCTCAACGTCATTACCCGCCACTGCCGAATCCCTTCATGAGGCGATCGATGCTTCAATCGATTTGGAGCCATCGATTCCGAGTCGGAAGGCTGAGAACCAGCAAGCTGACACTCCCATAACAACAGATTCCGCAACTACTAGGGCTCAGCCGCCGGCCGTATTCGATTCGTATGATTTCAGTTTCTTTTTCAGGCAGCTTGCTGCCTGCCCGACTGAAACCTTCGCACCAAGGTCAGACCTAGATGAGCTCCCGCCCATGTTTGATCTAAATGGAGCCGCGAGAAGGCGTGCCATGCGGGACGAAGATGAGAATCGTCTTGGCGATCAAGATGCCCCGGTGGATAACATAAATCAGTCCGACGGAGAACCCGAGAGCGGTAGTCTCGTATTAGGCGGTGAGCCGGAAGACAGAGACCAGGGACGAAGCGAGCTAGGCTACGACCAAAGACGAAATACGGCCGTTCAAAGAGGATCTTCCAATGACTTATTTGGCCCATCTTTAGCAGGATTTGGTCCTGCTTCTGCGCCTATTGGCTCAATTGGTAGTCGAACAATGACGCCGCAGCAGCAACAGTTGTTTCTGAGGCCTCACGGTAGTTTCGCAGACCAGATGCCTCCTGGAATTTCGCCTCAACAAACGTCTCAACAGGCGTCTCTATTCCAAGGACAAGGTCACACACGTCAGCAATCCCGGTTCAGCTTCACCAACGACAATAGCGCTAGTACTATTAACATTAAGTCAACCGGAGATCCTAGATACATGGCTCAACAGTCGTCTATGATGCCTTCCGCATTTCGCTCGCAGCCAGGTGGTCAGTTGTATACTGGATCCGTGTCCGGACCCCCACCGGGTCTCAAGTCAACGGGCACGCCCCCTGTCGGCAGTATGTTTGGACAGGGGCACGCTTTTGGTGGATCAGCTTTCGGCGCAGCTTCGAAGGGCAATCCAAACGATTTGCTTCAGTCTTTGATTCGGGGCAATGTGGGCTCCCAGGCCCATGATGGAAAGCGTGAGTACATGTTCCCCCAAATTTCCTCTTTCCATAGTCAATTCCCATCCTCCACATCCTCCACTCCTGCTCCTGCTCCCGGCCTCCTGGCAACGCTCTACGCACCCCAGCCTGGAGCTTTCCCGGACTACGGACCCAAGCAGAAGAAGAAGGGGAAGAAGCACAGACACGCTAACACTTCCTCTTCTGGGGGGAGTGGCTTAGTAGATCTTGCGGACCCGAGTATCCTGCAGGCGCGGATGCACCATCAACAACAGGGTAATAGCATGGGAGCCGGGCAGGGGCTGTTTGGTGGTCAATCACAAGGTGGGTACAGCAATCCCAATGCCATGTATGGAGCTGGTGGATACAACAGATGGTAGTCGTTTGATAGAGCTCGTGGGGCAATGAGCTTCTTGTTTCGTGGATTTCTATGTTCGCGTTTGCTTTCGCGATCAACAAGGGTACGCAAAGGCGTCGAGGTTATCGGAAATGGAAGATAATCGGAACATTCCACCGCGTCTAATTGAGCGAGCATTGCAGAGGGATAATGGTCCGGGATGGACCGGGTTACATGGCGTCACTTGCTCTTGGAAACGACGGGGCTGCTCGACCGCGGCTGCTGCCATTCTCGAGATGCTCTTTAGCATCTTCTACGATTTTTTCCCTCCATCTTTCAGTTCAAGGGTCACGTCAGGCAAGCCATCGTCGTCTTCCAGTCGGTCTTCCACAACACTTTATGTACGTTAACACGCGAAGCTAGCCCAGAGCTTATGCCTGAGAAGCTGGCTAATATAGCATTTACACCTTTCAACGTTACCAATATCATGTATAATGCGGAAGACGACGATGGGAGCCTACGACGTGACGTGTATTTGTTTTTTATATTTGTAGTTGTGCTCAAGTCATAAGTTGGAAGGCTAACGTATTTGTGTTTTCTTCTAGACGACGATCTTCTTTCCCTCGACGAAGCATCTTCAGCCGTTGATGCTCTCGTCTCGGATTCATACTCACCCGGACCTCAAGAAGCTCTACACCTTGACCATATAGCATTGCCAATGCTCCCTCCCGGGCTTGGTTTCGACCATGCACATCCGCCCATGCTCTCCGGTGAGAAGTTTGGCGAGAGAACACAGAGTCCTGTCCCACAGGTTGGGTCACATTCAAGGAGCAGTGCAGTACAGCCGCCCTCTGCCGTCCTCCGGCTAGGCAGATCACTTTCACCAAACTCGGCCATAAAACCATTGTCAGTGCGAGGAAAGGAGGACTCGTCTGCCGGCAATGATGCAAAAGATAACACCAAGGAATTAGCAAATTCTGGCAGCCTGGTACAGGATATTGCTGATCAGTCCTCCAAGTTGAAAACGAATTTTCTTCAGGAAGAAGATTTCCCGGCACTCGACTCAGTCAAAACAGCATCACCCTCAAAACTGGCCACTACACCATTGCAAAAGCCTAGTCAGCCTGCGAAGATTCAGACAGGCAGCAAAGGTAATACCGATATTTCAAACAAGGTCTCGACTGAAAACAAGTCAAAGAAAACTGACAAGCGCCCCGTGCCCGGGATTCTGGACATCGCCGCCGCGACAAGCGCCGTTACCCAGCAATATGCTGCGGGCAAAAGAGCAGAAGTTTATGAACGAGTTTCTGCTTCTGCTTCTATCAGTGCTCGGCCGGGCAAAACTCTAGCTGCTTCTGCTTTATCAACTCCCACGCTCACAACGGCTTCAGTATCGTCTCCCCAAACTAAAGCGGCGCCGAAGACCCTCCGCCTAGTACAGACCCCAAGGACCGAATCTCCATCGACTGTTATAGCACCTGCAGCTGTCATGTCAATCCGGTCAGCTGCGGTAGCGAGCTCCGCTCACCGGCCAATGACACCCGGAAGCGAAATAATTTCCGATACCGCCTCTATTGTGAGTGCTTCTGTTTCGGCATCGCGAACTAGCTCTCCGCCGCCATCTAAAATCGGCTCTCTTCCTATGCGCCCAACTACCAAGAGTCAACAACGCAAACAACGGAAGGAAGCGTCGAAGGAAGCGGCCGCACAGATAGCCGGCACCAACCCATATGATCTGGACGTTGAGATAGCACCGATACTCGGCCGGAAAAAGAAGCAGAAGAAGGAGAAAAAGCCTTCCGGCACAAGTAGGACATCTACCAGGCCAGGGACACCGAGTATTCCCGAGGTTGTTGAAGAAAAGCCTGTGCCAGACAAGGATGTCGGTAACCAGACAAGTAGTAACACCACTGGAAAAGACTCTGCAGCAAGTCAATCAGCTATAGAAGCACCAAAACCTAAGGAATTAAAGGGTAAAAGCCCGGCTAGCTTGCATCAGAGCCCTGTCGCTATCGATACGTCCATCAAGCTGAACGAATCTACGAAGACTACAGTATTGACTCCTGACTATATCAACCCAACTCCGGAAGTGAAGCAGGAGCAGCCGGAAGACCAGGACATCGGCGAAATCCCGCAGCTTCGGGATGTCTTCCGGGCGCTGGTGACGAGCGGAACATTTCCCGAGATTGATAAGATCACCTTCTTCAAGCCGCCGCCGACGCCTCGGTCGGATTCCAACGCTCATGGACTCGTTCCTCTTCCAACAACTCTTCCCCCCAAGTTGAAAGCAATCGTTGCGAAGGAAGATGAAGAAAAGCTCAATGCCTTTCAGCCTGTTCGCAAGACGGTCAACGATCACAGAGTGCTGCTCACTCCCAATGGAGACTGTCTATTAAATTTGAGACCTGAAGAGGCGGATTTGTTCCTCGAACTTCAGGATCGCTTGAGAGCCGATAGCATCCGTCCAACCGCTTTCTTGGCTCCTCGTTATGCGCCCGCCAGTGGTTTCAGCCTAGTTAAGAACCGTGCTGTTCCTAACGGCGCGCCATCTTTCTTCCCGCTCGGTCCTGATAGTTACCCTAGCGATCCGGTCGGGAAGATGCACCGTGAAGAGGCAATTAGCTGCATCAACCAGCATGTCCTGCCGTCTCTGAACCTAGGGAGCTACCAGACCATGGGCGCCAGCACCAATTTTACTAAGAATATAAATTTGCAGCAAATCGCACCCTGGATCTACCCTCCAACGGACAATGCAGAGGATCAAAGAAAGATGTTCTCGGGTCGATCTGCGGATGAGTATAACACGCCGACGGGCGGGAATCCGACGGATGCCGCGTACGGAGACTACGACCACCCCGAGAATGGAGCGTCGCCCGCGATCAGCAGCACGCCGCTGATGTCTGTGGAAGATGCCGAGACGGTGTGGGCACAGGCCAGGAAGCAGCACGAGGCGCTCGACAAGAAGTTCCGCCAACTACAGGCAAAGAACCGACGCCTAGTCGATCTGCATTGACTGCCCGGCCCAGACAGCATCCTGGGGGTTTGCCTCAACGGCCCCGTGTTCATGATCAGATGGCTGTGCTGTCTTATCATGGCCATCACAGTGGCTGTGGCTATTTCGCGCTCTTTATGGGGTTCGGCCGTTGTCTTAGCCACCGCAGTTGGTCTGCGCCGTGCATATTAGACATACCTGTGTTATTATGGCGAATGCCATTGTCTCCTTGCCGACTTGACTACGTTTTACGTAGCCGGGTGGGCAAGTCTTGGTAGAGCACCGCGTACATAGGTCGAGTTATGATGTGTATTATGACGCAACGAAGATATGGAGCGTGTCTTCCGCTTGTTGATCCCTAATTGTTTACTAGATGTCAGAATAGAAGACAAGAGTTGGTTGAGGATCCTGAACGCTTGAGCATTACGCGTAGAGCGCGTTCACTTGGGATCAGACAATCAGATACTTTTATTCAACAAGTGCCTGTGAACTTATAGTATTCTGCTGTAGCCTATAAATGCCAATGCACGCCCGTTGTTGTCAACGGAACTGATATCAACGGCGACCAGGTATGAGATTGAAAGAGGAGGCAACATTATCTAGTAGGCATTGTCGTTAAGCTTGCCGTACAGCAAAGCCAGGACAACGTCACCAGTTGCACGGATGGACAGGCAGAGGCGGGGGAAGCACAGCAACTATGCATGCTGATTAGATGGCCAACGTGTCAACCGTACCGCTCGGTGATGTCTTAAACGAGTCAATACCGGTAGGGAGCATGCGCTCGTAATAGATGGGCGGAGGTAGGCCGGTAGCCGAGTCAGCACGGCAGGCCGAGCAGTATCTAGGCTAAACAGGTTCTACGGATTAGGTAAGCATTGGTCAGATGTCGGGAGAATATCAGTGGGATTCTTCGTAGGAATGAAAATTCCCGAACCATTCGCGGCTCTCGGGTGGTCGACTTGGCGCCGGCCAGTTGACAGATGTGTGCGGCTAGAGATCGCCCGAGACACGATAGGTATATTGCGCTCAGGCAAGGTACCTGCGCCGCGGCACGCAGCAGTGGAGCTTTGCTATGTAATATGTATATATAGGTAGATACAGGAGCACGCCCTATCGCATTTGCAAAAGGCCGGTCTACGAGTTATCGATATCTCCAAATAACACATGTACTTCCTAGAGATCGATCCAGCCTGAGTCAATGACGTGGCGCGGCGGGCGTGGTGGCTGCGCGGTGGCTGGACCCGCAGCTGCTGGGGTTCAGAAATTCAGATTGCGGAGTCCGATCGTGGGCCGCATGTGTCTGCGATCTGAGGGCGGAAGGGCTTTCCTTCGATCGAAGCCCCACCATCGGCAGGTACACAGGCGCGCAGCCAAACCCGATTGCTTGAGATTCCGTTGTCTCACCCTTCATGCTCGCCTCACCGGCTGCGACACCGCCCTGTGAGATCACATGATGATGCCTGATGCCAGAGGGGAGGCCGCGAACAGTTGCTTACTGACCTCGCACCCACGCCTGTTTGCGGACGATGTACGAAGGCAGTAAGCAGGTATGCGCTTTGAGATTCCGACGGCAGCAGTTGTGTACATGGTAAGTGCATCTGTGGGATGAGATACCAGTACCAGTACCTATTAAATACTCGGGAGTCAGGACATTGGCGTTATGCATGTAGCCTATATGTAACGGCATTCCGTTAGTTCGTACGGAAGTGAACAACCTACCGGTACGTAACATGAGACGAACGTGCCGTATCTACCGGTCTATACCGTCTTGCGCCCGTCTTGATCCACAGACAGTGTCTACATCACTGTGTCTGGATCTGGTGTACCTATAGTGGAAAGAGCATCTGCCCGCCACGAGCCGGCCGCACAGTGCCGGCGCTGCCGCTGCTGGCACTGGACGTCGTTGGTGGATTCCGCCTCTCCGCTGGCCTTAGTCATTAGCCCCCGTCGCCGCTAGCAGGGCGGGTCAGCACCGGCTTAAGCAGATAGACTCGATAGACTCGCTCTCTCCCGATCACGACGCATTCTCGTCCGTTACACCGATCACTCCGCGGGCGACCATCGTCGATTTCGCCTTTCTCCCCGTCGTCTCTTGGGCCCCCATCTCCAACGCCGTCCACACGTGTCCCTTTGGAAATGTCCGGCTTTCACTTGTTTAGTGTGCCAATTTCCTTCAAGACATTGGGAGCTGGAGACTCAGATTCCCGCCATCCCTCCTCTCGTCTTATAAACACCAAACAGGGCCGCCACGGCATGGCCAGGATGGCTTGTCTTCAAGCGCGTTGTCATCCCCCAACTAAAAGCATCGCTCGTACGAATGACCGCGGTGGAAGCTGTTCGTG
Organism: Xylariaceae sp. X802; assembly: GCA_028637635.1. Lineage (NCBI taxonomy): Eukaryota > Fungi > Ascomycota > Sordariomycetes > Xylariales > Xylariaceae > Xylariaceae sp. X802. Next base: position 1,516,905 of record JAJFDH010000001.1, on the reverse strand, counting down.
ATACAGCACACAACAGCACATAGCACTGCATGCCGTGTTTGTCCATCATAGAGCAGTATTCACGGAGCCTGCCCGTTGCGCTCTACACGTCCGGCGATTGTGCCTGGTCTGTGTGCATTAACTTTATTTAATAACCCTCCCTAGCCGCTTCGTACCTGTGGGCATATCTAGAAGGCGTTGTCATGCCTCTCAGCTACTACCATCCCATAATCTCACCCATGAATCCCTGGGAACGCAACGCATTGGACGTGAGTAGCTCTTCCTCCGGGGGGAATTCTGGGCAGGGCTTGAAACGTAACAACCATCAAGCCACGGGCAATCAGGGCGAGCCGCTTCACTTTGTCCATGGCTAATGGTGCTCTGTAGTACAGCTACCCTGACAATGACACCGATCCGATAACCCCCCAAAGTGGCCCGGCCACTCATTCAGTCATATACCCCGGCATTTATGCGCCCAGTGGGCTCGATGTAATGAGCATTCTTGTCAGTGAATATATCCATGCCATGACTGGCTTTACTAGACGCCGGAGATGCTAATCTGTCACCAGACCCGGGTGGCAATGAGGCCGGAGCCGGTGGTGGAGCTTGGTCCCGTAGATGTGTCCTGCGCATTGGTGGTGTGCGATATCGACCAGCCCGACTATCCCATAGTATACGCAAATGACCCCTTCCTCCAGCTGGTGGGTTATTCGCTGCGGGAGGTTCTCGGGATGAATTGCCGGTTTATGCAAGCGCCGGATGGAAAGGTCCGCCAGTCGTCGAAGCGGGATCAAGTCGACCAGGGTACGTTGAAGCGGCTGCGCGGCGCCGTCGAGTCACATAGCGAGCTGGCGATCGAGGTGACGAATTTCAAGAAGAACGGCCAGAAATTCACGAATTTCCTCACCATCATACCGATATGTTGGAACACGCCGAAACCACGGTATTACGTCGGCTTTATCGCCGAGAAGACGTAGTGACGATACAGAGTATCATATGCACCAGGTTCGGACGGGACCATGCGTGTGTGGTGCGTAAGATGACCGGGGGTTGCTCAGTTGGGCTTGGAGCTTGCCAGGGCCATCGGGAGAGATATCGTGAGGCGCCCAGGGCGTTTCTCCTGACCTGGGCAACTGGTTATTTCACTGTTATCTATGTGGCATTTTGGGGTTAAGGGGTTGGGGGCGGTCCTCTGTGCATTAGGCATTGCATTGATTGCTCTGTTCTATTTGATTTTTCATAAGCACAGGTGGAGTGATTCGGATGGGATGGGATGGGATGGGATGGGCATAGCGTATGTAGGAGAGTACTGATTGATTGATTTGCGTTGCATTATTTGGGCCACTCGACCGACGACGGGTAGTAACTCTTCCAAATTTGCCCCAATGCTAGAGCTGTGATATTTTTTGTGCACTTCACTGCTCCCTCCCTTCGTCACGATATTCCTCGCCTTGCGAGTACCCGGATATCTCGTCATCCCCTTTCCCCCCCCCTTTTTTCTGCTCTGGCTTCAGTTGTGCTTGTACGCACTCACCGGGATCACGGCGGCAATTCCCTGAAGGAATATGACCGAATGCAAGCACGCAGCTCGCCGGGACCAGATGGGCTGGTGGCGGCGATGCTGGGCACCGTGGAGGCGATCTCCGGGTTGTTGGGTTCTCGTAGAATAAACCCACTCGCTCCACCCGCCCGTAGATCTTTCTGGACTCCCGTAGATGATAGCACGTGGTGCTTTTGCGCGTGGGACGGGACGGGGTGGCTTGTATGAGCTGGGAGCTTGCGGGTGGTTCGATGCCGGGTTCTGGGGTTGGGGACATGGGACTGGGAAGACAGACACATGGGGGGAGGGGAGGATAACCGTGGGTTTGTGTGGATTGGTTCTTAACGGCTTATATTTGTCACTTTTGTTTCTCCTTTGCGTGATGTCATGTTATATGTTTACTTCTGGATTCATGGGGGATTCGTCTTCTTTTCTCCCTTGCTTTGGGATTCATTTTTCCGTTATGGCATAGACATGCTCGTGCTTGTTCGTGCTTTGCGGGAGTGTCTATGTGGGAGTGTCTATATTCATAAGATGGCGTTCATTGCCTCACTCCTGGCTTGGGATGGAGAGTCTAGACTTAGCAGGATAACTACCTCCCTACATTTGCGTAACGCTCCGTCTTACCCGGCTGGTTACAGGGAATTGCTTTCCTTCCTTGATATGCTAGATGTTATACCTGTGGCCGTCAAGTGCTGTGTCCTGTAATTGGCGTGATGGGTTCGGGAAAAGGGGGTGTCGTCCTACGGTCTACCGCTCTATCTACAAGCAAGCCGCCGGGCTTCATGCAATATAAACCCGGCATTTCGAAGACCGAGGGGAAAAGAAAAAGAACCCCTTTTCCTTTCTTTTAAAAGGGCCTTGGTATATAGTGAAATGGGAGGCAAGACTGGATGGGGGATTACGGGGCGTGAGGTTCTAGTCTGGGTAGTCTATATTCATTCACCGGGTCACAACTTACCTGATCCTTAGGTGGGTAATACTGCACGGCGTGGCCTTGCCTTACCTTGCCTTACCTTGCCTTGCCTTGCCTTGCCTGCCCTGTCCCACGGGCTTTGCTTACTTCCTGCTATGGCACAATGGTCGCTCTCGATTGCGGGTCGCGGCACACTGACTTGCGGATCGTGAGGTTTTGGTTGGATGGAGAGAGTTCTGGGACCCTTTCTGATGGAATTTCTTGATTGCTTTTTCCTCCTGGTCTTTACACTACGTTGCTGTTGTTTGTCCTGTTTGAAACCGGGATTGGCTTTGAGTGGTGGGATTCTCAGGTCTGTGCTATGTGTACGTGTGTGTGGTATGGGCGTGTGTGGTGTGTGGTGTGTGGTTTGTGGTTTGTGGACGGGTAGGAACTCTTGGCTGGCTTGACGTCCTGATTACTGATGCCTAGACTCTAGATAGTATACGGTACCGAACGCGAAGTTCGGGATGGGCTTTGGGGCCCGCAGGATATAGAGGGAGATTGGGTATCGGGGGCGCTTGAGGAATGATCTTTGCATTGAGCGGCGTCGTACCCACAGTAAGGTAGGGTCGATCGTATAGGCACAGAAGATGCCACGCTGATCGTGGCGTATCTTACACGGTGGGATATTCTATAAGTACACAATACTGCTTGGAAAGAGTTGTTGTCCAAGACAAAGTACAAGGCTACGAAGTGATTTATCTCATACGGGGGTTGCCGTTTGAAACTGACCAGGCTTGTTCTGCCACCGTCTAGAAACTGTAGTGTAGCCTAGACAAGCTGCCATATGTCATGACGACTACCTGTAAGATGGAGAAGACAAAAGGGCAGTAATGGGGAGAGGCCCCTCGGTCCAGCGTTTGAAGGGAAAATGTAGCGGGTAAGCCCGAACAAGTACCTCTATCCTTGCACGCAAGACGACGATATCCAGCCGGGTCTTGTCTGCCCTGCTACCCAACAAGCACGATTCCTTTATGCCCTTTTTCTGCTCTCGGATAATGCACTTCGTGGTCCGCACACGCCAGCTTTTGCCTTCGGCCGGTTGCCGCTTTCGTGAGACATTCTAATGTCAGACCGCAAAATCCTTCTCCGTTTCATTTAGGAAAAGGCTGGGCGTTGAACTGACCCACGACCCACGGAACTTATCTAATGCAAGGTGGCGTTCTATAGCAAGGTCTCAAAGGCGATATGGATGAAGCCCAAGCACGAGTTGATGTAGGTATGCGGCTGTGCTTAACGCCTCCGAGCCCTCGCTAGACCGTTGAAAGCAGGTCCCACAGTCGCCGCCGGGCGCCATTTTAAGCTGGGCACTGGAGTCGAGCCAAAGACATGTTGGCATAGTGCTGCAGAGGCATGTTGATCAGCGTTGTCTCGCGCGAGGGGCGGTATGACTGGCTGGCGGTCATAGGCTGATCGGAAAGGTCGATAACTCACGCCATCCCGGAGAGACAGTCCCAAACTCATCACGTCTGCCAAGGCCTTGCCCAAATCGGAGAGGTCGCCCTTGTCATTATGCATACATGCTGCCAACTCTCGTAAATCGCTCGATCGGCTTGTAGAAGTATTATACTGTGGGCTCTTGGGAGCCAGTGAATTAAAGGTCTCGCTTTTAAGCATAGTAGACGGGTCTCGCGTTTAATAATTATGTATAGTCCTGGAAAACCCTGTCCTTTGGACCAGCGTCTTCATCTCATTGTAGACCTCACATAGCGAAGCATCGATAATTTTAGATAACGTGAGGCGCGTGATCGACAGAAGCCACAAGAGCAACGAGCAATTCAGTACAGTTCATGGTCTCTCAGATCTCAGACGTGCTATCTGAGTGGCGGGAAGCGAATATGTTAAGCCCAATGGCTCGGCCTCTCGAGAATTATGGTTGAGGCTAGCCCAGGTATTTTGTGCCAGCATGTTTGCTTTTGAAGCTGATTGGTAATGGATCGTCAGTCTGGTTTAGGGAGAGATGGCCGCTTATCCGAGTCACCGGTTACAGAGACAAACCCCGAATTTGGCGAAGGTGCTAATCGATCAAAATTCTTGAAACCCAGCACCTCAGGTTTCGATGTCTCACACACACTGTGAAAACTTGACTCCCTGTTCGGAGCAGAATTGAGGAGACTCGCCGACTGTTGGCGTAATACGGGATTGACGCGCAGATGATCGTGCTGAATTTTCTAGCAGGCGCTGTATAGAAAATGGTGAATGGTAGCCGGTCTCACGCTTTGGAGGAATTGCGCATCCTCGAGTTTGATGACGAAATTCTTTGTATGGGGTTCGCGCCGCAAACCCTGTAAAAAGCCGGTTGCAGGTTCAGCGCGCCTCAAGTCCGGCCGTCTCATTTGGTACTTCGAGCGCGCCCAACCTATCGTTTAAACAGCGCGCCAGCTCCTCAGCCTGGCGCCTCATGGCTACTACGGCCGAAGCCCCAATGCTAGTAACTGTTGCCGTGCTCGCGGTGGTCGCCGCGCCAGTGCTTACAATACTATCGACCTCTGAGGGGGAACCTAAGAGTGGGCTAGGCTGGGGCTCAATGTTTGTATGGGGGGTCTGCATCGGTCGACTCTGCTGATGCGGATGTCGTAGAGAAGCAGAGTCAGAAAACTCAGATATGGGGCCCATGGATATAAATAGCAGGCCGCACCGCAAGTATCTGATGATCACTATCGCATCGGTGAGCTGGACCGTTATGGCCGTCAGCGCCGACTCGCTGTCCTGCGTCAGCGGGGAGTGCGGTGGTAATGCTTCCTCTATGGTCGCGGTCGTGGATGGAGCGGCATATAGAGCCCACAGCGAGGCGGCGACGGTTAATTTGGCACGGAGTGCGCTAACAGGATATGGAGAGGCATGGGCGAGGAGCTTTCCGGAGATGGTAGCGAGAAGGCTCGTGTGAATCTGAGGCGAAAGATTCGCTTGAAGGAACGCAGTGAGCCGTTTCGTGAGAAGTAGAGGTGGTGTAGGCGCGGCTGGTGGCATCTTGCCTTTTCTGGGCTCGCTTCTGTTAAAACAGCAGTCACACAGAGCTGGAGGTCTCACTACGGCAGTGCGATGGAGTTTGCTTCCGTGGGCTATAGTGGGCGAAGGCTTCGCATCGTGTTCAAATAGATGATATTGGTTCGTTGTACTCGTACGCGTACTTGGTAGTTGATCTTGGTCGCATAATGAGACATCGCTTGGCGCCAGTTGCCACGAGGCTCTGCCAGAGTGACAACAGCTGGAGCAGCGTGTTCGTGTTCCGCTGATGGCTGCACAGTAGTAAAATCTGATTTGCGCTGTGTTCGGCCCGTAAAATTGACCAGCATTAGGTACCTTTCTTCCCTTAAAACTGAAAGTACGAAGCCCTTTTTGAAGGAGTTCTTTTGAAGTAGTTACTTAGTTAACTATGGGGTTGTGCCGCCTCAAGCTAGATATTCAGACAGTGCAGAGCGTCTGTTATTACACTAGGTAGGTACCTACCTACGTACGAGTGGTGTACGAACGTATAGGTATTCGTACAGTACAAAATAACGTATTTACACTAGCTTAGGGCTCGGCCTACCGAGTGGCTCGGCCATTCAGGTGTGCTACTTCACTATAAATCTGTTGTCTACGTCCGTATATGTTCTAGATAGGCTTGGTGGCCGAGATGTGCGGCTGGCCGACTTGACTTGCATCACAAAAGCTTTCTCAATTTTCAATTCAATCACGACTCGATATTGCCTTTATGACACCGTCCCCCATTTCATCACGATCATCAATGTATCAGTTCAAACCCCAGACAGGGCCAATCATTGCTACATAATGACAGCTTCCGGCTAGAACAGCACAAGTCGTCTCACTGACCCGATTGAGTGAGTTGCTCCAATATATCCGCGACATTCTGATAGGAATCTAGCAACGCTTTGGACTTGTCTGTTGTGGTCTCGCGATACTCCTCATACTCGGCCATTTGTGCCGTCACGTAACCACGCGTCTCATCGTTGCCGCTTTTCAAAAACCTCTGGACCTTCGCCTGAGCTTCACAGTACAAGTCGCTCGTGACATAAGTCGGATTTCGCCGCTCTACCCCGGCCGTCTTATACCACGGATCGAATTGCATCAGCTTCACCACAAAGTTTTTCAAGCTTGCCGTATACCCGGTGTTTTCCAGATTGACCGTCACGGGCTGCGACTGTATCCTTTTCACGTGGTCATATGTTGTAGGCTCAACCATCATGGCTTGTAAAATCTCGCCAAGAGCCCGATATTCGCTGACCATAGTGTACGGTTGATCGGGCTCGCCTCCAAGTCAGCATAAGTCTCTATGGTGTCTATGGCGAGGGGGCTTACTTGATGGGGATAGACACTGCCGTACTTGTTATCCAGGGCGATTAGATCCTCAAGACGAGCGAAATCTCGAGCTGGAGGCGGACCGATCGCCTTCGACAATGTTGGCGCGTGTTTGTCCCCGGCGGTTTGGCAATGCCCTGACACGACTAGTCGCCCATAATTGCCCAACTTCACGGGCCCGTACCGTTCCGTACGCCGGGGATAACCTAGGAATATATTCTGAGGACTGATGTCGCGATGTAACATAGGCTGCCAGTCTAGGTTCTCGTAACGCCTCTCCCACAAGCCATCGGCTCTCTGCACTACTTCTAGGACGCCGTCATGCAGCCAGGTGAGAGCTCTCAGCACCGATGTAAGAACATGCCAACAAAGGGCTTCGGGTAAGAACTTCGGCTGTGTCTTAGATTGAGGAGGTGCATCGCCCATTTCTATGTCACCGTCCTCGCCGCTAGGCTTATGCGAGAGAGGGCGGTCCTGGGGACGCGGTTGCGATGGCACGAGGAGGTTCCCGAGATTACCAGCGTCGCAATATTCCCAAACCATGAACCACCGGTCGCGGCCCAGCTTACCCCCGTCGGTAAACTGCAGGGCGAAACAATCAACCAAGGACACTAGGTTTGGGTGGTTCAAAACCGTCTCGACTCTCTGGAGCAAGTTGTGGCCATCGGGCCTCAGTAAATGGCCGTAGTCCGTCAGTTGCTGTGGGTCGTTGTCAATGTCGATAAAAAATGTGTCCGTGACATCTTGAGCAAGATATTCCATTCGATCACTCTTGCGAGATATCTTCCAGACTTTGGGCGCTATTTCGGTAATGAGTTCATATTTCAGCCCATTATCGCGGTAATCAGCGTACGCGTCTCTGAAGACCGTCATGATCGCTACTAGCCCGATGAAATGGTGGCAATTCGATGTAGGAAGGGCGAGGTGTTGGGAAGAAGGGAGCGCAAGTGCGAGTTTTGATGACGCTCGGAAGCTTCCCCTTCATATCCATGTGTCTGAATGGCTTTGTCTACGACAGTTGAGAAATCCGTCACATTCCAAGGGAATCTTTGCCAAAAACAGCCGTCTCCTTTATTCACTTACCCTCATGAGACACTTTAGTCGCAGGCCGCATCTCGCTTCGGCTGTTCGCAACCATCTTCATGTTGATGATTTCGACGCTGGTTCGAAGGTAAACCAGAAGCCTCAAGAATACCCGTACAGAAGAAACCCGCAGCAGGCGCTGCGTCTACTGATGGCATGATGTAGATGCTACTCGGACAGAACCGACTCACTAGCGCAATTGGCTTCGTACAAAGCCAGGGAGTGAGACAAAGGGAGACGAGAGTACCCATTCGGCCTATCTAGTTGCGGCTGAGTATCAACGAGAACCAGCAAAGATACCTAGATGCGATCTAAATAACCCACGAAGTCGGGAACCATGACACTGCACATCTGTGTCGGCAAATAACGGAAACCGGCGAAGACGTATAAATCAGATAAGAATGGAAACTAACAGTCGGCCCAATACACTGGTTTCTTATCCGGAATACCTACCGGTGTTGTCTTGCTTACATAGCAGGTAGGTATGCCGGAGCTGTCTTGTCGTGCGAAATGGAGCATATTCAAGAGGTCAACCTGTGAGAGACTGCTTGCCAGACGAAAAAAATAGAAACCAACAATATAGGTATGCAAGTCCAAAGCAAACAAACGTCTCTCTGTGTTGGTAATTAGTATGCATATATGGGCTCGTTAAACGCGCGCTCAATGTACAGAATAGTGTGCGTGATGATATGAGTTTATGGTGGGCGCGAGTCCTGAGTCGCAAGGGAGGATGCGCATTGGAAAAGCAGCCAATTGCAAAGGCCGTGTAAGCCCGTGTAGGCCTCATCGCGGCGCAGGATGACATGTGTACGACGTCCGCAGGGCAATGGAGACGCGCCGACGGCCATGCTTGTCCGAGTCGTGGCCAATGAGATGAATGAGCCGACCCCGTAATTCATGGTCAAACAGACCCCTGACAGGATCCCGGCGTTCGGAAATCAAACAAACAATTGGATCGACAACCCTTAGCGCAGGCCCCTCCCGCGTTCCCCAACTCGAGCTCCAAGCAGAACTCCAAAGGAACCCCCAAGTGGCAAGAGGCCTTTTCCTCTCCCCCCTGGAACAATCATTCATTCGCATTACGGCTCGGCTCACAATCAATGAGACATGTGACCCCGTTCATTCCGTCCAGACGCCGTCTTCATCCTTTCTGCACCCAGACGGGCACACTATCTATCTAGGGTCTACGAAGTACACCACACTCTTTACATCTCCCTTTTACCGTCCTCGTTCTCTCGCTTCAGCAGAATAAAAATGGTACTCCATAGCGGCGACTTTTGACGCCCCTGGAATGTCTTTCCGCCGATTTCCCGAGGGACGATATCTGGTATAGAGCGCCTGGCGTCCAACGCCGGCTTCAATCGCTCCTTTGTTGCATTTACGTACACTCACTTTCCTCACTCCCTGGACGCCAGCCGCGCTCCCTGGCTTGCGCTCCTAATCTACTCTAAACCAGTCGTTATACTTCGCGGGCGAGGGGCGACTGTACGCGACGGCGGAACCATTTCGACGAGCGTCATTTTCAGATCACCGAGGGTTATCGACTGATCCAGGGTGACGAATACGACTGCGCGCCATTGCGTTCTTTTATTCTGTCGAATTAATTTCTTGATACCCCTTGTTGACTGCGCTGATTTTGCGATTGTTTAATGATATTTGACGTCGAACTTTGGTACGATTTGAAAACTCTCACGCCCCGACAAGATGATGTTCCTTGGCACTACGCGGAAGGCCGTGGAGATTCAGCCAGAACAGCAATGGGATGCCATCGTCAGTAACTGAAGTATCGCTCAATTGCGCTCGCATTATTGACTCTCTCTCCGTAGAGCCTTCGGGACTTTAAGCCATCCTCAGTCTTTACGTACGTTGCGTACGGCTACCTCTATTTCTCCATATTGCTCTCGCTAGCTGTATATGGTGTCGATATCTTCACCGCCATCAATCTACTGGTCTTCAATCACTGGTCCTCGTCCATTAAACCTACCCAGCTTCTTACTTTCGAGCAAGCGAAATGGATCTTTGCTGGCACCATTTTGGCGAGTTTAGCTAATCTTATATTCGAGCACTTTCGCGCCTGGCGTGTCATGAAGCGTGGTAGCGTTGCCGAGTGTTACCTCGACAACTTGGCCGTTCGGTTGGAAAGTATTCGAGTGGGCAAGGGCCAAGGCTGGCGTCGGTTTCTGGTTTTTGCAGAATTAACCAAGTCAAAGAAAGGCGCTGAATATGTCGCCTTATTCTCGTATTTCAGCTTGCAGTGTGAGTGCATGGCCTGTCCTTGCGTAATACAGATATGGTGCACAGAAGTCACTAAATGGTCTCTATCTAGCTTGGATTCGAGTGCTGCTCTGCTCGGGCCCTCGTCAGGTAGTGAATGCCCTGACGCTTTACAACGTTTACACGCTCAACCAAACCCCAAGCGATGACTCTTCCGTCGAGAGCACTATCGGGGGTTTCTTCAACAACATAGAAGTTCTGGCGACGGAGAACACACAACAGGCCGTGATATTGTCGGGCATGTTATTCACGCTGATTATTTGGCTCTTTTCCTTTCTATTTCTCCTGCTCGGAATACTATTCTACGTGTTTTTCCTCTGGCACTACATCCCCCAGAAGGACGGCGGTCTACACGGCTACTGTGAGCGGAAGGTCAACAAAAGATTGATGAGTATCGTGACGAGGAAGATCAACAGGGCCCTCGCGAAAGGGGAGCTAAAACGGGTACAGGCCGGCGACAAGGCCACTAATTTGTCAGGCGACCACCCACGTCTCGGGCGGCAGGCCACCTTGCCCCTTTTTACAGATCTCGAACAGGGCGATAGCTTACCCGGGATGCCTATGGAGAATCGTAATGATACCATGGCAACTCTTCCCGTATACACTTCACGACCAGGGACCCCCCTTGAACTAAGCCCGTTGGGCGGAAAAGGCTCTCTACCTTCACGACAAGCCACCAATCCGACAGATAAAAGCTATTCCTCGCGCACCCCACTGGTAGCAAGCGCTGCCGACATGGGCTTCGGCCGGCCGCCGTCCCCAGAGCCAACGATCCCAAAACTCGACTTCAGCGACTACCAAGAACCCCCACGGCTAGGGACGGCTGGGCGGGATAGGGGCTCAGACCATCAACCACCCGCGAACGTCTCACCCTCGCACGACATGCTACCATCCATGCCCGAGCGGGTCCGTTCCCCGGCTTCGGGTCCTAACGGTTTTAACGGACCATCGCCATACTCAATGAATGAACGGGCTACACCAAATCGTGCTCCCTACGCCGAGGGCAGATCCATTACCACGCCTTCGATGTACTCAAATCGAGGCCCCCGCCCGGGGCCACCACCGCCTGGCTATCAAGGTCGCGTTCCGAACGGCCCGGGCCGCAGCGCCACGTCGTTACCATTTCCAGCGCACCAACAGCGATTCCATCCTCAACGGAATATGACCGCGCCACAGCCTATGCGTCAGGGGCCGATGCGTCAGGGGAACGAGTATTTCCCCAGTGGCGCGGGAAGGCATCCGAGACAGGGGAGTTATGATGACGGTTATAACAATTACAATACTTCACGATATTGATGTGTCGGGACAGCTCCATGAATGGGTTTTGAAACATGAGCTGGTGAGGAAATGAAATACGTTTCAGTTTACGTATTATGGTTGTTGTATGATGATGATTGAAAGGCTTGATGCGTTTGGCTTGTTACGGTTCTGGGAGCAGGATTGTTCTCGGAACGAACGGGCTCGTTGTTCTTGATCGCGTTTGTTGGGTTTACAAGTGTAGCGGCGTTTACATGAGCCTGTCGTGGACCAATCACTCGTTTGGTCGATTCAATTGCGACAGCGGGATTCAATGTGTCCAGAAGGGACGGTGTATTGTATATAATCTTCGCATGGGTGCCCGAGCCTCGACGATAGTCCGGTTCATTGATCTAGATGAGTGTAATAGAATATAGTCCGTTGCCGCATTCCCTCATATTAAATCTTCGTCTAAGACCTGGGAGCCAAGATATTCGTTCGGCTTGTAGAGCGGTTGAGCTTCAAATGCTAAAACATTTCTTTTTGTCTCACTGTCCTTATCGAATCCCTTGCCGATTACTTCTTCATACCGTTGCAGCTTCTTGGGTGGGTACAACACGGAGGATTTAGGATTGGCAGAAATAGGGGTCGATCGCAGAGGGAATCGAGGAGCAAGTCGGCTTCAACCGCCAGACTCAGACTGTCGCTGCGGAAGTGTCCCGACTTCTGGTTTGACACTTGGTCGTTGCAAAGCAGCAGTCGAACCGGCAGCCACCATGACAGCGTGGTGGTGGGGCCCAACTGGTGGACGTTTCATATCGTCGGGGAATCTCGGGGGTATATGTCGCGACTCGCGGATCTCGGGTATGGCCCGTGGAACTCCGGGTAAGAAGCACGATCGAGCGAGAAGGCACTTTGAAGAGACGCCGGCTGAATTCATGGCAGTGACGGAGTTAATAGGTAGTAGGCCACTTACACGTCGTGGCTTCTGATCCGGCCGTGGAAGATGGTTGGCAGGTGCTATTGGCCCGGGGCAGTCCAAGTAGGTGCGGCCATGGCTCATGCTAATCACTACCCGCCTCCTTTCCCGTGACCGGGTGATACGAGGCAATCGCGGACCGGCGACTCTACATGTACGGGGTCTCTGGGGCCTGGCCGGGCGTTGGAGAAGGCTTGTGAAGGAGATGTAGGTTTATGGGCAACTGCGGAGACAGACATGAGAACCGATACAAGTAGTAAGTAGTCATAGATTACGGCGTTGGCTGGCTAGATACGTTATATTTACCTACATGTGAATAATACAATACCGGTACACATCATGGAACGTGTTGGTATCCGGCACCGCATAGGAGGATGGTCCACCACGGGAACGGTCCGCTGGAGAAGAGATACCGGCTACCGCCAGCAATGAAGGTGGCACGGACTGGTCACCAAGACAGAGCTACTAAGCCTGTCGCAAAAAGTCTCCAAAGCCCCGAGTCAACGCCGAGAAAGCCGTGGACATCACTATTCTGATTCGGAAGTCGTGATAGGTACCTAGCATAGTGCCGGGTGTTGATCGACGCAATCTCGGCAAGCCTTGGCATTCCACCACCATGGCTTTGTTGCCGTATGATTCAGATCCTTTGGCCGTGTCAGTGTCTAACATACTGCAAGCGCAATCATCATCGCCCCATCTGTAGGTCGTGGCGTGCCTTCATGGCCGCTAGCCGGGCCTATGTTTCCTTATGTGGGAATCCTGGCTGAAGAATAACCATATCGATGAACCCGACTTCATGATCAAAGACTTGGTGTGTCCACGCCCTCAGGAATAGGTAAGGGAGACCAGAACGACCAGGTAGGCGACAAGCCCTATTTGTGACCAGGTTCCATGCGGATCAATTGCGCAGGTACCGGATATCCTTTGTCCAACCATAATTGTAAATGTCCTGAAAATGGGGGCTTCACGCTTAGACGAGAGGAAGAAAGTCAAAGAAGCTTCATCGTCCCGGATTCATGGTCGAGGATATCATTATAAGGACCCAAATGAAGCTGGTCTACTGATATGACCACCACAGTAGGCACAGGTTATGCGAAAGTGAGAGCAGTGTATGTCGGCGGTGAAGATGAGTCCGGATAATAATGACCGACCGGCTTCGTTCGGGTGTCACCATGGTCCATAAGTGTGTTCCTCCAGTTGCACAAGAGATGAGCACTTCGGATCGCTGCAGGATCTCATATCTTCCTTGTTGAACTGAATTCGGAGGGGTAGTTTGAGGCGTAAATCATCTGCGACAAGAGTTGTACACTATTCCGTTCAGTACCTAGGTACCGGTATCTATCACAGCATGTCCGTCGAAAGTCACCAGTGAGTCGTGCAGGGATATAGAATTGGTCGGCCAACAATACCGATCGGCCACGCCCCAAAGTCAAGAATTTATAGGGCGCGACACCTGCCATTTAACGGCACACTGGGTGGAGTGGCCGAGTATGGCATGTAATTACACACTTTATGCAGTTCTCGGGGTAGTTATTGGAGGTATCGAACTATCCGTGCCTTGCATCGTAGGGATATTCCGCCAAGCCCTCCGACCGCAACCAGGTCCAGCGTGTATGACGCATGACAGCCAGCCACGAGACTCGACAGTTGGCTGAAACCAACTCCCAGCATTTTCGTTAACTAAGTTACAGGGCAAACCATCACCATCATCAACTTAATCATCATCACTTTCCCCCTTTGCCAACCGCCCTATTTCGAAGTCCCCTCTCCGCTGAATTGAAGATACTAATTGCATGCTCATGCTGTTGCCCTCGCTCCGGCAGCACTAGGGCGCACAACCATGGCGCGGATATCCTGCCTCATCGGCACCGTTGCTGCACTGCTGGTCACTCGCTCCGCCGCTGCCGATGAACCCTTTACTCCAAAACACGAGGCAGGCCGTTGTGCGCTCCGCGGGCATTGCGGAAAGAAAGGCTTCTTCGGAAAGGCTTTACCTTGTGTTGACAATGGCCTCGCCACTACCCCAGACGACGACTTCGCCAAGGAGATACAGAAGCTCTGTGGCCCCAAATGGGAAGACAGTAAAGTCTGTTGCGATGCTGATCAGGTATGTTTTTCTCCCTCATCGTCATCCCTCTTACTTTAATCATATGTATATGCTGCTAACCCAGATCGACAGCTCAAAGCACTGAAGAATGAGCTCGCCACGCCCAACCAGATTATCGGCGGCTGTCCCGCTTGTAAAGACAACTTCTATAACCTATTCTGTACATTCACATGCTCGCCAGACCAATCTCTTTTTGTCAACGTTACCCGAACCCAAGAGCTTCGTGGCGGAACTGCCGTCGCCGAGATCGATCAGCTCATTACGAAGGATTATGGCGAGGGTTTCTACGACAGCTGTAAAGAGGTCAAGTTTGGTCCATCGAACTCGAAAGCCATGAACTTTATCGGCGGTGGAGCTACCAACTATAAGGAACTTCTGAAGTTTCTTGGGAAAGAACAAGCTCTTGGTTCGCCTTTTCAGATCAACTTTCCAGCTGAATACTCGGAACCCGATATGGCCCCACAGAAGATGAAGCCGAAGAAGTGCAACGATGAAGACCCCAACTTCAGGTGTTCGTGTGTCGACTGTCCCGCCGTGTGCCCCGAGCTACCTGCGGTCAAAGAGGCTGGCTCATGCCATGTGGGCATGCTCCCTTGTTTAACGTTCGCTTCCATCTTCACATACGGAATTCTCTTGTTCTCTCTTATCATCGCCATAGTTGGACATATTGCTTGGATTAGGCATGCGCGGCGCCGTAGTGAAGGGCTCCACTTGCTACAAGGACCTGAGCCAAGCGACGATGAAGATGAAGGAGACCTTTTGCGCCATAGAGCTATAGACAACTACAGCCCTCCTGAAAAGCACTACACACTCAACACTTGGTGCGATACTGCTTTTAGCAAGCTCGGCTATGTTTGCGCAAAATTCCCCGCCATTACCATCATGTCGAGCCTGGTAGTCGTTATCGCGCTAAGTGTTGGTTGGATCAAATTCGATGTCGAAAGAGAGCCAGTACGGTTGTGGGTGAGCCCGGATTCCGCTGCTGCCCAGGAAAAGGCATTCTTCGACGAGAACTTTGGCGCCTTCTACCGAGCTGAGAAGATATTCTTAGTCAACGATACGTCGATCTCAGGGACGGGCCCAGTTTTAAGCTATGATACTCTCACTTGGTGGTCAAGTATCGAAAACGAGATTAGACAGCTTAAAGGCCCTGATTTTGGCACCTCTTTCCGGGATGTATGCTTCAAACCTACCGGGTCTGCATGCGTAGTCCAATCCCCTACGGTCTGGTTTGATGGTACTCAAAGCTGGAAATCCGGGTTCCGGCAATGTGCTGATTCTCCCGTCTTGTGTCGACCCGATTTTGACCAACCAATAGAGCCAAATATGATCCTTGGAGGGTTCGAAGGCCTTGATGACATTACGGATACACCCGCAATCACCGTTACATGGGTTGTCAACAACTTTCCCGAAGGCAGCTCAGAGCTTGCGCATGCCCAGGATTGGGAGAGGGCTCTCAAGGACCGTCTTTTGCTTGCACAAAACGAGGCGGCTTCGCGTGGCCTGAGGCTCTCCTTTTCTACGGAAATCAGCTTGGAGCAAGAGCTGAATAAATCTACCAACACGGATGCTAATATCATCGTAATCAGTTATCTAGTCATGTTCTTGTACGCCTCCATTGCGTTGGGCTCTAGCGGCATGACCATTCGTGAGCTTATGAGAAACCCATCTGTCGCATTGGTCCAGAGCAAGTTCACTCTCGGCCTCGTTGGTATCCTAATCGTTTTGATGTCAATTACATCCTCGATTGGCCTATTCTCATGGGCTGGGATTAAGGCTACTTTAATTATCGCCGAGGTCATTCCATTCATTGTCTTGGCTGTTGGAGTAGACAACATTTTCCTGATTGTTCACGAATTCGATCGTGTGAACCAAAGTCACCCGGATGCTGTGGTTGAGGAAAGGATTGCAAAAGCTCTCGGGCGAATGGGACCTTCAATCCTCTTTTCCGCCATCACTGAGACGGTCTCTTTTGCCCTTGGCGCCTTCGTTGGAATGCCGGCAGTTAGAAACTTCGCCGTCTACGCCGCAGGTGCCGTTTTCATCAACGCTTTATTGCAGATGACGCTCTTTATTTCAATCCTGTCGTACAACCAGAGGCGAATCGAGGATCACAGAGCCGACTGCTTCCCATGCATCCGAATCAAGGCGGCCCGCGTATACTTGGGCAGCAATGGAAACGTTGGCCCTCGGCTGCATGACGTGCCAGAGGAGAGCTTGCTCCAGCAGTTCATCCGTAAACATTATGCCCCAACTCTTCTTGAGAAGAAAGTCAAGGCAGCCATTGTCGCTATCTTCCTTGGTTTACTGGCAGCCGGCGTGGCGCTGATGCCTTACGTGAAGCTGGGTTTGGATCAGCGTGTAGCGCTTCCTGATGACTCATATCTGATCGACTACTTCAACGATATGTACAAGTATCTTGACACCGGCCCGCCTGTTTATTTTGTGACAAAGGGCCTAAACGTCACAGAGCGGTCACATCAGCAAGATTTGTGCTCTCGTTTTAGCACTTGCGAGCAGCTATCGCTGGCAACCGTCCTTGAGCAGGAGCGTAAGCGCCCCGATGTGTCTTACATTTCTTCACCGGCTGCGAGCTGGATTGACGACTTCTTTTTGTGGCTAAAGCCCGAAAACGAGGCTTGCTGCAAGGAAAATGGCAACGTTTGCTTTGCCGGGCGCAACCCACCCTGGAATATTACGCTTCATGGTATGCCAGAGGGTCAAGAGTTCGTTCACTACTTGGAGAAGTTTCTGTCGGCGCCAACTACCGATGAGTGTCCATTGGGTGGTCGGGCATCATACGGTCAAGCCGTGGTCGTCGACTCAACGAATGTTAACGTGCCCGCAAGCCACTTTCGGACCACGCACAAGCCGTTGCGCAGCCAGGATGATTTCATCAATGCGTATGCTGCAGCACGTCGCATAGCCGACCAAGTTAGTGCCAGTATCAATGCCGAGGTTTTCCCCTATAGTATCTTCTACATCTTCTTCGACCAATATGCTGGCATCGTCAAGTTGACTAGTACGTTACTGGGTTCGGCTATAGCCATCATCTTTGCCGTCTCTACTGTGCTCTTGGGATCTGTTGTGACAGGGTTGGTCGTGACCATCACCGTTGCGATGACGGTCATTGATATCATCGGCGCAATGGCCGTATTCGATGTATCTCTCAATGCCGTGTCCTTGGTCAACTTGATCATTTGCGTGGGCATTGCTGTCGAGTTCTGCGCGCACATTGCTCGTGCCTTCATGTTTCCTTCTGGTTCGGTTATGGAACGAGCCAAGAGTCGATTCCGAGGACGGGATGCTCGCGCCTGGACAGCTCTCATTAACGTCGGCGGTTCTGTCTTCAGCGGCATCACTGTCACTAAGCTTCTCGGCGTATGTGTGCTGGCTTTCACCCGCTCAAAGATATTCGAAATTTACTACTTCCGCGTATGGCTGGCGCTAGTCGTCTTCGCCGCCACGCACGCGCTCATATTCCTCCCAGTGGCGTTGTCCCTGGTTGGGGGAGAGGGATATACTGACCACGAGAGCGAGGGACGGCTGGCAGACGATCTAGTGACTCGCCGGACCAGGGGTCTGGTGCCAGATGATGGGAGCGACTCTGAAGACGAGTACGAAGACTAATTTGAATCATTGAAGCGCAGGTTATGTACCTATGTCGCTCTTCATAGGAAGAATGACACTGTTTGTAGGCAATCAGTTCCTACTGTTATAATATGGATATGCGCAAGGATAGCGTCAGGGGTTAGGGTTTTGGGGAGGGTTGGAGTAATTTGGCCACCGGCATAGAAACGCAAGCACAGTTATGTTGTAGACAATGAGACATCGTAATCGCTGAAATGACAACGACCATAAGAGCTTGGTCTGGGGTGCGCCACTGCGTGTTAGTTATTAATCGTGTCTTGAACGTTCTACACTACCTATTCTGGATATGTATATCGCCCCGGCGGATTCACTGTCCTGAACTTCGTTTCCGAGCAACACCGTCGCGGTCGTAATAATAAGGAGAAGCGGCCTTGTTGGTCAGGTCTACCTACACTACATATTCCCCACAGTCACGGTTCACCCCAGGCTAACGCACTTCATGACTGGCAAGCTGCTCTCCGAGTGGTCTTACATCGGGGATGCATGATTCGGAACGTTCCAAGGAGAGTAGGGAGGAAGCGCTGTGATCAGCGGGCCCGCCCCCATCACGTCACGCTGGGGAACGAGCATCTTGCTAAGCTACCTACTTGTATGACTCAAGAAACCGGCGTGAATTTGTCAGCGGGAACGAGAGCATGTAGGTAGTTGTGATACTTATTATATGCATCATCTAGATAGGTATCTGCCAACTGTGTATATCTATCTAGGCTATAGAGCAGAGAGCATCCCGGCCGAATAAAATATGACAAGCATTCATGTGTAGGTTACTTCGTAGATAACAGCAAAGCGACGCGGGACCACGGTTTTATTTCGTGTGCTGTGGTGAACCTATGTCGGATGGGCAAATAAACAAAAACGCACTTCGCACTTCGTACAGACAAGTACCGGTATATCCATTTCCCTTCCGCCTTGGCTCCGAGCCGGGCGACCCAAACAACCAGAAACCCGCAGAAGAAAGGGGAGCGTGAAAAACAATAATGAGTACCTAGAAAAAGCCGCATAACCCCATTCCGATGAATCAAATGGTCTGTACCTATTAAGCGCCGAAATACGCCAAAAGACCTAGTGATAAAGAAGATTTTCAGAGTCGCTGAGTAATCGCACACGCCGTGGCTTCGCTCCCCTAACCTCTTCGGGGTTGTTTTTTTTTTCTTTTTGCGCCATGGGATCAGTGATGGCCTGCCCAGACCCGCTTCTGCTCAGGGAAGGAGAAAAGTCCTGATGCCATTCGTGGAACGGAGCACGCCACGGCGGGAATCAGATCCGAGTGGGGGCGGCCCTCTCTCTAGTGCAGATGCCATTTTGGAATCCCATGCCCCCTCCCTCCCCTCCCTCACCTTGGCCATCGTGACCTGCTCCGACAATGTCGCTCGTCAGTGTCGCCGGTCAGCGCCGTTCCCCAGCGCCAGAGTTTCTTCGCTGGATGGAAGGGCATGTTGAACGAGTCGGTGCAGGCTGGAATAAACAGTACAGTATCGCTTGAAGGGGCCGTAGGCAGTAGTCCATGGGCGGTAGTGTCGGGTGACAGCGCAGCTACTCGTCATCATTTCGATGTGGGTTGTTTATCCTTGGGCTTCGTGTCTTCGTCCACGTAGAGATGGTTTTCTGTTATGTATTGGATGACGGGCGACGGGATTAGGTATGTGATGCTCAGGTCGCGCTTGAGCAGTAACCTGATCTTGGTGCTGCTCACTGCAGTGTCTCTGTCAGCGTACCATTCGGGCGTGAAGCAATCAACTTATACAAGACATACCATCATTCTGGATCATCTGCTGTATGACGTAGATGTTCTCTTCCCAGGGCTTGAGGTTTGCAAGCGCATCCTCCATATCCGTTCCGCTCCGCTCAACGATCATTGCGCCGAAGCTGCCGAGTATGTGGTCGAGATCCGTCTCGGCCCAGACGCCGGGAGTAGACATAGTGCTAATGAGATCGGCTCCGGCCAGGAGCATGATCTTGACTGGCCGCCGGCTCTCGTGACCGTTGGCGTCTCGGACGCTAACACCGCCCAGCACTCCATTAATCTCGTGTTCGAAGTGATCTAGTACCGCTGCGGTGGGGCTGTAGTCCGGTTGTAAAGCTTCCCACGGGTCGACCATGAGCCAATCCGAGGTCTCCTCGGCGGCTAACTCGCACATCCGTACTCTGAACTGCGCGTTAGCTACTGGGCAACGGTGGAGCATGGGTGAGGGCATTGTCACCTGTGATTTGAGGGCGCTAGGCCGGCTTTCTTGTAGGCATCGGACACGGGACTCAGGTAGCCACCGACAACCTCGAAGTTGGTATTCATGCGAGCGTAGTCATTGGCCATCTCGAACATGCGCAGATGAAGAAAGGTGATGGGAGAGAAACTGCCGCAGGCCACGAGGACCAGCGGCACGCGGTTCGGGTCTTGCTGTTGCCGCCGCAGCCGATGAGACGGGAAGCTATAGCTGGCGAGCGTCATGTTGGACGCTGCATTGGGCTGCGCTGCCGGCCCATTGGTTGGCGGATGGGACGTCATGGTTGGAAGAGAAGAGGTCTCGGCACAGACAAGGCGCTGGCGGGGGTGCGTTGGTCCAGGAATAGGATATTCGATTTGGTTGAAGAGGCGCGAGTTGAAAGAATGAGGGTATTACTTATATCGGCTTCGGACAGGCGACGGAATTACATAAGATCGGTAGTAAGAAGACGGCGTGAGAAGACTGGTGAGGGACGCAGTAGGCCAGAAAGTTAGAACAAGAACGGAGCGCCTTTGTATGGAATCGATATCGGCTACGAGGTACGAGGTACGAAGTACATTATCCGCCCTGTGACTGCGGATGCCTGTGGATGCCTGCGGGGAGGAGGGGGCGTCGATATTACGTACATTATGCCTGTATCGGTGACACATCGCCTGCTCCAGCTTCCGCCGCACTGTTCTCTCTACCGGGAAACGCCTGGCTCATCGCAGGCCACTCACCTTGTTCGGCCTGCCGCATGTCTCGGCCAGCTGACTGGGGCTGTCCACTCGGGAGTCGGACCCATTACTAACAGGGCGAACCGCCGGAGTACCGCTTTGAGTGGCCGAGCTGGTTTGTGGGCCGAGCCGCATTTAGTACCTTTAAAGTCAAGACTCCACTCACGGCGGGCTCAAGTACATAGGAGAGGGTGCTTCAAGCCGTCACCAAATTTATATGTGAATCGGTACCTGATGTATTCCGTATATCACCAAGATTAACGTGCCATTCTGAATGACCACGACAACCAAGCAGACACACTCAAGCAATGATTGAAAATGAGTTCAACTTGGGTGCCTGACGTCTCTCCCGAAACCCCCTTTTCCCTTGCCAACATCCCTTTTGGAATAATAAGCACACCCGGCCACCCGGCGCCGCATGCTGCTGTCGCGATTGGCCGTCATGTCCTGGATCTCAAAATCCTGGCGAGCCATGACAGGTTCACGGAACTCTTCCCAGCCCTGAGAGAACACAGGCATGTCTTCTCCGAGCCAACGCTAAATGCATTCGCTGCGCTGGGGCGTCAGGTACATCGCGAAGTGCGGAGCACCATACAGGCCCTTCTATCAGCTGAGACGGCATACCCGAATATGCTGAGAGACAACAACGAACTGCGACAGAACGCTCTTCTGCCCCAAACGGGTGTTAAGATGCACCTCCCCATGAGCATTGGGAATTACACCGACTTTTACGCGGGATATCACCATGCTTATGCGGTGGGCGCCATGTTTCGTGGGCCGCAGAACGCTCTGCAGCCCAACTATACACACCTACCCGTGGGGTATCACGGACGCGCCTCTAGTATTGTAGTTTCGGGCACGCCTATTCGTCGCCCGAACGGGCAGATCTTGCTCGACCCGACCGCAGAGCCCAAGCAGCCCTTCACGGGGCCGAGCCGGCGATTAGACATAGAGCTAGAATTAGGCTGCCTGATCGCGAAGCCAAACCGAATGGGATCAGCGATCAAGATCGCTGATGCCGACGATCACATTTTCGGGTATGTGCTGCTTAATGACTGGAGTGCGCGCGACATACAAACATGGGAGTACATTCCGCTGGGCCCATTCAACAGCAAGAATTTTGCCTCGACTATCAGCCCCTGGGTAGTCTTGGCCGACGCCCTGGAGCCGTATCGAACGAAGCCGATCGGAAACGAAACAGCGCTGCAAGACTACCTGAAAGAAGGCCGAGAAGACGCTGTGTTCGATATCGAGCTAGAGGTAGATATTCAAAGTGAGTGCTGGGCGGCATTACTACTAATTCGAAATGATGCGTAGGGTTTGTAGCTAACGTCCCGCAGCACCGCAAGGTGACACAACGACGATCACACGGACAAGCTCAAAGAATCTCATGTGGTCGTTCCCACAGATGATAGCTCACCACACTCTGGGCGGGTGTCCGATGAACACCGGCGACCTGATCGGCTCGGGTACTATCAGTGGGCCAAACCCCGGCGAAAGTGGCAGTCTCCTTGAGTTAAGTAAAGGTGGCAAAGAGGACATCATGCTGTACGGCATGGATGTACGGCGATTCCTGAAGGACGGCGACACTATCACGATCCGGGGAAGCTCGGGAAAGCCGGGGCAGAGAGTGGGCTTCGGCGACTGTACCGGCCGGATTGAAACCGCCTTGTCTCTGCGATAGGTAATAAGGAGGCACACATTTTTGTAGGCCAGCTGCACTGCGATGAAAGCGTGCGGCGATAGCGGATATTGTGGCGTAGTTCTTAGGTCGTCGCGGTCGAGCTGAGGATGTGATGTGCGTATAGGTATAATCCCCGGAAGGCTAAGTCCCAATCGTGTCGATTGATCAACAAATTGTCTGCCGTGCCACACAAATTCATTACCGTAGGGATTTCTCAGCGCCACAACTGAGATCTTCGGATAGTTGCCTAGCACCTTTACCGTCGTCAATCAGGTGGTGCTCATACCACTCTCAAAGTTGGGGCCCTGAGGGAGCAGAATAAGCTTGTTCATTCACAAAATTCATCACGTTGCGGACCCTCGCCTCATCCAATCTGAAATGGCCCCTGGCATCGAAGCGAATTTGTGAGTTGTAGTAAAATTGGGCTAGTATGATACTTGACAAGATGCTAAGGGGTCCCTTCAGTGGCAAAAGCCCAGCTTTCAAAATGCACCAGGGCAAACGTGTATAAGTTATTAGCCATTGTGAACGGGGTTATGAGTAAGAACAGAGGTTGTCCGATTCATGACGCGCAGTTCCCGGTGTGGTGGTCTTTAGCTGGCTCTTTCACGACACTTTTTCACTTGAAATCCTATCAATACTTTCAATTCCAAAACTCTTCCGTAGGAACGTTCTTATTTCATGCTTGACTCGACCCCGGCATATTCCAAGGAGGCTATTTTGGCTGCTGTCGCGTTCTTATACTGCTGGTATGCGTGGGCTAGCCACAAATTCTGGAATAGAAGTATCGATTTGGTACATGTCCTCCTCGTGACGCTCCTCACGGTATGCACTAATCTGTTGACAACGTTTAGTATACACGCCCAAGAATACATCACATCGACTGCTCCGTGTTGTCATGGTACTAATCAATGAAGACGGAGACCATATGCCTAGATCTGTATATACGCACAAACTACCAGCCGTCAAGGATGCCATCCGGTATTTTCAGGCTGGCAAGAGGAAGCGCAATAATGTGGGAAATATGCTGAAGGCAAGCGATGGAAACTCAGCAGAAAACAGAAGCTGATTGTTTCAATGAGCGGAAGAGGGTCGTACTCAGGGATCATCAGTTTTAGCCAGCAAGCAAGCTTGCTTCAAGGCATGGGGTAAGACTTCACGCCGATGGTGGTGTAAATTATCTCCATGTATTTTCTCGAGCCGACTTCGTCAAGTCATTCAAATTTCAAGGCCACGACGAGAAGATCAACTCCGCGAATGCATCTAGTAGTCGCAAAGAGTCTTCAAAACTCCCCTCCCTCTGCCCCCTCCTTCTTTCCTTTGCCTATTGAATGGGGCCGATCAAATGAACAGACAACTTGGCACAATCACAAATGCCGGGGGAGACTGTATTCACCTCTTCATAGCAATACTGCTCCCGGTTCTAAGCACTAGCCCCGGGGTCTGAATTCCCCCAGGAAAACTATCACGGTGGATTGAGTCAGATGCTGGGTCTATGACCGCATGGTGTGCTGAATTCATCGGCTGGACCGACCGCGCGCTCGGGTATCCCAGCAAGACGTCCTCCCAGGTCGAGACCGTAGCAATCACGGTGAGATTGCTTTCGGGTTGGCGGGCGGATCCAATGACAGTGGGCATGGGAACGAGCCGGGAACTCCTACCGAAACGGATCCAAGCGCCGCGCCGGGAACTCCTATCGAAACGGATCCAAGCGCCGCGCTTGCCATCACATATGTTGCTTGGTACAAGAGATAAGTAATGATCGAGGACTCATGGCCATGATGGCTTGATGAAAAAAGGGTGTCAGTGCTGCCTGTGGATGGGTATTCGCTAACAAGTGGGCAATTATCTACTAGTAGACTCCCGTACGAAGTAGACAATTGATTTCAATCCGAGTTCATCGGTGGATCTTAGCATGGTATTGAACCGACCGAAACTCAGTGAATACCTAGACAAGTTCAAAATAACCACCTCGAAGTACGGACGCACGTAGGTAGCGAATGACTTGTTGAAGGGCTGTTGAAGCTACTATCTACGGAGGTTGGAGGTTGGAGGCACATGCCCGTCTTTACTGGTGGTGAATGTGCTTTGTACAGTGCTTAATACAGTGTTTTGCTCATAACACATACTGTGTATACCACGAGCATTCGGCTTACATAAAAGATCCATCTTCCGGTACATCTCTGAAAGTACGTACCTCATTGGTCGAAAAACGGGACAATTCCGGCGTTCCCTTAACTTTTATGCACGCGCTCTTCGCTTTATTTTTAGCTAGCGTGCCCCTCCGAGAACTGTAATACCTACTGTGTACTCGATGTAGAGGCTTAACTAGAGGTCTTGACAGGTCTTCATTTGGCGTCACCAACATGAAGCCTTGTTGTTGCACACTGTGGTGACGGACTGGCGTGTCCATGATTTTGGGCCCATGATTTTGGTTGCTCCCAGGTACCTACGGGCTACAGCACGGCCTGTAGACACGGGAATGCACACTATAAATGCGCACTACTTGTGGACTTTAGGTAGGTAGTTAGGTAGTGTAGGCATGGACGCCGTAAGATATTACCTGGCAGGTGTCTCAGTGCGTCTGCACCTCGTACTTGGCAGCAATAGGGGCAGTGACCCCCTGCGCTGTAGGTAGGACCGAGAGAGATTCCTTCAGACGCGGCAAAAGGCGGTTGCGGGCACGGGCGGCATGGCATGGAGACAACTCGACTGGGGCATTGCGATTTTGTTCTACCTGGATACGTCGTCTCGGTGTCACCCACCTCCAGATTTGCTCCCGGCTCTGTCGCCCGCTGCAACGAATAACACCCGCGCAGCCACAATGCTGGCAATGCTTGCAACGGGAGAGAGGAATGCAACAATACTGACAGCCGATTCAGGGGCATGGATTTCTTCGAGAGCCAGGTCGGTGAGGTGCGATACCTGTCCGCTCTCTCCAATCCCACAGCTGCCGCCTCCGTCATACCGCCCCTCACAGCGGCCAATTCCTCTTCGTCAGCAACGACCGTGACGACAGCAAACGCTGCTGTCAGCGAGACGTCTTCGAGTGTTGCTGCTTCGTCTTCCAACAAACAAGCTCCCCCTTCCGCTCCCGTGCCGCAGACACAACCGAGCCGTGCCAATACCAAGCCCGATAAAAGGCCCAAAAAGCCGACCCCTGCTGCCTCGAGCGGCGACACAATGCCATCGTTTGCGTTCGCCTCTTCAGCGCCAGAAAACGCTCCTGTCGCCGGCGCGAAGCGGAAGAGCCCTCGGGACGATGCCGACAATGATGACAACGACGACGGGTCACCCAACCCACTCAGGCCTGCGCCCCAGCAGAGGAGCAAGCGGAACAGATACATATCCATCGCATGCAATGAATGCAAGCGACGTAAGATCAAGTGCAATGGCGAGACCCCATGCGGACGGTGTGGCCATCTCAATCTGCAATGCCTATACGCGCCCAATTGCTGCGCAACCAATATTAAAGACTCGGACGACTTCAAGCGAATGGCGGCCCAAGTAAACCATCTACAAGATCAGGTTGAGACGCTGTTTAACAATCTGAATGCTTTGCGGGCCGAAACCTTGCGGACAGCACCTCTTTATCAACAGGACCGGGCTTTGACTGGCCCCTCGGCTTCCAGCACGCCGTCTTCCACTACCATGACATTGCCCCCGCCGCCACGGCAGCCGCCCTTTGCCTTCCGCGGGCCCACGAGCAATCACTTCACGCTCGATGTAGCAAAGAATACTTTGCATAAGATGGGATATTCCTATCCGAGTGACAGCGGTGAAGCAACTGGCCCTGCCCACGAGACACCCGCCCCGTCCCCCAAGCTGCCGCCTCGAGTTATTCCTTCTGTTGAGAACCCTACGACGGATCCGCTGTGGGAACTGGACAGAGACGAAATGATTCGCCTGTGTCGCATCTACCAAGAGGAGGTGGGTATTATGTACCCCGTTCTTCGCATCGAGGGGATCGTTGCGCATGCCAAAACGCTTGCTGCGTGGATGGAGACTGCTAAGAAGAATGGCTTCCCCGGCGGTCAGGATAGGATTGTTGACGATTCAAATACCTTGCAATTAAAAGTTGTCTTGTGCGGTGGCTTGCTTGTCGATGGTCACGGAAACAGTGTACAAGCCCAGAGGATCTATGCTGGTATCGAGCATATCGCGAACAGGATGTTGATGAGTGACCCGCCCAACGTCCAGACTCTACCATTTTTGGCTTTGGTGGTAGGTGCACGATTTCCTTTTACGAGATTATCCCGTCTGTTGCCATCGCTATGTCATGTGACCTCACATTTGGCGGTAGCTGACTTACTTTGCTAGGCTGGATATCATTTCCTTTCGGCGGACGAGGTCTTGTGTTGGCGTGTCATGGGTCAGGTTGTACGACTCTGCCTCGAACTGGGCCTTCACCGACGTGAAGTCATTGACCAGATCAAAGATGAAGAAGAGCGCAAGGGCGCAATCCACACATTCTGGAGTGTGTACGTGCTGGATCGCCGATGGGCATTCTCCGCCGGTCTCCCTTACGTAGTGGCAGACGAGGAAATAGACCCCGATTTACCGCTTCCAGTGAGTATAATCATGGCCTTGGAGATGTGTAGATGACCACAGGCTCATCTTAATGTCTCATTCCCTCTTTCGCAGTCCTGTACCGGTTTCTCTAATGTTTGCCCTATTAGGACCAGTACCCCTTCCTAACAATGATGACCAAATATACAAAGCTCAGCGGGAGAGTATGGCGCTTCGTTCGACAGTTTGGCTCCAACGCAACTATGGACACCCCAGTAGATGATATCGACGACCTGGACCACCTGATTAAAAAGTGGTATAATGATCTACCTAAAGATGTCCAGCTGGGTTTATCCGATTGGGAGGAGTTGCCTCCATATCTGAGTCCACCAATAAATTTTCAGAAAGAGTACGATATGCAGCGTCTAAAGATCTGGACATGGCTGCGATACAACCAAATTCGCATGTGGCTTCACACCCCAATTCTTCACACGCACAGTAGTATCATGGATAATCTGCCTCACGCCGAAGTTGCCGTCAAGCTGGCTAAAAACACAATACGGTATCTGACTCACCTCAACAATACAACTGACGTCTACAGAAAAATGCAGATATTCTATCACCAGTTCCTCTCATCGGCCATTACGATCCTGTTTGTAGCATCTTGTCATGCGCCGGTGAATTTCAGTGCATCGTGCCGCGACGAGTTCTATCTAGCCCTAGAACTGCTCAAAGATATGTCTGCGAAGTCATGGATATCGAAGCGTCTCTGGGGCATGGTCAAATCGCTGCGGGATGTGGCTCCTCGGCTCGGCCTTGCTGACGATCCCCCCTCGAATACCGCCTTCACCATGACGGGGTTGGCGACTAATCATGGCCAAACAGGACCGAGCGGCTCGGCGAGTTCCCCGTTCGGCCAAGCGCCTGTCTTCCCGTCGTCTCCGGGATTCAATGCCACACAAAACGGCATGCGAATGTCGAGTGAAATGTCAAGGATATTCGAAGGAGTCTCGGTCAAGCTGGGTCAATTACACGACGGTTTGGGACACACGGGCGCAGCTATGACCTCTGTCGCTCCAGCCATGTCTTTTGGCCCGCCACGCGGGGTCATGTACCCGCCTTTCCGAGACCTGTTTTAGGGGAGAAACAAAGGAGAAAGATAGAAAGGCAAGGATACGAGGGATTTAGAACCATTCAGGAACTATGTATTAGATATGAATCGATATATATTTGGATGTAAACATAGTGGTGTCTGCTGTACCTATAGGTATGAGGATAGGGACAATTTGATCCTGGGACATGAGCAGAACGGCTTCATTGTTCTTGGCGAAAATCACGCTCAGCATCCGTTCTGAGACGAAGCAAGATCTTATCGTGTTGGGCAAATGTTGGGATCCATCGTCATGTGGTTCACAGCCTCTTTTGGTGCTATCTCTCCCTGCCTGCAGCAGCATACTGCGCATTGCGGAGGCGCTGAACCTGGCGGATCAACTTGCGATGGAATACGGACGTAGTTGGTCGGTCATTTGGCTGAGTTATGGGCTAGGATCGACAAGGACATTGGCATTGATGACGTGACGTTGAGACAGTAGGGAAGTCCATCATTCAACAAGGCACTTCCCCCAACCGTCGCCGAAGCGCCAAAGGCGACCGTCAGACTCGAACCAATGCCTGCGAACGTCACCCGCGCCCCTCGACTCTCCGTAATAGCCGCTCATAGGTCGTACGGAGTCCACGGCTGTGCTGGTTCGAATACTACCATACTCTACGCAGGCCAGGTCCATACAAGCCCCGGTTTCTACTATCTAGAAATTCAGTCACCCATACCTACCGTACAATATTATACATGGAACGTGATACTTCAGTCGGGCACGCTCCTCAACAATAGATAAGAGGTCAATAATCTGCAAAGATATGTAGAGTTACCTTCTAACTTTGTGGAAATCAAGATGTCGCCAAACACCCGGGGGGAGAGTATAAGAAAAGTGACGTGGGGCGCAATATGTACAAACGGTATCGGCCGTGATGCGTTTGCACCTCAGTTTGGTAGATAAACGCCGTACAAAGTACCTACCAGCTCCCGGAATCCCAAGGGAGACCGGGAGATGATAACAAGCGATTTACGGGTTTTGACATAACAAACCGAAGCTAGTCCCTCAAACAAGTAGGCGAGGGAAAAGTTCCCAAGTTGCAAACGGAGAAGACGGAATACCTACGGTACCTATCCGGACTTCTGGCACCTGCCGAGATCCGGGAAGGATGTCCGGGTACCGGGGCTTTTTCAGAGCATCGGTACTTCTCATGATGTAACTATCCCTATCACTTTTCTCATAAAAACTACCGACGCAAATACATTCATTATTTTCGCCTTTTTTCCCTCTTGATTATGACACCTATTAATGGGCATTTGTAGGTAAGTTACGTATACAAACGTACCCGCGGTAAATTTGTCAATTTACATGGTGCCTTGAGTCCTTTGGCTGCGCAGTCCTGCAGGCCGGCGTGCAGGCCCTTCGTTAGGTGCACTATCTAAGAGTTAGTTGTGCTAACAAGCGTCCACGCCGCGCTTGTCAATCCGAGGTACAAACTGACACAGTTTAAAAGACTTGCTATGCCATACGGAACAGATAAGCAGAAGTTGCACAGATACCCAACTTGTCGAGTAGGCAATGAAGCCATTCAATTTTGGGTACATCCTGTGGTGAAGTGAAAGGTACGGAACAAGTGCCTATCTAGCCACTGGACTGAACCCGCTGAGATACAGCAGGCTACCTAAGCTTAAGTGAGCTGTCTTGGATTTGGCACATCCAAGTGGACGAAGTACCGCCCTACACGTGTGTGCAGCTACTGCGAGCCACTTTGCTGGGACGCCCCATCATACAAGGTTGCAGTGGTTGGGGAGGCAAACGACGTGTGTACATGACAGATACCTCACCCACAGTGCTCACACCCGTTTGGCCGTCTGAGAGACTGCCGGTTGCACCTGCCTGAGCGTGGAGACAGGTTGTGTTATATTTCGATTGCTCCTTCCCCAGACAAAGCCAGAGTGCAGCATAGCGTGCCTTAGCTTGCGCAGCCTATTCTCTCGTCTCTTCGTCTCTTCTCTCCATCTCTCCGTCTCTTCAACCCTTCGTCCATTTTCCTCTTGGGCGTTACTCAGCAAAACCGACGCGATCTGACTCCGTACCATCATATACCTGTTGACAATTGGCTCTTCTGCCATCTATCTGTAACGTTTCATCGCCGTTTGTGTGTCCCTCATCGCTGTCCGTGGGCCCCTCATCCTGGGACTTTAGCTCCATACAGGTCCCCTTGATCGGTTTCACGGCTAATGCTTGCCCGTAGCGTCGTCCCATCATCACCGGAGCACAGACCATGGCCGATTACCAAGGAAGAGGTCGTGGTGGAGATCGTGGCCGTGGCGGCGGTCGTGGTCGCGGGAGAGGCGATTTTGAAGGCGGTGGCCGGGGTGGCGGCGGTCGAGGACGCGGCGGCGATTTCGGAGGTGGTCGAGGTCGCGGTGGCGATTACGGCGGTGGACGCGGTGGCGATTACGGCGGTGGACGCGGTGGCAATTTCGGCGGCGGTCGTGGCGGTGATTTCGGCGGCGGTCGCGGTGGACGCGGTGGCCGCGGTGGTTTCGCTGGCAAGCCCGACAAGTTTGCAGGCGAGGATGTGGTCTACAGGTCTGCATCCCCCAATGGCTGCTTCACTCATCTTTGCTGGTTTTAACGCGATTCTCTCAGATCTGGCCCTGTCCCTACGCCGGATCCTGCCATAACAAAACTTGAGGACGATCTCATCAAGGGACAGGCTGCGGTTGGTCCATCCGCCACTGGGAAGGAGGCTTGGTTCCCTAGGCGACCGGCTTTCGGCACGCAAGGTACCAAGGTCGTTCTGTGGGCCAACTATTTCAAGATCGACGCATCTGCCGACGTAGCTCTCTTGAAGTACTCGGTGAAAGTACAGCGCAAGGATACTGGTAAACCCGCTCGAAAAGTGCCTGAACCAAAAGGCAGAAAACTGCATACTATCATCAAAACGGCCCTAGGTGAAGTCGCAGGGTCTGTACCTTTCGCCACCGAATTCAAAGATCAGGTCATCTCGCTTGAGCCGCTTGCTTTGCCAGAAGGTTCGGCTGTTACTGTGCCGTATACAGATGAGGGCAAAGATGATACCTACGAAGTCAAATTTCATGGGCCCGTAACCATTGATCTCCCGGGTCTACGTACCTATTTGAAGACCATGCGCGATCCATCAGGGCAATTTTCATATCCCAAGTTTGAAGATGCGATTGACGCCATCAGTATCATCACTGGATACGCCGCGCGGAGCAACGGTATCGTCTCAGCCCTAGGCCGCAGTCGATACTTCCCCCTAAACATCGAAGGCGAGCAGTTTGACCTGGGTCAACCTGAATTTAATCGCATTATCCGTGGCTACTTTCAGAGTGCTCGCCCAGCCACTGGTCGTCTTATCTTGAATGCAAATGTTGCCCATGGGGTTTTCCGTTTCAAGGGCCTTGTATCAGACTTGGTGGGTCTGTTCCAGAGGAACGAGGAACTGAACAAGGCGTTGTCGAAACTCAGGGCACAATGCAAGATCTTGTCCGAAGATAAAGATCCTAAAAAGACCCGCATCATCCAAAAAGCCATATGTGGGTTAGCTAGTCCCACGGATGGGACTGGAGCGAATCGGCCTAAAGTTCGCACCCTCGGGGCTACCGCCAGCGATGTCCAGTTCTATCTACAAGCACCAGCTCCGGCCGGCCTTCAAGGCAACGCCTATTGTTCTGTAGCCGATTATTATAAGAAGAGTAAGCGGTTTCATCATTTTGTGTGCAGCGACAATTATTGACCACTCGCAGGATACGGCTATACAGTAACTCCTGGCAACCCCGTAGTGAACGTCGGTTCCAAAGTCAAACCGGTATATATGCCTGCCGAATTTGTTCGTGTGCTAGATGGCCAGGCCTTGAAACGAAAGACCAATCCGGAGGAAACCCGAGGCATGATCAGCTTTTCTTGTCGTTCACCTTTTGCCAATGCGACGTCCATTTCGACATACGGCCGACAGGTTCTCGGCCTAGATACTAGCCAGACCCTACGCGATTTCGGCATGCAAGTCGGCAAGGCGCTGCTAACAGTGCAAGGCCGGGAATTGCCTCCACCGGCAATTGTCTACAAAGATGGAAGACAGCAGACGAACAAAATCGTCAACGTCGTTGAAGGGGAGTGGAACATGGAAAATGTTCGGGTTGTAAAACCTGGCAAACGAATCGATCGATGGTTTTTTATCTCCGTCGATATGGGAGCCAGGGCCCATCAGAGACATGCCGAAGTTGTTGAATGCATGAAGGGCTGGATCCAGTTCATGGCGCAAAACCAGGGCATCGATATCGCAGCTGCACCGTTAGCTAACCCGAACACCCAAGTTACAATCCGACGGTCGGCTGCCGAGGCTATCAAGCCCGTTTTCGAACAAATGAAGGCTGCGAACCCGCAGTTCGTATTCGTCGTCCTGCCAGGTAGGAAGACGGATACAACTATTTACAACGAAATCAAAAAGCTAGGTGACCGGCAGTATGGTTATCTCAGCCAGAATATTCTGCAGAGCAACTTGGTGAAGCGCAGCCTGCAAATCTATGCCAACCTCGGTCTGAAAGTCAATTTAAAGATGGGCGGAATTAACCACAAACTTCGCGACGATGTCACGATCATTAAGCAACAACCCACCATGGTCGTTGGCTACGACGTAACGCATCCTACCAACCTCGCGGGCAACACGTCAGGTCTGCCCAGTTTAGTAGGTATGGTCGCCAGCATCGATAACGACCTGGGGCAATGGCCTGCCACGACTTGGGCTCAAGGCGGTCGTGTAGAAATGTTGGATGAGACCCTTGAAAAGCGATTCGCTGAGCGTCTCCAACTCTACCGCCAGCATAACAAGAGGCTTCCAGTCAATATCATCATCTTCCGTGACGGCGTATCCGAAGGCCAATTCTCACAAGTTCTTGAGAAAGAATTGCCTCATATCCGGAACGCCTGCAAGTCGATTTATCCGGCTACAGAAATGCCGAAAATCGCACTCATCGTATCCGTAAAACGGCACCAAACGAGGTTCTATCCCACTGACCCGAACCATATGGTCAGGTCTCGTAACATAAAGAACGGCACTGTTGTTGATCGGGGCGTAACCCAAGCTACAACGTGGGACTTCTTTTTGACAGCGCACAAGGGGCTTCAAGGTAAGTCTGTTGTATAATAATCGGCAGCGTCGTACACCATATGCGACGTTATATACTACCGCAGGGCTATCACTAACTTCCGGCAGGGACGTCTCGACCTGCCCATTACACCGTTTTGCTGGACGAAGTATTCCGGGCTTTGTCGCGCGGGGAGGCTGCCAATCAACTTGAAAAGCTGACATTTGAAATGTGTCATTTGTTCGGAAGGGCCACAAAGGCTGTTAGTATTTGCCCTCCAGCCTATTACGCAGACATTCTCTGCACCCGTGCGCGGGTGTATCTCTCGGATTTGTTTGAGAATTCTGATACACAGTCTACGACCTCCGGCGCGACTACTCATGACGTCGTGTCTATCGACGTGCACCCCAGCCTGCGAGATTCGATGTTCTACATTTGATGTCGCCATGATCAAATGGATATCTGGACGCGTGGGTTACCACTCGACTGGTGCAATGCAGTGCGGTGGGGATGAGTGAAGGGATTGCAATTGTCTGGTAGTGTAGGATGAATAACAAACACCGAAGGAATTCCTACGAGGGCAGGAATCATGCAATAGCTTTACAGTGGTATACGATGAATCAGGTGGCTGGACTTGCTTCGGTCGGATCGCTCGGTGACGGGATTGACGGCTTAGCTTGGCGCAATTGCTGATTCTACAGGATTCCCTACGTCTCAGATCCTTTGATACCAAAATCGGTAAATTAGCTTAGCACAAATGCTGGATTGCTGGATTGCTGGATTGCTGGATTGCTGGATTCTACAGGACTCGGGTCACTTTGGTAGGAAAATCAATTAAGGGCGAGACTGCTTTTCTACGGAATTCACCATGTCGCCTCTGGAAGCGTTACAAGAAGCATTGTACAATGAGTGAGACACGTGAACACCTCTCCATAGTTTTATTGTAACATATGCTCCTGGTAGTCGGGCACAGAGGAAGTGTTCTACACTTCTACTGCTAGCAATAGTACGTTTCGGTTCTGGCGATTACCTACAAGTCTGACCGGACCTGACACCATGACTGTCTTAGGGGTTGGCGAAGAGCTTGGCATGTCAAGAAACCTCGTGGCGAGGGAGAGACTGATTGCTCCCCTTCACAGGCGGAACGGGAGTACGATTCGAGTGGCTTAATTGGCAGTCGTCTACGAGACAACTGCAGCCGAGATTGTTGGGGGATGATATATCCTATACGTGAGTTCTGACGTGAGTCAATGGACCGATTGACTTGTGTAGATGGATGAGTCGTGCATGGCTACTCACGACAGGTCTCGTACGTTGGTGTCGATCCTTGTCGGTAGTCATCGTGTCTGCCTATCAAGCGATGCTGCGCCTGCTGCGTGTCACGGGAGATCTGGTGCTGGGGGAGACTTGCATGAGCTAGCCCTGCGAGGGTGGAGGCCAAGACATGGCGTTGGACCTTACATACATGGGGACTCGATCTGACTCACCACCGGCTCATGTAGGGTCCCGTTGGGCAGCAGCATCGTCACGGCTGCCCTGTGGCGCCGGCCGGGCCCAATCGGATTCCGGTCCTCGGCTTCCGGGGGAGTCAGTCTGCGAAGCGATCGGCGGTGAGTCGCTTACTGTGCGCGAATACTGTCTGCTTGGGTATACGGGCTGTATTCTTCTTGCCCGTTTGTGAAGTGCTACTGTGGCTCCGCGGTTGGCTGGACTGGCTTACGACTGCGTTGGGGAAGCGGCCTTTGCTGCGGCCTGGACATGGTTGGAAGCCTCTGGACGGTCACCGAGTGTGAACGGAGGCTGGTTGCAGGATCGCAGGCTGACGGTAGGGGGTTATCTATCTACTTGTTGCTGCTGTTTATTACGTGGCCTGTCTTTTACCTGTAATGGTGCTTTTCACTCGTGCGACTTGACAAGAGAGTTATCACTGCGGGGGGTATGGATAGGTATAACTAGGGATGGAGCTCAACGAGAAATTGAGACTTGACTGGTGAGCGGGAGTGGAGTTTTATTGATTAATTGATTTATACAGATGTATGTGTGGCGTGGTGTTGTCAGTACAGATGGTACCCAGAACGTCTTGCCAAGAATTGGGATGCTCTGCTCCTACTTCTCTGCAACAGCTTCAACGTTATTGGAGGCGGGGTTTACTCCGCCGTCGACGTTGTCTTTGGGTGTTGTGTGCTTGTTTATCCTATTCCACTCGAGTCCAAGAGCAGCGAAGAAGGCTGCGGCAGAGGCGGCTGCAGAGATATAGTACGTATTTCTCAACCCAGATAAATACGCCGTCAAAACCACCTCTAGAGAATTTGACTGGCCTAAACCCTCTAGGATTTCGGGAATCCTATTCGCGCCGCTGTTAATGAAGATGGCGGGGTTGAGCTGAGGCGCGTGCCGATGAATTCCGCCGATGAGCCCGTTCTGAAATACGGTCTGAGCGACGGCGATGAAAAGCGCGCCACCTAGAGACTGGCTGAACTGGACGCATGCGGTGCCTTGGGGCACGAGCTCTTGCGGCAAAGTGTTCTGAACCACGAGAAGGCCGATCTGGAAACCTACGCCTGTGCCCAGACCGGTGATGACTTGATATCCAAACCACTTACTAAGCGGTGTTGTGAGGTTGAATGTTGTGATGAGACCAGCGCCGATCGATACGAGTGGCATGCCCACTAGCACTACCGGATTGTAATATCCTGTTGCACTGATGATGCCACCAGCCGCAACTGAGGAAATGACTGTCGCGATGAGGAATGGCAACAGTTTGATCCCTGCCTCGACAGCGGTATCTCCTTGCACCGCTTGAAAGTAGAGGGCTGCGTTCGTTAGGTTAGCTCGAGACGCGTAGAAGAAACATGACAATCCTTTAGCTGTACGGCTTACATAGGTAGTAGACCAAAGGGAAGAACGAAGACCCGAAGAAAAAGCCAAAGAGGACGGCACATAGAACGTTACGGTTCTTGAAGAATCTCGGCGGCAGTATGCCATTGTCTTGCTGCCACAGTTCCACACCGGTGAAAATGAGAGTAAGTACACCGGCACCGACAAAGAGCCCGATG
The DNA here is from genome assembly GCA_028637635.1 of Xylariaceae sp. X802. Lineage (NCBI taxonomy): Eukaryota > Fungi > Ascomycota > Sordariomycetes > Xylariales > Xylariaceae > Xylariaceae sp. X802. The sequence continues at coordinate 1,480,404 of JAJFDH010000001.1, read as the reverse complement.
ATTCGGGAATTATTCCATGGAAATTCGACACCTCCCCACTGCAGCGCCAGGAGCAGCATGATGATTCCGGGAATCAATACGCCGGCTCCAATCAAGTCTAGCTGCAGGAGCCGCGATGTAATAGACTGCTTGTCAGGGTTGTTGACTCGTTGTATTCGTAAAACCAACAAGATGACCAGGACGGCTACACCACCGATAGGTAGGTTGATGTAGAAACACCATCGCCAAGTCGAGCCGTCGGTGAACGCGCCACCGAGAAGCGGACCAGCTACCGACGCGATTCCCCAAATACCGCCGAACGCGCCAAACATGATGGGCCGTCTGCGTAAGGGCAGTGTATACGACAGGATGACGGCGGATCCGGAGAAGATTCCGGCGCTGCCCAGGCCTGCTATAGCGCGTCCGATTATAAAAGCTGTTGACGATGGCGCCGTAGCAGTTACAAGACTGCCAAGTTCGAACAGCGCGATGGCGCAGATGAAAGCGTACTTGATGTGAAAGATGCGGTATATTTTACCGTACATTGGTACCAAGGCCGTGTTGGTAAGAAGATAAGCACTGCCGTACCAGCCAATGCTACGCGAAACCAGAAGTCAGCTCTATATTCGGTAGACGGGTGAGATTCCCGGGTTGGGGAGGATGCCACGGGGCGGTAGCAACAGCATGTCGGAACGACGGTAAGACGCCGAATTGCCTACTCTTTCGTGCTATCATATTCGTCGGTGATCGCGCCAAGCGCTGGGGCGATGATAGTCTGGTCTAGAGCCACGAGGAATATCGAGAAACAAATGGATATAAGAACGAGCCATAGCGCCGGGCCGGTTGGATATGCAACGTTGTCGTCGTTCACATCGCTCTCTAGTGATGACGGCTCGGAAGCGGCTTTGCTTGGGCCGGCAGAATGCATCACAGACCCTGCGGCCTCACTGCTCACGTGGCTCTCCATCACACCTCTCTCTTTCGCTTTTCTCTTTGATCGTGGGAAGTGCTCGAGTCTTCGTAACTTTCCAATTAGTTTCGGTGCGTTTTCAAATGGCGCTCGTCGACAAAGACAAGAATTGCTGGACTAAACCCAATGCAGAATGCTCAGAAGAACTCTATGAACGGGATTTAACAGGGGGTTGGAAGGCAGACAGCCTGGGCCGCTGTACTCAGAGTGAGTCAACCGCATAAATCCAGTCTCGTATCGACGTCGTGTTCGGAGTCCTGGGCATTCCAATGCCGTCATGCGTACCGGTATTCTGGGTAGGGCTCATCGAAGCACGGCGCATGCCAGACGCCGACGGAACGGATCGAATATACTTTATGTAAACATCATCACCTAGCCTGGTCCCCAGGTGCTCAAGACCAAGTGGCCTGCCGGAACATCACGGGTTGAATTCGTCATTCGTGGCTTGACTCCAATTGGAGACGGGCTCACATTAGTCTTCCACGGGCAATAATCCGGACATGAGTTGGGGAAGTGGACGGAGGATTCAGCTTTGCTGCTTTCGAATTCGATATCACCGCGCCTTGCTCTGAAGAAAATACGTGACCATTCTTCTCATTTTGTTGACATTTGGGACTGCAGAATGTAATCATGTCACAATGATTATGTTATGAGGTAGGGTAACTAGAGGATGGGTTTTGAAGGGTCACTTGCTGGTTGGCCTACCTGAGCCTCGGGCGAAATACCTACAAGCTGAAGTTGGCGGAGTGCGGTGGCACGCCGTCCGTGTAATGCGGTTGGTGCCTGCAAGTCGCCCCTACCAACCCTGCTAGGCCGCCGAATCTGGTCGGCCACCGCGCCCCCAAGGAGCCTGGAGGTGGTACCTACACTAGAAGTGTCGCGGACATTCGCTAAATTGCACTGCACTTCACTATAATCGGCCGAGCATGGTTGGCGGCCTACCGATCAACACCATAAACTAGATAACTCTCAGGTACCAGTCTACTTCGCACCGACTTCCCAAGTACGCATCATTGAGGGGTCTCTACCGCTAAACTAGAGGTGCCCGCAGAAGTATCGAGGTGTCCACATCTACCTGTATGCACGTCCCGATGTGCCGGTACCTACACTATACCCATGGGCCACTATCTGGCCCCACCACCGACCGACCTATGTAACTGTAATAATTCCCCTCCAGAGACCCGAGGGAGAACCTAGGCCGCAACATCATCAACCATAGCAACGATTTACCTCGCTGCATTGAGGAACTCAACAATCCGCCTTGGTCGCAGTGATCGACTGTTCGTAGAGCATTCCTCCACAGTCGGTAAGTTATCATCGGGGTAGATGCGCTTGACGAGTAGCTGTTGTTACGCTCTGTCCGCGCACTTCGACATCCGACATCCACGGGTTTATCCACTGCAAACACAAAGGATTTCGGGACACTAACCTGGCGCCGGGATAGTCACTGTAACTGCATTGTTTTCAACAAGAATTCAACAAGACACACAGAGAGACGGTGGGCAAACACCAAAGAGAAACCCTTGCACAATAGGTAAACCGTTCAGGTCGACCGTACGAGGTACTACCTATCACGTACCCCGGCTGGCTCCTTCTTCGTACCTCTCACGGGTGGTGGACTCTTCATCACGTAGCAACCGCTGGATATCTTCACCGGAGCGATCCTGGTGGACGACATACTCTGTAAAGGCGGCACTTATCTGGGATCCGACTTACTAAAGGGACTGGTTGCCCAAGACAAAAGCTGACCAAGAAACCTAGTGTAGAGACGACGCCTAAGTAATCGGCGATCAGATATCTACACTACTCTACACTACTGCACTCATATATCAGTGCCTATCTCCAGCCTACATCGTCTATCGGTGGTGTACATGACAATCCGACGTCCTACACATATCGGAATGCGACACCTTTGATCAAGACTCCACAGCACCCTTGCAAACGCCGTCAACGCCAATCAAGCGGACTCTTCTACAATAAACCAAGGGAACCAATTGGCTACGTCACGTCACATTCATTACCATGGCGTACGAGGAGCGTGCTATTCAACCCGGCAAAGGGTACTACTTCTTCCCGTCAGCCTGGCGTCGTGTTCTCGCCCACCGCAATCGTCGCTCTGCAGGGGGTGCTAGGGCTACCAGGCCGACCAAACCGCCAGATATCCCGCTGCCCGAAGACGTTGAGCCCATGAGAGTGCTCTTGTCGAGGTACAGTGGTATTCCTTTCGAGGACACAGAGGCTCATATTTATCATATGGTACGTGACTCACTGTTCATTGAGTGTACTATTCCCTTTTTACTTCCTTCTGTCCCTTCTTTTTCTCGGGCGCGAGATTTCTCGATGAGAACGTTGGTATACATGCTCACAGTCGAAATATAGCGAGATGTGCTGTGGGACGTCTATCCCAATGCCTGCATTAGCAAATTCCGGTTCGCGAGCTTGAGCTTCAGGAAGGATACATACTTCCGGGTTGCCCTAAACCGTCTCATGAATGCCCCAAAGAGGCCTGGCGTCGGCGAGATGCGGCTGCTGGACCTGGGTTGCTGTGTAGGCCAGGTACTACGCACACTCGCCTATGAAGGCATCGACTCGTCGTGGCTCTACGGAGTTGACATTGAACCCCGCTTTGAGGATCTTGGCTACTCTATGTTCCGCGACCTGGGCAAGTTCAAGGCGACATTCGTCGTTGGCGATCTCCTCGCTGAAGGTGATAGCGACAAGAGATTGGTTGTTTTGGACAGAAAGATGACTTTCATCCATGCATCTAGCTTTTTCCACTTGTTCCCATGGGATTACCAGGTGCGCATTGCCACACGCGTGATCCGCTTTCTGGACCCGAAGGCACAGGATGTTATGATCTTTGGCCGACAAGTGGGCAATATGCAGCCCAGTATCGTGCAGTCTGGCATCAAGTACGTCTACCTACACAACGCGGAGACTTGGCAGAAGCTCTGGGATGAGGTAGGCCAACGCACCGGCACAAAATGGAAGGCGACGACCTTGATGACGGGCATTATTGAGTCGTTGGGCCCAGAGAGCGCTTTGCGAGAGTCGAGCTTTTGTGTCACGAGAGCTGGTTGATTTCATCAGACTCCATTGCATTGGTATCGGTGTTAGGGGTTGGGCAACTTTTGCTTTGACTAGCATCGCAGAGGCGCTTGTACGCATTGCATCACGGATACATTGCACTTCGGCTACTTTGCATCGCAAGACACATTTCATCTCGGATGGCGTTCGGTTTAGCACAAGCTGTGATCGATGTATCACACAATAGTGCTTTTGCAGTGAGGCTGCCTGTCATTCCCACTACTTCCTACATCTCACGTCACATGGTCGACTCCACGTCAGATCTCACTTAGCAAAAAATTCCTTGCGACAATCGTTCAGTACTCGATCTGAATGCCAGGTTGGGTGTTTCCCACTCCATCAACCTTGTCACGCCCATGGTCGTGGAATATTGAAGAGCCTGTGTTTTACGCAAGTACTGAACTTGAGAGTCCGGATTCACGTTGAGATTTCATTGCAGCACATCAGGGAGGGGCATCGTTGTAGTTACCTATGTAGCATAGCAACCTCCAATCAGAGCTTGTGCGATGATTCAAACTTGTGGTTTACCCCAATTCCTAGTCTTTGTGACGGCTATCTAATGAACGTAAGAAAAACACACGAGGTGTACACCCTCTTATTCGTAGGTGCCAATTGAAATCAGTTGCTTGCCAAGTACCAAGTCACAGGTTTGCGCTGAGAAACATCATTGCCAAGTGCGTCAGAATTGGTTAACTAAAATGCAGAACAGTCAGATTATAATTATATTGAACCCAGTCGGCGGGTTTGTAGGTACCTACACGGCTAGGGGCATCACTTGAGCAAATGCTGGTCAGTGTTGACACCGTCAGGACGTTTCCAGTGAACCTGAACACCACCCCAACTCTCGTCACTGTAGCCCGCCTGGACCTTCTTGCACATCTTCAAGCCCCATTCCGTCACGCCAATCATCAAGCAACTCTCGAACATGAAGGCGCAGCTCCCCTTACCCACCAAAGCGGGCTTCAGCTCGGCGTTTCTCGCGCCCTCGTTGCTCTTGGCGTCGGGCCCGTGACCGCTCATCACGTTATGTAGGCTCGCGCCTCCTGGCACGAAACCGCCCTGTCCGCCCTTCTTTGCGTCGTACTCGCCTTGGATGAGGCCCATGAATTCGGACATGGTGTTGCGGTGGTACCACGGCGGGCGGAAAGTATTCTCGGCGACTAGCCAGCGTGGTGGAAAGATGACGAAGTCGGCGACCGCGGTTCCCGGGTGGTCCGAGAGTGCCGAGAGGACGGTGAATATGGACGGATCCGGGTGGTCGTACGAGATGGAGCCGATGGTGTTGAACCGGCCGAGGTCGTACTTGTAAGGGTAGTAATTCCCATGCCATGCCACGACGTCGAAGGGGGTGTGAGGTTGCTTCGTCTGAAATAGGGAGTTGTTAAACTTCACGGTGATGGTGTAAGAGTTTGTCCCCTCTGAGGCGGTGGCGCCGTAATCCTCGCTAAAGCAAGCGACAGGGGCCTGGAAATCACGAGCGTTGGCGAGGCAGTTGGAACCAATGGGGCCCAGTTCCGGAAGACTGAAGTGTCCCTGATATAATTCCAGGGCATAGCCCCGTGCCGGCCCGGATGGCAGGCGGACCTGGTATTTAAGGCCGCGCGGGATGACGCATATCTCCATGGGCCGTACAAGGAGCCATCCTAACTCTGTCCTGATGTCGAGTGCGCCCTCTTGCGCCACTATCAACAAATCTCCATCAGCCGAATAGAAAGCAGAATGGTCACCCATGGATTTGCCAGCGGCGTATATGTACATGCCAATGCCTTGCTTCAGAGTTGGATCGCCAGCGCCGGCCACAAGATGCATGCCTGACACGAAGTCAGACTCGCCATCATGGTCGAATGGATCCCACCGCAACTGGTTCGGGATGTACTCGAGCCTCGCCGGGTCCGTAGGCTTGTCGGACTTAAAGGGCCCATCGCTGGTTGAAATAAAGGGAGGATGGGCACAGGAGGGCAATATCCGGTACAGCCACGATTGCTTGTTCTCGTGTCGCGGGGCGGTAAAAGCGGTGCCGGAGAACTTTTCGGCATAGAGTCCGTGAGGGGGTTTCTGAGGAGAGTTCTGAGCTACAGGGAGGGCACCCGGGACAGCTTCCGTCCTGGTAGGGTGAGTATGCGAGGTCTCTCGGTGTCTAATTTCATGATTGACGGGGGTAACCTACTCAAAATAGGACCCGAACCCATTCTGGTATTTGTAACGCTCGGGAAGCTCAAAGGCCGTGGCAGGCATCGTGGTCGTGGTGGTCTACAGGCTGCACGAGATAAGGAATGTCAAAGTGATGCAAACCGGAATTGTTCTGAGGTGAATTGAGAATGAGAGTAATGAGTATCTGTAATTAATGCCATTTTTAGATGGCAGGTTTTGAACGACGCTGCGCAGTCACGCTACAACCGCAGGCAAGTAACGGCTACCGCAGGTTCACGGAGTTCATCCGCGAGAGATGCCGTCATTCAACATGCCTCGGGTGAATTCAGGCCCTGGGTTTGGCGGGGTCAGGCCGAGCTCCGCTGCTAGCCGGAAGTGCATAAGTACATGATGCATTTATGCACATATTGTGCATACATTGTGCAACTGCCCCGCGGTGCACATCTCATGAAACCACTCAACGCGTCTCACTGTTCGCGTCACGGTCTTACAGGCTTCCAGATAGTACATACACGTTCCCGCTCACCAAGAACCTCAACATATCGCCAATTCACCCTTTCCATAACTCTATCAGTAAATCCGCCAAGATCTGTCTGCGCATCATGGATTCATCCGATGAGCTTGTCGATGGCGAGCCTCCGACCATTGACCCATACGAAGTACTAGGCCTAGAGCGCACGGCAACAGCAGACCAAGTGAAGTCTGCCTATCGCAAACAGGCTTTGAAGAATCATCCCGGTAAGGATTCTTCTACCCAGTTAACCTATACCGCTCGCCGCAATGTTTTCGATTTCATCTGATGGATGATTTGTCTACAGACAAGGTTTCCGAGGATAAGAAAGAGGAAGCGCACGTGACCTTCCAATCCATCGCGTTCGCATATGCTGTACTTTCAGATCCCGCTCGACGCAAGCGCTATGATCAGACTGGTTCCACCTCGGAATCAATTGTCGATTCAGATGGCTTCAGCTGGTCGGATTTCTACCGCGAACAGTTCCGCGACGCGATATCGAATGATGCGATCGAGAAGTTCGCCGCACAGTACAAAGGTTCTGAGGAGGAGAGAGACGATATTCTTCACGCTTACGAGGAACACGAGGGCAATATGGATGCGATATACGAATCTGTGATGCTCAGCGATGTACTCCAGGACGACGAGCGATTCCGCAAGATAATCGATGATGCCATTGCAAACAAGGACGTCCCGGCGTTCAAAGCATACACAAAGGAGAGCAAGAAGTCCAGACAGGCGCGCGTCAAGGCAGCCAAAGCCGAAGCCGTAGAAGCTGAAGATTATGCAAAGGAATTAGGGGTACACGATAAGCTCTTCGGCAACAAGAAGGGGAAGAAGAAGCAGGGGTCTTCCGAGGACGAGCTGGCTGCGCTTATTCGGCGTAATCAACAGGGTCGGGAGAGTTTCCTCGATAATCTGGCGGCTAAGTATAATGCTACGCCGTCAGGCGGGAAGAAGGGAAAGAAGCGTCGTGCAGATGAGAGCGAGCCTTCGGAGGAGGCATTCCAAGCCGCGGCAGCGAAGCTTAAGAAGAACAAGAGGTAATTGGCCAAGGTCAGACTCTCTCTGTGGTCCCGTTTCTTTTGTGTTATAGGTTCAAGTCATTTGCGGAGTTTTCAGGCATGGTACAGAGCAAAGTCCACATGCATACTGGGGTTTAACTTACGGTATTACGGCAGGGAAAGGTCTGTAGTTAATAGGCATTAGGTATTTTATGGGCAAAGCGGTGTCTTGAGAATCGCAAGGGAATATCAATTTATCAATTTGGCACCAACATCTCGCTGGATTGGGTGACTGAGAGAAGCACAGATGATGAAAGAAGGCACCCCAAGTCTACAGATAACCTGCATATTTTCGCCCAGTTGTTGAAGTTCTTAAACCTTGAGAGGCAACGAAGCTACGTCGTACATAACTAGGTATTCCGTACGCAGTATTACGGAATAGAGAGCACCGAATCTTTGCGCCTCAGATACAGGCTGTAAGTGGTTATGGAGTACCGGTACGAAGATGGACTTGTTGGCGCGTTCTTGAAGTTTGAACTTGCCTGGCCCACTACCGGTAACTATCTGTACTGTACGTATACATTGCTACTAACACTGTCATATCCGTAGCCAACGACTATTTGGTACCCATGAACTGTAATAGTATGTATGCTGGCAGTTTTTGGAGTTTTGGAGGTTGGAGTAGGTATTCAAAAGTGGTTCCTAAAGAAATGCACTTTCATCCGGTTTGAACTCGAGTGAAGTGATACGGACGCTTTCCGAAAGAACACCAGTGGATGGGTCAATGCTCTGAATTCATCATTGCGGCGAGATACCAAGATAACTGCCTAGCAACCTGGTAACAACGCGAGGTACGGACGTCGGAGGTATGTAGGTATATAGGCGGTCGAAGTACCGGTATCTAGGTGATCCGGACCGGTGGTTGCCTAATCTGAGTGGCTACCGTATTGCTCGGCCACTCCGCCCAACATCAGGGGGTGGCGCCCCCTATTGAGCTGCTTGAGGGGCACGGTGGCCGGACATTCCGTCAGGCCAACCAATAGGATAAACGCGCCGGATGGTTGGCCCCAACAACACGTGGACTGTGGCTGCTGCACCGAGTCGTGGCCGGCTTGTTGGCCGGACAAAGTCCAGCGGTAAACACACAACCGCCAGCGAAAACAGACGCGGGGACACACACCCACTACCTACCTACAACATAAATAACCGCTACGCAACCTTCTATACGGACTACCTATACATACCTACTTCAAGCCGTTGTCTTCGTCGCACGCATGATTTCTGGAGAAGAGAGAAGCATGCTATTAGACTCGACGTGCACTCCGCATAAGCTTCAATAGCCCGCTCTGCGCCGTGCTGTAGGTTTGTCCCAAGCTAGCCTCACCACATCCTAGCTGACAACGACGGGAGCCAGTAGAAAACGAGTCAACAGTTTCGGCGTCCAAGCAAAGATTAATCCCACATCGGCCGACATACCGGCCTTCAATAGGGCTGTTCAATAACCACAGTGAGCCCATTGCACGCACCCCTGTTCGGAGAATTATTCCCTGAATCGTCAGCCTCTGACACCATGGTGCAGGAGCAGGCGCCGTCCAAATCGCAATCGCGCTCGATATCTACAGCGAGTCTATTGCACGTCCCCCCGTTCAGAGAAGCTTTCCCCGACTCACCGGCCTCCCACGCCATGGTGCAGCAACAGGCGCCGCCCAAGCTGCCACTGCGTCCTCTGGGGACCAATGAATTGAATGACGGCACCGATGCACGAGGCTTTCCCGGACCCTCTGATACCAAGGAAAAAGCCCACGTGGGAAGCAAGAATATGGAAGACAAGTACGCCAACTTGTTCGTCCAGCCAAAGAACCGACCTGAGCATCACCGTCCTCAGCGAATTAACGGCCCGCTCCAACCTAGCGCCAAGGATAGAAAGGCCCCTCAAAACCCAGTATTTCCTTCGGCTTCAACTTCGCCACCTGGCTTGATGGGTTCAATCAATAATCCCGTAACTATAGCCGATGATGTCGGTGGATCCATGTATACCCAACCCGGTGTCTTCTCTCACTATATCTCTCCAAAGGAAGCTGCCGCCGATATCAAGGCTCTCTTAGAAGGATCCTTGGAGGACGATGAAGACAAGCCTGCTAAAGAGGAGATTACCGAGGACAAATCTCGCATCGAGGGGCTCAAAGTCCGGCTCCTCCCCCATCAGATTGAAGGTGTCGAATGGATGAAGAATCGAGAGCTTGGTCCTGTCAAAAAGGGCAAAGTACCCAAAGGTGGTCTTCTGGCCGATGATATGGGTCTCGGAAAAACATTGCAGTCTATTTCCCTCATTCTTACGAATGCCAAACCCGCCGATAAGCATCCCGGCGTTGAGAAGACGACTCTTGTCGTCGCACCACTGGCGTTGATTCGCCAGTGGGAGGCTGAATTGCAAGAGAAGATCGAGGACACTCACAAGCTAAAGGTTCTTGTCCACCATGGACCCCAGCGCACCAAGCGCTTTGAAGATCTTCGTCGGTACGATGTTGTCATCACCACCTACCAGATCCTAGTCTCGGAACACAATTACTCTAGCGGCAGCGTCAAAGCAGGCTGCTTTGGCCTACAATGGTACCGCGTCATCTTGGATGAAGCGCATACCATAAAAAACAGGAATGCCAAAGCCACCAAAGCCTGTTACGACCTACGAAGCGTGTATCGGTGGTGCTTGAGTGGTACGCCAGTCCAGAATAATCTGGACGAGTTGCAGAGCCTTGTTAAGTTTTTGCGGATCAAACCCTACGACGATTTGCGGGAATGGAAAGATCACTTTGAGGCGCCAATGAAGAAGGGCAATGGCCATGTTGCTATCAGGCGACTACATAGCCTGCTGAAGTGCTTCATGAAGCGTAGGACTAAAGATATATTAAAACAGGAGGGCGCCCTAAGCACAGGGCCCACCGGAAGCGCGGGCAATGAGCAGGATGGGAAGAGTGCGACAACCAACTTCAAGGTTACCGAGCGCAAGGTTGTGTCTATCGCTGTCCAGTTTGCCCCTGCCGAGCGACGGTTTTATGATCGCTTGGAACAGCGGACAGATAAAAGCTTGAAGGCGATGATGCGTAGCAAGGTTAACTATGCTAGTGCCCTAGTACTCTTGTTACGACTAAGGCAGGCATGCAACCACCCAAGACTGGTGGAAGGGAAGTTAGAAAAAGACAAGGACGCTTTGTCTGAGGAGACCCGGCCGAAAAAGATGGGCTCAGATGTCGATGCTCTCGCTGACCTCCTCGGCGGACTCGATGTCGAAGCTAGACACTGCGAAATCTGCGGCTGGGAACTAGACGAAGAAAATCGCCAAGCGGGATCAGACAAGTGCAAGGAATGTTTTGCGGATCTTGAATACTTCAAAAATCACGAGGAAGGTGGTGATTTGAAAATAGCCAAGGCAAAACCCAAACGCAAGAAGAATAAGGCTAAGAAGGCCACCGGCCGGAAATCTGATGCAGAACCAGCCATCGAGGAAGCTAAAGCCGGGAGCTTTGCCAAACGAAAGGCTAGAAATCGACGTGCCGTCATTGATAGTGATGATGAAGAGGAGGAAGGCGAGTGGATCGTTTCCGGTGATGAGCAAGTATCGCCCAACCTAGGCAAAGCCGGCGGCACCGACGACGAAAATGCCGAGGGTGATGGTGAGACTATCAACACGGAAGACTCCGAAGACGATGAGTCACAGGAAGACAGCGGCTCAGACAGCTTTGTTGTGGATGATGGGGATGATACGAAGCCAGAAGATCTCAAAAAAGCCATCGAGGCTTCCGACGAGGATGATGATGACGATGACGACGACGATGACCAAGAGTCGAGAACAAAGATGCGCACTAGATTATCCAAAAGGCGCTCTCAGGCGACTGAACAGACGGATGAAGATTCAGAATCTGATGACGACGATGATGCATCTAACTCCGGGAGCGATGAGGGCATCTCCGAGTCGGAATTACACGATGACTCGGAGATCGATGAAAAAGCATTCCTTTATAATTCGAAATACAGACGACAACAAATTCCACACGTCCTCGCCTCGGCCAAAATCCGTGAATTGGTAACAATTCTACAAAAGGAGGTCCACCAGCATAAGTTCATCGTATTCTCGCAATTTACATCAATGTTGGATCTTGTAGAGCCTTTCCTTCGTAAGGGAGGCCTCAAGTACGTACGCTACGACGGCGGGATGAAGAATGACGCGCGCGAGGCGGCGCTTCACAGTCTCCGCAATGATAAGAACACGCGCGTCTTGCTCTGCTCCTTGCGATGTGGCGCACTTGGTCTCAACCTGACCGCTGCCTCGCGCGTTGTTATCCTCGAGCCTTTCTGGAACCCCTTCGTTGAAGAGCAGGCCATCGATCGTGTGCACCGTCTCACACAGACTGTCGACGTTATTGTATATAAGCTCACAGTCGAGAACTCGGTTGAAGAGCGCATACTTGAACTCCAAGAGAAGAAAAGGCTTCTCGTCGCGACGGCCATCGAGGGCGGTGCCAAGAAGGAGGCACTTAAGCTCGGTCTTAAGGAAATGCTTGATCTCTTCAAGCACGTGGACAGTGGTAGCAGCCTAGCTAGCGGTGGCCAACTACATCACAAGCTGGCTGACGACGCTGTGGTTCGCGGTGATGTTCACGCAAGTATGCAGAGCTTGCGGAGCGATAAGCCGAAGGCGAGAGACAACCAGGAGAGCGCCGTCTGGGGACGTCGGTGGTAAAGCTCTCCTATACCTGTCGTTCATGGCGGCCGGCCGTTGCATCACGCGGCGAAGCAACCCAGGGCGTTTTGGTGTTGTGATGCGACACGGCCACTCGAGATTGCGTCTAGTTGGGACTGGGAAAGAGGAAAATGGCGTTGGGTCTTACATATCAGTTTATGTGGGCAGGAAGGATAAATGGATGGATAGCCTCAACGGGCTGAATGATTACTGGGGCTAGGATGATGGATTCCCTTGCTATTGTGTTGTAGAGCACATAAACTGTTTCGGTCGTAGATACTTTTTCTATATGACTATATAATGTACTCACAATCGCGGTGTGCACAAACGGTGATCCTGGCTCGGCAAAACTTCAACAGGGTGCGATTATGGAGTTGGCGTTTGTGACTGTCACTCCGTGATTAAGTTGATCCCCGGGGCATCCCGACTGCTCTAGGCTGAGTGACTTAAGTTACTCCGAAGCTTTCTGGGGCGCCAAGCGCTATGCTTTCTTCCCGGAAAATGTTTGTCACAATAAGGCAAGGGTGATGTCAAGAACCGGCGCGCGAGTCCAACTATCCCGGCGGCCAACATGATAATGTGAAGGGTTTGGCTCTTTGATCTTATGAAACGCGAACACATAACGCGCTGATGCTCTATAAATCTACAACTTGGGTTTCGCAAGCTTGAGCTTCGACATCAACGTCTCCTCGGCCTCCCTCTCGATCCTCTTCACCAGAACCTCGCAGGTAGGGATGTCGTGAATCAAGCCGATGACCTGACCCGCCGTCCACACGCCGTACTCGGCGTCGCCGTTGATGTAGACCTGGCGTCCGCGCTGGCCGCTGACGTAGGGCGCGATCTCGGAGAACTCGCCCGTCTTGCTCTCGCGCTCGATCTTGGAGACGGTATCGGTGATCTTGTTGCGGTACAGGCGCGTCGTGTTGGTCCAGCGCCGCATGACCAGCGCCGTGTCCGTCTCCTCGGCCTTGACGATCTGCTCCTTGATCTTCTGGTGGATCGGCGCCTCTACCGTGCACATGAAGCGCGTGCCCATGTTGATCCCCTCGGCGCCTAGGCACAGGGCCGCTGCGAGCCCTTGGCCGTCGGCGAAGCCGCCTGATGCGATGAAGGGCGTCTTGAGCGTTTGCCGCGCTTTGCTCAGGAGGATGAAATTGGTTATGTCCGATTCGCCGACGTGGCTTTTCGTTTTGGCGGGATTAGCTTGCTGAGATACGTGCGTGCTGGGAAAAAGGGGGGGATTATATGAAGATTGGACGGGATGACTACGGAATGGACTCACCCGGCACACTCGAAGCCGTCAATGGATAGGAAGTCTACGCCGAGCTTGATGGCGCTCTGCGCGTGGCGGATCGTGGTGCACTTGTGCAGAATAATGATGCCGGCCTTCTTGAGCTTCGCTATGACGGGGCCCGGGCTGTTGCCGGCGGTCTCTACGATCTTGACGCCCTCGTCAATGACGACCTGGGCGTAGGCGCCGTAGTCTGGGGGCTGGAGAGCCGGCAGCAGGGTGATGTTGACGCCGAATGGGTTCTTGGTCATGGTCCGGGTCTTCCGAATCTCCTTGCGCAGATCATCGGGCGTGGGCTGTGTGAGCGCGGTGAGTATACCCAGGCCACCGGCGTTGGAGACGGCGGCTGCTAACTCGGCATATCCGATATGTTGCATGCCGCCTTGGACAACCGGGATCTTGATGCCGAGGCGGCGGGTGAGTTCGGTATCGAAAGGCATCTTGCCGTACTTGTGTCTCTTCTTTTCCTCTTCCTGCACCTCGTGCTCTCTCCTTGTTTACTCTATCCGGTCTCTTGTGAACGTCTAGATAGGTCTTGGACTTGTAGCTCAGTAGGTAGAGAGGTAAGTATATCTAGGTAGAACAGATCGTTGAGAAGTACAGCGGTAGAATTACAGCATCTATATGCAGGATGACTATCGTTTGACAGAGAAGAACGAAAACTTGATCGAGGAAGGGAAAGATGCGAAAATGGGAGGTGAGACATGAGAACCCTAGCGGTAGCATGACAAAACACACCGTAGACAAAGATGCCGAGGTACGAAGGCAGACCAGGGTCCAGGGGGTCGGTACCAGTCCGCCGGCCCACCTGCGTATCATTGGCACGGATCCCGTGGAAATCACATAAGCGTCGTTATCTTGTTATCGTCGGTCCACTGCACGGCGGTTTGAAATGCCCCAGCGAAATGGCTCCCACCTCCGACAAAGCCCGGATACCTACGCGATGCCGTTGTATATGCGGCCTCTTTGCGGAGGTTCGGACGTACGGTATATCCCCTTCAACCATGGCCCTGGCTCTCGAGATATGCCCAAGACACCGGCTATGCGAGGAATGCCTGACGCCGACTATGTTCCCTCATAGGACAACCACACATGAAAGCATCGGCCGAGAGTTTTCTGTTTTGTGTAATGAGAGTCTGCATGTTGAATCCGATTATGGGAATCATACTACGGTGCAGGCATTGAGCCTGGGTGTGATTGGTATATGTTGAGTGAGGCACGAGGCGAAGGACCGAATCTATAGGAGTGTGTTGGTGTTTACGGACTATTTTTAAAAGTGAGTCGACCTTCTACCCTACTGGCAAATGCAGTACATAAGAACACAATGTTACCTTGGAAGAATAGCCCTATCCAATCGGACCTCTTCGAAAATCCGAACGGCTCCAAACTCATCGCCTCCCTGTCCAATCAAGCATCGCAGTTGATGTCGCCAGTACAGACAAGGTTCTTAATAATGATAACCTCGTCGCTGTGGTCTTTACAGGACTGATTTCCCGCCCTGCTGACACGTGAGCATTTTGCAATGACGTTGCCCTTGCCTCCTTGGTTCTTGCAACTCCAGTTCTCATCGTCATCGCTCGTGCAGAGGATCCCGTTCGAGGCGACGCCGCATATGCCGTCCTTGAAGAGCATGGAATCGGCAACGCCGTCGAGGAAAGTCCCGTCCTTGGGCTCTTCGCAGGCGTGGCCGTCGCTGCAAGGGTTAGCCGTGAGTAAAGGGATGAGGGGATGGTGTTGTCTTGGCGAGACTTACACTGAATTTAAGGAGTAGTCGAACTCACGCCACACGGCAAAAGTATAGGTTTGAGTCGCTGTTGACGCTGAAGTCGGCGACGGCGGTGCCGAGTATATTGTCGCCGAGGGCCCGACGCATTTAGTGGACGACGTGCTGGATCGGCAACCAATGATGTCTCCTCCTGGGGCTGTACTGGTGTACGGCCACGGGTTCGGGACTGTGATGTAGGCGCACGGGTCGTATGGCGTGAACGTCGGTGAACAGCAGGGGAAGCGTGCCCGGGTAGCCCTTGCAGGCGCAGTAGTCGCTCGTACTTGAATCGCTGCCTGCTTTCGATGTACAGATGAATGGAATGGCAATATAACCGCAGAAATCCGTTCCTGTCGTTAAAGTCGGAAGAAGCGAGTCCCACTCCCGGGCAACTACAGAATGCCGTGCTTGCTCCGGGATCGGGATCCCCTCCTGGGATACAGCCCAGAATGGGGCGGGCTGTCGGTGCGCTAGATATTGGACTCGCTCGCTGCTTGGCTGGTCTTCTTAAAGACCCAAGTTCACTAATATACCCAAGAGCTTGGAGCGGGAGAAGATACTTGAAGTGGGAAATGATCATTGGAGAATACGCGGTCAAGGGTGGCGTCTAGGCATCAATAATCGGGCAATATAGTTTTGGCATTTCCGCATCCTTATTCCGTGCTCTTGACGTTGTTCTGTCTCGTATCTCGTTTGCGACGCTTAGCAATATTGACCACCTAGATCCTTCCGTGCCTGTTTTGGGATCTGAGTAACCCGAGCTAGGCAAGCCTGAACGACCCCTGAGTCACTGCCAACGGAGCCGAAGTCCGAAATAGCGACGGCATACTCGATCAAGGGGTCTCATTAATTGTAAGGCATGTTGGCGCGGGGTCTGTCAACACCAAAACCACCGCTTTCAATCCTTGATCGGGGTTATAAATGTGACGGAGGGTAAAAGGTTAACCGTAGTAACCTCCATTGGTACTACGCTATATATGCCACGACAATAGGTCCACACACTTGGCAAAATCGTCACATAAAATCATAGCCGCCAGAAAAAAAGGAATCTCGTCCGTCCTCCCGTAGATAAGCTAGCGCCATCCAACTGGTGACATGGTCCCGCGCCGCCTTAATCCGCCTTCTGAAAACTGTCGTCAAGATCGACAATTCCTTTGATGACTATATCACGATTCACCCCAAAGTTTCTTGTCAACAACCTGCCCCATGCTCTCCAGAACGGTTTGTGGGATAGACTCATATTGAATGCGGTCGATGCCGAGCCCTTGGCCGAGAATGATCCCTGAGCGGTGGTTTGGCACTGGTGACTGCCTCCTTTTCCATCACCACGGCATACATATCCAAGCGTAAAACGGAGTTCGAAAACTCCAGAAGAAAGCTGGCTTGGACCATTGATTTGTCTTCATTCCTATAAGGGTCATTGATGGGATCGTCCAGGTGGGTCAGGAACTCCTCAGGAAGTATATCCTTGGTGATAATGGTTCGATGGCACCCGGTGTCCCATAATATGGGCACGCTTTCTAAGTAGAAATGTGGCATTGTATCGTCGTAATTAACGGCGGTAATGGTGGCGTTGGCCATCACGATTGCTAACATGGCATCCTCAAGTGAGGCTTGTAGATAAATGGTATGTGGCTGTTCTCGCGGACCTGGTGGCATCTTCTCGTCTAATTTCTTCAGGAGCTCGCGGCAGAGTGGCCCATATATCGGTCCTGTCGGTCAGTACCTCCTGACCGACTGACCGCTAGCTATGAGTATAGTCGGCTGACGGCTATCAGTCGGCCAAGAGGGACTGGCAGATAGACCGGCAGACTTGTGGTGGTGCAGCCGGCCGACCGACGGTTTGGAAACAGAACATGAACATGATGAAATTGAAAAATGATGGAATTATAGAGTGATCAGTGAATAAGCAAGTGGCTGCCAAGGGTTCGTTTGTGTTTGTCCCATTATTGGTCAACAGAGGCCCTATCCGATGTGCCGGCACGGTCCCTACCCGAGGAATATTGACATACAAACAATCATCGGCCTCGGCGGTCGGCCAGACATCTTCATCCGACAGGTAGCGGTTTTAGCCCATTGGGATCAGATCGTTGGCGGATAAAGCGTTATTGTAACCGATTGGCCGTCTGTCGGAAAAGAAGCGTGGTCGACCAGTAGATCGCCGAATTGACCGACCGATGGCTGGCTCCCGGCGGGCCGCCGACAGAGGTTTTGGGAAATTTCCCGATACAAGCCTGCCTTCCGTTCGGATGTGAAGGCCAGAAAAAACCTGGGAAGTCGAATCTACAGACTTAGCCGCTTCGGTAAGAGAATCCTATCTGGAATCTCCTGTACGCACTTCATGGCCGCATCCAGCACTTCATGATATGTTGGATGGTGAGAGGGAAGACTCGGCCAAAGGTCTCCCTCCATGGTGCCGAAGGCGACCAGGATGAGGCGGCAGGTGCTGGGACGTGCCTTACTTGTCCATGTCGGCCATCATCAAGGTTCCTGCTGCAATCAAGATTTATGACGCAATCAAACTTTCCGGCTCTCACGCATCGCGCTCTCCCTGTCCAAAGGTTATAAGTTGGTCATATGCTCTGCTCAAAGACTTCGCCAAAACTAAGACAACTTCTGCCGTCAGTCCTCTTTCACTCTTACTGCTGCTATCACCCATAGTTCCGTCGGATTTCGACAAGTATTCGCCGAGGAATCTGTAGCATTGGAAACCCATTCCATCTACGGAAGAGCGGTTTAAAAGTTTCGATCACTACAGCGGTTTTGGCTGACCGAAACTTTCCAATCGCTTTTCCGTAATATCTCTCCCGTTATTCGCTGAAGAAAACCATATTCCTCGACTATGTCGTCCACACCGTCCACGGAGATTGTCAAGCTGGAGGTCTCCCGGGCTAGGTCAAGCGCAATCCCAACGCCGAATAAGCGCAGGGTCATACCGATAGTTGAGCTATCGTCGGCTAAAGGGGCCCTAGTCCTCGACACTCGCAGCAGATTACCAGCGAGTGTTTCTCTTACTCAAGTAGGTGGTTCGCATCTCTCGTTAGAGTTTCGTAGTGATATTGATAGTAACACACCTATCAATTTTTTCCAGGGAGTCGAGATGTCTATTCAAGACTATCACGCGCCTAAACTCCTGTTTCCTGAAGGCGTCGCCCAAATTACACACGTGTACGTTCATGACCCCCATCGGTGCGATCCCTCTCAAGGAAGCGAGATCAAGGCTCCCTGGCACACCAAACATGTGCTATTACCCTATGACTTGCGGGATAGACGCCTCAATATCCAGAAGGATGAAATTCAGAAGCTGCTGAATAGCATTTTCCCAGGCACACTGAATGTCGCCGAAGGCCGATCATATCTTGTGTTCCAAGTGCGTGAGCTGCCCAGTCCGCCATGGCCGCTTACCATAGGCGGGAAGCCTTTCACACTCCTCTCCGAAGGTGGCCAGGGCCGAGGACTCATGTTCCCCAGCCTGTACCGGACCCATCCTCACACCTCTATATGCCAGAGCGAATTCACTGAAGCGTTGGAGAGCGGAATGCTCTCAGACAAGGCATTGAGAACCATAACAGCGACACTTGTAACCAGATTGAAGCGCAGTGTTCCCGAGGCCCGCGTCCACGAAGTGATGTTTACAAGCGATCGTATATTTTACATCTTTGTGGATAACGACTTTTGTATTGGGGGACACTATAATCGGTTGCCAGGCACGGTCGCAGGCTGCCCAGCAAGTTATCATCACGTCCAAGAGCTGAATCGACCAGCGAGAGTCGATTTACCGGCCTGGCAAATGACGGAGCCCCAACAAGTTTCTGGGATCGTTGATGAAACTTCCTATGATCCACTGCGACCAGGTGTCATGGTTTGCAGTTCCTTTCTCGGACAGCATGACCATCCCTATACATTTCCTACGGGTGTTCTTGTGGAAAACGAACATGGAGCTCGATTGATGACCGCGGCGTCCCATGGCATAATTCAACATGGCACTCTGTCGCAGCCCCATGAACAAGATCGAGCCATAGGACGAGCTGTTTCGGAGGTTCCACACACCGACATCAGCCTCGTGGAGTTAGGCCCAGAGAAGATTTTTGTCAATGAAACATTCGTAAACGGTAACGGGGTGACTCCGCAATTTTCGCGGTTTCTCACGTCCGAAGAGGTTACCGACTGGCAGACGTACTACTTCAATAGCCCATTTACCGGCAACATGGAAGGGGTTATGACAATGAAGTCAGCTAGAGTGGTCAACAAAGACTACTCGGACGAGCGGCGACTAAAATACGTCGTCTATCACTGGGCCTACTTAGGCCAGCAGGAAGGACTTAAGGACGAGTACAAAGTCATTCCACCCGCAGGTACGTGTGGTTCAGCGGTATGGAATGATGATGGTATTGTTTGCGGCTTTTACCACTCTGCCATCACCGAGGGACCCTGGAAGGGTCATATTGCGTCGGTTTCCTCGAGTGAGCTCACCGAGGCGAAGTATAAAATTGTTGCATCTTGACGGAGGTTGAAGTATAGAAAGGCATGGGAAATATCTCGGGTGGTAATACTTGGAAAACATTTCTATTTCAAGGGCGATGAGGCTTCGGACGAGATAGCAAAACCCAAGTGTCGCGGATTCATGAAGCCGATGAGGACTGCAGGAAGATGGTCGAGAGAGTACGCGTCCCGCGGCCGGATGGTCAAAGTGCTTTGCCGGGCCGATTCTTGGACTTTATGGACGCTAAGATTCTTTCTTTTCCTTTGTTCAATCGGATCATTTTCTGGGCTGGAATGTACAGTACTTAATACCGCGGCAACGGCATGGAACTATGTCAGCAATAGATGCCCTCGACTGGCAGAGAGAGTGCTCCCAGATCCGTATATTGTAAACAAAAGCCTTGACTTCGGGATAGCGTCAAGCATAGAATTTTTGTGAAAAAGGGAAGTTCCACTAACTAACTATAAGATGGTGCGGTTATAATTCTCAAAATTTGTATGAAATGACTGGGGAATTGGCGGAATACCAAGTACGGAGCGTCCGTACACTACCGATTGTTCGGCCCACCACATTGCTCGGCCAACCGACCTACCTAGGTGCGCCGACAAGGGATTAGTAGGGGAGCCGTGCCCTTGGATGGCCCAGCTCCACGGTATGCCGAGAAATACGGTAACTCTACACTACCTACCTACGAAGTACACGCACTAGTGTACGGATTATTCCGCATATCAGCGCGTCAATTACATTATGTAGTTACCTGCCTCTGAACAACCTCGAATGCCTATGACGGGGAGAGGCTATGTAAAGACGGGGGCTCGCAATAAATGTCAGGAACTCCATCACCACTGCTTCACGGCACCTAGATACGTGATACGGTCTGTAGATCCGTACCTTCACGTACGTCCTGTGCTTATGACGTGCTTACGGTGCACTGTGTCCGAAACTGTATTCTACTGACTGCTGTTACAACATGTATGCATGCTCTGGGCCTGTCCATTCACCGGTAGAGTGCGTACATAGTGCATAGTAGTATGGAATATACACTGTACGATGTACTTACACGGCATTATCTTTGGAATCGTTATTCCAAATAAAAAGTAACCCCCAACAGGAACAACATTGAAACTGTCATCACTGGCTGTGAATCCCACTTTTGCCACCCTGTCCAACATTTAAAGCTGCCGCTGCCCGTCTCCATTCAGATCTACTCACATCACATCGCGGATCTTTGTTCTCAAGGCTCAAT
This sequence comes from Xylariaceae sp. X802, assembly GCA_028637635.1. NCBI lineage: Eukaryota > Fungi > Ascomycota > Sordariomycetes > Xylariales > Xylariaceae > Xylariaceae sp. X802. The sequence continues at coordinate 1,459,179 of JAJFDH010000001.1, read as the reverse complement.
TACTCATGAGACTGCCTCCTTTCGCCACTCTGCTGCGAACATTCTACGCCTTTTCTAGCTTGAGCCGCGTCCGAGCATCTGCACCCATTCACCAGACATTGCGATCAAACTCAGCATACTCAGGTTATCTAGCAGCCATGCCTTTCGGGAGTCTCTTTGGCTCAAGTTCGTCCGCCAACAACAAGGCGGCCTACCCCGACCAGAGGACGCCCGACGAGTGGCGTGCCGTCCTGAGCAAAGGCAAGTGACTTCCCCTCATCTCAACTCCCCGCTTACTAACGGCGCATCTCAGAACAATTCCGTGTTCTTCGAGAGCAGGGCACAGAGGCACCCTACTCTCACAAGTTCGACAAGTTCTTTACTGATTCCGGTGTCTACACTTGCGCCGGGTGCAATGCCCCCCTCTACAAGGCGAACCAGAAGTTCAAATCAAACTGCGGCTGGCCCGCGTACTTTGATAACATCCCCGGCGCAGTTACTCGTCACGTGGACCGATCTTGGGGTATGACACGTACTGAGATAGTTTGCTCCAATTGTGGTGGCCACCTTGGTCACGTCTTTAAGGGTGAGGGCTATCCCACCCCCACCGACGAGAGACATTGTGTCAATGGCGTCAGTCTCAACTTCTCCCCCGGGGATCCCGTCGTGGACAAGCCGGCGGAGGATGCTAAAGAAAGTAAGGCTTAGATTTGGTAGTTTTGCAGCCGTTGTTTTTGTTGGGACATGAAAGTGCAAATAATGATAGTGAAGCAAGGGTAGGGTGCATGAACATATAGGAACATCAGGCGCCGTTCATTGCCGTTGTTGAAACAGGTGCTTTTCACCTCGACTGTTTAAATATGAGTCTCCAGAATGAATTTCGATTCGAGTTTCGATATATTAAGTTTCCCCATCCGAAGGACGGCCGTACGGACAGAGAACTGACATGAGCTGGCGTGCGTGCTCTTTTAAACCCTATCCAAGCCCGCCAGGAAGGAGTGTCCGGATTTACAGCCCAGGCCCGAGCTTTCTCCTTCATAATATTATTCTCGTCATACGCGTTTTATTCATCCCATGACCTCAGTGCTGTGGTGAGTTATAGTTCCCTATCAGCGGGAAGCAGAGCCTGACTTTCAGCAGCTATTGTGAAAGATACGCCTCAACCACCATGACAATGTATTGTGTTTACACCCGTCTAGTGCACTTTTCTTCGGCTGGGAAGTCGTCAACACAGTCGTGACCTAGGACATACTTGACTGGGCCTGCCGGTCAGAAATTTAGTCCCTGTGATTGTTGTCGACAACTGAGTTACCAACCTAACCCTCTTGTTCCTACGGCAACACCATGCGTATTCCGACTCTAATGGAAGTCCATTGCCTACCGCAATGCTATATACCAAACTCAAAACGCCCTGACCTGCTCGGTGAATATACACTGTTATAGTGCAACCTCTACTGTCCCTCCCCTTCCTCACCCCGTGCTCACTCTGGTTCCAGTCGATATCACTCGTGCAACTATTGTATCAACTTGTACAGTAGTCCTGTCAATATCACGCGTGTATCGGCATTCCCAAGACCTCGTACCACTGTTAAGCATCTTGTATCGGATTCCAGCATCCATATCATCAATCATCGTCCTGCCCGTGGACTCTGTGCGTCCTGTTACATCCATCGTGAACATACAATCATCTCCCGTACTATTCCCATCATCAACAATCTATTCTCTTCGGATTTCACGTCTGTTGACTTCAAGATGGGTCTCCGAAACAAACGCAACGGTACTCCCGCCGCCAAGAATGGGGCGGCACAGAAAGTGCTCCGTCGAAACCCTCGACTTAACAATCGCTCCTCCCCTTCCGTTCAAGGGTCGCCGGATACCGAGATCTTGACACGACGAAGTGCTCGAATCCAAACCCGAGCCTCTTCTTCGGTCTCACTCGACGGCAATAAGCCACCGAAGAAAACTCCCAAGGCTCGAACCTGCAGCCGTAAAGCAGGCCGCCAGCAGAGCAGGGCTAAGCCCGATCACTCCACCAAACCGAGCCCGTCACCGGAGATTGAGTATTCATCCGAGGGCAAACTCGTCGTTGTTACGGATATAAAAATTACCAAGATCTACATGGACCACGGACTCTATTCCATCTTTGATCGTCGCACTAAGACGTACATCTACAAGCGCGACCGCGACGGCGATGAGGACTTCCTCATTACCTATTCGGACAATGCACGCTGTACGTCCATCCAGAATGCCAACGGTGAATTCGTGTACCGGAAGCCGGAGGGTCACAATGACTAGGAGCCATTGTGCTACGGCACTCCTTCGCTGTACCCTGGCGGTTCTCCGTCATGCTCCGGGAGCCCTCCGTTGTGCCCCGGCAGCCCGTTGTTTTGCTGAGTCTTCTTCATCGAAAACCTCCACCACGCACTATCGACTGTAATGGTCAGTGGGCTTACGACACGGCAATTATACACAATACAACGGAGGGTTTATTACTTTCAGTACACGAGACGAGTTTATGTTACATGGCACTCACCCACGACATTCGTTCACTTTTTTCAGTAAGCTTTACATAGCCTGACGCGATAACCGGCACATACACGATTTTACAGCAGCGGTATTATGTTCAGTCAGTCAGTCAGTCAGTCAGTCCTTGCCTCACGCAAAAACACAAACCCGGACAGACCAATCACCAAGCTTTCAATGATGAAGCTTTTATCATTTGGTTAATTGCTCGGCGGTTTACTCGATGCCAGCGAGGCCGGGTCAGTCACGATCCGGTATGTCAACGGAAAGCAGACAAAGACAAGGAGGACAGGCAATGGAGGATCACGACGGCAATGGAACATTCATTAAGTCAACGGGAAATAATAAAAGGGAAGGTTGCGGGTTTTTACGGGGTATCGGTGAACCGCAGGGATCAATACACACATGGGAGTATTCTCACTCCGCCATGAGAAAGCGGACACGGGTAGTCCCTGCGGGATTTTTAACCCGGCTTCGGTACGGTTTTTGCCCGTGGGTGGCGGCGCGTGTTTTGTTCGCTTATGGTTTATTTGTTCTTTTCTTAGGGAATACACTGCAGTACATGCAGAATTACCAAATATCTTCTGTCCCTTCGCCCTTTGTGATGTCCCTTTTTAACGCTCTTGGCTTTTTCACTAGTCGGCACGACACTCTGCAGCTATGTGATTATATTCAATGCGTAGTGGGCGTTATGGGATTGTTCGGGGCCGCCGGAGAAGTGATGGATTTGGTCATCGATTAACAGATATGAGCTCCTGATGGATTAGAAAGGGGACTGTAATAGACGATGGTAGGATGCTCACTGACGAGTTCCAGTCAGTGTGGTACTTACTGAGTAGACTTGAATTCATGGTAAATGCCCCTTTGATTCAGATAGACTAGACAATATGATGCAGCTCTGCCATCGGGAATAGGGATTGCTCCACTGCCTACATATCGTGAGCCATGTGAGGAGAGCAGCGCACTTAAACGCTCCCTACCATTCTGCGCTGCTTTCCATTTCATCTATGTCTGACAACTTAGGTGTCTTTCGACTTCTTGGCCTGCGACGTTTGACATATTTCCAAACACGGCGGTATGGTTATCCTTCAGTAAAGGTTTGATAAGCTGATAGTTACGTTTGTTTCTATATTACTACTTGGTTATAGGTACTACCCTATGTAAGGAGTCAAGGACCTAGGTAGTTATCCGGTCGGCCTTTTAATACAACAAGACAATCAACTCCGATAAAGTCAGGTCTGTAATCATTGAGCTTCATGTACGTTTAGCCTTCAGTTTCCTTGGCTAGCTCAAAAATACCACGTGCCACCTTTCCACTTTTGCGGACCATTCACCATGGAAACTCTGAAGATTGGGGGCCGAGATTATGGACGAAGGGTGAAATCGTTTGGGACAAGTAGTTGACGCGTAGGTGCCTATTCTGATGAGTAACTGCCATAATCTTTGACCCACGGCCAACGGATGTGCTGCTCCTGGTTCTTTTCCACCAGCTCTCCCCATCGCAGATCACAAAATCTGGTAATTATAATGTTCTTGGTGGTTGTTCCGCTTGTTCAAGCGCCAGTTGTTGCGGTTTTCTCTCATTTGTTGCTGCCGGACACTGCGCGGCACAGCACGCTGGACTTCTTTCTTCTTTTGTTCACTTACTCCAGCCATGCCACGGCCACCATTTGCTCGAGTGACCATAGCTCCATACTTGCCACGGTCATGTCGTCTGGACACTTGTCTGTTACCCTCATCTGCCTCACCGTCTGAGGCGGTGTCCTCGATAGCCAACCTCTCGGCACGCTCTTCTGGCGTGGGGTGGTTGTGCAAATTCTGGCGGTAGTATTTTGCCAAGGATCGATGTCCTACAGCGCGGCCAGAGGGCAGATGCAACTCAGTATCATCATAGAAAATGGCTCGGTGTTTATGAGCATGGGAATGCCATCCGTCTTTTTGATGATGGTGCCGAGGGTCGTGAGACGAATGATGCGGGTGTTTATCAAGCCGCTCATACTGTTTGTAAGAATGATCAACTGGAATGGACTGGAGATCTTCTGAAGCACATGATGAAGCTGAGCTGTCAGTCTCCCAATCTTCGTCTTCGCCTGTGATTTCATCCCCATCTTCTCCAACTGTCTTTGACGCTCGCTTGGCTCCAAGCTTAGCCCCTCCACTGGGCTTGTCGACATCAGTGGACTCGTCGTCAGAGTCCTCTACATCTGAATAAGTGCTTCTGAAATCGTAAAAGTCACCAATACTGAGCTGTTCCTCTTCGGTTGTGAAGGGAATCATACAGTGTCCTTTGTCGCGCATATGTGTCTGTACTGCAGCACTCGTGTTTTTGAGTTTTCCACAATAGAGACACTCATGGTACTCCTGAATGCGTTGCTGTAGCTCCGTAATCAGGCCGTCCAAGTCAACTAAGTACTGTTTCTCGGGAATGAACATGCCGTGTATACGTTCCATATGAAGGACGTTGAGAGGAATGGTGGGGGAATCATAATTACAGAACAGGCAGTTTTTCAATGTGACACCTGGAACAGTAACAGATGCTCCAGAAACAGTTTCGTTTGACTGATCTGATACAGTCTGGTCCGGCTGACGTTGAGGATCGGCTGAAGGAGCAGGGTGCGAAGGCCTTTTGACAGGAGAGGGACGCTCTTTTAAGCTGGTCTTCTGTAGTCCCTCCACGACTTCGTTGAACTCCTCCTCAGCATCAGAATCTACCTCTTCCGGGGGCACGGGTAATGGGTTCCCGAAAGAGAAGGTCGAGCTCATGACGGAACTGGCGTCATCTATAGTGGCTCCTCGCCTTGACATAGCCGCCTGCTTTGCTTTGTGCTTCTGGCTCCCGATGTGGTTACGGTACGAGTTCTCGCTATAGTATGTCCGCTGGCAGACTTCGCACACCTGCTGGAAGCCAGCGCGATCTGCCTCGGCGGTGGTGGCAGCGCGAGCTTGAAGGACCTTCTCGGTGAAAACTTCCGAGGAGATTGGGGGCAATGATGCAACACGGCGTTTAAGGTTGTAGCGACTATGGAGTGAACACAGGTCAGCCGGCGCAATGCAGACGGATAAAGATAGTCAGCGAATAGATAAACAGGCCGCCACCTACTGCCAATCGCTTTTCATGTGACTTTTCTGAGTATCCGCAAACCGGAATGCAACTTGGCATGTATTGCAGGTGTACTGGTGAGATGACGAAGCAGGATTCTGCTGCGCCTGCAAGGCGGCGCTTGAAGGCCGATTGCTCGCTATGGTGGCCATCGCGTACTACAACTCGAGTGCTAGGTACTGTCTGAATAGACTAGCTAGACTCGAGTCTGCTGAGGCCTGACTTGTGACGTTGCAAAGCGTGCGCCGGTGAGCTGCTCGCAACCAGTAGTAGTATCTGTTTGTGGTAGTAATCGGCGAGAACTTTGAAGTCGACAAGGATGACGATATTGACGATACGAACAAAAGCAAACAGCAGCAGAGTAGATGTGATGGGAGGCAGGCGACACGAGAATGTTTTCCCTGTAGTGGAGTCTGCGACCGACCTGTCGGCTTGCACACGGCGGAAGGGGAGGACAGTGGTGAGGCAAAAAGTACGAGAGGTTAGATTTCAGATGGAGGGGTCAGAAGTGTTAGAGAAAAGTTGACCTTAGCGGGATCAACGGGCGGATTAGTAGCGTGGACGCTCTAATTCGCTACTTTAGGTAATGTCGGGCATGTGGGAGGCAAAAATGACAGGGCCGCGCTAACCTAGATAGTTAGCGCCGTTTATTTTATCGAATTGACCGATTAATTAGTAAATAACTGTGTTTCTCCTAACAAGAAGCTGCCTTACCTATTTGGCACAGTTAAGCACTAGATACCTACCTACCTATTCTATCATGGTAACCGTTACGTGCATGGACCACGTTCTTTGCTTCCGACAAGTCCATTAACATGCGCGCCCATAACATGTTACCAACTCTGCAAGGCCACCAAGTCTAGTCGGCCGCCCACCTAAAAATAACCGCTTTCCACAGAATGTAGAAGCCCCCCCGCCAAGTGGATTACATAAGCCAATGAATCACCCGATTACCCCGCTCACCACCCAATTTCTTCACTTTCTTCACTTCTACAACAACAACCACACAACAACACCCTACAAGAAATACCACGATGGAGAGCCAAGAAGACAGGCTTTTAGCTGCGATAGCCGCTGTTGAAGGAGGTATTTCACAGAGGGCAGCAGCTAAGTTATACGGCGTAGCCCAATCCACCCTATCCAGAAGGCTCCGGGGAGGTCTAACGCGGTCAGAAGGTCAGGAACTTAACCTCTTATTCAGCAGGGATATGGAAAAGGAGTTGGTCAACCACCTGCTAGAATTCGAAGCCCTTGGCAGGTCTCTCCACCGCTGGGAAATTGAACAGTACGCTGCTTGTATGTTGCATGCTCAAGGCAAATCACACCAACTTGGGAAACACTGGGTAGATCGGTTCATCCAGCGGAATCCTGAAGTGCGAACGAAGCCTCAAGCATCCCTTGAGAAGAGCCGCGCAGCCCTAGACCTTCCTGACCGTATTCAACTGTTTTTTGAGCGTTACGAGGCCCTCCGCAAGAAGCACAACTTCCAACCGTGCCACATAGCCAATATGGACGAACACGGCCTCCAAGAAGGAGAGTCTTCACACGGCAAGGTCGTAGGGGCAACTGCCACCAAGCGTGGCCCTCGGCAACACTCCGATGCCACCCGTTGGGTGACTATATTGGAGTGTATTACAGCTGACGGCCGAGCGTTAACGCCAGTCGTCATCTTCCAAGGAGATAACCTTCAGGGCCAGTGGTTCGCCGACGTACCTCCTTGGAAGTTCGCCTGCAATAAGAAAGGATGGACTTCCTACCACATAGCAAATCACTGGTTAAGAGAGGTATATCTCCCGGAAACGGAGGCTGGAAGCCACTGGAGACTTCTGATAATTGACGGCCATAAAACGCATACCGACGGCGAATTTATGTGGCACGCCAAGCACAATAAGGTCGAACTGCTATTTCTGCCAGCCCACGGTAGCCACGTTATTCAACCCTGCGATTTAGGCCTCTTTTCTGTGATAAAGTCGTATTTTCGCCAAGAAATGGTGGAGTACGCACATCTACCAGGGTCAGCGGCTATATATAAACAACGGTTTCTTTCCTGCTACCAAGAGGCCCGAAAGAAAGGTATCAGACCCGAAGTTATTACCGCAGCTTGGAGGAAATCAGGGATATGGCCAGTCAACCGGCGGAAACCACTCGAAAACGAACAAATAGTCGGTTATACCGTAGACCTGGTAGAGGTCTCTCCAGGTCCTTCAACACCAGCCAAGAAATCGACCCCCAGTCCTAGCCCTGGTCCCGAGGGGTCTTTCTACACACCGAAGAGTTCGTCAGACCTTATATCTCAATTCCGCGACCTGGAAATATCTCTTACTCGCGAACAACGTATGTTGCTTAGGAAGGCGGGCAAATCCATTGACCTTTTGACGATGAAAACGGTTAGCCAGGAACGCCAAATTGACACGGCCAAGGCAGCAGTCGAATCCACGCGTGTGGTAGGGAGAGTTACGGTAAAAAAGGACCCCCAAGAAGCCTTTTATGCAGTAGAAGATATAGAGGAAGCCCGGGTAGCTGCCGAACAGCAGGCGCAGCGCCGACTGGAAAAACGGCAGAAAAAAGGGAAGAAAAAGGACGATTTACCACTTGAAGATATACTGGAGGATTCAATCCTTGAATAGCATGCAATTCAGTAGGAATTGGTTAGTGGGAATAGCTTCGTTTTTGGCGTTGGAGTAGCCGAATCCTTGCTGACTAAGCTTTTTTGGTGATCCATTACGCTATGTGATTCGCTAGACCGTAAGGGCTTCTAGTCCGTACGAATCACCAGGTAACTACGTCCGTTACTAGGTAGGTACAATAGGTACGTATCAACTCCGTGCCCAGAGATAAGTAGCTTTGCAGTTAATCTTTATGCTCTGGCCGAGCAGGGCTACACCGGTCAGGCACAAGTTGCGCAGTTAACTAATATTGTTCACGTGGCGAGCTGAGACACGGATTTGTAATGGTGTACCGGTAGGTTCCCGACTCTGCTTGGCAGATGTCTTTGGGCTACCTAGCAAATGTAAGCAAATGCGTACCGGCAGGTAAGAATGCGTTGGTACCAATTCCGTACGGTTAGTCAGGTATGTAGGTAGTTACCTCCTTTGTAATTGACGAAGCTGGTAACACGCTTAGGTAGTTATCAATTACCTACCTACCAGGCCATTCGAGCTGCTCGGCCCGGTCTGAGCTGCCAACTTTTGGCGGCCCGCAAAATGGATAACTTCACTCGAACATGTTGAATTCATCACGCAAACCTGCCTTAAGGTATTGGGTGTCCTGTCCACGGTATGCCTTTGTTTATAAGAGATTTTCTGGCGGCGACGATGACAGCACCGGAAACTATACCTGCCTGTCCAGACTCGGTTATGTAAGTGCACTGTGTGCTTGTTGACTTGGTATCCGTGTCACGCGTGGCTCCGGTTTGTAAACAAGGGCTCTTTTCGTCCCGGTGTTCCTCGCTTCCGTCCTTTGCGCACACATACGGAGGACGGATTCAACTACCTGTTGATTGGAACCCAACACGCAGCCACCAGTAGTTACATTGGGTTGCAGCGGTCTATGCCGTAAGCCGCGTTGGCCTCAAAGTCCGACCTCCGTACAGTCTGTATAGTACTAGGTAGGTACACTTCCACCTTTCCATCAACACCAAGCACGCGCTGAGGATAATTAGGCACAATAAAAGATCATTATCGTGGTTGGGTTACAAAGCAGATCGCCAGGTCGCCGAAACCTAGCGAACTGAGCTGAAGCCGAACCCGGGGCGAATAGTCTCGCTCAAAACTCCATGCCAAGGACCTCGTGAGTCGTCGGATCAGTCCGGTTCAGCTACCTAGAAGTTAGGATATTGCGTAGATTTGTTAGAGTGGTAGGAGTGATGGTAGACTTACAGGCATGGATCTGCGTCGTTTTCAGCTGAGCCGTGTAGCGAGCGAGGAGATGGAAGATTCGATGTTCTGGAGAGGCAGACATAAATAGGGGCATGATGTCCGCGAGATGGTCATCAACTCGTCCTCAGAAGCAACCTCATCCTCAGAAAGCATCCACGTCCTCGAGGGCATCTTCACTTCAGTTATTAAGCACAGTTAACACCGACACCATGCGTTTTTCAACAGCACTTGCGTTCGCATCAACGGGCCTAGCTGCCACTAACATTCCGGTAAGTTATGAGGGACGCCGTTCTATTAAGTCATGCTGAGAGATGATCAGGGCGGATACGGCGCCAGCAGCATCAGCTTTGGAGGCTATGGGCAACGTGAGAATCACCCCTATCATTTGCGTCCCAATGGTCGTTAACGTCTTCCTTCTAGAGCCGATTGGTGACATTGGAAGTCAATATCCAGGATCCTGCCACCAGGCAACTGCAAACCCAGTTTTGCAGAGTGCTCTACGCGGAGTTCTTGGACAGTGCTTCTCCAACCATGTGGTTGTCGAGGCAGCCATCAATTACTACACCACTGTAATCCAAGAAACCACAACCTTGATCGAAATCATCAACCAAAGCGGTTGTGATAAGCCCAATCCGGGACCAGGCCCTGGGCCCAGTGGCCCATCTACGCCTGATGGCCCTCCTGAACCGGCTGATAATAAATGGTGGAATTGTGATAAGCGCTCGCCATGCAAATGGCTTAATCTCCAGCCGGCCGAGACGGCTCTCCCTGCCTCGACTGGACAGACACCAATCCCTCATCCGAACTCGGCATATCCCAAACCCGATTTCAAATACTCCACGGATACCTGGGTGACTGTCTCAACGGGGGCACTCCAGGTGTTTGTCAATGGACAGAAGGTTAAGGAACAAGGCGATGGCAACTTTTTGATCCCTGCTGGTAAGTCTTAACATTCTTCAACCTGTTGTCGGAGGAAGCCAACACGTAGGTGTGAATTACAGGCACAGCGGCTAGCGCGGTCACGTACAAGTCGTCCGGTGGAGCGAAGATTCAGTTCTCCGGATCCTGCTCGAAGGACACCCCTTGCCTTGGTCGACAGCTCAAGGACTGGGACAACGGGTACACGTATTCCACGATTCCCGACACGGATATTAACATTGGTGGTTTCGACTACGATGTCATCCTTACTCTGGCGGATATTTCTAAGACAACCGAGCAGTATCATGTTCTCATTGATGGGAAAGAAATTGATAAGACCCACGGGCCCTTGTCCCTCGGTGAAGAAGCCAAGTACGATCCGGCAAATATCCCAGCAGATTTGTGGGCTTACGGAGGACCGCTCGAGTCTATTACCCATGGTGGGTTCTGGGGGTCGTTCCGTATTCCTGCTGGTGAGTACTGAATCTTGGCATATGTTGAAGCTTGAGGGTCTCGGACTAATCAGGGGTAAACAGGCACGGAGAAAGTCACGGTCCACCTAGGGCACTTCGAGCCTGGCTGGCCGAATTATATATTCGCCTACCGTCTTGACAAGCTCTGCCAGTGCTCTTAAGCGTCCTGCGCGCCATTACCTAGGTACTCAGACTCTTTTGGATCTGTGTAGTGAAGTACCCAGAGTATCTAGTGTCTAGGTAGTAGCTATGGGATGCGGTACGTGCGCCCTTCGCGAGGGTATTCACCGGAATGTATATACTATGTAGGTGGACAGGTTTACAGGACTGACGGTTGGACACATCTTCATTTTTATGTACTTTTAGTTTCCTTCTTCAGACACGCTTAGTCATTCAATCTGTGTCCTATCCGTCTCAAGCGGCCTGTGATGACTGTAGAGGATTATGTAGAGGGTCTCATCTCAAGTTGACGAAACTATGAATCTTGATTCAATGAATTCTCCTCAGCCATGTAGATAGCCCGCAGTATCCCTCGAGGCCCTCACCCAGCCGTGCTTTCTCGTTATTCAGCGTTGTCATTGGACTCAATCGTAGAGCTATAAAGGACAATACCCGGGTCAATATGGACAGTTTTCTTCATACCAAATCTACTTATCTTGGCAGGTGCGCGTGTCACTAGAATTGACCTTTTCGCGTTTGTTGTGTTTGGCTTTGGGACTATCATAGGGCCTTAAAAGACAATGACTGGGAAGCTGCGGGAGTAACCGCGTCGGCACTTCTTCTCCGTAGGCCACCAGCCTGGTTGACCACCCTGCGTCACTACGCTAGATAGGTACCTAGATAGGTCACTGGGCACCTGCCAGAAGCGTCGCCAGCATTCGCTGAAGTTCCACTCCTGACCAGGATTTGTGGCCAATCACGACCGGTACACTACAACGGGTAAATAAAGCCCCCTGCTTTCTCTCCCGGGGTGGACCGAACCAAGTACCACAATATCCGCATCTGGAGGCAGTGCACTGGAACACCGGTACAGTACACTACCTACGTCCGAACAACCTTCAGCTGAACCGAAGCCAGACAGGTACCTCTGCGTACGCGTTCGACCTTGTCGGCTCAATCAACGCAATTCCTCAGTCACCTGACCGATGCTACGAGCCGAGTGAGCACAAGGTGGCGAGTGCGCTAGGCCTGATTCGTCGCGCTCTACAAAACCTGGTGAAACCTTGAACCGCCAACGCCTCCCCCCCCGGCTCTCGTTCTTCCCACCTCGTCGCGGCACGGCTGTTGAGCCGGATATCTTGGTGTGCCGCATGTCATGACGAGAGAATCTAATCGCCCGGCCCATCACGGCCGCGGCTACAGCATTCCCGACGACGATGTCCTCGCCGCCCTGTGGGAAAATGCGCCGTTCCCCAGGCTCCCCGTCGACGCTCCCCCTGAGATCAAGGAATCCGTTGTCAACGTTGAGAATCCTAAGAGGGTCTACACGGTGCACCGCGCCTCTCGCCGACACAATGTGCAAGTTCTGATTGACCGGTATGTGTGTATATCTGCTTCTACATAACGCCCACCATCCCTCTTCTGGTCACCCGCAAGCCTGACGCTCAGCTTAGCTTCGTGCTCCAACTGCGCCATGGTTGTGGCAATAATTCTTGCTCAACATCCACGTGCTTTACCTACCGGAAGAGACTCGCTGGGAAGTCCCCGATCCGCCGATACAACCCCAATAGCGCGAGAACGCTCGCTGTCTACCTTGCTAGCCAAGACAATCCTGAAAGTTGGCTATGTCCGTTTGTCGAACCATCTGGCAAACCGTCGGACGCCATATCGCCGCTCCATTTCGTTCCCAAGCACTCTCCTGCGAAAGAGCGGGTCAAGGCGCGTCTGTCTCCAACTAGAAAACACGACGCCAGTTTTGAATCTACCCCGGTGCGACAGGCGTCTGTGCACAATGGCCAGGATAATTCACAGACCCCGAAGGACGACACACGTACGGTTCCCGGAGCAGTGGAGACTACGCCGAGCGCTTCCATCGGTGGTCCTATGGGGGTGCAAATTATCGAGAGACCAATCGGGAAGAAAGATTATCGTTCCTTTGCAGCCGCAGTCTTCGGTACCGTCGCGTTCAAGATGCTTGAATGGCTGGCCCCAAACAATATAGAAGCCCTGTCCAATAATATGGAAACATCTCGTTTCTCGGCCCGGCCAAGCGCGAAACACCAAGCAAGTTCTCCATCGGACGACGTTAGCGAACCGTCCACTACATCGGGCGTCGTACCATCTGACCACAACGGACACATCCCTATTGAAAGGACGACTAATAGCTGTAATGCACCTTACTCTGGGATAACCACCGTTGTGAACCCAACGGAACTGCACTCCAACCCCTCAACTGAGCGGCCGTCTGATGAGACAGTTGCTTGGTCACCACAAACGAGAAGAAAATCAAAGGCGAAAATCCGTACGTCGTCGGGATCTCAGCCGGCCAAAGTAATGGTGGAACCCATCGCAGATTCAGTAGATGAAATTCTTTATGGTTCTACTGATAGGTTCTCCAAGGGTACCGTTCGTCTCCCGACGCATCGTCCTACATCTCAGCCGCGGAGTGACGACTCGTCGGACACCAACGCTGATGGTCGATCTCCAACTCAAGCTAATTGTGATAATACAATCAATGATCGCTCGGGCCAAGTAGACGGCCCTGAAGATGTGTCTAATAGCAGGGTGGATACCGGACCAATCTCATTAGGAGGTGGAAATTCTTACAATAATACTCCGCAGGAGCGCGCATCTGAATTGGATAGCTATCTTCCTCAGTCGTTATCACGCCTCAATCTCGAAACAGTCAACTTCCTTTGTGATGTCTTACAAGAAGATGTTACAACGGAACGACATATGCTAGAACCCCCAACTGTCAATGAATCTCTTCGGCGCTACGCCGGTCGACGCAAAGTATGGAGAAGAATACGGACAACTCATGCCCCGTGTTCACAGAACCTCAGATACGAATGGAAACTTTTCATCGAGCAGAGCATATTCCACGTTTTGAGTGACCCGCAGGCTTTGCTAGAATCTTTCACTACGCGCGACGGAGTTGTCGATTCGCAAGCATTATGGTACTGCATGCTTCGCCTAACAAGAGCTGCGCCGCATCTTGTATTTGACAGTCTATGGATTGCTATGACGAGTTTATTTGCGCCGCCAAGGTCATTACAATCTTCTCGATCATTGACTGCAAAGGTGTTCGCCACTTCGCAGAAAGCGTTTTCCAACATTGAAACTGCGTCTCTTATGTGTATATGCTCGCATGCCCTGATAGCCGCCGCCCCTTTGGTAACCGACACTCGACAACTTCTCGACATGTCCCGCATTCGGTCTCGCGGACTGTCATTGACGGGCAGTGCGGCAGTGGCGGAACAGCATACATCACTATATCTTCAGTACGAAGACGCCTTTACAGATGAGCTGGCTTTGAGGCTAGCCAAAAGGCTATTGAGGGCGATCCCAACCAGACGCTACTTCGATGAAGTCTTAGAGTTAGACCTGGATCTGGCTGACAGCCTCAAGGAGCCTGATGTGCTAGAGACCCTGCTCTCTCAAATCGAGCCGTCTATGCAGTCCATGGTGCGATTTTCCAAGTCCGAGCGAACCATTCATGAGAAGCGAGTACCTATTCTACTGCTTGATTGGGCAAGAACAGTCATGATTCACGAATGGACCGGGAAGCCTGATGTTCCCGGAGACGGCCCTTTTGGGGGCGCTCTCATGCTGATGACGGCCATGTGTAAGCCCCCCCTGCTAGATATCCGCCTCAGACTGACTAACTCTTCTGGAAGACCGGCAACGCCACGCTCTTCTCTTAGGTGACGTCCACTTTCGTGCCGAGTTTTTCGGCGATCGGTTAGACTCAGTTGACATGCCTGTTTCCTGGCTCTCTTTTACTTCCACGAGACAAAAAGTTCATCTCCTAGATTTCCCATTCATGTTCAAGCCAGCGTCTCTGGTTACGTATTTTCGCGCTATTAATTTCTCAATGATGAGTCGTTCTTACGAAGAAGCTAGTTCATTGCAACTTCGAATCAGGATGATCACAGAGCCAGGCAATCTGGTAACCGAAGCATACCAACGAAGTGCACTTGAAGATCTTTTGAAGACGTCTGGAACAAGGTATCTTATTTTGAATATACGGCGTGATGAGATCCTAGCAGATGCCTTCGATCAGCTGTGGCGACGGGAAGAGCGGGAACTTATGAGGCCATTGAAGATTCATCTCGGCGAAGACAATGGTGAAGAAGGGTTCGACTCTGGTGGCGTCCAGCAAGAATTTTTTCGTCTGGCTATTGCCGAGGCTCTAGACCCTGTTTATGGCGCCTTCACGGTTGACGACAGGACGAAAATGACCTGGTTTCAGCCAGGCTCCTTGCAGCCTGAATGGAGATTTGAACTAATTGGTCTTCTCATATCCCTAGCCGTCTACAACGGTTTAACACTACCCGTTACATTTCCCAAGGCACTTTACCAGAAGCTTCTAGGTGAGCCGGTCACGGAACTGCATCATATTTCTGACGGCTGGCCCGAACTTGCGAGCGGCCTTACCAATCTTCTCGAGTGGAATGAGAATGATGGAGCTGTGGAAGATGTCTTCGTCCTCACTTACGAATTCGCTGCTTCAATGCTGGGCCAACCGGTCAGCCGTCGAATGGACCCACTACGGCGAGAATCATGGCCTCAACCGGCATCACGCCCTGACGCGGAGCCACTCTCGTTAGACAACCCAACAGACGCACCGCCGGTGACCGGGGACAATCGGAGTGCATACGTCAGTGACTATATTCGGTATCTGACAGACGTCTCGGTGGCCCCGCAATTCGAGGCCTTTGCTCGCGGGTTTCGCACTTGTTTGCACCCCAAGTCCCTCTCATTATTGACCCCTTCGCTCCTGCAGTCCGTCGTCGAAGGTACACAGGAAATCGACATCGGAGAACTTCGACGAGCGGCGCGCTACACGGGCTGGGATGCTAACCATCGTACCATCCGTGATTTCTGGTCCGTAGTCAAGAAGTACGACCACCGCATGCGCCGCAAGTTGCTCGAGTTTGTGACGTCCAGTGATCGTCTCCCCGTCGGCGGAGTCGGTAATATCCAGTTCGTCATTCAGAAGAACGGCGAGGAGGAGGGAGAACATGGTCGCCTCCCCACCGCCTATACATGCTACGGACATCTCCTCCTCCCCGAGTACCGCGATAAGGAGGTGCTGCGGGAAAGATTGGCCATGGCGCTGGAAAACGCGCAGGGGTTCGGTTTCGCGTAGATGAAACCCGGGAGAACGCGGAATAGAGATCCGTATACCTACCTAGATAGAGAGGACCCGGCCATCCATAGCTGGAAGAAGAGACTCTGAGGAGAGACGGAAATCCCGAGCGGAAGGAGGGTTATTATATCCGCTATGAAGTGTACTTAGCCATGCCGTCGAAAAAAAGACACCCGTTGCATATTTTTTCATCCTAGACAACCAGGCTTTTCCAAACTGCTATTCTTTATGGCGTTTGTTGTCTGTAGGTTAGGGTTGAGGCATGTTTACGAAGTACTAATACGAACTCCACGAATCCGGGATATGCCAATCCATGGTGTTCTATCACATGTAAAAGAATATAGAAGCAATAAGGTTGCACCGTGAAGTCGGGAAGATGCATAGACTATAAAAAGGAAGTACCACAACATAAAGCGGTATCCCTAACCTCGCACAAGCCACATTCAGGGGGCCAAGTATCACGAGAATCTCAGTATCACGCATTTCAAGATTAACGCAAGGGTCCACGATTTTTCCGAGTCCCTTATTTCCCTATGCTAGGCATTACGTGAACCCGGACATCTAGAACAGACACAACGCAACGCCGTGATTTACACGGGAGACAAAATTGTCACTAGAGTTGTATCTACATCCTCAGTCAACCGATAGTCCTCTATAATACCTCCCGTTCCTTCCGCCCGTCTCCCACGGGTGCGCGTATCTAGGTGACAGCCGTCCCGTTTATGATAAACGGCGCGTTTCCATCGCCATACCGTGAGAAGCAAGGGTAGGGTAGATAGGGTTGTCTAGTTTTATCTAGAAGTCTTGATCGCCTGAGCCACTGATAATGACATTGTTGACCTTAAGGACCATGCGGCAAAGCTGGGTGGCGAGCATGAGCTGCTGCTTCTTGCCAATGAGCGGATCAATAACGAAAGCCTCCTTCATGTTGTTGGAGCCCTTGTTCATGCAGTCAACACCAAGCTTGCCGCGGCCCTCGGGGCCAGCCCGCACTTGCTGGGACTTGACCTCGGCGAGGGTAGCGATAGGGCTGAGGCCGCTGTTCTCGGCCAACGCCATGGGTATGGCGTCGAGGGCTTCGGCAAACGCTCGCATAGCGTACTGCTCAAGGCCCGGTGTCTGCACAGCCGCGTCCTCAACGGCTAGAGAACAAGCAATCTCAGCTGCGCCACCGCCGTATACTACGCGGTTATCGCGCACAAGGTTGCGGACTACGCAGAGGGCATCGTGAAGCGATCGACGCGCCTCGTCGATGATCTATATTGATGCACAACAATTAGCATCATGGATCAAAATGGCGTTTATCACAGGCCCAGCCATTCCAGAAGACCACTTACCATCTTATTGCTACCCCTGACGAAGACGGTAACGGCCCTAGTGTTGGCACACTCCTCGATCACAAGCATTTTCTCTCGAGTGGTGCCGAAAGTCATTTCGCGAACGACACCGGCGGTACCTAGCTTCTCCGGCCGCAGATCTTCGAACCTGGGTACTATGCGGCCATTTGTAGCGATAGCAATAAGCTCGATCTCGGGACCGCCGACCCACCTGACGGCGGGCAGTTCGTTCTGAAGCAGCAAATGGTTTGCCTCATCGTCAAAACCCCACTGGCAGATAGCCAGGTTTGCGCCAGCATCTTTAACCTGCTGAATCATCTCAATAAACTTCTCTCGCTCGTAATTTTGGAGTTTTTTGTATTCCTCAACCGACGCGATATCCAGCTTATGCTTCGTCTTCGGCTTCGGGGGTTCGAAAGCGCAGGTGAGAATGGCGATCTTGGCATCCCGGACTTCAGATGGCATCTGGGGATGTGAGAAGTCCTTGTCCACAATAACACCTTTAACGAGGATAGTGTCTTCTAATGAGCCACCGGCTTTTCCATCCACTTTTATCAAGTCAAAGTCGACATCTTTTCGTTCAAGGTCGGCGACGGAGAGAACGGCATCGACGGCGATGTTGGCGAACTGGTCGTGGGCTTTGGACACAATCTTGCTTCCCAGACTTGTCCGCGCGACCTTGACGAGGTTTTCCGTGTTTGTCCTGCTAAACTCGATGATATCTGATATGCGGTCCAGCTCTGCCACGGCAATGTCGCAGGCCTGGTCGTAGCCATCAGCTACCCGGATGGGATGGATTCCCTTGTCTATGAGCTCGGCGGCCTGTTCGAGTAGCGCACCAGCTAGAACGACGACACCGGTGGTACCATCACCAATCTCGTCGTCTTGTGATTTGGATAGCTCTACTAGCAATTTAGCTACGTGGTTTGAGATCTCCATCTGTTGTAAAATAGTGGCGCCATCGTTTGTGACGGTGATGTCGCCGTCGGGAGAAATAAGAATCTTGTCGAGACCGCGAGGCCCCAGGGAGGTCTTGACGATGTTCGCAACGGTCCGAGCGGCGAGGATATGTGACTTTACGGCTTCGTTGCCGTACTGACGCTTTTTCTTGCCCTGACTGGATCGAAACGGTTAGACCTCTGCTCTTCGAGTCTCGCCTCCCACTACGGGTTTTTGGACATACTCTCTAACGACGATGAACGGCCGACCCTGTTCATCTTTCATAACAGCAGCTATACGGAGAGGAAGACCCCGGTCAGCACTGCGCCATCTGCCATACTCCGAGTTCACATTGATAGATGGCGGGGTAAATGCATGGATAGGTAGATGGGTTGATAGAGCGTACCATTTGACAGATCCAGATCTGTGAAGCAACGTTAGCACGGAGCAGGTACATCAGTCAATCAGAGAGCCAAACAGGACGCGGGGCAGCGTTGCAAGAGTTGCTAGTTGGGGATGCGTACTCATGGCCATGATTTCGGGTAGTTCTAGCTCTTTCGAGCTTGGTCTGGGAAGGGAGGAGGTTCAGGGAACAATGCGGGATAGAATAATGCTAGATAAGACGGTCGTGTTCGAGAAATCGCACGAGAACGCGAGGCTGTCTGTCAGTGCTTCTGAGAGTCGATGGTGGGATGTGTGGAGGTTGGAATCTTATCGCCCCAAATTCTTAAAACCGGAGTATGAAGTAGGCCGGGTACCCCACCTGAGCTGGATATATAACTATCGTCATGACCACGTTCTTCGGCCGACCAGGTAACTCGGCCATAAGACCCGCTCAGATACATCGACAGGGCGTTGTAGGCGAATGGCACCCCTAGATGGCCGAGATCTGCAGCAGGCCGGGCGGCGGCGTAAACAAGCTATGCCCCACCTACCTGTTGCAGCGCCTGCAGCTTCAGGGGATTTACACTAAGGTCTCTGATAGACGTCAAAGCTATCATCGTTGCAGCCTTATTACTAAGGCATCCACTGTTGAGACGCAGCAACACCATGTACGTCCGTAGAGAGGTATCTTTATTTGTGACATCATGAAAGCGACGTTACATAACATCATTAACGGCCGAAGTTATTAGACTCGCACGGCAGGCTCACATAGCCTCCTGAGTCCTGAGTCCTGATCATGCCTCATGCTCCAAAAACTCCGCGCCAATTACCTATAATACTGTACATAATAATATCGTAGTAAGAACTACGGAATCCAGCCATCAAGACTGCTCCTTCACGCATTCTTGGATCTGTTTCTTGTAGTGGCTCCCCAGTGCGCGTCTGTTCACCTTCTGCGTCGCCGTAACGAGGCCCTAATCCAAATATCATGTCAGTATGCGCCATAGAATCCCGCAGACAGGGGCAGGGCTTACATTGACGGGTGTCCACTCGTCTTCAACGAGAACCACGCCGCTGATCATCTCAAGTCCACTAAGGCCAGCCTTCTTTCCCAAGCTAATCAGATCCCTCTGCACTGCCTCACGTACCCGCATGTCTTGTTGCATCTCATGATGGTCTACGCCCAGGCTCTTCGCCAGATCGGTGAGCGGCTTCTCATTAGGTGAGATCACGGCAATAGGCCGAGGCGCCGAGTTGTCCCCGTGGATCATGAGGTTATGAACGTACGTACTGCCGCGGTAGACAGCCTCGAGCTTCTCCAACGCGATGTACTCACCACCTTGCAACTTCACTAGGTTCTTGACGCGATCGATGATCTTAATGTGACCCACATCGCTAATCTCTCCGATGTCTCCCGTTCGGAACCATCCGTCCGACGTGTATGCCTTCGCTGTCTCTTCCGGATTCTTGTAATACTCCTTGGCAACAGGCGCGCCACGTAGCAGGATCTCACCCTGTGGTGGCTGCGACGAAGTGCTATAGCCAAGATCCGGGATACTGACGAGCTTGATCTCGACGGACGGTGGCGCGGGACCGATTGCATTAGGCGTCCATTGAAGTGGAGAACCTAAGGCCTACAGAATCCGGGGTCAGTAACTGCCATCCCGGGTCCGTTCTCGAAGCGTTCTAGAAGCACGCAGAGCCACCCGGCGAAAGATTCAGGCCCGGGTCTTTGCTCTCGAAAACCACTTGGACAAATCAGAAATGAGTCGAAGGACAACTTACGCCGTTTGAACATGTTTCGGTCAAGCCGTATCCCGTGACCATAGGTGCTAACACCATGCTCATGAATTGCAAGGTACCCTCCGAGATACCACTACCTCCGTTGAAGAGAAATCGCACGCGCCCGCCCGTCAATTGCCGGACCTTACTGAAAACCAACGCATCCAGGATCGAGCTGCCAGGTAACCCGCAGGAGACGAGCATCGATTTCAGATTGTACGCGCCCCAGAACAGATTTCTTGTAAGAAAACCACCGGAGTTAACTCGGCTCTGGATTCCCTTCCTGATCGTCTCCCAGATCTGCGGGACACCAACCATAACCGTTGGTGCAAGCTCGCGCATATCCCCAGCGCAGTCGCGCATCGAGGTATCGGATAATGTACGAGGAGATCCATAACCCAGCGTGCCTCCCATAGAGATCACGATGTTCTCCACACACATCTCCAAGATATGTGCGAGGGGCAAGTACGCCAATACCACTTCTTTTGAAGAGATAGCCTCGGAAAGAACCTCATATAAGCCCGTAAGACCAGCAACCAAGCCCTCATGCGTGATGGGTACGCCTTTAGGAGTGCCGGACGAGCCTGACGTATACATGATACAGCACAGGTCCGTTGGTTTCGGCGGAACGGGTGGGACGGGATTCTCGGCACCCAGGGAGACTAACTCGGAATATGAGAGAATCGTCAAGTGAGACAGGGATCTTTTGTATAGGGCCAGCTCATCGTCTGATATGGGCATGTTGGTAGAATCGTTGAGGATGAGATACTTGACGCTCTTTGCGTTGTTCAGGGGGCTGAGCGCGGTCTTCAGAAGATGGGGATCGGTATACATAGCCTTGGCTTCAGTCTGCGTGACTGAGTATTCGACAGCATCTGAGCCAAGTGTATCGTATGCGGTAGCGATTGTGATAGACTGAGATGAGCAACCATGCGACATACACAGCCAGTTCGCACTGCCCGATATGTGAGTGACTAGCTAAGTGGCTGGCGAAGGGCGACATGGAAGAACACTCACCTTGTCGAAGCAAATATGTGTAACTTGTCGCCCGGCTCCAGGCCTAGCTTTCTGAGGCCGGCACCGACGTTCAGGGCCCGTGCCTCGTACTCATTGTGGGTAATAAACTTGTATGGCGTCAGCTCGAAGTAAGTCCATTGCTTCTCAACCTCAGTCTTGACGCCATCGACGATCTTTGGGACTTTCTTGGTGTCGACATGTGTCCTGATGAGAGTGCGAGAGCCGATGGCGGGCCTGTCTCCATGCTTCTTCGCGGCTGCGGTAAACAGCTCGTAGATGGTGGTTACGTCGGGGGAGGGCCGAGTAATGAGGCCATCCTTGGCCTTCAAGTGTCGGTAAGGTCTTGTTTCGCCTTCGATCTCGGGAGCGCTCGTGTCTTGGACCATGAAGGGAGGCTTCTGTACCATGTACAAGGGCAGGACGCCCTCGTATTGAGTGGGAAGAGCCATAGCTAGGCAAGTTGTGAGAATGGAATCCTTGCTCGAGCTGGGTAGAGGATGGAAATGGTGCCTGATTGGGAAGTGCTACACTAAAGCTTCAGAATTTGCACCATAGGAAGCGTGCTGGCTTGGAGATGTTTTTATTGTTGTTGTGGGTCACGTTGCTAAGTCGATACACGTCTTGGCCGGTTGACGACGGATGTGTGAAATTTAATAAAGTCCGAAGGACTGGCCGGAACTTATAGAGATCTAGATAAGCTGGGCACGTAGTGTATAAGTATGCCTTCCGGTATGTACCTACCTAGGAAGGAGCCAACCAACCAGTACGGACGCGCCTGCGGAATACTCGTGCCGCACCATCTTTAGCTGGTGAGCCCAAGCGAATCCCAATAAACCCGGGGCGCGCACGAGTATGTACCTACCTTGGTGTATAATACCTGTACCTACCTACCTACCTACCTACCTACCTAGGTAGGTATAACAAACCCGACCAGTGGATCCGGCCTCCAGGCACATAATGTACCCGCCTACACGTGCCACCACTCCACTAGACTTGATTTCGCCGGGGCTCGCCAGCCGTCTAAGCGGGCACCAAGCCAAGGCCTGGACTATTTTCGGTAAGCCTATGACTTAAAAACCGATAATTGCTCTTTATTATTAGCATACGCTACGGAAACTCTCCAATCTTATAGGTGATTTAGGTAGACTTTTCTACCGGTAGTGTAGATCTGACAAACGAAATCGGGTTAAAAACCACAAACTCAATTCCCGGGAATTCCTCCGTTTTTCACGGGTCTACACTATGTATGGTGTGTACTGGGGTAATTAGGGCCCAGGACTCGGAAAGGGCCTATGACGTTGGTGAACAGAGTATCGGTACATCTGCACACGTGCGGACAATTATTCCCTGTCTGTTCCGCACACGCGTCCCTCGTTGTGCCTTAAGTACACTACTACTTCGTGCCTACGGTACCTAAAACGCTACGTCGGAATCTGAAGTGCCGGCCGACCTTCCGACCTGGACTGACAGTGATCAGACAACGCTTCACCTATCTGTCCCTAGCAACATCATTGCGCTCAATCTCCTCCTGCTTAGTAACGGATTACTCAGATTATTAGTGATGCTTCATAGGAATTGATGTTGGTCGGTCGGATACGTTGCTACCCGTGGTGCCACGAGTACTCCCGGACGACAGTGTTCCCGCCCCAAATCCCAAAGATAGGTATGATAAACTTTTGACCACTCCGAATGAAACTGGCAGTACAGTATGGTCCTAGAGAATTTTATTCTGTCTTTATTACGGAATACGTACGACGGTAACTAATACTGTCATCTGACTTCTGACTTCTGTCTGTCAAATACGACACAGGACCGTAATACACTACAACCAACGCATCCCATAGACGTGGAATTGGGATACATACGGTGCTGAAATGCGACGTCATGCGCCAACAAACACTCTCCTCTCTCTCTCTCTGTCCCTCTCTGTCCCTCTCTGTCCCTCTCTCTCCCTCTCTGCGGCATTCATCATGGGACATGACGGGTCGAAGGCAGAACTCAAGTTATCGGCCAATACAAAGAGGGCAGAGTAATCCAATAAAATCTATTGGATGTGACATGATCGAAGTGCTTCACTCCGTGCATGCGGCAGAGACCTCCCGCCGCTTTCTAGATAGCTCCCGCCTTTGTGCCTCAACGCCTGCTAAAGATGCCACCCAAGCACTGCCCCGGCTTTATATAGTATATACTCGCCTCGCCCTCGCGAGGTTCCGTTCCGGGTTTAGACGTCTCAAGTCCAACACAGCCGAGGCACCATTGACCGCCATATTCACTAACCCCTTAGTTCGAGTCCACCCGCCTATAGTACAATTGCACCGGCGTATAGTCGTCCTCGCATTTGTAGAGTCTGGAACGTAGGGACGTCGGGCTGATATTTGGCTCGATAGTGGTGTCACTGCATTCTGTCCATTTATTATTCTGTGCTTTGACGTAGGAAATGTAGTGCCCGAGATTTAAACTGACTCCCTGGTGGGCGACCACGGCAAACAAGTCGTATCTCGCAGAACAGTCAAATCCCTCCGCTACTTCGCCGCCGATCAGCTTGGCGATTTGTGCTCTTTGCTGGGCGTCAAGGGCGTGACGGCTTAGGTCCAGGCCGTCGAAAGGAAATTTCAGTTGGTTCAGCAGCTTCACTGAACTAGTCTGGTTTGTCCTCTGAATTCCTATGCGCAATAACGGGGGTAAGCGCACGATCTGCCTCCTCAGAGTTTTGCCCCTCGAGCCACACTTATCACACTCTGGATCAACATGTAAGTCGTCAAAGTGTTCCCTGATGAGCTCATCCAGCGTGCCATTATTACGATCCGCCGGCACCGGGAACTGATATCTTTCAGCCTCTTCAGCAATGAAATTGGCTGTTCCGCAAGTTTTGCAAGTCAATGTCTGTAGCTCCATCAAATACCAATACCGGCTAATGACGTTGTGGTTACCGCGTTTTCCCCATCGGTTAGCAACGAAGCCCACAGGCTCGGACGTGTCAAGCTGTGGCAGAATATTCATCGTCAGTTTGATTCGAGTTTCAACTTCTAGCTGACCGAATATGAAGGTTATGAATTCGTCTGAATCGTGCTGGTTGCTGTCTCCAAACCGGACCATTCTCCCATTTCCTATTGAGTATCCCGTATGAATAGTCCTAAGATAATGCTTTCATGGAGTAAGCGACTAGTACCCGGAGTATAGGCTAAATGAAACGTACCATAAGGGTAGAAGCTTTCATATTGAGAAAGCTTCTTTGATTTAGCCACTGGAAAAGATTGCCAAGTATTTTACACATCAACTGGTTGTGAGAAGGGTCGGTAGGCGATACATTCGGTCGATATTTTGTGGGCCATTGGGCGTCCAGAAATTCGTCGACAAACCCGCGGCACGCGAGGAGCGCTTGGATAGAGGCGTTAGCATAGCACCAGTTATGGGGGTTGATAAGCCCAGTGGGATTAGCCTGCCGCTGGGTATTGGTCGAGGCGCTGGCTGCCATAGCGAGGCTATTGGAAAACTGGTGTTCGTCTACAGATTCAAGCCCGCTGTATCTCGTTCGAGCAACGGAGGGCTTTGGCCGAACAGGTGGCATGGGGGTCATATCTCTTAAAAACTCTTCGCCTCCTAAGCCTGCGGCCTGCGCGGTGCCACTGCCGTCCCTAGAGACCATAGACTCTGGTTCTCTTAGGCTCGGAAACCGCCGCATAAAGTCATCTCGAGATTTAGCATAATCGAACTCTCCGTTTTCATCTCGCCCAATCATGGCCTCGAAAGTGTTCACCTCGTCCGGTTTCAATGCTCTGTTTTTCAGCCGTTGACGCGTACTAGCAGAGGTTGAGGTGGCGTGTCTTAAAACTGACTGTGTTTTGGATGTCTGCAAAGACTGTTGGCCCATCTCATTAACCCACGCATCTAAACCTCCCACCAGGAGCTTTGGCGTATGGCTGAGTTTGGGGTAGCTAAAGTGAACTAAGGCTTGTCTAAGATTGAATAGGATCATTTCTTGCATGTTGCCAGTGATTCTTTGAGGTATAGTCTGGGAATCTTGGTCATAAAAAACAATAAGGTCAATCTCGTCGCGATGCTCAAGTGCGACTTTCTCATTTGTAGGGGCCAGAATCATGCTGTCAACTATCTCACTCGCTGAGATATTCGGGCGTGAAAGAATAGTAGGGTCGAGACAGATCGTATTCTGCGACATAATATGGCCTTCATCGAATAACTGACGATCACGAACATCAATTAGGAGTATTTTTGTATCCGCACGCTTACTTGCATCTTCCATGCAACGCACGAGCTCCTTTACCGTAATAAGCTCTCCCTTAGGACTGCGTATGTTGCTGGTCGAGGGCGGTTGCGGATCTCCGTATGTATGTGCGGCCACAAACTTTTCCCCATTGGATGGCCTGAAAGCACCCTCCATGGATGTACGACTAGGAACTGATACAAGAGAGTTCGTCCGGCTGAATATGCCGCGGGGCGTACTAGATGGTAGGTTTGCAGCCTCACTTGTCACTGTGCCCCTTAAAGGGCTGTAAACTGCATCGGGAACTTTAGGCATGGCTGGAAAGGAACTGTTGACTGAGAGCGGAAACTGGTGTGGACTGGGCATGGCTCTGGGGCCAATTAGTTTGGTTCGTCGAGGCGGAGAAGAGTCGCTCCAAGGCTCTTGGGAATTACGAAGCTTGGCGAAGCGAGCTACTAGGTCTGGTGAAGCTTCATTTGATGCTGCCTTAACTGCATTGCCATGTAGCGCCTGAGGTTTCGGATGCACAATAGGCTTTGCCTTGCGTCGGGGACTAGAACTCTCGTGGTCTTGGGAATCCGTGCGTATAGAGTTTTCGTTCTTAGAGGCACTTCTGGAATGACCATCCGTAATACCGGATTGAACGTTGTCGCGATCATCGACCGACTGCGGCAATGGCGAACTCGACGGAACGCTCGGTAGATCAAAGAACGGACTTTCAGAAGATTTGCGGATGGATGCTTTTGGGCGCACGCCGCTCCTCAAATTATCCTCCTTGATGATTTCTTTGATCCTATCGTAAGCCCCTCCATTGCTGGTAATCTTGAATTTGAGAGCATGGTACAAGCGGTTGAGATCCCCGCGATCGGCTTTGAGAGTAGGATAATCTTTGTGCTTGGGCACCTTGTCCACAGCGATAGTAAATGCTTTGATGTACTCCTGCAACGCCAAATCGGGTCGGCCAAAGTCCTTGTAAGTGATCGCCTGTCGCATGTGCGCGTCGCCGGCCTCTAGAACCTTTCGCAAAGGCGTGTAGGGGTCAAGGTCAACACCGACCGACACAACGTCATCAATGTGACGGAAAGGCGCCTTCGCCGGGCCGGAGTTACCACCGAATGCAGTTCCACCGGAAGCGCCATTACGCGCCGAATCGTTGACATGGTGGTAGGAATTTGACGTCATGGTACTGCTGGGGGCTATGACGGTCCCCGCGTACGGGACGGAACTCATATCGGAAGCGAATCGCAAGTATGTTTCATAACGGGAAGTCTATGGTGGCAGAGAGAAGGGCCGGCGAATCGTGGATACCCGACCTGAAGGTGGAAAATGAGGTTTGCGGAACGAAGAGAATGATAACATTTGTCGATGCGAGCGAATGGCGACGGATCGCTAGGGAGAGGGAGTCTTATGTACCACTATTGTTCTGGGAACGGAAGCTTGAAATGAGAGGGTATTCTTTCAGGGCAAGCAAGCAACTGTGAACGGTTAGCTGATAGGAGCATGGACGCGAACGGAATAGGCCCAGAGAGCGAGTCTCAAAGAACAGAGCACAAAGACAAGACACTACAACCTAACAATGAAAGTGTATAGGAGCATATAAAAAGACGAACCCGCAGGGCTGTCGGCCTGCGTGAACTGTGTTGAAGTAACATGTAAACAAGAGTTGACTTGGCGTTAAGAGAGATAGGATTGGCAGTTAAGGATCTACGAAGTACATTAAATACTTAGGTACTCTGTTCAAATGCAGTGAGTTCCAAGCCTGCGGGCCAGTCTGATGGACTGCTTACATAAGGTGGCGGCGGGGCGGTACAAAGTACGAGTACCGGGCCTTGAGGTTCGCAGTTGCCACTGCCTCCCGGTGTATGCCAAGTACCAAAACCCCCCTGTTTCTGTACTTTTCATATGGAGCTTCAAGACGGAATATACACCGTAAATAGTGAGCCAGTACTTATACAGTGGTTTTGGCACAGTCACTGAGTTACGGAGCGCCACCTCAATTACTTCATCAACAGGCTGCCACTGGAGACCGGCCGTCATGGGTACCTTACCGGCTACCCTAGGGTACCGGTACTAGGTACCTAGAGTACCTAGGCAGATACTTACGTACTTCGTACTTACCTACGGCAATGCCAGAAGAGGTAGGTATCCAGCTTGCATCGACAAATCATCCCGTTCGGCAGACAAACCACATCCCGATCGATATATACCACCGTGAATCGATTCCATTGCCGCGTAATCCATCCTACACTACTTATCGTGTCGCCACACAGATCTTGCAGAGCCCCAAGCCTTACCCACAGTCGCATACATACGCCTTCACTTCTACCGTCACTAGGTAGTCTACAGCTTTCCGCGGTGCACTTTCCAAACAGCCCATATTCGCCATGATGGGAGGTTGGTGGTCGTCCTCGGCGAACAGCGCCTTGGACGAGCAGATTGACAAGGCCACCGGGAGCAGCCTGTACGGACCCTCATTAGAACATACCACGTCTCCAGCTTCTGCGCACGCGGCTAATCCTCTCGCAGCGAAGATATCCCCCTCAATCTCGAGATATCCGATGTCATACGCTCCAAGACGGTCCAGCCGAAGGAAGCTATGCGCTCGCTCAAGCGTCGCATAGGCAACAAAAATCCCAATACGCAACTGAGCGCCTTGAATGTATGGGTTATATCTCGCATCGCGTAGCGTGGTTGGCTTGCTAACCCAGTCCTAGCTCACCGACACGTGTGTCAAGAACGGCGGTTCACACTTCCTCGTTGAGATCGCTTCACGAGAGTTCATGGACAACCTAGTCTCGCTACTGCATGCCGTCGGCCCTGCCGCTGTAAATCAAGATGTTCGTGCCAAGATGCTCGAGCTGATTCAATCCTGGGCCGCCGCAACGGAAGCGCGTTACGATTTGAGGTACATTAACGAAGTCTACAGGATGCTGCAGAAGGAGGGCTACCAATTTCCTCCCAGAGTCACGGTAGCAAGCAGCATGATAGATAGCAGTGCTGTAAGTCCTATTGACCGTATATATTTTCTTCCGGCCCTATGAAAGCTCACCTTTCCCTATATAGCCACCAGAATGGACTGATTCAGATGTCTGCATGCGATGCAGAACACCATTTACCTTCACTAATCGAAAACACCATTGCCGCAACTGTGGGAATTGTTTTGATCAACAGTGCTCCTCTAAAACCCTTCCTCTGCCTCATCTAGGTATCATGCAAGCCGTGCGGGTCGATGACGGCTGTTACGCCAGGCTGACAGATAAGTCGACTAAGGGTGCCGCCACGGTGAATGCGATTTCACCAACAGTCTCATCTTTTCCCCATAAGTACCGGAGCACTTCAGCCATGCTGCCCCGAAATGCCCGGGTTGATGATGCATTCGCCGAGGACCTTAAGAAGGCACTCGCGATGAGTCTCGAAGAGGTTCAGAGTCATTCGCGAGGATTTGTCCCTCCTACAGACAATAAGCCATCAACTACCCAGTCCAACCAACAAGACCCGACACCTCGCGCTGATGCCGAGGAAGAAGATGAGGATCTAAAAGCTGCTATTGCTGCGTCGCTAGCTGATATGGAAGAACAAAAGCAGCGGCATGCCGCAGCCCTGAAGCAACAAACGAACGGCCTGGCGAACGTTTCGCCTACAAATTTTATACTACCCAAAAACGATTACGAACTTAGCCCGGTGGAAGCAGAAAATATTAATCTCTTTGCAACTCTAGTAGATAGACTGCAAACTCAGCCACCAGGTACTATTCTAAGGGAACCTCAAATACAGGAGCTATACGACTCCATTGGGGCCCTGAGGCCTAAACTTGCACGCACATACGGAGAAACTATGAGCAAGCACGGCGAGTATCCAGTCGAAGCTTATTAGGCCTACCGCTGCTAACTCTCCATCCAGACACGTTATTAGATCTACACGCTAAGCTATCTACGGTTGTCCGATACTACGACAGAATGCTAGAAGAACGGCTTTCCAAGGCTTATAGTCAACACAGCCTTGGCGGATACAACTTTTCCCATCCAAGACAGGTGGCCGCCTCTTATCCTGCTCTAGGTGCTGCGACTAGTAACCCTCCTTCAGGGGCAGAGAGCTTCTATACCGCCGGCGAGCTGCCACAGAATTTCAGCCAACCAACCCAGGCTCATACCTATGCTCAGCATACGCCACAGGGGCAGTATACAAATTTGGAGAAGCGGCCATCGGTTTCAATACCCCCAAACAGTCAATATCCACCACAATCAATACAAAGAAATGATAGTTATCCAGAACAGGTTCTGCCGCCGGCACATGTTCGTTATCCAAATCAGCCAAATTTGGTTCAGTCAGAGCATACGCCGGCTCCTTCTCAACCTCATATATCTCAGCCATCGCCTCAAACACCACATCATCAGGCCCACGAGCCGGCGGCCACGCCATCGGCAGATTCAAGTGCAACATATTATTATAATGCTCCATTGCCCAACGACGGACGCGCACCGACCGGATCCCTGGAGGCCACCGCGTCGCCGTACCCTAGTTTGCACCACACATCGAATTTCAATGGACAACCGGTTCCTCCAATGCCTGCTTCCGCAAACATACAGCCGACACAACCAGTTCCTCAACCATCACAGCCAGCTCAATTATATCAACAGGTGGCTCAATCTAATCCTCAACCGTATTGGCAACAGCAACGAAACCTGGGCCAGCCGGGTCACGTGTACCAGGCAGAGGCCCCCGGGTATGCAGGTTTCAATCAGGATCCATTCCCTTCCGCTCCGCACCACACACCTCAGCAGCCGGCAGTGGAAGAAAGCTTGATTGATCTATAAATTGTGCGGACGATCCCAATTCAAAGGGCATCACGATGAATTTGCCCATCGCGCAACGCGGTACACTGCTTACTGACATAGCTACCGACTGGTAGACATGCAAGGGGAAACATTTGAAGTTTAACGGCATTTTATGATCATGGGTGTTTGTTTGGCGTAGGCCGTTACGGATATCAAACACTGAGCCGTGAGCTCAAAGTAAGTCTGTTGGGTCGGCGACGGATGCATTTTGAAATTACGGCAAAGCAACCTTTCGTTTGTGGAGTTGTGCCTTATAAATGATGAATACATGATTTAATTTCAAACTCGCACCAAATATGTGACTTATATCGAAGTAGAAGAGAGATAGTGAAGGGGAAGATTTGCCCTTCCTACCTAGGTTTGCATATGCTAGAATACCTGGCATGTTGCAAGGATTCTAAGGAACGTATCGAATGAACGCCCAACATATTTTGACTCAGTCATCTGTCTAGGAGTTACATGATCGCCCACACCCGGAGGGGCTTTTCATGAGTAGATGCACCCGGAATCCACGATTCTTCATCCTCGAGGTCAGACCTTGTAATCAAGTTAACGCCGGGATTACAGGCAGAGCATGACTCCGAATGAGCGAGAACGAACTTTACAAGTAAAAGTCTCTATGCAATCTCTTATGGATATATATGTACCTAAACAAAGGCACCCATTTCAGATGATTCCATGATTCTCTAGCACTTCAATCGAACCAAATATAGCTTTTCAATCCGGATAGATATCGCAAACAACATGGACGCTGGCAGAACCGAAACCGAAGATCCAAGGCGCACTTTGCCCCTGACAAAGACACCTGGCCCGGCGGATCGTTGGTCGACGCGTACAGTCTCGGCGATAGAGTCGGCAATTTATATCACGTTAGTTGCATTATATGGTCCCGGAATGCTCTAAAACTAGAAGCCCTTACGGTCTAGCGAATCACATCACGTAATGGATCACCAAAAAAGCTTAGTCAGCAAGGATTCGGCTACTCCAACGCCAAAAACGAAGCTATTCACACCACCCAATTCCTACCAAACTGCAACTATTCAAGGATTGAATCCTCCAATATATCCTCAACTGCCGTTTCTGCCGTTTTTTTGCCTTTTTTCTTCCTCTTTTCCAGTCGGCGTTGCGCCTGCTGTTCGGCTTCTATCCGGGCCTCCTCTATATCTTCTACTGCGTAAAAGGCCTCTTGGGGGTCCTTTTTTACCGTAACTCTCCCTACTATACGTGTGGATTCGACTTGTGCCTTGGCCGTATCAATCTGACGTTCCTGGCTAACCGTTTTCATCGTCAACAGGTTAATGGATTTGCCCGCCTTCCTAAGTAACATACGTTGTTCGCGAGTAAGAGATATTTCCAGTTCACGGAATTGGGATATGAGGTCTGACGAAGACTTCGATGTGTAGAGAGACCCCTGAAGGCCTGGACTGGGACTGGGGGTCGATTTCTTGGCTGGTGTTGAAGGACCTGGAGAGACCTCTACCAGGTCTACGGTATAACCGACTATTTGTTCGTTTTCCAGTGGTTTCCAGCGATTGACGGGCCAGATCCCTGATTTCCTCTAAGCTGCGGTAATAACTTCGGGTCTGATACCTTTCTTTCGGGCCTCTTGGTAGCAGGAAAGAAACCATTGTTTATATATCGCCGCTGACCCTGGTAGATGTGCGTACTCCACCATTTCTTGGCGAAAATACGACTTTATCACAAAAAAGAGGCCTAAATCACAGGGTTGAATAACGTGGCTACCGTGGGCTGGCAGAAATAGCAGTTCGACCTTGTGGTGCTTGGCGTACCACATAAATTCACCGTCGGTATGGGTCTTGTGGCCGTCAATTATCAAGAGACGCCACTGGTTGCCTTCAGGCTTCGTTTCGGGCAAATATACCTCTCGTAACCAGTGATTTGCTATGTGGTAGGAAGTCCAACCCTTCTTATTGCAGGCGAACTTCCAAGGAGGCATGTCTGGACCGAACCACTGGCCCTGAAGGTTATCCCCTTGGAAGATAACAACTGGTGTTACGCGCCAGCTGGGCGCTCACACGACCTATCCGATGGCTCTACACAGTGGCACCTGATGGCTGGACCGATTCGGCGGGCGCGGCCACAGGACCCGCACGTGGCACCTGTCCGACAGACCGGGCCAGCGGCCGCAGCCGTCAGACATAGCTAGATTAGTCATCCACTATTCCGCGTATATAAACGCGTCCCTTGTAGCTAGCTAGTTAGGAGAAATCAAGCTTCTTACAACCTCCTTTTTTCGTTCTTCGGAACGTCACAACTGGAGTCAACGCCTGGCCGTCAGCTGTAATACACTCCAATATAGTCACCCAACGGGTGGCATCGGAGTGTTGCCGAGGGCCACGCTTGGTGGCAGCTGCCCTTACGACCTTGCCGTGTGAAGACTCTCCTTCTTGGAGACCGTGTTCGTCCATATTGGCTATGTGGCACGGTTGGAAGTTGTACTTCTTGCGGAGGGCCTCGTAACGCTCAAAAAACAGTTGAATACAGTCAGGAAGGTCTAGGGCTGCACGGCTCTTCTCAAGGGATGCTTGAGGCTTCGTTCGCACTTCAGGATTCCGCTGGATGAACCGATCTACCCAGTGTTTCCCAAGTTGGTGTGATTTGCCTTGGGCACGCAACATACAGGCAGCATACTGTTCAATTTCCCAGCGGTGGAGAGACCTGCCAAGGGCTTCGAATTCTAGCAGGTGGTTGACCAACTCCTTCTCCATATCCCTGCTGAATAAGAGGTTAACTTCCTGGCCTTCTGAACGTGTGAGGCCACCGCGTAGCCTTCTGGATAGGGTAGACTGCGCCACGCCGTATAACTTAGCTGCTGCCCTCTGTGAAATACCTCCTTCAACAGCAGCTATCGCAGCTAAAAGCCTGTCTTTTTGGCTCTCCATTGTGGTATTTCTTATAGGGTGTTGTTGTGTGGTTGTTGTTGTAGAAGTGAAGAAAGTGAAGAAATTGGGTGGTGAGCGGG
The DNA here is from genome assembly GCA_028637635.1 of Xylariaceae sp. X802. Lineage (NCBI taxonomy): Eukaryota > Fungi > Ascomycota > Sordariomycetes > Xylariales > Xylariaceae > Xylariaceae sp. X802. The sequence goes on along the minus strand of JAJFDH010000001.1, from coordinate 1,425,498 downwards.
GTAATCGGGTGATTCATTTGCTTATGTAATCCACTTGGCGGGGGGGGCTTCTACTTATTGCGGACAATCCATTTAAACCCTATCTACACACCCACTGTCAGCGGGCGTGGGTCTATATAACCTCTGAGGAGGGGCTTTGATTGACACACCCAGGCGGGTACCAGTAGGTAGTCCGCCCTTGGCCCGTAGGCTCAATCTACCACCTACCTACTTGAGCGACATGCGGGTGCAGACCTTACCTCCGTCACCAGCAAGAATACCTAGGTAAACGATAAACACGGCAAACAATAACATAAAACCCCCTTCCGCCCCAACCTACCTAGTGTCGCAACCATTCTCTCTACTTTCCCTCCACCTCTCTATCTAGTCCATTGCCTACTCGCGCGCGCACATTATTGACTGCGGTACGACGTCATGTCGCGACACCAGGCGTATCGAAACTACGATTACGAGAACGATCTCGACGAATATGAAGGCGCAGGGTACTCAGACGACGAATATGGATATGGAGGAGACTCGGATGGCAAAGAAGAGATGAGTCCTGAGGACCGAGGTGCGCCCGATTCACATCGACAATCCGTTGCGTTTCTATAATCGTCGCTCGCCCTATCTAACCAGCGTTATAGCCCAGATGGCCGCCGGCACAGCCCAGGTCCGCGTCGCCTTGGGGGCCGATTCCTCCAAGGTCACAACACAACAGATTGAGGAGGCCTTGTGGCATTACTACTACGATGTTGAAAAATCCGTCGCCTATCTGACAAAGGAACACATCTTGCCGAAACCCGCTAAGCCCGCGGCTCAGAAGAAGAACAAGTCTGGAGGTAGGTACCTAGTTTTTCATGCGGATACCTTTGGCACAGGCGTCAGCAAACATCACGCAGAAGCGTTTGGGGCCGAACGATATCACTCTGATATCTCAGGTGCGTTCGAGGGCGGATTTGACGTCGAGAACGTGCTGGTCACTCGTCATCTGACATGGAGTGCACAGATGATAAACATACAGGGCCTACTCCGTATCTTTCCCTAGCTGAATTCTTCCATGATATGCCGTGGTTGAATATTCCAAATGACCGCCGCACCGTTTTCACGGAACCGCAGCGCCCCCGTGGAGGTCTGTTGGGTGGCTCAAGCGCTCCGGGGAAGATTTCGAAACTCCAAGCTCTCGCCGCTGCTCGGAAAAAGAAGGCCGAAGACCAAAAGTTAGAAAACAGAAATACGCAACCGTCGACAACAGGGGTAGCTTTAGAAACGACCAAGCTGCCAATCAGGCCCATGGCCGGGGTTCTGGTGGAGAAGTTGAACGGTAGACGAGACGTCAAGTCTCTACCTCTTCAGACGACGGCTCAGAACCATCCCACTCCAGCTAGTGCGCTTAAAGATTCAAGTGTCGTGACTACACAGCCATGCAAGGAGAAACGCTCAAGCACGCCAGACCTACCTCCTCCTGAGCCATTGGCCCTTGCTGCTCCTTCAGCTTTTGCTGAGACTCTCCTAGGTCTCTCTATGAGCTCGCCCACCCCTGTGCCAAGGAGCCAATATCCGATACCGTACATGAACTTGATGTCTTCAGTAGCTGATGCCTTCTCAGAACCAAGTCCCGACGACGTGGTCCTTGCAGCACAATCCAAAGGTTCGCTTTTGGCGAAGAAGGTATCAATATGACTATACTAACACATTCGCAACTAGCAAGCAACAAAAAATTAGCGGCAAGCACAACTAAAAAGAAAGGCGACTCTGAAGAAAATCATAACGACGCCATAAATGGGATGAAGGCTATGAAGGTCAACGATACCCCCTTACCTCAACGTAAAAATATAGATGTGGTGCGCGCATTTGAGGCAGCCGCGAGGAAGAAAACCGCCAGCTTTGTGGTAGTTGGTAAGTGATTCATTCCCAAGAAAAGTGAGCATTCAACGGCCAAGGGAATATATGCTCATAAATCTAGGTCATGTTGACGCGGGAAAGAGTACACTGATGGGTCGACTGCTCCTCGATTTGGGCATGGTGGATCAGAGAACCATCCAAAAGTATCGAAAAGAGGCCGAAAGTATCGGCAAATCTTCCTTTGCCCTTGCATGGGTGTTGGATCAGCGTTCTGAAGAAAGATCCCGAGGTGTTACTATCGACATTGCCACCAATAAGTTCGAGACAGCATCTACATCATTCACTATACTAGATGCGCCAGGCCACCGAGACTTCATCCCGAATATGATTGCAGGGGCTAGCCAAGCAGACTTTGCAATATTAGTGGTCGACGCAGCAACGGGTGCTTTTGAAGCTGGCCTGAAGGGACAAACCAGAGAACACTCTCTTTTACTGCGCAGCATGGGTGTGTCTCGTATCATTGTCGCTGTCAACAAACTTGACACCGTCGGCTGGTCGAAAGATCGATTCGATGAAATTTCGCAGCAAGTTTCTGGATTCCTCGCCGCCACGGGGTTCCAGCTTAAAAATGTGAGCTATGTTCCGCTATCTGGTCTACACGGCGACAATCTAGTCAACAAGTCATCCGATCCCGCTGCCAGTTGGTATATTGGAAACACGCTCGTCGATGAATTGGAGCGTTCAGAGCCCACAACCAGGGCATTGACTAAGCCGCTGAGAATGACCATTTCGGAAATATTCCGCTCACCTCATAGCCCACTCACAATTTCCGGACGTATTGACGCCGGATCGTTACAAGCCGGCGATGCCCTACTAGTCCAGCCAAGTGGAGAGACAGCCCACATCAAATCACTAGAGCTAGATTCCGAGCCGGTCGATTGGGCTGTAGCCGGGCAAAATATCGTGATCCATCTCTGCAACATTGACCCGATTCATGTGCGGGTGGGTGACATAATCTGCGACCCCAAACATCCAATATCTTGTCTGGATACATTCACGGTCAAGGTGCTTGCATTCGATATTCTAATGCCGATGCAGGTGGACGTGCATAGAGGTCGTCTCCATGCTGCGGGCCAGATTATTGAGATACCTGCCCTGCTTGATAAGGTCAAGGGCACTGTGCTAAAGAAGAAGCCCAAAATCATCAAGCCGGCCAACGTGGCGAGGATCGTGGTCAAGATGAGCAATAAAGTCCCTTTAGAAGTTGGTCAACGCGTGGTTCTCAGGAATGGCGGCGAAACTGTCGCGGCTGGTCTATTGGAATAAGCTCGACGGACCTCGGCTGCCTTGCGCGGAGGTATCTAACACCAGGTAGAAGAGTTGGATGGAGTTGAGTACTTGGGCTCCAAAGCAAACTCGACAACCACGATACAGTGCTGTGAGATGGGATTCAAGGGCCCGCCCTTTTTGCGTGGAAAGGCGCGACTCTTTTGATAGAGTTGACGGCTTTGGGCCGGCTTAAGCGTTGCGGGATCTGATATTACCAATGGCATACCAGCAACGACAATCCGCATTTCTGACGAGCATATGACCGTTTTCACTGTCACCTACGTATGATCTGGTTGTCTGACACACTTGAGGAGCCTTGTTGTATCGCTGTTTGCTTCTCAATAGAAAGGGTAGCTGGCTACCTAACAATCTAATGTATACCGGTACTGCCGAAACACGAACTTCAATGAGTGAAATGAGACAAATACGTTCGAACTCTCACAATGATCTAGGTATGCCACCCAACTTGTTACAGTACAGGTGCTGTACCTACATGTGCAGATACTTATGGCTCGGGTGAATGACTCAGTAAAGACAAAGTCAAGTGAGTTACATAACCAGTTCTTGGTGACGAGACAGATTGCTAGCTGGTTCACTTTGAAGATGGTGTCTGCGGGATCGCAACCCCTGACTACCTACCTAATATACCTGACCTTATCACTACCTACACTATTGAGTTGGAAATAACCATGTGGTTACGGTATGTTTGTGGTCCGTACGAACCTTACCCTTCGGGCCTTACCTAACCAATGTTCTAAAAACAAGACGTTCGATCGATTGAAGCACCGAGCTTCTTCAATGCCGCGCCCCTCCCCCACTCCCAGCTCCACTACACTAGTACGGTAGGTGGTGTACCTACAAAGTACGCTATTCCTAAGGAGGTAGGGCCCATTAAGTGCATAAACGTATCGAGCTTTGTTCTTTACCGCCTGGGGTGTCTCTGAAGGGTCCCCATCCTCTGGGCACCGGCGCCTAGGTAGTGTGCACTACCACTACCGTTGCAGTTAAGGCCAGGCTGTCCTGTTCGACTTGAAATCGGTTCTGGTTTGGCTAAATAGTGTACTGGTGCTGAAACAGTGCAGGTGTGTGCGCGAAGTACAATCGGTGCCTAGTAGAGCAGCACCTACGGCAGTCTCATGTCGGTTACAGAGATAACGGCCGCGCGGGTACATTACCATATACCCGCTAGACACATAACTTACTCGGTATTAGGACTGCATTCTTGCCCCCACCATCCATGACGCACGATCCACCGCTACGATAGTCGGAGCCGGTGGCCGCCCCGCCCCACTTTTCACCTCGACTGGATTGAAGATGTGTCTTTTTTGCAACTTGTCCACTACTTATGCATTCTGGCCTCTTCCACACCATATAAGGGAAATCCTGAGGCGCTCCTCTCGCGATTCCTACTTCTCCCATACACCACTATTTCTCCCTTCCCATCACCTTTGTATTTAACCAAATCACCCTCCAGTGCCTTGTCTAAAGGGCTGCTACTTAGAGGCTTTCGGCGCTTTGGTTCTGGTGCCTTGATTTCGTCTTCCCGTTGCACCTGTTGATATCAGACGTCCCTGTTTTGTCAACTCGTCGAGCCATCTGGTCACCATGGCTCGACGCTCTCAGAGCTACTGGGCGATTGCCATTGGCATGATCGCCTGGAGTCTCCTGCTCTTCAGCCCCCTTGCCTTCGTCTCGAGCGTCAATGCTCAGGATACGGACGACTATGGCACAGTTATTGGTATTGTAAGTCGAGCCTGCGATCACCGCCTCTTCCCACTACCATCGGGGTATCAGAACCGAATCGTTGCGAACCTGGTTGCTGACGTCGTGTGCCATGCAGGATTTGGGAACCACGTATTCGTGCGTCGGTGTGATGCAGGGTGGCAAGGTTGAGATTCTCGTAAACGACCAAGGAAACCGTATCACCCCCTCGTATGTCGCCTTCACCGAAGACGAACGGTTGGTCGGAGACGCTGCCAAACAACAAGCAGCCAACAACCCGCTCAACACTATCTACGATGTTAAGTAAGTTTCTTGTCTCTCTCGATTCGGATAACTATGATGCTCGCGTCGCGAACAGGCAAATTCACCGTTAACGCTTCGCCCCTCGGGTATCCATTGCCACTGCATCGCTAACCATGATTCCAATTATAGACGATTTATCGGTCGGAAGTGGGATGAAAAGACTCTCCAGAGTGATATCAAAAACTTCCCTTACAAGGTTCTCGAGAAGGATGGCAAACCCGTTGTCCAAGTCGAAGTCCAAGGCTCAACCAAGATATTCACTCCTGAAGAAATTTCTGCCGTTATTCTGAGCAAGATGAAGGAGGTTGCCGAGTCCTACTTGGGCAAGAAGGTCACCCACGCCGTCGTCACTGTTCCCGCCTACTTCAACGACAACCAGAGACAGGCTACCAAGGATGCCGGCACCATTGCTGGCCTCAATGTGCTGCGTATCGTTAACGAGCCCACCGCTGCCGCTATTGCCTACGGTCTTGACAAGACCGATACCGAGCGTCACATCATTGTATACGATCTTGGTGGCGGTACTTTCGATGTCTCTCTCCTGTCCATTGATCAGGGTGTCTTCGAAGTCCTTGCTACTGCTGGTGATACTCATCTTGGTGGTGAAGATTTCGACCAGAGAATCATCAACCACTGGGCCAAGTCCTACAACAAGAAACACTCTGTAGATATCACCAAGGATCTCAAGGCTATGGGCAAGCTGAAGCGTGAGGCTGAAAAGGCCAAGCGAACGCTTTCTTCCCAGAAGACGGCCCGCATTGAGATTGAGTCATTCTTCGATGGCAAGGATTTCACTGAGACGTTGTCCCGCGCCAAATTCGAGGAGCTCAACATGGATCTGTTCAAGCGAACCCTTAAGCCCGTCAAGCAGGTCCTCGATGACGCTAAGATGAAGAAGGAAGAAGTTGACGACATCGTTCTGGTTGGTGGTTCAACCCGTATTCCCAAGGTTCAGGAGCTGCTCCAGGAGTTCTTTGCAGGCAAGACTGCCAGCAAGGGTATCAATCCCGATGAGGCTGTTGCTTTCGGCGCCGCTGTCCAGGCTGGTGTTCTCTCTGGTGCAGATGGTGCTACTGGCGTTGTCCTCCTCGACGTCAATCCGTTGACCCTGGGTATCGAGACCACGGGTGGTGTCATGACCAAGTTGATTCCGCGTAACACGGCTATCCCAACCCGCAAGAGTCAGATCTTCTCTACTGCCGCTGATAACCAACCTGTCGTCTTGATTCAGGTTTACGAAGGCGAGCGATCCATGACCAAGGATAACAACTTGCTTGGCAAGTTTGAGTTGACCAATATCCCTCCCGCACCCCGCGGTGTTCCCCAGATTGAAGTGTCCTTCGAGCTCGACGCCAACGGCATCCTCAAGGTATCCGCGTCCGACAAGGGAACCGGCAAGACTGAGTCCATCACCATCACCAACGATAAGGGCCGTCTCACACCTGAGGAGATTGAGCGCATGGTTGCAGAGGCTGAGAAGTATGCGGAGGAAGACAAGGCCACCCGCGAGCGTATTGAGGCCCGAAACGGTCTGGAGAACTACGCTTTCAGCCTGAAGAACCAGGTTAACGATGAGGACGGTCTTGGTGGCAAGATCGACGAGGAGGAAAAGGAAGCGGTAAGTTCTATTAATAACCCAGCTGTATCGGTCATCGGAGCTAACCAGCAATACAGATCCTCGACGCTGTCAAGGAGACCACCGACTGGCTTGAGGAGAATGCCGCCACGGCTACGGCCGAGGACTTCGAGGAGCAGAAGGAGAAGCTCTCGGGCGTCGCGTACCCCATCACATCGAAGATGTACCAGGGGGCTGGTGGCTCGGGAGATGATGACGAGCCTGATTTCCACGACGAGCTGTAATATTTATTGGGCACTAGACGTGTTTCTATAGCATACCCCGGCGCATAAATTAAAAAAGTAAACTGTTTTATTCGGCTAACTAGGGGTAATTCATTGGAAGTGAGGTAGTATGCCTACATCACCGTTGTACGTACGGACGTAGACCGAACCGTCCCTAGTAGGCCGGGACTGATGTTAGGACGGGGTGGTGACTTGACTGTAATGAACAGTTGTACATACCGCGCCGTATTACATACATGATGACATCCAGGAGCTGAAATCCATTATCGGGACCTTGACGTTTTAGGTACCGTAGAACATCCCATGTATGTTATAGATGCTGAATCACAGTATACTACATACGATTGTTGATCATGCAGGTCCATATTGGGTTGCCCGGTGCGATGTAACCTATAGGCTACTGTGGTATTGGGGAATATGGATAGTTGGCGGAGGTTTGTTTGTTTACGGGATATGGTGTGAGTACTCTATTGAGTCTACTCATAAGCATGACGCGAGGACATGGATTTCTTTTTCTTTTGTTTTTTTTTTCTGGATATTACATATATGTTGTGGTTACGAATCGGCAAACTAAAAACGGATTGGAAGCTGTGTCGTAGTACCGATACACCAGAGAGCCGATTGGATATTTGGTAGGTCTATTCTTCTTGACTGATCGCGTTCATCGAGTTAACCCAGCTTCGCGTCTACGTCTTTGCACGAACCGGTAATTCCCTGCGGGCGGAAGATGGGCGCAGAGCATGGTTGAATCCCGGGGTCAAAGTCAATTTCACCTTGGTGTGATATCGAGCAGCCGTGTTTATTAGAGCAGGTAACGAAAGCTTTTAGCCTTCACGAGGATCTCTGATTACACGAAGGACAGCATCGGGAACACCATGGGTCGTGTGGGTATCTCTAAATCCTGTTGTTACTGGCAAACACATAGTTTAATCAGACTACCACCACATAAAGATGACGCTACTGGGTTGGGAGGTGGCCACGAGTGGAAATACATCTACGAAGTACGTTTCTATTCAAAGGCGGAGGAAGTCAGACGCCAAGCCAAAGCGCGGTTATATATACCTCTCCAGGCTTCACCACATGTGTACAATCTACCACACAGATGGTCATAACACGATTAGGGAACCCAGGTCCGAAGACCGCGGATCTACAACTCGGCAGCAAGTCATTCAAGAAACATGATTAGATAATGAATGTGAGCGCTAAATATCAGACGATCTATTGCACGGAAAATAGATGCAGCCAAAAGGGCCTAGGCTCATTCAAAGACAGCGTACAACATGATGACCACCCGCCCGTAATAACCAATCGCAATGCTTATAATTTTTCTTGTGTCTCGCTGGTCACGGAATCGGCACTCCCTTCCTGCTTTAGACCGAGCTGCGACACATCCCAGCCGTTGGCCGCGAGATATTCGCGGAACTTCGCGTCTTCATCTGTGATCGTGTCCTGGCCGATTTGGGGCAAGAAGAAGAAGGCGAGGGCCGATCCGAGGATGCACAAGCTCGAGCTGACGAAGAACGGGTATTGGTAGAAAGCAGTGTCGGCGGGAGTGCCGCCAGCCTTCTGGATGAAGGGGAAGACGTAGACGCCGACGAAAGCACCAATCTTGCCAACAGCGGCGGCAATTCCATAGTACTGGCCGCGAACTCCAGTTGCGCAAGTCTTGGCAGCCAATAGACCGATGTTGTTGCCAGGACCAAGCTCACCGAGAGCCAAAAAGATACCGTAGACGACAACGAAGGCACCGACGACGTTCGGCTGGGACAATTTGGCGTAGGTTCCTGCCATAATAAAGCCCACAACGGACTGGGTGAGGAAACCGAGGATAAGGGTGTAGCGAGGGCCTAGGCGGTCACTGATGGGAGCTCCGATCAGGGTTCCGGGGATGTAGAACAAGTTGATGACTGTATTCCATCCGAATACAGTTGTCAAGGGAGCACCTGAGTGGTAGATGTTGGCTAGGATAGGGGCCGAGTATATACCGAAGGCGTAGGAAGAGAACTATAGACGATTTAGTGCCCCGTATTGCGAAAATTGCAAGGGCATACTTACGTTGTAGATGAACCAGATCAAACTGACGGTGGCAAGACGGACACCGTAGTACTTGAAGACGAGCCCATAGGGTGTGCGGGCATTCTTCATCGAATTACGGGAAAACTCCTCGGGCTCCTTCAACTTCAGACGTAGTATGAACAGAACGATCGGGAAGACAACACCGATGCCCAGACTCGTTCGCCAGATAGTGCCGAAGTTCTTGTTGTGGGCAGCAGCGGCGACAACGAAGGGAACAAAGGCGCCGATGACAAATCCAGTGTCGATCATCGAGTTGGTGAACAGAATAAACCATCTATTCCGAGTGCCGCCCTTGAGCTCGCCGGTCGACTCGGCGCAACTTACACTTCCGGCCGGGTACTCGCCTAAAAACAGCATAGGTCAGAATTCGCTTGCCATAATAGAATCCAGCGCCAATTCTCACCTCCAATGCCAATTCCAACCTTGAAGTTACGTTAGCTTTCTGTCGCAACGCAGTACGCGACGGAGCAACTTACAAAGAATCGCCAAGCGGTAAGCATGTTGAACATAGGAACAGCTTCTCCATGGTAGTAAGAGCCGGCAGCCAGCGCAGTGAAGATAATCAAGATGATGGTTGAGACGAGAAGCGAGTTCGTACGGGACCATCGATCGGCGGTGTATCCAAAAATTAATTGACCGAAGACCTGTGAATGGGTTAGTCATTGGGGTTTGGGGGGATGAGAGTCCTGAACAAATGGACTGTATTTGGATTTGGATTCGGGGCAGTAAGCGCGGGGATCGAACATACGGTTCCGGCGAATACGATAGCCGAGACGACTGAAGCCGCCCGGGAGTCGCTATAAACGGTGCCATATTCATACGTAAGTACGGTGGTGACGGAGCCGATGACCTAGACGCGGGCGAGGCTCTAAAGTTAGCTTTCTAACTCGACCGGCGGAACTGAACGGGCGCAACGGGCGCCACCGGAATACGGGATGGGAGGGCTAACGGACATTGTTTACGTAGCCATCGGAGAATAGACCGGCACCGCAAGCCAGCACAGGCCAGAGGGCCTCCAGGAAAGGCTTCTGGCCGACTGGCGGCTGCCCACCCGAGGCCTCGGCATCATATGCGGCCTCGGAGGCTTTGTCGGCCGACTTCTCGCCAAACATGTCTTTGTTCCTCGACTCGGCTCGGCAAATGACTTGTGTTGTATGGTGTGAGTACAGCGAAACAAGAGACGAGGCAGATGAGGCAGATGGGGCAGACAACTCAAGTCAAGAGCCGTCTGGAGGGCAAGTTAATAAGGAAAAGAGTTGATCGTCTTCTCCAGAAAAGGAAGAGAAAATAGGAGAGATTAATACCTTTCGTGGCCTAGCGAAGAGGCAAAGAAGAGGCCAGTCAGAGGGAATAAGAGGCACACGTGAAGCCGCTTGTCTTTGTCCAACGGCGGAGCCCACCCTTAGCTGCGGCGTCCATAAGGTCTACCGGTACTCCGTGCCCCTGTAAAGGTAGCCACATGGGGTAAGCAGAGGCATGCAGGTAACGCGGCACGGCGACGTCAGATAGGATTGCCCGCATCTGTGTCGCTCCCGCCGGCCCAGGCACGTACCTAGGTAGGTAGCATGCTCTTTCTAGAAGGATACACGTGCGACATTATGGGCAAAGCCCATGTCGACGGCATCAACGAAGTGCACTGTACTGTGGTTATGTATGTACCCAGTCTATGTTCCGTACAGCAGTACGAGGTATAGTATCCGTAGATCTTATCCTTATCGTGTTTCATCACGGTGTTGTAGCAGTGAAGTGTGGATAGTACCTAACCCGGTGCAGACCCAAGATCTAGGTAGGTTCTATTTAGGACTCTCTTAGCGTGAGATTACTCGAGGCTTAAGCCGGTCGCCACCGGCTGTTCGAGCTACCTACCTACCGGTAGGTGTACAAGCGGCGTCCGTACCGGTAGGTAAGCAGGTAACAACCTTCCCTCGTTGAATCGTACCGGTAGTAAACCTATTGATAGTCAACGGCATGACTCCGTCGCACGCCCCGACAAAGATAAGTGCCGAAGACGGGGATTTATATAGAGTCAGCTAAGGTTCACTACAGAACCCGTACAGTACAGCTGCGCATGCGATTTGAATTCATCTTTCTGTCTAAGTCCGTACTCATGAACATTCATAGATAATGGCCGACCCAACCAACTGGTGTACATATTCCTATTGCAGTAGGTACAGGTACCGCACCGGGAGGTATAACATCGTAGGTAGGGTTCTTAGTGTACACTGGGTACACCAACTATCCTGCGAGTTAGACTATATCCCGGGGTGCCTGCCCAGGTAGGTAAAGTGTTCGACTTTAGGGTAGAGATCCTTCATCCTACTTGTCGGGATAGGCTTAGATAGAGTCGGCCTGGGAAGATAGCGATGCGTGGAGAAGGCACCCTGTCATGGTGTGCCACAGTGCACATGGTGCGCACATACACTGTGCAGTAAGTGGCAGAGTTGCCATTCGAGAGAATTCAAGAGTTGGCTTTAGTTATTGCCAACTGCCTAGGTATTACCTACTGCCCGTATAGAAGACCAGAGATCCGCCACGGTTTCAAAGACGTTACTTACTGTGAAGCTAACATGCTATTAACTGTATCGCTCGGCCACCTCGGTAAGTTATGTAGACAGTTCCAGAATACTGGCAAGCAGACCAACTGCACCAGGGCAACTACCTATACTGCACAATAGGTAGTATAATACTGTACTTCGTACATGCCTAGGTACCACATGAAGTTGGCGGGGTGACAATGACGGCAATGCCATGGCCGCCGTGTCATGGCAGGTAGATATATAAATACCAACAGAGTCTTGCTGAAGTTTAAACACAGGTTCCTGAGGCTCTTTGTCCAGACTTGCTTCGCGCTCACCGGTAGGTAGTACCTAGGTACACGTGGATATTCCGTAGGTGACACCGTGTCAGTGCCTGGGACATTGGTAGAAGCCGATTTATATTAATCTCTACTGTCCACTATGTAGAGGTAGCGGGGATCGCCACTTTTACTACTTCGTATGTCGTTTCAGAAGGCAGCGAGTCATGCTACGGGTGTATCTAGGTAGTATAGGAGAGGTATGATGTAGATCGGCATAACCGAGGTTCACGACTCCGAGGCAGTCCGCACTTCGCCAAGAGCCGCGCGCATACAGACATATGTGAAAGTATTAGATAATAAGCAGTCACACATTATCATTCTAACAGGATACGGTAGATAGTATTTCCAAAGACCCAAAGAATCGCTTACCCGACAACTCAAAGCACGGCATCTACAGTAGATAGTTAACCCCTAATCGTATTTCATAGAATTGGACGGATAGCGAATAAATGTCTCATAGTATCCTAGTGCGGCTATCTGAGGTGCCACCTCTCCGCCCGGGTCTACTAACCAAATGCGTAACCCTCCTCCCGGGGTAGCCAGGGATGGCTGCATTTGCGTCATGGGACGACCCCTCCGACGACCAACAGCCCGGAATGCGAAACCCCATCTCATGTGAGCAAAGACCACCTGCGTCCCGTCGCGCCGCACCACCGCCGAGAGGCGCAACCAACCATCCACTAGATACAGGCTGAGCGGACAGGGATATCGCACTCCCACCCGGGTGCACCTCGGCAAAAGGGTTGCAATCTTATTTGGAAGGGTAGGATAGGTATTGGAGTTTCCGTATAGTGTACACGGCTGAAGCGTCACATGGGAGGTCTAGCTGGCAGGATATAAGCGAGGGCTGCATCCCCATCGACAAGCTGGGCGCCGTCGACTTCGAATGTCTCAGCACTGCCATCCCGTGTAGGTATTTGTGCGGTCATCGGCCCATCGGGTCTACTTTAGTGAGATCCCGAACCCGTGAGCAACGTTGGCGGCGGACTGGGCGGGGCCGACGCCGTGGACACCCCCGATTGCCGGGACCCCCGTGTCGGGGGGCCAGCGATGCCGGCCTGGCCGCGCCGGGTCGTACGAGTTGCTGGGTGTGGCTTCCCGAACCTTTGATCGGGTTTGATCGGGTCCTTATGCGTTATCCACCAACTCTTACTCAACAAATAAGAGATCGGATAACATACTTTTTACAAGAAAGACAAAGAAATTAAACCAATTCGAAGGGAACGTCTCTAGACTGGCAGATTAGCTAGGTATCTATCTTAAAAGTATGAATCAGCGTCTCCGACTATCGTCGACACCTCATAGCCTGTGGTCTTCGAAGGACCTAACTCTGCCTCGTAATATAACAAAATGAGAGACGGGCCGTGCATAATCGGTCGTGTACGCCTGAAGACGGGCCGCAAGCCAAATTTTCTCGACCAGCGGCTAGCCGTGACATATTCCGCATTTCCGAAACTGCCAGCGACGATCGGCCCGTGATATAAAACCTCCGCCCCCCCCCCAAAGACGCCAACCGACCCTGACCGACTAAAGCGTCACCATGCGCCTCAGCCCCCTTGGCCCCCTAAATAAAACACGAGGTTGAACTCCTCTATGCTGTCTTCTTCCACTGGTTGTAGATACCAATCAAACTGCTGACAGTACCAGCGAGGCCGACGAAACCATCGTCAAGGTTAACCCAGCCGAGCGCTGACATGGGCATCGTAAGATCACAGAGGTCAGAAAGGAGCTGCAGCTGGCTAGCATACCGCTCACTGTGTTTCGCAGAGAAAGTTAGTCGCGGCCGATCGAACACATTGACAGAAACCAAGCCGGAAGGGAAAAGACAGGAAGAAGGACGAGAAGGGGAAGGGGAAGGGGAAACTTACAGCGCAATCTTCTTGCTCTCCACCACGCCCTCGCCCTCCTTCATATCAACCTTAGCCTCGCGCGCACGCAGCTGGTACAGCGTATAAGCCTGCGCAACAACCGAGCAAGTAAGCCCGACGATCCAGAACCGATAAGCCTCCCGCCCGGCCCTCGCCGCGCCATCCCACTTCCTGATACTGAGCGTGTGGGGCACCGTGAGCATATCCGCGGTCAAGTAGCCAGCGTAACCTAGCTGGCGTCCCAGCGCGGCGTACTTGAGCACGGGGTCTCCCGTCTTAGCGGAATTTATGGAGTCGAAGGCGATGGCGGCAGCCTTGAAGTGCTCGATGTTCTTGCCCATGCGCATGATCTTGCGCGTCTGCCCCAGGGACTTCTTGATGGCCTCGTAGGGCGCTATCTCGGCCCGCGTGCCGTTCGTTCGCAGCAGGTACCATGCGTAGAAGCGCGCGAAGTACTGCACCAAGCGCAGGAGCTTGTCCCGGCCTACTGTGGTCGCTACGAACTTCAGGTAGTGCGATACCGTCGGATGGTAAATTACCGCGTCGGCGACCATGATGGGCGAAATGTGGTGTTTAGCTGATCTTGAAAGACTTGAAGAGACGGCAGGCCGATTGATCTATCTAGCGGGGCGTTTCTACTGAGGGTGATTGCAAACGAGGAAACAAACGGGAGACAGGACCCAACGATTGGTTATTTTTCGCGGCTTCTGGTCGTGGTGGTACGGTGTCGCGAACTACGGGATCGTCGGTGAAAGTGAATCTCGAGTGGCAAAGAGTTCGCAGCTACATCATCCGTCTCTTTGGTTAGCTGGCTATTAACCAGAGACAAATCACTACTATCAGGTGCAAAGTTGTACTCACCTTGTGCGAAATAGTGAATGATGAGTTTTGGTCAAGCAACGATGAGCAGTTATTATTAATTTGCAATTGTAGGACAAGATTCAGCAGGAAATGGGACGGCAGCACATACCGAGGTTGGTTCGGTCGGAAGTTCGGTACTCAGCCGGCTTCAAGTAACCATTTATGCATGATAATTACATAGATCGCCTAGTTAAATACACTATGTCCCTTATACCATATGTAGATACTTCGTGCGCCGATGATGTCCAGGCTGCGTTCTTCTCTACAACCTCACATGTGTTGAACGGCACTTATTCAAAAACAAATCAAAACAAAACCGGGCAACACTCTTGCGTAGCTCTGGTTATGCTTGGTTGTTCGTAGCTACTCAGCTAGGCTGTCGATGGCTGTACTCGATATTTCGTGGCTACCCAGGCTACCATTGCTGGCTAGGTACGCTTACCGGTATCTAGTATTCCGGCACCACCACACTTACCAGTCTCACAAGTCACGTACGAGATATCAATTTCAAAACGCGACGTGACGTGCGGGATATGCGCTCTACATGCCCAGGTGTCCGCTAATGCCAGTTGGACAACAAGTCATGCACCCGCGCAAGTCTCGACATGAGGACTCCGCCAGAGAGATGTACCTATTGTAAAACCCCTCTCGCCACGGACCATAGTTGACCAACACGCACCATGGGATCCTGTGGGGAACGGCTTAATGAATATCATTGGGGACTACCCGAAAGGCCTCGTCTCCGCGCAAGCGACACCGGCTAAACCACGACCACGATGCTATCACCAGCTAACCAAAGTGATATGGGTATGGCGGACTACCGGGCTCACTGAAGCTTATCATCAAACGGTGATCCGGCTGCCAAATTCGCAGCATACCTAGATTAAGGGCAGAGTCATATTCTATTATTAGAGGGCACTCCGGAAGGAGACGGATCCGGACCTGCCGGTGTTCCGTTACAAAGATAACCAGATGCTCAATTTCAGCATCGAATGACCGCATATCCCGAGACTAATACTTACGATCTCCAACTCTCATGATAGGAAGACCCTCGATAAACTAGCTTGGCGATACATCAGCTTTCAAGCGGCAATATCAAAGCTGTCATTGGAGTGGGCATTAACGATCCTCCAAAAGCATTGACAGTGTCATTCTGGCGGCCAAACAATATTCAAGATGGGGAAGATCTGGAGAGCCTGGAAGCAAAGGCGGAAGTTGCATAGGTATGAGGTACGTAGACTCATGAGCGGAATTTAGCAAGGGCAGCCATTCCAGTCGCCGACTGAAATTTATGTGATTCGGACTCTGAACATTCTCGACTGGCCTTCAATTATTTCGCCACGGACGAGCTTTGTGAAGCGTGAGGCCCTATAGAGCTGTCTATAAGTTAAGACTTGCTGAGCTGTCCACTCAGACGGAAGCAATACCAAAAAAGCAAGGGACCACGGACCGAGCGGTGGCGTTAGGTCTAATCGAAGAACCAAAATGCACCAGGAACCCTCCAGTCCCTCCTATCTTCATTGGGGTCCAATTACGTGCGATTTGCCGGGTCTACGTCTTGACAACAGCCAAGTCGCATTGTCCGGCCGAGCGAGTTCCTAGAAAGCCATCGAAATGGCCGTAATAACGTCTCGCAAGTAAATGACATAAACCCGGAGCGTATTTCTATTCTGATAAGTTATACAGATGTTTAACATTTAGCCCTAAGGTATTGGGCATGTCGATATTTGGTATATGCCATGTCTTGCTATTAGTTTCGAAATCGAGTGTCTACTTTGATTTGCGCCTCCCATGCGAATTTATGGCAGTCCGTATTATATCTACTATACTTAAAAGCGTGACGACGAAACTAATAAGCAGCTGACTGCCTTCACATCATGAATGAGATTTGCACCGACATCAGATGCAGAATACAGCAGCTGGGAACTTCCTATGAATCTTGGATGGTAAGCATTGGCGAATTGCAGGCCGCTACTGGATGCAGCACGATCAGCAACCTCGGACTGCCGTCGCGAAGGGGATATTCCTGATCCTAAAAGCGAACACGGATTGGAGTTGCTATCAAGAGAGAACGGCATCGGGTGGGCCGGGCTCTTCTGACAGCAAGACAGTAGCGCTGTCGTCTGCGGACAACATGGCACGGATCCGACCAGCGGCTACTGGCGCGTTGCAGCAAACGCACGCAGGCAGCCGTACCGCTGCTAAGTTGGTCATGTTAACACGGGCTCGTCTGGCACACGGCGCGAATCTAGTCACGGCCCGTGATGAGCGCCCTGCGGCACACGTTCGGCCCAAGAGCGCCATCTCGGCAGCCTCCTATCACCTGATAAGAAGGGGATAATTACCTAGTGGCAGCGGCGACGTATAATAAGACGGTGAGACGCCGGCCCGACATTTCGGGTGACCAACTCCAATCAATCAATTGCAGGTTTGTTCATCTAGATCATCCCTTGGCGATCTCTTGCCCATGCCAAGGCCACTTCCCTCCGCGATTCGTCCAACCTAGTAGGTATCAATCCCGTACCGAAGCCTTAGTTATAAGCTTCATCGCCGATCCTAGTATGTAATAGTAACCAGATACGCCCCAAAATCCTAGATCAGCAGACGGCTACCGGATATTCTTCTCATCCCATTCAGCGCAAAGCGACTCCAGCCACCAGAAAGGCCCAAAAACATGGCATGGCGATCATCGGGTCTGGCGTAGCAATCAGCATTCCCGTCAGAAATGACGCGATATTTCCATAACGGTCAGCAGGCATGTGCAACCCCTTGGCAAAGACCGCCGAGATTTCCCGACTTGATCCAGAGATTCCGAGTAGGCATGTACTGGGAAGGTATATCGCGAGCAAGTCTGACATACCGAGAAAATCTCAGTGCGTAACGTAACGTCTTTTTCACATAGGTAGTATTACCTACGCCCACTAATCATACCGAGTTCGTATTCACGTGAAGCAAGGAGGCGCGCCGATTCGCTGCCGTAGGTATCACCAGGAACCAACAGCCCAGCCCCTTTTCAAATCTCGCGGTATTTTGTGCACGGGTCCATTTCATGCCTCGTTGAAGCAGGCTGATACAGGCATGGCTTGGCTTGATGCAGGGTATGTCATGGTCAGCGTTGTCTTGCACGAGAACAATTAATTGTCCTGTGTTTTCAGGTACAGACACGGCTGCTCTCTGATACCGCAGTATCCGATTCTCAAGATGGAATGGGAGGCATGCATGAATGTATTTCAGCTGTACGCAAAGACTGAGTGTAATACGAGTCACTGAAACCAGACAACACATCGTGCAGCGTGTCCATATATCATCTAATTGAGGTACATGCTTCCCTAGCAAACCTCTCGATCGTGAACAACTGAGATCTCTGATCTCAAAGTTGTTGTATGTGTACTGCCTGTATATCCCGAACCATGACGCCTGTATCAATCAATTGATGCCCTTGAAGCCTGGAGGAGCATACCTCTAGGCATCAGTGACATGGGAGTCATGCATCGAAAGTTATTCCTTACCTCAGAGAATTAATCGCATCCCTGATCTCGACTATGGTAGAGCTCGCAAAGCAGCGATATGTCGTTGCCCACAAGCGCGAGGAATATAAAACAAGAATAGTATGTAGGCGTCCATTTCAAAGAGAACAAGCATCTTCTGCTCGGCCACCAAAGAACAGGAGCCAAGCTACTCAGGTAGTTCTCAGAATTTGTAGTCCAGTGACATTTGACTTCATGATTTGGTCAACCCTGGTGACATACAAGTCCTGGAACGCTAAGCATAGCTGCTTCAATCATACTGGAACAGCACACTAATAGACTCGCCATGATGAATTCGACGAATCGCCTCGGCAAAAATGGGCGATACGTCCAACACTTCCAGCTTTGGGCATTGTCTTCGGTGTTCATCCTGAGGAACTGAATTGGTAACGATGATTTTATCAATGGCCGATTGGTTAATGCGTTGAACCGCATCGCCACTGAATACGCCATGGGTAATCAATGCATAAACAGTTGTTGCGCGCTCCTTTCGCAACAACTTGGCAGCACGAGTAATTGTGTTGGCTGTATCGACCAGATCGTCGATCAGAAT